>OX465281.1:41997642-43290271 GCA_949987705.1 Thereva unica | reverse complement strand
ATAAATTTAGTGATTTTGTTATGGAAACTGAATCAGTAAAATCAGAACATAGCGGTAGGTCGAGACGCTCGAGAAGTCATAACAATAGCGCAACAGCTGGGAGTGGTGGAGGCACAATTGGTAGCAGCCATCATCATAGAGATAGAACAAGACATTCGCATAGAAGTACCTATTCAAAAGGGAACAAACGGTCCGATATGGCCCCATTCCAAACTAGTGTCAATCTCACAGGTAATTTTATGTCAATGAACTTGGCAAAGGTCGTTAAACTATTTTTTTTGTGTTATAAATGTAGTCGTAGTTAAGTAAACAAACTTGAACATTAAAGGACCACCGGATATTGTGATAATCTAATTTAGATTTATCTTACTAATAAACGCGAATGTTTGTATGGATGTTTGTTACTTTTTCACGAAGAAACTACCGAATGGAATTTACAATAATATAGCTCATATATCAGAATAACATATAGGCTATAATTTATAAAGCTATCTCAAATCCTTGGGGTAGCTGTAGTGTACTGATATAGCAAAATCCGAAACTTTTGTATGGGAGGTACTCTTCACATTACTGCTTAAGAACTCAGATCCTTTTTGTTTTGTTTTTTTTTTTTTCGAAAAAATGCGATTCCCAAAGTTTCAGATCAATCGGAAGTGATTTCTTGTGAAGGACGTGGGTCTCTGAACTTGGATTGAAGTAACTTTGGCTGTATGTGCCAGATTATAGCAATCTGTGGCTTAAAGTACCGTCTACCAAGGAGGGCGATCACTTTAGAGCTCATAACATCCGAACAAAGCGGAATTTTGATTTGAAACTTTGGCAACATATTCTTGAATAGTTTTACTAACAATTTATGAAATAAAAAAAAAATCGATTTTTTCAATCGTCTAAACTGGTTTCCCCCCTTAAATAACAGATCCCGAAGCCAAAATGACGACAAATTCTATGGTACCTGGAAGTTTACCTAGATTTGAAGGTGCTTGATCATACAATAATTTTGCATGGGACTTATTTTTTGTTTCATATTTTTTCCGGAAAAATTACTCTTTATCATGCCGTTATAGATTCGAAAAGTTCGCCCAATTTTGGCCGACTTTGCCTATTGAACATACCTCCACTCATAGTGTGAGGTCTACTATATGCATAGGCAACTGTGATTATTCTGACGAAATTTTCAATGAAGCTTTAATACTGATAGAGGACTTATAAATATCAATCAACCACGAGGCAGAAATGCTGTGTAAAACCGAGACTTGGTGCAAGAACAGCAAATCAGCTAAAAATTTTCGTGGAATCTCAGGCAAGGCAATTAGTCAATCCAACGACAAAGGAAATAACGCGATTTTTTCCTAGATGCTACAGGCGGTACAGGCACAACATGTCTTATCAATTTGATTTTGGCGTCGACTCGAAGGCAGAATGAGATTGCATTTTCAGTGACATCAGCCAGAATTGCTCCAACGCTATTTGATGGTGCATGTAAAGCAAGTTCCCATAGAATTTGAACCAGATAGAAACATCTACATGTAACATCAGCAAAAATATCCGTATTGCCAGAGTCCTTAAAAAGTGCCGAATTAGTGCTCGAAGCCCTTCATAGGGCTGTTATACCTCGACTCGACAACTTTGGCTGTTATATCTCGATCAACAGCTATAGTGCACACCAAAAGAATTGAAAATATAAACACAGGCAGGGAATCCAGTAGGACCTGTAAACTTACAGAAGTACTGAAATAAGCCCTTACCAGTAAGGGGTAGGCCTTACTATACCCCTTATAGAAGTGCTTATTTTTACACTCGATGTCATAGGAGGTAAGGCCTTACTCCCTTGAGTCATCGGGCAGATTCTCACTTGTTTGGGTCTAATTCTGGACTACACCTTACCATCTGCCTTCTCTTGTTATGGGTTATATAAGGGCTCATCTAGCACCAAGAAAATAAGGGGTACCCCTTATATATATAGATTTTCGAGGGATACCGAATCAGACCACTATTTGCGGGTCCCTTTTCGTCCCTCTGCCTAGAGTCATCTTATTGGGGTTGCAGTGGGTTGTCCCATTGCTCCCTTACTTCGACTCCCCTAGTTATCGCAAGCAGCTGATTGAAGGGAGTCTGCCTCATGTCCTCCATCCAATGGAGTCCAGTTATGGCAGCCCTTTTCCTCGCCACCGCCGGACAGTGACACACTATGTGTGTGGCCGTCTCAGGTTCCTCCAGGCACATCCGACAGGTGTCATCCTCCAGAATTCCCATTCTTTTTAGGTGATACCTGAAACATCCGTGTCCTGTAATCAGTGCCACCAACCATCTGAGGGTTCTCCTTTGCATATGCAGGATCCTTCTTCTGGCTGCGGTAATCGGCAACGTAAGCACCATCTTAGCCTGCCTACACGTGGTCATAGCGTCCCACCGTCTCCGGTGTTCCTCAGCGACCCATTTCTCGATGTAGTTCCTTACCAACCCTCTGCCAATGGCAGAGTATGGCTCCGGTCCCCAGAATTCCGAGGTTGACCCCTGTTTTGCCAGGTTGTCAGCCTTTTCGTTCCCATCGATGCCTGTATGTCCTCTAACCCAAGCTAGCGTCACGTTGTTTTGTTGCGCACACCTGTTCAGTTTTTGGACACATTCCAACGCCAGAGACGCATTAATCTCTGTCTGGTTCATGCGCTTAATCACAGCCTGATTGTCCAGTGCTATAAGGATACTTCTTCCCTGCACCTGACCCTCACTTATGTGATCCAGCGCGTGCAGCAGAGCAAGCATTTCCGCCTGGTAGACTGAGGTGTAATTCCCCAAAGCCAGAGAGCAGGTCAGATTTAAGTCCTCCGAGAAGACTCCCGCACCTGCTCTGCCGTCAATCTTGGATCCGTCCGTGAAGATATATATGTCTTCCGGTCTCCCTTCGGGGAGCGTTCCGTTCCCTATGAGGGTTTTATGATACCTTTCGGTCACCCTCATTTTTGTGATCCCTTCCATGGGCATCATGAGCTCCCTAATCCCTTTAATGCGATCCAGGATCTTCATGTGCCCATATAAGGTTCCTGACGCCTGCCATGCGGCATCACGTCTCATCCGAATCGCTGAGGCTGCCGCAGTCTTCATCACCTGGAGATCTAACGGCAGCAGGCCTAACAGCGCCTCCAATGCCGCGGCGGGTGTGGTGCGGAAAGCGGGGTACCCCTTACCAGATGAGTACTTATTTTAGTGCTCCATCGGTAAGGCCTCCCTAGAATTCCTACTTGGAAATGACCATTTCACACACATTAAAATTTCGGGTATGGATCAAATTCAAGCGGGCGTGCATTGTTATTTCCTTTTCGAATTCGTTTACGGGCAAAAACACTCCCTCATAGCATCTGACCACGATAAGAGTGGCAGTGAAACCGCTGTATTGTGATTGATATATTGGATATAAATGAGTGACCGATTTGGGGTTTTAAACGATCGGAGTTACACTTTTATTTTTGAATGCACTTTCGAGGTGGGATTTGCGACTCTCACTGCCCATCGATTTTGAGATTCCCAATTGTTTTGGCGCACGTTATACTATGGGCTTATTGGTGCGGCGAGGCGTACCAGGTTCCAGCTAGTTTTAAATAAAATCAAGTGCATTTGTTAAACTTATTCACTTAGGTCTTGTTATTAAAATCTCTACCTCTAAGAAATAATCAACTAGCAACTTTTTTTGTTCCAGTTGCTCCTCTTATAGGAGGCATTTTATTTAATTCTATTGAAAATGGGCGCGTGTTACCTATTGCCAGTTGCTTGTTGCCTCAGTATGAGAGCTGTCTTAAAGAAAATGTTGTTTTTAGAATTTACTACCTAAATGCTAGTGTACCACAAGAGGTGTCTTACTGGTGTGAGCCTTTAAGGAATATTGACCATGAGTCAATGATGTAAACAACTTTGGTAGCCTTTAAATTCGCTCTCTACAAATCTGTCCCGTGCAGCGTGGCCAACGTCGCTAGAATATTGTTTTTAATTCAGTTGGTTTCATTGGGGCCTATTGTGGATATCGTCAATTTGACGACTTTGAGTCGATGTTAAAATTTCTTTCTGTGAAAGTCGATTTTTGTCGAAATTAGTCGATAAAAGCATTAATATGAGTCGATTACATAATTGTCAAGTCGACGTCAAAAATGTAATCGACTCATATTTATGTTTTTATCGATAAAAATCGACTTTCTCAGTATGAAAATTTAACATCGACTCAAAGTCATCAAATCGACTCGTTCCACAATAGGGCCCATTGTCTTCAATGTTTATTGAGGTCTAACCAGGCTTGAAAAGGATTAATCAATAATGAAAATTTGTTCTTTAATCTTAATGTTATATATTAAAAATTAAACTTTGTTGTTGTAGTTTTGCGGTTTGCTAACTCAAAAGAGCTAGTGTACCCCGAGGGGTCTCTTAATGGTATTCGGCTTTCTCAGCCATATAAACCAAGTGTCTAAACAGCCTTAACTAAACTCTCTCTCTCTCTCTCTCTGATAGTCAATCCCAGGGTGGTAGGCCAGAGCAGCAGGGATGTCGTCTTCGTTTGATATTTCTAAAAGTCGTCCGAAAGTTTCGAGGCTATACTGTCTCGTTTCAGGAAACAACACTAGCTAAAATAATTTAATTTGTTCTTGTCATTAATATAATTTTACTTTAAAGCTTGGACTGAAAAATTTTAGGATAAAACGACCAATTGATTAGTGGGCATCAATTATTACAGGTGAAATGATTAGTGGGCACCTCTAATTCAGAGAAAACAAAAAATTCCTATGGTTTGTGAGGGTCCTTCCCCGGTTAGGACATCTAAGATAAGAATTTGTCCAAGGGACAAATTTTGGTAAAGATTGGCAATTTTTCAGAACATGGATTTCAGGCCCCAATTCAACACACATTATCAACATATGATGAGATCTTGATAAAATACATGGGAATATTTTTTATTTCGGCTTCCCTTCTCAATAAATTAGAATTCGAGTGTAATATCATTCATTCGCACATCTCTTAAAAATTCGTTGTAAACAAGCTCTAAGTTCTCCAAATCCAAGGAAAGTTCATCTTCAAAATCATCAGAACTAATGACGCCCATGAAAGGAGGAGTGTTAGTCTTGGATTTCTTTTTAAAGTTAGACTCTTGGGAAGCATCAATTTCTCTAAGTCAACAAGGGCATATCTTGTCAAAGGAAATGCAGTTGCAGTTAGCACATTTTGCCACTTTACTGCAGTGTCTGCCTTCATTGCAGTCCTGCCCTCCACATCGTCCACAAGTCCTCCATTTTAATTTACCAAATCTTTGGTACTTGAAGCATCTAGATGGAGCATAGACGAATTTGTTTACATTAAAAGTTAAGTATGTATTATAGTTTTAGCTTTTCCGGGATTTCCTTTCCTCCTATGTATATTTTAATTTTCTTGATCGAAGTTATTAATGTCTTGTTCTCTACTTTCCTTTTCCAATTTATCCTAAATAACTTTTTGAAGTATAATGAGGGATTACACTCTTTAAGGGCCACCAGCAATTCTTCCTCATTTAAACGCTCATCGACCCCATGAACTAAAATTGGGGTGGCCCTGAAGGTATGAATGCCGAATCGTGAGGACAGTTTTCAATGAATTTATTTGCATATTTGGCAGTGTCAAACTCAATTCTTCATTTATTTACTGCCAATTACGTAATAGATATAACACCAGTGATGGAGGTTATTAAATATCGTCCTAAAAGGAGTGGATTAAGATCTTTCACATCCTTGTCTAGGGAGTTTGTTTTTTGAATAATGAAAAAGGTCCGGTGTCCTGTTCAATATACCCAGTAGGTATAACTTTTGTTTTCTCAGGAATCAAAGCTGACTTTAGTGAGGTGGTATTCTTGTTGGCGAGTTACGTGACTACGAGGGACGCGGTGGTATGAAACTGTCGATAACTACACATATATCGAGGAAAATGTCACTTCATACGCCAATTGCGACAATTAAATACGAATTTTGTCGATTTGCTCGCCAGAAATCTGTTAGATTGACAATGAGAATAACAATTTAAGGTCGAAGTGACACATCCGTCACGTCACTCGACAAAGAGAATAAGGCTAGGATGACTTTTCTCTAGTCTTCTGGTATCGCTTCCTACTCCTATTTTTGCACAATTAATTCTTGAATAGCTTCATATTTAACCAGCTCCTTTAGGATGCTGGTCTGCACCCGAGTCCTTATTGTTTTTGAGCCGAGTTATGGCTCTGCTAACTTCTTCCAAGCTCGGTAGCGGCAGCATAGCATTAACATCAGATATTGGTAGGGCTTCCAAATCCTCAGTTAGCTCGCCATTTAGCAATTCATGAGAGTGCTCTTCCCATCGCTCCAAGATGCCTTTAGGTTCGGTGGCCGTCGCTCTTTTTACTGCTCTAGTTCACAGACGAGATTTTTCTCCCAGGCTTATTTTTTCGCTGTGAATTCTTTCTCGTCTTTTCTGAGTTCTTTATATTTTTCTTCGCGTGCCCGTGTTCTCTTTGAGACTCCTGCATCGGTACGCAGCATTCTTACGTTCAGTTGCCAGCTTGCATTCATTATCGAACCTGTGACTCCGATCTCTACGACATCTCCCTAAGATGGAATCAGCAGTACTAATGACAGTATTTAGGCTTGTCCTGCTCTCGTCGAGGCCCGGCATTTCACTCCGGGACTTACTCTTCTGAGCGCAATTTCTAATTCATGGCCAACTTTCTGACCACTTCGTTGCGTAGTGCAGCTGTGTTGATCAGCCTGATCAGTGTATACAAAGCTTTTCAGCGCTGCTCGGAGCACCACACCAACAAGATAGTGATCCGAATCGAAGTTGGCACATCGGTACGTTCGTACTGTCATCAGACCCGAAAGATGACGGCATCAACACATGGCCTCGTTAGTTGCTTGTGGCTCCATCAGGAGATACCCAAATGCTTGTGTGTATATCTTTATGCGCAAATCTATTACTTGCAACGGCCAAGTTCTTACTTGCTGGCATCTCTATAACTATATTATATACACTCACTATATTTTAGAAACATTTTGGCTTGTTAATTTTCTTTTGATTCATTTAAAACAAAACTAATTGCGAAAAAGTGGTTAAATTTTTTTTAAATAAAACGTATTTTCGTTAATACACAGTTTTTTTTATAATTACTTTAACGTGAATGACTGAAGAGCACACCGTTTTTCCACTCACCCATTCCATACCTGCTAAAATAATTAATAACACAATTCCATTATTTCTACTTACAGGCGATGAAAGTCGTGATGGTCAAGAGATAATTGAAGTACAAATCCTACCGCAGGATGAAAATTGGGGCGAAAATACAACAGCAGTTACAGGAAACACATCCGAGCAAAGTATATCGATGGAGGATATTAACAGTACATGGACTAGGGATCCAGAATCAGGATTAGGCTTCGCTTGCCAGAGATATATTGAATCAACATTATCTCTAATATTGGGATTTGTATCATTTTTCTCTCCTATTGCTATGGTTATGATGCCAAAGCTAGGTTTTTTCCCGTCAGCCTTTGATCATGCCGATTTAACACCAATTGCCAAAACGCAACTATTGGCCTGTAGTAGTGAATGTAAAGGTTTGCTAGTTTCGTTAACCGCTAGATTGATACTTTTAGCGCTTGGTTTATGGGCTTTGTTTTTAAGGAGGCCAGTTGCAACAATGCCGCGAATATTTTTATTTAGAGCTACAGTCCTACTTCTTGTTACTGTTTCAACATTTTCTTATTGGTTATTTTATATAGTGCAAGTCACAAATGGTCCAAAAATTGTTGTAGAAGGCGGCGAAGCAGTCCATTACAAATCTTTAGTTGCATATGCAACTAATTTTGTTGATACTCTACTATTTATTCATTATATTGCTGTTGTATTACTTGAGCTGAGACATCAGCAACCGACGTATTATATTAAAGTTATTCGATCACCGGACGGAGCCAGCAGATCATATTCAATTGGGCAGCTAAGTATCCAGCGGGCGGCAGTCTGGGTACTGCAAAAATATTATGTAGATTTTCCTATTTATAATCCTTACTTAGAAAGAGTACCAGTTTCAAAATCTCAAAGAAAACAAATAGCATCCAGCTTTAAATATTATGAAGTTGATGGTGTGAATCCTGCTCAGCAGCAGAGTCAAAGTAGAGCTGTACTAGCAGCTAATGCCCGTAGAAGGGACTCCTCACATAATGAGCGATTTTATGAAGAGCACGAATATGAACGACGGGTCAAAAAACGAAAAGCAAGATTGATAACAGCTGCTGAAGAAGCCTTTACCCATATTAAAAGAATACATAATGAGCCAGCACCTGCTATTCCCTTGGATCCGCAAGAAGCTGCTCAAGCTGTTTTCCCCTCAATGGCTCGAGCACTTCAAAAGTACTTAAGGGTTACTCGTCAGCAGCCGCGGCATACTTTTGAAAGTATTTTGAAACATTTAGCACACTGCCTTAAGCATGATCTATCTCCACGAGCATTCCTGGAGCCATATTTGACTGAAACGCCTGTTCTACAGAGCGAGAAGGAACGTCGATCAATGCAATCATGGTCACTTATTTGTGATGAACTGTTATCACGGCCAATTTCAAATAATTGCACGTTTCAGCTGATACAGAATGATGTTTCACTTATAGTTTCTATACATAAGCTGCCACATTTTAATATATCGGAAGAGGTTGTCGATCCAAAAAGTAATAAATTTGTTTTGAAACTGAATTCTGAAACATCGGTGTGACGTCATGTATTTTCATATTTTCGATATTTAATTAATTCATTTCATTTTACTGACTATTAAAAGCTTAAGTTAATTAATGTTTAATGTTCATTTTAAGTTTAATATTGTACAAATTTTGCATATCAATTAATTAGTTAAAAAAAAAGTTTTAATTTCCATTACAATGGGGTTGAGGAATTTTAAATTCAAGGTTTATTTTTAATATTATTTCTGCTAATCACGATTTGCGCATCTTCAAGACTTGGGAACTTAATTTGTTTCCCTTTTATAAAGCAATAGTTGGTTGCTATCATAGGTAATTTCTCTAGAGAAAGTATATCTACACCTTCTGCACACAAAGATTCCTTTACCTTTAGTGGGTCTGGTTTCGTGGCGCTCTTTTAATAAAATTCAAATGTGAAAATAAATTTCTTTACTCCAAATATGCTTCATTATTATAGACAATGTTTCGTCATTGTTCGGGCAGAATCTTAATTCAATTGCGAGAGTTCTGCAAAGATCAGAACAAGTGATACGTCAGAGTAGTTCAAAACTTTCAAGAAACTTCCACGTTGCGTGATGGAAAACAACACCTTTCCTGTTATTTAATTCTGCCTGTTTTTGTTCAATTGCCTGGCGTACTGGATATACGTCATAATCCAGAAAGACAAAATCCAGAAAGACAAAATCCAGAAAGACAAAATCCAGAATGACAAAATCCAGAAATGACAAAATCCAGAAACGACAAAATCCAGAAACGACAAAATCCAGAAATGACAAAATCCAGAAAAAATCCAGAATAAAAAATCGCGCGATTTTTTATTCTGTATTTTTTCTGGATTTTTTCTAATATTATTAGTAAAAATAATGGTAATAGTAATCAAAACATTTTTAATAAATATTAAAGTTGATAACATAAATAAATAACATAAATCGAAACAGACATTCTTTTCTAGACCAACTTCAATTATAAGTTTGTTTTGCTAATTCGGCAAAATCAGGATTTTGTCGTTTCTGGATTTTGTCATTTCTGGATTATGTCGTTTCTGGATTTTGTCATTTCTGGATTTTGTCGTTTCGGGATTTTTAAAAGTTTTCTGGATTTTGTCGCTTCTGGATTTTGACTTTCTGGATTTTGGCATGATCCCAAGCGCCTTAAAATGTTAAAAGCTTGTGAAAGCTTCATTTAACTCCTTATCAAATAACCACGATGTGACTGTGCAGTGCAGTGTTTCCACTCACTGAGCGCTTAAACGTATCCATTACAATACAGAAAAAGTATCCAATCGTATCCATAAACTTACTGTACGTATCTAGATACTAAATGAACACAATTATATATTTAAAACGCCATTTCTATTTCCTCGCCTGACCATCTATTGCCTCGTTGACAAGACAGTACGTGTCCTCTTTGTTTCCTGATGCAATATTATATTAGCACAGGAATACTTTGCATATAAATTTATACACACATACCATATCGTCGGTCTAGAACCAGAACAACGTATGTCAAAAAAAAAATAATTCCTTTTTTGAATTTTCTGGTTGTAGAAGAGTTACTTTATCCGTCTTTATATAAATTCGGCCATAACATTTTATAATAGTAGTAGTTTCCATTTTATCGTATCTCCATTTCACATAACGATAATGCATAAAATTCACCTTTTAATAGCTCTCCTGTAAAATTTCAAAATTGGTGGTTACGTTCTTCTGGTTCTAGAATCTAGACCGACGATATTGTCTTCGGTCTCTAAATTAAAATGATCTAAAACTACATTTTTTGTTAGTTGAGTGTAGGCATTAGTTGAAGGTGTTAAGGCATTCGATGTAGTATGGATCGAAGGTTTTTTCTAAAAACTGGTCAGACTCGGTATGACCGGACCTCAGCTCTACACGATTTATAACATGATTTCCAAGAAGTTCGTCGTTAAAAGTAGCAACTTCACATCAGTTAAGGTCTGTGACATTAAAAATGGTCTGCAACAGGGTGCAGTAAACACTTATTTAACCCTAGAAGCCTAATCTATTTTGGAGGTACATAAAGCCTTAACATACGTCTTAGAGGCGTACATATATAAACGACAGCCTGTAGGCTGAAATATACCGACTTTTGTTTTATTTTTCGAAGGAAATATTGGTTTGGGATATAAACTAATAATGAAACATCTCAACATCTCTCAATGAAAACTGCAATCGCATTTATTTATTACAACAAAAAAAAAATATTATGCTTATATTCAAACTAAAAATTCAACTTCTTAAAAATCAACTGAAACAGATTTCTTTTAAAACAATCTAATATTTTTTATCATTAATGTAATTGTTGTTAGTATAAACATTACAAGTAATAGTACTTTTAATGACTATCTATAATTTTAGTGCAATCCACACAGACATCAACTTTGTGCTCGCAACATACTGACTTTTTGCACTTATAGCACATTAATTTTGACATTCTTTTTTTTTGTAAGAGCAAAAACCGCAGTATTTACGTTTTCTGGGTTCTGATTCTCTCGACTGAGGTTCGTTACTTGAATCAGTACGTTTTTCGAGAATTTGGCTTATGTTTTCTCGTAAATATCTCTTCAAAGTCGGAGTTTTAAGCCTCGTCTCCATCCAAGGCTTGCATAAATCTGTGCTGAGTTTCTTCATGAATTCTCTTCTGTTCAAGGGTTTCTTATTGTTCTTGATCATGTTGTGGCCATAAATTACAGCAGAATTGACAAACGCCATGTTCAAGATGCCATAGAACACAGCCATTGGCCATCTATTAGTTTTGCGGCTGCAAGACATTGAGGTGCACATTTGATCAAATGAATCTACTCCTCCTTTTGTTTGGTTGTAGAAATGAATCATGTCTGGTTTGCCACTTGAATCATTAATTACTGCCTTTTCATCACAGGAGGATAAGACGTAAACCATCTTTGCGGGTTTTGGCTTGTATGATACAAGTGTCAGAGGGCCATCAAAACAAAACATAGAACTGCCAACAGGACGAGATCTTGAGTTCTTCAATTTTTCAGGGATTTCCCGCTTATTTGATCGAATAGTGCCCACTAGAGTCAATTTGTAAGGCTGCTGAAGTAAACTTTTGGCCAGTGGCACTGATGTAAACCAGTTATCGCACGTTATGTTCCTGTTGGATCCATGAATAGTCTTCGACAATTTCTTCACATAAAATTCACCAAGTGGCACCCCTTCAGTATTTGTGCTCCTGCCTGTATATGGATCAGCGTCAATCATGTATTTGGAGGTTGCATCACACATCATCGGAAACTTAATGCCATATTTAGCCGGCTTGTTCGGAATATAAATCCGAAATGGACATCTGCCTCTAAACCCAAGCAACTGTTCATCAATTGTCACCTCCGATCCAGGAACATAATTTATCCGACATTGTTTTATAAACAGTTCCCAAACATTTCTGGCAGGTACAAATGCGTCATTTGGCCGAAGAGTCGGTCTCAAAGTCTTATCATCCATCCTGCAGCATCTGACTAAGAACTCAAATCTTTCTTTGCTCATAACTGAAATGTATCGCGTGCCGGAAAAGGTAGGGTCAAACAGTTCATCCGTTGAAAGATGATTATCCTTCATGACTGCGGTTAGAGTTAATATTCCAATAAAAGAACGAATTTCTAAATCAGTACTGTCTTTATGAGTCGCTGTAAGTGTTCCTAAGTTTTGGCGTTTAGAGATCATTTCGACATTGGTCCATTTCACAATTTCAGATATGATTTCTTCAGTTATGAAAAGATGGAAGATTTGCGCAGGTTCAAAAACATTCCTACACATGCGAGCTGGTCCTCGAGAGGTGCGGACTATATTCATAGCTGAAGTTCTGTGAGATGATTGACCCTTATTAGTTGACCAAACATGTGCATTTTTACCGCGGAAAGTATTTCCAGGAACACGATATATTTGCCCTGAGTGGGCGGATCGCAGATTGCAGATTCTTCCTCTTCAGTGACATAATTATTCTCATCTTCGCTTTGAACGTCGTCCACAACCTCGTTGTCCTCATCTTCAGAAGCTGATTCTCCTAGACAAATATTACCTTCTTCGTCTAAGATTGCAAAAATATCGTCACTGTTTAATATATTAGTAGACCCTGACATATTTGTATCTGAAACAATGCCAAAATATACATAAAATGTACGAAAAACTAAGTAAATTAAAATCACATAATCTTAGTTAAAAGTTACACAAAGCCTAAAAATACGTCTCGCAGGCGTGCCGTACCTAAATACCTCAAAAATGGGTGGACTTTCCTTTATAACACAAGCACCATCGGCAAGCTCCCGTCGGACACTGAGTTGGCTAAATAGCACGAGGGGCTAACATCAACCGTTAGAGAAAGGTAGAGAATTTTCGATTGCGTGTACGCCTCGCAGGCTTCTAGGGTTAAAGCTGGTGACATATCCAAGCCGTACATGCATTGCATTCGTTGACAGATAATGTAGAAGTGTGTGTATTCAAATGCGAGCTGACGGAATATCCCGTGAGTGGAAGGCATGCCACGCAAAGGTCGGGCTACTTTCAACTTTTTCTGCATTGCCGCATTCGAGATAGCACACACAAGCATAAGCCCACAAACACATGAACACGTTACTTAGATTTTCGGGCTATGTGTGACAGCCGGCACGGAACGCAAACCATGTAATTATATGTCAGACGAAATTCGCCGGATTTCATGGAGCCTCTGAATGCAATGCATGTACGGCTGGGATATGTCACCAGCTTAATATCTTCACAAGTTCACTCCTCTTCGCACTAGCGTACGCGGATGACCTGATTGTGTACAGGACGGCGCCGAAGATTGCAGTGATCCAGACGCTCCTCCAACGTGACTTCGAGACAATCGCACGCTATAGTTCAATTTTAGCAAATGCGAATCGATAATTTTCCTGACTCCTCTAAGCAGAGCCTCTCGTGATTTCGAATAATGCTGGGCAGGCATTAGAAAAGAAATTGGAAGTGAAATATCTTGGGCTTTGGCTGAACTAATAGTTATATTTCAATAGAAATATGTGTGATGCTTTACCAAGGCAAGAGGGCGTTTCACATGACCAAAAGGCTGTTTTATACTAATCTGTTATCAAGCCTTGGTCCGACCGGTTTTAACTTACCAAGTCTCACGATTTCACGAAGTTTTCATGTTCTTTCGATAAGACGTTTGTTAATAGGATCGACAACTTCATAATGAAGTTGATTCGAAGCCATATTGCTAGAACGATGAACAGCGACAATCCTCTCAATCGGGGAACGTTATGCCCGAACGCAAGATATCACAAAACAGCTTGTGAGCGCGGATATATTTCTTCAGAGGCATATATTTACCTGGATTCAAAATGATTAGTCCAAGATACAGTGAGCATCAATATAAAGTTAACACAAAAGGCTCAACAACAAAAATACACTAAAAAATCCACGTTTTTACCTCCTCAAAAAAAATCGGAGGAGGCTACACGACCCCTTAAAATCTTCGTAACAGTCTCTACTACAATTAAAAAATAATTTAAAAATTCGCATTTGCCTCTAAGGGGGTCCTGGAGGCTCCCTAAAAGGCTCAAAATAAAAAAGGGGAATTTGTGTTAACTTTATATTGATGCTCACTGTAGATCGAGGGTGCCTCTCTATTTAGTAGTAGTTACTATAACCTTTTATATTATAATATTGATGAATAATATTATTTCTATGCAATATGAAATTACTCAAAGATGCCGTACTAATTTTACAGCACCCCAATACGATACAATACGCAAACAACAAGCAACCGAACATAAAATGCAACATAATTAGAAGTAGGTAACAACTTTGAGAAAAAATGTAACATATATTAGACAAAAAGAGTTAAGTAGTAGGTATAGATTTTGAAAAAGTAAAATAAAATTACGATAAGCGGGAACGTATCCTTTTTCGGGAAAACGTATCATCGTATAGTATCCAAAGAGATACGAACGTATCCAAAATGGCAACACTGGGTGTGTGTTGAATATAAGCTGATAACTTTGTAGCATCCATTATATTTTTTATGATTCTCTTTAAAGATGATTTAAAGGGATAGAGAATATTTTTATGAATTGCATTTTTGAGTACGAGATGCCTGAAGTGTTTTTTTGCAAGAAGAATATAATGATGGTAGGCGAAGGTTACAAAAGAGAATAGGGGTTGAATGCGAGGTATTCAGGGTTTCATTATGACTATTGTCAGGATAGACATGAAATATTAAAAAGAACTCATTAATTTCTTATTTTTATTAAATTAGTATAGAATAATCAACAAACGAATCTCTAATAACGAATCTGGGGCCGGTTCGTGTATGGCGAACGACGATAGTCGAACGAAACGAAATTGAAGTCGAAAAATTTTGTCGACGAAAATTTTAGCGTTCGCGTAGGTCGAAAGAAAATTGTTCGTGTCCTAATGCAAAGACTCGATAACCCAAGAGCTTTCGAGTGCCTTTCGTCGGCTTCAGACGAAAATTTTCAATTTTTTCGACTTACGCGAACCCGAGACGAAAAAAAATTTTCGTTTTCGACATACACGAACCGGCCCCTGTTCTCCCACGATAGATGTCAATTCTTTTTTCAATCGATTTTTAATTTTTTCCAATAAAACAAAACTTCGCCGCCTTAGGTGATTTTTCTTTTTCCACATTCTTTATACCTGAGTATTAGACTCTTAAGCCTCGGCCACGATACGAGCGGCCAGCGGCGAGCGGCAGAGCGGTGGTGGCCAGGATACGAGCGGCGATTCGACTTGTTCAGTAGTAAAAAAGCTATCTCCGGAAGATATGCTAAAAGTATGAAGTTTAAGTGATAATATTTCGTATTCTCAATAAATTAATTTATAATAGGAAATATGGAGTTCATCTTATTAACGAGCGAAGAAAAAGTTTTGGTGAATATCACCATCCATCTTTCGGGTTAAGAAAAGATAAAATTCGTGTTTTCAAATTGCTACAACATTCCATTGCTACAACAAAATAATAACAGAGCGGCGAGCGGCACCAAAAAAATTTAATGTCTCGGATTAGCGGCGAGCGGCACTTCAGTATTGCCGCTCTGCCGCTCACCGCTCGCCGCTCGTATCGTGGCCGGATTCAAGCGTTTTCCATATAAAACTATACAAACATAAAGCTCAGAATCGCCGCTGTGCCGCTCTGCCGCTAGCCGCTCGCCGCTCGTATCGTGGCCGAGGCTTTAGTTGACACTATCTTTTTTAAATTTTGAGTCAAAATTATGCATTTGTATGAAAAATTAACGGAGATCAAAGTAGATGGAAGTTGCAATTTTTCAACGGTTTTTCTTTGGACGCTTTAATTATCAACAGAATCTAAAAAAAGGCGCAAAACCCCCACTAGCAGCGAAGCTATTCCAAAAAAAATTAACGAAAAAATGTAAAAATTCACGAATTTTGATTCGATTTTTTTTCTCTCTTTTGAAGTTTTTCTTGTTTACCATTAAAAAAGTTCATAAAAAACTACATTTTAAAAATAGGAAATTACCTTATAGGTTGCGACGCACAAAAATTATTGGGCAATCATTTACCAATTTGAAGTAAATTTTTGGGACTTGTATAAGACTTGATTTTGACTTGAAATTTTAACTAGTTAGTGTTCACATTATAAAGAAAATTTTTTGAAAAATTAATGAAAGTTCACTGAAAAAATCCGAAATTATAACCAAAAAACTAAGATTTAGCAGTTTTTAAGTTTTTGTTTTTTGAGTTTATGTGTACGGATCTAATGACGAACAGCCTTTATTTTTTTCACTTCGTTCGGACTTACACGCACCGAGATATACCCATCTAATTTTAGAAAGGACGCTCAAAATGGTAAAATTTTCACAAAATGTCCGATAACTTACGTAACGTCGGTTGCTAGAGGTAGAATATGTCCATTTCGTATAGTATTCGATGTAACTAACATATTCGAAAAAAAATTTAGACTGGAAACAATTCCTTATGTTTTGCTTATCTGACTCCACTATATGTTGTTTTTCATTTTTTTTAGTTAAAACCTTCGATACTATTACTTTATCGTTCGCCTTGCTTCCCTTATCCTGACGAACCGCCACTGAAGGCTGCTCAAATTTTGAGTTGGTTGGCAGCGTTTATGGAGGATTTCTTGATAGCAAGGTGGAGTGGTATAGATCTTTTCAAACTCCGTGACATGGCACGCAGACTGGGATAAAAAGCTCTTAAAAATGTTAAAAGCTTGTGAAAGCTTCATATATTTGTTTTTTAATATTTTTAACATTTACTAGCATGAGACTAGCATTATCTAGGCATTAGCTTTACGGATATATAGACCAAGAATCAATGTTGTGTTAAAAATGTAGCCTTTAAATTGTTGTATCGTTGATTGATTTTTCCTAAGCTGATGGGCCAATTCAACATGGTATCGTCTGTTTCCAACGATGTGAGTGAATGTCACTCGGGTAGGAGCATTCAACCTCCTAATGTGTATGGCTGCTTAACCCTAATCGTACCACGATGTGACTCTGAGTCACATTTGAACTTTGAACTTAAATTTTTTCATTATTTCATATTGCATATTGCGCAAAACAGAGTCCGCTGGAGAGCAACTGTCTAAGTCGAGAAGTTATAAGATTTTGAGACTCCTGCTGTCATTAAGATACTCAGGCCTATTCTAAACTCCGTTGGAATTTTCGTACAATCGTATACTACCAATGTAAGACAATTCCAGCGGAGTACAGAATAGGTTTGACTATTCTTGTGACCGCCTGTATTGTATAAGCACCCCCACCATCACCTCGAATAGTAAATTTGTATTCCTGTAATGAGAAAAAGCAAAGTCAAGCAAACCAAGTAGCACCTCCCATCAATCTAGGCTGTATCAAGTCTTTGATAAATTGTTTGCGGATTGTTAAAATTGCGACTACAAAATTGAAATTGAGACTGACCACACATCTATGATGGCGTTTGTTATTTGTGAGTGTTTTTAATATCCGCGGGTAGATTCGACTCGATTCAATATTACCTTGATTGAACGAATGGAAAGAAAACTTTCAGTTCAGTTCTTTAGTTCATTCATTGATGACCATATACCATCTTCTTCTATGTAAATATAATTGGAGTGTCTGTCTGTGATTTCAAAATACATAATTGTGTTTTGGTAAGTTCTTATGGTTATTTACACGTAGTTAAAACAAAATTAATTATTTTTAATTTTTTTGTCTCTGTGTATGTCTCGCTAATCTCGGAAATTGGGAATTTCACTGGAAGATTCAGTATTTTTGCGGGCATGTTTTAGGCTATTTGTATACTCTTTATATTAGCTTCATCTGTATGAATGAATGTATGTAGACAAACTTGCAACTCAACTTTGACCCACTTCCATGCAACCGATCAAGTTGAAATTTTGCACATATATGAAAAGTTCACGTGACAATGCAATCTTACCATTTTGTAAAAAATCAAGATGGCGGCCGAATTTCGCAATTGTGCTTCCCGACCCCCGACATGGGTATCAAATGAAAGGGTATGACACGTAGAATACAATTAGCTATGACGCGTCATTCGAAATTCAAAATGGCAGCCAAAACCAAATGATGGACTATCTTTTTCTTTACAACCCTCTCGAAATGGATATCAAATGGGGCGTTCGAGAAAAGTTCTGGTGTTAATAAAATATATTGTATAAACAGTCTCCCGATTAGACCGAAAACTTGAAAACGTAGTCGAAAATAATCGAGTGGACTTTTTTATCATTCCAATTCTAGGCTTCAAAGAACTCTATCTAAATATTTAGGTTCGCCAAAGTTGACGTACTATATGAAGCCTTTTTCTTGTTGGTAAAAATTGTGTGGTAAGCGTTGCCTATAGTCCAATATGTATCTACTTAGACACTAACGGCTAGCTCGGAATTGTCTTGAAGAATTGGAATGAAATTATAAGAGGTCGCCATAATAAACCGACTACAAATGAAATCTCTATGCTATTGGTAAATCAGCCACGTGATAACAAAATACTTATTAATTATTAATTATGCACATTTTTGTATTGCCAGTGCCGTGTGGGCGGTGTGACCATGACTAGCTGCTAAAACATGAAACGACGAAACACGAAAACGGGAAACTGCAACGTACACCCTGAAAAGGGAGCAAATCAGTAGTGTCGTCTTATAATGTTGCCAATGTTCGTCTCAAGTCGAAATGCATTTACTCGATTTTATTCGGGGCGCGCCAGTACCAACCAGTACAATGTCTCACTTCAAATGAGGCGAGGTGCCATTATATTGCTAGCACTTCACGTAGTGAATGGCTCAAATGTTGTGATGCGGGTAGATCTATTGCTTTTGCGAAAGAGGGGATACGATAAATGATGGGAATATTAATAATCGTGGCTATGAATGTCAATTATAAAAATATTCTTTAAAATTATAAAAACATATTTACAGATTTAAAATGAAACTCCCTAAAATTGAACATAACACGAACATATTTTATTTGTTATAGATACAGATTCAAAAATAGTATCTATGATACTTTGATGCCACTTAACCTATCTTTTCCCCAGAACTTGACCCGCTTTAGAAAAGAGGCGTTCACAAGGCACAAAAGCTGCAACGCTGCACAGTCTTATTTAAAAAGTTGATAGTGTCTAAGATATTGACCTTTTCTCGAATACCACCACTTTACTTGGTCTCTGTATCTTAGCAACAGTGGTTCTACAAGGTATTTATCTATGGCTTCAGTTGTTTGGTTTGTGGTTTTTATTAAGTCATACCCCTGCTTATCAAAGTCGTTCGCGTTCCAAATACTAGACTCCAGCTCCGAACGCGGAGACAATGTTGTAGTTACTGGCAAGGCTTCAAAGGCTTCATGGTTTTGAATCTCTTATGCATTAAACTGACTCCGTGTAAGTATGAAAGCTATGCCTACAGAAAGTATATTTCTATTTTACAATCGCACCTCGCCTAAAAAGAAGTAAGAAATGTCTCACGATAACAAAACTTCACTCCCTCAAAAAATGTAAGAACTGTCTCTTTAGTATAAAATTTCTCTCCATCCAAAAATGTAAGAGATTTCTCTCCAGTTCGTATTTACAATCTCACCATGGCTCGGTTTAAATTGGATATTTTAAAGCAGTAAGAAATGTCTCTGAAGTTCGTGTTTACAATCTCACCTCGGCCCAGTTCAAATTGGACATTTTACTGCCGCAAAAGAAGTAAGAAATGTCTTTCCACTTCGTAATTTACAATCGCACGATACAAACTCATATCCCAGTAGTACATAATATTTGAACCGGACATTTAAAATAGTTGAGGTCTCAGTACAATTTACTATCGTGTAACGGGACAAATGAACTGCCTCTTGTAAGTTAGGCTCAACTCTAATTGAGACTGATCTTGTGACTTGTGACTGCATTTAATATCCGGGGGTAGATTCGACTCGATCCAATATTACCTTGATTTGAACGAACAGAAATATACGATTGATGAAGATATTACCAACGAAGCATGAGTTCCTTAAGTCCTGAAGATATGCAAATCGTACGAACTGATTTAGTTGCTTAGTTTTTTTTAAAAAGCTGTTCTCTTAACTGAAAGTCATAAATCTTCGAGAAATTTCTCTATATTTATATATTTTTTTTTTATTATTATATATGTAAAATTCGTTTACATATCAATCAATGCTCAAAGTAATGAAGAATTCCTGAATGCTCGTCTGTGATGCTTAGGTATAAAAGTGTATTTGTTTGAATTTAACACGATTGTAAAGCAATAAAATATTAATTCCTATAATTAAAAATCTATAAAACATTTTTTTAAATTATTATTTAAATATATTTTATGACTTTCAGTTGATAATTTTGACAAAAGCGGATAAGATAATTTTTAGATAACAATTATAACAAAAGTACTAGGTAAATGTACTCTTTAAACCAAAAGTATTAGATGAATAGTAATTTTTTGGATATTGGATAATAAATTCAAGAGCCGTTTGAGTAGAAATGATTTGAAATGGTTTCCAATGAGATCAAGTTGGAAATGAATGATGGATAGGCATTTTAAAATTGCGGTTTTAAATGAAATTTCCTGGATTTTATAAGAAAAGCTACGATTGTATATAATACCGTGATCATTTTATGTAGGTCCACTTGGTTTGAATGTATACAATGAACCTATTTTTTTTTAGGCAAAATTGGTACAGTAATCCCTCCGTTTGCGTAGTTTTCGATTTCGAAATTGCGCGTCCAAGTTTTTAATACCAAATTTCCGGACTGCGCGGAAAAAAATTCGAAATACCAAGCTACTGCGTTTACGTTGGGCCGATCATTTCCAAAGAATCGATTACTCAAGGAAAAACCCTGTACCTACTACCAGATGGCAAAAGACCAGTTGGCAAACCACGATCAAGGTGGAAAAACAATGATAAGGTCGATGCAGCAAAACTGCTCAACACAAGAAACTAGAGACAGGTTGCGGAGCAGAAAGACGTCTGGATGATGGAGGCCAAGACTCGAATTTGGCTGTAGAGCCATCGAAGAAGAAGAATGCGTAGTTAATAGGTTTTATGACCCAAGGGACTAAAAGTGTAACAAACATATAGTAGATGCCGCGAACATTATGAAACGAGATCGATCAATATCGAACCGAAATCGTTTTGTAAAAGACGAAAACGAAATGCTACAGTAAATCGCTTTGAAGACCTGATAACGATTCGTAGTAACGACTTTAAATCGAAGAGCCCTTATTAATTCCGAGTACATTTCGATTCTCTGCGGTAAGACCTATGGGGTGCGACAGCGAGGCCGGCCCAACCTTCGCTGGAAGGACGGCGTGGACCAGGACGCTCAGAGTTTAGGGATGCCAAACTGGATGACATCGGCTCAGAATCGGACCGGTGGAGAGAACAGTTGCGAGAGGCCAGGACCGAGTCCCGGTTGTAGAAACGTTAAAGAAGAAGACATTTAGATTCGTAAATGATGCGTTAAAGCGACGAGTCGAGAACCAAGTTTTTAGCGAGCAATTCGATCAAATGTTTGCAGACCCAGTTTGTAGATGCTATAAATATAACATGGAATAGTTGGTTGTTCAAGGAAATGTGAACGAGATGACACAATATATGTAGATATCACAAGGAAATAGTTAGACGACATATAATGCGCAATAGGTTGATTTGTACATTATAATGCGCAATTTGTAAATTGAACAAAAGGCAGAGCTCAAGCTTTATGTATTGTGCTTAGTAAGGAAATACAGCATGCAAGAAAAAAAACATAATGCGAGGTTGTTTTGTAAAAGTAAGGAACGTTCATAAAGGCCTCCATACACGGTCAAATTGGATGTACAACCAGATTTTCAACAAACCCGTAAGCCCAACGTATTTTGATCGGCCGACCGGCCCACAATCGATAGTTTTGGTTGTACATCCGCCCTTCGATGTACATCCAATTTGACCTTGTATGGGGGCCTTAAGATTGAACAAACTGTGATGGCTCGGACACGTTGTACGAGCTTTAGAAGACGACCAATAAATAAGTGGATGGATGACGTGCTAGAAGATATACGGAAACTTTGCATAACAAATTGGAGTGAGCTGGCAAGGCATAGAGAAGACTGGAAGAGTAAACTTCGACAGGCCCAAATCCTGCAATTTAAGAAGAAGAAAGATTGCTCATTCAAATGTCGGGCGCACTCATTTTGACCATTATTCGTTGGTAGAAAAGTTAAAACAAAAATTAAAGTGCTTTTTTCGCTTTTTCTAAGTTTGTTTAACATCTGGAACGTAACCCCTTAATCCTAGAAAGCAGGATTTAGAGTGCGTGGTTTCGGTTTGGGTGCTATTTTTGTTGGAGGAATTACTGTACCGCACCGTTGAAGGAATTACTGTACTTATTATAAAAAATATGTGTGACCACAAAAGTATATATAAACCAAAATAACTTGTATGAGCAAAAAGAACACTATTCAAAATCCAGGCAAATTTTTACTAACTTCCTAAAAAATAAATTCGATTATTATAAAAAAAACCCCATGACACTCACTATAAAATAATCATTCCTAAAAAACAATACTCAAACAATGATGAATCTCGAAATTTAATAAAAAAAATATTAGATGTAAAATAAGTGTAATAATGACTGCTTTTTTATATACATATATATAAAATGATTATAAAGTAGAAATTTTCAATATGTTAGTTTTAAGAAAAATTTTATAAGCTTTTTTACTACATATTTATACAAAACAAAACAACATTATTATTTTATATCAAAATGTCAACAGTTAAATACGATATTATATCTTTTAAAAGGATAATATCTTTTTTATGTACTTTATTTTGCATTTATGGCATCATAAGAAAAAGTAATGATTTTAAAGGATTTATAAAAATTGTACACACTAAATGAAAGAAATATATGAATTTGTAAAATGAATTAATGTGCATTCCATTGAACCTATCCGATAGAAACAATTAGAACAGATTAAATTTTTTTCACAGTTGTTTTTCTATTTTATAGTTTTAGATATAGACATGCTAACGTGATATTCAAGGCGCCAGTTCAACTAAATGAGTTGTACTCAAAGTGGAGTCAAATATAGAACTCATCGATTTTAGTCATTCCGTCGCAAATCCTCAGATAACGTTACACCCAAGATGTGAAGAGATGAGTTAGCTGTTAGATTCGAACTGTCCACTGAGACAGAAAAGAGATCGGTGCTGGTTTTGATAATATAATACGTCGTCGTTGAATTCGACACAATTTTTACGGCCGCAGCACAGTGTGTCGCCCATAGGTCATAGGCTGCATTCGAAAATTCAGCCAACTGCGCAGAATCGGCAGCACATCATTCAAAAAATCAAGATGGCTGCAGCCAGGCATATATATCCTGCAACCGTTGCTGCGATACTGCCAATTCTGCGCAGCCGGCTGAATTTTCGAATGCAGCCATAAATCCATAAAACTCATATTCGAATTTCCAGGATCATGGTACATATTTCGATAGGGCATTTAACAAGCTGTCCAAAAATACAAATATGTCATATATATATGTATTTCATTATCAGTTACTTCTTGACCTGGGAAATAAACGCATTATTACGCATCGTTACGCTTGCAAAGTGAGTCATTAAGTAAGGCGTTTCATTACGAGTGAAGTGTCGGTCGGTTTGTTGTGTATGTTAGTGTTTTATGCAATGGAAATTCATACTTTGAATTTAATATTAGAATATTTTATTGACTATTTACGTGCTACTTATTACGTTACTTATTCCCCTTTAATCCCTCATGGGACATATGGTGGAAACAGTTGCCCTCCAATGGACTCTGTTTTGTGCGACAGCTCTCAGCTCTGACTAGGATCTCCCAGTTCCCAGTTGTTGCTGCTAACAGGGTTCTCCTCCACGTCGTTCAAGGTCTTCCGACTCGACGGGATCCTTGTGGATTCCAGTCACGGGCCTGTTTTGGCCTGTTTGGCTAGATTTTCGGGTCTCAAGTACGGCCAATCCTATTCCATTTCCTTCGCCCTGTGATGAATTGGGTGAATTTCCATGTTTCACAACCATGCAAAAGAACTGGGTTTACCGTTGGAGTTGAACAGCCGCAATTTAGTGTTAATGGAGATCTCCGTTGATCTCCATATGCGGAACAGGCATGCATATGTGGTTCGTGCTTTATTTAAGCTGGAACTGACATCTTCTTCTGTCCCTCCATTTTTGGTAGCTGGGTCGATCTCGAGCAGCTGATCTGATCAGTCGATTTTGGATAGTGTTACGCAGTGATAAAATTCTGAAGCAAATAAAGAGCAAAAATATCAAAGTGTAGAAAAAAAAAGCGTGTGGTTGTGAATAACAATTAGTGATTCCCAAGGACGCTGAAAAGAGGCGCAAAGGAAAACATGCCGGCAGGCGGGGAAGGCCCTGGCCTCCCGTCATGCAAAAAAAATTCTTTAGTGGGCAATCGCCAAACAGACAAAAACATTGACAAAAATATTCTTGGTGATGCGAAGCAATACGAGTCTTTTGTTTCTAGTGCATACAAAAACGGTACCGCTTTTACAAAAGAATCAGAGGAAGCCGATATCATGGGCTCGGACGAGCGCCAGCAGAACAACGGACCAACAAACGAGGGCTACAGCATGGACACGGAGACAGTGCCCGGTAAAATAAAAGATAAGTGTCATGATAATTCAGTCTGTGTTGGTGTTGACAACTCTGAAAATTTAAGTGAACATTTGTTAAACAAAATGAATAGTGACTTGAATGGGTTCATTCTGGTCAAGAAAGGTTTTAAGGGGAATCCCTCTGCGCCTAAAACAGACAAAAATAAATCTGAAAATAGATTCAGTCTACTGGCTACGGCCGAATCGGATTCTAATCAGAGAGACAAACTGTCTGACGAAAAGAGGGGCGCAATGAAAAAAAAATAAAATCTATTGGTGCCCTCCTATTTTTATAACGGGGGTCAAGCCGTCGACCATTATAGAGATTTGTAAAACTATCAAAACAGACTTCAACTTCAAGGTCATCAGAATTAGCTTTGAAAGGTGCAAGTTTTTTGTGGATGACAATACGTTACACAAAAAAATTATTGAATATTTTAGGGGCTCTGATGCAGGAGCCTTTTGCTTTTCCCCTAAGCAAGAAAGGGGCGAAACTTTCGTTTTGAAGGGGCTAACGAGCGGATTTCAGCCTGACGAGGTTCAGCAAGAACTGAAGTCGTCTAATGACAAATTAAGAATTTCTTGGGTAAAACCTTTGAGATCAAACAGGCCTCACCTAAAAGATGTGGATACAGGTAACTTTGTAGTGAAATTGGAACCCGGGTGCGACGGCAGGGAACTTACCAGAATTCGCACTCTTGTGTACCATGTCATAAAATTTGAAAGGCCCCATAAGAGGACATACACTCAACGTTTTAGATGTCAGGCCTTTGGGCATGTGAGCGCAAACTGCGGAAATAATGCCAAATGTGTCAGATGTGGGAGCAACTGCGGGGACAGCTGTCCCAAAAGGGAGGAGGCGGTCAACAATGGAGTGAAGCCGAAATTTGCAAACTGCGGCGGCGAGCACCCGGCGAACTACAGTGGATGCCCAAACTTCCAAAAATACATAAAAAAGGGAGCTCAATAAACTAAACCTGAAACATGCGAGGGAGGCCAGGAGAGAGTTATTAGAGAACGCCACTCGGAGACCGGGGAAATCGTATGCTCAGGTTGCCCAAACTAACCAGACGAATTACTTTGTAGACTTTACGAACGAATCCCAGAGATTATTCGGAGCATCGTTAGGTACGGTAATGCTGAAACTCGATGCATTTTGGCCGAAATATTGTCTATTACCACAAGAAAAAAAGCTGGATGCCTATGTGCAATTCCTCTGCGAACTCAGGGGAAGGAACTAAGGGCAATTTGT
The DNA here is from genome assembly GCA_949987705.1 of Thereva unica. NCBI lineage: Eukaryota > Metazoa > Arthropoda > Insecta > Diptera > Therevidae > Thereva > Thereva unica. Next base: position 43,264,162 of record OX465281.1, on the reverse strand, counting down.
ATTAACGTAAATTCTCTCCGGGGTAATGACCGAGTTATCTCGTTGGAGCAGGAACATACACTTAAGCCTCATATGGCATTGATTTCGGAAACCAGACTTTGCCCTCAAAACCGGCCAAAGCTAGAAGGATATCGTCTGTTTAGAAAGGATAAGGGCAGAGGAACTGCAGTTGCCCTGCATGAAAACATTAGGGGGTCGGAGGTAGAATTCATCTCTAGCATATTCACATGCTGCCTAATCCGCTGCACGCTAGGTACTGGTGACCGGATAATTATTGGGGCCATCTACATTCCTTGCAATGCGGGCAGGGGCTTAATGATGGAGCTTAAAAGGCTGGAGGCCCTTTTATCACGCTACGAAAAATTTATCATCGGCGGAGACTTCAACGCCCGACATGCAATGTGGGGGGACACCGTGACCAATATGAATGGGAGAACTGTGTATGAATGGTTTAACGACACTGCATTCATGACTATGAACATCATTGCTCCTAACACTCCGACCTTTCCTAGAGGCGCATCGTTCCTAGATTTCTTTATTATTTCTGCAAACCTACAAAACGCAGGGCGAACTACCTGCTCGACGTTTGCTTACCCTTCGGACCATCATGGCGTTTCGCTTACGGTGAAATTGGCCCCAGATTTTGAAAAATCTGAACAGAAATTCGTCACCTCTTTCAAGAATATAACTGGAAGAACTTCAACAGGAGATCTAGCACTCAAACTGGAACTAATGAATATACCCTCGGACCGGAACCTATCCAACGACGACATCGAGATCCATATTAAAAACCTCACCTCAGCTCTTCTAGAATGTACTGACTCCCATACAACGCTTGTGCCCACGAAGAAGCTAAAATTTAAATTCCTGTCGGCTCCCACACTAAAACTGTTCAAACTACGCAGAAGTTGGGTGCAAGCCCTAAAGCGGCACTTTCATAGGGCTGGGAACAGAATCTCACAAGGCTACAAGGAACTTGCCTCCAGAATTAGGTGCCTCAACACATTAATTCGTGAGAACACAAAGATTGACGCGAATACCTGGTACAAACAGGAACTGCTAAAAATAAAGCCGGGCCCACACGCTTTCAAGGAGGTCTTTAAGCTCACCGGGGCCAGGAGGACAGGCATAATTTCAACTCCCTTACGGGCTAATGGAAACGTTATCACGGATAATGCAATGAAGGTGCTGGAAATTCGGAACGTCTTTGAGAGGTCGCTCAACTGCAGTAGTAGTTCACGTAACGAAGCCATAAATACGAACGTGGAAGAGGTTATGTCAAGGTTCGACTTGGGAGCCCCACCCCTGGTTCCCTTCTCAACTTCTAACAGTGCGGACAGTCCAACGATCCAAAGAGACTTATTTACATCTCAGTCAGAAATTAAATGGATCATCGGGAGTCTCAAACTCAAAAGATCCGCTGGAACTGATAACATTTCTAACTTTTTATTAAAAAAATGTGGAAGCACGGTATCTAGGCACCTCACCATCATCATCAACAACTGCCTATGCAACAGCTTCTTCCCTAGTGTTTGGAAGGAGGCTAAGATTGTTCCCACCCCCAAAGTCGGAAGAGTCCAAACTCCAGATGATCTCAGGCCTATTTCCCTACTTTCAAACCTGGGAAAACTTCTCGAAAAGGTCATCCTAAGGAACTTAGAAGATTTTTGCACGGCCAAAGAAATTATTCCAAAGCGTCAGTTTGGTTTCGAGAAACTGCACTCTACTGAGCACGCCCTCCTTCTTCTTCTGGAGAGTGTGATCAAAAGTCTAAGGGACAAAAAATGCACGGTTATGTGTGCGCTCGATTTAAGAAAGGCTTTCGACAGCGTTTGGCACAAAGGCCTTATATATAAGATGATCAGATTGGACTGCCCCTATAACATCTGCAAGATAGTATACAACTTCCTTACAAATAGAACGGCGACAATACATTTAGGTGAGACGATGTCTGATAAATTCGCGATCAACTCCGGTGTACCACAGGGGTCTGTACTGGGCCCAAAACTGTTCAATATCTTTGTTCACGACTTCCCACATAACAACGAAGTGGGCTCTTCATGCATTCAGTACGCGGATGATACTCTGGTATGGGCAGCCAACAAATCCCCAGCTGCGGCGGCAACTGCACTTAAGACACAGCTGACTTGTATCACGAGATATTATCGAGACTGGAACATTGAGGTTAAACAAAGTAAGTGCAAACTTATCTGCATCAGAAATCCCGCAGGCAAGGGCCCCAGGAACGCTCCTAGCGAATCAAAACATATATCGGTTTGCATTAACGGACATCGCATTTTACCAAGCGAGAACATCACGTACCTAGGTGTCTTGATCCATCACAGGTGGAAATGGAACCCCCCCGTTAGATTGAAAATTAAAAAAGTTAAGGCTACAACGTCGGCTCTAAGGCCTCTCATCAACTCCAAAACTCTCTGCAGTAGGACTAAACTGCTACTTTACAAAGCAATGCTTAGGCCGATCATTGCATACGCCTTTCCAATTTAGTGTACCTGTTCTCCTACGGCAGCTAAGGAAATCCAGATCCTTGAAAGGAAAATACTAAGGCACTGCACCTCGCTTTATATGAAGGAAACAAACAAATGGCATTCGAACCAAGTCCTCTACGAGACAGCTAAGATAACTCCTATAATGCAGTTCCTAACCGACCAAATGAAGAACCGACTAGCTAACATCGGCAACCACCCGAACGAATTGATCAAAGAATTGACACTCCAACCGGAAGTTGGCCACACCTACTTGTCTCCGCTACAAATGATCAGGCAGGATTTCCAACACCTCCTACAACCTAACGCTGATGATAATGAATTCATGCCTGCGTTTTACTCTATTGGCTCTGCCCATGTGAGGGGATGACCAGAGCACTTCTGTAGTTTTTAGTCAGTAGGAATTTGATATGTGATAATAGTCTAGTTTTGTGATACTTTCTTGTGTTTTTACTTAATTATCAGTTATTGTAATTTTGTGCTTTTTTGTTGTTTTATTTTCAATCTACTTTGTAGACCACTGAGGCAAAGTAATGTAGCAGCGTCACAGAGCAGATGCAACGCTTTTGATAGCATAGGTATTAGTAAACTTGCATGTAAAATTCCTGTACGAACTACGGTTCTCTCAGTGTAGAAGATTAAATGAATTAGCCCAGACATATTATTAAGTCAGCAATAACCCCATTTATGAAGAATAATGTTATATATAATATGAAGCTCAATAAATTTTTTTTTATAAATTCTAAAAATTCCATTTTTGGTAATAATATTATAGAGGTAGCAGAATTTATCAACCAGTTTCACGTCACGGTTATTCAGCGCAGTTCGTTCGAAGGTGTTTGCATTTATCCGCATTTCTTTAGTTTTAGTCGGATTTTGCCTTAAGCCTGCTAGACTACTATCTGTTGCCAAATCGGCCCCTATTCTGGAAGTCGAGTCATATGACAGTCGCATGTTAATGTCGATGTCGTCTAGTTTTTTAGTTGATGTGCTGAGAGTCGAGTGGCGTGACAAGTCGTTTGAATTGAAGAAATTGTCGTTTTAGTTACCAATTACGATTGTCAGCACAGGGGTCAGAGAGTGTAGGTGCTAAGTTTTTTGTTTCGTGAGGAATAAACAATTTTAATTTGAATAATTAACGATTTTGAGTTTGTGTTTCGCGAAACGAAACGATTAAGTTGTTTAATTCTGCTGAGTTGTGTAGTTTGGCAGATGAAGATAGCAAACGCGAAGAATTAAAAATTTTATGTTATAATTTCTTCGCAAACATTTGTGAAATTTGTTGTTTGTTTTTGTTTGTTTGTTTTTGACTAGTTGAGACTCAACTAGTTGACCCACAATAGGGTTTTATATGGTCTCGGCCACTACAGCCATATTAACCATGATTCATTGATTTTTATTATTTTTGTTGTTTTTGGCCATGACATTCTCTCATAGTCTGTCAATCTCATAGGCTTGGCCACTGCCAGGAGATGTCGTCACATGTCAAGTCAGAAAGTCGTTACTTAACTTAAATTTGAAAGTTAACATTAGGGTTGACTTAAGAATAGGTACTTAGATATATTGGGTACATTGCTTTTGTTTATTCATCTCTATTTTTTTTTTAAAAAATCCCCTTTTTTTTTTTTTTTTTTTTTTCCTTCATTCCTATTTTTAATTTGTAAATTAGTGCTCATGAATTTAGTCTTATTAAGGTGTAACAGTTGATATTGACATTAGTCTTTTATGTGATCAAGAGGCCTCAAATTTTTCCCCTTGTTAATATTCGTTCAGTTTTTATATTTATTTCGGCCCTAATAGTTGTCATAAATTGGGTACCATCAGGATTCTATATATTGGGAGCAAGGCTTGTTGGTCTTGTAGGATGACTAATTTTACAGGACTATTTTAGCATCAGCTAAGAAGTTTATAAGAGTCTTGACTCTTTCCACACTGAAAGGTATGAAGAGATCAGACATCTCATTCGCCTGTATGATTGTGGGGTAATTGGCTCTAATCATCTGATATTCTTGACATTTTAGAACGATGTGGGTAGCGTCATTTGATGTGTTACACGTATTACATATTCCGTCAGGTACAATGTTCCACGATGCAAGGCGTGCACTGTCATATGTGTGTCCAGTCAGTAGCCTGTTTACTATACGAATGTATTTGGGTGGGATTCTGATTCCCGAGAACCATGGGGCAGACGGAGGTGTAGGGAAGATGTTGGCGAAGAATTTGCCTTTAGTTTGGGAAGATTCACAGTACAGTCTAGTCCATTCGCTGTGAATTTTATTTTTGATGTTTAATACAACATCTTTAAAACTGAGTTCATGGACAAGTATATCACCATGAATTCTGGCGTTACCAGCAAGCAGATCAGCCTTTTCATTTTCTTCAATGCCAACATGAGACGGAACCCAAATTATTTTAATAAATTCAAAACTGGTGGCTATTTCATAGATTTCACGTACTAAGAAGTTCTCTTTCCCCAAATTAATCGATGTGCAAGCATTTAGACTGTCAGTAAAGATTACAACCCTATTGATGTTGAGGATTAGAGCATTGACTAATGCCAGTTTTATGGCTTGTAGCTCAGCTGACAAAATAGACATAGCCCAAAAAGTTCTATACATCAGATTGCAATCACAGTCAACAAAGGTGATCCCTATTCCCGTTATACCATTCCCTAAAGAGGCATCAGTCGCAATAATATGTACATCAGGGGGGAGTTCACTTCTTTTTTCATTCATAAGTTTTGAAATTGTATCTCTAGCAATCTGTTTTTTTGTTCCAAGATTGTCAAGGAATTGATTATCAACCATCACTTGATTGGGTTTAGTGATTGTGAATCCGTTGGGGTTGAACATTTTGAAGATTTCATTGTACTTAGCCATAACTTTCTCAAAAGCTGAGATAGGGGAGCTTCGATTTAAGGTGTCAGGAAAATTATTGTCAATCTTAATTAATCTTAGGATTTCTTTGGATGTGATTAATTCTGCTCTAAGTTTTGTTGGCAGTTCATTTGCCAAAGCAAGCAGTGTATGATTTGGGGCGGAGTTTAGCAGTCCTAGGCAGGATCTTAGGAATCTGTTTGATGTTGTTTGAATTTTTTTTTCAAGGGTTATTGATTCATCATATGAAAGGGATCTTGAATATTCAATTTTTGACCTAATGAGTGATCTAAAAAGAAGTATCATACTTCCAGGATTGGCACCATATTTTTTCCTACTTAGAAGGGAAATAATTCGGTGGTTACTTTTGATTGCTCTAAGAGCCGCATCTAACTGTGTTTTACTTTTGAGATTCCTAGTGAAGGTCCAGCCAACAAATTTGATGCTACAGGTATGTTCAATAGTTACATTATTTAGGTTTAACTGAAAAGTCTTTCTACTACCTAACACCATTGACTTAGATTTGTTCTGATTTACCTTTAGTTTTTTCTGTGTAGTAATTCCACCCAAATCATCCAGAGCCAGTTGAAGCTTGTCCTGAACTGTAATAATCGAGTCTCCCCCTGCGATCATAATAAAATCGTCAGCAAATTGAAAAAGCATGACACCCCAATTTTCAACCTGATGCAATTTGGTAGTGTAGAGATTGAATAAAATAGGGCTCAAGGTGCTGCCCTGAGGAACACCACCTTTGACTCCTCTTGTTTTATTTCCCAAGGAGATAGTTCTGTTTTTAAAAAAATTTACCATCCAATTGATATAGTGTATAGGGATTTCATTTTCAAGGAGAGTAGTGTAGAGTAGGCCAAGGTCTACCCTATCGTAGGCGCTGTCTAAGTCTAAAGAGACGATACCTACAAACTTGTATTCCCTTTTTAAGTTAATTATTGTTTGTTGCACCATGCTTAAACATGTTGAGGCCGATCTTCCATTACGGTAGGCAAAGCTTCTCTTCGGAAGTAGATTGTTTCTTTCTATGTGCTCATTGAGGTAGTTTTTTAAGAGTCCATTGATTATTTTTAAGGGGACACATATTAAGGATATTGGTCTGTAGTTGGTGAAGTCTGAGGGACATTTGCCAGGCTTTAATATCGGTACTACTCTTATGTTTAGCCACTGTTCTGGTATTACACCAAGTTCAAGAGTATTTTCAAGATGTTTCACCATGGCCAGTTTCCCGCTGTAAGAGAGTGATTTTAGCATCCCAAAAGTTATTTTATCCGAGCCCGGTGCAGATTTGCCATTTTTTTTTTTGAGGAATTCATCAAGATTGTGGACAGACCAGTCAATAACTGATTTAAATTCTGTAGGAATCAGGTTAGAAATTAAAGAAGGTTCTACAATTTTGTTACACAAAAAATCCAGATAGTCAGCCTGATTTAGGTTTTCAAAGTGGAAATGATTTTTTTTGTCTTTGCCTTTGAATCTGTTTACCATGTCCCAAAACTCTTTAATGTTTGACTTGTAGCAGAGCTTATCAATAAAGTTTCCCCAAGCAATCCTTTTTTCATGTTTTTTTTTTCCTGAATATCGCCTTTAACATATTATGTTCTAAGAGGTCAGTTATATTGCCAAATTTGTTGAATTTGGCTAGGTAAGTAGATTGCAATCTGAAGAGACGGTTTAATTCAGGGTTCCACCAGGGCTTTGGGAAGTATTTTTTGGAGTTGGGATTAAGAGATATCGTTGCATTTTTAATTGACTCTTCTATTCTGGACATGATTGACTGAGAATCATCATTCTCTAACGTTATGGATTTCAAGTCTAGTTCTAACTTCCGAAGGGCTAAGATTGTTTTTTTGTGAGGATGAGGTTCTCCATCCTGAAATTTAATAATAATTGGGATATGAGGACTACCTCCAAGGGAAATATTTGTTGTCCTCCATGTAATCATGGAATCTGCGAAATTGGTGAAAGTGACATCTATCATGGATTTGGTTTGGTTCTTACTTCTGGAGATACACGTTGGGTCACCATTGTTTAGGGCTACAAAGCCTAGACTAGTCATTATGTCATTTAGGACATTGCCTCTGCTATTGTTGAACACATCTCCCCATGTGGTGCTTCTGGCATTGAAATCCCCAACTATCAGTGATCTGTTTATTTTGCTAGCTGCAGTTCCTATTTTCGTTAGTGAGTTCTTGAAGTTTGAAATATTGATTTTAAAGTTTGCATATACAGCAAATATAGCTAAATTTTTTTTCAAATTCGTTGTCTCAATGGCACACACATCCATGGCACAATGAATTTTGATGGCTTTAAAGTTTATATGATTCTTGATGGCAATTAAGGTGCCACCATAACCATCACTTCTGTCATGTCTAATGATGTTGTAGTTGTAGAGTTTGAGTTGGTCAGAAGGCATTAACCAGCTCTCAGAAACAACCACCACATCAATTTTGTTCAGATTTATAAAGTGCTCTAGTTCATCAATGTTTTTGAGTATGCTTTGAATGTTAACTTGTAGTAACTTCAGCATTTTGATTCTGATACTGATGCGTTTGGTTTTTTGCCTTCTGTTTTTTTATGCCAAAGTTTAGTTAGTTCTTCAAGCACTTTGTAAGAGTTCTCTGATGCCATTTTGATTTCACTGTTGTTTATACTCAAATTTCCTAGAATCATGGCTGACTCAGCCTTAAATTTCTCTACCAATTGTTCCATATTTAAGATCATTGACGTTGCAGGGATATCACAACTTTTCCTTTCTTGGGATGTGTTTTCCTTTTGTGGCTTTGTGTCATTATCACTTTTATTCCCATTCTGTTCCATGGTCTTCATCTTCCTTTTTGCACTATTTAAGTTTGTGATTATTTGTGTTTTTGGAGGTAACTTCCTAACCCATCTGGCCTTTTGTTGTGTTACTCCCACCAAATTCTCATCTCCTGTCTCCTTCATTGGACTGCCAGTACCAGTGTTTTTCTTTATGTGCTTAGATTTATATATCCTGTGGGCATCAAATCTGGAAAATTCTCCCTTTCTCATAATATTCACAATCTCTAATTCTTTTAGCCACAAAGGGCATATCCTCTCATAGGCACCATGTTTCCCATTACAATTTATGCATTTTTCAGGTTTTTTGCAAGCTCTTCCTTCATTGCACTCTTGGTTGCCACATCTTCCACAAAATGCATTTTTTGATTTGCAGGCTTTGCTTTGATGTCCAAAGCGTTGACGTTGGTGGTATATACCTCTGAGCTTTAAAGATTGTGTAGAACAGCTTTAGTTTGCTTGGAATTATTTTTCCCACAATGTAAATCTTGATTCTGTTAGTTATAACTGTTGTTTTGTTACCATCTATTGTCCTATTCCATTTGATCCTAAAAATCTTTTTTATGTTGAGTTCTGGATTGCTTTCTCTTAGTGATGACAATAATTCATCTTCATCTAATTGTTGGTCAACACCATGTATTAGGATAGGAGTGGCTAGCACACTTAAAGGGATGTATGCTTTTAAATTTTGGTTTGTGGGAAAATTACTAATAAAATGGTTTGCATGCTGCGCAGTGGAGAAGGTGATTCTGCATTTGTTTCTTGAAATTCTGATAATTGTATCTATATTTTTAAATTTTGCACCAAGGGTTTTTCCTAACATAAGAGGGTTTAACTGTGCATCTTCTGGGTCTGTCCCTTGTTTTATAATATGTACTATAAAAGGGCCGTTCTCATTGAGCTCATATTTTATACTCTCTTTATTTATAGTCTCATGATTTATATTCTTAACTTTGGCCTGTAGGTAATTTTCTTTTCCTTCCTCTCTTGAGTTATCTAAACATTTTGATGTTGATGCAGAATTTCTAGATTCCGTTGTGGTGTCTTTGATCTTGTTTGTCAGCTCGGTGTGCACTCCTGGTGTCTTTTTTTCTTGGATTTCGCAAGTTTTCTCAACCTTTTTTCCCTTCTTACTGGGGTTTTCTTTTATTGTTGGTAGGGTGTTGTTTTCTTCAGAGCTTCTACTGCCGAGTCTGGAGGATGACCTGGTGATGCCTGATAGGCTCTCACCTTTCTTTTTCTTCTCACCTTCTGAAGATTTTATCCTGTTTAGATTTAGAGGAGACGTTTTTGTCTTCTGGGAGTTGTTTAATCCTATATTTGTTATGTTCTCCATTGTTGATAATTTGAGATGGGAGTAAGTCGCAGTGTGTATAAGTTATTAGTGTTAACGTTATAATGATTCGGATTAAAGACCAGGGATATGAATTTGTTAGCCAATTGAAGTAGGTTCGATATGAGTGGTTTTGACCTCAGAAGAAATGAAAATATATTTATGGAAGATTTGATCACAGGAGGACAACTAACATCATTGAAGAGAGGCGGGAATTTAATCTCAGGGTATTTGTATTGTTGATACTATGGTGCGACCTGATTGGTTATTCTAATATTCGTTGGGGTTAAGAGTGCATAGAGAGAAGGTTAATGTCTTCAGGAGTTCTAAGTATCAAAATTTGAATATCTGTGTTATCCCCGATGGTACCCTATGTATGACTCCAAAGCTAAATGATTCTTGTTAAGTTAATGTCTGTTTGCACTATAAAGAGACTGAATGGCCAAGAGACACGAGTGTAATCGTGTTTTCTGGATGCAGAAGGCATCCAGATTAGTCCAGACTAACAAACAAATGGAACATCCGAAGTTAATTAACTATTCACTATATTGATTTGCACTATTTATCTAGATATTAATTTTTATGTATACGACGTTCAAAGATGTTACACCTTAGAAATTTGAGCTTTCAAAAGTAATTGTCTGATGGAAGGGTAAATTTACTTGCAAGAAAGGAATTTAAAACATAAATAAACTCTTAAAATTAAAAATAATTTTGGTGTCATAAATCTTATAAAAAATGCTTGTTGTCATGATAATAGTTTAAGCATAGATTTTAAAAAGCCTGTGGGAAAAGGAATTTTTATATTACACAAAGGGAAAATTGTAAACTTATAACAATGTAAAAATGTAACATATGTGAACACATGTGTATGGACTAGCAAAATTTAACTGTTGAATGTTAAGAATATTAACTGTTAACACTGGATGCAGAAGGCATTGATTTTAGCCCGCGTGGTATAAGATAAAAACTGAGCCCTCTAAAAATCCTTTTTCCCAACATAGAAACACATAAATTTAATAAAAATGTCTGAAAACAGTAATATAAATGAAATAAAAGATTTACCAAGATAATTTTTGCTCACTTTTGACAACATTAATAACACTTTAGAAGGAAAAAACACTTTAAAATGGATTTTTAGTAATTTTTAGCAATTTTAATATTTTTTTGAAAAGGAATTTTAATCTCTAATAATTTTCTTCATTATATAGAAGAAAAACTAAAAATTTGATCGAATAACCATGAAATCGATTGTACAACACGCGGATGGGCTGGAAAATTTTAGATATTAATCTTAATGCATAAAGCATCAAGATCAGCCCCCGTTGGGTTAAACAAAATGGACGCCAGAAAAATTCCTTTTCACTGCACTGATTTGCTTAATTTGAAATAAATCGCATGAAATAATTAAAAAAGCAAAAAATATTACAAAATAAAATTTTTCCTCACGGTTTGTCGATGATTATTTCCAATGAGAGGAAAACACTTTAAAAAACAATAATTAAAATAATTAAAAGATTATTTTTACAAATTTCTAAGTAAAAAAAATATGGAAGCCAAAAAAATTTTTTTTTTTTTTTTTTTCACACAAACACTAAAAGCTAAAAAACTGTAAGGCGTCCTGTACTGTACTCGTCCATGGTCTGAGAGAGAATGCATTTGTGAAATTTGTCAACATTTGTGAAATTTGTTATCTCTGCCCTTTAGCCACATCTGGATGGTTTTCTAAAATTCGAACTTATGATTCGAATTGTTTTCTATTAGTAGTTTTTATTCTGAAATTATTAAAAACTTAAAATTAAACACTCAAAAACAAAAATATGCACTTCTTTTCAAATTTCCCAACTTTATCACTAACCCAAACAACCCGACCAAAAGTGACAACAAAATTACAATAAAAACGACTGTCAGCACACCAAATAAGCGGTCGTTTAGTTCATCAGATTTTACACGACAAGAATCGGCTATCAGCACACCGCTGTATTAGTTTCACTTCTTATAACAGCAAATACGACTTTCAGCACAGGGCAAACAGTACAAAAAAGGAGATGATCTATAAAAACTACAGAAGCATCTTGCTCATCAACACCAATGGTTTTAACGGTTTCTCTTTCAACTAAATATAAATAGTTTACTGCAATATCGTAATGCCAAATATAAAACTTTGAAAAAATCGAAAGTTTGATGAATCGACTCGAGGAACCAAATACGACCCCTGAAGCAGATGTCAATGCACCCTACATTTGAGTGCGGAGATACTGACTGCAGCTGATTGCAATAAAAACTGGTATGCCCAATACTTCCGGCAGTTTCTGATCTGGAATACCAAGATATTTTCAAAGTTAAGATAAAAACAAGTAAAATGAACAAAAAACCAACTTGCTACATAATACGGAGAAATTTCATCCCTATCACAACTTTCAAATAGGTACATATGTCCGACCGTTCCGGCTTATTAAATCCATGCTAACCAAGGTTTTCATGTTCGTCTAACTGTGAACTTTCGATTTCCATAGAAATTTTTCAATACCGCATGACTGGACTTTCAGTGTCACCGGTTCCCGGACTAGTAGTATTACCGAAAATGACAGTGAAGAAGGTGTCAGTTCCAGAATAAATAAAGCACGAAGCGCATATGTATGCCTGTCTGGTATATGGTGATCAGCGGAAATCTTAATTAACACTAAATTGTGGGTGTTAAAATCCAACAGGGATCCGGTCTTGCCCTCTCGCAACAAATTGTCGATTACTACAAAATCGGTGCAACTCCACACCTCAAAACACTAGGACTAGAAGTTGACCCTTGCGAGAATCTAGCCAAATAGGCCTTTGACTGGAATCCGCAGGAATCTGTCGAGTCGGAAGACCTAGAACAATGTGGTGGAAGATTCTATTAGTAGAGACGGCAACAACTAGGAAGTGAAATTTTCTCTGATAATAGTTACCAGGGACCTCTTAACCTATCACAGAATGATGATTGGTTTTTCCTGCAACTTGATGCACTAACGTCAGAGAATTTTTGTACTTTCTATAGGCTTCTGTGGCTTCCATGACTCTTGACCATCCATGCGGCCTGGACTTGATGAATTCGAAGGAATTAAAGATGAATTGAATGAAACGCTATCCGGCCAATATAATTTATGTAATGCCAAGAGCGGGAAAGTTGACTTTTTGGAAACACAGAGCTCAGTCAGCAGTTTGGAAGAAACGAATAAGCCCCAGTTAGTTTCCTTTCTCATAATGCCAAACAGGTATCCTGGGAGCTGGCTTGGTTATGGTAGAAGATTGTTGCGGATAATTACTTAATTTCTTTGAGATTTTAACTAGAGGATAAAATATATACTATTATAATGAAAAAAAAAGAACTCTTTCCAAAACATAGAAATATATTTGAATTATCTGTAAAAAAAATAAATACTTGGTATAAAATTACTATTCAATAAATTTACATTTCAAGTTGTCAAAATAAAAATTCATTATTTATAAATAATTTCGAATTATTTGCCTGAAAACAAAACAAGTTAGACTAGCACAATTCCAAGCTTTGTATTTTAAAATTTTACATTCTTTAGTTATTTTAAGTAAACTGAAACATCGCTGTATAGTCCAGTGCAATTAGCAAATGAAATTGCATTTTACAATGTATGAAATTTTTTTTTTTTTGATTTTGTTCGGGCATATCTGAGAATGAAAATACCAAGTTTGCAGGGTGTTGGAAAAAGCCGCCATTTTGAAAAAGAGAGGGAGGTCGTTTATAATAAATAACTCGTTTGCATGCAATGATAGCTGAAAATGATCAATGGCAATGTTGGAGAATAAAATTATTTACAAAATGAGTCCTCAACGAGGTCTGTAGGTTGATTTGGTTCAAAGTTATGGCTGCTCAAAGCTCAAGCTTGATCGTGTGGTTGGGGTTGAATGCAGTTTTTTGCGATTAACTCGTAAGATATTAATTTTTGTGGGCTAATGCCGGTTACTTACAGTGCTAGTAATTACCTTTAGAATGAGCCCTTGGTCATTCTCGCTTGTATGGTTTGCGAGCAATGCAACGTCAAAGTTCACACTGTACGTGCCTGAAATAACTGATAACGCAATTTTTTTTGAATAATTCTTTAACGGTTGCTCATATGAGTCAACAGCAGAAGTACGGGCATTAAAATATCTTTCAAATGGGCTATTGACCGAAACTCGATGTCGTTTCATGTCCGCGACATAGCGGGTGAAAAGTCAACCGCCAAGGTTGCGACACTTTTCGACGAATAACTCGCTTCCAGCCAGTTTTGCGTGTCGGATGAGTTAGAATTTTATGTAACGATCGGAATTATCTATATTTTTAGTTATTTAACAACTTTGGAAAATTATAATAATGGGAAATAGACAAATAGTAGCTAAGAATCATCACATTTCTAAGATATTTTCCGCTATCCTACAAATAGGATAGCCCCATACGCCAGAAACATCATAGGCCATTATCAGTGTGGCTTCAGCCCAGGCAAATCAACGACTGACCTGGGGTGGCAGCACGTAAGTCGTTTCAATCGACTTCTCCATACAAAAATCTTGAATTTTTGTATGGAGAGGTCGATTGAAACAACTTACGTGCTACCACCCCAGATTTTCACCTTGAGGCAGGCTATGAAAAAATGTCTAGAGTTTCAAAACTCATCTCTTCATAGACTTTAAAGCCGCCTATGATAGCATAGCCAGAGTAGAATTCTACAAAGCCATGAGAGAACTCGGCATCCCCAACAAGCTGACAAGACTATGTAGGTTGACCATGACCAATGCGACAAGCCAAGTAAAGGTATCCGGAACATTGTCCAGACCAATCAACATCTATTAATGGACTCCGACAAGAGGACGGTCTAGCCTGCCTATTTGTCAACCTGGCGTTGGAGAAAGTGATCCGAGATTCGGGCATGACATCAAGGAGCACAATCCGCCACAATTCCACCCAATTACTGGCTTATGCAGACGACATTGACATTATTGGAAGAACAACAACAGCTGTACAAGAAGCTTTCACTCAGATTGAGCAAGCGACAGGAAATCTGGGACTGAACATTAACGAAAGCAAAACAAAGTACATGGTGGCCTCGTCTGGAAGAACACCTAAGATTGGTCCCACGATCAAGGTAGAGAAACACGAGTTTGAAATGATAAAATCATCTACCTACCTTGAGTTAATAGTAGCAGTCGAAAATAGCATGTAACCAGAATTACGCGCACGACTGCTAAAAGACCAACAAAGCCTACTATAGTCTGTTAAGGCTCTTTAAATCCAAGCATCTAACCAGAACGTCTAAACTTTTATTATATAAGACGATGGTCTTACCGGTTCTTATATATGCTTCTGAAACGTCGGTGCTTAGCAAAAAGCACTCAAATTTCTTACCCGTGTTCGAGAGGAAAATACTTCGGAGGAATGTTGGCCTCCTATGTGAGGAAGGGCGATTCCGGAGATTACAATGACGAGATCTACGACTTTGATGTTGTGAAGAAAATAAAGCTCGGTAGGCTCCGGTGGGCAGGGCATCTAGCTCGTATGAGTGAAGATGAGCCTGCTCGGAAAGTTCTCTGCGGTAAGACTTATGGGGTGCGACAGCGAGGGAGACCCAACCTCCGCTGGAAGGATGGCATAGACCAGGACGATCAGAGCTTAGGGATGCAAAACTGGATGACGGTTCAGAATCGGGACCGGTGGAGAGAACTGTTGCGACAGCCCAGGACCGGATCCCGATTGTAGAGCCGTTAAAAAGAAGAAGAAGAAGGTGGCTCGATTACGTTTCGTTTTGGTAAAGAAACATATACGAATATCTTACATATATTAAAAATTTGATTTTTGTTTTGCTGTGATTCAAATTTCTTGCTAATCCTAACTCATTTACAAAAGCAATTAAAATTCGAATGGCTTTGAACAGAGAGCTTAAAAAAATAACAGTGTTATAAGACTTTAATATTTTACGTAACAAAAAAATATCGAACTAGAAATTGTAAAGGCACATTTCAAATGGCTGTACATTGCTTCTTACTTATTTTAGGGCCCTAGGAAAAACAATTCAACCAGCTTAACGACATTATGTTGGCTCTTAAGGACCAATTACAATGCATCCACTCCGTTCCATTGAATTTGGCCCTTTGGCCGAAGCATTGTAATTGGCCCTTTATTGTTAAATTGAACTAATAATACGATAAACAAATAATTCGAAATTATCTAACAATTGAATAACTTTACAACATTTGCCTAATAGATGTTACAAGGCCAAAATTTACAAGACCAAGATATAAATAAAATAAATTAAGCTTAAATATTTCCCAGCGTTTTCTAAGTATTTTTCTAAATCTCTGGAATTTGGTAACTTCTTTCAATTCAATATTATAAACAGATTTTATACAGCATTTTGACATCACCCAAAAGGCAGTCATGCGATTTTGCGTCTGCAAGGTAGTTTCTATCCCTCGGATAAGATCATTCGTTTTTAAGACAAGCAACATTTGCCGATCAACTTGATCCAAAATATCAGCAATATGCGGAAGGACGAGCGCAGAATTGTTTTGTACTAATTCTTTCTGAAAAGGAAAAAAAATTCATTAAAAATTGGAAAAAAGTGTGTGTTGCAAACTTACCTCATTTGAAGAATACCTTGTTCTATTAACACCACTAATAATACTCTCCCAAGGTCGGCCAGTTAGCATACATGCAAATAAACCATACAAGTTACCTTTAATACCTAAATTTTCTGCGTGCACTTTCATGGCATCTCGATCTACATTAAGAATACTTAACCATAGTTTTGAGTATTCATAGCGGAATTTGTCGCTTAAGTTAGCATATAATCCGTGATCGAGCAGAACAATATCTGTTTTTCCAGAATTATTCTTGTGGACTAGAATGTTACCAGGATGTGGATCGCTGTGCACGAAACCATTAATGAATATCATATCGGAGTATAGTCGGCCTATTTTATTGGCAACATCGAATCGATCTATTTTATTATTTTTTATGTAATTTAGATCGGTTACATGACCACCTTCAAGATATTCCATAACTAGGATTCTTGGTGTCGATAAATCCCAGTATATTTTTGGAACTTTAAGCCATTTATAATTTTTGAACATTTCAGCCACCTGGAAATAATATGGAATTAATAATGTTTGAAGGAAGTTATATTGAAGTTAATTGTTTTGGAATTGTTTATATTTATTACTACCTAAGCCCATTAACATTTGAAATGGGTGCATTATTTCTAGCTTTCGAATTCTTGCATTGCAGTTCCCTGTAAAACATTAAATACATTACACAGAATTTTCTAAATTGTAAACGTAACAAGCTGGAACTGATGCGCCTCACTGCACCCATAAGCAAGGCTGGTGCTTGATTTTTTTTTTTTTTTTATATGAAAAAACCAAGCTTAGGTGTAACCCTTTGTACTACCAGTCCGTCATGTCGTTCAGTTCATGGTGCAATGTCTAGTAGTAAGCTTGGTTTGAAGAATAGAGGAGAATAGGAAAGGTTAGAGGGGGTCTGGAGGGTGTAGAAGAAAATGACGATGGACCTCACGTTTGAACTCTAAAGTGTTGTACGAGTTCGGAAATACCGACTGCGGGAGATTATTCCACAGTCAAGTTGTTCTATTCATAAACGAACTTCTAAACCGTATTGTGCGTGAACGAGGGGGCTGTAGGGTATGGGGGTGAGCCGAGCGGGCTAGTCTTGTGTTGCGGGAAAAGTATTGCCGTGCAGGCAGGAGGTCCTGAATTTCGGTGGAACAGTCGCTATGGTAATAAAGTG
Organism: Thereva unica; assembly: GCA_949987705.1. Classification (NCBI taxonomy): domain Eukaryota; kingdom Metazoa; phylum Arthropoda; class Insecta; order Diptera; family Therevidae; genus Thereva; species Thereva unica. The sequence goes on along the minus strand of OX465281.1, from coordinate 43,246,825 downwards.
ATAAAGTATGGAGAGGGCTGCTACATTCCCACGGTGGCTCAAGGTGTCTATGGAGGCGCGAAAGGGGCCATCACCAATGAGTTTGAGGGCACGATTTTGCACCTTGTCGAGACAAGCCAAGGTGGTTTTTGGGGCGCCTGCCCAGATATGCGAGTTGTATTCGAGGCGCGGCCGAATGTAGGATTTGTATATTGTAGCCAATGCGGCTGGCTGGAGAAGGAACTTGCATCTCTTGAGAAATCCAAGGCATTGGGAGGCTTGTTTGGCGATTTGGAATATGTGATCGTTCCATCGCAGATGCTCCGTTAAAGTTACCCCTAGGATGTTGAAGAGTTGAGTCAGCCGTTAGATTCTCTCCATCCACCGAGACAGGAGGAAGGTCGGTACAATTTTTGTTGGAGATCAGACAGTGCTTCGATTTTGTGGCATTGAATTCGACGCGGTTCATTTCGCTCCAATGAAGAATCGATTCAATATCCCGGTTGATCGAAGCCGACATCAGTTGACGGTGGTAAAGACAAGGTCTGGCACGTGCTTGTCTTATATTGTCGAAGGAGTAAGAGAAATTCAGAGTACCGTCATCAGCGAAGCAGTGAAGTGGATTGAGAGCAGATCATTAATGAAGATTAGAAAAAGTGCGGGTGAGAGAATTGACCCCTGGGGAACTCCGGCCGAAATGGCGTGGGGGTTGGATTCGACGCCATCCAATACTACCTTGATTGAACGGCCTGAAAGAAAGCTCTTAATCCAGTTCCTTAGAACTAAGTGTATACCAATAGCTTGGAGTTTATTCAACAGAGCTAGGTGCCATACTCTGTGAATAGCCTTTGATATATCTAAAGCAACTAGGCTAGACTCACCAAAGCTGTGAATGCTTTGGTTGATAAGCTCGGTTAAACACACAAGCAGATCGCCAGTAGACCGTTTAGATCTGAAGCCGTATTGCCTGTCGTGTATAATTTGGTTGGATTCTAGATATTTCATCAGCTTTTTATTGATTATTGTCTCCATGATTTTGGAGAGAACAGAAGTAATTGCTATTGGGCGGTAGTATAAGGGGTCGCTGGCTTCACCTTTTTTTGGGATTGGCTGAACATGAGCTAGTTTCCAAGAGTCGGGATACACTCCGGAGAAGTAAGACAGGGCAAAAAGTTTGCGCAGAGGTTTAGCCAAAGGTGAAGCACATTTTTTAAGTACCATAGGGGGGATTTTGTCGGGACCAGTGGATTTATTGGCGTCGAGTTCTTTGAGACACCTATGCGCCCGGTGCATAATGCCATATTGCTCCTCATTATTTTTTTGATCACAATGAGGGACGATGGAAATACAGAAATTTGACAACAAAGCCCAAGATGAAATTTTTTGAAAATTAATAAACCAACCAAGATCTAGTAACTACCTAGTTCGCCATTTTTCACACTTTAAGATTTTGTTAACTACATTTCATTCATTGAAATGAGTTGATATGGCCCTTTTTAAAGAATTTTCAAAGAGTGCTCCAGAACAGTATAAATGAATGACAGATTTGCCCCTCACTTGGCGGATTTGTCTAGTTAATTTTTACTACTGATTCTCAAATAAAAAGGTCTGTTCATTCACCTCCTGGGTATTTTTTTTTGTGGTGAGATATTGGGTCCAAAAGTACCGCGGTCATTCGCTTGGCATATTGTACTACATCCACCCCCAATGCAGGATTGTCGCTTACACTTGTCCAAGCTTCCCGGGTTCCCGACCGCAGTCCTGGGGCCTTATCATGAAATGCGATACGAAAGTAAATACGAACCGAAATTAATATGCGGTACGAATGAATCTACCGATCATAGGATCCGTCTACTACGAATTCGCATTGCAAAGGGAGTACTGCCCTACGCAACTTAAAAATTCTTTTGCGAAAGCAGGCAACTTCATGCCACTATTTGACATTTTATAAGTGCGGTAATAAAGTTTGTGAGTTTTCTTTACAAAAATTAAATAATTTAATCGAAGTAAAATATATGAAGACCCTCGGGGAAAAACCAACTTAGTCCAAAAAATAAAATTCCAAAAAATAAAAGTTTTTCCCTCATTCCCATGGACTCAGTTGGTTCTTCCCCGAACCTTTTATTATTGTCCATTCATTTTGTCAGGACTACGTTGGTTTTTCCCCATTTTCCCCAATACCTTGAATTGTAGTACATCTTAGCAGCTAATAGATGTAGCTGAATTCTCTGATTTTTGAAAAAGTGGACTAAGTTGGTTTTTCCCCCGAGGGTCTTCATATATTATATACATTATTATATAAAAATTATTAGTGTCGAAGCGTTTTTCTCATCATCTGAGAGTGAAGAAGAAAATCTTCAATGCGATTGGTTCGAAGAAAACTTCGTGATAATTCGAATCCTATGGGGCTCCTTGATGCAATATGAGTACACAAACTTTATTAGTTTCTTCATTACAATTATTTTCTGTTACAGCTTTATACAATTCTTTCGAGTATCAAAGCCGGTGTTTTCGTATCTTTTAGAAGATATTAACAATGAATTTAACCCAGCGGCTAATTCGGCTTTCATTCCAAGCTATGTAAAGCTTGCGTCTGTTTTACGTTTTATCGCGGAAGGAGGATACCAAAGAGGCACGGGGCGGGATAGTTTTGTGGGCATGGCGCAACCAACCATTTCAACAAATCTGAAGGAAGTCCTTACAATACTGGCAATGAACATCTGCCCAAAATGGATAAACTATAAAGCAGAAGAAAAGAATGCTTGCTCAAATACCCTTTAGCTAAACTGGGGTTCGTCTTCATCCAAGTTACTAAAATTTCGTATTGTTTTTGTGTTGTAGCTTTTCCCCTGAAAAATTGTTTATTTATATAATCAATTAATTATGTAGTTATAAGAAAATATGAAATATAAATTTACATTTTTTATTCCTATTTTGAAATGCGACAGCTGCACAGCTATCGGAAAAAATTCCGTTTGTAATCGCATCAAACCGATTCGAATTCGCATGGCATGATCGCTTTTTTGATTTTCGGATAATTTCATTTTCGAATCGCATTTCATGATAAGGCCCCTGCCTTCGGTCTGTTCGGAAGGAATTCACGAAAGCGACCCGGGCCCGTTCACGAAAGAATCCATCCTGACACAGCCTCCATATCAGAATGTAACAGCATAATGGCGCGACCATTTATTGGGCGCCACTTATGCGAGGTGTCACCCCCTTAGCCATAAGCCCTGAAGAGAATGGCCAAGGAGCCAACACCGTACACAAGAAATACAAAGAAAATCCGGAACTCCTACGCCGGCCACACGGAGTTGTCTAGCTCGCCGGAGGGGTCGTGGGGTGTGTGGCCGGGTCTTACCGCGGTTGGTTCACCACTTACCTGTGCCAGTGCAACTTTGAATTCCGCCTCCATCCTTCCTCAGGCATCGCCTGAGCCGCGTCCCTGTAGCTCGGTCCCTTGCCAGATCATAGTCTGGATAACCACCAGCTGGCAAAGAACTGCACTACGTAAGAAATCTGAAAAGGAATGCCCTCCGTCCCAACCATTCCATACAAAAAAAAATTACCAAGTTATGTTAATCATTATAAGTTTAGTTTACTTTAATTTCTTTTAGTTTTCTTTAGGAACGAGAAAATACAACACAATAATTCTAGCAGAAGTGATGACAAAATTCATTAAATGCCTTATGCAAAAAAAAACAAACTATGGGTCTAATATTAATACCTGGGTATGGACACTTCGTTCGAAACCAAAAATCTAACCTTACGAAACACGCGCCGTATTTGGTACCAAAAACCGCATCGTATTTTTACAAAAGATATCACAAATATCGTTCCATTCAAGGACGGATAAAACCAACGGAAACAACAAGAACAAAATTATTACCACAAATGCCCCAGAAAAAAAATTATAAACAAAATATAACCAGGATTAAAAATTAATATTAACTACGTTTAGAAGTATTGTGTATTAGTAAGTTAAATATTTTGATTTCTTTACTGTATTTTTTTTTCCTCTTGGTTTTAAATAAATAGTGTAAATTAATATAAAAACGACCTTAAAATAATTGCATATTTGGTATTTTTAAAATTTAAAAGTGTTGTTTTTGTTTTTTTCCTTGACCGGTTTACTTCAATACTCCTCTAAATTGGATGTCCAAGCAATGGTCCAAGTCCCAAACAATAGTCCTACCAATTGGTTGCCTCGCTAACGCGCATCTAACGCTAGAGATATAAAAACTTAAGATCTAACACTTAGCTCAGTTCCCTACGGCTTCTTGTCCGCTTTTAATCCTTTGTTGTTCTCCACCAAACGTACATGCACTCCTCTCCTTTGAGTCCTGCCTTTTTCCCCAAATATAATTCAAAATTCTTCTTTTATTGTTTTACTCCAGTTTGTTCGGCCATGGTCCCCAGTAACTTCTATTTTTTTCCATACTTTCTCGTACTGTAACTCGCAAATTATTGTTTAACGTTTTGGAATTATTACTGTTTATTTTTCCTTATATTTTTCGTTTTATTTCTCCCAAAAAACTTCCTTGGCAAAATTCTAACCAAATTCGCTAACCAGACTTCTCCTTGGCAAAACCTCAAAAACTTTTTCTTGGCATCATCCTCTAAGAAGCTCCGGATACGACTTTCATTGGCAAAATCTTCCACCAGACTTTTTCTTTTCAAGCTTCCAAAACCAGGCTTTTTCTAAACCAATGTTTAAAAAAACAGATTCTTTCTTCGCCCAAACTCAAAAAAACTTTTTCTCCCAAATCTCAAGAAGCTTCGGACACACCTTTTTTTTGCCCAAAAAAATTCAACCAGCCTTTTCCGACCAAAAACAAAATTCGTCCTCCCAAAATATTTTTTTTCCGTTTTTTCATTTCTCCCCGCCTACCTTTTTGTTCCCAACCAACTACTCGATTTTCTTCTACACAGTAATTTTTAGTCAAGTAGATATTTAGGCAAAACTGACCGTTACATACCCTCGGGTCCACGAGGCCGACTCGCGAGGCAGTGAGGAGCCGAAAAAAACGGACAGTTTTTTCTTCTGTAGTGAGCTTCGAGTAAGATCAACGTGGGTCTCGACTCATCCCCTGAGATTAAGAGGCTCATGCTCTCCAGACTGAGATAGCCGGGCTGTTCAGGTTCTCAACAGAGTCGTCTCCTTACGGAGTGAAAAAAAAAGTTGGGCGTACGGTCACAACCGTATTGTCGGGATGATCAGCCTGAAAAACCTCCCGGAGGAATATCTGAATGTACAAATATCAGGCGGAAGACAATACCACATTGTCCCCCTACTGTTATCTATACGTCTCCAAACATTCTCACACAAACCCAGGGTGCTTTCGCTCCATCGGCACAACCTCCAGCAATGCCATATTGCCTTCGACTCATCCCGGTGAAACGACAGACACCCAGTTCGCCGAGAGACCTTCTCCAGACTGACCGAAGAGTAAAAAAAATGAAGATGGAACCTTGAGGAAATCACCGACGTAGGTCCTTGCCGTGATATACCCCTATGCTCTTACCTCCCAAATCCTCCAGCTCGTACAAGCTGGTTCCAATTTTTTTACGTATCCGAGCTTTCAGAAACCGGGGTGCCAATTTGGCACTAAAACGACCCGCTCGGTTACTCACCCAGAAAGTTCTCCGGTAGACCTCATCTCCGGGACGAAAACTGCCCACACGACACCGCAAGTTGTATTGGGTTTTATGTCTGATGTGTGCGGCGGCTAAATTAACAGCAATCCGCTCACGAAGCATCTGCATTTTGTCCGTCAATGGTAGAAAAGCTATGTCACCCTCCTGTAAAACGTTCAGTTTCTTCAGGACTGGATATGCTGATCCGTGCAGGATCATATGGCTACCAAACAGGGCCTGATACGGGGACATGCCGATCGCCTCGTGGTGGGTACTACGAAGAGCACATTCAATGGACGACAGATGTCTATCCCACTCACGATGATCCTCCTTTAAGTACGCCCTAATGGCGGTTAGGATGGATCTATTCACCCGCTCGGAAGCGTTAGGGTGAGGCGAATATACAGCCGTGCGCACATGGTGCACGCCATAGTCGGTCAACAATTTAGCAAACTCTTTGGAGGTGAATTGCCGACCATTGTCGGAGAAGACCGTTTCAGGAACTCCAAAGGTATGAAAGATAGTTTGCTCGAGAAACTTGACGGACACCGCCGTGGTCTCAGCGGACACGGGGTGCAGGAAGACAAACTTGGTGAATGCATCCAATACAACAAATACTGCCGTGTGTCCTTTCTTCGACCTGGGATAAGGACCTAAGAAATCGACGTATAAAAATTGGAACGGCCTCGACGCATCCATGGGGTTTCCCATAGGTGGTCGAAGTACTGAGCTGGGGGCTTTGGTGGTTTTGCAGACATCACACTTACCGATGAACTCCCGAACTTGTTTTGCCATACCTGGCCAAAAGTACTTACATCGCAATCGGGCTAGGGTTTTCCCTACTCCACCATGCGACGCTTGGGGAGGCGAATGAGAAGACTCCACGAGAGACGCGGTCAATTCCATTGGAATCCACAACTTCCATGTCAGATCGTCAGCAATCGGGTTTCCAGTACGTGGTGATGTACGCTTGAAAACGTACCCATCTTCCACTCGCAGGTCTGGTAGTTGCGGTGAGGCTTGCCTGAGGCTATCACCCAGACGAAGATATTCAGGGGACTTGAAAGACGGGGCATTTAAGTCCACGTCGAAGCACAGGGACAATTCGTCAACGCAATCCATGCGTGACAAGGCATCGGGAACCACATTGTGGGTGCCTTTACGGTGTTCGATTGTAAAGTCGAACCCCTGAAGCTTAAGACTCCACCGGGCTAAACGGCCGTTAAGCTCCTTCTGGCCCATGAGCCATTTTAGACTTGCATGGTCAGTAATGACCGTGAAAGTCTGTCCCTCAACATACGCTCTAAACTTCTTTATACTCAGCACGGCTGCGTAGCATTCGAGCTCAGTAATGGTGTAGTTCCGTTGTGCTCCGTTCAATTTCTTGGACATATAAGCAATCGGATGTTCTCCTCCATCCATGTCCTTTTGAAAAAGCACACTACCTACACCAGTCCTGCTGGCATCGCACTGAATATAGAAAGGCTTAGAAAAATCTGGAGTGACTAAAAGAGGAGCTTCCGTCATCAGCTTTTTCAAAGTCTCGAACGACTGCTGGGCCTCATCATTCCAACTAAAAGATTTAGACTTCAAACAATCCGTGATTGGAGAAGCCACGCTAGCATAATTGGGAATGAAACGCTGATACCATCCGGTCATACCCAAGAACCTCCGGGTCTGCTTATGAGACTTCGGAGTCGGGAAGTCCATGATGGCCGTCACCTTATTAGGATCGGTTTTCAGAGTCCCATCACCAATTATGAAGCCGAGATACTTGACTTCAGTCACGCAAAATTTGCTTTTAGATAAATTGATTGTTAACCCAGCACGACGGAGACAGCTGGCGACTTCGTCCAAAAGTTTTAGGTGGGAGTCAAAGTCAGGTGAAACTATGAGCAGGTCGTCCAGATAGACAAAAACGTTTTCACGTAAATGGCCCGGGATGGCTTTATCCATCAAGCGACACATGCGCTGTGGGGCGTTGCACAAGCCGAAAGGCATAACTGTGAACTGGTACAGTGGACGACCAGGGACAGTGAAAGCTGTCCGCTCTCGCGACTTCATCTCTAGCGGAATTTGCCAGAAAGCGTCTTTGAGGTCTAAGCTCGTGATGAACTTGGTGTCTTGAAGACGACCAAGAAGACCATCAATGTGTGGAAGTGGATAGGCGTCCTTCACAGTGACACTGTTCACCTTGCGAGAGTCAAGGCACAGGCGGACCTTTCCTGGTTTACGAACCAACACCACTGGAGAATTCCAGGGACTATTTGATGGCTCAATCACCCCCAGCGACAACATCCTGTCCAACTCACCATACATCAGCTGTTGTACAGCGGGTGAGACGGGATAATGCCTCTGTTTAATGGGAACTGAGTCACCAGTGTCAATGATGTGTTCCTCCAGGTTAGTCTTCCCCAGTCCGAAGACATCGAAAGAGGGAAATCTGGCCTTGACGCGTTCCAACCGTTCGCATTGCGTGGACGTTAAGTCGTGCATTTTTGCAGACACGGATGGAGCGTTTATCTCGCAGACTATTTGAGGAGCTAGGCCGAAAAGATTCCAAAAATCCATCCCTAGGTACAGTCTCTGGCTGAGACTGGGCACCACATAGATGGTTATATCACGGGTCCTTCCTCCAAAGGATATCGGAACTCGAATATAACCGCAAAGTCTCTGCGGAGCCCCGTCAGCAGTATGCACTACAGAGCGCAAAGTGTAGACTGTCACTTCGGGATGATTAGCTAGAAACGCTTCGGCATCTCTTCCCAAACAGCTAACAGTGGCACCACTGTCCAACAACCCAACCACTTCCTCGTTAGCTACGAGGACCTTCGTAAAGAGACGAGGATCTGACGAATCAGAGATGAAGGCAGAAACAATTTTCTGCAAACATTGTCGCTTCTCCTTTGCTCGTACTCTAATTTGGGGAGGGGTGCGCTTGGAAGTTAGGGAGTCCACAAAAGGTGGCTCTGAGAAGATGCGCGAACGAGCGGAGATATATCTCTTCCAACGGGAGATGAAGGCAAGCTTAACCTCCTCAGAGGGAAAAACAGGAAGAGCATCAGTTGACGTAAAGTCGCTGATGGTAGTCATATCAGGTGTATATAAGGAATGTGTAGGGAAAACGGGCGAGCTTAGCTCGGGCGCGGACTCCCGTACGGTCTCGCACCCCGGCTCCGGTTTCCCTGACAGGTGGGGCACACTGGTGTGACGACTCCTGGCTTGCCACACTTGTAGCAAAACAGGCCACGAGTTTCAGACGGGCAGTCCATAAATGGATGACCCGGTTGCTGGCAATTCCAACATCGGAGCGATCGTGGATTCGTCTGGTTCTGACGCGGCGCCGTCATTTCGTCAACTTCGGGTGTTGGTAAGTCCGGGTGTAAATGTTCAGGCGGATAGGTAGATGGATATTCAACCTCGTGTAGCTGCCGATCAGGCCTACGCTCTACGCGCTTCAGCTTCTGCCAGCGTTCGACTCGAATGCAAGTCTCACGCAACTGTTGCATGCTGGTGAAATTCTGTCCTATTATCGCCGAACCTAACGTGTAGTTTAAGTTACGAATCACGATTCCTATCAAACCGTGTTCCGACATCGGCTTAGTCATTCTATTGTGCAACGACAGCAATTGAGCAGAAAAGTCATCAAAAGAAAACGAGTGTTGCTTGGTATCCATCATTTGGAGGATCAGTTCCTCATCGGACTCGCGCGTTCGGAAATAACTTACAAATTGCAATTTTATCGTCGCCCAATCCGGATCTACGAATTTTCGTCGAAACTGGGACCAGTACCAATCGGTAGCTCGTCCCGACAGCATCGACGAGAAATGTCGGCAGACTTCCGATAGTTCGACCCCATCATCGCGAGCCTTCAGTTCCACCCGGAACAGAAATTCCTCCGCCGACAACAATCTGTCCTCGCCGGAGAACTTTAAATTCCAGAACGTAACCGGAGACTTGCGATGCTGGGTCCCTGATAACGAGGTCAGCCTGAGGTCCGCAGGTGGTGTCATGGCAGGTAAAGAAAATTGATCCCGAGAACCACAAGGGTTTATCGGAACCGCAACAGGTCGCTGCTGAATTAAAAGTGTATCTAGGACTTGTCGCAATTGCGCGATTTGCTCCTCCAGCGAAGGAGTGGGTTCAGACCCATTCGATTCAGTAGCTTGCGCGTCTTGGGATCTGTCTGGAAGATCACTATTACTGGGTACTGGGGTAGCAGTCTTTCCACTACGAAGTTCCATACTGATTTCTTTATACTTGATGTAGATGAAAGAGACGCGGAAAGAAAAAAAAATCAGACTAACCCAAAGAACAAAATCACCACCGATTAGTGTAACAACCGTTGCCTATTAACCAATCAAAGAAATATTGATACTATATGCGTGTAACTAGAAATCAAAATCAACGCCGATTAGTGTATAGTGACAACACCGTAAAAGTGTATGGGTGTATATGAGTGAGTAGATGTTATGCTTTAATTCAATATACGTGGAATGGTTGAGGCAGACAACAATCCCCCCCAGGGCTCCCGCATGTCGATGGCCTCGATGCCAGTTGGTGAAAACTATGAAGCATAGTCATCACCAAGCGTCATCCCGGTCGCCGACCCAGCTTCAGGTCTACACCCGAAAGAAGGACGGAAATGAAACTCAAAATCGCATCGCCACGAAAGGAAAGGAAACTTCTTCAACAAAATAAAAAAATTTTGGAAATGAACCGCTGCCCAACCACAACTGAGCTACCTTTCGGAAAATCAATCAGAAGGGTATGTACAGACGGAGAAAAACGAATCAGGACAAAAACAAAAAAATAGAATTTAAAAATCTGGATGGACCATCAGGAGGAACAAGGGGCGCAGTGGCAGGCGGTAACACGCCTGTTACCAAAGACGGTTAAGCCCTTGCACCAACTTCAACTTCCACCAGGAAAATTAAAGAAGATCCTGTTCAAAGACCGACGCAGTGGCAGGCGGTATCACGCCTGATACCAGAGTCGCCGACCCTAGAAACAGGACAGGGATGAACCCCTACTACACCTGCACGCATAGCCAAGCGAACACCCGCTTGTTAGCAAGCCGTGCAGGTCAGTATGGCTCGAAGCTACTCCAAAAAGAAGAAGTTACCGCGTAAGTGAACGGACAGGCCTAAAAGCGAAGACAAATAAAAATTCACCTAGAATTTGGACAAACGCTGAAAAAAAAATTCGAAAACAGACAAGGACTAAGGCCTCGCGGTACTACCTTAGCCCACAGCGAGCGCTGGGTAAGTGTGGTGAACCATAAACAAAAAAAAATCAAAAGTTGTCCGTGAAGGCACAAGTGGTACTAAACCAAAAAAAATTTAAACTTCAAGGTCCGTGTAGGACAGTCAACGGGCTTTAAAAGCTGCGTTGGGCGCCATTTATGTAACAGCATAATGGCGCGACCATTTATTGGGCGCCACTTATGCGAGGTGTCACCCCCTTAGCCATAAGCCCTGAAGAGAATGGCCAAGGAGCCAACACCGTACACAAGAAATACAAAGAAAATCCGGAACTCCTACGCCGGCCACACGGAGTTGTCTAGCTCGCCGGAGGGGTCGTGGGGTGTGTGGCCGGGTCTTACCGCGGTTGGTTCACCACTTACCTGTGCCAGTGCAACTTTGAATTCCGCCTCCATCCTTCCTCAGGCATCGCCTGAGCCGCGTCCCTGTAGCTCGGTCCCTTGCCAGATCATAGTCTGGATAACCACCAGCTGGCAAAGAACTGCACTACGTAAGAAATCTGAAAAGGAATGCCCTCCGTCCCAACCATTCCATACAAAAAAAAATTACCAAGTTATGTTAATCATTATAAGTTTAGTTTACTTTAATTTCTTTTAGTTTTCTTTAGGAACGAGAAAATACAACACAATAATTCTAGCAGAAGTGATGACAAAATTCATTAAATGCCTTATGCAAAAAAAAACAAACTATGGGTCTAATATTAATACCTGGGTATGGACACTTCGTTCGAAACCAAAAATCTAACCTTACGAAACACGCGCCGTATTTGGTACCAAAAACCGCATCGTATTTTTACAAAAGATATCACAAATATCGTTCCATTCAAGGACGGATAAAACCAACGGAAACAACAAGAACAAAATTATTACCACAAATGCCCCAGAAAAAAAATTATAAACAAAATATAACCAGGATTAAAAATTAATATTAACTACGTTTAGAAGTATTGTGTATTAGTAAGTTAAATATTTTGATTTCTTTACTGTATTTTTTTTTCCTCTTGGTTTTAAATAAATAGTGTAAATTAATATAAAAACGACCTTAAAATAATTGCATATTTGGTATTTTTAAAATTTAAAAGTGTTGTTTTTGTTTTTTTCCTTGACCGGTTTACTTCAATACTCCTCTAAATTGGATGTCCAAGCAATGGTCCAAGTCCCAAACAATAGTCCTACCAATTGGTTGCCTCGCTAACGCGCATCTAACGCTAGAGATATAAAAACTTAAGATCTAACACTTAGCTCAGTTCCCTACGGCTTCTTGTCCGCTTTTAATCCTTTGTTGTTCTCCACCAAACGTACATGCACTCCTCTCCTTTGAGTCCTGCCTTTTTCCCCAAATATAATTCAAAATTCTTCTTTTATTGTTTTACTCCAGTTTGTTCGGCCATGGTCCCCAGTAACTTCTATTTTTTTCCATACTTTCTCGTACTGTAACTCGCAAATTATTGTTTAACGTTTTGGAATTATTACTGTTTATTTTTCCTTATATTTTTCGTTTTATTTCTCCCAAAAAACTTCCTTGGCAAAATTCTAACCAAATTCGCTAACCAGACTTCTCCTTGGCAAAACCTCAAAAACTTTTTCTTGGCATCATCCTCTAAGAAGCTCCGGATACGACTTTCATTGGCAAAATCTTCCACCAGACTTTTTCTTTTCAAGCTTCCAAAACCAGGCTTTTTCTAAACCAATGTTTAAAAAAACAGATTCTTTCTTCGCCCAAACTCAAAAAAACTTTTTCTCCCAAATCTCAAGAAGCTTCGGACACAACTTTTTTTCGCCCAAAAAAATTCAACCAGCCTTTTCCGACCAAAAACAAAATTCGTCCTCCCAAAATATTTTTTTTCCGTTTTTTCATTTCTCCCCGCCTACCTTTTTGTTCCCAACCAACTACTCGATTTTCTTCTACACAGTAATTTTTAGTCAAGTAGATATTTAGGCAAAACTGACCGTTACAAGAATAAGGCCTTATATAACCAACTGGTTTCGCCCGGTGCCCAGAGGAGATCCATTAATGACGGTACAAAACCTACCCACTACTATGCAGCCCTCGACACGATAATTTCACATTTTGAATTGGTAGGCCCGATCATATTAGCCCATCCTTTTCAGAACAGCTTCCAGTGGAGGTTTTGGTCGCACTCTCACAAGCCCGCGATAGTTACGGCACGTGTGCATGGAAATATTCAAATACACTACATGTAGTCACGGATGCACTTTAAATTTTTTTCAAAATTTTAAATTGCGCCCCGTCCAATTACCCCAGGTGAAAGTGCACCATACGTACGTGTGAATGCGCCGTCCCTGCCCACAAGCCAATTATTTGGCATGCGCCAAAACAATTGGAAATCTCAAAATATTTTTTTTCAATGGGGGTAGTGAGAATTTTAAATCCCACCACGAAAAGTAAAGTCCCACTACGTTCCTTTAAAATCCCAAATCACTCGCTCAATTATATTCCCAACCACAATTCAATGGTCTCACTGCCACTTTTGTCGTGGTCAGATGCGAAGGGAAAATTACACTGTTCGTGCGCTCATATTTTATCCATACACGAAACGTTAATGTGTGTGAAATAATAACTTCCCCGCCTGCGTTTAAATTTCCAATTTTTTTGGTGCACACTGCAGTTGAGGTGATATGAATTTTAATATACAGAAGGAGACATTAAAGCCATTTTTTCGTATATTTGATTCCGAATAATAAAATAATAAAATGTTCTGCTATCGATTGAAATTTCGACATTTTCAACATCCAAAAGTTGTTTTGAAAATGTTTGAGCAAAGGCATGTTGTAGCAAATGGACACGCATATGAGTTGGAGTGTATTTTTTTTAAATCTGTTCCATGGAGATGATGCTTTCAAGCATCAGGCAGAAAATTGCATCGCCGACAACTATAAATGAGGCCATGAACCTTGCACGGGAGAGGCTCCGTAACAAAAAAACTTATTTTCATTATGCGGGTTTGCTAGACCACCTCAAGAGCTACGCGGATGATATCTGTTTGCAGGCCCACAGACATCAGACCTGAAAAACATGCTAAACAATTTGGCAACAGAAAGTAGTCCAGCATGCTAAGGCTAAATTCGACTAAAATCAAAGAAATGTGGATAAATGCAAATACCATTGAACGGACAGCGCTGAATAACCATGACGAGGAACTGGTACATATATTCTGCTACCTCGGTAGTATTATTACCGAAAATGGCGGTGCAGAAGAGGACGTTAGTTCCAGAATAAATAGAGCACGAAGGGCATATGCATGTCTGTTCTGCATATGGATATCACCACTGATCTCAACTAACACCAAACTGCGGCTGTTTAACTCCAACGTTAAGGCAGTTCTTTTGTTCTGTTGCGAAACATGGAAAGTCACCCAATTTCATCACGGGGCGCCTACAACTTTTCATCAACAGATGCCTACGTCGTATCCTAAAAATTCGCTGGCAAGATAGAATTTCAAACGAATAACTATGGTGCCGTGCCGGCCAAGAAAGGATAGACGACCAATCAGGCGAAGGAAATGGAATTGGACTGGCAGCCAAGTGGAAGAACCAGATACGAGAGGAGACAACCGTGTCCCAACTGTAGAGTTGGATATGTAAGTAAGTATTGATGTAATGTGTTGTAAGTTAAACTTACTCGAAAGAAATCATATCAATAAGACATTTAGAACATAAATTGATTTAATTAATGATTAATTTCATATATATTAATAAGTTAATTGTACAACAGAAAATGCAAAAGTATCCAACCCTTCTGATGAAAACTATCATAACTTCTTTAATTTTATAACAAAACATCCCATTCCTTTTTTTGAATAAATCTCCAAACTAATTTCTACGTTTAATACAATGTAAAAATATTTCAATAAATTTGTAACGAATACGTATCAGTTAAATATAGTTATAAGTATTCATTTCTTGATTTCTTGAAATATATTCGTATTACGATAACGATGAAATCAACATAAAAATTATTTATGCTTTAAATTCAGTAATAGTTACAACATTTGTCGAATAGAATTGATAAAGCCATAATTAACAATTCCACGATACAAATAATATAAATTAATTCTAAATATTTCCCATTTTAATCGAAGTATTTTTTTCCATCTCTTGAATCTTCTCAAGTTTTTCAGTTCGACACTATAAATTGTTCGAACACAGCATTTTGACATCACCCAAAAAGCTGTATTGCGATTGTTAGTCTGCAAAGTAAACTCAATTCCACGAATAAGATCGTTTGTTCTGAATATTAGTAACATTTCACGATCAATTTGATCAAGGACATTGATAATCTCCGACAAAACTTCGGAAGATCTAGTTCTTATAGTTTCTTGCTGGAATAATTTAACATAATAATAAATATTATATTTTTAAATAGAAAATAAACTCAAAAGCATACTTCAGTTTTAGTAAATGACTTCTTATCCACTCCATGCGTTATACTCGCCCACGTTCTTCCAGTTACCATGCACGCGTATACTACATATAATCTGCCCGTGAGACCTAAATTTTTAGCGTGTCTTCTCATGCCTTTTTCATCAACATTAAGTAAACTGTGCCAAAATTTCGAATATTCATAACGAAATTTATCGCTTAAATGAGCATACAAGCCATGATCGAGTAGAACAATATCTGTACTTCCAGATTCATTCTTGTGGACTAATATATTACCAGGATGCGGATCAGCATGAACAAAACCATGGATAAATATCATATGAGCGAATAGATAACCTATTTTGCTTGCTATATCAAAATGATTTATATTATTTCTTTTTATGTAATCAAGATCGGTTATTGAGGCTCCTTCTAAGAATTCCATAACCAAGACTCTTGATGTTGATACGTCCCAGTATATTTTTGGAACTTTTATCCAATTATATTGCTTGAAAATTTCGGCAACCTGAAGGAGAAAGTTTATTATTTATAAATACGTTAAATAATTGATACCAAATTTCAGTTAACAATGTCGGTTTCAATTAAGTTATAAGGGATATTAGCATGTTTTTGAAAAAAAAACCGACTTCAAGTATCAATATCTCAAAAACGAAGCGAGATAATGTAAACAAATTATTTTACATTTTCATTTTATTTTGGAAATTGTATACGAACTGAGGTTATTTTAAAGTTCAGTTGGTCAATTGATTACGGTTAAAATCCCTCCATACAGTTCACTACAGGTCTTACTAGAGTTGCTTGCTGCTTTAAAAATTCTCCTTTTATCGCGATTGGAAAAATCTTTCATCCTTCTTCGTCTTTTTGCGTAACTGAACCCGGTAGAAGTACGCAAAAAACTGGATACGAATTCGATACATTTTCTTTTCCGAGAGAATCCCCTAACACAAATTGTTTCAGATTTCAAACTAATAATCTGACCTTTTTCAAATACATTAATTTCCACCTATTCAACCCCGGTTTCACCGGCCGAACTGCGCAAGTTCGAGCAAATTGGCGACCTCAGTTCGTATACAATTTCCACATACTTAACTGAGGATAAAACAAAACATCTTGTAAACCGATTCATGGGGATAGATGTATCTGTAAATTCTGGCAGAGTCAAAAGAGGGCCAGCGATGCGGAATTGTCCAGTATTTCCAAGAAGAGAGTTTACACAGGCCTCAACCTTGGCCACCAGTGTGGGATCTTAACAGATGGCTGAGTTCAAAAGTTCAAAACCATATTGGATATGTTTTGTGGTTCGGATGAACGCTTTAGTGCTGTCGTTAGGCGCCCCTTTTTGAAATGAAACATGTGACCGCACACGGAAGGTAACAGTGCTTAAGTAAGACACAACTACCAGGTGCACAGATTTGGTTGCCATATAGACGAATATTCAAATATGTCTTATAAGCAACTTTTTCAGGACCATATCGCACTGCGATCGCTGAAGAGTAATGGCTGATTTGGTGTAACTTGAAGCAGAACGCCCATTACCAGATACAGATAATGGCGAATAGTGTAGAGCGTTAGTTGGGGTCCTCCATGCTGGATGCTGTATTAGGCATCAACGATAATGAGATCAGATAATGGACTGGGCTTGTCTCAAGTGAACTGATGCTGAGTGCTTTGAAGTATGTGTGGGGAAAGTCGCAACAACGGGCTTATGTTTGGTATTTGTTGTCCTCTCAATAGGCGGGAATATTCTGTCTCGAAGCATCCCCCTAACGGAGTGTTGCACGAATTTCCAAGGGACCTGGGTATCCAGTACAGCGCACACAATTGGCGCGAGTTTTCGCCTTGAGATTGTGACAGTATCTCTACCGCCATGCAGTGATTCCAAGTTTTTCTTTTAAATTGCTGCACCTTAGCAGAAGCTCACACCTTGGACCCCTTATTGAAGAAGTAGTTGTAGCAGTGACGATTTGCGTTTACTGGAGGTTCGTTTGTTTGTTGGCCTTGGAATGCATAGTAGCAGACGCCCTCGCATTCATTGAATTATTTTCAGTAATAATCAAAGGGTCACTGCCGTATGTCAGCTCTTGCAATAATTCCGGGACACGACAGTGTAGTATGATGTGTAGAAGTTGTGCCAAGTTGCCGTGGAGTAGTTGGTCCAGACAGAATCCAACCTAGACAAGTGCTTAGTTTTTACTCTCGTTTACTAGCGACAAAAATGTTGGGCATCAGCGAAGCCCGAAAATTCAAAATTATCAGAAATTCTTTTTCTACTTACATATATGGGCAAAAACGCGGAAAAAGGCATATGCGTGTCCGGAGCCGATGACCGTTTTAGAGTCGGAAATGAGTACCCCAAAAAATGCTTTCGTTGGATACCGACCTAGCCAACATTTTTCCACAAAAAAAAACGGCCATCCAACCAGCCATAAAGCCCGGCAGGCCCCAGAAACTGTGCAAAATGTCCCCTCCGTGGCATGTCCCAACTACAAAAATCCAGATTAATTGCGCATATTAAATGGACCAACTTGTGCGATTCGGGATAGGACGTTCACGAATGGTTTTTGGGGCCTAAAACTTTGATCTTTTCTCTTTTATCGCAAACCGAAACGCCAGAATACAGAACTTACACGTATTCGAATTTTGTCCGAAATTTTCCGTTAAAATTGCGAACCGCAGTACCGCTAGAGCCTACATGCGTTCGAATGTTCTGTTGTGGCTCCCTCTGCTCGGGGGATGTTTCATGAACCTGCAACAATTCGAAAACCCATTCGGCGCGTTCGATTTGAATCCCTAACTGTAAAATTCGCTTGCTCTAAAATTCAAAGTGCAAACGCATATTCAAACAAGTCCCCACCGTGGCAGTCGCGGTTTCAACTTCAAACCGAAAAAAACGCGTCAGAAGTGGAAAGTTCACGTTGTTCTAAGAAGCTGCGGTCACCGGTAAGCGGAAATTCACTCATTCTTCCTGAACTCAGAAAAGCGATTTTAAGTCAAATAGTCCCCTCCGTGGCAGCTTTTTCTTGAAATCTTCAATAAAGATAGAAATTCTGATAAAATTTCCCCAAGAAAGTTCCAAAATGGGTCGTACAGCCTTGTAACCCCTGTAGCAGAAACGGGCTTGTTTTGGGGCCATATGGGGGAGAACCCACAAGAAACTCGGTCGGTAAACTTTTTTTTTGCTGGGTTTTGAATGTGCAAATATGTCTTTTTTCGCGTTTTTGCCCATATATTTCAGGAGAAAAAAGATTTTCTTTTGCGGATTCAAATTTTTTACAAGTGTCGTTTCAATTTAGTCACTGACGTGACGTGACATCGAAGTATGGATGAACAAGCAAAACTATCGATTGGGTTTGATGAAAATCTGGATCCCAATTATCTAGCCGCAGCAATGCATTTACCGCGTGATATTTTGAATGTTTGACTTATACCGAAGCACCGATGCATTTTGAAAGTTACCCAAGCCACAATACACACATGATGACATCCTGAAAAGAATCATGCTCGCAAGGCTCCGGTAGCCAGGACATTTATTTCGTATAAGTTAAGATAAGCCTATCAGAAAGTTTTTTGCAGTAAGAATTATTGGATGCGATAACGCGATAAACCAAAACTTTGCAGGAAGAATAGTGCAGACTAGGACGTCCAAAGCTTAAGGATACTCAACTGGATTACATTGACTCAGAATCAGAACCGATAGAGGGAGCAGTTGCGAGAGAGAGAGAGAACAGAACCTAATCCCGGTTACAGACCCGTAGAGCAAGTAAGTATGGGTGTATTGTGTTGTAAGGTTTGCCGGCCGAAAAACAGATCAATAATATGTTTAGAATACAAAATTGATTTAGTTAAATTATTTCATATATAAATAAATCATTGCTACAGCAGAAAATGCAAATGAATCCATATGTTTTGATTCAAACTGACCTCTTCTTCGTAAAGTAAAATTTTAAAATAAAAAATCTCCAAACTAATTTCTACGTTTAATACAATGTAAAAATATTTCAATAAATTTGTAACGAATACGTATCAGTTAAATATATAAGTATTCATTTTTTGATATATAAAATACATATGTGACGTTAACGATGAAATTAATGTGAATATTATTTATGCTTTAAATACACTGCGCATAGTTACATTTGCCGAATAGAATTGGTAAAGCCATAATTAACAATTCCAAGATACAAATAATATAAATTAAGTTTGAATATTTCCCAATTTTGTCCAACGATTTTTTTAAATCTCTTAAATCTTCTCAAATTTTTCATTTCGACACTATAAATTGTCCGTACACAGCATTTTGACATCACCCAAAAAGCTGTTTTCCGATTATATGTATTTAAAGTAAACTCAATTCCACGAATAAGATCATTTGTTCTGAATATTAGTAACATTTCACGATTAACTTGATTAAGGACAATCATAATCTTCGTTAAAGCTTCCGAAGATCTAGCTTGATGTATAAGTTCTTTCTGGAATAATTAACGTATTTTTTGGATATAACATATTAAAGAAACTCAAAAGCATACTTCAGTATGAGTAAATAACTTTCTATCCACTCCATGCATTATACTCGACCAGGCTCTTCCAGTTACCGCGCATGCGAAGTATGAATATAATTTGCCATCGAGACCTAAATTTGTTGCGTGTTCTTCCATGGCTTTTTCATCAACATTAAGTATACTTTGCCAAAATTTTGAATATTCATAACGAAAATCTTCATGTAAATCAGCATACAAGCCATGATCGAGTAAAATAATATCTGTACTTCCAGATTCATTCTTGTGGATTAAAATATTTCCAGGATGCGGGTCACCATGTACAAAACCATAGGTAAAAATCATATGAGCGAATAGATAACCTATTTTGCTTGCTATATCAAAACGATTTATTTTATTTCTTTTTATGTAATCAAGATCGGTTACATGAGCTCCTTCTAAAAAATCCATAACCAAGACCCTTGATGATGATAATTTCCAGTATATTTTCGGGACTTTTAACCAATTATATTCCTTGAACATTTGGGCAACCTGAAGGAGAAAGTTTATCATTTATACCAAAATTTACACCAAAATGCTCCTTACAGAAATTTTATTTAAAATTATAATAGTAATAAGAAATAGTTTTCTGTATATGTACTCTGAGGTCCCCAACCCTCAATAACCTCCACCAGCGGACTTTATCTATTCCGGGGAATTCGCCGCTTCATCTACCACCGCACCGGTTCATTTGTCCGAGCGTACGATAAGTAAGTTCGGCACAACTTGGTCTCAGGCAAAATGAGATGCCCGGCTGAATAGAATCAACAAAAAAGGGCATGAAACAAACATCGAAAACTTCCGGGCGCAGCAATAAAAGGAAACAGCGTGCTTTAAAAATTCTCACAGGTAGCGGGATAACTAGCTTCAGGGCAATAAATCACTCAAACACCAACTACTTTCTCAAGGGCGTGCCACCAAGATCTTCCTCTTCTTGGGTAAATTCGTTTTTTAAAACTGATTTTTCGATTGATGTATCTAACTGCGAAGAAGTCAGTCATCGAAATAAGACGATAATAAACCCAGGAGGTTCAAGGTGGCCTTGCCCTCAAGTTAGGGGTGGTTGTTCTTGAACTCTGAGATAGGCATCTTTACCTGGAAGAATGTAACTCTTCACCTTTGGATAGATATGTAGGTTAAGCTACAAATCTAATACAGCTAAGAGTAGCCTTAAGCTAAGACCCACCAAAACACTATCCACCAACACTAACTAAGAGCACTAACACTAGTAATCCATTACCAACCACTTACCGAATCTTCTATTTGATTCGTAAAAGAATAATCATGCTGAATTCAACGCACTGAAAAGGAAGTACTATCGCTTTTCTAACAAAACACGCTCCGCAACTCCTCCTCCGAACCTATACAACATCCAGGAGTTCAAACGCAAGGTTCATCTTAACCTGTCTTGTCATTTCTCTATCCTTCGAGCTAAGCTTACTCTCAGGCATATGATTATGACGTGAACGACATGATGACCTGGCAGTACAAATGGTGACACCTGAGCTTCGACTTCCACTTATATAAAAATTAACAGTTTGAAAATCTTCTCTCAGAAAAGGCGTTTCCATCAGAAAAGAGCGAAATTGTGTTTGAAATAACGTCGAACCAAAAATCGAGCTGTTTGAGAGGCGGATAGATCGTTCTGTATATAAAAATCTTTTCTTGTTCTTTAAAGTCGCATCTTAAACGGCCCACACACTCTCAGCTTTATCTGAGCAGTAAAACTGTAAAAAGAACTGTACAATAAACTGAACTGAAAGTGCGTGGGTTCGTCAGTTTGTTGTACGGTTCTTTTGCTCAGTCTCGTCCATTTTGCTGACTTAAGTACACTTTTGGATCTAGGAGAACTGAACGATAAACTGCCTGACCTGCGCAGTTTATTGGAGCAAAAGAGGGTCTAGAAGCTCAGGTCTGAGGACTAAGTGAAAATAGTTCCACACTGCATAGTTCACGCAGTATATTGCTTAAAAATGACATTACACGTGATAAACCGCGCAGTTTAACTGAAAGTGTATGGGCGGCTTTAGGCGATACCAGGGTCGCAGCAAGAAACTCCTTTCGTGGACTATTTCGATAATCATTGCGGAATCGCGAGAGATCAATATCTTTGATATTTCCGTTACTGCGGATTGCGTGTTTTACTAAAAAACCTAGATGAATATTTTAGGAGGTATCAAATCTTCCTTATTCTGTAAAGCAATAGTCTTAATGTTAGAAGAGGAATTTGAAATTGTTTCTTTGATATAGCGTATCATGATTCTTGTGTACTTACAAGAGTGTCATACAGCAAAGATGATAGACTGAAACTTTGAAAGAAATGGTTCGACTTCTGAAGCAACTGTCAGGAAAAATTCAAGTTTAGCGCGTAAGAGCTTATCATCCAAAGCTAGACAAACAGAAGCTATTAAAATTTGGTTATCTTTCACTCCTTTGACATTGACATAAGTTAGGAATTATATTAAGAGCCCGACTGACAACATTACAATTTTTCACCAGCACATTTTTTTATGCGATATAATGAAGACTTGGAGCAATTAATATAATCTTCACGTCGAGCAGAACTGGGCCGAAAGAGAAAATAGAGTGATCTCTAAAAAGATAATAAGATAGATAGCTTTTTTCATATGAGAAAGAGTTCTCTTCTTCTTTGATCCGTTGGCTGGCGGTCCGAGCGGGATACAGATACGCTGCTGTCGGTGTCACTGGGTCTCGAAGTCCATTCACTATTCGTTTCCATTCGACGATTTTTGGCCTCGATAACTAATAATCGTTGATTCTTTAGGTCGCTCTCGATTTTCTTTAGCTAGGTTTTCCTCGGTGCCGATCGCTGGATTTTCCAGTCTGCCGGACGGTCTCGCCAGAGAAGCTTACGCTGCAAGCCATTCGGCAAACATGTTCAAACCACCGTAGTCGATGTTTTTGTATTTCTTCTTCAGTGTCTGATGATCGCATCTTTGTTTAACTGTCTCGTTTCGAAGGCGATCGCGGAGTGAGACACGGAGAATCTGCCTTAAGCATCGAATTTGGAAGACATCGAGCTTGTTGACTTCCAGCTTGAGCAGTGTCCACATTTCCGATCCTCGGTAGTCTAGGGGTAAGGCGCCTGACTACTATCCCAAGAGGTCCCGGGTTCGAATCCCGGTGGTGCCACGGTCCTAGCCTTTCCCAATTTCCCGCCTACATAACTTTCCTTCTTTCTTCTTCCCTCTTTACATTCCTGACTCCTCCTGTCATAGCCTTCACTAGTTCTCTTCCACGCTCCACCAAGCGCATGCCATCGGTTGGTTGAAGAGATTCAACTCGTTTCAGGAGGCATAACACTCCAGCGAGTTGTTCTCGATGCTCCGATGTCAGAGTCGCGAAATGGTTGAGAGTTGGTGGAATAAAAATATCGCAGTCAGGTTGTGACAGTTCCTTCCTCTCTTCTTTCTCTCTCTCTTCTCTCTATCTTCCGGCTAGAGCTGCTGTTCGACGGTGTATATGGAAAAAAAAAAAATAGATTGTCGACAGTACAAAGGGACTTTCCCTAAGCCTCTAGTCTGCCACATAAAAAAAAAAAAAAAAAAAAAAATAAAGCAGAACCGGAAGGATCAACGTTCGGTAAAGGAGTATTTTTGTTTTGACGGTTATATTTATTTGTTTCCATATGAACGAGGCGAATGTTGCGAACGTTAGCCGTCGATGCCACTTTCTTTTCCTCAACCAATGATCCCAAATATTTGAACATCGGGACCTGTTAGATTTGGGTTCCATCGTGGTGAACACTGGCCCTCGATCCGTCTGTTGTGAGCACTTTGGTCTTTTTCGCATTGATTTTTAACTCGTATGCGGATAATGTCGTATAAGATGTCCGTTGCTTCGGCATTCGTGTTGGCGAAGACGGCGCTATCGTCGGCGAACATTAAGTTGGTTACGAAGTTGTTGTCGTCTTATCGAACTCCGAGTTGTCCATCGAATGCTTCACACATAATCGCGTCGATAACAACGTTGAAGAGAAGTGGCGAGACGACGTTGGGCACTCGTTTTATCCTCGGATAAGTCGCTTCGAATACGAACGCTGCTGGTTGAGCATACGATGCTTGAAGAAGTTGTATGATTCTCAATGGCACTTGTTCGGTTTCCAAGGCTTTCCACAAGCTGTTCCAATCTCTGCAATCGAAAGTGGGTTTAAAATCGATGAAAACGGCGACAGTTCGTTTGCCACAACGCATTCTTTCTTCCATTAGCTAACGGAGAGCGAATATTTCATCAATGCATCCTCTATTCATGAAATCCCGCTTGTTCTTTCCGGCTCGTTTGCTCTCGATGGTCTGTAGCCTCGATTGTTTGGATATTATGGATGAAAAAATTCCATTATTTGAATGAAAATACCCTGACTTTTCCAGGTTTTCTAGAAAGTGCCCACCTTGCCAGATCAATAAAACGTTAACAATATAAAATTGATTTAATTAATGTATAATTTTATTATAAATAGGTTATGTATATAATAGAAAATGCAAAAGAATCCATACGTTTTGATGAAAGCTGGCCTTTTCTTCAAAAAATAAAATTTTAAAATAAATCGTGGCATTTAATCTCTAAACTACGTTTCTACGTCAACTGCAAAAATATATCAACAAATTTGTAACGAATACTGATCAGTTAAATATAGTTATAAGAACTAATTCCTTAAAATAAGGAATATATGTATTACGTCAACGATGAAATTAATGTGTCTATGCTTTAAATACAGTTACATTTGCCGAATAGAATTGATAAAGCCAAAATTAACAATTCCAAGATACAAATAATATAAATTAAGTTTGAATATATCCCAATTTAGTCGAGCTAATTTTTTAAATCTCTTAAATCTTCTCAAATTTTTCATTTCCACATTATAAATTGTTCTAATACAGCATTTTGACATCACCCAAAAGGCTGTGTTTCGATTATATGTATGTAAGGTAAACTCAATTCCACGAATAAGATCATTAATTCTGAATATTAGTAACATTTCACGATTAACTTGATCAAGGACATTGATAATCTTCGACAAAACTTCCGACGATTTAGTTTGTATAAATTCTTTCTGGAATAATTAACGTATTTTTTTGAAATACATATAAAAGAAACTCAAAAGCATACTTCAGTTTCAGTAAATAATTTTTTATCCACTCCTTGCGTTATACTCGACCAGGTTCTTCCAGTTACCATGCATGCGAAGGCTGCATATAATTTGCCCTGGAGACCTAAATTTTTTGCGTGTTTCCTCATGGCTTTTTCATCAACATTTAGAACACTTTGCCAAAATTTTGAATATTCATAACGAAATTTTTCGCTTAAATCAGCATACAAGCCATGATCGAGTAAAACAATATAATGTACTTCCAGATTCATTCTTGTGGATTAAAATATTTCCAGGATGCGGATCACCATGCACAAAACCATGGATAAATATCATATGAGAGAATAGATAACCTATTTTGCTTGCTATATCGAAACGATCTATATTGTTTCTTTTTATGTAAGCAAGATCGGTTACTTGAGCTCCTTCTAAGAATTCCATAACCAAGACTCTTGATGTTGATAAGTTCGGGTATATTTTCGGGACTTTCAACCAACTATACGGCTTGAATATTTTGGCAACCTGAAGGAGAAAGTTTATCATTTATAAATACGTTAAAGAGATGATACCAAAATGTCGGTTTCAATTAACGCGGAACAGGTACATTTTTAAAAAATAATAGCTAAAGGGTATACATATTCAAATATTTATCAGAGGAACTTAGTTTATAGACATATCACTAAATTATTTCTATAAAAGCACCAATATCGCGGCATTTGTATACTTTCGGCATAAGTATTGTAATAGTTAATATGGATAAAGATGTAAGAAAAATTAGAAAAGATATAAAATTGTCTTCAGAATGACTTAGAAACACTGTTCCCGAGAATTTCACGCGACTTAAAGTTATAGGTTAGGTTAGGTTGAAATTCTGGTATTGGGACATAGTTCAGGCCATTTCAAGCCATTTCGAGCTTTTAATAAAGCGACAGAGTCTAGAGACACCAATATTTTGCAGCTCGCTCAATCCATCAAGGAAAGGTGAGCCAAGTAAGGTCCCTCTTTTCCTTGCTAGGGCGGGACATGTACAGAGAAGATGGGAGACAGTTTCTTCCTCTTCTTCATTACCACACTTCTACATAAGTCGTTGTGGGGGAGTCCTAATCTTTCGGCGTGTGGGCCGAAGGGACAGTGACCAGTCAGCACCCTTACCACGTGGCTTATCTCCTTTTTGTTCAACTGAACCAGAGATTTTGAACGCTTTGCGTCCAAAGTTGGCCACATTGCATGAAGAGTGCGACAAACCGTTGCTGTGGTCCATCTCAGCCCGGCTCGAGCTAAGATTTTTCTCACAGCTAGTTTATAGGTGGCTAAGGGCATTCCCATTCGGGTTAAGTGGGGTGTCCTTTCCACTTCGGTTCCCTGTCTAGCAAGCTCATCTGCCCTACAGTTTCCCCTAATCCCACTGTGTCCAGGAACCCAACACAGTGTTATATCAAACTGATTGGCAGTCTCACACAGAGACCTGCGGCAGTTCAGAAGAGTCGTGGATGTTGTGAGGACAGAATTAAGAGCCTTGAGGGCCGCCTGGCTATCCGATAGAATACATATATTCTTATGAGATATATTATTTATCTTCAACCATTCGAGAGCCTCCCAGAGCGTAGTGACTTCCGCTTGGAAGACGCTGCAGTGGTCGGGTAGACGAAGAGAGGTATTTATATTTAATGCCTCGGAAAAGATACCAGAGCCTACATTATTCCCAATTTTTGAGCCATCTGTGAAGATACATAATGACCCAGTTGGGATAACACCATCTTTCCAGTCATCTCTGGCCGGAATTGAAACCTTTCTCCAAGGTCCACGTAGGTGTAGTATAATCTAGGCTGTTCGCAGTGGTGGCGAACTTCCTAAGAATGGATGAATGGCCATATGAGTATGGATTCCATCCAAGAGAAGCCTTTGTCCTGGCAGCCGTCCAGGCTGCCATTTGCTCTGCGTGTATATCCAAAGGGGTAAGATGCAATAAGACATCCAGCGCAGCTGTAGGGGTGCTTCTCATTGCACCACTGATACACAGCTCAGCTGTTCTTTGGACCCTTTCCAGTATCTTACGATACGTAATCTTCTGTAATGAAGTCCACCATACCGATATGCCATGCATAAGTATAGGTCTGATTACGGCTGTATAGAGCCAGTGGACGATGCGGGGTTTAAGGCCCCAGTTGACTCCGATCGTTCTCTGGCATAGGAAGAGAGCTGTTTTGGGCTTATTTGCTCTTTCTATAAGATTCGGCCTCCACGTTAGTTTCCTATCGAGTATGGGACCTAGAAATTTCGCATCCTCGTTTATATGCAGTGTTTCATTACAAAGTCTTAAAGAAGGAAAATTGGGAAGTCTATGCTTCTTTGTAAAGAGCACTACTTCAGTCTTGGCTGGGTTGACGCCTAGACCCTTTGTAGTGGCCCAATGAGAAAGAGTATTCAATGCTTGTTGCATTATATCTCTTATTGTTGAGATGTACTTGCCGGTCACCACCAGCACAATATCATCAGCATAGGCCACCGTGGTGCACCCAGACTCCTTTAGAGTTATCAGTACTTCATTGACTGTCATATTCCAAAGGAGCGGCGATAGGACTCCACCTCTTGGTGTGCCTCTTTTGACCCGTCTGACTTCTTCCGAAAGCCCCAGGCTAGACTTTATGACCCTGCACCCTAGCAGCTGATCAATAAAGGACCTGGAGCACCCATCAATATTCAGACGCTGGAGTGCCCTCGAAGGTTCAACATTGTTGAACGCACCTTCAATATCTAAGAAAGCAGCCAACGTGAATTCCTTGAATTCAAGGGATCTTTCGATGACCGCTACCAAAGAGTGGAGAGCAGTGTCTACTGATTTACCTTTCGCGTAGGCATGCTGCGAGGGAGAAAGCAGTTTTTTATCAATGCTTTGCTTAACATGGATCTCCACAAGTCTTTCTAGTATCTTGAGGAGAAAGGATGTGAGACATATAGGTCTCAAGTCTTTTGGATTGTGGTAGGAGATTTTACCCGCTTTCGGAATGAAAGCTACCTTCGCTACTCTCCAGGATGTTGGAATGTAGCTTAGGCTAAGGGAGCTCCTATAGATGGCTGCGAACCAATTCAGAATTAGGTCACTGACTTTCTGAATTTCAATGGGATAAATTCCATCTGGTCCCGGTGTTTTATAAGGCATGAAACCTTCTATGGACCACAGGAGTAAATCCCTGTTTATCAATCTGTCAATGGTGCCTAAATTATGTGTGCTAGCTGGGCCCTCAAAGCATGTTTCTGCAGATGCAGCAAGAGATGTTGAGCCAGGAAAGTGAGTATCGAGTAGGAGTTTCAATGACTCCTGACTGCTTGTGGTCCATGTACCGTCTGTTTGTTGCAGCATTTCTTGGCACATTGGGCTTTTCGAGAGATCTTTTCTCATTCTTGCGGCATCCGAAAAACCTTCTATTGTCGCACAAAAGGTCTTCCAGGATTCCCTTTTTGAGTTTCGCAGTTCATATTTGAACTCCCTGAGACGACTTTTGTAGTTGTCCCAGTCCGAAGCCAAATTAGACCATTTGGCCTTATTGAAGGACTTTCTGCTTTCAGACCTTAGTTTGAGAAGTCTGCTGTTCCACCAAGGGGGTTTGGTTTTACCCTCATATTTTCTAATGGGACAGGGTGCTTCTAATGCGTTATTCAGGAGGTTAGGGATTTGTCACTTGATGTTCGAGATCTTCAGCATTCCAAGGGTGGGTGGGAACATCCTCAGGGAGGGATCTTTCCACTACATGTCTGTATATGGCCCAGTCTGTGTTCCGGACATTCCTGTAACCAGGGGCCTTCTTCACAGTTGAGCACATATTGATATTAAAAAGGATGACTCTGTGGTCAGAAAAGGAGTGTTCACTGGATACTCTCCAATTTTCCACACAGTTGAGCAGATCTGGGGAAACAAGAGTAATATCCAAGACTTCTTGTCTTACCCTTGTGATGAACGTGGGTTCATTTCCCCTATTGCATAGCAAGAGATTGTGTTGAAGTAATAGACTTAAAGTTATAGTTTATTTAATTTTTAAAAAATAAATAAAACGATAAACATCTAATAAAAAATGACCGGACTTTAACTTAAGTTCCTCACCGGGTATCCACACCTTGTCGTGGTACTGGGGCTTGCGTGCCTCGAGGTAGGATTAGGCTATGTCGGCGGTGGTAAACAGGAGAACTAGCAAGGCATCAGTAGGGACTCCCAAGCCGAACAAGCTAACTTCGAAAAAGCCAAACAAAGCTAGGCACATCTCTTTCCCTCTTCACTTTTCCGTTATATACCGTGCTGAGGGCTGCGTGGTTAAAGAATGCTGGTCGCAAACGGTTCCCTCTGATTCCCCGGCAAGGCCAGAGTGTATAAGTGCCTCATCCTGGTAAACGGCTCTGGCAGGATGGACTCACTTCCGCATTACTGGTGTGATCTTTATAGAAAAAATTGTTTTTGCCTCTAATCTGGAGGCAATCGCCAGTTATGCAGCTAGTACCAGCCATAGTACACCCGTACAAATACTATCTTCAACATCGTCAGAGGATTAGTTACTCGTTTCGAGCTTGGAGGCGGTAACTGCAAAGACCACCAATTCCACTACCGGAGAGCCCTTTTTATTCTTGACAAGACTGCTAAGAATGAGAAGTCCGGTAAGTGCATGAGCGAGACCAGTCGGACAAAATAAAGTTCCAGTCAATTGTTGAGAATTACAATAAACGGCAACTCCGCCATCATCTGGTCCCAAGTCCAGGGTGTGAAAGGAGGAGGGTGGTCGTCTTGCCGAATCGACCAGCCGAACCCGAAGAAACTAGGCAAGAAACCGCATTTTTTAAGCGGCACCGACAGCCGCGTATGCGTTGCGGGGACGTCCCGCTAGGACCGACAGCTAACGGATCAAAGAAAGAAGAAGCAACAAACGGCTGGCATTAAATCAAACCACTTATCCCGAGACACGGGAGGTAAAGAAAAGACATCGATTCTTTCCTAAAAAGAAGACGGAGCGAGATACCAAAAGACCTTAGGGTCCCCCAAGATAAAGCCTGCTGCAGCGAATACAGCAGCGGCAGATGGATCACAGCCGGAGCCAGAAAGGCTGTTGGGCGAGCTGGCTTTCATAGACGAGAGGTTTTCATCATCATAAATAGCTCCACAGCCTGTTATTGGCCTTGGCTTCCTGCAACATCCTCCTCCAGAACTGTCGGTCCCTGGCTTGAAGTCTCCAATTTCTTATACCTAGGGTTCGTAGATCTTCTTCTACGCTGTCTATATATCTCTTTTTTGGACGTCCCGTACCTCTGTGTCCGTCTGGTCTCTTGTTCATAATAATTTTTGTTATGCTGTCGTCACTGCTACGTTCAACATGTCCTGCCCATCGGATTCTGTTAATTTTTATAGTTTTAATGATGTTTGGATCTTTATACAACTGATACAATTCATGATTGTATCTTCTCCTCCAAACTCCGTTTTCGTTGATTCCTCCATATATAGTGCGCAGGATTTTTCTTTCGAAGCACCCTAGGAGGTGTTCTTCGTTACTTCTTAATGTCCAGGTTTCGGATCCATACAGTTTTACTTTAGTGCTTCTTGATATGTTCCTTGATAAGAAATGTTTACGTAGCCCAAAGTAGCATCTGCTTCCCAGCGCTAATCTCCTTTTAACTTCTAATGTCGTGTCGTTGTCTTTTTAAATTAGCGTCCCTAGATATATAAATTCTTTTACTGCTTCGATGTTGTATGTATCAATTGTCATATTCTGGCGATCATTACGTCTTTTGGAGATGTACATATATTTCGTTTTCTCTTCATTAATTGCTAGTCCGAATTTCTTTGCTGCTCTTTCTAGCGATATGAAGGCTTCTTTCATTGCTACGGGGGATCTGGCTAGTATTACGATGTCGTCAGCGTACGCCAATATTTGTACCGACTTGTTGAAAATTCTGCCCGCGGTGTTAATTCCTGCGTCTCTTATCACTTTTTCCATAGCTACGTTAAATAGTAAGCACGATAGGGAATCTTCTTGTCTTAGTCCTACTGTGGCGTTGAATGGTTCTGATAGCTCTCTTTCAATTCTTATTCTGCATAATACCTCTTTCATTGTCATTTTGGTCAAATTTACGAGGTGTTTGCGGAATCTTAGGTACTCCATAGCTTTGTATAATTCTTCACGTTTTATTTTATCATAGGCGTTTCTGAAGTCTATGAATAGCGAATGTATGTTTATGTTAAATTCATTCGCCTTTTCTAGGACCTGCCTAAGAGTGAAAATATGGTCTGTGGTAGATCTTCCGGGACGGAAACCGCTTTGATAGTTTCCCAGAGCTTCTTCTGCGTAAGGCTGCAGTTTAACGTATAAAATATTTGAAAATACTTTATATGCTACGTTCAGTAGAGTGATGCCTCTATAGTTACGGCAGTTTAGCTGTATAGGACACACAATGCCCTCGCTCCATTCCGATGGTATTTGTTTCTGGGTCCATATTAGTGTTACGATTTCATGCAGGCTTAATATTACGTTTCCACCTCCTTTTTTTAATAGCTCTGCTACAATGTTATCTTTGCCCGGAGATTTGTTGTTTTTTAGTTTTTTCACTGCGTCTTGTACGTCTTCTGATGTAGGCATATCTCCCGCTAGTTCTTCTGCTACTTCCACGTTTTCTGTTGGCGGTTGCTCCTCATCTCCAGCTAGCAGTTCTTTGAAGTGTGACGAGAGGTTTTAGGGGAGACATTATCCCCGAAATCTGGGGCCAGTTCGTGTATGGTGAGCATCACATTGGCCGAAAAAAAGAATTTTTCGTGTTCCCCCGATAGAAACTATAATATTAAAACACGAAAAAAATGTTACAACAACTGCTGTAAAAATATACAACAATTTAATATTTGAAAATTATTAATCATAATTATGCAAAAACTCGATAACCGAAAAAGACCTTTCGAGTACCTTTATTCGGCTTCAGGCGAAAATTTTCAATTTTTTGACCTACGCGAACCCGAGACGAAAAAAAATTTTGTTTTCGACATGCACGATCTCTCTGGCTACGTTCAGATCGTGATTTTTCCAGTATACCATATACGGGATTTTATCGAATAGATCAGTGGCACTGATAAATGAAGACATGAATGGTGATATGTCGCAAAATTCTAATTTAAAGAAAATCGACTTCAAAGTTTCGCATAAACATTTTGGAGATATTCGAAAAGGAATAGCCTTTATTTTTTTTAAATGGTGTGGAGCGGCGTAAACAGTTTAATATATTTTTATGATAGAAGAGAAAAAATAAAAAAAAATATTTGTAGTATTTTATTTAAAAAAAACTGAACACAACTCCATCTTCCACAAACAAAGTTTTAATACAAATTGAGAAAATTAATTCTGAAAGAGACAAGTTCCTTAAAAAGTGGCTGTTTTAAGGTTTATTTTTGTTTGTAAGCACATAAAACCTTCATCCGCGCATAAAACAGTAAAAATCCGAAAATGCGACATATCACCTTCATCCATTCATGTCTTCAAATACATTAATATGTTCCCACTAGGCCCGTGCGGTAAAATCCCGTATTCGTGGAACTTTTTTCCCCGTATACCGTACGAACTTGTTACTATGATTCGACAAATCTCAAATGTATTTTATCGAATGCGTGATCAAGTGGCGCTTAGTTTTATATTGCGTCGTTCATGTGAACGAACAAATATTCCCGGATCTCGAAGTAGTTTGTACTAGTCTATACTTCGAACTCGTGCGTCGAATATTAAGCTTCTTAAATTCCACATGATGGATTTGGGCATCGGTCACACCCGGCCACACAATCACTCCAAACCATGGTACACGAGTTGAGGCAACAAAACGGCGCGCCATGAGCTAATTGGGCCTCCGATTGTACTGGAGGCAGCCCTTCACGCAGTGCACGCAGAAAACTGTAAGAGTGAAGATTCTACCCTATAAACTTCAAGAGTTATAAGTCATCACAATTTTGTTTTTGTTTTTAACAAAAATTTCAACTTCAACCACATTCTTCTCCAAAAAATACGTATAGTTAACTTTTTTTTCTAAACCAGGAAATCTTGGACAATTTTCTATAAATAATGTGCAGACAATTTTTGTGTTACGCCCTTTAATTTTGAAGATATTACCAAATTTTGATGTTAAAGTTGGTTTTATTTGGTAGTTTTCGCCAAAAGCTTATGTGAAAAATGTTTATAGCAATCAGAGTTAACAGCTATCCATAATACAAATATTTTTAAATTTTTTTCACAGTTTTAAATCCTAATTTATGAAATTGCGCCCCCGTCGTATTGTTATGAAGGCCCTGCCCCTTTTTATATGCTTAGGTTTTTAGCAATCACGATTCAACGTTCTTCTATAAAAGTTTCAACGCACGACATATCGTTGGAGACAACAAAATTTCTTATTCAAACTATTTTTTGGGCCAAGTCTTATTCAACTAATTTTTCCAATATGATTAAAAACAACACACTGATTGGCAGATGAGGATAGAAGTAGTAACGTAGTAAGTCAATACAGCTTAGACAAAACTTAGCAGCAACATTTTTACGCAAGTCTTTCAAATGATTAAAATATTCCAGGTAATTTTGACGCCATATATCATAAATCTCATAGAGATTGTTTTTACCTTCAACATTATTCTCACAATAATAAATATATATTTAGACAATAAAATATCTTTCCTTTTTCATAGCGTTATACAATTACCTTTTCCGCATTTCTGCCCTCATGTACAA
The DNA here is from genome assembly GCA_949987705.1 of Thereva unica. Taxonomy (NCBI): domain Eukaryota; kingdom Metazoa; phylum Arthropoda; class Insecta; order Diptera; family Therevidae; genus Thereva; species Thereva unica. The sequence continues at coordinate 43,213,171 of OX465281.1, read as the reverse complement.
AATCAAGTTCTATAGGTAAATTCCTTTTTGATTCATCTACAAGCCACTGAATTTTAAATTCAGGAAATACGTAGGCCATTATATTAACCAAAATTTCCATCGTCTTCATGTCTACTATAGAATTACCTTTGACATAAGGATGCTGAACTTTAACAGCCACAACTTCCCCGGTCTTCAGTGTGGCTTTATGCACTTGAGCCAAAGATGCAGTCCCCAATGGCTCACTTTCAAAAGATTCAAAAATTTCACTTGGCTGAAATATTTAATAAAGTAATTAAAAATAAATAATAAATAAATATGTTGAAAGGGTGTCTTACATCTTTTTTAAGGTCCTGCCGAATAACTTTATACAAATCCTCGACTTTATTTTGTGGCGCATTAGAATGAAGAACTTTCATAGTTTCTACATATTCAGTAGGTAACAGATATTCTAGAGCACCAATATGCTGTCCTACTTTAATATACACCCCTTTATTGATACAAATTAGATCCAATAGCTTTTCTGCCGCAATTTTATGAATTTTTCCTTTTTGAACTTTGTATTCAACTGTATTTGTGTCCCAATTTTTGTAATATAATTGTTGTTTGTACGTTAATCCTATGTTAAAAACTGTTACAGCCGATCGTGCTAGCCTTACAATTCCGAGGTTGTTTACTTGATAATCATTGGCGTGTAAACTTATGCCAGTACTAACTGTTGCAGCGCCAATAATAGAATAGGAAATGATTTGTCGTAGCATTTTTAATCATTTATGCAAATCTAAAAGAGAAGAAAGAAGATTTTTTTTAAAGAAAACTGGTGTTTCACTTATTTAGTAATTATTTTAAGATTTTAATTGATCGGCGAATATTTGTGCACGTTGTGGGAAAAACATAAGCGTATAGGCAAGAGAGTATTTTTTCGGCGAAATAGACGTAGTACTGATAACGAAAAAGTTTGGACTGCATAATTCTTACGTTGGCTCGATCAATCTAATGTGGAGAAAATGTGGCTAGTTACGACAATTTTGGCTGCACGTTTCTGCACATTATCCAGACACCATATGTTAGTATTGGAGACTTTGAAAGGGCAAGTGAGAAAAGGGTAACACAGTACATAGTTTGGGGAAGTTAAAATCTTCCCCAATCAAGAATCAATTCTACATCTTTGTTCATAGAGCTCATCATACTTTAACACGTGCGTGATTTAACATTCTCATTCTACTGAAAACTGGCTAAGGAACAGGTTAAGAATCCTATTCAATATCTACTGTCGTAGATGTGTCGCGTCATTGGTCGTTAAACAAAGCTACTACCTTAGCCTACCTGCTTATTTTAACATCCCTAGTAATGCGGCCAAAGGTGAAGAACATTTCTACAGACACTAGTGGTATATTATCAAGTCTATTGAATTCAAAGCTGTCGTGCCATTGATCGTTTTTAATGAAACCAATAGCACTGAAAATTTCAACTTACGCAAAGGAATCTCACCATATTATATGTCAAATCAAGAGAAGTAAGATTTAATAGGTGCTTTTAAGAGTCTGTCATGTCTGTGTAGTATGTGGAGATCACCCAAGATCTCAATTAACACCGGTTGTTGAACTCCAACGTTAAGGCTTTCCTTTTGTAAGATAGAATACAAAGTGAAGAGCTATGGCGGCTAAGAAAGGATAGACGACCAAAGCTACGACGAAGGAAATGGAATTGGGTTGTCCACACATTGAGACACGAAAATGAAAATCTAGCAAAACAGGTCAGGAACAACGTGGAGGAGGACCCTGCTAGAAGAAGCCGCAACAACTGGGAGATCCTGGACGGAGCTAAGATCTGTCACGCAAAACAGAGTCCGCTGAAGGGCAACTGTTTCCGCCCTATGTCCCATGAGGGATTGAAGGAGAATAAAGTAAAGTAAAAAAGTATGGACATAAAATTGCACAAACATGAATGTCTGCTGATACCAGGTAGGATTGCAGCATAATTGCACGTCATGGCCATTAAGACCTCTGCTTGGAACTGCGAGAAGAATAATTATCTCAAAATGAGCCCATTTGATTGATCGTTTTTCTATAAGAAATGTTCGTGGCCCTTTAAGAAAAGATGTAAACTACTTAATATATGCGTTGTTTCATTGAATTCAAGAACAGGTTCTAAAATTAAACAAATTATTAGTTGAAATCAAAACATCCGCCTACAGAGTATAGCGTTGCAGATATCGCTCATTCGGAAGAAGAGAGTCACATCTCAAAATTTTACATTTTTTAGTTTTCTATATGTATCAACTCAAAATTATGATTAATTTTATGGGAAATAATGTTACATGCACGCTTCGCTTTCTGGACGAGCGCTGGCAACATTGTATCCCTTTGGTGTCGTCACATGTCATATATCACTTACTGAGAAGACGGTAACATTTCTTCTTCTGAAAAAAGAAGTTTTTTGAGTTGTAATAACCCTTTTCTTCCGGATGAGCGATATGTATGTTGTTTAGCATAATGTAACAAAATTTGTTAATTTATACTAGAGTGTCAGTATTGATATATTTCCAAGTCTAAGATCATTTGCATAAACTTTTCGAACTTTACTCAATTAGAATAAATTATTCCAGTTGATTTCTTTCTAATGTGGATCAAAGCTGCAAGATGACATATTTTAAGTAAGGATCCTTTCATGATGCTTGTCCTGTCTCACACGGGTAATTTAAAGGATGTATAATATAGCCTTATATATGTACATAGGAGTATGAATAATCTTTAGGTATATAATTAGGTAAAGCAGAAACTTAAGACGACCTACTGACGAATCCTTAAATAATTTTCCCTGCATTACAACGACACAAAATTATTACATAAATCATTGCGCGAAAACTCGCATCATATATATGTAGATGCACCATATACATATTTATAGAAATTATTTCAGCTTGATTTTCCTGTTTTAGTTTTTCTCAATATTGCACACTATTATCACATCCAACTGACCTTTAATTTGACGTCACGTATAAAAGAAATTACAATGTTGCGAAATAACTTTCTCTATTCTTGCGCGAGGCGGTCACATTTCACCATTTCTTCAACTGGGGCAACAGGTGGCACGTAGATTCACGCATAAACAGCTAAATACTCGCGTTTATCGACTGTCATCTCTTATCAAAGAAATTTTAGGATTAAAAAAACTGCGGCAGCAACAACTTCCCGCAACGGGTGGCAAAAAGCGTCTGGCTGTCAATTTGACGTCTTCCGTTTTTTGTGTTCCTTTGAAACAACTGCTGCCAACATTTACGTGTTGAAGACGCGTATTTTCTAATTTCGGCACCGAGGTGTCCTGCCGTTCGAAAATAACTGCATCAAAAAAAAAAAGAATTGTTTGTTTGTTTAGTACGGTCGATATGTTTTAATTACTTAATAAAACAAAAAAGCACAAGTCCGCAGAAGGGAGACTCCAATTCAATTTGGATGCTAATATTTTTTACCCATCCCAGGTGACCTAAATCTAAGCTCAAGGGGCACTTTATTAAGTCCATTAAGGTGCAATATCTAATAGTAATCGTAGCTCGAAGGAAAGAATGAGTTAATAAAATGAGTCGTTGGGATGTATGAGAAGGCGGCGGGGACCCTCGGGTGAATTATTGGATGTTGAAGAAGTTCGAATGTTGACTGGAACCAAATGCTAAACTATGTGAATAAGCCAAGGGGGCTAGTCTTACGGGAAAAACAGCCGTGGAGAGGCAGAAGATTTATTTTAGAGGAACAACCATTGTGATGAAAGTGGTAAACTTTAGCCAGAGCTACTATATTCCTGCGATGGCTTAGTCAGTCGATTGAGGAGCAAATGGTACCATCACCAAACACTTTTAGAGAGCAGTTTTTACGATGTCCAGCCACGGTGAGATTGTCCTCGAGGGGCCCCGGCCCAGAAAAACGAATTGAATTCAAGACGGGGACGAATATAGGACCTGTAGAGATGGAAACTAACTAACAAATTGTGTGAAAATTTCTGGAATTATAGGTCGCAAACAGGGCTGGATTTAACACTATACCTGGGCCAAGGGGTGAACAATGCCAGGGTGCGCAGGCGCGCGGTAAGAATTTTTTTTAATTAACAAGTAAAATTTTGATGATGAGTAGGATTAGTCGAGCCTGTAAGAAGGTTGATTTAGAAAGTGGGAGAACTCACTGTTTTCAGTTCGAACCTGGCTTTATTAATCCGGCTCTGCTGCGCATACCTCAGTATGTCCGATTAAGCAGCACCATTTCAAAAAAAGGTGAAACCAACGACTCTTTGAACTACCGCCCAGTAGCAATTACTTCTGTTCTCTCCAAAGTTATGGAGACAATAATTAATAGAGCTGATGACATATCTCTTCTCTCTGCGGCAAGACTTATGGGGTGCGACAGCGAAGGAGACCCAACCTTTGCTGGAAGGATGGCGTAGACCAGGACGCTCAGAGTTAAGGGATGCCAAACTGGATGATATCGACTCAGAATCGGGACCGGTGGAGAGAACAGTTGCTAGAGGCCAGGTCCGGATCCCAGTTATAGAACCGTTAAAGAAGATGATGAAATATGTAGAATACAACCAAATCATACATTACAGTGAGTACGGCGTTAGACCAAACGGGGTACTGGTGAACTCCTTGTGTATTTAACCAAGCATATCACCCAAAGCATTTATCGCTTTGGGGAGTCTGGTCTGGCCAGCCTGATATCTCGAAAGCTTTTGAGAGAGTATGGCACCCTACTCTGTTGACCAAACTCCAAGCTATTGGTATAAACTTAGTTCTAAGGAACTGGATTTAGAGCTTCGTTCATGGCCCTTTAATCAAGGTAGTAGTGTAAGGCATCGGATTCAACCCCCACGTGATTTCGCCCGGCCTTCCTCAGCGGTCAATTCTATCATCAGCCCTTTTCCTAATCTTTATCAATGATCTGCTCTCAATCCTCTCCAACCCACTTCACTGCTTAACTGATGACGGTACTTTGCGTTACTCCGACTTCTTCGACAATATAAGAAAATCACTTTCCGGATCTTGTCTTCAAGACCGCGAATTGATGTCCACTTCGATCAACCGCGATATCGAATCGGTTCGTGCAAGTTCCTTCTCCAGCCAGCTTTGGCTTGCCTCGACAAAGTGCAAAATCGTGCCATCAAACGCCATTTTCACGCCTCTATAGACCCTTTGTAGGAATGTAGCAGCACTCTCTACTGGCTATTACCATAGTGATTGTTCCACTGAGGACCTCCTACCTGCACGGCACTTTTTTTCCGCAACACAAGCAGTGCCGTAACTAGGCATGTGCAGGCGGTGCGGCGCACCAGGGCCCCCGAAGATTTCTTTTTTTTTAGAATTCGTTTTAAAGTATGAGCTAGAAAAGATCTTCGATAACGTTTTTATAACATTGTATAAAATTGGATCTACTTTTTTATGGAAAAGGCCCCTGGGAAACTTTTTTTCTAGAACGCTCTTATTAGTATCTAATAGAAAATGTTTTCGAGAACCCTTTTTTTAATGAACGCTGCTTTGTTAGAGAGGTTATGATTTTATTATTTACTGCTGAACGATCATTCTCAAAATTAAAGCTCATTAAGAATTATTTGAGGAATTCAATGGGGCAGGAAAGATCAAATGGGCTAGCTGTTCTGTCGATCGAGAATGAAAGAGCACGAAAAATTGATTCCCGACGATTATTAATGATTTCGCCGCCATGAAATCGAGAAAAAAGTCATTTTAGAGAAATAAGTAAACGCAAGAGACTGAGGTAAAAATATCTACCTAATACAGAATATAGTGTAATAGTATGTGCACACATATGAGAAATAAAGAAATTGTTTAAACCAAAGTATAATGCTGTTTTCAATTTCTCACGACCTTTGAACCCTTTTTTTAATGAACTTCGAAAAGGCTTCGAAATCACATTATTTTTTTAGAAATTCATTTTCAAGGGCCCCTTACGAAATCTTGCACAAGGGCCCCGAGATCCTCGCTACGGCGCTGAACACAAGACTAGCCCGCTCTGCTCAACCCCATATCCTACAGCCCCTTTCGTTCACAATACCGGTCTAGAAGTTCGTTTATAAATATGTAGAACAACACGACCATGGAATAATCTCCCGCAGTCAGTATTTCCGATCTCGTACATCTTAGAGTTCAAACGTAAGGTAATGTCAACGGCCTTGAGCAACCCCAGAACACCTCTAATTCTTCCAATTCTGCTCATTCTTCAAACGAACTAGATATTGCACCATGACTTTAACGACATGACAGCGAAAAAACGCAAAAGTCGTCTTACGTAATTTACAGACAACCCCTTTACGAAGTACGCGTTTACGAATAGGCCCATTATCTATGCATCTTCGCCACCAACTGCGCGACAAAAGACGTAAATTCAAAATTCAGCAATTGGTAGTCTGTAGCTGAATTCTGCAGTACTGCGGCAGTTCTGCGTTTATGAAAATACCCAGTCTTATGTTGTGGACTGCATAAAATATGGTAAATTCAAAAATTCATCACTGCTGCATCATTTTGTGTGTGGTGCGAGCCTCTAGGCTAGCGACTATGTTGCCTACGCTTAAAGCCGGCTCTGAGGCGCAGAATATTCGAAAGGCACTTAACCGGTAGGCAGATATTACACTCCTCCTGTCTCAAGTCGTAGTATACAATAGAATAGGACAGAACTGTGACAAGGCGTCGGTTTGGGCTGGGTCCCCATGTTAGGGAGTATTTTTGCGAATACTGCGCTGATGCTGCAAGCTTTTGCCGCCGTGCCTTTTTTGAGATTTTCCGAAGTAAAACCGTAAAAAAACTACTGTGGTCGGACAATATATAACAAACGAAGCGGGATGATTACCAAGAGTGGACATGCTGCAAAATAATATACGAACCATCCTGCCAACAACGCCGTTCATAACCTTGAACCTGTGGTGGTAGCACGTAAGTTGTTTCAATCGATCTATTCGTTTTGAACTGAATTTTTGTATTAAGAGTTCGATTGAAACAACTTACGTGATACTGCCCCTGGCACCACTTAGCTTTTCACTTCCCTGGGATCGTTTTTAAGTGAAATAAGATTGAGGTTCCGCGTGCCGCCAAATAATGGCCAGAGGCAGCGGACGTATCCTGTATTATTGGACAAATACCTTGTGGGAAAAGATATTTACTTTCTTCCCAAAAAACTGAAATGATTTTTGCCGCACGTCTGAATTTGCAAAAACTGAAAATTAAGTATTCTCAGAAACTCAAACAGGATCGATAGAAAGAAAGAATAGAGGACCTACAAAAATATAACAAAAATAATCACAGTATAATTTTTTGTAGGAAATATTTATTTTCCTATTGTATTTAGTTCATTCAGTTAAAAAATAAAACCCAACCACATTGTTTTTACAAGAAATAAGTTCTTGGCTTCCTGTATGAGAACAATTTCCTATTTCCCTTGTGGTGGACCCTCTGTACAAGTGGGAATCTAATCTTGGAGTCGTGGAATTGCTTAACGTGTGGCCTCCTTGTCTTGCTGGCTGGTACAGCTTCAACCTTGATTATTTGAATGGAATGGGCACGAGCACGATGGCGGGCACCCATATCACGGTAGCACTGTGTAACAGCTCCTCCAACAGTTAAGTCACGGTATTCACGGTACATGTTGTGAGTTCCAGAACGAGAGTCGTAACGCAACCAGATTCCAAAATTCTTGATCTTAATTGGTGTGGTTTCATAGACCTGTTTCAATGAAACGATTTCACCGGTGGTCTTCTTAAATTTCTTTAGTTGCCGCAAGAAGTACCAGAAGCGTGATTTTGCTACGATATTGTCTGGGGCGAAAATCCTCATTTTATAGAGAGGAGTTTGAGGCTCCTTCTCTGTTGGCAACTTGCGGCCAATAACTTCATATTCCTTCAACTGAAAGTATAAAAGAGAAATATTTTAGATTGCTTTTTCATTAAACGAACAATATAAACATAATTCTACAAAATTTAAAGCAATTAAAAACGGACTGAATTTGTTGACACATATTTTGAGGTTAGGTGAACATAACTCCCAACCAAATCAAGATTTTCAATTCATTTTTATCCAAAACTCTTCTATCAGTATCAATTTGCTATTTAACACATTTAACCCGCATTTTCATTACAAAAACGACTGATAAAAACACATCACTACACTTCTGTCATAATGGATCACATGTCGGCAATTTTCATCAACATTTGAATAAATGTGGCGCTTGAAAAACTAGAATTATATTAGAAAAACTACAAAGAAGCCACAGACACATTATAATTGCTTTAAATTATTATAATTCTTCACAAAATTATACAAATTATTATTTTGTACCTGTCCCTTGGCTTTCATTGTGGCTGCGTTTCACGAAAAAGGAAACGGAAAGAGGAGATGACAAGTAGCTCAATTTCGAGTTTAATGAAAATTATTCCATTGAACTATATTTGTTTTTGGGGTGGGTCATGACAGGAACATTTTTTTCATAATTTTTAAAGCGCGACGCAAGCTCTTTTTTTTTGAAAATATTTAACGAGTAAAAACAAATTATTTTTTTAAATTTTTTATTTGCTTGGAATATGGTTTTGGACAATATCAATAGTATATGATAAAAATTTTATTAATTACCGCAAACAGTAACTAATCTGCTACGCAGTTGATATTTAATGGTTTCTTTAATTCAAATCTTGCGAGATCTTTTTCAACTAAATTGAGGCGAGTTACACGGCATTAACACTTTCTGCTGTAATAAACCGGTTTGTGCGTGTTATACGAATTACACGATAAATTGACTGTTCTGCATTTTTTCGTGTAACAATTCTATTGTCTATGTAGCTGTGTACAAACTTTAAGTCATTTTCGTAGACCCGAGCAACCCCGAGAATGAAATTATGATTGTGTTAAGGCTCAAACAGAACCAATCCGTTCCGTCCGCTCCGCACGTTTTTCCTTTGTACTTTTTGACATTCCGTCCGCTTGATTGTGGCTACCGTTCCGTTCGTCTGATGGAAAGTTTATGGAAACGTCAAATTTCAACTTTTAAAAACGGCCGGTACGAAATGGTTCTGTTTGAGCCTTTAGTGTGTTGCTCTGTGCAGTCGAGAATTTTTTGGGATGCACAAGTAACAAACTTCCCCGCGACCCCTTGCCTATAAAACCGGTTTATTGGAATTATTGGAAGTGTTGATGGAAGAAATGTTATGCCGTGTAACTTGCCTCATTACTTAACCGATTCTTGTGAAACTTTGCATATACATTGAAATCCCGTGACAAGGCAATTTGACAATTTTGTAAAAAATCAAGATGGCGGACAAATTTTGTAATTGGTTTCCGATTCCATTGAAAATCGACATCGGCGGTTTTTAGACGTGTTCTACACATTTAACTTTGCCTTCGACCGGTTCTACACATTCAACTTTGCATTCCACTTTTTGACGTTCAACTTTTTTTTCTCTTTTACTCCAATGCAAAGTTTGAAACAGACTAGAGTTGAAAGGAAAATGGAAAGCAGCTCAGAATGGAATGGAAATTTGCGTTCAACTTTTGTGTTTTCGTTTAACATTTTTATGAGTGTGCGAATATGTATGAATATGAGTGTACACGGATAGCAAAGACAGCCGAGATGATCTGCTTCTTGAATAGTTGAAAATGTGTAGACGCGAGCGACAGAATTGAACGTCAAAAAGGGGAATGCAAAGTTGAATGTGTAGAACCGGTCGAATGGAAATTTGCGTTCAACTTTTGCGTTTTCGTTCAACATTTTTATGAGTGTGCGAATATGTATGAATATGAGTGTATACGGATAGCAGTGACAGTCGAGCCTTTCGATCTTCTTCTTGAAAAGTTGAAAATGTGTAGACACGAGCGCAGAAATGAACGTAAAAAAGTGGAATGCAAAGTTGAATGTGTAGAACCGTTCTTAAGCCTCAATTATACTGGACGCAACGGAAAGCAACGGAATGGAGAGTTAACGGAATGGAGTTGTGCTTGTTAAGCCCCAACTATATTGCACGTAAGAAACGCACGTCATCTCGGCGCTCTCATGGAAATTAATGTGTTCGGCCATATTGGACGTACGTCAGTCATATTTTATTTCGTTAAGTTTCGTTAAACGTAAAAATGGGAAAAGAACCGCGCTCTACGTACGTTTTGTGAGATGATTTGTAGTTACATCGATGAAAGCTAATTTTTTGTTGTTTTTTTGTGGTTTTTAAGCCTAGTATCCTGTTCGTGCGGAATTCAGACTCCCCTTTAAAATGCATGTAAAAAAAGTGTGCGGAATTCAGGTTAGAGGCCGGTCTGAATTCCGTCCATAAAGTTTAGTATCCTGTTCGTGCGGAATTCAGACCCGTAAATGAACTTTGTACTCTAGAAGAAAGATGGCGTTTTCTCTGAGTGGAGACTTCACGTTTCATTTTCCGCAGGACACTTAGCCCAAGAAATATATTTTCTATTTTCATGAGCGGAAATTTTGACGTTTACTTTTATTTTTCGAAGTCATACGAGATTGAAAAGTGCAACATTAGCAAATGAACACGCCAAATACAAATAATTTTGTTATAATTTATGTTTTTTACATAAAATCTTCTCTTGATTTATTTTAATTTCTTTTAATTTAAAATGCTTGCCCAATTTATAAGTACGAGGATATAAGTATGTACAGAACATGCATTTTTGATAAAATTCTCTATCAATTTTCTTTTTTCCAAATAATAGAATTACTCGATATGCAGGCAATTTTCTGAACTTATTTATTTTGTTTTAATACCGCAGAAGCGCAATAAAGGACAGTGCAATAATTAATTTGAAATTGTCCAACTGTCAGGTCTACATTGTCTACATAAGTCTCCCAGCTAAGCGGAATTCAGACTAGTTATATGGATTCTCTACAGAGCGGAATTCCGCATGAACAGGATACTAGGCTTTAAAGAAAAAAGAGTATGGAAAATGTTGTGGTTCAAATACATGATAGCGATTTTGATGAGAAATTTATTATAATTGAAAATAAACACGATTATTAATAATATGCAAATATTAATAGCCTAGTTTTAATAGTGAATGAATAATATTCAAGCATTTTAATAATTTTAAAACTTTGAAGTCTCTCCCAATACGCAAACCAATTAGTCGGTTTTGCGTTTGACGAAATTTACGCACGTCGATTGACGTGCGTTTCTTACGTGCATTATAGTTGGGCCTTTAAGCCTCAATTATACTGGACGCAACGGACCGGATTGAAATGTCAAAAAGAGTTTAATTACAGAGAAATTGTATTGAATTGGTTATATTGGATGCAACGGAACGGACAGGATCAAAGTTTCAAAACTTTGGAACTTGAAGGAACCGATGGATCGAAGTGTCAAAAGCAACCTTTAAAACAGCTGATTTTGTCATTTATTATTTAGCCGAAAATGTAGTTAGAGTCTGTTGGAAAATTTATAAATGAATGGAAGATAATGAAATTCTTCATAATAATTGGATTTGTAAGGACTTTGTTGAATTTACGATATATACACTTTTCTGACATGGTGCCATATATCGGACTCTAGATATATTAGAAAGAACGATAATTGAAGACAAAGCTTCTCAAAACTTTCCTTCTCCAGGGTCCCCACTGAACATTTTTGCTGTTAAGACAGATGCTATGTCTACAAAATGCCACATGGAAACCCATTGTTTAATGCAGGATCTAGTGTAGCGGATATGAAAATAATGGCAATTTGTATTATATCGGCCTCACTGCTTAGCCTTTCCAAAATGTGTACACCAAGAACAACAAACCCAAATAACAGAGACATTTTGCTCGTTAGCTCTTTATTGGCATCTAAATGTAACGTAAACCACTTCGACCATACCATTTGTATATTGTGTTGTGTTTGTGTTGTTCCGAAACCAGGGCGGGACAGTTGGAGCGATGTCAGGAACTGACATGTATGCACCGTCTAACCCGCTCTTAATAGTGTAAGGGCACGATGTCACCGTGGGACATGTTTGTGCCAATGTGTAAAAGTGATTAATAATAAACGCAATTATACTTTAACATTTATTAATTACATCAACAGAAAACCTGGAATGACAACTTCAACTAGACCTCATATACCTGGAACTTCATAGAACTGGAACTAAAACTTCATATAGCTGGAACTTCAAATACTTCAACTGCAGCGAGACTTGTAATTCGGTTGAACGTAGACGGTTGACTGACTTTTCCTGATTCCGGCCGGCCTTTTATCAGCGAGCAATAATAACAAGAGTGATTAGGTCAATGAAATTGTAGAACAGAAAAGTACAAGAAAGCGTTCATAAGATTTTCTATTCTAAGTTGTTCTAAAATGTTTGACGTTTAATTGCTTGTTGTCCAATTCTTTTCTATTCTGTTCTGATCTGTCCAGTCCTGAAAACTAATGAACAAAGCTTATTATTACTCGCTGCTTTTATACTCTGAAACCGGGCTAATGCCTACTCTTTTTTTTTATGTGAAAGGCTAGAGTCACAGGTAAGGCCCTTTATACTGTTGACAATCTATTTTCTTCTTATAGAGTATATTTGTATAAATAATTTGACGTTTTGCATGTTGAGTATCCAACGACATGTCATCTAGGGTATTGTGAGTTGGCCTCAACACAAGTAACATCAAAATGGTTTCGAGATGTCATTTCCGTCTTACTTGATTATCTTAGTTCTTAGTCTTTTTTATATTCGACTTGTAGACATCGTGAAGTTTATGTATCTGAATTCTTGATTAATAAAAGTATATTGTTTGTTTCCATTACGTGTAATTTATTCGTCTTCAATTATCTTCAACACGTTATCAGCACGAAGCTCTGCTGATCGAAAAATTACATAGTTAGGAAAATTAAAAATTGAACAAGCAAGAACCAAACAAAATGGCGGGAAGAAAATCAAGTTTAGAGCAATTGACTGGAAACGATAACTTCCCTGGTTGGAAAGTACAAATGCTCGCCGTACTCATTAAAAATAAGTGTAAGAAGGCAATTGTTCAAAAATTAGCCGACGGCGATGAAATGCAAGAAAATGCATACGGGTTGATAATAGAATCAATAAGCAACCAAATAGCCAGCACCATTTCAGAATACACCAACGCCTACGATGTGTGGCATGAATTGTTAACTAGATACGAAACATCGGGGGTGTCCAACCAAATGACAGTCATCAATCAAATTCTCAACATAAAATTAAATGACTTGAGCAAAATCGACGAAAATTTAAATACATTAAAAAACCACTACTATAAAATTAACAATGTGGCGGATGAAAAATTAAAAATGCCCGAACATTGCTTCGTCCTAATTGTCCTTCACCAATTGTCATCACAAACAAAACTTGATCTCCCCGAGAGACTACAAATATCCACCACAGATAAATGTTTGTCAATTGAAAAGGTTTTTCCGTCGATTTCCCGCGAAGCATCCATAAAAACAAGCTCTTCAATCAACGCAAGTTCCACAAACAAAATGGCGTTAAAAACTACAACAAAATATTGCACATTCTGCAAAAGAAGGAATCACAATAGAAGCGAATGCTATCGCCTAAAGAACCAACAAAATAGGTCTACATCAGCCAACAGGAACAAAAGTGATCATGGACACAAAACATCGCACAAAATTGAAGCAAATGCCCTAATGGCACAACATAATATGACAGAAGGATGGATACTAGATAGCGCTGCATCCCATCATTATTGTAAAGAAAAATCCTTATTTACGAATCTGATTAGGCTTGAAACACCAATTGTCATCCATGTATTTGGAAATAATACAGTCGTGGCACATTACAGTGGGACTTTCGAGGCAGACACCACGTGCGGAAAGCTGTCACTCAATGGATTTTACGTACCCCACGGAGATAACCTGATATCTATCCCCCAGCTACACAAAGAAGGATATAACCAAGTAATTGATAGAGATGGATGGTCCATCTTCAAAGATAACAAATTGATACTGAAAGTTCCAACAGTAGAAGTGGCAAGCGGTCTTTTTATCGCATATCTTAACACAACCAAGATTGAAGACAGTGGCAACGACTGGCATTCGAGACTGGGTCATGTAGGCAACAACAAACTCGCAGTGTTAAAAAAGATGTTGCCTGAACTCAAGATCAAGTTGATAAAGGATTGTGACATTTGTGCCGAGAATAAAATTACTAAACCACAATTCAAAAAAAAACCCACAATAACGACAAGACCTCTTGAAGTAGTGTATGCCGATTTGTGTGGTCCATTTCCATCTAGCGTCGACGAAGATAAATATATGGCGGTGATTATAGATGACTATAGCCGTCATTGTGCTACATTCTGCATCAAGCAAAAATCGGATTTTTATAATGTTTTCTTGTACTACGTCTGCTGGGCGGAACGTCAAACGGGTCACAAGTTAAAAACACTCTTCACAGACAACGGGGGAGAATTCCTTAATGAAAGAATAAAAATGTTCACTGATGAACATGGCATTGAGCACTTGACGACAACACCACACACACCGCAGTCGAATGGAGTAGCTGAGAGGAAGATTCGTTCACTGGTAACAATGTCTCGCTGTTTAATTAATGAAGCTCGCCTGCCATCTAAATTTTGGCACTTGGCGGTGACACATGCAACGATTTTACAGAATTCTTTGCCTCTAGACGTCATTCAAGGTAAAACCCCTTATAAATTAATGCTAAACAGAGAGTCTAATTACAGAAAACTGCATCGATTTGGCGCCGTTGCCTACGTCAAGAAAAACCAATTCCAAAATAAATTTGAAACTCGTGGAGTTAAAATGATGGTGGTCGGATTTCAACATCCCAATAAGTTGAAACTGCTTGATCCGAAAACTGGCAACGTGATATATTCAAGAAATGTACGAGTGTTCAACCATACACTATATGATACGACAAAGGAAGAAAACACCAAGCCACTTAACGAATCAATTACAAAAATAGTAGCCACCATAGATGACATCGACAATCAATCGCTTCATGAAGAAGTCAACGATGTGTCAAATTCAAGTCAAACGACAATTGTCGCCCCGCATGACACTGAACCAGACGTCGACATTAATGATAACCGGCCTAAGAGGAACGTTCGATTGCCTCATCATTTACAAGATTATATGTGTTTTACGACTGTTGCTGTTCCAAATACATACAATCAGGCAATAGAGAGCGAACACTCAGAAGATTGGATACAGGCGATGAACGATGAATTTTATCAGTTAAGCAAACTAAATGTGTTCAATACGGTGGGAGAAACTGATGTTCACGGTAAGATATTAAAATCTCGTTGGCTATACAAAATCAAAACCAAGACAAATGGTTCGATTGATAGGTTCAAAGCCAGATTTGTAGTGAAAGGCTTCAGCCAAGACCCAGGAGTTGATTTTTGTGACACTTACTCACCAGTTGCGAGTCACTCGTTGGTACGTCTCGTTTTATCCGTGGCATACAAACGAAAATGGTCAATCCACCATTGCGACGTAAAAACCGCGTTCTTATATGCAGACCTGAAAGAGTCAATATACATCGAACCTCCACCGGGCTACCATGCGCCTAACACAGTGTGGAAACTTAACAAGTCCCTGTACGGATTACGTCAAGCATCAAAGTGCTGGAACGACAAATTAAACGTGTTGCTGGTTGCTGCCGGGTTGCAGCAGGCGGAAGTGGATTCATCCGTTTATTTTTCGAGCAATCTGATCGTCCTTGTTTACGTGGATGACTTGCTCATCTGCGGCAGATGTAAAACAGACATCGATGCATTAATCGCCCAGCTTCGTCGATCCGTCGAAATTAAGGACTTAGGAAAAATCTCTAAATTCCTAGGTATAAACATAAAAGAATCCTCTGAGGGATATCACATCGACCAAGCGGAATATATAGAAGCCATCGCTAGTAGGTTCAACATAAAGCCTGCGAGACTGTCCAAACCCCTGTCATCCGGAATCACACATCTATATGAGACGCTCAATCAACCAATCGACACAAGATATCCACTGGCAGAATTATTGGGATCGCTGATGTATGTCACCAACACACGACCTGACGTCGCTTCAAGTGTATTTCAATTGACTCGCTTTCTTCATCATCCCACCGCTGAACTGTGGCATGCTGCGTGCCATGTGCTGAAATACTTGCTCAACACAAAATCGAAGAAACTTCGCATCACAGCAGCGGGCAACAATCTAAATTGTTATTGTGATGCTGACTTCGCCAACGACGTTGAGAATCGCCGATCACATAGTGGTGTTGTAATTAAAATTGGCGACGCAATCATCTCATGGCTCAGTCAGAAGCAACGAACCGTCGCACTTAGCACCTGCGAAGCAGAACTATCGGCCGTGGCAATGGGATTGACTGAGTCGTATTGGATTGAACGGCTATGCACCGAAATAGGACATAAAATCGTCACACCAATCAACATGTACACAGACAATTCGCCAGCCATTCAACTTCTTGAAAACCAAAAGACCAAACTACGTACAAAATATTTGTCCGTCAAATGCAAATTCATCCAGGAAATGATGAGATTTGGAGAAGTTAAGTTATCGTACATCAGTACGAGAGATAATCCTGCGGATCCACTTACGAAACCTTTGGACTCGTCGGAACGCTTAGTCGACATGTGCCTTGGATAGGCGGTGATTGTTGAGTATCCAACGACATGTCATCTAGGGTATTGTGAGTTGGCCTCAACACAAGTAACATCAAAATGGTTTCGAGATGTCATTTCCGTCTTACTTGATTATCTTAGTTCTTAGTTAAGTCTTTTTTATATTCGACTTGTAGACATCGTGAAGTTTATGTATCTGAATTCTTGATTAATAAAAGTATATTGTTTGTTTCCATTACGTGTAATTTATTCGTCTTCAATTATCTTCAACATTGCATAGTATAAATTCGTCGCCTGCTTCTATAACTTTTCTTCCTACTGGCCAGTGCCTGAACACCCATTCTGTCTTAACATATGTTTGGATATTTTCAAATTTAAAATGCCAAATTTAAATCTATTTTTGGCTATACGGAATTTTAAGTTCTTCGGACTCCATTCTAACAGAAGAAACATTATTTTTGACCAAAAAAATATCTAAAAAATTAAAGAAATATTTGTTTTTTTTAATTAATATATTTTGGCATAGGTGGCGTTCTCGCACTCAAAATGTGGCAGCCTTTCCCAGCCCCTATTGGGAAAAATCCGAAACATCCGCAACTTGACCGGATTAGTAGCAGAAACGATTACTTGCTGCCCTTGCTGCTACGACGTTTTACTACAGGCCGTGTTACAATGGGGACGCTGTCGCAGTAGTAGTCGCAGTCGCAAAAGCTGTCAAAAGTTAAAATGTATGAAACACGATGAACGCTGTTACAATTGGTCGCTGATCAGGTTGCTGTCGCGGGACGCGTTGCTCAAAGTTGAGAACTTTTGAACTTTTGGGGCGCGACACGGTGAAGTTTGTATTGGTTTTTATTCAAATCAAAATGGTGAGTTAGGGAACGTTATTTTAAATTTTTTTTTGCTAAATATGGTTATATAATGTTCGTTTTTAATTTTGCTATTTACTTAAAATTCTCACAAATTCCTGATTGTGACACTTAGCAACAACACCAATTGTAACAGGGCAAGCTACAATCAATGCGACCAAATTTGACAGAACAACTTGTTTCGCGTCTGCGACAGCGGCAGCGTCTACATTGTAACACGGCCTTACTACTTTTCGTTAGCTCATTCAATCCAGGTTGCGCTGCGAATGAAGTCGATAATTCGATCAATTAGAAAATAAATGAATTTGACAATTAAAAAGATAAAAATAAATTAGAAATAAAATATTAATTTATCCGAATAATTAACGGTCTTTCATTTTACTTCCGCTCGCCTATGGTTGTGACCCGGAGTAACAACCAGACAAAAGTAGCTATTTTACACCTAGTAGCTTAAAATATCTAGCTAAGACGTAAACCAATATTTTTTCGATACAATAATCTCGAACATTCGGCGCTCAATATTCGAGAATGTTGATTTATGCTTTGTGTAATGTCAGATGGTCAAAAATCCATGAGTTTGAAGAAAACCAAACCGCATCGAGGTTTTGTTCAACGATTTCTATATTAAATTTTGCAATTCAATATTTAAACTGTTAACAATTGATAGTGCAAAAAAAAACTTAAATTTCTTTATATCAATTATAAATTAGAAATAGTGCTAACAGTGGAAATTTTTATAAAGAAAATTAGACGAACATTTTTCTTGTTAAGAAAATTTATTGTTAATTTTGCATTTTTATAAAAGAACTTGCCGTTAATAAGTAGTAATAATGGCCAAATGGGGAGAAGGCGATCCACGATGGATTGTCGAAGAGCGTCCTGATGCTACAAATGTTAATAATTGGCATTGGACGGAAAAGAATGCGACACCATGGTCCAAGGATAGAATAAAAGATCTTTTTAAGGATTTTAAAATTGGTAAGAAATAGTTTCAATATTTCAAATTAAAAATCTGGGAATTCGTGACACATTCGCTATTGGAACTACAATGTTGCGTGAAATGATTTGCATTTTAATCAAGGACGTTTCTTAGCGAGATGTGATTTAGTAGATTCTTACATAATTTCCATTTAAAAGTTTGTAGTTTTGCAGCATTTCTTTTAAAATTGGTAATTCGTGTAGGATACAATTTTAGTAATCAGTCTGGAGATACTCACTTAGTAAATTGCTACAAGAATGCACTTCCTGCTTTCCATCTATGTATCTAATGGCTCTATTAGTCAGTACTATTCGTCTTTTTATCTCTTCCTTTTCTTCGTTTCTTTTTGTAATTCTAGACCCAAGGTGGACTGTTTTATCTACACCTAGTTTGTGCTCGTCGATAGTTCTAATTTTCCCATTCTAAATTTTCCAGCTCTGGGCCTTTGCCTGATTTCCGGCATATGTCCTTTACTGCTTATTTTATTTCAACGTAAAGGATCTTCTCATGATGTTTACGTCATCCGCATATTCAAATAATTGTGCAGACAGTGTTGTTATTAGGCAACGAGCTATCAAAAAAATGTTCGACAAACATCCCTTAGTCTAAGACCTTGCCGTATTTCGACCTGCATTTTGGTTCTTTACTTTCCTCAGTGAGTTGTGCCACCTTTGAAGGGTTCTTAATTCTGATAATATCTTGTACATACAGTCTTTCTCTCATGATCGAGTTACTGTAAATCCTTAAATATAGTGACTGCAAATAATTGTAGACCAAGTGAAGAAAGTGACCATATTCTAAAGTGACCAAATCTGCCTGGACAGAAGCATACACCGTGTTTAACCACGAAGCTATTAGGGAGGCGCTTAGATGGTTCAAAACATACAAGTCCTCTGGAGCAGGCGGAATCTATCCCATTCTGTTACAGGAAGGCAGCGACCTTGTCATTCCTTTTTTATGCAAAATATTTAGGGCTTCCTTCGCACATGGTTACATTCCATCTGTCTGGAAAAACGTCAACATAACATTTATACCTAAGCCAGGGCGTTCGGATTACTCCTCGGCTAAATGTTTTAGGCTGATAAGTCTTTCGTCTTTTGCCTTGAAGACAATGGAAAAACCATTAAGCTCCTATCAGCATGCGTACCAGGCGGGAAAGTCTACTGAGACAGCACTGCACAATCTGGTGCTCAGGCTGGAATGCGCAGCTCTAAACAAAGGAGTTGCGCTGACGGCCTTCAACGATATCGATGGAGCCTTCGACAACACATCATTTGATACTATAGCGAGGGCTCTAAGTAGACACGCAGTCTAAGTAGCACTTTCTGCAACTGGATTGACTCTATGCTGAGAACTCGCAAACTATATAGTCTCATGTTGCAAGGTCTCTGAAAGCACTATAGCAAAAAGTTGTCCACAGGTAGGAGTTTTATCTCCACTTTTCTGGTGCCTTGTTGTAGATGAACTCCAAAACTCAACGGCCGAAACTTTTTCGCCCTAGGTTACGCTGACGATATCGTCATAGTAGTGAAGGTGAAACTGAAGGAGCCATGTCAAGGCGCCTTCAGCAGGCACTAGATCTGGTCTCTAGCTGGTGCGAGAGCGTAAGTGTAAAATTCAAACCCGACAAAACGATTGTGGTTTCTTTCACCAGGAAACGATCACTACCGAGGCTTTTGGAACCTACACTCGCAGGCAAAACTATAGGCTTCTCACAACAAGCCAAATATTTAGGAATGACGCTAGAAGCCAAGCTTAGCTGGAACCAGCCCATGGACACTCTGATGAATAGAACGCGCAGATCCCTGTGGGCTTGCCGCAGGGCTTGTGGTTCCACTTGGAGTTTGCAACCGAAAACCATGTATTGGATAGGCACCACCATCATTAGGCCCATTGTAACTTATGGAGCTTTAGTTTGTTGGCACAGAACGACGCTTAAGGGTTTCATAACTAATTTAAGCAAAATTCAAAGAATGGCATGCCTCTCCATCATTGGGGCCATCTGCACTTCGGCGTCGGCAGCGCTAGAGACTACTCAATCTGGTACCCCTCTACCTTTAGGTAGAAAAGTCCGCTATAAACGCGGCGCTGCGGCTGAAAGCGAATGATAACCGGGGGTTGGTTTTGGGCGAGGGCATTCTATAATAATCAACACCATAGAAGAAATTCCGGAAGCCGGGGTGCTATCGGACTGCATGCCCTTGAGAATTTGAGCAACCTTATGTGCACCTACAGGATAGGCTAATCTGAACTTTTGCTAAAGTATTGCCGGGCGGACTAGTATGGGTACGCGGATGGCTCTTTTGTGATGAGTTGGGCATTCTCAATCAAGTTACCCTTGTCTGGGTCTCGGGTCACCGGGGATTCAAAGGCAACGAATGTGCGGATGCCCTGGCTCTGATATGGCATTCATCGATCCAGACCAGGCTATTGGGGCACCGTCCAACTTGCTGCAAAGGGCCCTGGCCGATCGGACTTTAATGAAACAAACTGAACGTTGGAGAATTGCGAGAGATTATTACACTTTTTATTGGGGGTCGTCCATTAATTACGTGAGGCGTTTAGGGGGAGAGGGCGTCGAAACCGAATCTCACCCAGTCTCACGTACGGGAGACGTCTCGGCAAATATCACGTAATTTTTTTTCAAGAAACCGTATAATTGCAAGAAAACTAGGTTAAATTAAGTAAAACATGTTTCTCCATTAAAGACATTCACTAACAGGCCGCCGGCCGGTAGGTGAATGAAGGCCGCAGAAGGCTCCAGACTCACGCTGTGAACACCCGCGAGAAAGCGCGAACGCGAGCGCGGAGTGTTTTCGCGCTTTGCTCGCACCTTGCTTTCCGTTTCAAATGAATATTGCGTGAATTCTTGCCGTAAATTCATGTCGGGAGAGTGAATAGAAGTTCAGATCTTCAGGCGAGTTACGTCCTTGAACTCCACTGATGACCAAAATCAAGTTGCATCGCAACACGATGCAACATGTCATTATAATTATCAAATTTAATTTCAACTTTCCCATGATTGAATTGCTAACCAAGCAATTAACCGGAAAAGGTTTTTCCTTTAAATATTTTAACTCCATATAAAAACTGAATATGATTTTGCAAACGAAGCAATTTACCGGAAATGGTTTTCCGTTTTCCAATTTCTTGAAATATTTTATAAATGCAGAATTATTGCTTATACCACAAAAATGTATATTTTGATTCTTTGTGTTTGTAAGCAGCGATATTTCGGTTGATCGTTATAAAATTAAATGTAATAATTCAGTCTTAAGACCACTGTTAGAAAGTAAAGATTGACTCCGAAGAGTTCAATCCATTTTTTAATAAAAATTATCTAAAGATAATAAATTATCGTGTTTTTATTTAACCGTATAAAATAAAAACGAAATTGGCGCAGTCGCGGTAGAATCTACAAAACCCAAAGAATTTTTTTTTAAATTTTGTGTTTTAAATTGAGTGAAAATTGGATGTGTAAACATTTGTATGTGAATTAAATAACATTCTTATTTTGTGCTTGTCCGAGTGAATCCAGTAGTGTACAATAAAACAATTGAAGTGTTGAGAAGTGTAGTAAGAATAGAAACCGTGTGATATATGCCAAGGAACTCGAAAGATTACAACAGATTTGATCTAAACCGAGTTCATTTAATTGACATAATGACACAGCAGAACAATCCATCAACGCAAGGAGGTAGCGGAACTTCAATTAATCTTAATGATATAATAAAAGACGCACAGCGTATACACGAGTTTCGAGGAGATGGAGAATACGCACTAACTTCATTCATCAGAGAAGTTGACACAGTACTTCCAATTTTAAATGAAAACCCTCAAGTGAAACAATACGTATATAAACGTATTATAATCAACAAAATCCAAGGACCAGCGTTAAATACAATCCGTACTCTGGGACCCGAAGCAACATGGACAGAAATGAAGGCAGCATTAGTTCAAGAATATGGCGTTAAGGAGACTTACCATCAACTATTCCACGAGGCCCTATTAGCAAGAAATTTTCAAGTAAGAGAATATTATTTAACTTTAAGAAATATATTAGATAAAATTAATGAAAAGTACGAATTTGACATACAAAAACCTATAGAATTTAAACCGAAAAATAATGAAGAAATAATTTTAAGAGCATTTTTAAACAATATAGACGCGAATTTGTCTTCTATAATCATAAATAAAAATATAAAAAGTTTACGTGAAGCGTATAATTTATTAGAAACGTTAGGGTTAATTAGAGACAAAATTAAAATAAATCAAAATAAAAACGGAAATTGGAATAAGTATCAAGATAATTTCGTAAACAATAGAGAAAGATTTAGAAATACCTTCAACAACAATAATTTTAAACAAAATTTCGGTCGACCCCAACAAAATTATAATAATTACGTTCAAAGACAGAATTTTCGACAACCACAACAAAATTATAGTAATTATTTTCAAAGTCAGAACTTCGGACCATCGCGGCGAGATTATAACAGTGGACAGAGACAAAATAATTCTATACAGACTCGTAAAAGCCATTATAATAATTCATATATTAACAAAGTAAATACCCATAGTACACCAGAGCCTATGGATGTAGATCATATCCAACATGAAGCAAATTTTCAGTCAACACCTCACAGTTTTACCTACCGATAGTAGAATTAACGATAGGTGACGATAAAATTAAAGCTTTAATTGATTCAGGATCTACAACTTCTCTGTTAAATGAAAACAAATTACCTCAATATAAAAGATATTTTTTAAATAAACCACTAATTATCAATTCTATTAATAATAGAACACCTATATACAAAGAAATTAAAACTAAATTACCTACAGAATTTAACGAAAATGCATTTATGATTTGGAAACTAACAAAATTCCATTATAAATCTTATGATGCAATAATCGGACAAAATATACTTAAACCATTGAACGGTATTGTTGATAATAAAAATGATATGTTAGAAATTAATAATACTTACATAAAATTTATCAATTCCTATCCTTATAAATTGGAACAAATTTGCCAATTAGAAGTTAATACCGTGAACGAAAATGAGTTTGAAAATTTTTGTGAAACTTTAAATTTAGAAGAAAAAACACAGTTGTTTAGGTTACTAAAATCGTATAAAGGTCTTTTTTACAAAGAAGGCGATCATCTAACAAATACTTCCGAAATAGAGCATCAAATAATTACTACTACAGACAAACCGATATTTTCTAAAATCTATAGATACCCCCAGGTACACGAAAACGAAATATCTACACAAATCGGGGAAATGTTAAAGCAAGGAATCATAAAGGAAAGTAACTCGCCCTACAATAGCCCTCTATGGATTGTGCCCAAAAAGATGGACAACTCGGGAAAACGGAAATGGAGAATTGTTATCGATTATCGTAAACTTAACGAAATCACGATCGATGACAAATTCCCTATTCCAAACATTGACAACATTTTAGATAAACTGGGCAGAGCGCAATACTTTACAACCCTTGACTTAGCAAAAGGTTTTCATCAAATTCTGGTGAAAGAGGAAGACCAGAAAAAGACAGCCTTTTTTACGCCTCAAGGACATTATGAGTTTGTGAGAATGCCCTTCGGCTTGAAAAACGCATCGGCGACTTTTCAACGCCTTATGAATTCTGTTTTGAGAGACTATATTAATAAAATATGCGTTGTGTACTTGGATGATATTTTAATATTCAGTACAACATTAAGTGAACATATAAACAGTATAAGGAAAATATTTAATAAATTGCAAGAACATAATCTGAAAATCCAATTCGATAAATGTAAATTTTTTCGAAGAGAAGCAGAGTATCTTGGGCATATTCTTACTTCTGTAGGAGTTAAACCAAATACAAAAAAAATAGAAGAAATACTTAAACTTAAATTACCTAATACACAAAAACAAATAAAATCGTTTTTAGGCATTACAGGCTACTATCGTAAGTTTATAAGAGATTACTCTAAAGTGGCACAACCAATGACCAAGTATCTTAAGAAAAATGCAAAAATAAACGTAAACGATATCAATTATATAAATTCATTCGAGAAATTAAAGAAAATTATTACTGAAGCTCCTATTCTACGATATCCAGACTTCGGAAAAAAATTTAAACTAATAACGGATGCTAGTGATTTTGCTATTGGTGCTGTCTTGCAACAAGATAATCACCCAATATGCTATGCTAGCAGGACATTAAATGAACACGAGCAAAAATATTCAACCACTGAAAAAGAACTTTTAGCCATAGTATGGTCTACAAATTATTTTAGACCATATCTGTATGGTGTAAAATTCGATCTGTTAACAGACCATCAGCCCCTTAAGTGGTTATATGCAAAAACAAAAGGAAAAGATGTTAATCCTCGACTTCACCGTTGGTTATTGAAACTAGGTGAATATAATATAAATATGGACTATATTGTCGGCAAGGAAAACAAGGTAGCCGACTTTCTCAGTAGAATAAATGTAGAAACCAACGAAATTAATGTAGCTGAAGTAAACACTCCTAATGAATTTATTGAAATGCCCATACTCCAAAGACAAGACAGCGAATTTCAAAATATCAATGAAAATCGAGAAATGCCCATACTCCAAAGACAAGACAGCGAATTTCAAAATATCAATGAAAATCGAGAAATGCCCATACTCCAAAGAGAAGACGGTGAATTTCAAAATATTGATCAAAATAGAGAAATGCCAATACTAGAGAGACAAATAATTGAACAAGATGAAATCCCTGAAGAAATATCTATTATGTCAATGGAAAACAATATTAATGATAATGACATTGACAATACAATTCATTCTCAAGAGGAAAATTTACATAATCATATCCCTATATTACGTACTGCTGTAAATCGTTTTAAAACCCAAATAATATTAACTAATAATAAAACAATAGAACACGAAAAAAAACATAAAAATATAAAAATATATATAAACCCCGAAGATGTAGAAAACAATTTGTCTGATATATTACGAAGATATATCAGAGTCGGGAAAATAGGTATATTCACTGACCTAAGTGATCATGAATATAATAAACTTCAACAGAAAATTATACAATTATATGACAACATACAAACCATAAAATTTTTTAAATGTTCATATCATGCCAAAGATATAGACACAGAAGAAGAAGCTTATAGATATATTCAAAAATATCATAAATATGAAACGGGACACACAGGGATAAACGAGAACTATGAAGGGTTAAAGAAATTCATATATCACCCCAATCTTAAAACTTTAATACACAAATATATTAACAATTGCGATATCTGCAATCGCGTTAAATACGACAGAAATCCGATTAAACAAAAATTTAAATCTACTGAAACCCCTAAAGATATCAAAGAAATTATACACATGGATATTTATACAAATTCAAAAGCTAACTTTTTAACATTTATAGATAGGTTTTCTAAATTTACTACAGCTTATTACCTTGAAGATAGGAATAACCAAACAATTATTGAAAAACTAAGAGAATTTAAATCACAAAGAGGTAATATAAAGAAGTTAATTACAGATAATGAATTTAAGAGTATCAATATTAAAGATTATATGAGGAATGAAAATATAGCATTTCATTTAGTTAAATCAAATAACCACACTGGAAACTCTGACATAGAACGTTTCCATAATACACTAAGTGAAAAAATTAGAATCCTAGGTATAGAAAATAAAGAACTGAACATAAAAGAAAAAATTAGTAAAGCAATTGAATGGTATAATAACAGCTACCATTCAACTACAAAAGAGAAACCCATCAATATTCAAGAGGGAAGATGTAATAAAGATACTATTTATGAAAATCTTTGTAAAGAAAAGGCTAGGTATATAGAAAAAAGAAACACAAGTAGAGAGAACTATATAGAAAATAGAGTAGAAGGATATATCAAAAATTATAAAAGTGTTAGGCATAAAGAACAACCTAGATTTGTTAAAAGTAACCTACATAACATACATTCATCTAATATTAAAAGACAAAATAAATTTTCAGGCGAGTTGGATGTTCGTAATATTCCTGTTACTGCTGATGTTCACCAAAATCCAGGGTCATCTCATAATTGAAAAAGTTGTCAGCAATTCTGGATATACAGAAATAAAACTAGAAAATGTTAACATAGTAAAAACCTATGACACTATTATACATATCGTTAACACTGCAGAAATTTTAACCATACTAGACAATTTGGAAGAAAACATAAAGAAATCAGACTTAAAAGAAAAATCAGTAGCTTTACTATATCAGGTAAATAGCATTAGAAATAAAATTCAAACAATAATTCCTCATCGTCAAAAGCGAGGTTTAATTAATTTTGTTGGAACAATACAAAAATGGCTTTGGGGTACTATGGACAGTACCGACAGATACGAAATTGAACAACATTTTCATGTAGTTGACACAAACAACCATAACCTAATACAAAATCTAAATTCTCAAGTTAAAATTAATAATAACTTTAACGAAACATTTATGTTGCTAAAAGAAACAATCGAAAAGGATAGGTCTACAATACTAAAAGCAATTAACGAAATTGACGATTCTAATAAAATGCTATACAAACAAACAATTTATATAGACTTTATATTAAAATTAAAGATATTGGAAGATAACATAGAACATATTCAAAACAATATAGCATCTTCGAGATTAGGTATTATTCATAACAATATATTAACAAATGAAGAAATTTTAGAATATAAAATAGATTTCTACAAATTAGAAAATATTAAGTTGGGAACAGCAATTATTGATAACAACGGAAACGTAATGTTTTTAATTAGAATCCCAAAAGATATGATTACCTTACAAAAATCAATACTTATTCCAATAACCGACGAAAGCCGTAGAGAACTAATGTTTAATCCACAGGAAATCGTAAAATTTGAAGATCGAGTTTATAATTACGAAGCAAATAAAGATTTGAAAAATTTAAAACTATGTAATAACTGTTTGATTAAGAAAAATTGTTTAAAAATTTTTAATAACGAATCAGAAGTTATAGAAATAGACAGAGGAATAATATTAGTTAAAAACCAAAACAACACAAACTTTAATAGCAGTTGTGATGAACGTAAATTTAAATTACAAGGCAACTATCTAATTAACTTTATTAATTGTAGTATAAAAATTGATAATAATATTTTAAGTAATTATCAAAAGGAATTTAAGCATAGTTTTACAGTTACAAATTATATGGAAGATATGAAAAACTCTAATAGAAAGATAATATTCGGTGACATTCAAATAAATCAAATTGACAATATTAAAGAAATTAAAGAACTAACCTACCAAAAGAATGATTATATATATGGAAGTATTTTTTCTCTAATATTTGTTATTATACTCATATTAACTGTAACGTTGACTTGCAAACACAAAAAATTGGGAATAAAAATTAAAAACATAACTCACGGTAGTCCTCGTTCAAAGGAGGGAGGAGTTACGTCCTTGAACTCCACTGATGACCAAAATCAAGTTGCATCGCAACACGATGCAACATGTCATTATAATTATCAAATTTAATTTCAACTTTCCCATGATTGAATTGCTAACCAAGCAATTAACCGGAAAATGTTTTTCCTTTAAATATTTTAACTCCATATAAAAACTGAATATGATTTTGCAAACGAAGCAATTTACCGGAAATGGTTTTCCGTTTTCCAATTTCTTGAAATATTTTATAAATGCAGAATTATTGCTTATACCACAAAAATGTATATTTTGATTCTTTGTGTTTGTAAGCAGCGATATTTCGGTTGATCGTTATAAAATTAAATGTAATAATTCAGTCTTAAGACCACTGTTAGAAAGTAAAGATTGACTCCGAAGAGTTCAATCCATTTTTTAATAAAAATTATCTAAAGATAATAAATTATCGTGTTTTTATTTAACCGTATAAAATAAAAACGAAATTGGCGCGAACTGACGACAAATGCCCAAATACACAAAGATTTTTTTTGTCAGTTTTCTTGGACTGCTTGATCTAGACTCTGAAATTATATTTCTTATTTCCGTAGTTAGCCAATAAAAATGAAGTTCCAGTATTATAACAATCTTTCTTTCTTCTTTCAGCCGAGAGTGGTTTTAATACTGTTATAACCGAAATTGATAAAATTAATGGTGAAGCAACAGCCAATAACAGAAAAGGAAAATTAATTTTCTTCTATGAATGGAATATAGTACTTAAATGGTCTGGCGAAATTCCTGGAGAGAATAATACATACACCGGTAAAGCAACAATCCCAAATTTATCGGAAGAAAATGATTTAGATGACATCGAAATCACAATAACTATTGACGAATCTAATTCTGAATCTGAGAAATTAAAACTATTTATGTACAACATTGGTCGAGATAAAATAAGAAAACAGCTGGGAGTCTATGTAAAAGAGCTTAAGGAGGAATATTCAAAAGGTTTAATTTTACCTAAAAAGGATGAAAGTAAAAAAATTAAGCCAGATAGTGTGGCGACTATAACATCCGGATTTAATAAGAAGGTAGATCTTGAAAATGTATCATTAGACACCATCGAAAAATCAAGTAGCAAATCGCTTGGGTATAAATTAGATGTTAAGACGCTTAAAATTAAGGTGGAGTTTCAATGTCGCGCCAATGAACTTTACGATGCCCTCACAAAAAAGGAAATGGTTATTGCCTTTACTCGTGGGCCTGTTCAATTAGACACAGCGAAAGGCGGCGAGTAAGATTTGCCGTTGTTATAATTTATTGGATTGTTTATAATGTAATATTTACAGGTTTGTTTTATTCGGTGGTAATGTCCATGGGAAATTTGAAGAATTAGTTCCAAATAAAAAAATAACACAAACATGGCGGCTGAAGCAATGGCCACAGGGCCACTATTCAAATGTTGTGATCGAACTCGATGAGAAGGTAAGTTAGAAGAAACCTGTTAATATACTCTTAATCTATTCTCCCCCTCCCCCTCTTCCAAACTAAGCTTACTGGTAGACATTGCACCATGACGTGACAAACGGCATGACAGACTAGTGGTACAAAGGGTGACTCCTGCGCTTAGCACTGCCACATAAAAAAAAGAAGCGTTTTTGTGGCATGGAAATGCGAAGATATGTTTTCAAACGCCGCGAGTTCTGCTGACGCTGCTGATGCTGGAATAGTCAGCACGAGTATAAGTAGTTGAATTGCTTGCTGAAGCATACATATATATCACCGTATTTGAGAAAGAATTCCTCGAAATCAAGACAAGAATTCTTCTCAAGGGTTAAAAGGCAGACTTGGCGGCATCTTGAGCTGTGTTATAAGGATGTCCACAACAAAGTCATCAGAAAAACGCTCCAATAATTGTAGATTAGCTGAGTTTGGAATGCCTTTCTCATGAAAAGCGCCCAAAAGAAGGTTTTCACGTAGAATAATCTTTCCAATAATTGATTATAAGAGCTTCTTCTTCTGTGGCTCTACAGCCCAATTTGAGCCTTGGCCTCCATCAGCTTCTTCTCCAAACGTCTTTCCGTTCCGTAGCTTGCCTCCAGTTTCTTGTAATGAGCAGTTTTGCTGCTCCCTCTACCCTTGTAGTTTAGTAAACTTTCTCAAACACGGTCGATGTTCTCATCTTCTCCAGTTATGAAATCAATCTTCACAGATCTTAGCACACCATTTCTTGCTTTTTTGGAAATTGCAGCGAAGTGAACCAAAGTTTCAAACTTGAATAATTTTGTAGTCGTTCTGTAGCTTTTATCTTAGAAGATATTATACCTTGTTTATCAACAACCTCTTGTAGCGTCTCTAGGATCGTGGCGTATTCGCTTCTATGTATATCTAACGAGGCGTTTGTGACGAACACACCAACGTGTAAGAAGCAATGCTATCAGATTCTGCATCTTTGCGTCTGACTGGTGATCTGAGTGGTTGCAGGTAAAACAACGTTTACGTAGACTTTCCTTGTTTTAGAAGATTCCTAAATAGCACGAGAAGAATGCTTGACTATCGTTCTCTTTACCAACATCCTGCAGTACTAGATCGAGTGAATGATTTAAGTAGTGAATGTATAAAGACATCGTGTAGCATCTTCTGAATTGTGTTTGTTTTTACCAGCAATTATAGAAAACTAGAAGATAATTTTATTTCCTTTACAATAGTTCTTAGAAATCTGTCTCGGATCATCTGCAAAATTTCATTTTAAATAAAAAGGTTCTCAGATTACTTATTCGAAAAATCTCGTGTGTCGAGATTTTACACAAAGCGAATGCATTCTAACGTTATGGCCTGCGCAAAAACTATTGGGAATCTCAAAATCGGCCTTTTCCATGCTTAGTGAGAGTCTCTAGTGGCACAGTGAGAGTCACAAATCCCCACCACGAAAGTAGGTTCGTAAAGAAAAGCGCTCAACGTCACTCTGTTCGGTTAAAAATCAAAATTACCCGATCATTTTTATTCTCAATCAGTATCACTGCGACTCTGGTTATGGTCAGATGCTATGGAGATTGATGACCGTAAACGAATTTTGATGGGGAAATTACAATGCACGTGCACTTGTATTTTATCCATACACGAAATGTTAAGGTATATGTGGAATTTTCATTTCCCCGCCTGCGCGTAAAATTCCCAATAGTTTTGGCGCAGGCACTATCAAATTACCCTCATTCTTAGATTTTATGCGGAGTGACCTAGGTGAATGTTAATGCTAAAATTTACCATTTAGGGTTATCTCGGTGGTGATGTATACGACCGTATATGTCCTATTTTGGTTCACAGTATTCATCAAGTTGATATCTGAGTAATTGGGGCACGCAAAAGACAAATTATGTACAATTACAGAGAACTGAGTGTTTCTTTTCCAGTTCTTTGGCATCGCTTGCTGTTTCCATATTTGCACAATCACCATGCAACGTTCGGTGTAGTGCAGACCCTCCATAATTGATTAACATCGCGGTCATTTAGCAAACAATGTATCGTTCCAAGATGGAATCCGGCCTCAAATTTATCTCTTCGTCTTTCCAATTTGTCAAACGGGCTTTCCCATAGAACTTTGGGCGATCTTCACTCTGCATTATTCTAGTTCACCTACTAAATTATTATCTTACGGTCCTTTTTCTTGTATCGCACGGTTCTTGCTCTTTTTATTTTTCTTCGAGTGCCTGGGTTCTATGAGACTGACGTTTTCAGTTCTCGTCGTCTTCCGGCATCTCTTCTTTAACTCTACGTGTGTACACTATATTTTTCGAGACATGGTGTGTACACTTTTAGGGAACGGTCGGGTTTTCAAAGTTTTCTCGGCTATCAAAATATCTGAAAGAAATCTGAGTTACTTATTGAAGTGTCCACTACTTGGCTACTTGAATGGTTAACAAAGCAAAAAAACGGAATTTTGTTGCAAAAATCGTAACTCTAAAATAAACAACTATTAAAAAAAAGGTTATAAGGTACAAAGCTTAGACTATGAGCTTTCAAAAGAATAGAGTGTCTTTGGCGTGGGCTCCAAATAATTAAATTATTTAAGCACTTGAAAGTGGGATATAGTTTACGGACTCAGGCATGGCATAAAAAGCGAACGGTAATTATTTAGCATAAAATGAATTTGTATTGTTGCAAATACAAAAATTAAAAAATCGAAAAGCAAATCATATGAGCAAGGGCAAACTATATCAAAGTTTGCCCAATTATAAAATTACCCTCCAAAAAGGCCGTCATCCTATCACCTTAAAAAAACATAACAAGGGACAAAAAAGAAATTTACTGTGCGCAATTGTGGTAAAAGTCGCTTCGCACGATGCATAACAGTACATAGTTTTTTTGTTTTCTTTCCAACTGCAAAAGAACGCCGTTTTTTCTAGTTTATCCGCTGTGATGGGGCCGCGTTCGTTTAATTCCTCGGGAATATCGCCAATCAGGGTTCTCACGCATCTGCGTAAGGTGGTTTTTCGCAGACGAACTTCTAAATGTCGCCTCATCAGATTGCGAGCTAATTCCTTTAAGAAATTGCGGCGATTCAAGGCTGAGTTGGCTTCTCTCAAATTGTATAGAATAGCGCTGTTCACTCCTGCCTGATCGAGCATCCCAAAAAGAGACGCATAGGCCATCGCTTGCAGATTCGACTTGTTGTATAATTCTGTAAAGCTCGTTAAAGGTGTCCGTTCCACCTTTTGCGGCGTTGTAAAAAGCTACCATTTCTGGCTTGCAGGTTTCTTCGTTCATTCGGCCGGCTTTGTTCGAGCTGGATAGTAGCAACTAATTTTATTTGGGGCTGTAGGAAACTAACGTTATTCCATCGGCATAGGTGCACTGTACCGTGCCGGCAGCAGCTGGTTGTGTAAAAGTCGCTGGTATTTCAGGCTTGTTTCTGCGCAACGTTCCAACCATGGTACAATAATTACAAGGTAAGCTCATAAGGGCCCAGTGACGTCACCCAGATCTTAGTTCACAAAAGAAAAAAGCTTTCTCGTGACGTCATTCAGATCTTTTCTCATATAAAAATGGTAGAAGCTTTTCAAGATGGAAACAGAGCTTTTCCTTGCGAGCCTACCTTGTATTATTGTACCATGGTTCCAACCATTGTTAAGGAGTAATTGTCCTTCATTTCTTGAACAATCTTCATGGACATTGGGGCTATTCAGACGGTGCGCATTCATGGCAAGTAAAACCGGTTTTATAGATGAGAGAGGGAAGGGAGCGGAAGAACTTAACGAAACATTTTTCACGCAAAAGCAAACGCGTGAAAATTTACACACATATAAAATGTTACTTCTTTCTCTTGTTTTCTTTAGCTCTGTTTTTGTCTGACAAGTGAATTTTATTTACAATACATTTAAACGTTCCTGTAAAGCTTTCAAATGTTCTAAAAACAATTACGCCCCGTGTGTGTTCCAAGAGGTTGAATAAAACCGGTTTTGCTCAGCACACTTAGGGCAGCGTCTGAATAGGCTCATTAACCAGTTGTCGCAAGTGACGTTGCATTGAGAGTTGTCTACAGGCTCAGTCAATTTGTTATTGTAATAACTCGGCACGGTGTCCCCTGGCTGTTTCTACCTTCTCAACATACGGTTCAGCGTATATCTTGTACGTTGTTTGCATGTCGTTGCAGGTAACAATTTTTATTCCGTATTTATCTGGCTTTACTACCAATGCATACTCTTGCTCCGAAACGGCCACGAAATCCCAGAAGTTGTTCGTCGAGTATATCGGTGTCTTTAGAAAATGTAGAACGATTGTCAACGTGAACTCCCTGTCTTAGATCAATTTCCTCATTGGTATGCTGAACAATAATTTCGAGCATCGCTGGAGCAAATAATAGGGTCCACGCTTCCAAGGGTGTTGCAATATTCCTCGCTTCATTATTCCCTGATGATGGCAAGTAAACTCGAAGCGAACGGCCGGCGTCCCCGGGACTTATAACCTCGACACACTAGCACTCACTCAGGCACACTAGCACTCAGCTCTTAATCTAGATTACGACGTCAGAATATCGTAGACCGTATTTTATTTCCATATTTTTTATATGGGTCTGCGACATTTTGACGTCATAACCCAGATTAAGATAGCTAGCCTGGCGAAAGGTGTTCTGAGCATTCCATTGCTTGAATCGACCCGCATTCCATTGTATTGAATCGACCCCGAATGGCGACAACAAAACTTTTGTACGTTGTAATGCGCTATCAGAACACTATTCTTAGATTTTGTACCTTCAAAACAAAAATTAACTTAAATTAATTATTTCTTTTCCAGAATGATCATACTGAGTTACAACTCACACAAACAGGTGTACCAACATCAGAAGCAGAAACTACAAGAAACAATTGGCAAAGATATTACTGGAATAGTATTAAACAGACCTTTGGCTTTGGATCATTTTTAGTGTAGAATTGGCAGCTAATAATATACAATGCTTAGAAAAACAAAATAAACTAAATAAATTAAACGAAAGAAATATTTGACTGAGAATTAGGTGCAGAATAAAACACACACTCAATATTGTAAATCAATTTTGCAGGGGAATTCGTAATTTCTAGCTAAATCTGAAAAAAATATTCTGAACGTAATTAATTTATAAAATATCCATTCTAACAATATTTATATATTTGGCACCTCGATAAAATGCTAGCGTTTTCGTTAGCCTTTAGTTACAGTTCTCGTTACAGTTTTTTTTTTAAATATTTGTTTTTATTTGTCTTAAACTGACACAAAAATAATTAAGTTAATTATGCATTTTTGTTTATTGAAGAAGATCCATCAAATTCTCTTCCATTTGTAAACATATACAATTAAATCACCAGTAATTTTGTGAACAAACCGAAAGTAATAAAACGCTTATTTAATTTAAAAATTTTGGTGTTTTGCCTTTTTGCATTTAATGGCCCGTCCACACGACGTAATCGGGTTTTGCGCAAATCTTGTTCAGGTTGACACCTGCGCTTAGACTCTTTCACATAAAAAACAAGTGGATATTGAGCTCTAAGAATTGTGTCAGAAGTCGGAGTTATTAAGAGAAAAGATGAAGTAAGTGAAAAAGTGAGAATCGGCTGCGTTCAAGTTAAGCAGCTGACTGCAAAATATTGCATTTATGCGTTCAAAATATGAAAACAGTCTTTGCAGCTGTCAATAATAATACATCAATAATCTGCATTCGAATGCGGATGGCAATCAGCTGCTGGAGTCAGCTGCGTAACCTGAACATAGCCGAAAAATAAATGTAACTGGAATTAGATTTTTGTGCGTGTGTTAAAAGGACATAATAATAAAATGGGTCGAAAATTAGTGCAATTACGCACTGTGGACTTAAAAAGAGAATTAAGTAAACGCTCGTTGTCATCGGCGCACAGTAGGACAAAGTGCCCAAACGCTGGCCAAAACCCCTAAAATGAAGATTCTATTTCTTTCTCTTGTGGAATTTTAAGTAGGGGCCCCGAGGGTCACAGAACATCTGTCCTCGGGGTACAGGTACGTTTTCTCCCTTTGTAGGATCAGTTCGAATGTGGCCGTAACACGAGACTATCGCTATCAAAGTTTCTAACACATATTGCGTATTGAAAATAACTATTTGTTGAATAGTGCCAATTAGTGCTTTTGAGAAGTTTAAAAATGGATTTTTTTTTTTTTTTTTTTAAAAAGCATTTTTATTTATTACCTTACTATCTATCTTAATATAAATTTAATTAATGCTTAAAGTTAATTATTCTAGCCTATTTTAATCTATCTAATTTACTGGCCCTCAACAGGCACTCTAAATTAATCTATATCTTAAAATTTAACTTATGCCTTTCAGCTAAGACTTATCTAATATTTATTTTTATTTTATAGAAAAAAGAAAAGGTCGTTATAATGTCTAAGAAAAATTTGAGAAAAAAAAACTTAGATACTATATTTATTTTATATAAAAAGAATCTTAAAACTATCTTAATCTACTCTATTCTAACACTATCTGGGCGGGGGGCAGCGGAGATAAAATCTTCTCGGGTGACTCCCGCCCAGGCTACGGGTTTCCATCTACATCTATACCCGCACCCTTACCCTAAACTTACTTAGATCTAAATGTATTACTAGGTAAAAACTAGAACTAGATCCTATTTAAGCCCTAAGCTAATCACTAAGTCTAAATTTAAAACTAAACTGCCTTATGTGTGGCGATTTTAAGGCGAATACGCAACAATTACTCTTCCTCCAACCACCAGAACCAAGTGCTGGCATTGGAGGCATCTTTTTTATCTCTTTTTGAAATTTTTGTATTGAACCTCAAGAGATCCTGAACATTTATATCCTCTTCGCTAACAGTGTATCGTTTGTCACATGCCCTGCGGAACATGTGGTAGAAGAGAGGCACTCCCGATCTATCTTGGACCAATCTTTTAGAGTCCAGGTAGACAAATGCC
The DNA here is from genome assembly GCA_949987705.1 of Thereva unica. Classification (NCBI taxonomy): domain Eukaryota; kingdom Metazoa; phylum Arthropoda; class Insecta; order Diptera; family Therevidae; genus Thereva; species Thereva unica. Next base: position 43,176,876 of record OX465281.1, on the reverse strand, counting down.
TCTGGAGGAATAAAGCCGCGTTCACAGGCTGTTTTGTGGTATCTTGCGTTCGGGTAGAACGCTCCCCGAATAAGAGGATTGTCGCTCTCCATCGCTCTAGAAATATGTCTTCGAATCAACTTGATTATGAAGTTGTCGATCCTATTAACAAATGCCTTATCATAGAGAACATTGTTGGCGTGAAACTTAGTGAAGCCAGATTCGGGTGTTCGATACAGACTTAAGCACGCCCTTAAGCATTGTCTTTCGAAAACCCGAAGCTTTTCCATATAAAAAGGAGATATGTTGAACCATACTGGGCAACCATATGTTAAAATTGGTCTGACCACGGCTTGGTAGCAGATCACTTTGACCCGTGGGCTTAGGTGTCTGCTATAAAAAAGCCTTTTCGTCATATGAAACGCCTTGTTTGCCTTGGCCAGAGCAGCACTTATGTTTCTATTGAAATATAAGTATTGATCCAGCCAAAGCCCAAGATATTTTACTTCCAATTTCTTTTCTAATGATTGTCCAGCATTATTCGAAATTTTGAGGGTTTTCCAGTTCCTTCGCACATCGCTAGAAGCTTTGTTTAAAGGAGTCCGGAAAAGGATCGTTTCGCATTTGCTAAAATTGATTTTCAACTTCCAATCATCACTATAACGTTCGATTGTCTCGAAGTCACGTTGCAGGAGCGTCTGAATCCCTTCAATCTTCGGCCCCGTCCTGTACACAATAAGGTCATCCGCGTATGCTAATCCCGAGCGGAGTGAACTTGTTAGGTCACTCGTAAAGATATTAAATAAGAGCGGCGAGTTCACCGCCCCTTGTTGCAGACCATTTTTAATGTCGAAGATCCTGCTTGATGTGAAGTTGCCACTTTTAACGACGAACTTCTTGTTGGAAATCATATTATAAATCGTGTATAGCTGAGGTCCGGTCATGCCAAGTCTGACCAGTTTGTAGAGGAGGCCTTCGATCCATACTGTATCGAATGCCTTCTCAAAATCGATCAGGCATGCTCCGGTACACTGGCCTTTCATGAAGTTCCAGTGTATGTCTGATACCAATTTCGACACAGCATGAATAGTGTCATGCCCTGCCCGGAATCCAAATTGGTTATCGGGAATTACCTTTTTTTCTTCAGCCCATTTGGATAATGAACTATTAATCACTATTTCGAACACCTTACTGATATTCGGAAGAAGACTAATTGACCGGAGATTTGCGGGGTTACTTTTATCTTTACCTTTCTTGGGTATTGGGAACACTACTGCCATCTTCCAGTGTTCTGGGAAATGGGCATTGTTTAACGCATTGTTAAACAATATGGTGTATATGTCTATAGCCACCAGGGGCAAATGCTTTAAGACGATGTTCGGAACACCATCCACCCCGGACGACTTCTTATTGTTTAGATGGCGAAATATTAACAGGAGATCGATTTTCCTAATGAAAGTAGAGTTTAGTTGGGCCGCGGGAATGTCATTCGCTGGGCAGTCTTCACTGAATTCGATGATTGATCGATTCTCGGATTTCCAAGTTTCAATCTCATTAGCTAATCTTTCGTGGTTCAGTAAGGCCCTATTCTCAAGGTCAAAATTCGCCCGAACACTGGTGTTCACCGAATAAATTCCCTGATAGTAGGTCCCCACAAAATCCACCTTCTCCTGCTCGTCCTCTATACAGTAATTGTCGTCGATACGACTGATTTGTTCCGGATCCATGCCAGCAGATCTCAGTAGTTCCTCATTTGACCGCGTCCGAGGAATGCGTAATTTGTCTAATCGGTTATGTGTTTTACTCCTAAAGATTTTATTTATCTGTGGGAACATGCTCGCGCTATTAGTTTGAATAGCACGAATCTTGTTGTTCCAGTACAGATTCACAGAATGTGAATATTGTTGTTTTAAGAGATGTTGGAGATTTTTTATAACCGACTTAAGAGTTACGATCTCCGGACTCGTTCGGTCTCGAAGCTGGCGGTGAAGGGCTTTCAGTCTCGTCAACATTCGACTTTTGTATTTTTGTAATGCATCGATTGTTGCATTCCTGTAGCAGTCCGTGCTGTTCTTTTTCTTTGTTCTTGGTATAGTCTTGTCCATTGTCTGTGTGATGAGATTGTCCATATCCTTGAGATATGAATCAATCTCATAGTTGGTTAAATTCCTTGTCGTTGGAGGTACGAGTCTGTTATTCCGTATTGCCCTTTCCATAGCCTTCCCGAATCTTAGCCAGTGCATCTTTTGGTATGCAAAAGGGTGCACTTCGCAATATTCCAGAAGTTCTATGGAATCGTCAGGGACTTGTACTGTTATTTCGAGTCCGTAGTGGTCACTATCGTATGGCACTGTCGTTAAACAGTTTGTCTGGTTTGTGTTTATCCCTGGTAGCCCCATTCGAGAGTCTAGCAAGCATATATCCAGATAAGATCCGCCGCCTGGGTAGGATGGTATGTCTGTGGCGAGAAGGTTAACTTTCCGCTGGATTCTATTTCGGGCCAACCAGTCATTCAGTTGGTTACCCCTGGTGTTAGCTGTTTGATCTCCCCATGTCGCATGGCGTGCGTTTAAATCACCGGCCAGTAAGTAAAAGTTTTGCTCCGACTCCAGTTGAAGCGTTTGAAAGAGTAAGTTCAATTCCTCTATAAATAGCCTGGATTGGGAAGTTTGGGGTGAGTATGCCGCTATTATATACAACCTTCTGCCACTAGACAGAGGGATGTATATAACGCACGCTTCTAGCACCTGAAACCTCTCTATGTCCTTGCTATACACGATTTTATATTTCAGGGAGGTCTTTATTAGTATTAATAGGCCTCCGCCTTGTATGGAATTAGGTCTATCCCGCCTAATTACCACATAATCTTTGTAATCCATTTTGTGCTTCTCACTTAGTTTAGTTTCACTAGCCAGAAGCACATCTGGATTTTGGTTCTGCAACAGGGTTAGTAGATTCGCCCTTCTCTCGATTCGTATCAACGAATTGACGTTCACCGCAATGACCTTTATTGTGTCTTCCCTCGGTAAAGCCATTAAGGCAGTTTACCCAAGGATAGTTTCTGTCGAAAAGAACGCAGAGTATACTAGATCTAAACGAGCTGTTTGCTCGCTTAGTTGTTTCTTGAGCTGCGCGATTTGCCCTTGTATGGACAAGAGAACCGCCTTCAGTTCATTGTCTCCAGAGCTCGCTGCAGGTGCAGCTTTTGGAGCTTGTTGTTGTGTTGGCTGGGCTCCTGTCGCCATTTGGGCGAAGGACATTCCAGGGACAACGAAATTTTTGAACATTTGCGTTTTTCTGGCTTGTTCATTCTCTAGCTGGTCTTTTCGCGCCTTGATGCGTTGCTTGAGCTCTGCATATTTAGGGCATCCTCTATAATTAGCAGGATGTCCATTAGATTTGCAGAGTACACAATACAGCTTGCTTTTATCCGCGACTTTTTCTTTTCCCAAGGGGCATTCACCTTGAATGTGGTTATTGTCACATTTCACGCATCTAAATGCCATTTGGCAGTTAGCTGCGGCGTGACCAAACCTTTGGCATCTCATGCATTGTAGGATACCGGCTTTTTTATTTATTTTTTCCCATGTGACGACGTGGAAATTTACGTATTTAATTAGTTTTAAATTGTCCAGCCGACTGTCGGGAGTCAATTGGGCAAGAAAGATTGGTAACTGCCTCTCAGAGGAACGCGAGCGCGGCGTACTAAAACGTTTCACGGCTGTAAATTGTAACTTGTCTATATTTAACGCCTGGAGGTCGTTCAGGATCTCTTGCGGGTCAGCATCCGCGTCGAGCCCTTTCAAAAGGACGCTTTGCATCTTTTCACTATTTGTAGTGAAAGTGAAAAATTGCGTATTCGCCCTTTCAAGAATCGCTTTCATTTTTTTTAAATCATCTGACTGGCTTAAAACTAGCGCGTGTTTAATTCCGCTCAACCTTTTTATGCAAAAATTGTTGTGCTTAAGCACTTGTTTAGCTAACCTTATTGTATCCGATGGCTTCTGATGGAAAATGTTGATCGGCGGTATTTTTTCCTTTTTTTGTTGTTGTTGTTTCTGGTGCTGCTGGTTTTGCTGTTCCGATTGTTTTTGTTGCTGCTGCTGCTGGGCTTGCTGTTTCGTCTTCTGTTGTTTCATAGTCGACGTTGTTTTGGCTTTCGGTAGCCTAGGAAAATTTTTTTCCTTCAGTTCCTCAATAATTTTTTGTAGCTTGGCCTCGTCATCTTTGCTTTCGGTGGCCAATTCTTTAAAACTATTTCCCACGCCTTTGTATTTGCCTGGGACCGTGTCATATGACGATAATTCATCATCCGTATCAGTCATAATTACGGTGCATGTAACCGGGCTTCCAGATCTGGATGCCGTTGGATTTTCTTTTGATTTTGCAGGTTTCGCTCGCTGCGGCGTGAGAATTGGCATCGTTTTGATTTTTCGGCGCCGTTTATTAACGCGACGTCGAACATTCGTCGATTCACAGCTACTTATCACTTTATCAGTTTCTAGGTCCTTGCCTTTATTATTTTTTTCACTGGCCCTAATGCCGGCGGCATTTATCGTGCCGGTGGCACTTGTTATGTCTGCTTTTAATTGAGACATGCCACTTTCGTGTACATGCTCTACACTACTTATTTCTTCCTCTATTTCTATTTTTTTTATCACTTATCAAACGTTATTATCTTTGTAAATTACACTTTTTTAATTTTAATTGAAAAAAAACTTTTTCACTCACTGGATTCGAACTTAAGTCACTCTGTATACCAATTTTTTTCACTACCTCTAGTCTAACGCACAGTCTGTCTGCTCTTAGCAAGAGTTCAAACAAGACTAAAAATGGATTCTGTTCGTGAAGGTGAGTGGAATTAAATCGAATACGTATAATCGTGAAATATTCATTGCAGAATTATTGATATGAATTAAAATAAATCAACTTTTTTTTCAAGTTTTGGCCGGCTTTTGGCAATTTGTCCTACTGTGCTAAAAATTCTCTAACCGCAGAAGCTATGGTGAACGAGGGAAAGGATCCAGAAACTTACATCTTCGACGGCGAGGTAGAAGCAAAGGCAAAAGAGGCGACAGTGAGTATGAGAGAATTTTTGAAGACACTAGCGGTGATGAAGGAAGCGCAACAACGGTCATCAGCAGCATAGCCGGCGGATAACGTAGATATGGTAGGTAGCAGTACCCACCCGGAAAATTCTAGGTGGGTAAAATACCAACCCGGAATTTGAGAAGATTGTTTTATGATTGTTACATGAAAAATATAGTAAGCATAGTAATGTAATATAGAGTCCACATCGGAAGCCTCAAGGCTACGTAAAATACTAACTAAAGTGGCAATAATGCTTAGTAACTTACGTAAAGAAAACGGTGATTGGACAGACTCAAGCAGAGAATCTCTGATACTACTCATAGACACCCACTTCTTGAGTAGTACTCTCACTGAGAACCAGGGTTTAACTATAGCCTCACCACAGCTGGTCAAATCCATCATAGACAGAGCGATAATTGAGTGGGCTGTGATCACCTCCCAGCCCTATAAATCACCAGGCCCTGACGGCATAGTGCCAGCACATCTGCAAGGCAGGCTTAGTCATATCATGCCCTGGATGCAGGCCATGTTTTCCGGGTGCCTTAAAATCAACTGTATCCCCTCTAGCTGGAAAGAGGTAAAAATTGGTCTTTGTACCCAAGGCAAGGAAAGCCACCCATACAACACCCAAAGACGAGGCCAATCAGCCTATCTTCCTTTTTATTGAAGACTATAGAAAGGCTAATAGAAATATATCTCAGGATCGAGGCGTCGCTGGTGTCTCTTATACATCAAATGCTTACGGGCAGGATCGTGAGCTCAAGCCTTGGCGACGGTGGCCTTGGATGTGCAAAAATCGGTTTCTGTGGGAATGTTGACCGAGTGTAGCACCTAAAAATCCCCTGATTCCGGTCCAAGATCCAGATTCTTTTATTCTAAGCGCTGCGATAGTTGCATTTTCCCTTGCCACAAGGTTCAAAGGAGGGGAGGTATAACATAACGTTTAGGGCATCTGTAGGTGTGGAGCATCTGTAGGTGTGTTTGTTTAGCACAGTGGACTTATTCAAGATTGGCCACCATACTAACATCCCGTATAGAAGTATTAGACGGACCGTCGCTATATAGATCCATCGTACTATGTTAGGAAAGTAGCCCCGGCCCCTGTGATGAATGTCGAGTCGTGATTTATGACAAGTTTTTTGAGTTGAAAAAAGTGGCGTTTCAGAAGAATTGCGACTTTAAGCATAGGGGGCTAAAACTCGACTTAGCACTTCCACTCTAGGCCACTATGCTGAAACTCGTAATTCGATTAAAACGTCACTTTCTATTTTGACTATGTACCTTCCGTCCAATCCTCCGGAAAGGTACAGGTGTTCCATGCTAATTCGAGGATTGGCTGAAGCGCATCTGCTATGAGGCTTGAGTCGGCTTTCAACAATTCTGGCGGGATGCCATCTTTTCCAGCTGGTTTACCATTGGCCATCGCATGAATTGCGGTTACTATTTCCGTCTTGGATGGGGCCCGGGTGTTGATTCTTATCGGCTGTGCATTGTTGCTGTTTTCCTGAGGTTCCTGTGTGAGTGAGCCATTCAGGGCGGCGAAGAAATAATCTCTCCATCTTTGGAGCTGCTCCTCGTCGCTGCACAGCAGCCTTCCATCCGCACTGTTAACGGCATGCTTTTTAGTATAGTGCTTCCCAGATCGCTTATAACGAAATGGCTCAGCAGTTCAGGAACGTCCCCATATGGGTGCCTGGTCACCGAAATATAAAGGGAAACCAAAGCTGCCGAACGGGCTAGGAAAGGTACGACTACCACTCTCCTTCCTGGAAAGGAAAGGGTTGGTATTCTTTAGGCCACCTTTAAACTCCGATGCAAACACCACACAATGCAACTAGCAGAGAATAATTGGAGAGATCTTAACAAATGCACCTTGGCCAAAATGGCTTGCCCCTCCTACGACGGGCCACCGCCCAGCTGAGCCTCGGCAGACGAGACCTCTCAGTTACAGTGGGAGTGCTGCCCGGACACTGTCTGAAAGGACCCATGCGGCCCACTTAGGTCTCGAAACCTACGATTTCTGCAGAAGCTGTAAGAATCTGGACGAGCAGGAAAATGTAAAACACCTGTGTCACTGCCCAGCCCTAAGCAGAAGGAGACTTACCACTTTTGGTGAACCTTTCGTAAGCAAGGTTACGGATATCGCGGAGTTTGGGATCAGGCACCTTAGAAGATTCATTACCTTTAAAACCGCCCGGGTTTGGGTTGTGCACCAGCAGCTCAGCCATATCTAACCTAACTTAACGTACCATCTAGACAGGAAGGTAGCTTGCTTAGTATTAATACCCAAGTTCTTGCTCCGATACCAGCTATGCACATATGATAGAGCGACTTAAATGAGATCTAATATGGGGTCATCAAGACCGCCGCTGGTTTTTATGACGATATCACCTTCATAGGTCTGCTTTTAATCCCCGTTTAATCAGGTCGGCAAGAAGTCGCTCGACTACGATTCACTATAAGAGACGTTGTACGAGGACAGCCTTTTGCAGCCATTTATATCAGCAGTTACCAATCTACTGCTGAGAAACGAGGTGGTTAGTCTCGCAGTGGAGGCTCTTTGCCCTTTTTTGCGGGGCTTCATAACGGGCAACGTTGTCAAACGCACCCTCGAATCTGCAAGAGCCCAGAGAGGTTTCCTTGGCCCGAAGGGATCTCTCGATATCTCTCAATAGCAGGAGGATGGCAGTCTTTGTAGGTCTGCTTGGTCGGCAGGCAATTGTTGCAAGCAGTGGAGTGGGTTCGCTGTAAAACCCCAACTTAGAAGCCTGTCTGAAAGCCTTTCCATCGTTTTCAGGAGAAAGAAGGAGAAGCTTATGAGTAGATAGTATTTTACTTCCTTATACGATCTCTTCCCAAGCCCCTCTGCAGCACCTCGAAATATGGGCTACCCCATAAAGGAACTAGAGAGATTACGCTGTACCATTCGGCGAAAACGGACCGAATTGATGGGAGACAGCACCTTTTCTAATATTCGGAAAGGTGTTGTATTCCCCTATAACAAAACGCGACCACACACTTCTTTGATAACCTTTTAAAAGTTGGTTGGGAAGTTTAAATGCATCCACCGTATAGTCTAGACATACCTCCTCGGACTATCACTTGCTCCGATGCCTGCTGGCTTTAAAGAAAGCTGGTGAAAAGTGTGTGAATTAGTTTTTCCACCAGAAACTACACGGGATGACTACCCGACCACAGTACTATACTCGTATATTAGCACCTTTCCGAACTGAGTGTCTTCTCATAAATTGTGAATCTCCCAATTTCGCTTTTGAATTTCGCCTAAGGAAAGAGTTCAAGTGGCACAAATTGCCAGTGTCTCGATAATTTTCCCTTTTGAAAGTCTTAGCCCCAAGTTGTCCCCCAAACTAATATTTCATAATTTGTTTCTGCACAGGGAGAAGGATTCAAAATCGCTAAATTTTACTCAGTACTGGCAAAAGTTTTTGCGAAAATCCCGTCGTGTAATTAGACTACTTTATGGAGTTCGCTCCACCGCCAGATTGCCCCATTTAAGGGTTATCCTCTAAGTAATTAGGTAATTACAAAAATACTTAACAAACTTTCCAAACAGCGTGGAATTTCCGCACTGGGGTCAAACTGTAGCTCGGGCTGTAATAATAATTAACTCTTTTTTAAAAGGAACAGAGACCGGAACTACCTCTCGATTCCAGCCTGCATTCGAGGAGAGTCTGTCGGTAAAGTGCTGGGGCTACGGGCCAGTAAATTTCATACAGAACTGGAGCAAAGATGTCAGCCAGCAGGAATGCCCCAAGAGACAGCCTGGAAGCTGGGGTTTTGTAATGTGTAGCCATTATCAGGTCTTTGGAAAATGGCCATATCTACCCATCAACATCCGCTTGCTGGAGAGCGAGCAAGCGGGTGGTGGTGGTTCATACTTTAAATTTTGGTAATGGGGCTCTGAATTTGCATATAAAAGGTTACAGAGCGTTTGGGGAGCGGCAGGGAATCACCACGGAATGAATTATTGCCGAGTTGGCCTCTGTGCCCATTCCTCGGTAATCAGCTTAAAGTTGCATCTCAAACTAGGATCCCCGAAGAGATGTTTTAAAAGCTTGTGGTTTCCTGCTATTTTAGTAACAACTAACTGTAACATCTGTCCGGAAGGATGTTTGAAATTATGATAAAGCGCACCCCATTTATCCTTGTCCAGCAATGAATTCTTGGCGAGAATAACTGACTGCTTGGAATAGTTCCAACCAGTTCAATGTTTGTCTACAGTCCAATTATTGGCTGTGGATCGCTGCGGAGGCGAAAGTAAGAGGTATGCAAAACAGGGATATTAATGAGAAATTGATACTTGGAGGTGTGCTTCTATTGGTGCTGGGGAGGGGAATTAGTATTAAAAGCTGGAGTTTTGTGAGTAGAACACGAAGAGACATACTCGTATATTATAGGTAGGAATACAGAAGGAATATTTATTGCAGCTTAGGAGCCTAGGGGATTCTAACCTGTTACATTTTTTGTAAATGGAGAAGAACAGGACAGCTGCAAAGAAAACGCACCTCTTTCGTTGTTCCTCCATATAGCTACGACAATGGGTTTTATATGGGATTCTTGTTCTGGCGCCATATTCCCCAATTAGCCACGATACGAGCTCATCAGAATCAGATCCGTGATCTCTCAAATCTTTCTAGTCATGGCTCATCAGGCCTGTGTGGACGGGGAGGAAGGGGTTAGGAGTTTAAACCCCCTTGTTTAGGTAAAATGCAAAAAAGACTAAAATAAATTTATTGCACCTCTATTTTCTACTGTGGGTAAAATCCTGTCCCATATATTACTATCTAGGATAAGTGAGGAAGTAGACCGAACGCTTAGAAGACAGCAGGCTGGATTCAGAAAGGGCCGGTCCTGGATAGACCATATAAACACCTTAAGCAGGCCCGCCGCTAGCCGCTTCAGCGCCCGTGTGCAAAACAGACAATGCCGCCCCCTCCCTTATCTTGTTTTTCTGACTGAGCTTGTGGGAAGGTGGTTTAGTTTGGTTATGTAGGATTGTATAAAAAACAACTTTTATAGTCAAACAATGTATTGCCATTACTATGTTGGTTTATATAGTAGTTAGAATTTTCAAAATTCAACGATTTAAAATTTACTTATTATACTTATTTAAAAATGAATAGGTACATTTTAGTTTACAAAAGGTATACCTAAGAATAGTAATTCTACCGCTTTGCTAAAAGCAAGAAAATTTCAATTCATGTATGTCGTAGAGCGTTATTTTTTATTTTAAGGCTTAAAATGAAACTAAGATTTGCTTATAGAAATTGAACTCTTCTTTCTTTTATATTTGCGAAATCTGCTATTATTTGCCTAGTATCTAAACTATCCAATATTTCAGATTCTATCGAAATAATGGCTAAATTACTTAGTCTTTGTTGATGCATAGTTGACCTTAAATAATTCTTTATAATTTTTAACTTAGAAAAAGATCTTTCTCCAGATGCAACTGTAACTGGTAGAGTAAGAAATATTCTTAATGCTATTGATGCGTTTGGAAAAGTTGACATTAAATTATTTGAGAAAATATATTGTAAAAGTGTATGTGGATCACTAGACTGATTTTCTAGAAAATGTAGCTTTAAAGCATTAATTTCATTGTACAAATCAATACCATCAATGTCGGCTTCATTCTTTGAATAATTTTTCAGTTTCAGATGTAAATCTTTACAATGTTTCATCAATTCTTCTTCAGGGTAACTAAATAATGTACTACTGAAAAATCCAAATGCGTCGGCTAAAGTTTTTAACTCTTCAAATCTATTTTTTAAGGAAGCTAATGTCTGATTTAGGATTTAAAAAAAATCTACTTTGTAGTTGATTTTAGGGTCCAATATGACTTCATCGCGTTGTTCATACTGAAAAAATTGCGTCGGTTTTTTTTGGACGAATTGTTTTTATTGGTGGGAAGTCGGTTTCAGCATTTAGTTTATGAGCCACTTCGGTTGCTTCTTTTAAAAAATTATTTCAAAATGTTGATCCGTGCGATAATTTGTGAACTTATCGATCAAATTATGTAGCAAATTTATGCACACTTCAGTATTAATTGTGGGATTTTGTAGCATTTTACTTAAATAATTAATTTCGTTTAAAATTTCGAACCACACTACAACAGAGCAAATAAACTTATAATTCTGAATCTTTAAAGCAAGTGAAAACGCTTTGTGAGCTGTGGCACAATCCCAGTCAGAATTTATTATTTTCAAATATTTCTAGCAGAGCATCAAATATTTTTACTATGTGATACCGTAACGGTTTGATTGCGTCAATTCTGCTAGACCATCGTGTATGTAGTACTTAAAGCTTTCAATTTTAAGTCTGGTAAATGTTTGCAAATGATCGACCACCTTTTTGTAGATGATGAAAAGAAAACATAAATTTCTTGAATTATGTTAAAGAAGTTGATAGTTTCGTGCGAAATACTTGCTGCATCGTTAACTACCAAATTTAGACTATGAGCCGAGCATGGAACGTAAAATGCACGATTATTGATTTCCAAAATTCTTTTCTGCAACCCATTGTGCTTTCCACGCATGTTAGAACCATTATCATAACCTTGCCCGCGCAGATTTTGAATGTCGAGGTTTAATTGTGAAAATAAATTTAAAACAAAATTTAATAAACCTGCGCCGCCAGTTGAATTGTTAATTGGACAAAAACCAATAAAATGTTCCCGCACCTCTACTTTTTTATTCTTATGATTTAGATCAACATGCCTAAGTATTATTGTTATTTGTTCTGTGTGGCTTGCATCCGGTGTGTAGTCTAATATAAAATATTTCGATTCTCTGACTTTGCCTAAAATATAACTTTTTATGGCTGTACCGAGTAATTCAATAATTTCATTTTGAATTTGATTACCTAAATAGTGAGTGATGCCCATACGACTTGAATCGGATTTTGATTCAATTCTGCGTATGTGTTCTCGCATAACTGAATCAAAAGAAGCAATCAGAATTTTTTACAGAAGAGAATTTTGCTTTGTATTTTTTGAATTTTTTGAGCTATTTTCTCGGCATTATAAAAAGAACGTAGGTGCAAATTATGAAAACGAGTTCGATGTCGAGATTGCCGCCCCCTGAAAGTGCCGCCCGCGTGCGGTGCACGCTCTGCACGCCCGCACCCGGCGGGCCTGACCTTAAGAATCATTCTGGAGCAGTCTGCTGAATTATGATCCCCCTTTACCTTGCTTTCATAGACTAAGAGAAAGCGTTCGACTCGCTTAATAGGAGCTTTATATGGCACTACGGCGACGTGGACTGCCTGATAAAATAATAGAATTAATAAAGGCTTTATACAAAAATTCCAAAAGCAAAGTTCTTCACAATGGAAAATTATCCGACAGCTTTGAAGTGAGCTCAGGAGTACAACAAGGATGCCTACTGTCGCCATTACTATTTCTTGTAGTAGTAAATTACATCCTTTTTAGCGCTCTAGATAGTAGAACAAGTGGAATACAATGGGGATTTCTAAGGCTAAGAACATAGTGGAAGCAGAGAGCAAAGCAGCGATGAAAGCGCAGAGCAAAGCGACGAAATCAAGCAAGTGAAATCCTGTTAACAAGCGCATAGTGGAGCATACTGCAGCACTATGCGCGTGTTAACAGGAATTCACTCGTTTGATTTCGCCGCTTTGCTCTGCGCTATCATCGCTGCTTAGCTCTCTGCTTCACTATGTTCTTAGCCTAAGCCGCCTTAAGGATCTTAGCTACAAGGATATATTTGTTTACTGACCTACAGACACCAGCTCCTCAAAAACATTTTAAACAATTTGACAACAGAAAGTAGTTCAGCAGGCTTGGGGCTAAATCCGACTAAAACTAAAGAAATGTGGATAAATGCAAACATCCTTCAATGGACAGCACCGTTAGCAGGGCCGGATTGGGCTATGGCCCATTCGAGAAAATGGTCGAAAGGCCGGGCCGCCTGGGCGGCCGGAGCTTGAGTGTTCAGGATTTTTTTTTGTGAACCAACTTAAAGTTTCGTAATTGTTGGGACTACCTCGTCCTCGCCTCTCTTATATATCTTATATATGTATATATAAAATTTGAGCCGTTCAGTACCGAAATGTTCGGGCCGCTAAGGGGGCCAATCCGTCCTTGACCGTGACGTGGAACTGATAAATAAAATACGGATAAATTCTGCTACCTTGGTAGTATTATTACAGAAGATGGCGGTGCAGAAGAAGGCGTCAGTTCCAGAATAAATAAAGCACGAAGCGCATTTTTTTGTGATACGATGAAGCTTAGATCGAGAGACTGTAAGACCTTCAGGGAAGTTTGCAGAATACCGCGTTGACCCGGATACTACAGGCCAAACTGCACAGGAGTCGGACGGCCCATGACCTCCTAATTTAGCTCTGCACCGAGAAAAGTGCTGATATAGTTATTATTAGCGAACAGTACCGGAAAGGGCTCGGTTGGAATGGCAAGCTGACGACCCCGGGACTGCCATCTGGATCCCAAACCCGCGAAACTGAGGAGGAAGAGGGATCCGGCTGCGGTTTTGTTTGGTCGAACGGAGCAGGCCCTGCCTAATTCCCGTGGAAAGACGGGCATGGGCATAGTGTCCTGGCCTGGGCTAGTGGTACTCAACACTGGCTCCACGCCATCCTTCAGAAAAACGAACTGCTAGCAACGCGAGTGGTAGACTGGAAGTGATCGAAGACTACGCTTGAAGCGATCACCATGTTCCAGGTACAGGAATTCACTCGTCATGATAAGAGGCCAGCTGCCACTGCTCGATTTGCGCGCTTCCCAGATGAAACATTAGAGGAATAAACCCTTTGACGTTCTTCGCGGCTCCGGGCGGCTGGTTACAGGATCGTTACGAAGAGGCTAGGAGCATGTGCTCAAGGGTGCCCCAAGGATCCAGCCGCTTCGGACAATATCGTGGGTACCCTTTTCTCTACCCATATACCCAGGACACACCAGCACTCTTAATCTTGATTATGACGTCAGAATGACGTAGACTGCATTTTATTTCCGTATCTTTTGTTTCATTTTGACGTCATAATCAAGATTAAGAGTGCTGGTGTGTCCTGGGTAATAGGCAGCGACCGATAATGGACATTCGCTCTATTCGCAAAAGGAAGGCTTCAGGTCCAGACGGCCTTCCAGCAGAAATATTGAAGCGGTAGATTCTCTTTTGCTAGAAATGTATAACTCGTCTCTGAACGCGGGCAAACTCCCTGCTTGCTGGAAGACCGCGAGACTTGTACTGAACCACAAGGGAGAGGGCCGGCAGTCACGGAAGTCATGTTGGACACGACGGAAAAGCTGATGGAAAAACTATTGGCGCCATGCTTACACGAGGCTATACTAGAAGCAGCTTCGGATCGGGCCGCTTTACGACTGATATAGTCCAGGGGCTTAGGCTGGTAGGTCTACCGAGCGGGGAAACCACTTTTCCTCTCATGTGTGTTTGCTAGCAACGCTGGAAGTGAAGAAAGCCTTCAACTCCGTTCGGTGGTGGTGTAATGAAGCGCGACTTCGGACTCCCTCAGTACCTGCAAAGGATACTAGGGGATTTCCTTAGTGTAAGAAACAAACGATGGCTTGCGAAGAAGAGAGGTAACATCTGGGGCCGTCCAGGGCTCCACCCTGGGACTTGACGTTTGGAAGATTTCCTACGATGGGCTCCTGCGCTTGGATATGCTCGAGGATGGCTTCCTGGCTCGGTACGCAGACGCGGCGATCACCACCGTGATAGACGCCGAAGCTTTGCAGATGCGCCTTGCCAGGCAATGCGGAGAATATTCTCCTGGATGGTCGGCTGCGGGCTTGAGCCAAAGTCTAGAAATTAACAAGTCTTTCATCTTCATATGGTTAATGAGTGAAAGGCGAACAGCTGCATGCACAAGTTTTTCAAATGACGATGTCAGGCTATCAGAGAGAGAATGCAACATTTTTATACGCGCTGGAATACAATCATAAGTCGGAAAATTTTATGAGTTTATATGGGGATGTATTGGTGCATATTTGCTCGTTTGTTTTGATTTATCAAAGAAAACAGCTGATCCAATTTTCTTTCCTTTTCTGTTATGCATACTTTATCGTAAAGAGAGAATCTGGCTTTGTCTGGCCGAGTTCACGAAGTATGCGTTGAGTTTTGCTCAGCAGTGATGTTCATATATGCACGCACACAATCAACGGCCGGAAATTTTTGTATGAAGATGAAAGACTTGTTATTACTAGACTTTGGCTTGAGCTTGCAGCTCACAAAACGGAGATCGTGCTACTCGCGAAATAGAGCATCAACACAGTGAGCAATTTCGAGATGGGAGACGCGACAGTCGCATCAACGTAGGCTGTGAAGTATCTCGGAGTTATGCTTGATAACAAGCTATCCTTCTGGGTACATGTGCTGCGAGCAACGGACTAGACGGTGGCGGTGGTGGCGTCGTTTGGCAGGATCATGGCCAACGTTTACGACCTTAGACCCTGCATGCGACGTCTACTCATGCGCACTGCCGAGTCCATACTGCTCTACGAAGCGGAGGTGTGGGCTCACACGCTGCGGTCTGAAAAATCCCTATTTATTAGCATGGTACAAAAATACAAGGTAGGCTCGTAAGGAAAAGCTCTGGCTTCCTGACGTCACTCAGATCAGATAAGGGAAAAAAGCTTTCCCCTGACGTCACTCAGATCTTTTCTCTAACAAATTGCGTTTAAGCTTTTCAAGATGGATTGTACCATGATTTATTAGTATAAATTGACTCAATCTAACTTAATTCTATAGTAATTATGCACCTAGCAGGTAGAGGCTAATTGTGCTGATTTCTATGGATTGTAAAAATCTTCATGCGCCAATATCCTGACTTGCAATACGAGCCTCCTAATTGGGTTGGTCGTAGGACATGGGGTCATCCTCAGAATGTACTATAGACTATTTGGTAGATCTCTCTAGCCTGATACAGTTTTGACGCTCTCTACTGTTCAAGGTCACCTACGAATTTTTCTTCTCCTTTATTTAAGGTGTGCTCGGTGTTCTGGGGAAATTGGCATCTCGTTTTCAGGGCTTAATTAGGGGAGGGCCGGTGCCGAAATTGCTCCGATCGTTGAGGGCATTCTTTCAGTATTCAGTGGATATCTTTACCCTCGAAACAATCAACAATCTCATGTTCACTATTTTGTGTGCAACAATTACTTTGTACCATTCCGTTGTACCGGTACCGGACCATGTTGGAGAATTTTTACATCCAGCAGTGCTGAGCAATTCTGATATATGGTTCCAGCTGGATATATAGATTATCGAAAGGAGGTTATTTAAATGAACGGCTTTAAGTAACGCTCTTTTTGAATATACGTATAATCGGGAATTTTTTTTTCATGATATTGTTATCAATATCCTTTAAAAGTAACCAAATCTCCTCAATCCTCAACAGACTTACTGAAATACCATTCTGCTTCCAGAACATTTGTCTCTCCATTTAATTTTTAGTACTTTGAGGCTCACTTATCTACGATTCTTGAACCGTTCAACTTTGATAATTAATTGCTTTCTGCCAACTTCTCTCCAATATGTATTGCAAGTCCTGCATACTCTCATGAATAACAGAAAATTCTCGGATAAGATTAATCCAGCATGAAAATATGAACGTGATCTCGCAGTTCCTTCCTGAATAGAATTTGTGAAATGTTATAAAAATCCGGCGTTGGTAAAAGTTTTCTGTGCCAACTCAGTTGAGAATGTATGTAAATGTCTCCCAGATAAGGGAATGCAACAACTTGGCCCCAGACTATTAAGTTTCCGGGCATTATGGTTGTAACTTTTGCAATTTCGGGAAATTTTCCAAGTCTGATAATTACGAAATAGGTAGCATATGCATGCCAATAAGGAGCCCAAAAGGAGCTAGATTGCTGCTGTATTGTAGAGAACGCTCAATAAGTACATATAATAAAGAGAAGCACCCTAGTCAGGGGTGTGAAAGATTTTCCTCTGTAAAAGCTCTCAAAAAGCGAGGAAGGAGCTTTTTCTGCCTGAAATTGATACGAAAATCCTTTTTCAGCAAGTATATCCTTCTTTTCACTTACTGCCAGTTACCAACAGCGAACACATCAGAGCAGTATCCCCTTCGAGGACCTGTGAAGCGATCCTTAGGAAAGCTTTAACAAGCCCCATTCCAAAACTTTTCGGCTTACATTATGAATTTGTACGGCTTGTTATAATTGCATATATTTTGGCGAATTATGAGGAATCATCTTAAGCCACAGGCGCGAGTATGTATTGGTGAGCGACTGAGGCTGCGGGTTGTCTGGATTTTGTGGACCAATATTCGTTACCTGTGTGTGTACCATAAATCCGTCCCCGAGATTTTTGCCAATGCGCCTGCTTGACGCACCCGTCGGCCCTGTCAAAAGTCGCCCTTTTGCTCCAATTCTCTTTCACGCTGTTCACCCACACAAATGTAAAGTAGAGCAAATTCCTGTGCACGTTTATTCTCCCACTGAAGGCATGGGATTTCAGAACTTAAAGGGGTTTTTACTTTTTTTTTATCATTATTTTTCGTTTGTAGTCCACCTACCGGCGGTAAAAAACTATGTTAGTGGGTAAGGTTTTAAGTGTTACCAGCGCCCAGAAATATTTTTGGTTATGGCAAATTATTTTTTATGGTAAACTACATATATACTTAATCCAGGTATAATTTTGCTGGTTATCAGTATTTTGATAAGGAGGGAACTTCAAGAGAAACTTCAAGTGGCCTGAGTTTCGCAAGGACTGTATCGCCATTTAAGGAGAAGGAAACCCTTAAAAGATAGTCCTATTGTCGAGTTGTAGGATATATGAATGAATTACTTATGTCTACTAGCAAGTAAAATTGGGCGCTTTCAGTAATGCAGGATGCGTGCGCAAATGACTTATTCAGCAATTAAAGTGTGAAGCTTTCAATGACTGAATAAGTCAATTGCGCACGCATCCTGCATTACTGAAAGCGCCCATTACCTTATGCCTGCACTACACATCGAAAGATACATCCGGGAGATGATCCGCAGATGCATCCGGGAATAAATCTGCGAGCCGTCCACACGTCCGCGTATCAATCAGTCTGTGTTGATCATCGGAAGACGCAAGACATCAAAAAATGGATGTTGAGACAGTAGCGGCCACTGCTATTAACCGTCCACCTGCATTAAAAATGCGCACAACACTGATGCGTCGGCAGATGTGTGGACACAAGCCTTGCGTTCGCTCTGACGTCTGGCTCAAAATCCGTCAAGAATGGATTCAGGACAGACGTATCTCCGGATGTTAAATATTGTCCGGAGACGAGCAAAAACCCCCTCTACATATCGGCGGATGTATCCAGGGCTGAGGCATCTTCCTATGTGTAGAGGAGGCATTAGACTATAATGTGCGCAGATACAAGGGCAGTCGGCTGTAGGAATCAACCGAGTGGGCTAGACTTGGGCGCTTTCAGTAATGCAGGATGCGTGCGCAATTGACTTATTCAGTCATTGAAAGCTTCACACTTTCAATTGCTGAATAAGTCATTTGCGCACGCATCCTGCATTACTGAAAGCGCCCCTTGTGCTATGGGAAAAATATTACCATGGAACCAGGAGAACGCGTATTTAGGTGAAATAGTCGTTGTGGCCAATCGTTGCTTAGTGAGTCTAACAAGGAGTAAATAGTTATGAGTTTCAAAGCATGGTTTTCCATAAACATCAAGATGGGTAATCAGTATGGGCTGGTAGGTAATGCGGCACTTCGGTATGAGAACATTTTAGTAGCCGTAGTCGGGCACGAAGCCGTAGCAGCTGTAGGCGGAAGAATAAGTGGTAATGACATACTATTGCCATCTATTACTACGGCCACAACTGCCATGCTCCCATGTCTTCTAAAATTGTGTCATGCCCAAGTGCTGCATTACCTATTTAGGCTGTTATGCTTTTTCGATTTCCTGCATATGTGTATTGGTCAAGATCAGGAAAGGACAACAACAAAGCGAGATTCTATCAACTCTTCTATTAGTGGAGTCAGATGAGCATCAAATTTTAGTGAAAAGGGAATTGTCTCCAGAGTAAAATTTTATTTTTGGAACATGTTAGTTACATCGAATACTATATGAAATGGACATTTTCTACCTCTAGCAACCGCCGCTAAGTAAGTTATCGGCCATTATGTCAAAAATTTACCATTTTGGTCGTTCTTTCTAAATATAAATGCGTATATCTCGGCATGTGTAGGTCCGAAAAAATCGAAAAAAATAGAGGTTGTTCGTTATGATATTGGCTACCAGCGGTTAGAATATGAAATCCTTTTCTGCACACATAACCTCAAAAAAAATCAAAAACTGAAGAAACTGCTCAATTTTGGTTTTTTGGCGAAAACTTCGAATATTTTTAGTGAAATTTGATGAAATTTTCAAAAGTTATACTTTATAATGTGAACAATAACTGGTTAAAATTTCAAGTCAAAATATCTAATACAAGGCTCAAAAATTGATTTCAAATTTGAAAATTGATTGGCCTATCAGTTTTGTGCATCGCTTCGTATGAGGTTCTTACTTTTTTTAAAATGAAGCTTCTTTTGTGCACTTTTGATGGTGAAAAAGAAAAAATTTTAAACTTGAAGAAAAGTGAAAAAAAAACGAATCGAAAATCGACAATTTTTGCATTTTTTCGTCAATTTTTTTAGAAAAAAATCACAGTTTTTGATAAAAGTCAATTTTTCGATCATCATATGTCAAAAATGAACTAATAATTCAATAAAAATTGAACTTTGCCAAAAAAAGTCAAATTTTCCTAAAAAATTGACGAAAAAATGCAAAAATTGTCGATTTTCGATTCGATTTTTTTCACTTTTCTTCAAGTTTAAAATTTTTTCTTTTTCACCATCAAAAGTGCACAAAAGAAGCTTCATTTTAAAAAAAGTAAGAACCTCATACGAAGCGATGCACAAAACTGATAGGCCAATCAATTTTCAAATTTGAAGTCAATTTTTGAGCCTTGTATTAGATATTTTGACTTGAAATTTTAACCAGTTATTGTTCACATTATAAAGTATAACTTTTGAAAATTTTATCAAATTTCACTAAAAATATTCGAAGTTTTCGCCAAAAAACCAAAATTGAGCAGTTTCTTCAGTTTTTGATTTTTTTTGAGGTTATGTGTGCAGAAAAGGATTTCATATTCTAACCGCTGGTAGCCAATATCATAACGAACAACCTCTATTGTTTTCGATTTTTTCGGACCTACACATGCCGAGATATACGCATTTATATTTAGAAAGAACGACCAAAATGGTAAATTTTTGACATAATGGCCGATAACTTACGTAGCGGCGGTTGCTAGAGGTAGAAAATGTCCATTTCGTATAGTATTCGATGTAACTAACATGTTCCAAAAAAAAAATTTTACTCTGGAGACAATTCCTTATGTTTTGCTCATCTGACTCCACTATATTGCATATCTTTATGAACTCTTTGATCAGGAGACAGGAATCAGGAATTAGACATGCATTTTATTAAGTATGCCTACGTTGAATAATAGAATAAGGCTTCACTATAAACTTCGGCAGGATGTACAGTATTGACTACTAGAAAGATAAGAAGTCTGGAATTTCAGCTCTTCGGTTGGGAGATCAATGTTATTTGCACGATCAAATAGCTGGGCGTATACCTGGACTGACAGATAATCTGGAAGCATTTGATTGAAGAAAGCATTAAGAAGGCGATGACACATTACTGAAGTCAACACTCTAGATATTCATCATGATAGTAAGGCATGCGTTGCGGAGAATTATGACATCACATCAACTGAAGCGATGCGATTGCTGACACTGGATATTCGAATAGCGACGGTCGAGCTGTAGTATGATATCTTTATGGAACAGAATATGGGCCCAAGGGTATCCTACATTACGACAAGGAGCTCAGGAACCTCGGTATATCCAGTGGAGAGTATCTTCGCAATAAACAGGTATCGATAGAATCG
This sequence comes from Thereva unica, assembly GCA_949987705.1. Classification (NCBI taxonomy): domain Eukaryota; kingdom Metazoa; phylum Arthropoda; class Insecta; order Diptera; family Therevidae; genus Thereva; species Thereva unica. The sequence continues at coordinate 43,155,848 of OX465281.1, read as the reverse complement.
CTAAAACTGACAACCTGGGGCCAGTTCACGCAATTCGACACTCGACGTCGACATCGACGCTTTATGAAAACGACATTAATTTCTACGACGTTGAATTTGGGTTCACGTAAGTCGACGTGTCGAATGTCGTTTTCCCAAAATAATTTCTCCTAAAGGTATGCAAAATCCAATGAAACCGCTGCACTTTTCACATTATCCACAAGGGGGACAAGCTGCAAATAATACTAAAACTTCAATAATGGGAGTAATTAAATTAATTAATTATTAAACAAATTCATAATAATATTGGAAAATCTCAACTCTGAATTTATTTTTGTACATCTAACTCTTCTTGGAGTAGTTATAATTGTTATTTTTCAACTAATAGTTTTTCTTTTTCTATTGCATTTTGCTCGTTCAGAACTGTAAAAAGTTTTGTGTAAAATTATTTCTGCTCTGCTCTAATTGGCACCACAACTCGTTTTTAATACAACGATAAATGAATTCGACGCCAAATCTGGCGTCGAGAAGATTAACGACACTTTTAAAACGACAAACATAAAACGTCGACTTGCGTGAACCCAAAACGACATTTAACGCGTCGTTTTCAGTCGACAACGACTTGCGTGAACTGGCCCCTGTTTAAGTCGTGGTCGACTTTGCAGTTCTGAGGCCCGAACCACATTTTGCCATTAGTACATGGATTAAAAGAGGATTTGGCGAGATGCTGTGACTACATAAAGTAGTGGTAGTTAGGCTGCAAATCACTGGGCTCTCGGATGGATGGTGGAGCTGTCTTAAATAAATGTGAGGGCCCTTATTGCACTTTATCTAACCATACCGAGATGGTTTTTGAAACCTCAAGCCAAGGAGTAGTATGGTATTTGAGAAGACAGGAGCTTACACCTCTTAAGATTTCCTAGATGCACGTTTGGTGATTTGGAATATGTGTTCATTCACAGGTCTTTCGTTAATTCAATTCGGCACGATTATTACTGTCCCAATCGAGAATGAGTTTAATGAAAATAACAAAGAAGAATAACAAATGGGACCCACCTCCAATAGCTATGTGTAATATGTCGTTGGAGAGGTATTTTTGAGTTGAATATATGTAAGTTACTAGGGCTCCTAGTTCAAAATCTTTATCCGTTTTGGTAATACGGTCACAACTGTACAGAGATAAAGTTTTCCATATCACCCTGTATTTTTGTAACCCTATGACCAAAGCCTTCTATATTTACAAGCCATGCTGTAGGTGTGTGTGTGTGGTTGTATGAAGTCCCAACTTAAATTCGTGAAATATCAAAGTCCCATTAAAATCAAAGGGAAAGAAGTTTTCGTTCCGCGGAAAGTGCTGTTTCGAGTGTGATTTTATTGAAAATAAGAGCTATTCCATCAATGTAAAAAACGTACAATATTGTAAAAAGTACCCAAATTAACTGTCATAAATTTGCAATTTAAATAAACATGTGTTATTAATAAGATTTACGGGGTTTATGTTGGCAATGGAGAAAAAAAATATCAAAATCCCTTTGATAACGAGGAAAACAAGTGTTTCGTGCCGCGGAAAGTTTTCTATTAATGAAAGTGCCGGGATTTTTTGTTAAAAATAAGAGTTTTTTTTATAAAGATAAAAGCAAAATTTTCGTTTGAGCTTTGATTGCTACTAAAATATCCGAAATTGTTCTCTGGGGCACAGTGTCAGATGAAGGACCAGCCAGTTTTTGTTGCAGCCAGTTCCAGTTTTAAAGCAAAATAAGAAAATAAAGATAAGTTGAAACGAATAGTTTGCTAAAAATTCCGAAATATTTATATAAATTTATTTTTAGCGGTAGTTTCCTACCTCCAGGTACGGTGTTTGCTTGGAAAGTTAAACACGGAATAAAATTTGAAATAATATTCATTAAAGAAGGAAGTTAGTAATGCTATTACATTTATTATTTACATTATTATCACAACTTTGTAATATGTAGTTAATAAATGTTACAATTAATGTCCATAATTTTTGTTTTTATTTGATTTAAAGAAGATTTTATCCCCAATAATTTATTCCCAATAAACGTACATAACCGCACTCCACACAGTTTGACAGAAAAATTGAAGTCCCATTATGGTTTCATTGTGAGTGTGAGATTTCTTTATGCATGGCTTGTAAATATAGAAGGCTTTGCTATGACCTATTTCCATGAGTATGGGGCACCAATGAACGTAGAATTCCTCCACCGATTTATTGTAACTTGCGTAAACTGTGGCTATTCGCTGATCTGTTATCACGTTATATCAGTGCCTAGTTAGTGATCTCTTATTCTGCCGCATTTTCTCTATGGCGCCCTTGTATTCTTGCATATATTTCTCTTAATTCGTCGTATCATCATCGACTCAGCGTCGCATTCAATGATTGTCTGAGGTTTGATTTTCACTTTCGTAGATCTAATCATCAAGCAATGCCTAATGGGTGCTTACTTGGGTTGAGATGTTCTGTCAGATACACTGACCCGGTGGACGTTTTAGGTCTGAAGCCATACCGTTTGTTATTTAGGATTTCTCTAGGTAACCCATAAGATTTTAGTTAATAATCGTCTCCTCCTGTCTAGAGTAATATACTTTAATCTATCCAACTGTTTTTTTTTCAAAGTGAGTATAAGAAACAGAACATCTGGCAGCACTAAAAAAATTATGGTAACAATAAATAGTACGATTACGATATCAGCATCACTGACATTGCCTGGCTGGCTGGTCTATTGTTGTTTAAACCTCGCCTACTTACAAATACACACACACTGTCTCAAATAAAAGCAAGCCATCCATCAGGCATCACTGCCATTCATACCAAATTCATCCTTCCTCGCCCACCACCGGTGGAGCATCCTTGTATGTCACGTCAAGAAAATTCAAGCATATTTTTTGTGTATACGCCGAGATATTGTAATAAGAAGAAGAAGAGGAGGAAAAAGGATAGGAAGAAGAGGAAGATGATGATGGTGATGAACAGGAGTCTGATGTTCAAAGCTCATCCTTTGAAATTCTCCAACTAATCCGAAAACTACAAATACCGACGGCCACCCCCTAGTGAAGAAGAGCTTATCTGGAGAATGATTGAAGATTGTATAGGTATGTCCTTGCTCTGGAAGTGTTATCATCGTGTGTACCACTGTTATCCTTCTGATTGTGGCTCGTGTGCTCTCGCAGTTTTTCTTTCTCTCAGGTTGCAGTTTGGGGTGTTTTCTCTGGGGGTGGTGTATCCTGTTTGATTTTTGTTTGGGGTGAAGGAGGATTCTAAGGATGTGCTTGTGAAGCTGTGTGTGGAGCAGGCGAAGGATACTGGGTTTTCTCTTTTATCTCGCAAGGATACATACTAACGGGAATGCGGGTGGGTCCCCCTCGGAGAGAGAGTGATACAGAGAGAGAGAGGAGAGAGTCAAATTGAAAAAAGAGAGAAAGTGGGAGGCTGGGGCGATGTCAGGGAAGAAAAAAATCTCCGATGGGTCCTGGCTGCTGGATGTTTGTTATTCAGTCCCGGACGAGAATTTGTACTGCAAACTTATTCGGTAGTGAGAGTTTTTAAATATTTTATCCTGGGAAATTCTTTTTAAGGATGTGGATAAAAATGTTTCTGTAGAAGAATCCTTTTTATTTTATGTAATTTAATTTTTTTCGTTTTTTCCTATATTCAAACAACAAAATTAAAAAAAAAACGGGAATATAAATGTTTAGCCCCAATATTTTGTCGGGATATTTTATAATAAGAAAATAATATTGTTACTTGGTGAAGGATATGTTTATAGTTGTTGGTGTGTATTAGTTAGCGGTAATTTTTAGCAATAAAAGTAAAAAAAAATAAATAAACTGGTGTAACAAGATATTAGGCTTATTGGAATATGTAATATCCTTAAAAGTTAACCTTAAATAACACATACAAGTATTATATGTTATATCTATAAAGAATATAGTTTACTGAAATTCATAAATGAATAAAAATTTAATAAAATATGTGAAATTTTTAATATTGTGAAAAAAATATTGTGAACAAGTTGTGAAAATAGTAGAAATTATAAAAAAAAATAAATTGTTGCTATCAAGGAATGTTACGAATAAAAATAAAATTATATACCTATGTATGTATATATGTGTTTATGAGTGTGTGAAACGAATATATGTATATTAATTTAAAGAAAAGGGCTAAACTTAACCAAATTTTGTGAATATTCTAACTAAAAAAATAAAAAATAATAAAATTAAAATAAAAGAAAAAGGTTAAGAAGCAGATTAATACTAGTCCTGATACTCGCACACAATGCAGCATCCAGTGGTTGATTTAATACAATACAATAATACAATACACAAGAACCCGTTCGAGTACGACGACGACGACAAGGACACGACGAAATCCTTCTTCCCTTTTTTTGTTTAGTGGCAGTCGGTGTACATTTAAACATATTAGTGTGAGGTGTGCGTACGTGTATATCCTTATAGCTTAGGATTTGTATTTTTTTCATATATATATGTATATGTGTGTGCGCGAATATAAAGGCAGGTCTCCATAGATTTTGTGTGTACGTTCAAAAAAAAAAAAAGAAAAACGAAAAAATTGATGAAATTTTTACTTGGTCCTGTCCAAAATTTTGATTACAGTTTTCGGAAGCGGTACACACGTTCTACCACACAAAAAAAAAAAAAAAATAAGGGAAAATCTTTTTCGTGAGTGTGAAAACTTTAAAAGGAGCTTTAGATTTCAAAAAAGGAAGCAGGAAGACGAAAATATATATATACATACATATATACACACAAAAACTGGGTGTTTTGCAATTTTCCTCATGTCACCACAGTTTTACAAGGCGGAACAAATGTAATTATTATCCTTACTGTTTGCTTTTTTACTTTGTATTTATTTTAATATTATATATCTATATATAAACTTATATATACATACATCTTTACATATATATATGTAAACATAAAGAAATATTTATTTTTCATTTACACATTCTTTCAAGAGAGATTTTATTTAAGTGCTTCTGATTTATGGTGGATACCTAGGTTATACTGTTTTTTTTATTTGTATTAGTAATGGATATTGTACAAATACATGCATATACATCCATTCAGTTGTATTGAACGATTTATAATTTGTCAAGAGGTTTGTTTTTATATAGTAGGTATAAGGCAAGGATACTAAAAAAAAAGAAAGAAATATAATATATTTGGAATGAAGTAAGGAAGATTTTTGTGTTTTACGAATTAATTATTGAAAGATGAATATTGTGTGTGTTTTGATAATATGGCGTCGATATATATAAAAAAATGTTTTTTGTTTATTTTTTTTTAAATTTATAATTGTTAAATATTCAATGGTTTTTTTATTTAACTTAAGAGCATAAAATTGTTTTATTCTTCTTCTTAAGGCAGCGGTCTTCAAACTGGTGGGCGCGACCCACAGGGAGGGCTTATAGCTCAAATGGGGGCGCGGATGATTTTTCTTTTTGAAGTTTTTGATTTTTTAATTTCTACTTAAATTTTATTGTGTATTTTTTATTATACATCTCATCGCTATCTACACCGATATTGACAGATTTGCCCCATTCTGAAACATCATTCAGTACCATTTTAGCTATGAGTCTATTCACATCCAAAAAACGCGTTGAAATTGAGGCGATTTATGTTCGATTCACACTATACGGAACGTCAACGTCACGGAATGGCAACGGCATGTCAAAATATTCTTCCATGAGTTTTGCACTACACATTCGCATATATAGATAACGTCACGGACCGTAAACGTAACGGCACGTCAAGATTAGTTTCAAACTATATTTTGACGTGACGTGCCTTGACGTGACTGATCTATTCTGTTCAATGTTAACGTAGTAACGGAAGCATTTCGAGTTTTTCAAGCATTTATCTTTCTTGTATTAAACTTATTTATTATGGAAGATGAAAATTTAGTTCAAAAGGTTCGGCGATATGAAGAGCTGTATGATTCGTCGCAAATTTTCTTTATCCTCATCCAAAACTAATTAATGTGATCCTTCCATCCATCCAATGGCGTTACACTCCAAATCTAGTCTTGGTCTACTCTAGGGCATTTCTCCAAGTTTGACGGACCCTTGCAGCATGTATCCATTTTCGGATATTGAGCATTGCCTCTGCGTCAGCCGTCACAGAGTCTATCATCTATCCCCTCTTGGGTCTACTTACTGGCCTATTTCATGAAATTTCTGACACCATAAGCCCTTTTTGGGATACAATTGTGCTTCATATTGATTACGTGGCCGGCTAGTCTCAGTCTGTTAATTTTTATCAAAGTTGAGAGAATTGTGGATCGTCAAAAATTTCATACAACTCGTTGATGTATCTTCTTCGCCATATTCCATCCTCTCTGGTTATGCACCTGAGAACTTTTCTCTCTAACCTGTTGACTCGTTCCTCTATGTCCTGGGTCATAGTCCAAGTCTCGCTATCATAACACAGTACTGGTCGTATTACTGTTTTGTAGAGTGAGAGTTTCATTTTTCTGTGCACAAATCTTGAGTGCAGTATTTGGTTTTGGGCATAAAAGGCTCTATGTGCCAGTAGTATTCGTCTGGTTATTTCTTCTTTTTCTTCGTTTGTTTTTGCGGTTGTAGATCCACGTTAGACTGTTTTATCGAATACTTCTAAGACCTTGAAGTAATTCGAACTCTTCTGTTATAACATTCTGGATCCTAACCTTCGCCAGTGAGCTAATTGTTGCGCATTTCATCTGTTGTACCAGCTTTGAGGGGACTCCTAATTCCGATAAGATCTCGTTTAGCTTCTCTCTATTTATTGAGTCATACGCCCGTTGAAAGTCGACAAATATCTGATATACATCTACATTCCTTTCCCAGATTGGTCCGATGTTGACCAGTTTGTCCTAAAACCAGTTTGATATTCTACTAAAAGGCCTTCCGCTATAGGTTCTAGTGTTTGTTTCTCAAAGATTGTGAAGGTTTTGTAGCTGGTGCTGAGGAGTGAGGCTGAACGGCAAAATTTACGTAAAGTTGACGTGTCGTTTAAGTGCGAATCGACAGCAAAATTCACGTGCCGTGGCCGTTCCATAACGTGACGTTGCCGTTCCGTATAGTGCGAATCGACCTTTACATTGAAAACAATCGTTCAATTATGACGACTAGGCGCGCTTATCGTTAAAAAATATGGGAGAAATTCAGCACCGTCAGACAACACAATTCGTAGTTTGGTGGAGAATTTCTTGGAGTACGGAACTGTAGCCGCTCGCCAGCGTTTCATTCGACCTCGACTGCGACACTCCAATGAAGTTGTTGATTAGAGAGTGTTGCCGATAATCCAAATGTGTTGAATCGAGTTAAACGTGAGTGGAACGATTCTAAAGAGGATTATGAATAGGGAATCCAATCCCGCGAACGCGGATATTTGAGGGATCAGTAATGCGGGACTAGGCATGCGGGATTCGCGGGATTTGGGCAGTAGAATCCCCTGTTATAAAACCGAGGCTTAATAGAGAAATACTAACAATATTGCAAAGTACTAATTAAAATATTTTTAAGCCCTCCGAACACGAATCGACTGATTTGCAATTTCAGTTGCACACGTAACTTGCCCGTGTACGGAAGTGGGAATCCATACATGGGTCGATGGAAACGAAACCCATTTGAAACTAGTTTCAACTGCTCGCGTGCGACTATTAATAAACCAAGACTTTGCAATGGCATCAGATTGTCTGTGCAAATGTGATCGAAGCTATCATGATCAAGCGAAAGTACCAAGGCGAAGATGTTTTGATTCTGAGAATTTCAATGAGTACGAATGATTGGACGCACAAGCCCTGCGGCTGACATATGGAAATGCAGTCGCTAGTATGATTGATACCGAGCCGAAATTTTGACGGATGAAGCTCACTTTACACTCTCTAGCGGAGTCAATAAACAAAACTGTCGAATTTGGGAAACAGAGAAACAAGACATTCACGAAAAAAACTGTACGACAAGGAAGTCACTGTCTGGGCCGCAGTGGGCTCAAAAACCATCATCGGACCATTTTTCTTCAAAGTTCGAGGAATTCTCGACGACGCACGCTATACTTGGATGTTGATGCACTTCGTGTGCCCAAAAACTCGTGAAAAAGGTCTGACGAACCTTTTTTCAACAGCCACTCTGTCACACTGTAGTCACTACGATGAAGTTCCCGTAAAAGTAAAGTTTACGCCAGTAGGCCAAAGACTATTGACTAACTCAAGCCAAAATGCAAGCTGAAGTAGCTACTATAACGCCTGAAAGCAGCTGCCTTTTGCGTATCGTATGGAGGTCATTTAATCAACATTGTATTCAAAAACTGATTTGAAATAAATGGTAGAGAATATCCTATATAAACTTTGCTCATTTATCAAAATCGCCTAAAAAATGTCGGAGTTATTCAATGTTGTAATACCGAAGGTCTAGATGGCGTATGCAAATTTACATATTTTATTGGAGGGCCCCAAGTTTTTTTTATATAGCCGCAGTATCATAAAGTTTGGAAACCACTGTCTTAAGACGCTGCCTTGATATTGTGGAGCCATTTCGTTTAGTCCTTTTTTTATGTGAAAGACTAGAGTCTCAGGAAAGGCCCTTTATACTGTCGACAATCTATTTTATTCGTATAGAGTGCAATGTCGAACAGCAGCTCTAGTCGGGGAGGAAAGAACTGCCACAACCTACCCGCGATATTTTTAGTCCACCTACTGCCAACCATTACTATCGCGACTTTCACATCGGGGAATCGAGAAACAACTCGCTGGAGTGTTATGCCTCCTGAAACGAGTTGAATCTCATCAACCAACCGATGACATGCGCTTTTGGGGAGCGGGGAAGGGCTAAGGAAAGTTATGGCAGAAGGAATCAGGAAAGAGGGAAGAAGAAAGAAGAAAAGTTATATAGGTGGGAAAGTGGAAAAGGCGAATGAGCGTGGGGCTGACCGGGATTCGAACCCGGGACCTCAGGGATGATAGTCAGGCACCTTACCCCTAGCCCACCGAGGCCCCCAAGACATGATTGTAAAAATTTAAAACGTGGTGTCTGTTTTTCCAATTTTGGTTTATGTTATTTCGTTGTTTTGTTACCAGAAAGGCACCATCAAACGAAGTATCCTGAAATGGCGTTAAAGTCCTTGTAGGATTTGAGATCCTTTAATTTTTTTCTTCCAGCCGTCTCTACGTTATTGCTAAATCTCCCCAATTTATTATTCGAAATTCCCGTATATCAACAAGCACATCAGTGCTATTTCTACAGTGGTTCAATGACCAACAACATCAACCAACATCACCATCATCCTCATCTGTAGCACCTTCTAACGGACTTGGCTTCGTCCAACATTTCTCTCCATGTCGTTCGGTTCCTGGATAATGCCCTTCAATTGCTTACGCCTAACTTAACTAAGTCTTCCTAATCGGAACGTATCACTTCTTTAGACGACCTGAATTTCTATAAGAGGCTCGTCAGCCTCTTTTAAAGTTCATATCGAAAATCAAAACGGTCTTGATTAAAGATTAACACTTCACTCCTGTAAAAGACAAGATTCGTGAGGTAGGATGTTGTCGAAGGCCAAAATAGCTACTAGCCGCGATTATTCTTATATGTACCTATGATAATGTTTTGCCTAAATACTAAGATTCTTTGTGTTTGCTGGGTTGATGACTAATCCCATTCATCATTCGACTTGCTAAGGATTTTTACTCTACATAGTCCACCTTGGTTGCGGCTTTTGTTACTTCGATCAGGTGTTTTAGAAATCGGAAGCATTCCATATGTTTGCTTAAAGTCTATAAACAGTTCGTGAATATCGATGTTGAATTTCCATGATTTCCAAAAGTTTCTTATGGTGGATATGTTTTTTGTAGTGCAACTACCTGGTGAAAGACCTGGTGAAAAATAAAAATGAGCTTACAGCGGGCCGGCCACTTGGCTTTTAAAGGGGGATCTGAATGCCTTAGATTTTTTAACGGGAGTACACAAGGCCTAACGACAGCCAAACTTGACCAAGAGATTTAAATGGCCAAGAACTAAGCTGAACACGTGGGCATTTCACGGCAAATTTGAGCCCAAAAAGATTCTTCTCCACCAAATGTATTCTTGAATTTGAACTTGAATTTTGGAACTTGATCATTTTCGTTATGTACAATGAATGGTTCTTTCGATTTATCTTACAAGATTATCGATGCACAAGAGGAACGAGCTCGCTAGTGGTCGGTTTGCTGTACGTGAAGTATGTGGTGCGTTTTCCGATTTAACCGCTGGAAAAAAAATCGAAAAAATAAAGCATTTAATTACACGGTGTTGATAAAAATTTTGAAATGTTCGAATTCGAAGGTATGAGCACGGGATATTATAGTATTTTCCTCGATAAATACCCGGTGAGTTTTTAGTTTTATTGGGGAGCGGAAGTCACACTTACCCCCTGATTTCTTTTTTTTGTAGTTAAATTGCAACAATTTAACTTATAGTTTTTCCGGGTGTGGACAAGAATGAATAAAGAATGAATCCAATTGCATTAGGGTGCGTGAAAATATCTCTATATAGATGTACGAGTATATTAAAAAGATTTTTTTTTAATCGTATTGTACTATATACAAAAGAATACCCGTTGGTGTGTCTGTATGGTGTACGGCCATAAAGTTCTGCAAACGACCTTCTGATGAACGTCACATGGCTGAGAACTGTGACCCCTGTGCTGAAAGTCGAGTCGTCATCACACGACAAATAGTTTGAGTTGAAGAAAGTGACTTTTCAGTCGAATCACGATTTTCAGTACAGGAGCCTAAATTCAACTTAGCATTTACACTCTAGGTCCCTGTGCAGAATGTCGTAATTCGACTGAAACGTCACTTTTTTCAACTCAAACGACTTGTCACGAAACCCGGCTCGACTTTTAGCACAGGGGTCTATGCTCCAATCACGGACCGTCTTCGCCCGGTGTAAGCCCATATTTTATTTTTACTCTGGGTTTCCAATGGTTGGTTAGTGGATTCGTTCTTGCTATAATTTTGCTTTAGCGTTTCCTACCTATAATTACGGCCCCAACATCAAAACCATCAATATGTTATACTATCTTAATTTGCATTTTGGTCAAGATATCAAAAGAAAAAAGTTTTATGCCATACAATTTTCTACAAATTTTGCCTTCACTGTTTTTTTCGAATTACTAGCTCGCTCGGCTCACCCCGGCTTACAGCCTAGAAGTTCGTTTAGGAATAGGACTCGACTGAGGAATAATCTACCGCAATCAGTTTTTTTCGACCTCGTACAACATCTTAGAGTTCAAACGTAAGGTTCATCAACATTTCCTTGAACACCCTCCAGACCCCCTCTAATTTTTCCTATTTTCCTTGATTCTTCAGGCGAAGCTTACTACTAAACATTGCACAATGACCTTACGCATGACCTTAACGACATATAAAATAAGCAATTTTATGACGAAAAACTCGAATCGAATAGTCACCGTTCGCGAGGGAGGGGTCTGAGACGTTGGTACAGGGTCCAGAACCCTTCTGTAGTATCTCATAGTCCACCCCCAAGTCCCTGCTAGATTTGTGCATTACGGGACTAAACCTTGCCTACTGGGGGCCAGTCCGAAGTCCTAGCTAAACTAAAGATCTTATAAAGGCCCCATACACGGTCAAATTGGATGTAAATCTAGAGTTTAGTTAAATTTAGTTAAATATAAATTGGTTGCGGCTATGGGATTGCTATTGGGCATGGTGATGACGTTGGCATCTTGTTAAGGAAATACACTTTACTTTTATTGAAACACTTCCATGGTGAAGTGATCGTTGAGTCAGCATATGCGTTTATCGCTTAGGGCTAAGCAGAGATTTAACTCGAATTCTGAAATTGGACAGGTAGAGCTCCTTAAGTGCTTTGATTGCAAGGTACCTTGATGTTGTCTGAATAGCCACAAAGATGTATTGGGGTCACCTCAAACAAGTCGAAATCGTCAGTTTTTAGTAACAGTACCTTAAGACGAAAGATAACGCACTTGTCGGTCCGTGGTAAAATGGTATAAACAAATTACACTGTAACCATCGGTTGGAAGGTGGTATAATGATGGTAAATGGCTTGCAATTTGCATAAGGTCTTTCTTCAGGCATAGTCAACGATTCCCTTCTAGTCCCACCACATACATTGTATAACCTTATTCAATCCTTTCATTACATCAATCCTTTCTTCGCAATGAGCTGTGACGGTTAACCTCCTCTTATACAGGATCTTTGGACTTAAGGTCCTAAGTGACTCATTTTTCATCATCGGCTATGAGAAGTTTCAGAAATGGGCGTAATAATTTTGCAAATATTTTCTTATTCATTAGCGTAAATAACTTTCCAACAGCACCAATTTCAAATTAACCCTCGAACTGTCATACGAACGTTTAGTGGTCTCGCTGCAAATCAGTAGTTAATGACTCATTTGCAGTAGGTGCAATCGGACAAACGACACATTCCTAGTCGAATACAAAAAGAGGGTCTTTTGAGTATGGAAACAATAATCTCCCTTTCCAATTTTGACATTTCAAAGGGCAAAGATTTGTTAATTTATTTAATGCAAACAAATTTTTAAACTCGACATAAAATATGTAGTTTACTCGTTTACGTAAATTCGCAATAAAAAACAAATTGGTAACGAACCTACTGCGGAACTTGACGTTCACTGATGCCACACCATGGTTGATATTTTGACGTCGTCTTTGCAGTAAAATGTTGATAGGTCATAAAAGGTGTACAATGCAGGATCGAAATAAATATGGTAGTGTTTGCTGTTATGAAGTGACAAAAAAATTTTATGACCAAAGTAAAGAATATTCCTTCACGCACAAAAAACAAACGACTATGAAACGCGACAGTCGCTTCAGTGCAATAAAAAATGGCCTCGCTTTGAAATATTTTGCGATCCGTTTATGTTTTTGGGTAGTTGTCACACAGTCTATCGGTGTAAACGTGAAATTGGTGTTAAGGGTTTAATAGCACCTGGGTTAGTTTGTTTGGATGACAGTTCTATTGTATTGTTTGATTAGATTGTGTAACACTGTGATCAAGAAATAGTCAGGGGCGGGTTCGTGTATAGCGAACGACGATAGTCGAACGAAAAAAAATTGAAGTCGAAAAATTTTGGCGACGAAAATTTTAGCGTTCGCGTAAGTCGAAAGAAAATTGAAGAGCGATATTCCAAAACGTGCTAAGTTCTTATGATGTAATTAGTGGGAAATAAAAAAAAACTGAATATCACTTTCACTCTCGCCTAAAGGGCTGTAATATTAATTACTTTCTCAAAACACCGATAAAAGAAACTATTATTTATAAAAATATAAATAAATTTGCTACATTTTATATGAAAAAAATGGTTTTATTTATGGTGGTACATTTTCATAATGTACTAAGTCAATTACTTAGTACATTTTGAAATAAAATTTCATAGTAAAATTATGATACTATGGTAAATGTTTTCGGTCCTCAGAAAGTTCAGCCCAGCAAAAGAAAGAATAGTATTTTTCAAATCTTTATTTTTAATATAAAAAAAACATTTAAAAATTCAATATGAATACTAGCTATTGAAATTGATGGAAAATTCATTTATATGACCCATTATACATCGGAATGAGTATGATTTGTGATAAATGTTTATGTGAATGCATAACTACTACGTCATAGATTCGAAAGCAATACAATATTAAAATTAAACAAAAATTGACTTAGTACGTTTTGGAATATCGCTCTTCAATTGTTCGTGTCCTAATGCAATAAGTCGATAACCCAAGACCTTTCGAGTGCCTTTCGTCGGCTTCAGGCGAAAATTTTCAATTTTTTCGACTTACGCGAACCCGAGACGAAAAAAATTTTTCGTTTTCGACATACACGAACTGGCCCCAGATTGGATTATCGTGATGTGGTGCCTTATGGATCTCTTTCGATGGGTAAAATTGTTTGCAAGGAATATTATTAGGCTTTGGCGATTCATCTCATTCCGCACCTGCCTTGCTCGCCTGATTGAGCTCCGTTAAATTTGCGATTTTTCTGAAACCTTAAAACCGCTCCGAGAACATCGTTTTGACTTTATTGAAGGCCATTCCGGAAATCGATTGCAACAACTGTGTCAAAGATTGGCTTAAGCATATTGAAGGGATTATTTTGAAGGGGATGAAATAAATTTGGAAGAATAATGAGCCGTTTGTGTTACTGAGTTTTTATGGCAGTGTTATGCAGGGCTAAACCTATTTCAAAACACAGAGTGCCCAAGCATTAAAGCCATGAATCTCCGATCGTTTGTTATTCAGTAGTGGTTTTAAATTCATTAATTACATTTATTATTTCCCACTTTTTTGTGGAATTGGAAAAGAACGCAAAAACATTTTGTATTCGACTAAAAATAAAGGAAAACTGTGGAGCCAGTAACCGTGTGCCGCCAGTGGGTTACTCCAGAAGCTAATAGATTTGTACGAGTATAAAATGAATACAGTTCAGTAGGTTAAGGGTTAAGGCGCCCTACTACTACCAAATCTTTCTTTCTTTAAGCTCCTTTAATCCCTCATGGGACATAGGGCGGAAACAGTTGCCCTCCAGCGGACTCTGTTTTGCGCGACAGCTCTTAGCTCCGACCAGGATCTCCCAGTTGTTGCGGCTTCTTCTAGTAGGGTTCTCCTCCAAGTTGTTCTAGGTCTTCCTACTCGACGGGAATCTTGCGGATTCCAGTCAAGGGCCTGTTTGGCTAGATTTTCGTTTTCGCGTCGCAAGGTGTGGCCAACCCAATTCCATTTCCTTCGCCTGATTTGGTCGTCTATCCTTTCTTGGCCAGCACGGCGCCATAGTTCTTCGTTTGAAATTCTATCTTGCCAGCGGATTTTTAGGATACGACGCAGGCATCTGTTGATGAAGACTTGTAGGCGACCTGTGATGAATTGGGTGACTTTCCATGTTTCGCAACCGTACAAAAGAACTGCCTTAACGTTGGAGTTGAACAGCCGCAATTTGGTGTTAGTTGAGATCTCCGTTGATCTCCATATGTGGAACAGGCATGCATATGCGCCTCGTGCTTTATTTATTCTGGAACTGACGTCTTCTTCTGCCCCACCATTTTCGGTAATAATGCTACCGAGGTAGCAGAATTTATTTACCAGTTCCACGTCACGGTTATTCAGCGCTGTCCGTTCAATGGTGTTTGCATTTATCCGCATTTCTTTAGTTTTAGTCGGATTTAGCCTTAAGCCTGCTGGACTACTTTCTGTTGCCAAATTGTTTAACATGTTTTTGAGGTCCTGGTGTCTGTGGGCCAGCAAACAGATATCATCGGCGTAGTCGAGATCCTTAAGGCGGTCTAACAAACCCCATTGTATGCCGCCTGTTCTATTATCTAGAGCGCCGACAAGGATGTCATTTATTACTATAAGAAATAGTAATGGCGAAAGTAGGCATCCTTGTCGTACTCCTGAGCTCACCTCAAAGCTGTCGGATAATTTTCCATTATGGAGAACTCTGAATTTGGAATTGTTATATAGGGCTTTTATCAATTCTATTATTTTATCAGGCAATCCACGTCGCCGTAGGGCCTGCCATATAAAGCTTCTATTGACCGAGTCGAACGCTTTCTCATAATCTACGAAAGCAAGGTAAAGGGGGGATCGGAATTCAGTAGACTGCTCCACTATTATTCTCAAGGTGTTAATATGATCAATACAGGAGCGGCCCTTCCTGAATCCGGCCTGCTGCCTCCTAAGCGTTGGGTCAACTGCCTCATTTATCCTAGATAGTAATATATGGGACAAAATTTTGCCCACTGTAGATAGTAAACAGATGCCTCTCCAGTTGTCGCATATTGTTAGGTCCCCCTTTTTTGGTATTTTGACTATGATACCTTCCGTCCAATCCTCCGGAAAGGTACAGGTGTTCCATGCTATATCTAGGATTGGCTGAAGCGCATCTGCTATGAGGCTTGAGTCGGCTTTCAACAATTCTGGCGGGATGCCATCTTTCCCAGCTGCTTTACCATTGGCCATCGCATGAATTGCGGTTACTATTTCCGTCTTGGATGGGGCCCGGGTGGTGATTCTTATTGGCTGTGCATTGTTGCTGTTTTCCTGAGGTTCCTGTGTAAGTGTACCATTCAGGGCGGCGAAGAAGTAATCTCTCCATCTTTGGAGTTGCTCTTCGTCGCTGCACAGCAGCCTTCCATCCGCACTCTTAACGGCATGCTTTTTAGTAGAGTGCTTTCCCGAGAGCTGTTTAGTGATTTGGTACAGCACCTTACTGTTGCCTGTGTTTGCCGCGTTTTCCGCTTTTTCTGCGAGCTCATTTAACTGCTGCCTTTTATCACGCCGGACACTTCTTTTAACCTCCCGATGTAATTGGGAGTATTCCCGTTCTAGTTGGTGACGTTTTTCCGGGTCGTTTGTAGAGTTTACGTTATTTTTTAGGGCCCTTCTGCGTGCTATTTTTTGCCAAGTTGTGTCCGAGATCCAGTGTTGCTGGTTTCTTTGGACATAACCGATGCTCGTTTCCGCAGCCGTCAATATCGCGCCCTTTGTCGTACTCCACAATTCCTCAATATTTGTGTCGTCAGAAACGGTTTGCTGGTTTAATAATTCTTGTAGGTTTCCAGCAAATTCCCGCTTTTTAACGCTCTCCCGCAGAAGATCTACGGGTTCTAGCATCATGTTGCACGTTTCTGATTGCGGCGATTTTAGGGCGAATAATTGCTACAACCAAATGGTGGTCGCTTCCAGTATCCGCTCCCCTGAAACTCCTGACATCCTGAAGGATAGTTCTCCATCTGCGGCTGACGGCCACGTGATCAATCTGATTTCTCGGTCTACCATCGGGCGATACCCAGGTCTCTTTGTGTATCTTCTTGTGACAAAAGTAAGTTCCACCTACCATGAGTTGGTGGGAACTACAAAAGTGAACGAAAAGCTCACCATTGTTATTGGTAACTTGGCTTAGGCCTTGGTTTCCAATTGTGTGTTCAAGGCCGGTGTTGTCACGGCCGATCTGTGCGTTTAAGTCACCCATTAAAACAATGATGTCTCCCCTTGGAATAGAGCGAAAAACCTCATTCAGTCGCATATAGAACTCATCCTTGATGTCATCTTCTGCGTCTTCAGTTGGAGCATAGCATTGGACTACCGTAGTACTTCTTAGTCTGGTACGCAGGCGCACGATAATAATACTCTCAGAAACTGGTGACCAGCTAACGAGGCTGGACCTGGCTTCTTTGGTGAGTATTACGCCAACGCCACTCCTAAGGCTTTCAGTTTCGTTTCTACCAGAATATAAGAAGGACTCACCGTTTGGGCAGATATGTTCCCCCGCATCGGGCCATCTGGTCTCGCTAAGTCTCATGATCTTGATTTTATATCGATTCATCTCGTTGAGGACTTCATCCAGCCGTCCCTCAGCAAGCAGTGTTCTCACATTCCATGATCCGATTCGTGTCCTTGTTCGAAAAGCAAAGGTCGTCGTCGTGTGGTCCATCCGGTTCCGAGGCATTGTTTGCCGATTCGTAGCAATGGTATTTTTTTATGGGAGCGGGTTGCTAACCCTCAGCCCAACCGATTTAAAACTCTGTTTTGTGGCGCAGAGAGCTCGCCATTCGCCCGTCTCCCATTAGCTCCTTCCAAAGAAGTACCCCAGGGGGCACCGCGGGGAGGTGGGATTAGGACTTGCTAACAGGTCTGCTAGGTGTTCGTCTGCAGTGACTTTTCTCGGGTCTTGACAGAAGTGACAAATCGGGTGCCACCACTTTCCGAGGTCTTTGTTACCCGTTCGCCCCCCCACCCCCCCTTTTGACCCCCTTAGAGGGAAATGCGGATTTTTATATAATTTTTGTGTAATTGTACGATTAATTACGAAGATTTTCCGGGGTCTCCGAGCTTCCTACGATTTTTTTTGGGGCCTGGGTAAAAGTATAAAGTGCATAAGTGCATTTTACCTGTTGCAGCCATACGGACCGCTCCCTGGCCCCCTTAGAGGCAAGGGGGGATTTTTCTGGTATTTTTTTACTAATAGAAAGTACCGTTACGAAAATATTGAGGGGTCTTGGAGCCTCCTACGACTTGTGTTGGGGCCGTGGGAGGCAAAAGAGAGGTAAATCCTAAAAGTACCTGAAAAACCCAAAAGATCTAATTTTTTGGTTTCGTGGACATGAACACTTTTGATCAGGACGATGTCAGCTACAACATAGTAAAATTCCAGCCAATTTGACCGAAAGCACGTTTCCATATAATTTGTGCGGGGTCCTTTATTAAGTGAATTCCACAGGAAGTTAATTACACAATCAACGGAGAACTAATTTTAAAACTCAAGCCCTGAAGCAGCGGTTATATGGCTTTTGTTTAAGTAGATCCAAAAAATTCTCGGATCTACTTGAGTCAAGCTGACTTGATGTCGATCCGAGGTTAGATCACACTCAAGTGGATTTAAAGCCAGCTTCAAGTATACATGTAACCTTACTAACACTGGTCCGTGGTTCGATTCCACTTCGTCTTTTGATTTCCTCAAATGACAAATGGATAACATTACTCCTTCTTAGTCCTTTGTCTTTAAACAAATTCCCTGCCCTTTCTCCTGATATCTCCTTTAAGCTTATAAACGAGGAAGCTTGTTGGATCAAGCCAGCGATTCTGTCGCGATAGCATTGAATGGAAGTCGGTGGAATAAAGCAGCGTATTGACTTGAGTTGTTCTGTCACTCTTCTCTCTACTTTCTTTCCGACTACAACTTGCTGTCCGACTTACATTGACATAAAAACTTTATATAAAGCTGCCCATCATCAGAGTACATATGAATGTTACAGTTTTTTTTGTCACCATTTTTTATCATTTATAAAAACTGTGAACAAAAAGTAGCCGAAGAATTGAACCTCGCTGAGCGCTGAGTATCAAGGAACTGGAGGCAGCTAGTTTAACTTGTTGAGAATGGTAAGTTAGATAGCTTTTCAGAATTTTAAGAGCTGTTAGAGGCAGGGACGGCGCTTGCTTTCTTTGCGCCCGGTGCAATATTCCGTTGTGCGCCCACATCAGCGGTTCATTTTCTGATCGCTGTGAAGGACAATGCAAAACGATACGAACACTCTGTGAAGTACTTTTATTATATGAAAATGAAAGCTCGGGAACACTTTTTTCCATTTTTGTTTCGAAGTTGAATTGTTTTTGAAATTGCGTAGGTTGTAAGTGCACCATTTGCACCTGTGAAAGCCTGGGTCCAATCAGGATTTATTTCGTGATATTGCTTTTTTGCTGGGTGTGTTTGCGTTTTAACTTCACAAAACTCTCCCCCTAATGTTGTTTCTTTAAGCTTCGTACTGTTTAAACTTCTGATAGATGGTCTTCATTGCCACTGCCACCATTCGTCACCCGAACCTCATCATGGATATTGTTCGGTGTACTTCACTAGCGACTTTCAGCGCAATGCAGCGCTGCGCAAATCTAGAGGTCCCTATGTCGTTCTCCAAGCCTTCATATTTCGAGGGGTAATCGGTGGTTACTGAACTGCATATATCAGTTTCCACTGTAGAATCGCTTTCCACTGTAGAAGGCGTTCATATCATTTTCCGTGCTTTCAACAACTTCAAAACAGAGACGATCCAGGTGTCTCGCCGAATTACTGATCCATGATATTACGACTAGTGCGAATTACAAATCAAGAGCTATGACACCGTGCCAGCCAAGAACGTATAGACGACGAAATGAGCCGAACGAAATGGAATTGGATTGGCTACACCTTGCGAAGAACAATATAAAAAGACACAACTACTCTTTGTAGACCATTTTATATATGAAAATGAAGGTACGGGAGCACTTTTTAATTTTTTTTCCGATGTTTATTTTTTTTCTAAAATCTTAATTTCTTAAATTGCGCCCGGTGCAAATGCACTATTTGCACCTATAAAAGCGCCGCCCCTGGTCAGAGGAAAAGGACTTGGGAAGAGATAGTGATGCTCATCAAGAGATTTGCCAATACCATTCGTGACTTTTAAGGAGTTCAGTTAGCTGTATAGCTAAGACATGCTTCCAAGACCGTGAGGCAGGGGTTGAAGATGTAAGAATTAGGCTCAGAACATTTTTAGAAATCTAGCCGAAAAATTGTCGCTATATATCAACTGCTTAGAATTTCAGAGTCTTTCAAAACAAAAGTTAAAATAAAGCGGTCATCAACGTCAAAAAAAATTTTCGCTTGCTGGTTAAAGCCGCCCGTCCCTCGAAATTGTTGAAAAAACCACCCGAACATATGCACCACACATTTCACAATAAAAGAAGACGAAATTCGACAGCTGTTGATTTCATTTTATTATTCGCTTATTTCATTCACAGTAGTATAACAACAGCGCTCCTAACACACTGACGTCGTCAGTTGTGGGTTTGGGTATGACCTTTATCCGCGAAAAGAACCTATATGGGAGCTTTTTTTGTGATGAGCTTTAGGCTTTAGTTGAACTTCACAGTAGTGGGTTAGTATGTCTTGGCTGGGGTTTGGGAAGGGAAGGGGGGGTTTGGTGTTCGGAACAGTCTTGGGTAGGAAGCATGGTACATACAATAATTCAAGGTAAGCTCATAAGGAAAAGCTCTGGCTTCGTGACGTCACTCAGATCTCAGTTCATAAGGGAAAAAAGCTTTCCCCTGACGTCACTCAGGTCCTTTCTCTAACAAATTGCGTTTAAGCTTTTCAAGATGGAAACAGAGCTTTTCCTTATGAACCTACCTTGTATTATTGTATGGGTAGGAATGAGGATCTTGGGTGGGATCCTGGATTGGCTTTGAGGTTAGTGTGTCTTCGGTGCGCCTTCATTCTGCATCGGCCTTTGTGTATTATACAAGCAAATCCATTTGTTGTTGTTGTTGTTTAGATTGGGAGACCCCGCCTTTTCCACATCATATTTGTATAGATCAGCGGTCGGCAACCTTTTTCAATACCGGGTAAATTACAATATTTTCGATCATCTACTCGGTTTCTGGGGTAATTCATATATTCTTTTATTATTAATTTATTACAGAAACTTTTCAAATATGTTTAATTAATGGCTTCCTTGATGTTGAACATTTTTGGACAGTCTCTCTAAATTAGGCTGGTAGGTTGTTGTTTTCAACCTGACACAGGCATCTGAAGTGTCTAGTGTTAGTCTGTTTCTCAGTGGATTTAAAATGACTTTCATTTGTAAAAATATTTGCTCACAAATATAGCTGGAGCCAAAAGCCGAAAGCAAAGCAAATCCAACTTTTTTAAACACGAAAATCTTGGTGGAATTGACGACCAACAAGTTGTTAACCTCAATTTACTTGCTTCAGTTTTCTCAAGTGCTCCTCTTAATTCTTTAAACTTTTCTTGCCATATACTTGAGCTTTTAATATCAATTAATTCAATTGAAAATTTATCTATATCAAGAAATTTAAAATAATTCAGATCTATATCTTTTCATCCATTCCATCGGGACATATAATAAATGAAAACATTGAACCGTATTTTTTTAGTTTATCAAATCTTGATGAATAATCATCTTTTGTGTTGCGGATATAATTAATGAGCATTCCTAAATTTGAATTATCCATTTCCTTACTAATTAATTTCATCATAGGAAAGTATTGAAATGTTGAAGTTTGTATATCCCTTTCAAAGAGTTGCAACTTAAGTGCGAAAGTCTTCCATTCCTCAAACAACTTTAGAATTGTGTGCTGGAGGTGTGCTTCCTTGGAGACGCAAATTAAGCTAATTAAAATGGTTTGTAATGTCCGTCAAAAATGTTAACATCAACAGCCAGACTTTGTCTTCGAGCTGAGGAAAGTTTTCTATTTCAATCAAAAAAATTTTAATGGCATCAATCAGAAAAAGGAATCTAGGTATTCAAAACTTTTCCCCTACTAAGCCATCGGACTTCTGCATGCAAAAGCAAATCACCATATTGAACTTCTATTTCACTTAAAAAGTCTTAAACTGCCTGTGGATTAGCGGTGAACGAGCTTCAATTATGTTAACAGTTTTGACTACCACACTCATAATTTCAGTCAATTGTTTGTGAGATGCTTTTGCGCATAAACTTTCTTGTTGAATGACGCAATAAAATGATAAAAGTGGACGGTCAAGCCAGTTTTCCAATAATTTTGCAAAACCAACATTCTTTCCAAACATTTTTTTTATTATTATAAGGAATGAGGGGGCAACCCATATGGTGAACACTGCGGCCAAGTTAGGCCTATTGTGTACGTACCCCACTAGCGGAACAGACTATCGGCCTTCCGAATGAAGGCAAGAAGGTCTTTAGTTGATGAAGACCGGACTTGGGCAGGGCTCAAGAACTCTCTGATAAACGTTCTTCTTCTAAGCCAGATCAGAGTAGGACATTCAAAAAGAATATGTGTGGAAGTTTCATCGCCTTCCAAGCAGAGTCGGCATTCTGTCTCTTGAGACAGTCCTAGGTTGTGGAGGTGGTACCGCAGTCCTACATGGCCAGTGAGATAGCCCACCAGCAGCCTTGGGTTCGCTCTGTTTAGAGTAATAGTGCCCCTTACGGCAAATGGTATTATAAGATCTTTAGCCTGTCTAAGACCTGGGACTAACCCCCAAGAGGCTAGGTTTATTCTCTTAATCCACTCTTCTATCAAGGACTTGGAGGTGGACCAAGAGATGCCACAGAAGGGTTCTGGGTCCTGGAACAACGTCTCAGACCCCTCCCTCGCGAGGCTGTCTGCAGCCTCATTTCCCTCGATACCCCAGTGTCCGGGGACCCAGCAGAGCGAGACCTCGTTTCTTCTGGTCAGGCTCTGGAGTACGTCAAAACAAACTGCTACTATTTTGGAAGAAAACTTCCACGTTGAGAGTGCCTTGATGGCAGCTTGGCTGTCAGAAAAGATTTTAATGTTGGCGCCTTTCAGACCTTTCTCAAGGTTGAGCCTAGCGCAGGTCGCAATGGCATGTATTTCAGTCTGGAAAACAGAGGGCCACTTACCCATTGCAATCGAGACCTTGGAGTTGGGTCCTGCGACACCAGCCCCTGTACCATGTTCCATCTTTGACCCGTCAGTAAACCAGTGGAGATGGTTTGGATCCCTAGGAAGAATAATTTCCCCCCACTCAGAGCGATCCGGGATAATTGCTTTGAATTTCCTTTGGAATCGCAGTTGACTAACCATATGGTCGGATACGCGGCAGATGGAAATGCTTGGGATATTTTTAAGGATATCCATGTGTCCTTTGACCGTATGTCTCAAGGCACTTATGGCGGCGGATTTCCATATGAAGAGATGCAAAGGGGTCAATCCAATGATTGCTTCCATTGCAGCCGTAGGGCAGGTCCGCATAGCTCCGGTAATGGAGAGGCAAGCAAGCCGTTGCAGCTTGCTGCACTTGAGGATCGACGTAACCTGTTTAGTCTTGGGCCACCAAACTATAGCAGCATAAGTGACAACAGGTTTAACGATCGTATTGTACATCCAGTACATCATTTGTGGTGTAAGACCCCATGTCCTACCCAGAAGCCTTTTGCAGGCCCATATGGCCCTTGTGGCTTTGCTGATGACGTAGTCAAGTTGAGCGTTCCAGTTCAGCCTCTTGTCTAAGTTTACTCCCAAATATTTGACTGAGTCTGAGTACTCAACTGTGGTATTCTGGATACAGATAGGACCTAGGTCCACTTTGTAGCGTTTGGAAAAAGGTACCAGGACAGCCTTATTTGGGTTGATTGACAGACCCTCCTTGGTACACCATCTTCGAACTTCTCGGAGTGCTGTTCTCATGACCTCTGTAATGGTCAAGTCAAACTTCCCAGAGACAATGATGGCAAGATCATCTGCATAACCTTTCTTCTTCTTCTTCTTTGATCCGTTAGCTGGCGGTCCGAGCGGGACGGCCCCGCAACGGATACGCTGCTGTCGGTGCCGCTTTGAAAAATGCGGTTTCTTGCCTAGTTTTTACGATCAATTCGGCAGGTCGACAACCCTCCTCCTTTCACACCCTGGACTTGGGACCAGGCGACGGCGGAGTTCATCTGCATAACCGATGACATCGAAACCAGATTCAGATAGTTTGATCAAGAGTTCATCCTCAACTAGTGACCAGAGTAACGGGGATAAGACTCCACCTTGAGGGCACCCCTTAATAGCCTTAACACTAATGGTGGAGACACCTAGGGTAGAAGAAATGTCACGATCTGCAAGCATGGCATTTATCCACTCAATCGTGTGAGGATCCAGATTTCTGAGAGCCAGTGCTCTAGAGATGGAATCATAGTCAGTGTTATCGAAAGCACCTTCGATGTCAAGGAACGCACATAAGGCAGTTTCCTTAGCGAGGAAGGCCTTTTCGATTTTACTGACCAGGTGGTGTAAAGCAACCTCTGTTGATTTACCTTTAGAGTAAGCGAACTGGGAGCTATGTAGAGGGAGGGAGAGCTCCAGTTTGCACCTAATATGAAGGTCTAGCAGCCTTTCCATTGTTTTCAAAAGAAAAGAGGTTAAGCTGATAGGTCTGTACGATTTAGGCAGCTCGAGGGGTCTGTTGCCCTGTTTCGGGATAAAAACCACCACGACTTTCCTCCAGATGGTTGGAATGTATCCCCAATTGAAGCTGGCTCTAAAGAGGCAGACCAGGTTGTTGAGGATCAGATCGAGGCCCTTCTGAAGAAGTGCCGGAAAAATTCCGTCTCCTCCGGGTGACTTATAGGGTTGAAAAGAGGCCACTGCCCACAGTCGAAGATATTCCCTGAAAGACTGCGGGAATAGCGGTCTGGGATGGTCCTATGACTACACCCAGGATCCAATGGATAAGCGGTCTGGAGGATTGACCCTGGAAAGTGCTCTCTGAGCAGGCACCTTAAGGTTTCCTCATGGTTAGAGGTGTAGGAGCCATCCTCCTTTTTGAGAAGGCCCACTCCGTTGAAGGAGTCTTTGGAAAGTAGCTTTTGGAGTCTAGTCGCCTCTGGTAGAGTCTGAATGCTCTCACAGTGTTTCCGCCAGGCAATCCTTTTGGAACGTCTCAACTCCTTGTTATAGGCTGTTAGGGTGAACCTATATTCATCCCAATACCCGGTGTGTTTTGCTCTATTGAACAATCTCCTAACGTCTCTACGCATTGCAGCTAACCTGTCATTCCACCAGGGCACCTTTCGCGATGACTGAAAGGAAGAGACAGTGTTGCTGTCATGGTAGGAAGAGATCAGCACGTCAGTAAGCTGCGTGGCCGCATTCTCCAGTTCATACACTGAGCTGATAGAAGCCGCAAGCTGGTCTGATTTCGAGGCCACAAGCCCCTGAAACTTAGACCAGTTGGTTTTCTTAGGAACCAAAGAAGAGGCGCGGATATGTGGAAGTCCCACAATGTCAAATCTAATGTGCAGATGATCCGACAGTGAGGCCTCGTCCAGAACACGCCAGTTTTTAATCCTGTCGGATAAAAGCCTGCTCGTGAAGGTGAGGTCCAGAACCTCCTTTCTACTAGCAGTGATAAAAGTGGGTTTGCATCCTCTATTTGCAATATCTATGTTATTCGTAACGAGAAATTCTAGAAGACACTCACCCCTTTGGTTTACATCGGTACTCTCCCAGATGGAGTGGTGAGCATTTGCATCACAGCCGATGACGAATTGCCGGTTCGTCTTGCGACAGAACTCAATGAGATCTTGAACCTCCTGGGGTGGCACTACTGCTACATCCCCCGGAAAGTAAGCGGACGCAAGAACGATTTCTTGGAATCCGTTGACGGTGGGAACCTCAACCGAGATCGCCACTAGATCTCTAGAAATAAAGTTAGTAATGGAGAGATAAGTGACACGATTGTCAATTAGGAGGGCAGCGCGAGGCGCCCCACATCTCCGATCATACACTAGTTTACTTGAGCCGGTGGTAAGTCCTCTGACTTTGCCATCGGTTACCCAGGGCTCTTGAATAAGAGCAAGGGTAAGGTGCCTCTCCGCAAAAGTCTTGCACAGGGTGGAGGATGCCCCTTTCGCATGGTGCAAGTTTGCTTGGAGTGCCCTTATGGCGCTCATTTTTTTTCCAAGGAGCGTTTGACAAGCCCGGTCTTCTTGGCTTGTCTAGGACCCTTTGTCCTACCGTCTTTGCCCTTGGGGGGTACAGATTTGCCCCGTGCTCCGACTCCAGGTTTGGTAGGCGTGTTCTTTTTCCGCTCCGCAGTTAGCTCCGATGCAGGCTCCCTGGCGCATGCTACAGATGCGGGGGCCGGGATTGGAACAACGCCTGACGGTCCCGGAGTCACAGCGAGCGCAGCTCCGCCGTCAGATGACCCTATGGCCAAAGTAGCGGCATTGCTGTCCTCGGTGACAACAGAAGCATCGGGAGGCGCCATTTCAGACCCTGTTGTCTGAGTGTCACACGACGAGCCCTGCCCTTGCGACTGCTTCTTTGCAGGATCTTTATCCTTGAGAATTAGCCTGTTCCAAACATTGCTGGTGCGCAATCAGTAGTAACAGAAAAAAGCTTTTTTTAAAATCCAGGGATTTTCCAATTTTTAACTCAATAAAAGCCTTCTTCTTCTACTTTAACGGCTCTACAACCGGGATCCGGTCCTGGCCTCTCGCAACTGTTCTCTCCACCGGTCCCGATTCTGAGCCGATGTCATCCAGTTTGGCATCACTAAGCTCTGAGCGTCCTGCTGGTCTACGCCATCCTTCCAGCGGAGGCTGGGTCTTCCTCGCTGTCGCACCCCATAAATCTTACCGCAGAGAACTTTCCGAGTAGGCTCATCTTCACTCATACGAGCTAGATGCCCTGCCCACCGGAGCCTACCGAGCCTAATTTTCTTCACAACATCGATGTCGCGATAGCGCTTGTAGATCTTGTCATTGTAGAGTCTCCGGAATCGTCCTTCCTCACATACGGGGCCAACAATCCTCCGAAGTATTTTTAGTCCAGTCAAAATAGACGAAAAAACGCCATAATTGGAAGATAATTCGGAATGTGCTGAAAATTGGTGCATTAAACTTCGATGACCTTTACAATGATAGAATATGAGTATTTTAACTTATTAAAACGACAATATCTCAGAAATGGCAATTTGTTCAACCTGAAACCCTACAAATAAAAACAATTATATGTATGAACTCAAAAATATTCAGATAATACCTGGTGCCTGGGTGAACACAGGCACATTCCAAAGGAAATACCTAAAATAAGATGTAAAATTAATGAAATACTATAAAAATGAAAATGTCAACAAAAAAACAACAACAAAAAAACAACAACAAAAACAATGAGAAAAAAAATGAATTTAAATAACTGGAACTACATAATAGACATAAATCAACGAAATACAACATGAATTAAACGCAAGTCAATAATATTATATCGAATTTAGTTGAATTAAATGAATTTTACAGGGTTTTGGAATGAACATAACCCCAAAATGAAAAAGTATAAAAAATACCGAAAATGATCACAAATTATGTAAATTTATGCAACTAACAATAAACCACCACCTAAGTTAAACTGCACTCACCTGTAACACAACGAATTTCCGTGAATTAGCAAGTAAAAGGTAACTAAACACTCGCGACACAACCAATTCGGAAACCGCGTAACTTTGACACCTCGCGACGTTTGAGGTGTCAAAACAATATGAATTTTTCCGGCGAATCGAATGGTGGTGCCAGAATGGATGCATATTACCTTAAAAATTAAATTTTCGCGAAAATACATTTTTACCTTTATGGTAATGAGCCAGAAAGAGAATTTAGGTGGAAACAGGATAGCAACAATTTTGTCAATTTTTGAGCAAATTTTGGAAATTCATCCCAGTTTTTCCAGGGAAAATGGAATTTCTCTAATGGATGCCTTTTTGCTTATAAAAAGCGGCAGCACCCAGCGATTGGACCTCTTAGTTTTTTTTGAGAAATCATAGTGAGTTGGAAGATCTAGTGAAGTGAGTGACCAAAATCAAGGCAGGATCCACGCGAGAAAATAAAAAACTTATAGAAAGGTATCCAAAGTTATCAAAGGTAACAATTTGTTGTTTTTTATTTGTGGCATACATGCTATTAATTGGCATCAAGCCCGATATAAATTAACCATTAACGTGGGAGGTGTAAACATGCAAATCATTGCATCGCATCAAGCACGTTAATATTGTTTTCAGCCATCAACGCCGCCGGTACAAGGGAAGAAAATTTTAAGGTGCAATTTCAAGTGAAGGTGTATTTTAATTTTAAGGAATTTAATATTTAAGGTTATTATGTAAAAATAAAAAGGGATGAAATTGGAACAATAAAATTTAAATGTGCATTATTGTGGAGAATTGTGTAAATTAAAATTGAAATAATAAATTATAAACGTACATTTATTGTGGAGACTTGTGTAAATTAAAATTGAAATAATAAATTATAAACGTACATTTATTGTGGAAACTTGTGAAATTGAAATAATAAATTATAAAAGTACATTTATTGTGGAGACTTGTTTAAATTAAAATTGAATTAATAAATTATAAAAGTGTATTTATTGTGGAGACATTTTTTTTATAAATAAATATCCAGTGGAGTGAGGAATATTGTCTTTTTACTGAAACTCAGTGTACATTCGAATCTTGTTTTTGAATCACGAACAAATATAAATTGTCGTGCATTCCTTATACCGCTACACCAGGCCACCTATCGAACACAATTTCTACGAGAAAATGTATAATATATTTTTTGTAGATAATCGCCTAATCTACAAACTTTGTAAACACAATTTTCTGATAAGACGTACGGTTTAGCATATATTTGCAAAAAACTGATATTTTGACCCTTTGACCTTGAATAAAAAAGTTTGCAGTCGCCCAATCGCGTGGCAGTCTCTACAGCTTATGTATAATGATGTTTTTAAGGGCTGTACCAATTTTCAGCAACTAATTATCTTCCAGTCAAACTAAGCACCCACGTTTCAGATGCATGTGTGAGAACCGGTAAGACCATCGTCTTATATAGTAAAAGTTTAAACGTTATGGTTAGATACTTGGATTTAAAGAGCCTTGACAGACTATAGTAGGCTTTGTTGGCTTTTAGCAGTCGTGCGCGTATTTCTGGTTCCAAGCTATTGTCGGCTGCTACTATTGACCCAAGGTAGGTAAATGATTTTACCACGTCAAACTCTACCTTGATTGTGGGACCAATGATAGGTGTTCTTCCAGACGAGGCCACCATGTACTTTGTTTTGCTTTCGTTAATGTGCAGTCCCAGATTTCCTGCCGCTTGTACAATCTGAGTGAAAGCTTCTTGTACAGCTGTTATTGTTCTTCCAATGATGTCAATGTCGTCTGCGTAAGCCAGTAATTGGGTGGACTTGTGGAGGATTGTACCACTTGATGTCACGCCCGAATCTCGGATCACTTTCTCCAACGCCAGGTTGAAAAGGAGGCAGGCCAGACCGTCCCCTTGTCGGAGTCCATTATAGATGTTTATTGGTCTGGACAGTGTTCCGGATACCTTTACTTGGCTTGACACATTGGTCATTGTCAAACTACATAGTCTTGTCAGTTTGTTGGGGATGCCGAATTCTCTCATGGCTCTCTTATACACGGTACTCAACAACGTTATACCGCGATATCGCATGCTGTGATATCTCCTTTTTTATGTACCCGGCAGAGGATGCCTTTTCTCCAGTCTTCTGGCATCATTTCCTGCTCCCATACTTGCACAATTAATTCATGAACTGCTTGGTGTAATGTAGGCCATCCATATTTAACCTTCGCTGGGATGCCGTCTGCACCCGAGGCCTTATTGTTTTTGAGCCGGCTGATGGCTCTGCTAACTTCTTCTATGCTTGGTGGCGGCAGCATAGCATTATCATCAGATATTGGTGGAGCCTCCGAATCCTTAGTTAAAAAGCCATTAATTTTTCAAAAATATCAACGCCTCTTGTTGTACCTGTCATAGGTGCTAGTTCACAAAGTTCCTCATGTATCTCTGGAGAATGAATGAATTCGTATCGGGCAACTATTGCCAGCCTAGCAATATTATTAATATCTGTGCGTTCATCGATAGCGAAACTTGCATATCGACAATACGTCGTTGAACAGTCCTTGCTGACAAAGGGCTTTCATTTATATGTTTCAGTATATCTTTTTTATTTTTGAAATCATCAAAAAGTGAATCTGCACATTCTAAAAATGTATTTTTTTAAAACTCACCATCTGTAAATGGCTCTCCGTACTTGGCTATTTTTAAGGATACAATAAAATAGACTTCGTAGTTGGCTGATGTTTAACTACGAACTGTTGGATTGAACTCTTTTGTTGACCATATTGGATTACATCTTTTTTATATGTTCAGTTTGACAGGTAATTGTAAAAAATGTCGACTAAAAGAACAAGTTTTAAGGACAAGACACCTGCCAGTGTTCGTGGTGTTTTTCGCTCAGACAGAAAAAAGAAGTGCTATTTGAGGAAACGTGTGCACGTGGCTTAGGCTTCAAAATTGAAATGAAATGTTCATGTGAGAATAAGATTAATAAACATATTTTTTCCTGCCCTATGAAATAAATCGACGTATAGTATTTGTTATGAGATTACTTGGCGTTGGACAACAGGGTCTCAACACTTTTTTATCATACATGGACCTATGTAATTCCCTAAATAATATCGTTTATACGAGCGCCGTCGATCCGCCGCAAGGTCCAGCACCCGAACCACCGATTATCGAACAGCCGATGAATCAGTTTCTCGATACCGAACCAACAATTATCGAGGTGAAGACAGCAATAAAATCGCTGAAAAATGGAAAAGCGCCGGGAATAGACCAAGTAACCGCCGAGATGATCAAAGCTGGAGGTGATGTCTTATCACAACGACTTCATGTCCTCATAACACACATATGGCATTCGGATCGTGTCCCTTCGGTATGGAAGAAAGCGATCGTTGTCCCAATTTTGAAGAAAGGCGACAGTCGGGAATGCAAGAATTATCGCGGTATTAGCCTTCTTTCGATCGTCGGTAAAGTATTTACGAAAATAATACAATCGAGGCTACAGAAACATCGAGAGCAAACGAGCCGGGAGGAACAAGCGGGATTTAGACCACATCGAGGATGCATTGATCAAATATTCGCCCTCCGTCAGTTAATGGAAGAAAGAATTCGTTGCGGCAAACGAATTGTCGTCGTTTTCATCGATTTCAAATCCGCTTTCGATTGCATCGATTGGAACAGCTTGTGGAGAGTCTTGGTAACCGAACACGTGCCATTGAGAATCATCCAACTTCTCCAAGCGTCGTACGATGGCTCAACCAGCAGCGTTCGTATTCGAAACGACTTATCCGAGGAGTTCCCGATTCAGACGGGTGTCCGACAGGGAGACGTCGCTTCGCCACTTCTCTTCAACGTTGTGATCGACGCGATTATGCGTGAAGCATTCGATGGACGACTCGGAGTTCAATACGACGACAACAACTTCGTAACAGACTTAATGTTCGCCGACGATAGCGCTGTTTTCGCCGACACGGATGCCGAAGCAACGGACATCTTATACGATATTTCCCGCATCGCCCAATCATACGGGTTAAAAATCAATGCGGAAAAGACCAAAGTGCTCACAACGGATGGATCAAGAGCCAGTGTTCACCTCGATGGAACCCAAATCGAACAGGTTCCAAGGTTCAAATATTTGGGATCATTGGTTGAGGAAACGAAAGTAGCATCGACGGCCGACGTTCACAGCCGTATCGGCCAGGTAACAGCAACATTCGCCTCGCTCAAGTGGTGCATATGGAAACGAGCAAATATCTCCATCAAAACAAAACTACGTCTTTACCGAACGTTGATTCTTCCGATTCTTCTTTATGGATCTGAAACGTGGACACTGCTCAAACCGGACGTTAAGAAGCTCGAGGTCTTCCAAATGCGATGTTTGAGGCAGATCCTCCGTGTCTCACTCCGTGATCGCCTTCGAAACGAGGTTGTCAGACAAAGATGCGATCAGCAAACACTGATCGAAGAAGAAATGCAAAAACGTCGACTACGGTGGTTTGGACATGTTTGCCGAATGGATGATAACCGCTTGCCACGTAAACTTCTCTGGCGAGACCGTCCTGCAGACTGGAGAATACAGCGATCGGCACCGAAGAAAACCTGGTTGAAGAATATCGAGGGTGACTTAAAGA
This sequence comes from Thereva unica, assembly GCA_949987705.1. Classification (NCBI taxonomy): domain Eukaryota; kingdom Metazoa; phylum Arthropoda; class Insecta; order Diptera; family Therevidae; genus Thereva; species Thereva unica. Next base: position 43,123,786 of record OX465281.1, on the reverse strand, counting down.
ATCAACGATTATCAGTTACCGAGGCTCGAGACACCGCCAAAAACCGAGAAGAATGGAAGCGAATCGTGAATAGAGTTCGGGACCCAGCGGCACCGACAGCAGCGTATCCGTTGCGGGGACGTCCCGCTCGGACCGCCAGCTAACGGATCAAAGAAGAAGAAGACGAGCGCCGTAGAAAATATATACACTGCCGCGAAAAGCGTATTTGAACTTTCGTGTAAATTGGCAAGCAACCTCGAGATGCGTCTAAATGGTGAAGCAGGTAATGAGGAAAATTTATTAACCGTTTCTGGGGATGGTACATGGAAAACACAAGGATTTTCATCTTTACAAGGAATAGTGAGTGTAATTGTGAAATATGTATACTGGAAAAGTGATTGATGCAGTTATTGTAAAAATTGCGAGTATTGGAAAGGGCAAGGAAGATACCCATGAATATGAAGAGCACCTTGAGAATCATAAGGATATAATTGCACTATAAACCATGATAGATCGGCAAGTAAGATGGAAACTGAGGGCATGGTCAAAGATCATTGGAAAAGTGTAACTGCTACTATAAAAACTATATAGGAGGCGGAGACAGCAAGAAGTTTATGACCGTCGAAGCAAGTAAGCGTTATGTAGATGAAGTGACTACCTATCACAAAAAAAGAATGCATCGGCCACGTTGGAAAAAGAATGGGTACAAGATTGAGAGAGGTCAAAAAAAAGTTGGCTTTACTGAGAAAAACCGAAGCACAAAATGATAAAAAATTTGAAACTCCGGGCCAGAAAAATAAAAAACCTAAAAAAAACCTGAAGATAAAAGGACAGAGCTAACTTTGAAAGAGATAGGAACAATTTCAACATATTACGGATTAGCTATTCGACGTAATTGTCAGTCTGTTGAAGACATAAAGAATGCTATATGGGCAATTTTTATCATAAAATTTATAAAAAAAATATGCGAAAAGGAAAAAAGGATTGGGTAACTGAAAATATGGTTGCGGTTAAGTGCATTACCCGCGGGTAGGGGGTTGCCTATCACTGGTCTAGATATGTAAATCCACCTTTACGCACAACAATAAAGCTATCATCTCTTGGTTTTTTATCCTCTCAAGGCCATCGAACTTCTTCTTATTTTCTCTATTTTCAAACGCAAACAGCTTTCGAACCACTGCACCTGTAATTGACGCCATCTGTCGGAAAAAGCCACGATCTTTATCCCGAATAATATTCCTCTCTATTTGGCAAAAAATATTCTGAATTAGCAAACGACAATTAACAGACAAGTAGCTTGAATTTAATTAGGGCGAACGCCATTTACATAACTATATTGCGACCAATACTAAAAATATTGTACGTAGTAAATGATAGGCAATGTAAATTTTTTAATACATTTTTTTAATTCACTCGATCCAGTATCTCATAATTTTTATTTTTATGAATCCCTCATTTTTATCGCAAACTCCTAAAAAGTTTAAATTTCTCCTGAAACATCTTGCACCAACATAAACATTATAAGAGGCTACATTAAAATTTCCCAACTTAAGTACGTGCTGCTTGTATAAAGGAGCAGCTAATTCCACGCAAATCCGAAGCGCAAAATTCTTCCAGGATCAAAAACAACAAAAAAAAAGAAAAGAAACACACAGAACACAAATCGAAAGTACATAATACAAAATTCGAAAAGGTGCTTTTGGTATAGGCTTAGGTGAGTTTTTCTTTCACAATATCCACCCTCTATGCGTTATTAATGATAAAAGTTTGTGCCCAGTATGAAAAACACTTTCCACCTTAGACAATAAAGCAGGAAACTCTGTCCCAAAGTAAGAAAGCCATTAAACTTGTAAAAAGTGACAAACTTTTAAGTGGGGCCATAAAATCGGTTACAACCGTTTATCATGCTCTAAGTTGGAGGAGTCTCTCGTGGAGCATTCAACATCAAAAAGAACCCAGAACGAAGTCACTTTTATCATCGTTCGGGAAGCCAGAACGGAGCACTTGACGACATCAGTAGAAGCAGTCCCGGAGTGGTCGTAACGATTAAAATCCGTCGTTTTCTTTTAATACGCATTAAAATCAACTAACTACACACACAGCCATAAAAAAAATTAACTTGAGTGTCCTTACGATCAATATCCTTGCAGGATATCGCTTGAGTTGGAGCCACATTTGCCCCAACCAGCATCGGTTACTTACTTGGCCGGGTGCATTGGACCATTAAGTAAATCTACACCCTGTGCTCCTCTGGCAGGTGCGCTCCTTCCGTAAAGGGACGGCAAGGACCTAAATTTTTTTTTCTTTCGCAAAATTGGAAAATTTTTGCAATTTTACGAAAAACTTTTTCGCAACACAATGAACGAGAAGAAGAAGCATATGAGGGCGTTGTATATTACTTTCGTTCTCCCCTACTCTCATTTTTTAAAGGTGTGAGGACTCTTGCTGGGACCACTATGGACCCTGTTCTGGTACGTTGACGTCGTCCTCGTCGTCGTCGTACAACTTTGATTTATACAACAGCGATGAGTAAAAAAGAAGTTTGTAAACAACTTGTGGAAAATGTTAAAAAAAGGAGCGAAACCGCCGAGTACGTCATGCCTTCAATATTTGAGAAAACTTTTCACATTGTATTTATATAGAGAGAGAGTCCTGTAAAAATGTACGTAACGACACAAACATTATGTTGTTAGTGATAGCGACAAATCTTGTTTGTCTTCGGCATGAAATTTATGTTTGTGGTTTTTCCTTTTTCCTTCTTTTCTTTTTTTTTATTAAATATTCAACAAAAATTAATGGAATGAAAATTTTTGTGAAATTTATTATTAGTTTGCTGAAGCGGCGGCGGTGGCGGCATTGAACATTTTTGAGGTTATGTTGAAACTTTAGTCAAAGGCACAATATGTTTCAGGTGGGTTTGAGAAGTATGATCAGAATTTCTTCATGCACCATCGGTTTTTAATTTTCTTTCGACGTTATTTCTGCTTCGATGGATGAAGTAATAAGTTCGTGATATTTGGAGTCAATATTGGCAGAATGTTCCAAGCCAAATTGCAAAACAAACTTTTTTATCAGGCGATTTTAAATTCTAAATTTCGACAAGAATTGAAATGTTTGAATGAGCAAGTTTTTGACAAATATATGACGCTATAATATACCTTCTTGGCTTCACTGTTACTATTTAATCAAATGTAAAAAGTTATATATGTATAAGAGTTACATATAAGTTGATCAATCTGTACTGAAACAACAAACTTCGGGCTATTATACCGCGGGCAGTAAAAAATGTTGGTTCTTGGTAGGGCTGCCATCACCCAAATTGCCGAGGCCGGACAAAAACTACAAAAACCCCGGACATTTGGGTGAAATTGAGTTTTTTTGCCCCGGACACCCAATTAAAAAAAATGAACGAATATGTTTTCTGGCGAGTTAAAATCCAACCGTCGCGTCGTATCGAATCGATAACCAACTATATATTTGGCTACCAGCTTTTCCTTTTCTGGCATTAAGTTGTTGCTATGAAACCTATGACACAACCTCGCACAGGACAGAAACTTGGGAAACTTAGGGCAAAGATATCCACAATTGCCCCGTTTACAATTACTAGGTTGAAAAGTTGGGTCGAGGTTGAGTTGAAATTTCGACCACCGTATATAATGTCGAGTTGAGTTCACTTTGGGTTGAAATAGAGTTGAACTGAAATAAAGGTATGAATGCTGAGTTGGGTTGAGTGGACCCAGCTTCAACTCGACCCTCGTTTAAGACTGAGTTGAACTTGGGTTAAATCTAGACATAGTCGGGGTAAGTAAAAACCAGAAGAGGAAACAGAGACGGAAAATGAATATGCCAAAATTAAAAGAAGAGCAAATTAGGGGTGAATATGAGAACTTACTAGATGTCAAGTCTGCACTCCATTACTCGCGAAGTTGCTTCGGCGAAGTTTTTCTCGCAGTTGATCTTAGTCAGAAGCACGGTATACATAAAAAAGGAAGAGAAATGTCATTTTAGTGCTGAAGTCACTTGGTGACCCCTTTCTATATAAAATCGAAGCTGCTGTTGTTGTTTCTGCATTAGTGCTGACGTCACAAGGGGACGCCTTTTTACGGTGCGATGCGATGCGTCACCTGGCACACCACAGACCGCGAGTCCTTTAACTCAGCCGCAAAAACCGTCAAAGGTACAAAGTCGGCCGAGGCGAAGTAAAGTTACACAAAGTGAATCGAAGTGCCTCTCTATGTACATTCTCGACTTCGACCAACTTGGGATCAACTTTGCTAGTAGAGAAGTGCAGACTTAAGAACAAATAAACTTAACAATGTAATGACCCAGCGGATAAAAGCAGAGCATACCAACTAACGCTAAGTAGAGGCAGAACAATAGATTCACAAAGAAAAGAAACGAACTAAGAAGAGCATATACAAAGCAAAAAAAGCCAGTATTGGGAAGAAAACTAGTGGGATGTTGTGCCTAGAGACTAGCCACTAATTACGCTTTTTCATGGTATTCTTTCTGTTGAATAACACTTCAGATTGGATGACAATATATTAAGTGGAGATTGATCCGCACTCACTTCCAACCCGCCGGATCTGGGAATCGAGGCCAATAATTCGAATGTGTCAAATTGAAAAAAAAAGCACATCACACATGTAAACACTATAGAAAACGAATCTAAACATTTTTCTTTGGATTGGAGGATAATCTAATGTGATGCACTTTGCACAACAGAATTAGGTGTATTATTTTACTTAAACATACATGTCTTATTGTTAAAAATTCGGCTTACCGCACCCTAGTTTGGCCATGGAGATTCATGAGTATCACACTGACCAATGCTATATATAATTAATCTTGAAAAGTTTTTGTTAAAGGTTTATGTAGGTTATAAGTTGTGAGACTGCGTAATCTAAAACTTACCAAAGTATTTAACAAACACTACAATATAATCATCATAGCTTAAAAAATAGAAATCAAATGTAAACAATAAAATTCTTTGATTCTTCACCTTCACCTTCACCTCATGGTATATTTCTTTATTCAATATAAACAATAGTTTTTGAGCAGCAAATAAAAACTATATGCCATAATTTCGTTATCATCGGTTTTTGTTCTGGAAGCAAATTTAGAGACGTATTCATGTCAAAAACTTGTTTCATATGAAACAAAATCCCCGAAGGAAATTAAAAAAAAATATTATGACGAAAAAAAAGCACCGCGAGCCGAAGGATCGAACTCGCAGCCCCACAGACGAGGGACTTTCCCTAGCCCTTTATAGTCCATGGAAATGGTACTTTAACATTGCAAAAATGCAGGACAAGGTTTTATTTTTGGGATGTGTAGGGGGGTCAGGGTGAGCTTAAGTTTGAGTTTTCGGGATTCTAACCCCTCCCCCCCATTTGGCCGCCATCTTGGAAAACGTATGCAAATGGTTTTTCCACTATATCTCCGAAACGGCACATCTTACCGGAAATTTGCAAGGACACTTTTTGTTTAGAATTAAATAATCTACAATTTATTACTTAGAAATTTTGTGGTAAAATGAATAATTAAGAAGTTATAAGCCTTAGAACACAAAAATTAGTCACAATATTTTCTTTAAAGGCTCTTTTTTGTTGTTTAAATATACTTCTGGTTGAAATTTCCAGACCATTTTCTCAGTTTTTGGTCTTTTGACCAAGAGCTACATTTTGATATATTTCCCAAGTCTGTAGCTGCAGTACTTTCAGAGATGAAAGTAGGCTTCAGACGGACAGACGGGCAGACGGACAGACGGACAGAGCCTCTGTATAAGCTTTTTTTTTTTTGAAAAAGCTAAAATGAGGGGAATAGAAGAATCAGCAAACTCAAATGACACAAGACATTTTTCCACAAAGTTAATCAGCAACTTAAAGAATTTAAACCCAGAATGACCTTGTTGCAAGTATAAAAATGGGGATGCACTACTATACCAAGAGCTGCAGAAACGTGCCTATCGAGTACCAGGATGAATTGTTTTTGAAATGTTAATACTCACAGCGACCATACGAAATATCGTGGTCTGCCTGGGCGGAAGTAGTGCCTAAATTTAGTATGTTCGTTTTTCGGAAATTTTTGGAACCGAAACGTGACCTATCGAGTAAGAGCTTGGAATTACCTATTTAGTACTTACGGAGTAAAAACAAAAATATGTTGGTCTGCCTGGTCAAATCTGCCGCTAATGTCTTGGCAGACCACTTTTTTGTTGTTGTTTTGGGACCGCAACTGATTATTAAGAGTTTCAATTGTGATCACAGTCAGTATTTCCGAGCTCCTTCCACATCCAAGAGTTCAAACGCAGGGTTCATTACCACCTTCTTCAATACCTCGTACCTTCATAACCCTTTACCTATCCCCCCCCCCTTACTAAGCTTACTGCTAGACATTGCAACATGATATGACAAACGACATGACGGACTGGTGGTACAAAGAGTGACCTCTGAGCTTAGCACTACCACATAAAAAAAGATCACCTTTTATCTTAGTGTTTAATTACTACTTAAACCTTAATAACGCCTATACCACCTGCTTGGTCGTTTTGATCTGAAAAGAAATCGGTTGGACATTGAGTGGTTTAATAACTAAAATCTTGGTTTCCTTGAACGTTGAGTGGTTTAATAACTAAAATCTTGGTTTTATCTTTTCGTTTCGCATCTGTGTACGTTTGATAATTGATTTGTCACTGGAACTTTCAAATAAAGCGAGAGCATTTTCGCCACACCGAAGTTTGCTTGTATGCGGATTAAGAGTCAATTTTTAACTAAGATTTGTTTTAATTTATTGAGTATCATTCAATTGAACGGGTCACCCCTGACACAAGCAGTGCCCGGGTTTTACCCGGACACTTTTCAAAACCCCGCACGCGATTTGCAGGCACTGAGACTTATTTGGTCTATTGTGACAAACCCATGATTAAAAACCTCGGCAGCTATTTCCTGTGCTCCCGAAATTGTCCAGGATCGATCTTCGAGTGCCCGGAGACCCAGTCGAACAAGACCCTCTTTTTCCTGGACAAGCTTGGAGTACCTACGTCAAAGAACGACCAAGAGCCAGCGACGTATTTTGGATTAGTCATGAAAATTTCCACACTGAATCTTATACACCTGCTGAACAATAAAAGCTAGTTCTGGCAACCCGCAGTGGCCGGAATGTAGTACCCTAAAATTACAAAGGGGGTAGGAAATAAAGTTCAATTTTGTTATAGTATTAGTCATGAATTTTCAGGAGATTATTTTTGATGGTATTATCTATTTATAAAAATTATTGCCAGAACATTTCCCCGTCACCAAAGTGCCGCCAGAACGCTGTAAATATTCATTTAACAAAACGATATTTTTGTTATTTCATTATAGTTCAGTCGACAGAGTCAGCCTAAATGTTAACTCACGAAACTTTTTCTAAAAATATAGTTTTTCGTGAGTAGAATATGTTAAAAAAAAAGTTTCGGAAAATCGGTTGTACGCTACCTCTAAAAACAACCCCCTAAAAACATAAAATTTCGTTTTTGGCTAATATCTCTTAAACGGAAAGTCCTATCCTAAAATATTGTTTACAAAGTTTGTAGATCATGCAATTATCTACAAAAAATGATATTATACATTTTCCCGTACGAATCGCTGTTCATGAGATATCGCCGTTTTAAAGATTTAAAATTCTCATCCCCTAATTCTCAACTTGTATAGGTCATCAGATAAAATAAATCCTTTGTTGCACTACATGGCTAATATTTTCAGGGGTGATTCCAGGATGGTTTTGAAGGGACTAATTGTTCTAGAGAGGGGGCTATCCCCACTATCCACTACGATACAGGGTGTTTACCAAAGAAAAATTTTTTTTATTATCTACAAGATACGTAGGTTCAAAATATGACCAAACTGCTAAAATATTGCAATTTTTCTGGAAAAACGAAGAATATTGGGATTTAGATCACGCTTTTTAATTCCATATCGTGTAAACGGAGTCACTCAAGTTCCTGTTCTAAATATCATATAAAATAATACACATTTACCTAAAAGATGAACCTAATTACATTGCTCTACGATAATTCGTCTAGGAGTTATTCAACTTTAAGTAAATATTAAAAAAATACATTTTTTTCTTTCGTAAACACCCTGTATCGTAATGGATAGTGGGCATAGCCCCCTCTCTAAAACAATTAGTCTCCTGAAAACCATCCTGGAATCACCCCTGAAAATATTAGCCATGTAGTGCAACAAAGGATTTATTGAACGTCTGATGACCTATACAAGTTGAGAATTAGGGGATGAGAATTTTAAATCTTTAAAACGGCGATATCTCATGAACAGCGATTCGTACTGGAAAATGTATAATATCATTTTTTGTAGATAATTGCATGATCTACAAACTTTGTAAACAATTTTTTAGGATAGGACTTTCCGTTTAAGAGATATTAGCCAAAAACGAAATTTTATGTTTTTAGGGGTTGTTTTTAGAGGTAGCGTACAATCGATTTTCCGAAACTTTTGTTTAACATATTCTACTCACGAAAAACTATATTTTTAGAAAAAGTTTCGTGAGTTAACATTTAGTCTGACTCTGTCGACTGAACTATAATGAAATAACAAAAATATCGTTTTGTTAAATGAATATTTACAGCGTTCTGGCGGCACTTTGGTGACGGGGAAATGTTCTGGCAATAAATTTTATAAATAGATAATATCATCAAAAATCATCTCCTGAAAATACATGACTAATACTATAACAAAATTGAACTTTATTTCCTACCCCCTTTGTAATTTTAGGGTACTACATTCCGGCCACTGGGGTTTGCCAGAACTAGCTTTTATTGTTCAGCAGGTGTAAAAGATTCAGTGTGGAAATTTTCAAGACTAATGAAATGACAACCCAAAATACGTCGCCGGCTCTTCCTCTAATACTTTTCGAAGAAAACTTTCACGTTGTGAGTGCATTGATGTCAGTTTGACTGTCCAAAAACAGTCTAATTTTAGGTAGAACAATCTTACGCGGTTTGTATCTCCGAAAAACTTCTTACAACATCCAAGAGATTACACATTCGGATCTTCGCCATCTCCCTGAATATCCTCCTGACTATCAGTAGAGCTATTTAATTGTGTTAGAGGGGACTTGGTTGTGAATTATAGGTACACAAAACTTTTCGTTCAACTCCCATTTCTTTGTAGATTATACCACAGCACCTGTTCCATCTCCTTTAATGCTTGATACGCACCCAAATGTATTCTTTCAATGTTCTTGCAGCTATCCAATTCAGCGTTATACATAGATAGGAACTCAGCGGGGTCACGACTAATGCTGCTTTCGTGGTGATGGATGACACTGTTACGCCACTCTGCACCTCAATGAAGTCCGACAGTTTTCTATTATATGTATGACATTATATTCCTTAATGACGACTATGCCAACAAAAGGTTCTTTTCCCGAAGACAAATAGTTTCCTTTTTTGCCTCGTCTTTGAATATATGTATGTATGTACATTGCGGCGCATCAGTATGGGTAGCATTTAATCCGCACAGCACCATCACATTTGGTCGAATAGGGAAGCGCATGGAGCTGTAGAAAAAACTTGTGTAAACTTATTTATAAGTTCCGAAAATTCCAAAATGAGCATCCTGGCGAATAGACGCGTACTGAAGGAAAAGTTATATAATTCAGTTTGAGCATTTCACAGAAAATATCCAAACGTAATTACACGGTTACATGTGTTTGTCTTATCCATGAGGATTTACACGATATCCACAGTGAGCGAGGCCGGGGCGTAGCCGAGGAGTGATGGAAAGTTGTAACCTCTTAAGCTTTAACGTATATTTCACACCCAGTGCTCCACCTGCCGGAGCAATCCAGCATTTCAACAGGACGAAAAGCATGAAAAGGGTGTTGTGAATGGCTCTTTAACTTGTTCCACCTTTTGTCTTTGATTATACTTTTCAAAGTTGCCTAAAACCTGCTGCAGGAAAAAAGCGAGTGGAAGAAAGGCAAAATAAGGAGTAATCTGTTGAGCAGGGAGAGCATATTTCAGGGGAGCGAAACTTTGAGACGACACAACAAGCCCTGAATTGGTACGGAATTTGCATTTGTAAAGCGACAAGGATAAACCATTCGACATTAATGCTCCCTGATGAAAAGGATATCGTGCTGCCTTACTGGCATACAGCCATAGATATTCCCTTCCGTTCGCCCACCCGCCGCCCGGCGGATTCTTTTGAAAACCGTTTTGCTAGAAAGTGAAGAGATTAGAGGATGTTTTGTGAGCTTTTCAGGAACAACAGGAATATCAACTTCATTGCTAACTCAGTTAGAACGAGCCAGAGGAAAAATGTTTAAAAACTGCGAGAAGTGAGCGCCGAACCCCCACCGTATACGGGAGGGATGAAACGAGAAATGAAATTTTATAAGTATTTCGCCCCCTTTTCATGAACTTTTTCTTCATATTGCCTATGTGTGTAGGTAGAGCGCTCCTTATATATACATTTGCATGCACGTTGATTTAAACCTATTCAAAGTAGCTGAGCGGAACGCCATCTTTTGAAAATTCGTGAACTGGAAATTGATTATAGGATTACCATTTCTGCATTTTCTGTAAGGGAAAATAAAACGAGAGGAAGCGAAATTCCTTTAAATGAATTTTATTTAGCTTTAAATTTCGTTTGCTTTGTGCAGATAAAATGCTGAGCGGTGAGTGCGTATCAATAAGCAGAGCAGAATGTGGCTTCCGTTTTGCTTATGTGAAGGAATTTTGGGACTATTGGAAATTCTGGATGTGATAGGTAACACGACGAAATAAGATTGAATTCTTATTCGATTCCGGTTCATGCTTCCTTTAATATGGCATCTCTTAAGTTTCTTCGCCTTAGTCTTCCAGCAGATGTTTGGCCTACTCGTCATTTCCCATAAATTAATCCGCTTGGGATACTTCCCGGACCGTTTCCTCTTTACTCATATGAACTAGATGTCCTGCATACCGGATTCTATCAAGTTTGTTTTTTTCATGTTATCTATTGTATAGTCTACAGAATCGCCCTCTCTTATAAGTATAAGGAGACAACTACGTATATACATATTTCCTAAACTACCCCAGCTGGAAATGGAGTGCTCCAACAGCCATGTCATACGTCAGAAGCGTTCTAGGAGCATTATAGAAAAGCTTTTTAAAAAGGAAATATTCATGGACGCCTGTGGATATGTGATCATCCGTTATCGAGAAGTTTTGTTCATCTTTTGCAATCGCCTTTTGCTTTCCAATAGCGAGCGTGTCTAACCAGTCTAAGCAGTCCCCCAACTAAATTCTAACCACTTCCAAAGTCTCTCCGTATCGAACGAAAGCCGGGCTATTGAGTATGCTAATGCCACATCTTATGGTCACGAAGATAATTGCCCTTTTTTTTCTATAAAATTTATTAAATCTCCAGTAAAGCTTCCTCGAGAGCACATTTAACAGTGCTCAAAATAAGCTCCCGTGTGCATCGCTCCCAATTTTTCCCACTGGGACTGTCGCCTCAAACGCCACTAAGAGGTCAGAGTGTATTTTGATAAGGGCCTAGGTCTCGGATCGGTACCAGTACTGCCACTCGCTCAGCGCTTTGTCGTCTCCATTTCGAATTAAGAAATTACCTATTCATCGCACCAATTTACAGTACCACAATACAATGCTATACCCTATATGGACATGACAGACAAAAGACAACTTAGCCGTGAAACCGCAGAAAAAGCAGAGCCGCGCAAGGCGGGTCAGAGAAGAGCCGCTGGCAAAAAAAACTATAGCAATAAATCTTGGAGGGAATGCTACTTAACATCCTTTGTTCCTCATCCTCTGGGCTGAACTTATGCGTTCTGAATGCTAGGAGTTTAAAAAATAAAATGGAGGAGCTGAGACATATGTTTGAACATACGAAAATGCACGTCCTTCTGGTAAGTGAAACTTGGTTGAAACCAGAAATTCCCTCATCCTTTGTTTCATTTCCAAATTTTTCGATGCATCGTAACGATCGTATTGATCGTACCGGTGGTGGTGTTGCCATATATGTAAACTCTTCGCTCTCGTCTAGAGTGGTAGGCAAGTCCAGTGGCTCTCATTTTGAGTTCATAGCTGTCGAAATAAAGTCTGCTGGCGATAGTTGTGTTGTGATCAGTGTGTACTGTCCTCCTAATTTATTCAATCCAGACATCGCTGCTGAGTTTTACAATCTTGTCTCTAGCCTTTCTCGCCGCTATGAGAATATAATTGCTGCTGGCGACTTTAATGTTGATCTGTTGAAAGCTAATACACGTGCGAACACCCTCAGACATTTTCTTGAATCTCTGGATTTACATGTTTTAAATCAACTCCCAACTTATCTGCACTGCCAAAACCCGTCCCAACTTGATGTTCTTACTGCTACATCCATTGATTCAGTGTTAAAATTCAATCAAATCTACCCTCCGAGCTTTCTTGATCATGATATCCTATTCCTCTCTTATCGTTTTGATTTTCTTCCCTGCTCCGCACCTTCCTCCTTTTCTTATCGCGATTATAGGAATGTTAGTTCTGACCTGCTTTCTGAAGTCGCATCCTCTATGCCCTGGAGTGTTATCTACAACACAACTTCTGTTGACACCAAAGTCGATATCTTGACCTCATTCATTTTATCTGCTTATGATCAATGTGTACCCCTTGTTACAAGAACACGTAGTCCCTCCTCTCCTTGTCCCTGGCTCTCTCGTGAAGTCCGTGACCTTATAATTCAGCGGGAGCTCTTGTATAGACGCTATCGCAGGACTAGGAATCTCAGTTACCGTAATGATTACAAACAGCTTGGAAACCTCATAAATAGCAAGGTTAAATCTTTGAAGCGTGAGTACTATTCCCGTAAGCTTGACCCAAAACTAAATTCTAAAGAGCTTTGGGCTAATCTTCGTTCGCTGGGCATTCATGCTCCTGCGGTAGTCCCGTTTGAGGCTGGTGTGAACCTTCTCAATTCATCTTTCATTCAGTCTACCCCTACCTCTGCATCCACCTCCTTTCCTAGTCCTTTCTGCTTTGACTCACTTAGTTCTGATGGTTTTAACTTCCGCTGTGTCGACTCGCTTGAAGTCCTTGAGATATTGCTATCTATTTCTTCCAATAGCATAGGCTGTGATGAGCTTTCCCCCCGATTTCTTAAGCTACTCTTGCCACTAATCGTGGAAACTATCACGCATATCTACAATTACTGCCTGACAACTTCTCAAGTTCCCTCGCTTTGGAAGAAAGCCAGAGTCATTCCCTTACCTAAAAAATCCTCTCCTGCTGACTTAACAGATTTACGTCCTATCAGTATTCTTCCCTTCCTTGCCAAAGGCTTTGAAAAAATTGTTTATACCCAAGTTCTGCAACATCTCGAATATAATAACCTCATCTCTAAATTCCAATCCGGCTTTCGTAGATCCCATAGCTGTGTGGCTTTCGTAGATCCCATAACGACTGACTTGCGCTCTGCGATCGACAAGGGTGATATTGCGATTCTGGTTCTTCTGGATTTCTCTAAGGCTTTCGATTCTGTGGTTCACTCTCTTCTGCTTTCCAAACTTAGCCAACTCTACCACTTTTCTTCCTCTGCTATTCGACTTTTCTATTCTCTTCTCTCTAATAGACTTCAGCGTGTCCGCCATAACAATGTTGAATCCTCGTTTCTACCTGTGCCTTTGGGAGTTCCGCAAGGCTCTATACTTGGCCCTCTTCTCTTTTCGCTATATGTCAATGATCTTCCCTCTGTTATCCATCGTTCCTCCTTTCATCTATATGCTGATGATCTCCAGCTGTATACATCATGTCCTCCTAGTCAGCTTGAACTCTGTATTTCTGATTTCAATAGTACTTTATCCCAAATTAATGAATGGTGCCCTTTCAATTTCCTTAAACTCAATCCTAATAAATCCCAAGTACTATTTCTTAGTCGTCGCTCTTTGTCCACTGACAACATCCCATCTCTCTACTTGATAATACCCCTTTTCCTATTGTTGACTGTATACATAATCTTGGTATTGTTATTAACTCCAAACTATCCTGTTGCAAACATGTTTCACTTATGATCTCCAAGATCTATGGCACTTTACGCAAACTCTGGCTATATTCTAGTCTTTTATCGCCATCTATTCGCCTCAAACTTGTTAAGCCCCTCGCTCTACCTCATTTCCTCTATGGTGCCCTTGTATATATATCCTTCGATTCATCCTGCCGTCAGCGGCTCCAAGTTGCTTTTAACGATTGTTTAAGGTTTATTTTTCACATGCGGAGGTCTGATCATGTGTCTGGTGTGCAAAATTCCTTGCTGGGTTGCGGCCTTTTTCACTTTATTGATGTTATGGCATTGGTCCTCCTGCATAAAGTTCTCCGTACTAACAGTCCGTCTTATCTTTCCGACTTCCTTACGCCCCTCCAATCCCTGCGGTCAATTAAATTTCTCATTCCCGCACATTTCTCCTTAATTGGTAATCGTTCTTTCTTTGTGCACTCGCTCAGGCTCTGGAATAGTCTTCCTAACTACATCCAAAGAATAGGCACAGTCACAGCTTTCAGAAGGCAGGCATCTCTTTTTCTTTCTTCTTCTTCTCTTTAGTATTTCTAATCTTTCTCTTCTTTACTTCCACATATTCTTGTCCTATCTTAGTAAAGTTTTTTATTACTATTTTCATTCTCTCTGTTCTCTTTCCTCTCTATGATCTTTACTACAAGATATTTTCTTTCCCTATTTTCCACTCTTCTCAGTTTATTAAGTTTAGTTTTTGTTTATATGTATATTAAAATTTATTTTTATCAATTTATTATTCTATGTACTCTAAAAGATGTAAGTCTTGTGTACATACCTATTCTATATGAAATAAAATAAAATAAATCTTGCCCGAAGTTGCTCTACCAAGAAAGGTAGAGCTGAAAACCTTGCTTTAAGTTGCCCCAGTTCAACTCTCATCAGGCTCTTGAAACATATTTTGCTGAGATATCTCAACCTATAGCAGGTCATTAAACAAAATTCTAAATAGTATCCAAAATGATACTGACGTATCCAAAGTGACAGCACTGGTCCGTGATTTTCTGACAGCAATTTCGATATCGTTGGCATAAGCAAGCGTGGGCGGATTTGTGGAGATTGTTCCTCTTAAGTACTTACCAGAATTTTCGGATTATTTTATCAAAAGCCAAGTGGAAGACAGGCTAGACTATCCCATTCTTGAAGCCTATTAAAGCATATGAATTGGTCTAGCTCTAGATATTATGCCGTATATCTTGAATTGGTTCATCATTTTTGTCGTGGTGAAGTGTAATTACCTTGGAGAAGGTTTAATGGTCATGTCGTTATTGGCTAGAATGTAAACCTTATAAATGTTAATCCATCTAGAGAAGAATCTCCAAAGTATGAAAATGAAAAAATGTTCAAAGCAGTAGAACGGAATAATGCCTGCCCAGGTTTAGTGTAAAGACCATGTTGAAGACTTCAGGTTGATTGCCCGAAGAGGCTAACCCGCGATTCCCATAAAATAAACTAAAATAAACAAAAAATCCTAAATAACATTAAAAATATTTGAATTAGTTAATTCGTCACTGTCTATTTGGCCCTCACGCCGAAAGATTGGACTCCACCACAACTGACTTATGCAGAAGTTGTGGTCATGAGGAAGAAACTGTCTCCCATATTCTTTGTACATGTCTAGCCTCTCGAGGAAAAGAGGGTCCTTCCTCTGCTCACATTTCTTTAATGGATTGAGTGAGTTGCAAACCACTGGTGCTGTTACCTCTGCCGCTTTATTAAAAGCTCCCAATGGTTTGAAATGGCCTGAATTTTGTCCCAACATTAAAATGGCATCACAATGGGCCATTTCAACCTAACCTAATTATGAAAAGACTTCCATTACAACCACAAGTCCAGACCGCCGACGATCTCCAGCCGAAAAAAACCAAAACTATTTATTTCCTGTTTCAACGTGTGGCCTCGACCCATGACCCCGATATTAAGAGTCCCATGCTCTAGCTACTCTTGGACTCTAAGGAATAAGTTGAATATTAATTTGCCTGAGTTGTCGTCATACATTGGTCTATGAAGCTTCAAGGGTATGTTGCTTTTTTGCTTTTTATGTAAAACTCTACAGCTCAGAGGTAAGCCTCTTTTTCATTCTTTACGGAGCATTGTCGAATACAAAATTATAGTCGAAAATATAGTAGATAGGGTGATGCAGCAATACCATCGCGAAAAATCGTCAAGGGTATGAAACTGGCAATATAGTGCAGAACAACTTATATGCAATACTCTTTTCACCAATATTTCTTGGTCTAGTGCAGACCCTTCATATAAAGAGTAATTCCTCAGATACAATGTCTTGTTGGTTTTGAGACTGTTTATGGCTTTGCTAACTTCTTCTTACTCGGACGTGGGGAGCGTAGAATCATTGTCAGGTATTGATGAAGCCTCCAATTTCTCAGCTCGCTCGCATTTTAATAGTAACTAGTTGGGATCCCCGTTACCGAAATTCGGTCACAAAAACAATAAATATATAAAATTCACGATTTGTTCGAATTTAAATTCAATTTAAATATTTTTATTTCAAAAAAAAATTATACGCAATGGCGAATTTTTAATTACTATGAAACATTTCCATTGTCGCTCCAGAGCATCTAAAATTTCCCAGGATATTTTTAATCGCATCCATGACGTCTTGCTTGGCTATGTAGTGAAAAATAGCAGCAACATCAGTAACTACAGCATCATTGAAACGATACAACACAACTCAATAATACTATACACAAGAGAGTATAAAAAAAATGCACGCACAAAGTGACCGAGTTTTTTTAAGTCAGTTATGCCGCCAAAAATCTACACAAACGCTTGTTTTTCTCTGTTTCTCATTGGCTTCACTGAAACGGCATTTGTGTCAATCGTAGGCTACTCAGCTCTACGTTGATGCTCACAAAAAATTCAAATTTTCCAACGGCTTTTTAAAATTCGAAAAATTAAAATCGCTATAACTTTTTTATTCGTGAATCGATTTCGTTGAAATTCCTTATTACAAAACTATGCCATAAAAAGAACATTTTCTGAAAATTTAAACGAAATCGGTCCACGAACAAAAAAGCCTTAGCGTGTACAAACTTTTTGTTTGCCTATTAATATATAAGATATGTGGATTTCATGGAGCACTATGAAAAGCCACATAGCAGGGTTTCGAACCCTGTAAATTTTTGGTGCGGGTATGGGTCGGGTTCAATACATTGCAATTTAGAGGGTTCAAGTTCGGGTTCAGGTTTGGGTTCAAAACTTTTCACAGAAACAAAATTTTTATATGCTGTTTATTTTAAAAGTTATTTTCATTTATTTTAGAACAAAAAAAAAATACGTTAAAAAGCACAAATTCTTAATGATTCCTCAGAGAGATGCATTCTTTGTAGAGCTAAAACAAGCACAAGCTTAAGAAAAGAAAACTCTTTCAACACTGACTTGAGTTGCGGGAACAGCTGATATGACTTTCAAACGATAAAGGTGCATCTATTTTTTTGTTCCCAATATATGAATTTTAATTTCTAAATGCCGCACACTTGGATAATTACTTCCTTTAAAAATTGAACCTGAACCGAATTTTTGATTGGGTTCGGGTTCACATAATTTTAAAAAAAATCTCGAACCGGAGCGGGTTCAGGGCTCGGGATCGGAAACCCTGCTACACGGTCATATCAAGGTTTAGTGAGTTGATTTTTCTTCACCTGCTGGGGGCTGAAACAACCAGCTCCGCCTTGGCTTTCTGGAACCATACATATTCCATATTTTTGGAGCTCCCGAAGTTATGTTCTCATAACAATGTTCGACCCTTCTAGTCGAAGGGGTTAGCTAGACTGAAGAAGCATTTCATGAGAAATGCATGTAATGTTGCATAAACACCGTATGCTAATGGCTTATCCTAACGCGATATCAAATCAGTCCTGGCCGTCATCCGATCATACTTTAAGGAAGAACTCGAGGAGTGGAACAACCGAATATCGGTATTGCGTGTGGCCTCTGTGGCGCCCATCATGGAAGCATTGGCACAGGTACAGGCACACATCGGGCCCTCTTTGGGTACCATGGATCACATAACCAGTTCTGAAACAATTACGAGCCTTGTAAGGTAGTAAACTTTCAACCTGGTCAAGTGGCGTGATAGGTTCGCTGAAGCGCGCAGTTCAAAGAAAGGCTAGTGGCAGTCAGTATGAACTGGGGGTAAACCAGAACTTAGGAAGCAAAACCTCTTCAGAAGTAAGCTACCCACTCGAGTAATCCTAACAAGGCATTTTTCCGATGAGGTATAGATCTGCTTAGGTAGACTGGCAGAGACCGCCAGACCAGTACCCATTGCGGCTTGCTCCTCTCAATATGCCCCACCTACCTATTCGCGAAGTGATAGCTTTTGACCCCCGATATTCTGTTGAAAAGACCAAATAGTGTGAGGCCACAGCGACATGTCCTATTTAATGGATATTTTGAGTTACCACCCAAATATCCGCCAGACGGATTTATAGACCTCTGCAGGCGGAGTGTAATTTCGCGATCCACCTGGTTAGGGATAAGACAATGTGTCGTTGGTGGCGATCAGTCCTGGTGGAGAGATAACTTTTCCTGTGGGCTATTCGAGGCTCGGGGGACTTTCGAGAGGGCAATGGGGAATTGTTTTATGCCGGTCCCTTGAACCTCGAGATTGTCCTCCGCGAGAAATACATACGTCTACCGAGGGCATCCATCGAAACCTTACAAAATTTTTGGATCCATATATTTCTAAATTTCCTTTTTTTATCTTCCTTGATATTTATTAGCGCCTGGCTTGCTCAGTAGCTAGAGCATGAGGCTTTTAATCTCAGGGTCATGGGTCGAACCACACGTTGAGACAGGAAATAAATAGACTCCGAAAGAGTCCAAGTTTCATAATTTTGCTGACCATGCAAATTCGAGTTTTTTAAGACAGTTGTAAGAAAAAAGAAATAGAAGTTCTCGCAAGACATTATTCCTTGAGTACCGCACCTCGGATAGCTGCGATGTTAGAATTATACTAAGACAGAGTAACTGCTGATAATTAGTAAACTATAAGAATTGTGTGAATTGTGCAAATAAAGAAATTTGGTGTGCACATTTAAAAATTGTATTGCTTAATTAATTTGACAAACCCCAAAACCGGTAAAACGTAACAATATATTTTAACTCTGTGGAGCTCAAGTACATTGTGTAAGGTGACCTGTTTTTTTCTTGTTCAAAATAAACAAAACAGCGCCACGCATACTATATCTCAAGCTCCCTGCGTGCACAGGATTTCGAGGATGGTTAGTCACAACTGTTTCATTTATACGCCCTGTTCTCTATCCCACAAACCCGCCAAGAGTATAAGCTGTGAAAAGATATGTAACTAACAAAAAGAGCCATCCGATTAGTTACGACTACATTCAAGTACATTGCTCATCCTGGTAGAACGTGCTTAATTTTACTTGTTTAATTAGTTTCGCAATAAAACTCCTTCAATAAAATTTTCACAGCACAAATTACGATTCGTTTCGCAATGTCCTTGCTCTTTATAACGGATACCCATACTCAAGTCCCACTCTCATAATCGCCAATAAAATAAACAATGCCAAGGACCGACCAGGCTACACATCTCTATGCAGTAACAGCATCAGAATCTATTAACATATGCAGGGCATGTTTCGTGGATGTGTTTCCGCTAGAGTAAATGTCTCGTAAAAGTGCCTTACACATAATTATATCAGCGATAAAAACGTAACTTGTCACATACTTTAATTATGCCATCAATTTAACCCTCGAATTCATTACATAATCAGCTGGAAGAAGTCCCCGCCGCCATTTACAAGAATGAATCCTGCGTGTAAACAAATAAATTAATTTTTATGAGCAATTTCCTTTATGTGCTCAGTATTTGAATTGGGCAATTCCATAACTCTCTTCCCGCGTTTACCACCCGATCCGAGAGCACTATTATTCCCGGCTGAAAATGATATCCTACACACATACTAAGGAGTGAATTATCCAAAAATCCTCTTCGGCTTTGGCACATTTGTATTCATGTATGGATATCAACTTTTTGAAACTTCTAGGTGGTTATATCCTTTAGCCGAGGGAGCACAGACGGTCCATGCCATCCTGTAGTGTCAGATATGATCGCATTGAATAAATCAGCACAGCGCAATTGAAAGAAGTAAAAGTTTAGTTTGGCGCTGTATTTTTTTTTCTTGTTCCACTTTTATAGCCACAATGAATCCTTGCTTGGCATTCTCCCCAGCAGCGGGGTAGATTGGGCTGCCTGGATGTCTGATCCTTGAAAACTACTAAATGCCACACAATTATACAATATTTCAACCCAGTTGCGGGGGTGTGTGCGGTGCGATAAAATTAATTCTAAACCGTCAGTAATTTCACCTTTATTTGACTACCAAAATTAAATCTGTTCGTCGGTGGTGAATTTTCGTTTTTTTTTTCATTATTATTATTTTTTTATTATTTTACTTTGATTTCCCGCAAGGCTCCCGGAGAAGTTTATTGAAGCGAACGCCACTGTAGAGGTGGGGCAGCTGTGGGGAAGAAGGATAAACACCCACAATTTGCGCTGTAAACAAATTGAAGGCGAACTTTCTATTAGCAAGGAAGCGCTTCCAAAGACGAACTTTAGTAAGCATGGAGAGTTGCGAACGTTTATGTTTATTTGACTCTTTACTAAATTTTAAGCAAAACATTTGTCTTTTTTATTTTCGTGTCTTAGAATAAACTTATACTTGGGGGAAATAGGAAAAGGAGGGTGGGAATTAAGTTACATAAAACAGACATAAGTTAAAATAAAATAAAAGCTTTAAACATTTTAATCCTTCAATTAGCTTCAATTAGTGGTGAATGCAGTACTAATTAGAGGCAACAAACAAGTGCCTTGTTGTTTTTATAACATGAAATAACCTCACTACATCCAGTAAAAGTAAAAGTAAAAGAGTATTTTTTAGTTTTTTTTAAACCATATTTTCCGCCATTTTGTGGTGACTGCCATATTACGTTTAAAATGATGTCATACAGCTTACTGTTCTATACTCGTCAAAGATTCTCATTTGCTGCCCTTATCGAGGGCGTTGTAAAGAACAAGGTAGTCCGCCATTTTGTGTTGGCCGACATTTTTAATTTGGAATGACGCCACATAGCTAATTATATTCCATTTGTCATTCCCTTTCATTCAATACCCATGTCGGGGGTGGGGAAGCACAATTGCGAAATTCGGTCGCCATATTGGAACCGCCATTTTGATTTTTTTACAAAATGGTTACATTGTCATGACAACTATACATGTGTGCAATATTTGAAGTTGATTGATTATATGGAAGTTGGTCAAAATCAAGGTTGCAAGATTTGTTGACATACTACACCAACATACAACATACAGGTGCAGCTAATGTAAAACGTATAAAAAGCAAGACTAAAACGTACATAAAGAAAAAAATAAACGAACTGGAAACCAGGGAAACGAAGCATTTAATTCGATTAACAACTATGATCCGCACAATATCGAAAACATAAATGAAACTAGTTGGGATGTGGGTTCGACCCTTTCGGTCCACACGATCAACTTCCCAGTATGATGGATGTTGAATATTATGATTGGATATTTTAATAATAAATGAACAATAGGCAATATAGAATATATGCATAATACCGAGAATTTGTCACAATTGTTTATCAATATTTTCGCTAAAATGTCAAACTAAATGTGCGCACTTACAAGATTAGGATGACGAAAATGTATATAAAATTGATGTATTAATGTTTTTCGGCACCTCAATGAAGTCGATATAGTTTTTAGTTCGCGCGATATCGTGCAGGTACAAAAATCACTTAAGTCATTTAAACCAAAAAACCGCTGGACCGAATATTATAAAAATCTTTTCAGATAATATTGTCGCTAATACGCTTCGAACGGCACCTCAAGTAAGTCAATATTTTTCGTGGTTCGGGCGATATCGTGCAGGTACAAAAATCACTTACGTCGCTCAAACAAAAAAACGGCTGGACCGAATTTCATGAAATTCTTTTCAGATCATATTTCGGTTAATACGCTTCGAACAACACCTCAACGAAGTCGATATCAGTTTTGGTTCGCGCGATATCGTGCAGGAAAAAATGACCACATCCGTACGCACATACACACACACACATACTTCCTCCCAATTTTTTGCTTAAAATGCTCCTGGGACCTTGAAAGATGAAAATACGTTGAAATTTTCGATTTCGATTTTCGGACCGATTACAATAACTTCCTATACTGGGAAGTTAACAAGGTCCAGGTGTAACGAAGTTATAGACAAAAATTTCATAAGAAGTTTTAGGTGACGCACACAGACCTCTCCGTAGTGAGTAGTACGACGATGAATGCAGGATAGCAACAGAAAAGATAGAAAAATAAGTCGTACAAAAGAAAATTAAAAAGGCATAACATTCGAAACGCAGGGCAAGAATACAGAGTTATACGAAGAAAAGAAGAAATAGTACACAAAGAAAAGGAGAAAACATACGAAAAGCGTAAGATGGAAGACTAAGGAGCCCTGCGAATCGAGAGTTATGGTCTGCGCCAAAACTATTGGGAATTTTACGCGCAGGTGAGGAAATGACAATTCCACACACGTTGACATTTCGTGTATGGTTAAAATCAAAGCTCACGTGCACTGTAATTTCCCTTTCGAAATTCGTTTATGGGCATGAACACTCCCCCATAATATCTAAATACGACAAGAGTCACAGTGAGGCTGATTGAGAATACATATAAATGAGCGGGTGATTTAGCTTTTTTATCAAAAAGAGTGAATCTGCGCGCTTTTCTTTACGAATCTACTTTTGTGGTGGGGACTCCCACTGCGCCACTAGAGAGTTCCATTACGCATGAAAAAGCCATTTTGAAACTCCCAATAGTTTTGGCGCAGGCCATAATTAAAGGCACAAACAAATAGGCGCGGAGGTCGTGGCGGCGGTCGTCTGCGAGAGAATTTCCCATACAATTAATTTCTTTGCAGCCAATCTGTTTGTGCCTTAAGGCGGTTTTCAACAAAATAAGAGAAGACTGAAAAGAATTGAAGAGCTTTTTACAAGAACAGCATATGTCAAAAAATAATGTTTTTCAGTAGAATAAAAAACCTCAACTGACTTATGTTGTTTTTGGTGGTTTTTGTGGAATTATTTCTTTAAAAGATGGGTTTTAAATCTCAATTCGAGCAAAGAGTGACATATGCTGTTTTCGTAAAAAGCTCTTTAATTTAAACCTAAAACCAGGGCCGGCGTTTCGCTTTTTCGCGCCAGGTGCAGTAGGCTATATTGCGCCCCCATCCGCTGGTCATTTTTTGATCGCGGTGAAGGACAATGGAAAAAAAAACCCAAACACTCTGTGAAGTTCCGTTTAATTGCGCCCGGTGCCAATGCACCAATTGCACCTATGAAAGTGCCACCCCTGCCTTTATCTAATCAAGATTTGTTTCGCGATCCTCCTTTTGAGTTGAGGCTGCTTGCGCTTTAACTTCACAAAACTATCCCACTAATGCTGTTTAATGCTCGAGGATGTTTTTCGGTGTTAGCTACACTTCCCTAATTATTTCCAGCATAGCCCAGTACTCAGAAAATCTATAGTACTATATACTCCATAATAGAGATCTCTATATCGTTCTCCAAGCTTTCATATTTCAAGGAATATTAGGTGATCACTACACAGTGTGTATTAGTTTCTACTGCAGAATATTGCATAGGAAGAAACAGTCCAACCGTCCTGGATATAGAAGGCGCTTTCAATAATTTCAGAACAGAGGCGATCCAGGTGTTTCTGGTCGAATTAGTGATCGATAATAGTATGAATTATAAATCCAGAATGTAACACACCTGTTTATTCTAGGAACAAGTTTATGGGCCTAATCACATGCCCATTCACTTTGGACTCATGATAACTTGTTTTGTGTATGATTCGAGCATTACACGATGCACCTAATTTTTGCCCTCTTTTCCATGTAGAGCAGCAAAAATTCTCATAATTTTCGCAGCCCCAGAGAATAAAGTTATGCTTGTGTTGGTGTAATTTGCTCTCCCTGCGCCCCTTGTCTAAAAACCGGTTTATTGGAAGTGATTAGAAAGTGAGTCTGGGAAAGTGGTAGGTCGTGTAGTTAGGCCCTATTAGGCTGCCTCTGTAATATATTGGTATACGCTCTGCCGCAAGCCCACAGGGATCTGCGCGTCCATCTCATCCTCCCTGTGGACAACCTTTTGCTTTAGTGCTCTCCTGAAATCCCTCAACATGAAAGACTATTAGTTTGCGAGTTCTCAGCTTAGAGTCGATCCAGTCGCAGAAAGTGCTACTTAGACTTCGTCTACTTAGCGCCCTAGCGGTAGCATCAAAGGATGAATTGTCGAAGTTTCCTTCGATTTCGAGGAAAGCCGCCAACGCAACTGCTTTGTTTAGTGCTGCGCAGTCTGAGCACCAGATGGTGCAGTGCTGTCTCAATGGACTTGCCCTTCTGGTATCCATGCTGATGAGAGCTTAGTGGTAGGCTTTGAAGATAAGTTTCCCTTATAACCCTGTCGACAATTTTCTCCACTGTCTTCAAGGCAAAAGACGAGAGACTTATCGGCCTGAAAGCCTTAGCCGAGGTGTAATCCGAACGTTCTGGCTTGGGTATAAATGTTATGTTGACGTTCCTCTAAGAAGATGGGATGTAACCATGTGTGAAGGAATCCTTGACTATTTTGCATAATACGGGAGTGACTAGGTCGTAGCGCTCTTCTAACAGAATGGGAAAATCCTGTCTGCTCCAGGGGTTTGAACGATTTAATCGCCAAGGTTTTTGCTTCTAAAAACTTCTACATATGTCCACCTCAGTCAAGATAAAATCGAAAATAGAGGAATACTGCTCCTCCGTCAATTTGCCTTGGGGATAGTATTGTCTAGGACCACTGCCATGGTGATCCCAGCCAGCGTGTCCGTATGAGTGTTCTTACGACTCCCCTTTATTTTCTTCTGAGATCCCTGCCCAGCCGTAGAGTTCTCTGACCGCTGCTGTCCTTGAAGCTTCCCGATGTCCTGACCACTGTCCTGCCTTCGGTTTGTTGAGAAGGAGGTTGTGAATATGAAACTTGGATGTGCTCCGTGAAGCTCCCTATTTCCTGCTAGGCTGCACGGTGATACCGACAACCTTGGCAGTTAGTTCTTCAACAACATTGTCGCCAGTTGCCTCGGGGACTGTTATTGATTGGGAGGCCGAGGCTTCTGTGCTGTACGAGGTACCTCCAAGGAGACCCCTCTCCAGATCTGAGTTGATGTTTATTGCAGAGAAAGAGAAGCTGATAGTACAATAGATGATAACTCAAATCAAATTTGAATGCTCTTACTATTTAAATCACAAAAAAATATTTACATACAAAAATGTAGTTTAAGTTCAGTAAGTATTGTGAATGCGGTTACGCGCCTAAGTTGGTTGACCTATGAGTATTCCTTCAACATGTACGATAGATTCTAATTTTTGTCTGCCTGGAGTACAAACAACAAAAAATATATGACCATTTGGATTTTTTCAATCACACAATCAAAATTCGGATGACTCATATTAGATTCATCCAACAAAATCATAAGTTAAAAGCTTTTTCCATTTTTACGTCACAAAAGCTTCTTTTAAAGAAAGCTCTGCTGGTTCATAAACTAGATAAAACTAGATAAAATTGAAAGCTTTCAAACAGAAAAATCACGTGTTAAAAGCTTTTTAATTTTTACGTCACAAAAGCTTCTTTTAAGAAAGCTCTGCTGGTTCATAAATTAGATAACACTGAATGCTTTCAAACAAAGGTTTTTTTAAGTAAAAGTTTTCTTTGAAGCTTCTTTCTCGACTATTAATAATTATTTAAATTTTAATTAGAATCCGTTCCAAATTTTGTTACGAGTAGCTGCAGAAGTCAACAAACAAATGTCTTTGATCCTTTGAAAATAAGTTTTATGAATATTTTATATCTACTAGAAAAGTTACCATCAAAAGTTAACTACAGAAAAAAATGTTACACTATATTCGATGAAAGGATATCAGAGATAGATTCCATCAACGTTTTTTATAATTTAAAATATTCCACATTACCTTTTACATCCCTTAACTACTTTGAATTTCGTACGGTTGCATTAATTACTTTTAATTTATTTTACATTTCATAGGCCTGGTATCCGCCCACCGATTTATGTAAATTTTAAACCACAAAATTCATTGAATAAGAAGGAAAACTTTTAGTGAACACCTTGCTGTTAATTAAAGGTCTCAACGGGTATACTCATTAACCAAACGAGCGTAGCACGAGCTACACAGTACAGCTAGAGCAATCCAAATTCTCACCTAAAATTATGCTGGGAATATCCACCGAGCATTTTAATTATGTATACACCATTTTACAACACGGGCAATTTCAATACATCTAATATCTCTAGCATGGCGCTGCGATCCCTTTACTAAAGCCTTAATCGCTGAAATCAATTGAATTAAAACAATGAATATGAACATGGAATTTAATAATATTCCAGCTTCCTCAGAGCTGCTCTCGTCTCTCCATCTCTCTCTCGTCATGAATGTTTTATCCCGAAGGAACAATAGAATCCTTAATGAACCAAGAGGACAATTATAAAAGCCTGAAGGGAGCATGTGGCCCCCGTATGCTCTGCCAGATTGAACATTAAAGTTGCTTTGAGGCTTCAATAATGTGTCCTCTCGTGTGTTGTCAGTCAGGCTCGTCATGCACAAATGATAAAATACTTTAGTGACTTATGGGTGGCACAATTGAAACATTTTAATTAACTTTTGAAACTCGTACTCCGATTAATTAGTAGACAAGTTTGGTCTAGGCTGAAAACTGCTGCTTCTATAATCGGATTTAAGCTAATGGAATGGTGGGACTCTATGAATCATTGCTAGCATGTGATTTTAAGTGATTAAGCATGTGAGCAAATGAAATTTAAATTATTGATTTATATTTACATAGAGACAAAGTTTTTAATGGCATATTTCAATTGTGTTGGCACATACATATTTAAGACAGAACAACTTCATAGAGGGAGAGGATTGACGATACAAATCTACTTTGACAGTATTTAATGTTTTGTCTTGATCAAGAATAATATAGTAAATATAACTAGAACAGTGCTTTTTCATTAAAAGACGGTAAAAGAAATCGAACTCACACCTCTTTTGGATGCAACAACGACTGCAACAATCAGACTCTGTATAAAATATTGACAACAGTATTTCACTCTGTATAAATCTCTTAAATACAGCTCAAATCCTTTCGAAAATTTATTAATTTTATATGGAGAAACTAAGAACTACAGGATTTGACTTAAGAAAATTAAACAGAGTCTGTAAACTATTAACTCGAATCATTGATTGCTAGCTTTCGATATTGAACATACTCGTCCTTCAAAATCCATATAATCGTACTCAATTCTGAGAACCTTGAATCAAATCAGATTTTACTGGGATTTGCCAGGGATAAATTCATTTAAATGCTAATATATGATGTCCACATGTTGTAGCAACGACGATCAGAAGATGCTTATTAGACAAATCTGTAGAAGATTACGTTAGAGGCGAAGCGCCCATGGCAAACATTGAAACGGCGCACAGTGGGCGGAAACGATCAAAATTACGCGCGGGGCAGAAAAAAACGTCCAAATTAAGTCTTTCTTTTTTTTAAATACTCGTTATTATGTCCGCTATCTTGTATCACTGCGGAAATCCAAATTTATAGGGGTAAAAACCACCCCTAAAGCGGTCAACCCACCCCCAAGCAGGCTAACCTACCTAACCCTGGGCAGAGCGACTTCTATCAACTTGGTTTATTAACAAATATGCATTCCTTAAGAACAGACAGGCCCTTACCACAGACCCTTACAACCCTTAAAAACCACCCCTACCAACCCCCAAGCAGGCTAACCTACCTAACCGGGCAGAGCAACTTCTATCAACTGGGTTTCTTAACAAAAATGCATTCCTCAACAAACCCTTTAGGGGTGGTTTTTACCCCTATAAATTTGGATTTCCGCAGTGATACAAGATAGCGGACATAATAACGAGTATTTAAAAAAAAGAAAGACTTAATTTGGACGTTTTTTTCTGCCCCGCGCGTAATTTTGATCGTTTCCGCCCACTGTGCGGCGCCCTTATTTAAATTATTTTTTCATTAAATTTGAAGTTTTAAATAAAAGCTTTTAAATGTTTAATAAAAGTTTTTAAAGCTTAAATAAAAGTTTCTAAGGAAGGAGTAAAAGCTATAAAAAGCTTAAATAAAAGCTTTTGAAGTTTAAACAAGAGCTTATAAATGTTAAAAGGTTAAAATGAAAGCTTTACAGTTTAAACAAAAGCTTGTAGAGGTTGTACAAAAGCTTTTAAAGAGTAAACAGAAGCTTTTAATGATGTATAGTTGTTTTCAAACGTCGTGACATCCCGCGCATGCTCCCCAGCTAAGCTCTTAAAAATGTTTAGAAGCTCAGACAAAAGCTTCATTTAACTCCTCTTATCAAATCACTTGCTGCCATGTAATCAGTCGCGACTGCGTATTGCTAAAGGGAGGTGTATTTTTCTGGGACTTCAATGATTATTTAAAAAATTTACAAATTATGACTGAAAAACACCCGCTTTTATATATTTTTTTTTATTTTAAGGTTTTTGTATTTTACACATATGCTAAGAAATAATTTGTACCAATTTCTACTTAAAAAATACGAAATTTGTATTTTTATCACTTTGATTACTTGATTGTTGGCATTTTCCGCCAGTCGCATACGCGCTTCTGCTTGGGGAGGTTGTGTTGCTTGCGGCTGCGGAGAACTCTCAATTTATGAATGAAAAAGCTCATATATTTAAAAGAAATTTTTCCAGCAATTCTTTTAATTTATTTTAAATTTAGGGATGAGAAATATTTAGCATAATTGTAGTAAAATTATGCTTATTACGATGGATAAACTGACTTGGTTGAGCAGGAGTTTTACATGTATTTAAAAGCTCTGCTCAACACATATAAAGATTAATTAACTTTATTCTTTCGGCATGCGCGCATCCCTTCCCAAATTATTTTGTTGAGTTTTTTCTGCGTTTGTTGCCGTTTTAACTAAAAAGTGGGGAAATGATAGAATAATATTTATAAAATTTGGCAATGAGGTGCGCAGAACTGTTCAAATTTTTTGTGTCACGGCGTTTGAAAAAATCTATACCCATTACATTTTTGACAATTTTCCGGAGAACTGAATTGATCTGGATTCAGGTGTGGGAGCTATTTCCAACAAGGCATCAATTTTAAACCAAGCCTTTTAAAGCTTAAATAAAAGCTTTTGAAGGTTTAACAAAAAGCTTTTTGACGTGACAACGTCTATTAAAACGATGAACGCCGGCTGCATGCACGAAAAATGATGACTCATTGTCCCGTTATGTCCCGTTATGTTAAATGTGTAAATATTTGATTAAAATTGTCAATATTTAATTAGATTAAATTTGTCAAATTGTCAACAATAATATTGTGCAAAGCAAGCCAAACACTCTGTCTCCTAACTGGGTGCCGGTGTATAAGAAAATAGTGAACATTACACTGACGAAAACTGTGAAATGCAAACGAAAACAGTTTCCTTGCGTTCCTGCTTGTGCTATTACCATTCACAAGTCGCAAGGTGGGACGTTTACTCTTATTGTTTATAAATACTCCTCGAAGTAACCACAACAGTTGGTGTACGTGGCGCTGAGTCGGGTAACGAATATGGACGGCTTGCACATCATCACGGAAAAGGATGCGCCTTTTATCTTCAAACACGGACGGGATGGGAACGACTCACAGACTACGCGAGATGTCCGTAACGAATACATTCGACTCCGTGGACACCACGCCCTTCAAACAATCACTTCGAAAGCAGTGAAATTTTGTGATGATGGTAACAACGCTGGGCAAACTGTAGTGACAAACCTTAATGTTCAGAGTTTGTCTGCGCACTTCGCCGATATTGAAACGGATCCCGTGATACCAATATCGCATTATTTGGTATTGACTGAAACGTGGATGCGTGACAATTTTGATCCAGTTCCAATCAATAATTATGAATGTATAACCAGGCAAAATAATCGATCGGATTCTGATACAAACGCAGCTGGTGCCACTCCACCATCTATCGAAAATTAACATCAACATCCACGGCCAAAGTTCTCCACGTTGAATTGTCGGACACAACTCGTCTCATCAGAAACACAGGCGAGGTCTGCTTGGCTGAAATTACATGCTTCACTGCTGATACAACGTTTAAAATTGTACTTGGCGCAGTGTATATTCATCCTGAGCAAGTGTCTCAAACATTAGTGTATTGCTGCCCCAAGCATTCTTTCCGTACGTGCATAACAGGCAGTATGTGCATCCGATCATGCAAGTTGATACCAATTCTTCTTTGTGGCGACTTCAATACAAACGTGAAAAATGATCATACATTCCTCAAATTCATGAAGGATATGTACAATATCGAATGCACATCAGATGTTACTAAGTCAACAACGCTGAGAGGAACAACCCTCGATTTGACTTTTTCAAGGCACATTACACATACACTTGAAACACTCCCATTCATTTCATACTTTTCCTATCATCGACCTATCCTTAACAGAATAACACAGATTGCAAGAAGTTAAAGCTGTAAATGAATTTGTTACTACACATTGTTACTTGTAAATAATCTGTTCATTAAAGTAATAAACATATTTGAATTCATTAGTGCAAATAAAAGCTAATTTATCAATCAAAATGAATATTTCATTTCAATCCTTTTTGTATCCATACAAAATAATGATAATTTAATATAAATGATTCAATTTTATTCATAAAAGTATGCAATCATTTCATCAATGTTTTCTCATGACGTTGTCACGTTAAACTATCGTCCGTAAACCCTCTTTACAGACAACAAATTTTTTTGATCATAATTATATCTCGTTTGGCGGAGGTCAACCAAATTTAGTGTTTGATTACCTCCAGTTACGAACACGGTAATTAATTCTGAGTACGTTGATATTTTGCCCCCCTCCCCCCATTTTTCGATTGTATTTCTGCATCTATAAGTTAGAAGTTCTCAGTAGCCCCCTTTTCAAGTGGCCTCCATGAGTAGTAGAGATAGCTATAGGCTTCCTGAACCACCTATTTCACAACCGAGCTTTTGGTTTGCGTTTTGGGTTGAGGTTTTTAAGAGGTCTCCTATCACCATCTTGATGTCATTTGAAAAGGCCGTGTAATATGCGTGTTCAAGCTTATAAAAGAACGTGTTCTTTGTCGTTTCCGCTTTCGTCTCCGTCTCCGTATGTGCGTTTATGATCGAGAGGGTGAAGAATTTCGTTCAGAGTTGTATTGAACATGATCGTTCACTTATCTTATGGCTTGAATTCTATGACATTATCTATAATTGACTGGTGTACTACGACGCCTACTCCTAAGTGATGCTCCCTTCCGTAGCTGTATAATATTCTGTAGCTACCAAGGTCCATTCTCTCTGTAACGTGAGGAATTTTATTTTATATTTGCTCACTTCATCTAGTAGTGACTTAACTGCTGCAGTTCTGTACATACTTCGCGTATTCCATGCTCCGAAAATAATTTCCAGGTGTAGTTGTTACCGTTTTTTCCTTCCGTTCCGAGGCTTTGCTCTGGGTTTCTTACCTGATATGTTTTTACAGGGTCTGGTAGTTAGCGCAACGCCCAACCCCACTAACAGGATGATCGAATCCGTGAGTTATACCCCAACAGATGGGGTGCCCTAGTTATACCCCCGGGCACTAGGTACGTCCGTCGTAGGCTGGTTATCCAGGCGGCACTTGAGGGAAAGCGACGGTACGATTTTGCCCCCCCCCCCCCTCCACTGCTTTTATTAGCGCCAACGATACCAAAGTTTTTCCAATCAAAATTTCCCCTACAAAAAAGCTTTCATCTGAGTGAGGACAAGAACCGTATTATTAAAAGTTGCGAAATTCCTAAGGTATGGACGATGGAATGGCAGATCTTACTGGCTGCGCCAAATGTTACGTCATTTGCATATATGCACATATGCATACAAATGCACACTCACATACACACTAATACACGCATCATAGAAAGTGCACCTGAACTATCCTTGCTATACTTCTTCTTTTTTGATCCGTTGCTGGGACGTCCCGCTCGGGCCGCCGTCGGTGCCGCTGGGTCTCGAACCCATTCTTGACGATTTTTGACTGCGTCTCGAGCCTCGATAACTGATAATCGTTGATTCTTTAGGTCACCCTCGATATTCTTTAGCCACGTTTTCTTCGGTGCCGATCTCTGAATTCTCCAGTCTGCGGGAAGGTCTCGCCAGAGAAGTTTACTTGGCAAGGGGTTATCATCCATTCGCCAAACAAGTCCAAACCACCGTAGACGACTTTTTTGTATGTATTCTTCGATCAGTGTCTGCTGATCGCATCTTTGTCTGACTGTCGCGTTTCGAAGGCGATCACGTAGTGAGACCCTAGGATCTGCCTCAAGCATCGCATTTGGAAGACCTCGAGCTTCTTAACGTCCAGTTTGAGCAGTATCCACGTTTCAGGTCCATAAAGAAGAATTGGAAGGATCAACGTTCGGTAAAGGCGTATTTTTGTTTTGATGGTAGTATTTGTTCGTTTCCATATGCACCACTCGAGCGAGGCGAATGTGAACGTCGTCGGTGGATGCCACTTTCGTTTCTTCACCCAATGATCCTAAAGATTTGAACATCGGAACCTGTTCGATTTGGGTTCTATGAAGGTGAACACTGGCCCTCGATCCGTCCGTTGTGAGCATTTTGGTCTTTTCCGCATTGATTTTTAACCCGTATGGCTGGGCGATGCGGGAAATATCATATAAGATGTCCGTTGCTTCGTCATCCGTGTTGGCGAAGACAATCCTATCGTCGGCGAACATTAAGTCGAAGTTGTTGTCGTCGTACCGAACTCTGAGTCGTTCATTGAATGCTTCACGCATAATCGCGTCGATCACAACGTTGAAGAGAAGTGGCGAAGCGACGTCTCCCTGTCGGGCACCCGTTTGAATCGGGAACTCCTCGGATAAGTCGTTTCGAATACGAACGCTGCTGGTTGAGCCATCGTACGACGCTTGGAGAAGTTGGATGATTTTCAATGCTACGTGTTCGGTTTCTAAGGCTCTCCACAGGTTTTTCCAATCGAATATTTGATCAATGGATCCTTTATATGGTCTAAATCCCGCTTGTTCTTTCCGGCTAGTTTGCTCTCGATGTTTCTGTAGCCTCGGTTGTAGGTTTTCGTAAATACTTTGCCGATGATCGAAAGGAGGCTTAAATCGCGATAATTCTTGCATTCCCGACTGTGGCCTTTCTTCAAAATCGGTACAACGATCGCTTTCTTCCACGCCGATGGGGAACGATCTGATTGTCATATGTGTGTTGTGAGGACATTAGCTCCGGCTTTGATCATCTCGGCGGTTACTTGGTCTATTCCCGGCGCTTTTCCATTTTTCAGGGATTTTATTGCCGTCTTCACTTCGATAATTGTCGGTTCGGTATCGAGAAACTGATTCGCCGGCTGTTCGGGTGCTGGACCTTGTGGCGGATCGTGGTTGTACAGCTGGTGGAAGAATTCTCTCCACTGCTGCAGGCGCATTTGGGTAGAGTTCACGAGTGTTCCGTCCGATTTTTTGATTTTGTGGTTTGTTGATGTTGTTTTGCCGCCTAACAGCTTTCACCATGTGGTGATCAGGGCCACAGCAGGCACCTCTATAGGATCTCACATCCAATATATTTGTTGCTGACGTCTTTTCAGTGAGTACATGATCGATCTAGTTGCTAGTCCTTCTATCCGATGACGTCTTAAAAAGCTTATGTTGTGTCCTCAAGTATGGACGATGAAATGGGAGTTGCACATCATATACATATACGCACATACATACACACTAATACACGTGCCGTAGAAAGTGCGCCAGAACCATCCTTGCTATACTACTTTTGCTAAATTCTTCTAAACTGGATAGTGTGAGCGTATATTAGTTATGAAATATTGGTGGACCTTCCAACTTTCAGAGTTAGCCTGCCATTTCGTAATTCATGTAAATGTTTTCTCAACGACAAGATTCCTCTCTTGCTACTGCAAGAGTATATACAACATGGCATGGCATGAATTGCATCATACCGCTCGAGCTATTTGCTACAATTCTTAAATTTCGCAATAATTTAATGTTGCTACATAATGATGAGGAAAATGTAGCCTAAACGTCCTTCGTTCTCAATTGATAAGGAAAAGATAAAATCATAATATAAATATAGAATTGCTATAAACCCATTATTAAAACATCAACTGCTCCCCCCTATTTCTATTGCACACCAGGAAATGAGAATGATTTTTTGTCTTCCTACCCAAAACAGAACTTTTCTTATCTTCGCCCGCGCAATTTTTCTCTGCTCCAAGATAAGCGACAGAAATCCAATAAATTCAAAAAGAAAACAGACACAAGCTACGTGATAAGGCGATTCCTCCCGTTTATTGTTGTTATCAGTACTAATGCAAAAAAAAAAAATAGAATCCTTAAGGAAAGAAAAAAAAAAAACGCGCGGATAAGAAAGTTTTCGTACAGCACCAGAAACTATCAACTATTAGTTGAGGCAGTGAACCCGTTTTTACGTTTCCACGACTACCCCACGACCGTAATCCTGCCAGAAGTATTCCTTAATCCTAAATTATTCAACTACCCCCAGCCCCTAGGATTCTTCACTATATGGACAGAAGTAACCACTACAGATGTAGGGAATATCCATATATGCATGGAATAGAGGAGTTAGAAGAAGTTCACACCCAAAATGTTTAGGATGAAATGTTGGTGTGGAGAACACATGAAGTTTTTTAGCCCTTTGGCAGTTGAAGGTCTCAAGAGTTAAGGATAAACTTTTCTTGATTTTCTTGATTTTGTTGTTTTTGTTGTTGTTACATATATATTTATTTTTTTGGCATACCCTTGGAGTCTTGAGCTTTTAGTATTAAATTATAGGAGTTGCTTTATGTTGTGAATTCCAATGAATATTTAATCGCAGTCTAAGTAGTTAAGCGAACGAAACACGTGTGCTAAGGGCTGTTTTAACCTGGAAAAAGGATCGAGATCGAGAGAGCCTTGGGGAAATGCCAATTGACGTTTTCTTGGAAATTCTTTAACAAGCTTCTCTACCGCCTTAAATTAATTTCTTTTGGTATAGCAAACAACAACAACAGCAGCACAAAAAATTACTCTTTCTGGATGCCATTTTGATATTAAAGCGAAGCTTTGTAAATGCTATTAGCGAATTATACTCATCTGTCTTATGCGAACGTAACGTAACCACATTTCCATACATGAAAGTAATTCGTATTAAGATCGCTACCCTAAGCCCTAACCCTGTTAGATTTTAATGAAAAAAACTCTTTTAATTAATTTTTCATAATTTTTTTAGATAATATAATTAAAAATCGCTTTATGGGCTTGATTTTAATATTAATGGCAGCTAATGACTAGCGTGATGTTATGTAACTCTTT
Source organism: Thereva unica (assembly GCA_949987705.1). Taxonomy (NCBI): domain Eukaryota; kingdom Metazoa; phylum Arthropoda; class Insecta; order Diptera; family Therevidae; genus Thereva; species Thereva unica. Next base: position 43,088,243 of record OX465281.1, on the reverse strand, counting down.
ACTCTACACTCTTGAGATTGGCAGTCTTAAGTTCTATAACGCTTACATGCACTTGAAATATTCATCGAATCTCCTTTTTTCAGTCACAAGCCCACCAGAGCTAATAAAATTACATTTATAAGTAATAACGCTAGTTCTTTCCTTCTCTGTGCCTCCAGGGTAATGCAAAAGTTGACTCTAGCGTCCCCTTGAACTACCCTCCAATAGCAATTACTTCTATTCTGTCCAAAATTATGAAGATACTAATCAACAAAAAACTAATGGAATATCTGTAAACCAACGAAATTCTACGTGACAGAGAGTACGGCTTTAGATCCAAAAGATCTTCTGGCGACCTCCTTGTATATTTAACAGAGCACCTCCACCAAAACATCTATCGCATTTGGGGAGTCTGTTCTGGTTGCTCTGGATATATCCAAAGCTTCTGACCGAGTATGGCACCCTGCTTTATTGTTAAAATTCCAAGCTATTGGTATTGAATAACTTCTAAACAAATGAATTAGGGGCTTCCTTTCTGGCTCCCAGTTCGCCTCCTTGAAGGGTAAATCCACAGATGTTTCTTTACACCATCTGGTCAGCAAAATCGAAAAGCCTTCCTCGCTAAAGAAACTGCTTTATGTGGATTCCTTGACATCGAAGGTGGCTATGAATGACTCTGAGACTGAACTGGAACGCTTAACCGGAATACGTCATCAGTAAAGCCAAAAGGCTTCTAGGTAAGACATGGGGTCTTACACCAAAAATGATATTGGCTGTACAATGCGATCGTTAAACCTGTGGTCACTTTTTTTATGTGGTAAAGTCAAGCTTAGGAATCACCCTTTGTAGTACTCCAGTCTGTCATGTCGTTCAAGTCATGGTCAGTGTCTAGTAGTAAGCTTGATTTGAAGGATAGAGGAGAAAGGATAGGATAGGAATCAGAAGGGTGCGTGAGTAAATGCGATGAGCCTTGCGTTTGAACTCTGAGATGTTATATGAGTTCGGAAACACCGATTGTGGAAGACCGTTCCATAATCGATTTGTTCTATTTATAAACGAACTACTTAAACGTAATGTGCGCGAAGAGGAGGGCTGTAGCATGTGGGGGTGAGTTGAGTTGGCTAGTCTTGTGTTGCGGGAAAAAAGTTGCCGTGTCGGCACGAGGTTTCTAATTTCAGTGGAACAGTCGCTTATGCCGCTATAGTCTGGTGGCCCAAGACTAAACAGGCTAAACGTCGATCCTCAAGTGCAGCAAACTGCAACGGCTTGCTTGCCTCTCCATTACTGGAGCTATGCGGAGCATATCTTCATATGGAAATCCGCCGCCATAATTACCTTGACACTTCAGATCTCATCAGGGCTGGTGCTTGGTTTTTTTTGCGCCCGGTGCATAATGCCATATTGCGCACCATCATTTTTTGGCCGCAGTGAAGGACAATGAAAAGAGACAATAAACAACAAAGCAAAATACATTTTTTGAAATTTAATAAACCAAGCAAGATCTATTAACTAGTTCACATTTTTTATTGCCTTACCATTAGGTGTTTCGTTCTCCTTACTTCATTCATTTGACTCTTTTATAGCAATTATTGGGACAAGATTTGAAAGTGCTCCAACAGCGCCCAAAGTGTTGATACGGCGCTCTTTAGAGAATTTTCAAAAAGTGCCTCGAAGCACTATAAATGAATGATAGATTTTCCTCTCACTTAGCGGATTTTTCTAGTGAATTTTTACTTCTCGAAGACGAAGGTCACTTTATGGGTAATATCTTTTTGCGGTGAGATATTGGGTCAAAAAGTACCGGTCGAAAGCGTTCTCGGGCATGCTCCGTGGGATCCCCAATTTCATTTCGGCCCTCCCTTTCCTTTAGTGAGGTAGGTTAGAGGGGCGGCGGTGTGGATCTCCTTGTTGTCAAAGTTGTGGGGTCCTGTTGTGGGGTCCCTGCTTTCCTGGTTGATGGGAATGTTCCACCTATGGGAGCTGCCAATTTTCTTGCGGGTCAAGAAATGTTAGGCAGAGGGGCCGGCTATTTAGTTGTGCCTCTTGGGTCCCCTTCCAGGCCCCCGTCCTGCCCCTCTAGGGAAGGAGTTCACAAAAGCATCCATCCTGACAGAGCCTCCATATCATTTATTTATTTATTTATTTGCCAAACAAGGCACTTAACAAAAACAGTTACAGATAAAAAAAATACATATTAACATTAATAAGGAACATTGCAAGTATTTAATATTTAAATATTAAACTATGATTTAGGTCTATAATGTTAGTTAGAAGAGGACAACAGGGAAATTAGTTTTCTTTTATAGGAACTTTTGTTAATTGAGGGAGAGAAACAGGACGCGTAGGAATTGAAGGTAATGCAGCACCTGTTAACGGGCTCGTTTCTAGCATATTCAGTGCGATGCGGGTACTCTTTAAGCAGTTTGGAATGTCTTGTTTGTCGATTATCGTTAAATTTGATTGTGTCTGACAGGAACTGCACCTTGAGGCCGTTCAGGACATCCAGGGTAAAACAAGATATAAGCAATTTCCGTCTAAGGGATAGAGGCAAGAGATCAAGGATTTTGAGCCTGTCCTTATAGTGAGGAAGGTTGTGAAAATCCGAAGGATTATAGAGGTTCCTAAGCGCGAAAAGAAGGAACTTCTTTTGGACACATTCTATTCGATTAATACTAATTTGAAATATAGGATCCCAGATCTGGCACGCATACTCAAGAATAGGACGGACCAATGAGCAAAACAAGGCTTTAGTAACCCAAACATTGTCGAATTCTTTAGCTCTTCTCTTGATAAAGCCCAACAGCTTGTTGGATCTAGCAATAATATTATCATAGTGTAAGTTAAAGTTTAACTTGCAGTCGCGGACAATGCCTAAATCAACAATGTGATCGACACGATCCAAGACATTGTCATTGAGATAATAATTTTGCAGCTGTTTGTTTCTTTTCCTGGAGAAGGTAATTACGTGGCACTTACTGGTGTTAAGAAGAAGATTGTTAGTGGTGCACCAGTCTTGTAGTGCATTTAGTTTCGACTGTAAAATGGATACATCAGTTTGAGACCTTATAGCACTATAAATTTTTAAATCATCGCCGTAAAAGAGGTGCGGAATGCCATTTAATATTTCAGATAGATCGGAAATGAATATGTTAAATACAAGTGGCCCTAGGTGGCTGCCTTGCGGTACACCTGAGGTTACATTGATTTCTTTTGAGAGGAAGCCCTGAAATCTTACCACCTGAGTTCTCCCGTTAAGATAGGATGTAATCCAATCCAGAAGGGGGCCGGATATCCCAAATCGTAATAATTTCATAAATAGTATGTTGTGGTCTACTCGATCAAATGCCTTGCTGAAGTCAATGTAGATAGCGTCAAACTGGTGGCCTTGTTCCATACCGCACAGTAGTTCGGATATCATTATCATAAGATTGGATGTGGTGGAACGACCTTTTCTGAAACCATGTTGCTGATCGTTTAGGTTCGGAACAATTAGAGGGGCAATCTTGTCATAGATAAGTTTTTCAAATAGTTTAGGGATAACAGATAGGATAGCCATGCCCCTATAGTTGTCCACCGCATGTTTATCACCTGATTTAAAGATTGGTGTGAGGAAGGATTTCTTCCATACCAAAGGAAACTTACCGGCAGAAAGGGACTTGTTAAAAATGAGGTGAAGAGGGAGTAGAATGAGTTGGGCGTGGCTCTGCAAAAAACTTGCAGGTAGACAGTCCGGACCGTGACCTTTATTGACCTCCAGATCTATAAGACCTGTCATTACATATATCTTCGGGCGATAGAGATATATTGTCTATAAGGACCGCAGTTTCGGAATGCTCTCTTGGGACAGTGTGTGCAGTCGAAGAAATGGGGCAGAAGATTTCACTGAACCTGTCCGCAAACATGTTTGAAATTTCTTGGGGGAGAGAGGAGTGTGTGATACCGTTTGTCATTGTTGTCGGGTAGCCTGATGTTTTTCGCTTTAGATTAACGAAATCAAAGAATTTTTTAGGATTACGTATGATATTTTCACCGACAGTCTTTGCATAGGTAGTATAGGCCTCCCGTGACCTATGATTAAATTCTGAGGCTAACCTGGCGTATTCAGATTTCTGCTCAGCACTAACAATGTTGTTATTTTTCACTACGCGGTACAATTTATTTCTCCTATTAGGAAGGGACCGAGTGTTTTTGTCAAGCCATGGCTCCGTCAATTTATCCCTTTTTTTTATTTTGGGTACGAATCTGCCATCAAGTAGATCCTCCCAGTTAATAAGGGATAATTCAGTGCTAATACTAACATTATCAGCATTCTTAAAATCGAAGACTACAGAGTTGTTATAGGAGGCGAGATAATCGGTTATTGTAGAACTGAGCTCGACGACCCACGCGGAATGATGTGTAGTGTTATTAAATAGATTCTCCTCTTCAGAAGCGGGAAGCACGTTCAAATCCTCATAGAGGTTAGTGAAGATTAAAGGCTCGCGCACATTAGGGCGGGCCGCACCGCACCGCATTGCATAACAAAAATCCTCCTACATCACTTTCGAACATTTTACATGAACTATCGCACACTACAGGCAGGCCGCACCGGACCGCATCGCAGCGCACTGGCGGATCGCTTGGTAGGCGTATTTTTGCGGCGATGTTATGTGTTGTGATGCGGCCCGCCTCAGTGTGCGTTGGAAATCGCAGTTATCGGACGTTGTTGCTCGCGATTTTACTTTAATTATTGACTCGATGTTCAACAACAGCAACTCAGGTAATTTGTTATCTTAATGTAAATCGTACTGTGCTTAATTATTTTACTATTTTTTTCGCTTTGTAACTATTCACGTCCCTTTTTACATACTCGCATGGTGTTGGTGTTTTTCGTTAAGGAATGAAGAATTACTAATTTCTTTAGTAGAACAGTACAAAGAATTGTACGACCTTCAACACCCCAATTATTATGATGCACAAAGAAGAAATAACATTTGGGAGGAAATAGGAGGAATTACAAAACAATCAGGTGGGAACTGTGCAATGTGCAAGTAAAAAATCATTATTTTAAATCATTTATTATTTATTATTATGATATAGAATTTCTTTGCATTCCTCTTGTAATATTTGCCCACTGCCAATCAACCGAGCCGGTACGTGATACAAAATATTTTTTAAAGTTAAAAGTTAGTACATAGTTTTAAAGTTATCGCGTTATATATGAACTGCCTCTTGTGCTGCATGGAAACCGGTGTGTGCCAAATGTTGAATTGCTTCTGTTGTTGTTGTGTTTTCTGCCATATCTTCTTCATTCCAATGGCACTTATCAGTTATCAGAAAATTGTGCAAACAACAAGTAGCTAAGACCACCAAATTAACGTGCTTAGGTAACATTGACATGCGCCTCTCATACATATATTCTGAATCTACGAACTAATATGCCAAATGCATTTTCACTAACTCTCCTTGCCCTACTGAGTCTGTAATTAAAAACTTTTTTATCATTGTCACTATTTAACTGATTTCCTGGATAAGGTCTCATCAAGTGTTTGTTCAAAGGAAATGCTTCATCCCCAACTATTACGTAAGGCAACTTCAAGTTTGTTCCTGGAATAAAGTCGTCAGGAGGCAGATCTAATCGCCCGTTGTTGAATGCTTTACCAGAGTTCTTAAATATGTATATTTGTGTCAGAGTTTTTTCCAAGACCTCCAACGTCCACAATTATAAAGCGATAATCCGCATCAACTAATGCTAACAATACTATAGAAAAAACTTTTTTGTAACAATAAAAGAGAGATCCGCTGTTAGGTGGAGCTTCAATTAGCACGTGTTTCCCGTCCAGCGCCCCTATGCAGTGTGGAAAATTCCATTTTAATCTAAATTGTAATTCTATTTCTTTCCATTTTGACTCATTAGGTGGAGGCATGAAAAGTGGCGAAAGCTTTTCAAATATGGCTGCGCAAGTTTCGTAAACAATAATCCTTATAGTTGATTCTCCCAAGCGAAAGTTAAAAGCTAGTGACTTGAAAGAATTCCCAGTAGCCAAGAATCTGAAAAGTAAATTTAATTAATTTTTTTACAGCTCAAGATTGTAGAGACAGGTGGAAAAGGATTAGAGAGAATTACAGGCGTTCTAAAAAATTGAGGAAAACTAGAAGTGGACAAGGCGCTAAAAATATTAAAGATCCAAAATATACCAAGTTATTATCATTTCTAAACCCATATATAGACAGTGAGACTGACACGGATTCAAATATACCAGCTTTGGATTCTGAGATTAATACTAATACAGATGAAGAAAGTTTTACTCAAGCTTCTACTACATCGACTCAATCCGAACAGACTGAAAAGAAGAAAAAAAGTCCGTACCAAATATATAAAAGATCGAGACCTACAGAAGGTAGTACCGAGAATACATCTACTCATTCTTTGTTCCAAGATTATATTAATAAGAAATATAGCTCACAAAATGGACCTGACCCCGTTGTTACTTTTTTCCAAAATTTAGGACAGACAGTGAAATCATTTCCAGAACACATCCAAATACGTGTCAAGCGTGAAGTATTCAAAAATGTAAGTGAGGCTGAAGAAGAAGTTTGTATGATGAAAAATCATCCTACTACTAATCCTCAGATGCAAATCAATTATCCTAGTACCAGTCATCAACCACGACATATGAGTAACATCTGTTTTGTTGAAAGCCGTTCGTCTACTTTACAAAATCCTTCAGACTTTGTTGATTCTAGCAGTTGTAATATCAACTTAGCGAGACCCGTGATTTTAAATACTAATCACCTTTCTTATTCACAACAGCCAGAAGAAAATTCATCCTTAACTGAAATTGAGATAGCACCTGTAACTGTGAGATAACTAAAAAAACTCGATGAATGAGTATCTTAATTTTAAAATATAATATACCTATGCCTTGGAAATACTTAAAGTTTTTCTTTTTCTCTCTGTTTGGACATCCAAAGAGAGGTAACCAACTCAATGAATGAGTATCTTAATTTTAATAAATAATGTATGTCTCTTTTAAATAAAGTTTTCCTTTTGTTTCGTTATATAGTTTACTTTATACTTCTGAAAATTATCCTTGACTCACCTTAAACCAACCGCTAAGCGCTCTGCTGGACTAATTGGTTCACGAAATGTGGTTATTTGTTTACATAAATCTGCACGCAATATTTCAAGAAGTTCAGAAAACTTTTCGAACGTCATTCTGAAATATTGGAAGAATTTGTTTTCATCTTCCAATAAGTCATTAAAAAGGGTGTGAAATTCACCAAACAACTTTCTTTTTTTGCAAATTTCGTGCACCCACATACTACGTTTCTTTTTTCTCTTTTGTTTCAACTCCTCGTCAAACAGAAGGTTGAATAAATATAACTCCTCATCAGAACTATTCATCGCTTTGGACTTCTTACGACTGACTGATTCATTATTGCTTTGCGGCGCGGCCCGCTGCGACTCCTTATGTGCTTTGGCGCAATTTTGCAATGCGATGCGCTGCGGCCTGTCGCGGCTATAGTATGCGCGAGCCTTAAATCCAACCATTTCCCATTTGAATTTGGTTGGCTAATTACCTGTTGCAGGTTGTTGCTGTAAAGATTGTCGATAAACTTTATATCGACGGGGTTTGATACATTAATCGGAAGTAAATAACTGTCTTCCTCGTCACGAATAAAAGATATATTAGGCCGATTAAAATCACCTATGATTAATATATCTTTGTTATCGTTGGATGTTTCATTTATTATATGAATCACATTATCATATATAGATTCGTCGGAGTTTGGAGGTAAGTAAAAAGAACCGATGACAATGTATTTCTTTCCGAACTTTACTCGTACTAAAATATGTTCAAAGGTTTGAGACGATGTAGTCGCGATCAGTTCACTATTTAAGGAGTCTCTAACAGCTATGAGGACACCACCTTCTCTTGAGAGACCGGTAGATATATAATCTCTATCGCATCTTTAAATGGACCAGCTGCCATGCAAGATCTCCTCGTTAAGGAAGGAGTCATTCAACCAAGTCTCGGTTAACACTAGTACATTGAAGTCACAGGATTTGGAGTCGATAAAAAGATCCTTCAGTTTGCCTCTCATATCCCACTGCAGTTATGATAGAAGAGTCTTAAGTTATCAGAAGATGTTAGTTTTGAATGACGGGCTGGGAGATGGTTGGAATTTCGGGGGGAAGCTAGTTAAGGACGATAATATCTATTTGATTCGTCCCGAATTCTTTGAAGTTGGGAGATATGTTTTGCTCTGACATGGGACCCATATGCAGAAAGGTCCTTGCTAACTTGCTGAGGGGAAATTTGGAATTGTTCATAGAAATTTGTAAACAGTTCTAGGAGGGCATTACGTTCAGTAGGTAGGCCCTCTTGCTGAATAGAAATAATTAAACTAGTCCTGGTCTTACCATTAATGCAAGTTGAATCTGGTTTGTTATGCATGTAAGCCAGGAATAGGCGAACATCATCAAAGATCCTCTTTTCTCGCAAGCGTGAAAGCAAATATCTCTTATCTTCGGAGTCAGCAGATATAATGGTATTTTTTACCAATCAGAATAAGGCATTATACAACTCGGTGCGCCTGGTGCCCAGAGGAGATCCTTAAACGACAGTGCAAAACCAACCCACTGCCATGCAACCTTCGGCAGGATAACTTTACATCTTGGCTTAGTAAGCCCAATCATATTAGCCCATGCTTTTCGGACAGCTTCCAGCGGCCACCACGAGGAGGTTATGATCGCACTTCCACAAGTCCGAGAGTGAATTTGAATATTTTTTCAAAATCTTAAATTGCACCCCCGTACAATTGCGCCCGGTGCAAGTGCACCATACACACCTATGAAAGCGCCGTCTCTGGATCTCATCCAAATGGCCCTATACAGTCAAAGGACTCATGGATATTCTTAACAATACCCAAACATTTTCATTTGCCGCATATCCCACCATATGTTTGGTGAATTGCGGCTCCAAAGGAAATTCAGGGCGATTATCCCGGATCGTTCTGAGTGGGAGAAACTTATTCTTCCTGGGGATCCAAAACATCTCCACTGGTTTACCGACGGGTCAAAGATGGAAGATGGCCTAGGAACTGGTGTCGCAGGACCCAGCTCCAAGCATTCGAGCCCTTGGAGTAAGTGGCCCTGTTTTTCAAACTGAAATACATGCCATTGCGACCTGCGCTAGGCTCAGCCTTGAGAAAGGTGCACTTCCTGTTTGTGTGGTGGTAGTCTGGTGCTGGCAGTATGGTTTTCCTTGCCAATGTCAGCTATTTCTTGTCCAATGTAGGAAAGGGCTGCTCCGGTATCTAGTAAGGCTTTACAGGTCTGGTTGCATATTTGGATGATTAGACGGTTGTCTTTATTGGTATTGGTTTTCCGTGTGCCCGTGCCCTATTTTTCCCCGATTGTGTAGGCGTTCTATACTCTGGCCTCAGGCTGTTGAATATTAGTTCTAGTTGCTCCTTAGGATTTCTGACTCGTCTGCTTAGAGTTTGTATGGCGGTAATATATTTTTTCGGATGCTCTCGTTGGGTTTTATTTTGCGGCCTCTGTAATCTTCTTCTAATTGTTGCTGGTATCTTGGCGGAACAAATTAGTTTTTTATTTGGTCCAGGAAGTCGTCCTATGTCCTCCCATTGGCTTTGTTATTTCGGTATCAGTGCTGTGCTTTATTGGTCCGGATGTTCTTACGTTCTTACTAGTGTTTGGCCTGCTGGTGCCATCGGCGGGCTGTGAGGTACTGATGGACTTTCCCCTTTCTTTGTTGGATAAGGCGTTTCCTTAGGGTGTACACGTCTCCAGTGGTGGATAGTCCGCGGAATGGAGGATGCCGGTTGTCCATTGAGAAAGCTTTGCTTTTTCTTCTTGGGGTTCTGGATTGTTCTGGATTTTTTCACACTTGGTTTCCTGGTTTCAGGCACATTGTCAGATCGTACATCTCGACAATGCCTGGGCCATATCCCGATGGTATTCGGTCTGTGGTCGGTCTGTGGTCGTACACTTCGATTCGGCTAGGACCGAAGAAAATTACTTCTCCGGAACGAGCTTGGGAAAAGACTGAATTTGGCTTGGTGGACCGGTTTCTTTTATAGCTCCGCTGGGCAGGAAGCTTTAAAGCTTCGGAGTGAAGCTTTCAATGAGAGAACACCTCTTTTTGGTCTGGTGATTTATTATTTGTTTTTTAAAGTTATTGGAGGGGATTCTAGCAACGAATCGTGGTTCAGTCGGTCGGTTATGTCCGTCCAGACCCCACCCACAAAGAGTGATTCCTGAACTCAAGAGTGATTCCTGAATCTCTCCCATAAAAAATCTCTTCCCTTATAAATTTTAAACTAAATCGATACCACAAAATCACGCTTCTGCTACTTTCATACTTACATCAATGTCACCCAGACTCTGCACAGATACTTCCACACATGCATCTCCATCGATCCCTCAACTCAGTAAATTCAGAGCACTCACATAGATTGACACGATGCCTTGTAGCTCCCCATTCTGGGTCCAAATTTGCCATTCAATAAAAAGGCACAGTCAAGGAATTTCACCTTTTGTAAAAAAACAACATCACGATGTATCCTTTGAAAATGTGTCAATTAATGTACGAACAAAGGACAAAAGACCCTGTGTCTCCTACACCTTTGTGCACCAGGGCCCGGAGCAACCAGAACCAATGTCAATAGCAAAAGGCAAAGGAGTCAAGGATATTCCTGAAAGTGTTCTCAGCGACAAATGAGTCCTGGGGGCACTTCGTCTGGCTTTGCATGCAGGAGCAGATCTTTTATTGCCAGATCAATCAAATTTCACCATTACAACAGCACTACAAGGACTCATGGAAGACGTAGGGAGATTTTAATGGTTCTATTTAGATGTTTTTAATGGATAATAAGGCATCAAATTGCCACATAAGGGATTAATGCTGGGGGATTTCGGGTTGCGTAAATATTGCCGAACGGGTTCTGGGCTTGATGGCATGTAGTTAATGGCCGACAAGATGTTCTCTATGGTGCTGTTCCAAGGAAAATCATTAACTGCAATTTCTCCGAGGAATGTTTATGTTTTATACGCTCTTGGATGACCATAATTCTAATGAGAGTTGGAATAAAGTGATTCAATGTTTTGTTATGTAATCAGCTTGTTGTGTGATTAATCGGCGAAGGTGTGCACAAGTTTGTGCTTTCCGTGAGAATGTTTTATGTGATCTCCTGCTGGTTCGGTGGTGGTAAATATATGTACCATTTCAGTAAAGTATAAGATGTATTGTAAATGTTCGCATTTTCACAATCATGATAATAATGACACAATAAATGTAATAAAGGTAATTACTGTGATAAAAACTGCCAATCAGATTGCCTCGCTATATATTAAGGGACGCCTTTATTCTACCAATATGTCATGTCATGGCGGAATGTCTAGTACTAACCTTAATTCGAAAGATAAATAGAGGTCACGATAACCTAAGAGGTGTCTGGAGGATGCTGAGGCGTTTGATCTCTCGTATGTTGTAGGAAATTTCAGACTGCGGAGTGTTGTTCCATAAAGGCCATTCCTACACGAGGGACCATGGTTCCAGGAGCACGACTTTTTTTTGGGCAAGGGAGGCATACGGGGACACGATTGCGGAGGGCACCCGCCTGGGGCTCCTTATTTTTAAGCAGCATCCTCGCTAGTGCCGCACTGATCACGGAAGCTTTTACGTCGTGCCCACCAAATGCACCCCGAAGTTCAGCCTTCGGCCAACCATTACTCCCAAATACCTAAGTGCAGGCGGGCACGATAATCTGGCCGATAATCTGGTCACTAACTTTCACCGCTATGGTCCAACCTTTTTCCATTTCCTTTTTCTCGCGAGAGTCGTAGCGCCAGTACTTCATCATACATGATGATCCGCAGAAGAGGGCTTTGGGGAACTCTCCAAGTTGTGTTGATTTCCTTACTCCCTTGTCTCACTTGCAGTGTAGTGTCCTACCTACAAGGAATTTTATCATAATGCGCACTAGATTCTTCAGTTTATCAACGCCTCGATCTCTGGGGTTCTACCCGGCTTCGAGACGGCACAACCGTTTGACGCTTCCTTTGCTCATGGAACACTCCTTCCCTCAGACGACTTATAGACGACATCACTACCCTGTCAGCACGCCCCATTGTTTACTATCCACTTCTTTGCTCAGGCTCTCAAAATGTTCCGTCTTCTTTTTCGGATGGCATTTTAAAGTTCCCTTTATTCTATACGCTGGAAGCGCCTTTAGGTAATTCCTTCGACGTTCCTCAATTTCATCATAGGTTAGGTAAGATTGAAATGGATGCGCCCTCACTACGGAGTGCACTTAGGAACACCATACTAGTGTTGGTACATAATTCAGGCTATTTCAAGCCATTTGAAGCTTTTAATAAAGCGACAGAGGTCAGGAGCACCAGTGTTCAGCTGCTCACTCAATTCATCAAGGAAATGTGAGCCAAGCAAGGTTCTTTCGATCTCGTTCTGCAGGGTCTTCTTTTACTCGCGAGGGCCGGACATGTACAGAGAAGATGGGAGACAGTTTCTTCCTCATAGTCATTACCACAACTTCTGTGTAGTGTATACTTATCTTTGTGTAGTGTAATCTAGGTTGTTCATAGAGGTGGCGAGCCTCCTAAGGATGCATAAGTGATGATATGGATATGGAGTCTATCCCATACAAGACTTGATCATGGCGGCCGTTCAGGCTGCCATTCGCTAGGCACATATGTCCAAAGGAATAAGATGGAATAAGACATCCAGCGCAGTTGTTGGGATGCTTCTCATTGCACCAATAATACACAGGGCAGCTGTTAGTAAAACCCTGAAGCTGGAGTAAATACCTCAGTGTGTCGATTTTACCTAAATTATATTCATTAGCTGGGCTCCCAAAATCTGTTTCTGCGGATTCAAGAGGTGTCGAGCCAGGAATGTGAGTGTCGAGCAGGACTTTCAATGAGTCCTGATTGCGTGTGCTACATGTACCGTCTGCTAGCTTCTTGCAGCAATTCTTGGCACATTGGGCTTTTACAGAGAACTTTTCAAGTCTTGCGGTATCCGAATAACCTTATATTGTCTTACAGGTCTTCCAGGATTCCCTCTTACGTAGTCGTACTTGAATTCCCCGAGACGCCCTTTGTAGTTGTTCCAGTCCGAATTTAAGTTAGACCGTTTGCCCTTTCTACTTACCCAAGAGGCTTGGTTTTACCCTTGTATTTCCTAAAGGGACAGGTTGCTTCCAATGCATTATTTCTGAGGCTACTAAGACTCCTTACCAGATATTCGAGATTTTCAGCGGGAAGTGATCTTATCACCAGATATGGTATAGATTCGGCCCAATTTGGACATTCCAGTAACCAGGGGCTTTATTCACGGTTGAGCACATAATGACTTTGTGGTCAGAAAGAGGCAAATTACAGGGCATAACATTTCTTCCATCAACACTTCCAATAATTCCAATAAACCGGTTTTATAGACAAGGGGTCGCGGGGAAGTTTGTTACTTGTGCATCCCAAAAAATTCTCGACTGCACAGAGCAACACACTAACACAATCATAATTTTATTCTCGGGGCCTACGAAAATGACTTAGCTTAACTGACAGTTTGTACACAGCTACATAGACAATAGAATTGTTACACGAAAAATGCAGAACAGTCAGTTTATCGTGTAATTCGTATAACACGCACAAACCGGTTTGTTACAGCAGAAAGTGTTATGCCGTGTAACTCGCCTCAAAAGGAGTGTTTATTGGATATGTTCCAGTTTTTAATAGCGGGTCTGGGGAAACAAGAGCAATGCCCAAGACTTCTTGTCTTCCCCTTTTTACGAAAGCAGATTCATTTCACCCGTCACATATCAAGAGATTATGTTGGAGTAAAAAGTCAAAGAGCAGCTCACCTCTTACATTTGTGTTTGAGCTGCCACAAACGGAGCTGTGAGCATAGGACATCCAATGATGAGGCTGGCCTGAGATTTTGATACCCTCTTCCTATATTTCATACCCTATAACCTATGGACTTTCATGCCTTCTAACCTATTGGCTAGGCCTAATGGGGATACCATGTAAAAACGCTGCATGCATTATACTTCAAAGGTGGTGCAGAAAAGAATAAAGCGCGATTCCCGAGTTTTCCCAGCCCCATATCTCAAAAACCATTGGTTCTATGTAAATTTCGTATACGATTTTTATGCAGATTCACCTCACGAACAATCTTTATTTAGCCAAAAATTACATAACGCCGATAATTTACGAGATATTTGAGAAAAACTGATGTTACTGACCTTTGACCCTCCGTAACTTGAGTAGCCGGACAGTTGGCTAAGCCAACTTGGCTTTATGCACTTTTGGGGAATTATTTGTGAGCCCACTCATACACTTTCATTTGATACCCAAAGAAAGGAAAGGTTGTAAAGAAAAAGCTAATCCGACATTTTGAATTTTGAATGGCCTCACATTATAGCTAATTGTATTCTACTTGTCATACCATTTCATTTGATACCCATATCGGGGGTCGGGGGTACAATTGCGAAATTCGGCCGCCATCTTGGAACCGCCTTCTTGATTTTTTACAAAATGGTCGGATTGCATTCTCACGCGAACTATACATAATGTACAAAATTTGAAGTTGATCGGTTACATGGAAGTGGGCATGCATATTAAAGTGCAATTCGCAAATTGAGGTTTCGGGAAAACTGTACACCGGTGGGCATTTCAGCAAAGAGACCTCAGCACCAACTAACTGATTTAGACTTTTGATCCGGTAAGGTCACGCTCCTGGAGCGTGAAGCGAGTAGAGGGAAATTTCTTACAAAAGGCACAACATTGCATTTATTTTTGAGCCAAATCAGCCTTTCAGAGCAATTTGCAAACCTGTGTATGGTCTACCTGAGCACAATTTACGTGGACGCTTGCTTCTGAAGCAAAAAATGCTGCTACAAGGTTTTTGAGTATGACGAGGAAGCATGTTAGCGAAATTTGTGTAGTTACATGATGTTTAGTTTGCATTTGCGTTTTTCCTGTTATTTTTTTATATGTGTGAGTGCGAGCTTCCCATGCTGTAAAGTCATAAGTAGAAGCATGAGAGTCCACCACTGATGCACACAATTTTGCTTTTTTTACACCTGTGCGCTCTGTTCCATTTCCTAAAAAACTCAGCGGTAAAATCCATTCGTCCTCCGGACTATTCTATCATAGAATCCATTGTGTAGCAGCAGCAGGCAGATCTAGAATGAAATGAAGGAATGTAACTGCAATACTCCACCGGATCCCTTCCAACACTACCGAGACAGAAAACTAACTTCGGCAAAGGAACAGTATTTGGTTTCATCGCTGGTGATAGTTGGAGCGTAGGCGATTGTAGTAAAGTAAAGGGTGAAGAGAAGTAAGAAGGAATTATATCTAGGTGGGAAGACTAATGGCTATGCCTGATGTGAACGAGTGAACCCAAAACTCTGTGATGAAAGTTGGACGCCCTAATCCCCAGGATACTGAGGACGACATGTGGGTGTAGTTTGACAGTTGAAGCTGCTATCAAGAAGATATTACCACAAGGAGTTTTTCATTTTTAAGCCAATGCGTGTGTTTGTATTATCCAAACTACTTCCAAATATATCCAGCGAACCACTTCAGAATTACAGCCCACATTTCATATCTAATCCCCTAGCAGGTCCCCCAAAATATTTATGCCTACGCAATGACGAGAGAGATTCACATCCAGGTTTCCTCAAGTATTAAATGCCTCAGAGCTTGACCTTATCAGAAAATCATTTACCTGAGATCCTTCGCCAGAGCTGGCTTCAATTTCCTTCATCTTCCATCGTCCTTGTAAGCTATGTCACGTTAACTGCACGGGGCGGCCAAGTACATCTTAATGCTGGGCTTTGGTAGCGATGGCATAAACTTGTTAAACAAAGTCACTTTCACGAGCGACGACATATCGTCAACTGAGGAGTAATGGACGAGACGCGATTAAACAACTTCTTGCAAATATGTCACAACTGAAACTATCTTTTCAGTTCCAAGGATTTTGATTTAATTTCATTAAGTTTGCATGTTCCATAATTAAGTTACGGGATGGTCTACCGTCTCAAATGGACGGCGTGTGCCTTTCTAAATATATGACGACTAATTAAGGGCTTTTTTGTTGAATGTAGAAATCTTTAAGCACAATCTCAACTGCTAGATTGAATAGAGACACTTTTATATAGAATAGATGAAGGACTTTTTAAGGATTGCTCCATTATGTTATCCTTTGTGTCATTGGAGTGAATGTGTGCAATTACACCTTTTCAGGTTAAGGATGTTCTGAGGTTTATGAATTGCGGTACAAGGACCTTCTCAACAATGTGTGCAGGATTTTGGGATTCGCTCCTGTGTAAAGGATTATTTGATGGAAAATTCACAGGTGAATTCTTGAGATTGAAACATCTTATTAATTTTACTTTGCATAATTATAGAATTTGTGGATTTCTTCTGAATTAAATATTTGTTTTTATAAAACAGATTTCGCTGTCGTCTGGTCCCAAGTCCAGGGTGTGAAAGTAAGCCATACCAATGGAATTATCGAAATTCAAAATTCAGTTGGTGCGCTATCATAACTACGACTTGCCGGATCCGGAACATTAACGATCGTTCGGCAAACAATCGACGAAACGATTACCCTTCACTACTCCGGTGGTGAGAGACGAGAGGCCGCCGTCAGGTTTATGGTCAATCGACGGGCGTCCAACAGCGTTATCACTTCGAACCGATATTCAAGCGTTTGGCAGTTATAACCTTCGGTGGAACGATCAAGACCCATATCGTATCCGTTTATGCGCCAACCGAGACAAGCACGGACGCGAACAAGGACGAATTTTACGACCAGCTTCAACAGACGCTGGATACGATACCTCGAGCCGAATTAATCATACTCGCGGGGGACTTGAATGTACCTTCAGGAGCAGAAGGAACCGACTAGGATGGAAAGATGGGCAAATTCGGGCACGGAGTAATTAACGCCAACGGTTTATGCCTTCTTTCATTCGCAGCGTCAAACAATTTGATCGTTGGCTACAGCATTTTCCGCAATCCACTCTAACACCAACCCGCCTGGCGAAATCCATCCGACAATGACTCGGCGATGTTAGACTACGTTTTGATCAACGCAAGATTCCGACCGACGCTCATAGAGTTATGTGCGATGCGTCGGCCCGATTGCGGATCGGACCATTATCTTGTTCGAGTGAAATTACAGATGCGATTCAATTACAAAGAGCAAAGGAAATGGCAGCACCCGCAGCCAAGAAGAGTTAGGCGTGCGTACGAGACCGGGCAAGAGTTTCGAATGGCATTATCCAACAAATTCGCGGCGTTCGCAATACCGGACGTTATCGATGTAGAAGAAAGGCAATTATTGGAGTCCATTGTGGGGTGGGAGTTTTGTCCACCCATCCGTAAACAGACACCAGCATATATCTAGGACAGCTGTCTGGACCTCGTCGATCAGCGGAAACGAGATTCTCAAAATCGATGTGTTTCATTCGTTCCCGCTGATCGAAGAGGTCCAGACAGTTTTCCGAGTTCCATGGCTGCATCTGTTTAGGATCGAATAAAGAGGTTCGACAGAAAATGAAAGGGGGACGAAAAAGGTACGGATATAACGTTGCAGCCGTCATGGAAGAAGCAGCGTCGAGGCACGAGTACCAGACACTGTACCAGACAATTCGGCGGTTAGACGCAAAACAGCATCAACAAACGATATCAAAAAATTGGATGGAACATGGAGATAATTCTTCTACCAGCTGTACAACCACGATCCCCCACAAGGTCCAGCCGATTATCGAACAGCCGACAAATCTCGATACCGAACCGACAATTAATGGAAAAGTGCCGGGAGTAGATCAAGTAACTGCCGAGATGATCAATGCCGGAGATGATGTCTTATCACAAAAACTCCACGCCCACATAACACACATATGGCGTTCGGATCATGTCCCGTTGGCGAGACATACGATCGTTATTAAAATTTTGAAAAAAGGCGACAGTCGGGAAAGCAAGAATTATCGCAGTATAAAGCCTCCGAAAATCATACAATCGAGGCTACAGAAACATCGAGAGGAAACGAACTGGAAAGAACAAGCCGAATTTAGACCATATCGAGGATGCATCCGTGAGCAAATGGTAGAAAAAAAGTTGCGACAAACGAACCGTCGTCGTTTTCATCGATTTCAAATCCGCTTTCGATTGCATCGATTGAAACAGCTTGTTGAGAGCCTTGGAAACAGAACGGGTGCCATTGAAAATCATCCAACTTCTTCAAGCGTCGTACGATGGATCAACCAGCAGCGTTCGTATTCGAAGCAACTTATCCGAGGAATTCGCGATTCAAACAGGTGTCTGACAAGGAGACGTCGCTTCGTCACTTCTCAACATTATGATCGACGTGATTATGCGAGAAGCATTCAATGGGCGAAGCGGAGTTCGATGCAACGACAACAACAACAACTTCGTAACAGACTTGTCGCCGACACTTGGTGCATCGTCCAGTCATTCATGTAAAAATCAAGGGCTCACAACGGACGGAACGAGAGCCAGTGTTCACCTTGATGGAACCCAAATCGAACAGGTCATTATTTGGGATCATTGGTTAAGGAAGAGAAAGTGGCATCGTCGGCCGAAGTTCACAGCCGCATCGACCAGGCAACAGCAACATTCGCCTTAAGTGGTGCATATGGAAACGAACAAATACTGCCATCAAAACGAAAGTACGCCTTTACCGATAATCCTTCCTATTCTTCTTTATGGATCGGAAATTTGGGCACTCCTCAAGCCGGACGGACAGATTCTCGGTATCTCACTCCGCGATCGCCTTCGATAAGAGACAGTTGGACAAAGATGCAATCTGCAGACACTGATCAAAGAAGAAATACAAAAACGTCGACTACGGCGGTTTCGACATGATAACCGCTTGCCATGTAAACTTCTCTGGCGAGACCGTCCGGTAGACTGGAGAATTCAGCGATCGGTACCGAAGAAAACCTGGCTAAAGAATATGGAAGGAGACTTAAAGAGTTAATGATTATCAGTTATTGAGACTCGAGATGTCGCCACAAATCGTCAAGTATGGACGCGAAGCGTGAATGGAGTTCGAGCGTATCCGTTGCGAAGACGTTCCGCTCGGACCTCCAGCTAAAGGATCAACGAAGAAGAAGATAAGGTATTTCTGGTTTCATGGTGCTGTTGGTTGGTATTATAGCGCCAAGGTAGGTTTGAGGCACCAGTTTCTTCGGTAGCATGGGCTCGAATCCCACCGCTGCCACCATTTATTTGTCATACCACGCTGTCCTTTAGTCATGACAGGACTAGTAAGTGCTAAGGATTGTAGACTCGCTTGTCCTTTTACCTAAAAGAGGTTTGAATTTATGCGCTTTCAATTTGACTAGTAAATCCTGTAGATCTCCTTGGTATAAAAGTCCTTAGATGTAACTAAGTAGTGACCTTCTTTAAGCCCTGATTTAAAGCAATATCGTAACGAGTAAAATTCGAAACTATCTTAAACATGTATGTACATGAAAAATAGCAAAAACGAGCACCCTCTAGTAAGTTTTGCCCTCAAGTGAAAGTACTCCCAGCACTCCAAACTGAGCTCGGTGTTAAACAAATTGCATAATTAAAAATGCTCATCATTATTCTCGCCACTCACAGTATGCAAAAATAGTAAACAACAGCAAAAGGAGCTACAACCTAAAAACTAAACAATTTTTCCGTTTTCTTTTTTTTGTTGTTGTTGTTGCTACTTTCATCCCTCTCGAAAGGAGCTCTATGTCCCTGGGTAATACCATTAAAATATGCACATCCATAAAAAGTTCCGAAAAGTTTTAAGTGCCCTTTATTTTTCCCCTATTTTGTTGAGAATTCCCCCGGCGGGTCAAGTGGATAGTACACCCGACACGAGACTTGAAAATGGCTTCAATAGCGAAAGGATCTCCCTAACAATGTGTCAGTTTACGGAAACTGGTTGTACAGTTCCAGGATGAAGTATGGAGTCTGTTGACTGTGCCATTGTTAGAGGGCTACAATGGCTAAAAATTATCCCCAGTGCTTAACAGAATTCCACTCGTTAATGGAACGTACCAAAAAACACACACACTCAACTTTGCGGGAATTCTTCCTGAAATTTTTGGATACAATTTCAAAAATGGAGGATAATTCACTCAGGGATTGAGATACATGCAACAGAGCTGCCAGACGATTATTAAATGTGAACGGGTTTTTAAGGGAATGTTTGGTAGAGAGTGCTTTCTGAGAGGTATGGAGTCGAAAATAGATTTTTACACAAGTTTTACAGACAACTACTCGTAGGTTTGGTATTTTATGGTAGATTTAATTACCGAGGTGCAATAACCGGAGTTGACAGCTGAGGTGCATGGTGCGTCACATATAACTTCTACGAGCAATTGTCAACCTACTTTACCCGTTGTGCTTCTGTTTGCTTATATGGCAAAACCAAGTTGATGAATCAGTCTTTGTACCACCTGTCTGTCATGTTGTTAGTGTCCCAGCTCAATGTCTATTTGCAAGGTTAGTTTGAAGGATAAACGAGAAAAGGATATGTTAGGGGGCTTTGGGGGTGCTCGAGTGGAAGCGAATGAGGCTATAAACCTTACGTGAGCCGAGAGGATCAGTCTGTTATTTCGGAAAAAAGCTGCCGAAAAGTAGAACAGAACAGACCAAACCAATGGTTATAACAACAAATTTTTGGAAAGCCTGCTACATTTCTAAGGTGACTCAATGAGTCCATGTCGGCGTCTTAACCGATGAGTTTTATGGCGGGATTTTTTGCCTTGCCCAGCAAGTCTAACGTGGTTTTTGAAGCGCTAGATTGGTAGATTGACGAAGTTATATATGTCAGCGATTGGACTCATACCATCCAGTGATGTTAAAGAAAGGCCAATGCTGATTTTATTAGATATGAGACAGTACTTGGTTTTGGTGTTGTTGAATTCGCTACGATTTTTGCTACCCCAGTCAACAATTAGTTGATTGAATCGGGCACGAGTCCACTATCGTGAAAACAAGGTTTGGCACGTGCTTGTAATATTTTCTGGAAGACGTAAGAGTAACGCAGATTACAATCATGAGCGAAGCAATGAATTGGGTTGTTGGAAAATTGGAAGCAACCCAATTAGGAAAAGAGCGGGTGATACAATTGACCTTTGGGGAGCACCGGCCGAAATAGCATAGGGTTTAGATACGACGCCTTCCAAAACTAGCTTGATTGAACAGCCACAAAAAAATAAGTTGTGATGATTTATGCGCCATCTGTTAGAAGTTTGATACAACGGTTATTTATAACGACTTAGTTAGAATTTGAATTAACGATTTATGTACTAAAACTAGCATGGCGCCATCTATAAGATTAGACTGACAACGAACCAACAAAGCTTCCAATTTTCTAGAAGTACTTTAAAGAATTTGCTAGTAGGTTCCCGTATGTGGTGGAAAGGTCTGAAACTGAGATAAAGAGGGAGCTTGGATATATAATGCGGTGACTACGGCATTGAGGTGTCAGTTTGATTTGAAAAGGAATGAAAGTGTTGTAAAGTGATAAAAATGACCTAAAGCGAAAAGTGGTGATTGAAAAAGAATTAAAAAGCGATAAATAGATTTAATAGTGTGAGATATTAAATTGCAAGTGGTAATAGTGAACTTTAAGAATTGTGCTTGTTATTGTTAATAAATAAGTTAAATCAAATGAACATTTGAAAATTGTATTCCTTAATTAATCCTACGAATGAGTTAAGCTTTGAAAACGTAACAATGTCTGGCCGGTACGCAAATTGTAGGCAGTGAAATTGGTTCGCTGTAAGACCGTCTCTAATATGCCTGTCTGAAAACTTCTCCATCGTTTTCTGGAGAAAGGAGGAGAGGCTGATATGTCTATAGGATTTCCTATACGATCTTCTCCCCGATTTAGGGATAAAGACTATCCTGGTCTCTATCCAGTACCTCGGAATATGGGCCAGCATCCAAATAATGGCAGCAGGATTGCTAAGATCTCTTCCACGCTGAAGGAGAGCCATGAAGATGTAGTCCTTTCCAGCAGCCTTGAAGGCTTGAAGGTGCTACTGGCCCATTCAATCATATCCGCAGTGAAAATCCTGTTTGCCAGGAGTTTATTCCTATTGGGCAAGTACTACCTCCGATCCAATATTAGGTTCTAGGGCCAATCTAGGGTCATTTAGTTGAAAACCCAGGAAATGAGTGCTCGTGGAACCCCTGGTGTTCTCTGTAAAGGATCCTTCAGGAGTCTTGACAATACTTTGCGTAACCTTTGTCGAGGTTGGAAGCTTGTCTATTTCTGCGCGGAAGGCCTTCCGTGGCCTTCATTGGATCATTTCAAATTTTATCTTTGATAAGAGCTTTTTTGTAGAGATCCCAGCCCAAGACATTAGCTTTATTAAATAGTTTTTGACTTCTCCCTTGGAACCCTTCTGACTCCTACTCCCTTTGGAATCCTTCGGTTGGTACTTTGTGGCTTCGCAGGACAGCTACTTTCAAAGGCTTCGATTGTCGTTTCCTTACATTGGCAAAGATCGGCTTTTTTTATGAAAAAACCAAGCTTAGGAGTAACCCTTTATACTACCAGTCCGTCATGTCGTTCAGTTCATGGTGGAATGTCTAGTAGTAAGCTTGGTTTGAAGAATAGAGGAGAATAGGAAAGGTTAGAGGGGGTCTGGAGGGTATAGAAGAAAATGACGATGGACCTCACGTTTGAACTCTAAGGTGTTGTACGAGTTCGGAAATACTGACTGCGGGAGATTATTCCACAGTCGAGTTGTTCTATTTACAGTCCCTGGCCAAATTATTAGACGCACTGCAAACTTTCATGTAAAATATTAATTACCGAATGATATTGTACCGTTTTTTTGTTTTAAATTGAATTATTATTTATTTTTATATTATCCAATCAATGACCGATTGATTTAACATAAATACAATTAGCAATTAGCACATAAAAACTCTTAAGAAACATAAAATTACTAAAAAAATACAGTGCGTCTAATAATTTGGCCAGGGACTGAATAAACGAACTTCTAAACCGTATTGTGCGTGAACGGGGGGGGGGTGTAGGGTATGGGGGTGAGCCGAGCGGGCTAGTCTTGTGTTGCGGGAAAAGTATTGCCGTGCAGGCAGGAGGTCCTGAATTCCAGTGGAACAGTCGCCATGGTATTAGCGATAAAGTATGGAGAGGGCTGCTACATTCCTACGGCTTAAGGTGTCTATGGAGGCGTGAAAGGGGCCATCACCAATGAGTTTGAGGGCGCGATTTTGCACCTTGTCGAGACAAGCTAAGGTGTTTTTTGGGGCGCCTGCCCAGATATACGAGTTGTATTCGAGGCGGGGCCGAATGTAGGATTTGTATATTGTAGCCAACGCGGCTGGCTCGAGGAGGAACTTGCATTTCTTGAGAAATCCAAGGCATTGGGAGGCTTGTTTGGCGATTTGGAATATGTGATCATTCCATCGCAGATGCCCGTTAAAGTTACTCCTAGGATGTTGAGAGTTGAGACAGCCGTTAGATTCTCTTTATCCACTGAGATAGGAGGAAGGTCGGTACAATTTTTGTTGATCGCCGCTGCTCGCGAAATGGTGGCGGTTCCGGACATTGCAAGCTTGGCTGGGGGTATGGGCTTTTCCTCCGCTTCGATCCTAAGCTGTGCCCAACCAAAGTTGTAGCCAATTTGGCCATCCGTCCGTTAGCTCGTCAATATACCTTTGATCCACATAGAACATCATCTCTGTGGGAAGGTTCACTTTGTGGAGTACTTTCCACTCCTGCACTCTTAGGGTCCTGTGGGGTCTTTAGTTGCAGTCGGAAAGTATCCAAACCATGTTTTCGTGGCAGCTTTTCCTCGTCTAGAGCGACGAGACTAGCTCCTTCCCAGGGCTGAAGGGGACCATCCTACTTCTCGAACGAAAATCTAGCCAAACAGGCCCTCGACTGGAATCCGCAAGGATCCCGTCGAGTTGGAAGACCTAGAACAACGTGGAGGAGAAACCTACTAGCAGAGGTTGCAACAACTGGGAGAACCTGGCCAGAGCTGATAGCTGCCGTGCTAAACAGAGCCCGCTGCAGGACTACTGTTTCCGTCCTATGTCCCATGAGGAATTAAAGGAGCATAAAGAAGAAGATCAAAGCTCTCAGCCACATGGCAGTGGCCAAGTAGGCGAAGGTGATGGCTGGACACCCCAGACGCTCAGTAGTCTTTTGGAACGTTGGTTGATCTAAGCGTCGCCTATCGGCTCCAGATGACCCACGGTAATTAGTTGTTTCATGGTCAGGAGAGTCTTCGGATAGTCGTGACCACATTCATTCTGACAGTCTGCTATTTGGCAGATGGTCGACTTTGGAGGCGCTTTAGGCTTTATTATGGCTGCGTTGGACTTCTTTAGTAAAGGCTTTTTAGCCAGCTTTTCTAACAGTATGGCTGGAGCATTCGACCTTTTCGCCGCGTTGCTGTGGCCTCGAGAGTTTCCTTGGGGGCCACGCAAAGCCTAGTAGCATTGTCTGGGAATAGCCATCTTTAAGAAACCGCCGAAAACAGGCTAGAGTTACGCCAACCCGTGCCCCTTTTTCTGGTCGCCTTTTTTATGAGGCAGATGATGTCCGCGCTTCCGCTGATGGGCCTCTAAGGAGATCTTCTTCCAATGAAGGAGTGATCTGATCGTGCTCCACGGCGCTTTGTGGGCTAAGACTACCCTCATTGAAGAGGGATCCCGAAAATTCCCCTTCACTGGGGTCGTAATCGGCACCTTGTTGCATGCGTACAGAAATGTCCAACCGCCCTTGTAGGTCGACCTGTTAGGGGGCTATGGAAGCCCCAGAAGTGGTTGGAGCGTTGAGAGGTGAGTAGTTTATTTAAGGTATCTATATTGATCCCACGAGCTGCGCGAGGAAAGACATTTGCTCATGATAGAGTTCCGTATTACCATGGGAAGGCTAGTTTAAATCGAAGGTCACCTGGTATCCAGAGTCCTTCGTTAGCTGTACACTCGTGCAGTATCATTCATCCTTCAGCACGATTGTTTACACCTTGACCTTGAGATTACGTGTATCTATCTTAGTCAGGACTCCTCACGGGGCCACGCAAGCCTCACCACTAGGACAAGGTATAGATACATCGATGAGGAAAGAGTTTAGTGAAGGCTATTTCTGTTCAAAAGTACTTTAAGGGGATAGTAACGAATTCGCAATGAAATTGGATACAGTTATAGCTGAGAGATATTCTGGTTCATTGGACTCTGCACCATTAATCTGGCCCAAAAGCGTAAACTGATCCCAATCAAACTTATATTCCAGTCGGCATCTATTCAGCACACCTGCAAAATCGTAATACATAATATCTGAGAAATTTTCCTATGGCAACATTAGAAGACCTGATAAGCCGTAGATAAACTTTTGGTACCTGGAAAAAGTTGGGCATGCCTTCGGGATCCACCCCGATTCCGGGTGGTGCTGTTTCATCAATATTGCAAACATAAAAACAATTTTCCATCGCCCCCTCCAATCGTCCTCCTCCCCCCCTACCATCAATGCACACGCGATAGGAAAAGTTGAAAGCTTATCTGTCAAAGTTTTTTTTTGTTTTCAATTCCCCCCTTTTCATCACGTATTGATGATAACTACGAGACGCGACCTATAGCTTCGGCTCGGGACATGACGTGTTTTCATAATTCTTTTTGGCTCTCGTTCATGGTTTTGAACTTTCAGGTCCTGGCGGAACGAGTGTGGCATACGTGAAGAGTGATGTGCCTAAAATGATAAAATACGTGGTATTGAATGGGGGCCGCGTGGATAAGACGAGCTCGAGAACGCTAGCGATGACATCATAATGCAAAAAGTATGAAGTTTAACTGAAAAGTGTGCGGGTGTTGCTGTTTGTCAGGATATGTGCTTGTCAGGCGAACGTGGTAGCATCACACACACACGAGAGCGGGATGGGTTGATTTTGTAGCGAAAATTCAAAGGCTGTCTGCAACTTGAAAGCATTCGCGAAGGATAATGAAATTTTGTTCTTCCGCCAGGACGAAGTTCCATTTTCCCCATCGCGCACCTTCTGTTGGCAGACACGTCGGAAATACTCGTTACGGGGAAAAGCTGAAAAATAATATTATATGAAAAAAATGAAGACGGGAAAATTGTATCTTCATAAAGCAGAAAAAATTTGCCTTAAATAATTTATGAGATACTTTATTCTTGCGAGGATGTTTAATGGGGAGATATTGTCACCTTGAATTTGTAGTGTGCCCCCCACCGCCAAAATACCTGCAGTTTTTTCCAGTATACAACAGCAATTCTGTCCGTCAGGTACCACACGAAAGTCTTACGCTGATTAGATTTATAAAGATTGTAAGCCATGAAAGATGGCTGGAGCATATCCTTCTTGTTCTCGGGCTCCTCTTCCTGTTCCCCACGCTCTGGCAAATAGGCCATATTTCATGGTGTTAATAAAGATATGCGATGTTTGTGCCGCTAAGCTATGAAATTTCAAAGCTACTAACATTTTATGGCCAGCAGTGTGTATCAAGGATACGTTTTTTTTCTATTCGCGAATGTGGCGGCTCCATTTGATAAATGTGACAGCTGTGGACTATCAAATGTCATAACCGGAATGAAGATTAATAAGAAAAGGAAATCTCTGATTACTGGCTGGGGGCGCGCCGAAGAACGGTGTGGGATAAATCAGCAGGTTAATCTCTATTGGAAGCGCCATGGGAACAGGAAATTGTTAATATTGGCTTGAGGTGAGAAGATTTGATTCTCTTTTGTGATCTTGTTTCATTGGATAAGGAAGTCTGGGATTACATTTTTAAATCAGGAGAAGCGATTTTAAAAGGAAATAATTCAGGAAAAATTGTTCGAGGTGGTAGGGCATCATTCTGGACTTCTAGAGATGAGTTGTAAGGTAGCTGCCTCCCCATCTGTAATTTAATTTGTTTATGCGATAAAGAAAGCTTAGGAGTCACCCTTTGGACTACCAGTGCGTTATGTCATTCAGGTCTTGTTTAGTATTTAGGCTAGTTTGTAGCCTAAAATAGAATCGGATAGATTAGAAGAGGTATGCGAGCACTCGGCCAGGCGATGATGAAACTTACTTTTGAATTCGAGGATGTTGTACAAGTCGGAAATTTTGTTACCATATAATTACTCGGTTACAAAAACAATACTGAATGAGATTTATGTAGATAACCGCCATATTAGTCCCCAAATTTTTCTGGCTGTTACACGATAGCAGTTTTGTCCAAAAACTGGCAAAAAAAGCTCCTTCATCAGTCATGTCCCCCCAGCATGCACGCAAGACCCTACGTTAATTCTGCAGTTGAGTTTTGCGGCTGTGGGCCTGTTTGGACATACTTTAAGATCCAAACAAGAAGTACCGCCAAAGTCTACATCGCAGATCTCTACTGTTTTCGACGAAAGCCGTACATCTGGAGATAGTCAGTGTTATGACCACCGAGGGTTTCATTGGTGCGTTAAAAAAGTTTACAGCAAGACGAAGACACTGCTGTCACATTTACTATGACAATGGGACCAATTTTGTGAGCGCAAGGAGCTCATTTCATTCAGCTGACTGAATTGCAACAATTTATTTAGTTTGAAGATTCGGTCAACAGAATCATAACAATATGCAGTGTAAAGGGTATACTGACGTTCACATGATACTACCGCGAGTTCGAAATTTTTCCGGGTTGTGAGATGCTGCCGTTAAATCAGGGAAGCATTTACTTCAATCAATATTAATGGCCGCCTCAGTGGTAGAGGTGGAAGTCATTCTGAATTCAAGACCTGTTACACCAATGCCCACAAACCCTAATGATTTGATGTCTTTCACTCTAAGGCACCTTTCAATCAAGAAGATCCACTCTTTAACAGTGAATTTCATCCCGTACACGGTGCCTTAGCTGGGAAGCGTAGTACTTATACAAACTTCAATATCGTGCTACGTGGAGGCAAGGGTCACAAACTTTCCATCATTGCCATAATTATGGAAACCAATGTTTCTACTTTGCGCTGGAAACTGGGACGAAGATTGCAGACACACCCTGGAGATGTTAAAACATAGACAGCAGGTAGGTAGTAGGTATTGCGCCGCTCCATCCACAAACTAGCACCCTTAACAGTAGAGAATTCTGGTGTAGTTAATGATGAAGATTCATTCAAAATTGCATCAGCCATCAGATCTCCTTGGACCCCACTCAAGAATTTCTACTCGGAGAAACATATCTAACAAAAAAATCTTACGAAATATTCACGACAAAGAAAGAAGGTAAGAGATTCATTGGGATCTGCCTTAGTGAATTTACTTCTCATATGCCTAATTCTTCCCACAACCAAGACTACCCCCGATTAACAACAAGTTTTCTTGTTACATCCGTTGTATAAATTTCTTCACTCAAATGTGATTTCCTACTACATCCAGGAGTACAAACACAAGGTCTATCGCCTCCTCCCTTGACACCAACCATACACTTGCTAACTTACCCTATAAACTAATGGGAATCTAAAAATCCCTGTGCAACAACAACATTTTGAAATGTAAAAAGCGTGGAACTCTTTAGCTCGTGGGACTCTTTATTCGTATTTTTTAACCGACTTCAAAAAAAGAGGAGGTTACTCAATTCGACGTGTAGGTATTTTGTGGTCCTGTTCACGCATAACTTTGTCACCCAATAACTTTTTTGCTTTTTTTTTGGTTCATTTGAAGGGGGAGCTTCCCACGGTGGTCCCGTTAAATTTTTTCTTAAGTCTGATAACGGAGTTCGAAGTTAGGCAGAAAAAACTGTTAAAATTCAATAAATAAATATACCATGACGTGGATGAAGAATCAAAGAATTTTATTGTTTACATTTAATTTCCCCGATATCAATGGCAACTTAACTTTTTATATGCCTTATATTATCTTTATCTGTATGTGTGTATAGTGTAAACAAATCCTGCAACTTGATTTTGACCCAGTTCCATATAACCGATCAACTGCAAATTTTGCACATACGTATAGTTCGCATGACAATACAATCTGCAATCAAATTTTGCAATTGCGCTCCCCGACCCCAGACATGAATTTTGTTTCATATTAAATAAGTTTTTTTTTTAAATTCGTCCGAAAATATGCAAATATGTACATTACTGTAAAAAATATTTAGCTACTGCTTCGATTTTTTTCGATGGCCCGGCGGCGTGTTATACTTCTCAGAATGGATTTAAAAAGAAGAGTCATCATACTTATCGTAAAGATAGATTCGTTCGAAATGATTTAGTTTTTTAAATTGCCTGGCGCAAGTCGAATTGTGTGAATAAACTGAGTGCAAATGACGAGTGAAAATTACCTCCATTAGTTATTGCGCATTATATTTATACTTATCTACGCGTTATATTATGTTACATTGATTGTGATAAGGTCGGAGGAGCAAGTGGTCGAACATCACCGAGACATATTTGGTACAATCCAAACATTTTGGATTGTGCAAGCCGAACAGTTGAGCTCACACGCAACGATCTATTTGTGCCGTGTAGACCTAGCTTGATAATTTTTTTTATATTGCCGCCGAAAAAAAATGAATGGACTAAAAAGTACGAAATAAAAAAAAATTTTAAAAACCGACTTCAGAAAAAACCGCACAAAATGCCCAAAAAAGGATGAAATAATTGTTTGTAATTCTTAACAACATTAATCCAATCAGAATGGATCTAGAAAGAAGAATCACTTTTGAAGACGGTGCCAGGTAGTATGTAGTTGTCTTTGATTGCACTAACTTTGCTTCGGGAATTGTTTTCATTTCTTTGTTAGGCTTATGCCCTTAATACATCACCCACAGGTGTTAGCACCGTCTTCAAAAGTGATTCTTCTTTCTAGATCCATTCTGATTGGATTAATGTTGTTAAGAATTACAAACAATTATTTCATCCTTTTTTGGGCATTTTGTGCGGTTTTTTCTGAAGTCGGTTTTTAAAATTTTTTTTTTATTAACAGCGGAACTTTTCGCTAACGTCCCACGGTTTTTAAACATTTCGAATGGTTGGGTTGTTTCTAGATACTGGCTGGAGCCATAAAAACTTTACATTCAAAATTATTTTTTACTTTTTCGTTCATTTTTAAAATAACAGCCTATTTTTTAACTATATTTTTTTATTTTCTACTTTTTATTTTATTATATGTCTTCCCTACTTTGTAGTGACCGCTATATTAGATTTAAAGTGCCGTCATACGTCTTACTGTACTATAGGCCGATTCACTATACTATACCTTTCTGGCCAGCTCGGCAGATTCCTCGAAATGGAGACCATACGCTACTCAGTCTGGCTGGAGGCTTTAGAAGTCGTCTCATGGGCGACGAGGCGTCCAAATTGCTTTTTCTGAAATATAATATTTCTCTCTCGAACTTTGACTATTAAATACCAGAAGAAGGAATGACTATTGCATATAACACTGGTCTATTGCTCTTATATTTTTTCATATCCTAAAAAATGAGGCCTTAATTAAATTATAAATATGACATTCGTAACATTGCTACTTTTGTCTACCGACAGGCTTCTACAAGATGGTTAAGTGAGACTCGAACCCACTAAAAGCTGCTGCTGGTCTTGCACTCTGCCTGCATGACTGGTTTTTTTAGCAACAGCTTTTATTTAGCTGTTAATACTCCTGGAGTTTCTATGCTTTTCTCTTTCCTTCAGTTTGTTCCAGCCTCATGGTGTATGCCTTCCAATTTCCTCCACCCATCTTCGTTCCTCTTCATGCATCTAGAGTGTTTTCCAGTGTTGTGAGTCTCGATCATTGACTCTAGTAAGGGGCCCATATTCGCCGAATCTCACATAATAAAATCAGACGCGCTCTACGTTATCTTGGATATTGGATGAAGGTAATTCCTATATTCTTTCATTTCTACTCAAAACTACTTGAGGTCGTAACTAATTTCACACACTCTCTTGTAACCACGTTTGTGATAAGTCTGTTGGTTCACCGACCCTTAACAGACTCGTTTCACTTCCCTTGTTACTCCATTGGGGCTCGCAATGCGTCATCTGCAGTTGCGCTGTTTTTGACTCCCTCTAACAAATTCCGGATCATAGAGACGTATCTAGCCAGTATCTCTATCAGCCTTCTTGGATATGGTCCTTTATGCACAGTACTTGCGAACGGCGCTTGAGCTGGAGACAGATATATGCGTACGTGCAGTGATAGATATAATAGAAGTGTGTGCATCTAATGCGACCTAACATATAAGTTGTGTAAATGGATTGCAACGTAAAAGTTCGTCAAATACCCAAACAGAAGCACACACAACAAACATACGCACTTGTTGCTTCGATTTTTTTGTAAATACTAGACGCAGTCCAAGCACGCAATTATCTGTCAGAGAAAATTCCCCCGCTTAGGGCAGCATTCTTGGAAATGCCGCACAAATAGCGGAAACTTTATCCGCAGTGTCTTTCAAGTGTGCTTTCAAATTAAGCCTCTGGTCGATCATCACTCCCAGATACCGTAAGGTGGACTGCGGCTGCATGATCTGTTCCCATACCTTGATCCGTACGGACAAACGTTTTCGCGGTTGCTAATCGTCGCAGGCTCAGCGCTTTCAGGCCACGGTTTAATCTCTCAGATAGCTTCGTCCGCGTACCTATGTGCCTGTTTAGACGGGTCGCGCCCACCCCCTTTCAACACGAAATTTGTCGATGCGGGGAGTGTTCGGGTGGGAATGAAGTGCGTCTCGATTTTAAAGCGACTTACGTTCGCCTTTTCTGATCAGCTGTTTGTTCTAATTCCATTTTGTATCAATTTAGTGTTCCATTTTTTTTGTTTCAGCCGCCGTGATGAGCAGACGTGTTTTAATGAGGAAGGAGAATCTCTTAACTTATGTTCTCTAGGGTTGGCCAAAAAAAGCAATTGTTAAAATAAAATTAAACACATAAAATAAAAAAGGTCTGTGGAAATAATTATTAAAACGGATGAGCTGAATCAAAATGTTAAATTAAAAAATTAATTTAACAATTATTATAAGAAAATAATAGTCAAAACAAAGTAATAAAATCAACATTTTTATGCAAATATTGTGACACCTTTGGTAGAAAGTGTGATATTTTAGAAATGAGTTTTGATTGCGTATAAGCTATTGAATTTAGCGAAATCATAAGCTTAGTATCCTGTTCGTGCGGAATTCAGACTCCCCTTTAAAATACATGTAAAGCCCAGTATCCTGTTCGTGCGGAATTCCGCTTTGTAGAGAATCCATATAATTAGTCTGAATTCCGCTTAGCTGGGAGAGTTATGTAGACAATGTAGACCTGACAGTTGTGAGCAATTTGAACATGCTTCTGCGGCTTTATGATAAGTTAAGAAAATTGTTTGCCTATCGAGTAAATCCATTATTTGGAAAAGAGAATTTTATCAAAGATGCATGTTCTAGACATATGTACATAATCCTCGTTCTTATAAATTTGTCTAGCTAAAACATTATAAACTAAAAGAGAGTAAAAAGAATCAAGAAAAGATTTTGCATTTAAAATGTAAAAAACACATTACAATTAAATAATTTTCTTTCTCGTATGCCTCCGAAAAGTAAATGTCAAAATTTCCGCTCATGAAAATAGTAAGTACATTTCTTGAAGCTAAAAATCCTGCGGAAAATGAAATGAGAAGTCTCCACTCAGAAAAAAAGCCATCTATTTTCTAGAGTACAAAGCTCATTTACGAGTCTGAATTCCACAAGAACAGGATACTAAACTTTGTGGACGGAATTCAGACCGTCCTCTAACCTGAGTTCCGCACACTTTTTTTACATGCATTTTAAAGGGGAGTCTGAATTCCGCACGAACAGGATACTAGGCTTAAAACAGTGCGCGGAATTCAGGTCCGTAAATGAACTTTGTACTCTAGAAAACAGATGGCGCTTTTTTTAGTGGAGACTTCTCGTTTCTTTTTTCGCAGGATACTTAGCTTCAAGAAATGTATTTTGTATTTTCATGAGCGGCAATTTTGACGTTTACTTATCGAAGTCACACAATATTGAAAAGTGGAACATTAACAAATGTTTGCGTCAAATAAAAATTATATTTTAAATGCAAAATCTTCTCTTGATTCCTTTTACTCTCTCTTAATTTATAACGTTTTAGCTAGTCCAACTTATTAGTACGAGGATATACATATGTATAGAACCTGCATCTTTGATAAAATTTCCTTTCAATCTTCTTTTCTCCGAATAATGGATTTACTCGATATGCAAGTAATTTTCTCAACTTGTTATATGCCGCAGAAGCGCGAGTAAAGTACAATAATTTTTACCTTTGGACGCATTTTCAAATTGCCCAACTGTCATTGGGGCTATTCAGACGGTGCACATTCATGAGGCAAATTATAGCCTCGACACACGTACGCATTTATGACGAAAATTCAGCATTAATTAGGAATTTGAACCTCATTAATTAGGAAAACCGATTAGGAAAATTTTGGTTAATCGATTAGGAAAATCCAGAACAGAGCCATCTGTAGTCCGGTAAATTATTGGAATAAACTCAGTTTTGATGTTTGTTCCAGTGTCATACGTTGCCAAGTGATTTAAATTTGTTTTGAAGTTGCTTACTACAACAGGCTGTGTATGTTAATTAATCGTTTATTTATTTATTAATCTCAAATAAGTTATATTCCTTCTTTTTGTATTCGTCGCTGACATTTTTCACTAGACTACCACTTGTCATCTGAGAACTGTCAAAATATAAAGACGTATTTTAATGTGTGTCACTCCCTAAAACCGTTCGTCATAAATGATGAATATTCGTAATTTTTTGACTGCCGTGTGTCGAGGCTATTACACGGCATAGCATTTCTTCCATCAACACTTCCAATAATTCCAATAAACCGGTTTTATAGGCAAGGGGTCGCGGGGAAGTTTGTTTCTTGTGCATCTCAAAAAATTTTCGACTGCACAGAGCAACACACTAACACAATCATAATTTCATTCTCGGGGTCTACGAAAATGACTTAGCTTAACTGACAGTTTGTACACACCTACATATACTGAGTTTCCATGAGAGTTCAACCTGAGTTGAACCCGAGTTGAACTCCATGGAAACAGTCGCAGTCAAGAGTTTTCGTTAAAGATTTTCAACTCTGCTCAACTCAACGAAAATAGGTAGATTGAACAGAGTTCACGCACACAACTACAAACGGGATTGTCAAATGTTAAAAAAGTCAAAATGTCGCGCCTGTTTATAACATTTCTGTTATACAACGAACACAATAAATTAATTTTATGGTCCATGATCGCTATTTTATAATAACAAAAATATTACGTCAAATTTAAAAACAGCTGCTTGCTTAATACAAGTACACATTCAGCTGTCTGTACACAGGCAGAAAAGTCAGCCATGGAAACGCATAGAGTTGAGTCGTTGAGTTGAAGTGTCATTTCAACTCAACCTCAACTCAACTCGACTCCCATGGAAACTCGGTAATAGACAATAGAATTGTTACACGAAAAAATGCAGAACAGTCAGTTTATCGTGTAATTCGTATAACACGCACAAACCGGTTTGTTAAGGCAGAAAGTGTTATGCCGTGTAATTTGCCTCCATGGCAAGTAAAACCGGTTTTATAGATGAGAGAGGGAAGGGAGCGGAAGAACTTAACGAAACATTTTTCACGCAAAAGCAAACGCGTGAAAACTTACACACATATAAAATGTTACTTCTATCTCTTGTTTTCTTTAGCTCTGTTTTTGTCTGACAAGTGAATTTTACTTACAATACATTTAAACGTTCCTAAGCTTTCAAATGTTCTAAACACAATTACGCCCCGTGTGTGTTCCGAGGGGTTGAATAAAACCGGTTTTGCTCAGCACACTTATGGCAGCGTGTGAATAGGCTCATTGTCTATATAACTCCCAGGTAAGCGGAATTCAGACTGGTTATATGGATTCTCTACAGAGCGGAATTCTGCACGAACAGGATACTAGGCTATAATAAGGACTTTTTTTGTAGAGCATACGATTCTCTACAAAACTGTTATGAAGACATATTCGCTTTCTCTGAGTATTGACAGTGTATTCTCAATTTATAGTTTTGTTATTACATTAGCATTGCTTTTTAATTTAACTAATTGTCAGTCAATAAAATATATTTTATTCTATTGGATGTTATAATTTTTCTTTATACAAGAATAGAAGATATTTATTTAATTTGAAATCCTTGGAGCCAACCAACACTTGCTGCTAAGCTCCTTCTAATACTATGTTGTTCTTATGAAAAATCTAAATGCTCTCCAAGTTTATTTTTTCTATTGTTGTAAGCATTTTTTAAAGTTATTTGTACAATTTAAAAAAAACACTCGAGTTTCGCTTAAAAAGAAATGTTTCTCTTTTTGTCCAGCCCTAGTTCTCATTCCGTTTGTTTCAGCTGTCTTAAAAGCGACTGGACTCAAAGCGACCCGTCTAAACAAATTTTCGCTTTGGGGCGCCTCAAAAGGAGAGACAAAGCGAACCGTCTAAACAGGCACTATAATTCCATCCCATCGAGGAGTAGCCTTATGACATAACAGTAGGGGACCTAGGACGGATTCTTGTGGAGCTCCAGATGTTGTTCTGTATACCGTCGCCAGCCCATCTTCCGATTCACAATAAAATTACCTTACCTAATTCCTTTTTAGGGGGTATTTGTCCGACCCGGGCCCAACACTATCCGCCGATATTGCAGGTAGATCAAGAAAGAAATGAAAGGATGCAGTAACAGTAAATGCGGGTATGATCCTAGGAAACTGTAATTGCAAACAAGAAGCAGCCAGGTATCATTCAGACAAACTTGAGGAAATCTTTAGAGGAGGCCAAGGCTCGATATGGACTGTAGCGCCAAAGGAAGGGAGAAAGAAATCGCGTTATTAATTTCGTTGATATTTATGGTCGCTAGTTTTGAAAGCTAGAGTTTAGTGATAGTTACCGCTTGCATATAGAGAGATACGGTCATGCATTTACAGGGTAGCCTTTATTTGATGTAAATAGGGCCAATACTTGAAGCTCGTAGTAGGTGAGAGTAAGCGAGACGTAGAAGGGATCATATTCCAGTATCTATCTAGCACATCTCTTCCAATTTCGTTACCAAATGTAAACCATACAAGTGAAGGATTAAGAAAAATACAAATTATATTTACGCTCATTGTTAAATAAAGACTTAACCCCTGTAGTCTAACCACTGTATTTATCGCTAGCAATTCTCTCGATGCTAAGAAAGCATCCATCAAATCAATATATTCACCACCAAAAATAAATGACTTCAACACCCCGAGGCTAAAAACCTCTGCATGACTTTCATATTTCATCTGAAGGCTTTTTGAAGGAATTGCGCGCTGCCACATCTCAGCTATTTTCGTCCTCCACGTGGACCTTTACTGTTCCTGTTGTTACCTTTTGTCTGCAAGGACAATAATAATAAAATGAGGCTCAGGGAATGACTGATTATGACGCATCATCTACATGTACAGGAAAGGAAGAAAAAAAAAGTTCTTGCTAAGCCGGATACTAAAAGTCCACTCACCCCGATAAATTCACCGGCAGAGTCCTCTCACTAAGCTAAGCGGAAAGTAAACGAAAAGGAGGATGGGAGGGAGGAGTATAAAAAAAGGTTGTATTTGTGCAGGAGGATTTCTCACGCACTGGATAGTCCAGTAAATAGGTCGAAAAAAAGGCCTTCGTAATGCAAAAAATACCGCACGCGATTTTTTTTTACCAAATGTTTTTACATATTTTTATGAGCTTAAATTCAAAATGGCGTCATCCCCACCCTTATGCTTCACTTACAATGAAGGGAAACGCGTTTAATTCTATATCTCAGAAACTATGCGTTTTACGACAAAAATGTATATAATCTTTTTTGTAGATAAATAAGTGATTTAACTTTTTTGTTCAGATTTTTTTTTTTGTGAAGTTAATATCTTCGGAGTTATAGTGCTTCAAACTTTATATATCACTTTCTTTGCGCTATATTTCGCTAACGGTTAGCCCGCCATAAAAAAGTCCTTCCTAAGACTTATAGAACACACAATTATCTATAATTTTCGCTTTTGTCATTTTTACATAGGGCTAATATTTCACGAGTTATAGCGCTTTTAATGTCGCAAAACGTAAATTCATAAAAAAAAAATTCCTAATATCTTTTTCTTTCCCCGTTTCATTTCAAAACCGATTATATCGTGTGTTGAGCTCATCATTGCCCACATTTGCTGCCTTTACTTTTTTCTATAAAGTTCATATTTATGGATTTATTACACCGCAAAAGTTTATTAAAAATGGTTTTTTGCAAATATCTAGTCAACTATTTATTTACGATGACAAGTTATACCAACAAATTTGTTTGTTAAAAAATTCCGTAGAAATTTTACTTTAAACATTTTTTTCTAGCATTTATACTTAAGCCGCAATTCAGCGCCAAATGTTTCATATTATGTAGATTATATAGCGCGTTTTATATTGTGGTTGCCCCAGTAGGCCTAATCCACAAGAAAACGAAACAATGATGCTATAACATGTTATTTAGCCTCATATCGAAGATGTCGGTTGACAATCGGATAGACCAATGAAGCTGCCATCTAATGACGACGTTTTCTTCGTCGAATGATATATCTGGGAGACTTGAAAACTCGCAAATGTTCTCATTTACTTATTTCATTGTCTTCAAGGAGGTTTGCATCCTTCGTCACATTTTCGCAATTTCCTCCACTGCATCCACAGGAACCGCCACAATTTTTCCTAAATTTGCAGGATATCAATTTTAATAAATTTTCTGGTGCCGGAGCAATTGTCATTGGGACTGGTTGTAAGCCAAATCTTGTTCGCTTCCA
This sequence comes from Thereva unica, assembly GCA_949987705.1. Classification (NCBI taxonomy): domain Eukaryota; kingdom Metazoa; phylum Arthropoda; class Insecta; order Diptera; family Therevidae; genus Thereva; species Thereva unica. The sequence continues at coordinate 43,050,404 of OX465281.1, read as the reverse complement.
GCCCCATTCCTCTGGGTCTTGATAACTATTAAGGGTACCTTACCCATTCTCGATTTCTGATTTTTGTGATTTTCATTGGGCCGGTAAATGATGAAAAATCGACTTATGAGGTACGGATATATTTATACATGTAATTGAAAACCTTAAGAACAAGAAAAAAATGTAACATAGTTGTGTATGAACATTTTATAGCCTCTTTTTGCGGTCAACTAAAAGTCCTCTTTTTGGATGGCGGGCATGATTGTAATTGACTGGAACGTCTGAAACCAAAAAATCGAACGGAATTTTAAAGAGTTCATGTTTGGCTAGGGAATAGACTATTATTATTTGTTTAGTGCAAAAATTTACAAAATGGTGGACTTATGAATTTTTTTTTTCAAAATCCGAGTTTTTTTTTGTAAACTATTAGGCTGTAATAATAGAAGATCATCATCAATCTTTTTACAAATAGTCTAAGTTATAGCTTTTGGTGTTTAGAAAAACATATCAAAATTTCAGAACGATCGCTTTTATAGTTTTTGGCTTACAATGCCCGCCAATCGTAAAAACATAGTTTCGAGAAAAATGCGTTTAAAGTTTTTGAAGTAATTTTCCGCGCCACGGCGAAACTAAGCATTTGCGATTTGACGCGCCCACCATCAATCTGCTGGAACTCCAAGAGTATTCCGAATTTCGACTTGAAACTTTCAGGAAATATTTTTGAAGAGTTATAGATTCGAATAAGACAATAAAAAAAAATCGATTTTTTGAAACCGAGAATGGGTAGGGTACCCTTAAGCCAAGTTTGCACTTGATGATATACTCGAAATGAGTGAAGTCGAGCATCTTTAGTTATAAATAAGCAGAGCTGATAAGTTCACTTTGGTTTTTGTAGCCGATTTTCCAAAACATTTGAACCTAAGTGAATTAATATTGGTTTCTGACGAGCTACCTCCATACAGCTCAATAAAGAAACGCTCTCCAGCTTCAGCAACCATATCTGGATCAATTTTTTTTTCTTTAAACAATTCTACTGAATTTATGAGTTGTGGATTTTTTTGAAAAATGGATAAAACTTTTGCTTTTGTGTCACAACCACTGAAAGCGTAAAGAAAGAGAATAGTGTTTGCAACAATATTTGGAAATTTTAAGCACTGCGGAATACGACCTTTCCCGGTTTTAGAAGGAAAATATTGTTAGAAGACCCTGCCAAGGACGTTCATAAAACAAGGAGATCTATATGTCTTCTCTGACAAAGACCACGGAATCAAACCTAGAAGATAATTGTATTGCTGTCGTTACCATTAACTTTTGAGGTGTAATAAATCCATAAATATCAACTTTATAGAAAAAAGTAAAGGCAACAAATGTGGGCAATGATAAGCTCAACACACGATATAATCAGTTTTGAAATGAAACGGGGAAAGAAAAAGATATTGGGATTTTTTTTTTATGAATTTACGTTTTGCGACATTTAAAGCGCTATAACTCGTGAAATATTAGCCCTATGTAAAAATGACAAAAGCAAAAATTATAGATAATTGTGTGTTCTATAAGTCTTAGGAAGGACTTTTTTATGGCGGGCTAACCGTTAGCGAAATATAGCGCAAAGAAAGTGATATATAAAGTTTGAAGCACTATAACTCCGAAGATATTAATTTTACAAAAAAAAAAATCTGAACAAAAAAGTTAAATCACTTATTTATCTACAAAAAAGATTATATACATTTTTGTCGTAAAACGCATAGTTTCTGAGATATAGAATTAAACGTGTTTCCCTTCATTGTAAGTGAAGCATAAGGGTGGGGATGACGCCATTTTGAATTTAAGCTCATAAAAATATGTAAAAACATTTGGTAAAAAAAAATCGCGTGCGGTATTTTTTACAAAGAAAAAGTACCTATTTACTGGACTAAACACGGTTCTATTTTTAGAAGCAGAATTAAAATCCTATGTTAACGTCATCTCTGTCTCCTTTGTTAATTTCTCGTATTCCTTGCAGGATCCTTCAGGCTTGAGCAGCTTGATAATGTTTCTTTGTTGTTTATTTATGGACACAAAAGGAAAATATACTCGATGGTAGATGAAAGATAAATTTTACATTTTTATCGAAAAAAAAAAGAATATGTATAAAAATAAAATAAAATAAATAAATAAAAAAAATCCACAATGAAGGACTGCTGCCGGAGAGGAAGCATCCGTGTCCTACGCTGGCGGAGAGGAAGCATCCGTGTCCTACGCTCCTTCAGTTCTGGCGCACAGATATATAGTAGTGACGTATATGATTAGATTATGCTGAGTAGGGAGCTGAGTATCCGCATTTCAAATAAGGACGAAAATCACCTGCTCTTATTGTGTATCCTTCAAGCGAATATGTTCCGATTGTTTTTCTTATATCCTTCGGGGCATGAAAACTTTTTCAAACATGACACCACCGGGGAGAACACGAGGCGTACGCTCGCTGCGCTCAAGTATGCGGCAGAGAGGCAAAATTGTTCGGAGATAGAAATTAAAAGGAAAAACAAGTCAAAAGGATCAAAGGAATTCAAATCGTCGAGAATTTCATTTGCAATCCGAAGGCTCTTTTATGTTCGTTCTTTAGTGTGTTGGGGCGCCGCCAGGGTATGGGCGGTTTGCGTGTAATATACAATTCTTTTTTTTACGTAGGTAGATCGACGGGGTCCTTGGAGGGAATTCAAAAAATTTAATTATCCTTGTGTTATACGAATAATAAAAAAAAACAGAATTGCCAAAAAAAGGCACACAAAACAATAATAGTTGAGTTATGGGGGCACATCAAATGAACAAAGAAATTTTCCGCAAATAAAGAATTCCCAGCAGGATCCTGCGAAGGCGTAATTTCATTACCAAAAATATCCTTCTTGTTGTAGTCAATTCAGGCGCGCGTCCATTGAAGTAATAACAAAGTTTGTGTTTTTTGGAAATGGCCCTCGACATCTGACCATGCCTTCCTGTAAGGACGAAAGCAAAATCACTTTCGCTAATTCTCAACGTGGTCTGACGTAACTTTCCTTTAGAGAGATCCTGCCTAGTGGGTGTGTTTAACTTTAATTTCAAACTCCAGATCCTTGGAACCTTCGCACCTTCGAGCCAAACACATACTTGTCCCGATGTTTCAGGATTTAAAGGGCAATCGTGAAAGTATATAAGCAAAAATTCGTGGGTAGCAAAATCATAAAGCCTAGAAGAAAATGCTAACTCCGGCACACTGGCTTAGTGGTAGTGTTTGTATCCTTAAAGTCAAAGGCACTCTCTGCCATCACAAGCCTGGTGCTAATAAACGTGTCAAATTCGTTTCAATGAAGTGGGAATCATGTCCTTGATACCGTTTCGAAGGGTGTGCATGGTTAAATTTGAGTTCTTCTTATACATTATATACATAGTATGTTACCTACATACACATAAAAATTCTTTTAGAGAAAATAAAATTCTGGAAAAAAATATTGAATGCAAAAACGAAAGGATCCGGCTCTACGCAAGAATTGAAGGTGTTCCCAAATATTTCACAAAAAAATAAAAAAAAATCAGGGTGCGGTTTTATACCCTATGTTCCTACGATTTTGTACGTTGTGCGGATTTTGTTTAAAAAAAAAAATCGTTTATTTTGCTCCAAGGTTGAAGTATTTTTAGAGGCTCCTTTTAACTCATAGAATCCTTGGGAAAATCTACCTACGTTTTTGCTATAATTTACAAAAAAGAAAAAAATTGTATTTGTGTTGAGAACGCTCATCACAATTTCACGTTTATATTTTATTTTTAACATTTTAAATGTTAAAAATAATTTATGAATGAAGAATTTCGTCGTATATTTAAGTTACGTTAAGGTTTTGTTAGTTTTTACTTTCGTTTGAGTTGGAAAAAGAGATGAAATTGTCTTTGACGTGTATTACGTGCGCTCATTTCATGCGTTCTCTCTGGATAGGCTTTAGGACTAAACGCTGGATCGAACGTAGCTCTTGTCCATTGGTCCTACGACACGAAGAAAAGCCTCAATCAATGAAACTGCAGCAAAAAGCTAATTGAACTCACCTGTTAAGTGGATCGTGTCGCTTCTCAGTCGAATTGGTTAGGAAAATAGCTGCAAAAAGCTGCCTGCATGGAAGCGAGGCACCTCTCCTATGATCAATCGTTATCGACGAACTACTTAACGACTTGAATAAGGCAGACTTCAAAGCACAGACCTTTGCAGAGTATCGCCATAATGACCAACGGCAGTCATGATGGCATGGCACCATCTTAACCTCATGCAAACCACTCTGTAATATATGCATAGATGGTGTTGGAGAAGGAACTTGGGTTTTAACTCACCTAAAGCTGTCCTCGTAACATTTTTTAATAGAAGGAAGCTAAATTTAAAAGCCTTTCTAGATGGTAAAAAATGAAGAAGCTTCGGTAAGTGAGGAGTAAGGCGTCTGGATATCATCCCAGAAGTCACGGTTTCGAATCCCGGCAGCCCCACGCTCCTTCGCCTTTTCCACCTATGTATATAACTTCCCTGATTCCTTCTGTCATAGCCTTCGCTAGACCTTCTCTGCTGCACCAAAGCGCATGTCATCGGTTGGTTGGTGAGATTAAACTCGTTTCAGGAGGCATAACACTCCAGCGAGTTGTTTCTCGATGTCCCGATGTCAGAGTAGCGATAATCTTCTTTTCTTCTTTCTTTGATTTCGGTGCCGCTGGGTCTCGAACTGTATTCACGATTCGTTTCCAGTTTTTGGCGACGCGACGTCTCGAACCTTGGTAACTGATAATTGTTAATTGTTTAGGTCACCCTCGATATTCCTTAGCCAGGTTTTCTTCAGTGCCGATCGCTGGATTCTCCAGCCTGCAAGACGATCTCGTCAGAGAAGTTTACGGTTATCATCCATTCGGCAAATATGGCCAAACCACAGTAGTCGATATTTTTGCATTTCTTCTTCGATCAGTGTCTACTGATCGCATCTTTGTCTAACTGTCTCGTTTCGAAGGCGATCGCGAGTGACACACCGAGGATCAGCCTCAAGCATTGCATTTGGAAGACCTCGAGCTTGTTCACGCCTGGCTTGAGCAGTGTCTACGTTTCCGATCCATAAAGAAGAATCTGGAGGATCAACGTTCGGTAAAGGCGTACTTTCGTTTTGATGGAGGTATTTGTTCGTTTCCATATGCACCACTTGAGTGAGGCGAATGTTGCTGTTGGCTGGCCGATGCGGTTGTGAACGTCGGCCGCCGATGCCACTATCTTTTCCTCAACCAATGATCCCAAATATTTGAACATAGGAACCTGTTGGATTTGGGTTACATCGAGGTGAACACTGGCCCTCGATCTGCCTGTTGTAGGGAATCCAATCCCGCACCATTTTTGCCGGATCAGTAATGCGGGACTAGACATGCGGGATCCGCGGGATTCGCGGGATTCGGGCAGTAGAATCACCTGTTATAAAAACCGGGACTTTATAAAGCAATTCTAACAATATTGCAAAGTTTATGAATACTTGGGGGCGAAGGGGTAACAAAGACCTCGGAAGGGGGTGATACACGATTTGCACTTCTATCAGAACCCGAGAAGATTCACTGAGGACAAACAACAAGCAGATCTGTTAGCAAGTCCTAATTCCACCGCCACGCAGTGCCCCCTGGGATAACTCTTCGGAAGGAACTAACAGGAGACTGGCGAATAAATATGTAGCTCTCTGAGCCACAAAACAGAGTTTTAAGTCGGCTGGGCTTATGATTAGCAGCCTGCTCCCATTAAAAACACCGTTGCTACAAATCGGCAAACAATGCCACGGAGCGGGATGGACAGCATGATGAGTCGCACAAAACAAAGTCCGCTGGAGGGCAAGTTTTTCTGCCCTATGCCCCATGAGGGAATGCCAGCAGCACACGCCTGTGTACGGAAGTCGGAATCCATAGTTTAATAGTTTAATAGATTTTAAAGTACACAAGATATACATCTTTTAGAGTACAAAAAGAGGAACAAAATTAAAATTAAAATATAATTAAAATTAAACTTAATAATTGAAAGATAAAAATAATAAAAAAGTAATAAAAAGTAAAAAATAATAAAAATACAAAAATAAGAAAATAGTAAAAATTCCAGAGCAAAAAAAAAAAAAATAGAAAGAAAGTAGAATTAAAATTAAGATTGAAGTGGGGGTGATAGAGATTGAAGTGGGGGTGATAGAGATAGGACGGACACCATACACGGGTCGACAGAAACGAAACCTATTTTAAACTAGTTTGAACTGCTCGCGTGCGACTGTGTTTGGCGGTCGGAAGCGATTTCAGCTGCGTAGGTGCACTTCATCTGAACTATTTGATATTTTTTCAAACTCTTGTGATTAAAAACTAACACCGATTGATCCAAAATCAACCGGCTCGTGTGTGGACAAAGATTTTATTTGGATTGCACTAGTTGTGCTAGCGATCATTGTGAAACTAGTGTGAAATTGGGATTGCAAATCAGTCGACTCGTGTGAGGCGGGTCTTACACTACAAAATACTTAAATGCGTTAGTTGAAGATATCTGCCTACTAAGCGTGATTCCTCACGAGCGAACCCACGACACAAGAGTCGGCTGCAAAAGTGGTGTAGAAGAGGGTGAGAGAGGGCGATGGAAATTGTGTCCATTCCATTGTCCTCTCTAACTCTCTTATCTATAAATTACCTTTGCAGCCGACTTTTTCGTGTCGTGTGTATACTCTCGTGTGGAACCAGGCTAAGCAATAACACAAAATCGTCTAAGTGTATTTATGTGCGTGTATCCCAACGTGATTGATTACTGAGTCTTCAAGCAGAGTTTACCATGGGTTAACGCAGAGTAAGCGAGCATGGAAGCTGGGGGAGAGTAAAGTTTCGTTAAATCCAAGAAAACTCCACGATACACGTCGGGTTAAATCGGCTTTTACATATGAGTTTGTTTAAGTATTAGTGTAAATGTCAAGTTACCCTACACCTACGGCATTACTTTGTTTCCATGAATCAAGGTAGAGTTTTGATTGAGTAAATAGAACCCATTTTCTCTCAAGTTAACGCGATGCTGTTTCCTTGACGGCCGTTGGTATATATTCAGTAAAGGATACTCAATCACATACATATTCAAAACTCGGCTTAACCGCTATCTGATTTCGTTAAGCTTACGGAGTTTAGGGATTTAACTAAACTTTACTCAACCCTCGTTTCCATGGGCTCTTTTTACTCTGAGAAAATCCAGGGTAAACTCTTCATGGAAACACAGTACAGATGAGCGTAAGAGGATTACCCTGATGTCAAACGAACTACATAGGGTAAATTCAAAAACTCATCACGACCGCATCACTGCGGAATTCAGCTACAGGCTTCAATTTGAAGTCTGTGGCTGAATTCTGCATTGATGCGGCAGTGATGAGTTTTTGAATTTACCCATACTTAGTCAGTCAAATAAAGTATTCACGCCATTTCAAAACTGAGCTGGAATTGATTCCGCTGGAATTTTCTGACATCTGTAGCGTAACGGAGAGTAATTTTGAAATTATGCTTCTATGTAAGAAAATTCCAGCGTAGTTCAGAATTGGTTTGAATACCTTATTTGGCGGGAAATGTTTGACGGACGGGAAATGTCGTATAAAATGTCCATTGCTTCGGCATACGTGTCGGCGAAGACGTCGCTATCGTCGGCGAACATCAAGTCGGTTACAAAGTTGTTGTCGTCGTATCGAGCTCCGCGGCGTTCATTCAATGCTTCACGCATAATCGCGTCGATCACAACGTTGAAGAGAAGTGGAAAAGCCACGTCTCCCTGTCGGATACCCGTTTGAATCGGGAACTCCTCAGTACTGGTTGAGCCATCGTTGGCAGTTGGATGATTTTCAATGGGACGTGCTCGATTTCCAAGACTTTCCATAAGCTGTTTCAACAGTTCGTTTGCCGCAACGATTTCTTTCTTCCATTAAACTCAACTACCAGGAAACTCAATTTTTCTATATTTGTCGTATTTGCTTAAACTTTTGCTTAAATATGTATCACCATGGGTTTTCATGATAAAATTTTTGGCTTTAATTTCATGTTTTGCAGAAGCAGGGAATTATACTAACGAGACCTGCCTAACCAAAAGTAAAATTTCGTTTGCCCTGAAAATGAATGTCCTAGAAAGTTATGCTGCAGAATTAACTGGTAAATTGCATTTGAAAATGTCAATTAAAACTAAAAATTAAAAAAATAAAATAAAATATTAAAACTTTTTTAGAAACATAACTCGTGAATACAGGCAAGAAATTCCTGTTAACGTTTACCTGGTTTCATAGTAAATAGTCTTCTACTCGTAATTGCAGAAAATGTTTACCTACTTTCCACCAACAAAATCTAGCTCTATTTAGCCCCCTCTATGTAAATGAAATCTGATATCCACTTGACCTGCTTTCGAGCGACGACGGCAGAGTACTTTACTTAGTAATGGTTTGTAGAAGAAAACTTTCACCTTCTTCGCCTTCTAATTAACGTTCGCTATTAAGTCAAACAGCTTGGCAGGTGAGGCCTTGGTATCTTCTGCGATATTAAGGCCCGAAGTCAAAGTCAACCTTCGTACAATGAAAATCAAACCGTCATCTTCCTTGCTGCCCCGCCAGAGGTCTCATCCAGACTCTAACAAGATTTATTTTTCACGCTTTCTTATCTAGGGACATGCCCGTTTCTACATACATATACACATTCATAGCCACTAACCCACCCTTGCACTTACTACCAGAGATTTTTAATTTGATTCTGAGTTATTTGACGTTGGCATTTTAATTAAAATGAGTGCATTTAACTTGCAGGCTGAGATCTTGAGGTATCGCGGAGCACCTTCTTGCTGCAGGCAACACACAAAAAAGGGAAGCGCACACAGATAAACATAATTCAGACCCGTTGTTGGGATTGTGAGGTTCGTACCATAAGCAAGATTAATTAAGAGCAGACTTCGACGAAGGAGCACGCATGTATCCATGCTGAACAACAGAAGCGCCTGTAACACACACTACACCTGGAACGGTGTGGCCCTATGAATTAAGTCCTGTGAAGTAGCAGCCGAGGTGAGCAGAAGGAGGGCAGCGCGGGACAGGCTCCATCTATCGATTCATATCAGTCCCGCATCACCCACCCCCGCACATAATACAGCGTCGTCCTTGCATTGTTGGACTAGGTATAGTCCCACCTCCCGGACCGGATACATCCAGGTGACACAATAAAGAAGATGTACATCCAAGGAAATGCTGGGTTATGACCGAGTTTGGGTGTCTGTCAAAGATCCTGCAAATGTGATACAACCCCATGTACGGTCTCGGTGCCGCTCGCAGGCGGGTGGATGTGTGAAGCACTTTTGTATGACAAGGAAATTACATTTGAACGCTGGATATGCTAAAATGCTGTATCACATGATAAAATGGAAACATCGAGGAGGATGCAGCATGGATATATGATAAGGTAAGCTTCAATTTATTCCTATTGTTCTTGTTCTGTATATTTCCCCGTTATTTTTTGCGCCCCCGCTGTGCTCTATATAGGTACTGGATCTGTCCCTGTTCGGGATCCGGCTGTGTCCTTGCAGAACTCCGGCGCTCCGTGTGTTTTCGTTTCGGAGTATCCTCTTCATTTGATATGACGTGTCGAGTGGTTTTCCCTCAAGTAATACTCCTGATATGACATTTGATATCCTTATTTCTACTAAAGCATTTTGCTGGAATTGCACCGTTTTGATCTTATTGCCTTGATGGGTTCAATTGTTGCCCTTAAGTGCTGCAATTTTTATGAAAATACAATTAAGGATTTTTTTTGTTCGGCCTTGTTCCTCATATTACGAAATTTTTTTTTTCATTTCAGGAACTGTTGAAGGGTGGAGGTGATGCCGTAATGTTTATGGCTTATGTTTATTGACAGACATAAATGTGTTTTGTCAAGCAGTTTTTGATGCTTAATGGTGAATTTATGTGTTGACGTTTACATGTGTGTCCTTTAATTTGAGAATTCAAGATGAAATTCTATATTTAGAACACAAGGTGGATTGACACTATCTAGGTGACACTGCATGCAAAGTAATGTACTAAAATTTTATGGGTGATCGTAAGCGATCGAATTTTATTAACCTGAACGTTAGAACGCCAGAGAACGTTAGCGGAGTAATTGGATCAGCTTTAAAAGCTTTTAGTTTAAACTTTAAAAGCTTTTATTTAACCTTCGAAACATTTTATTTAAGCTTTAAAAGTTTTTGTTTAAGCTTGACGACTTGTTGGACAGCGCTCGCTCTTTTGAATCTGGATCAATTCATTTCTCCGGGAAATTCTATGGAGCTATGAGCTATTTTCTGCATTCCAAAAAAGGAGGCTCTAAACTTTCTTGATTTCGTTAGAAAAGCAAAAGGGGTTTTCCTTGCACTCGCCCAAAACAATTTAAAACACAGGTTCCCTGGAAGGTGCCTAACAGTTCTGAAAAGGGTGGGTTCGAAACTTTCCAAAATCGTCAAAAATACAAATTTGTTTCTTTGAAAGTTTTTATTTAAGCTCTAAAGCTTTTCTTAGTGATTTTAAAGCTTTTGTTTTACTTTTAAAACTATTGTTTAAGCTTTACACGCTTTTATTTAATCTTTTAAAGCTTTTGGTTAAACTTTAAAACTTTTCATTTAATCTTAAAAAGCTTTTATTAAAGCTTTAAAAGCTGTTATTTAAGTTTTAAACGCTTTTATTTAAGCTTTGAAAGCTTTTATTTAAGCTTTGAAAGCTTTTTTAATCTTTAAAAGCTTTTATTTAAGCTTTCAAAGCATTTATTTAAGCTTTAAAAGCTTTTATTTAAGCTTTAAAAGCTTTGTTTATACTTTCAAAGCTTTTATTTAAGCTTTCATTCATGGTTTTGAAAAATTCCAAATTTCGCCAAATTCTGGAATCATGTATATATCCGACCAATGGACGTCAATACTTGTAAGACATTCTTTTGGCTTTCATTTCATTCCTGGACATTGAATGAACAAAATCTTTTTCGATTAATGTATTCTTCAGGGTGCAAGTGTGGTTTTACAATTTCTACATGCGCACAATCCAGACCACCAATTCACCGTGAAATATATTTTTTGCCAACCGTTCCTTCTTTGTCTCTTTCCATGGCGCTTACTCGATAACCACCTTGGGATGGTTAAATAAGGTGCAAAAAATGGCCGCCGTTAAATCAGTTGATAACGACATTGCTTGCTCCACCATCGCCCCCTGAACCAACGTAGAAATGTAGCAGCACTGACAAAATTTTATCGCTACTATCATAGTGACTGCTCCTCCGAGATAATCGCTCTGCCTTCAGGGCAATCTTATACCCGCAACACCAGATTAGCCCACTCATCTCTTTCTCACCACTTGCAGCCTGTCCGTTCGCGCACTCAACAAGATAGCAATTCGTTTATCAATAGAACAACTCGACTGTGGAATAATCTCTCGCAATCAGTATTTCAGTATTTCATCCTGCGGTCATCCCACTGACACACCACTTGCAGCTTAATCACCATACCACCGCCACTTCACCGTCATCCCATTTCAGTGCGAGCCTTGACTAAGAATTCAAAACCATGGTTCATCGCCTTCTCCTTAATGTGAAAGACACGAAGGACTGGAAGATATTTCTGACTTCAATCTGAATGATACTCCTGAGAAGTGAATTTATTTACCAAAACCTCGAAGAATGTTTGGGATCAAGCCCCGCATTTCACAGATAAGGTCACATACAAAGTTTTCTCGGGTGACGAGCCTGAGGTAAACGTTCAACGTTTAATAAATTCAGACCACTCGTGCTTTTTTGAAAGTTTACTTACAATTCAGAGGGGAGAGCTTTTAAATCGGGCAAACCGAGCTTTTATTTAGGTACTCAATACCTCAAGAAACTCTTTCACTTCCGTACACCATCCCTGCCCGAAAGAGCTTTTGAGTCTGGATCCATACGTCCTCGTGTCTTATAAGACTAAAAATCATTAGTACATTAATTTTCATCCTATTAATGTTATTAGTAAGAGAAATATGTATATTCCTTTTGATTTAATCTCTTTCAGCTCCTGTGAAATAATCTGAAAAAAAAAAAAAAAAAAAAAAAAATAATTAAAATTTTAAAAGCTCAAACTCCTTCAACAATCAAAAACGAAATCCCTTCAAAATTTTCTTTATTCACAAATCGTGTCCTTCCAAACAAAATTATCAAGAAAGTCTCCAGCACGTGAAGTTACCTCAACACCTGTCACTCCACAACAGACATAGAAAAGTCCTTCGGCGGCTGCAGCTGGCAAGGTGCATTCTCCCTCTTCGGAGTCCTAAATGGAAATTTCGACAATTGTATATCAATCTTTCCACCCCTTCTCACTGGAACAGAAGGCTTCGCAGATAGCTCATACTTAGGTCTCCTGGGCTTACTAGGAACCTCTTCCACACGTGCAGCTGGAGGAGCCTCAATAGCCGGAACCGGAAGTATAGCGTTCACCTCTTCGCTGCAGATTTTCTTATCCAGCTTCTCCACGAAATCCCTCCGCTTTGCGTCACGTTCAATTTGTCGCGTTATTGAATCTCGCTTCTTATTTTCATAATCGATCAATCGCTGATTGTCCCGCTCCTTTGAGCGAAGCCGCAGCTGCTCGTCTATTTCGATTTTCCGTTTTAGAGCTTCAGCTTTCGGGACATCTTCGATAATTTCCTCCCAGATTCCAGGATGCTTTTTCGCCAATATCAGGATTGCCTCCTTCTTCAGTAGCTTGCAGGTGCTCTGCTCCTCGTCGATTTCATCGGTCAAGAACACCTCGAAGTATGTCGGTGGACAATTGAACTTCACGAAATTTTTATACGTAACTAGACTCGGCCTTTGCCCCTTTAGTCCGGACACTTTTATTGAGATTTTAACTTCGTCCTCGGTTTGGCTGATGTTTTGCATTCTGACGTTTTGTATAATTGCGATTTGTCAATTTTTTATTGATTTAATCAAAGTCATCACCTAGCAACCAAGGAGCAGGTTTGAAACAGTCTGGGCGAAAGCCAAGCCATCATCGTGGCTAACTTCAGTGCTTTTATGAATATTTATTAACAATTAAGATTTTTCTCCTCTGGAATGCAAAGTGGAAAGTGGGGCGGGTTTGTGAATTGCGTGGTTATCATTTAACATCGGTTTATGAAGTCTTAAATGTTAATAAAATTGTAATTAATGGCGACTAGCCACACAAGCCCCCCAATGAGGGCAGCAATTGCGCTTGTAGAATACGTAATAAGATGGTCCCTGCCAAAGGGGGTGCTAAGGACACAGGCACATGGGGATATTTTCTGATTAAGGGAACACTTTAGAAACTATTTCTTTGGTAAAATTGGTGTAGAGATTTGATCTTCTTAATTCTATGCAAATTAAATGCCTATGATGATGTTTCTATATCTTACTAGATGACGCCCACGACTTCATCCGCATGGTAAGACACTATCAGTTACGTTTTGTCCGTCCCGGGTCTTGAAGACATTAATTTTGCAGGACTTTTCTGAATGCAACATTCGTGGTTTTTCCTTTTTGACAGCAGATAAGTTTCAGGTGAACTGATTCTGTATAATAACTGGACATGAAAAAGTCCAGTCACTCCTCAAAACTACACCCACTGCTTTTAAACTCTGACCTATGCCTTATTTATGGTCATAGCATAGTGAACATAAAAGGAAATTGTACAAGTTTGAACTTTACGTGATAGTGTGAAAGGATCCTGGAATTAGGGAGATAAAGACTGTTTCTCCGTAATTGACTCCTGTAACTATATTAGTTTCGATTTCGTGTATTTACAGAGTTTTCGCTTGAATCCTGTTGGCAGTGCATGCTAAAGAGGGTTCATATTACGTAACAGGATAATTAGAACGCTAACCCTGTGGTAGGGGGGTGAGGAGACATTTTTGGAGGGTTAAGAGTATACAAGAACTCTGCGAGATAATGGGTATTTCGATTTTTACAATTGAGTTCAAAGATTAGTATTTTTGAGCTCAGTTGGAAGCTTCTCCAAGCTTTTTTTTTCAGCCAAAGAGCACTTGTTACATGAGCTGTATTGCAGGTGATGCCGTCATGCCCGGAATAAATGTCGTCATAGCGGAGGATAAATTCAAAAACTCATCACTGCCGCATCACTGCAGAATTCAGATGCAAACTTCAATTTGAAGCCTGTAGCTGAATCCTGCATTGATGCGGCAGCCCAGTAGGAATTCTAGGAAGGCCTTACCGATGGAGCACTGAAATAAGTACTCATCTGGTAAAGGGTACCCTTTATTTTCTTGGTGCTAGATGAGCCCTTATATAACCCATTACAAGAGAAGGCAGATGATACGGTGTAGTCCAGAATTAGACCCAAACAAGTGAGAATCTGCCCGATGACTCAAGGGAGCTTTCCTGGAGTGCTCATAAATTTTATAGAAAAAAAAAAAACGGGCAATAATCTTCGTCGACATAAAATGCGACATTAGCATACTCAATAGCCCGGCTCTCATTCGATACGGAGGACAAGCAGCTTTGGAGAAGTGGTTAGAATTTAGATGGGGGACTGCCTACCTAAGTAAAGCCACTCTCGGGCTTGGAAAGAAAAAGGCATTTGTAAAAGATGAACAAAATAAAAGCATTTCGATACCGGATCACATATCCACAGGCGCCCATGAATATTTCTTTTGACGTGACAACGTCTAATAAAACGGTTAGCCGGGATGCCCAAGCGACAAAGTGTCGCATAACCGTGTGAGTGGGCGTGGCTTACGCTGCATGTAGTAGTGGCAATGAGTGCCGCGCATCTATATTGTGTTTATTATATATTACTGTCATTGTTACATTTGAGAACGAATAAAAAAATAAAAATACTGCAAAATTATATGTATATTGTGTTTATTATATATTGCATGTAATGAATAACAGATAACGAGCAACATGGTAGTTGTCACGTGATAATCGCCACAGCGCGAAGCGCCGTGGCCCGGGGCACCGGTTTTTTTTGCAATGTTCCATTTCCCGCTGGGACCCCAGTGGGGCTTGAAGTACTGAAAAGAGCACTTACTAGTAAGGGGTAGGCCTTACTATACCCCTTACAGATGAGCAGTTATGTAAGTACTCTAAGGTAAGTACTTATGTAACTGCTCTAAGGTAAGTAGAAAAGTAAGGCCTTACCTCCTATGACATCGTGTGTAAAAATAAGCACTTCTATAAGGGGTAAAGTAAGGCCTTCCCCTTACTGGTAAGTGCTTATTTCAGTACTTCTGTAAGCTTACAAGTCCTACTGGGAGTGAAGTTTTTGAATTTACCCGGAAATGGTTTTCCGTACCAGCGAGCTCCCGCCCACCCCCGAATCTCGATAGTTTCTCACGCATACCGGACCGTTATGTTGTGACCGTTCCAGACTTGCCACACCTATAACAAAGTAGGCCTCGTCCTTCGGACGGGCAGTCCATGAATATAATGTCCCTGTTGTTGACAATTCAAACAGGTGACGATCCTACGACCCCCCTAAGAATGGGCCCGTTTGCCCTCATCTACCGCAGAGTGGAAATCGTCCCTAACTGGTGGCCGCTGCTTGGCATCGACGTGGAGCCCCTCTCTCCTCAGGACAAGTAACGTCTGATCTTCTACGTTATCGGCTACATCCGTTGGTCCGTTATCCGACCGCAAATTGGTTAATTCCTGCTGGAGCCGCGTAAGATTTTCAGTTAAGATCGCATCCCGTTGGATCTCCGTAGATTTCTGCCGCATTCATGAAAATATCTAGTAGGGTTACAAAAAAACCGGGTAATGTGTAAACTTCTATCAAAAAAATTTTCAAAACGCCCTAGCGGCTAAGCCGTAACGATTTCACCCCATCCATACGATTTGTTGTTCGTCTATCCAAGACCTATCCACAGCCCGGCGCGTTTCGACATATATAATAGTACACCCTGTATACATATAAAAACTGGTACTACTGAAGACTAGTGGGTGAGCAAAAGTTCCTATTAGTCTAAGCTAAGCAACGAATGTAAAATAGAGGAAAAAATACATACTTACCGAAATTTAGACCTAGTTTTAGGAGAAAGTGTCCTTAACAATATACTAAAAATATTGGATGGTGAGGGTGTAGCTAACGGAGGGGGTTGGAAGGTCAAATTTTCAGTTTTTCGTTAATAATTCGAACACTACGGATTCTAGCGAAAAAATTAAAAGATGCTAAACTAATCTATATAAAAATCTCTTTCGCTAGGATCAATACTTAAAGAAATATGAACGGGGGTGAAATCGGTAAAATCAAAATTGTGATCATCATCGATGCGGGGATGGCCGAGCCACTGTTGTAGCTGTAGATATAGTCTGAGCGACTGTTCCTTCAAAACTCTTCTGGTAGGAGGAAGAGTAGCCATGTCTGATTTGGGCTTCGTGGATGCGTTTTCAATAATGCCGAGTACTGATGTTTGCAGGGATGCCAACTTGGTGGTTTCTTCCAAATTTAGAGGGGGGAAATTCTGAAAGTGGTTTCAAATTTTTACGGGTAAATTTTCGGGGAATTCGTTATGGGTAATTGAACTAGCCTGAAGCACAAAGACGCGTAACTTGGTTCGAACATGAACCCAGTTTTCCACAACCAACTTTTCAGGCGATAGAAATGGAAATTATTGCCCTGGCCGTTATGACCATGGAGACGCCGCACCATATGCAGCAATATTCTGCAAAAATATTATCAAGTCAACGATATCCTAAGTCAAGGGGGACGAACCTATGGTACGCGTGTCACCTATGAAAAATTTACTGGCACGTGAAAATTTGTTGGTGCAGCTTTTAGGTTAGCAGAAGCATGCCAGCGTATTTCGCGAAAAACATCGAGGCAGCATTTCTATAATACGCCTAATACCCTGGCTTCAACGCGCGAATTACGGAAGTTCGAGCCAATGGGTGTACTGAACTTAAATTTTAGCCTCAGTTCCCAATGTTTCCATGCATTTTCACATATTAAACTCAGGAAAAATCAAGCCTGAGTTGGCGCAACAGAACATGAAATTGAGGTTAAAAGTGCTCGCTCAAAAGGGAGTAATTAATTGAAATAATGGAATGCCATTCCAGTGAGCTTTTGCATTTCTAACTTCTGGCAAAAAAAGTTACAGCAATTTCAAGCACAAGCTGAACAAGCCAGCAGGTGAATTTCATTGAACTGAGACCGGTGAAGCCGAGTTATTACATGAAAGCAAGACTGTTAATGGGTTTACATGACATTTTGAAGTTTGCTTGAATCGTATTTCAAGTTCAAATATCAACGCAAGCAGCTCGGCTGGAGTCAATCAAATTTTTTTTGGATAGACTCGAGTGCTAATCATGTAAACTAGGCTTGAAAGCTTGAGTTCTAAGAATTATTTAGTCCTAGCCAATCAGTTATTCAATATTTTAATATTAGCAATAGCTTAACACCCCAGCAATTTTATAAAATACATATGTAGGTTCTATTTTTTACTGGAACGTATACTGGAAAAGGTTCGCCACCGCTGGCCTAGATAATGAGCGTAGAAATTTTTTAAATAAATATGGCAAAAAATGAAAATATGTAAAAGAGCTTTTGTTATTTTATTTTAAAGTAAATTTTATTATTAATTTAACCGTCATTTGCATCACAGCTGCGATCCATTGGTATTGGTAAAGTCAGAGCCAGAAAAAGCTTCTCGTCGGCCTTTTCAATATCCTCAAGTTCTGTGGAGCCATCTGTGAATATTCCTGTGATTTCAAGGCGACGCCAGGCTCAGGATGTACTGTTAGGAGCTTAGCGATTCCCACTTTGCTCTTTCCATGTATCGCCGAAGTGGTGTTGCATCCGTCCGGAGAAGCTATGTTGAAGAAGAATCGTCTTGGCAAATGGAAGCGGTTGAAGTTGTCGCACCGAAAACAATTTGGTCTCCCACTTCTCATGGCTTGGCTTCGTGAAGTACATGTTGATAGATGGTGGTGCCAATTTAATGAGAAGATGACAAGGTAATGTAACAGCATAATGGCGCGACTATATACTGGGCGCCATTTATGCGAGGTATTGCCCCCTCACCCAGAAGCCCGGAAAAGCCTGACTAAGAGCGCAATCCCAAACATAAAACAAATCGGAACTCCTATCCACCCCAACCGCCGATCCTACTGTTAGGGGGATATGCTGCCGGCCACACGGAGTTCACTAGCTCGCCGGGTGGGGTTGTTTGGTGTATGGCCGGGCCTATACGTTCATGGTTCACCACTTACCTGGGACTAAGCAACTTCATATTCCGTTCCGATCCTACTCCCGGCATCGCCTGAGCCGTGTCATGGTAGTCCGTTCCGTGGCCAGCTCATAGTATGGATAACTACCAGCTGACAAGGAAATGCACTACTTGAGAACTCTGAAAGGAAACAAAATCATCCGCCCCCAACCATTTCAAAAAAATCTAACACCTTGAATTGAACATTATCATCATTTAATCTTCCTGTTTATTACAGGTATAAACAACAGTACAAAAACACAACGAATTAAGAACTATCTCAATCTTCATTGACAATGAACTAGTATCATTGTTAGATACTACAACTTAACATTCGCAACTTCAAGAAACAGTAATATACAATTACCTATACCTAGATAACTCTTTTCGACAAAAGATTTTGAAAAACGCGTCGCACTGGTACCATTACGTCGCGTTTGTACATACGATATCACATATATTGAGTTCAGTTTAAAAGAAAAAAACCAACTACCTGGAAACAACAAGAAGAAGAAAATATCTTCAATAAGGAGCAAACAAATGTATAACCAAATATAAATAAGATTAAAATTAATACTAACTGCAATTAAAATTATTATATAGTGATAAATTAAAGCATGAACAAATAAGTTATTTTCTCTTGTGTATGTCTGTTTTTTTTTATTTTTATATATTTATTGTATATTTTTTTTGTTCTTTTATATTGTGGCGTACTCACGAACAAAAAAATGTAATCAAAAATCCTTACTAGTAATAAAATACGACACATATTTCCATTCTTCCTCGGACAAAGGATTAAATTCCTTTAATTCTTCCTGATGAAACCAAAGCGAGCCCCTTAGCGCATTGTAGATAAGGCTCGGTAGCTCTGGGAATGCCTTTTCACCATAACTATCCGTAACTTGAAAAACGTTCACCAGGCGCAGAGTTTCATCACCAGATCTGCCACCAGGTCACTCATTAATAGTAATCTGCCGTAAAATACCTCGATGATCAATACTGAAATGTGCCCGTAATGAAGGCCCCCTTCTTCATATATATTCCGCACTCCTTCGATATTCTGTGGGTATTAACGCTCAATAGTGGGATATTTACCTTTATTACACCGCTAACATCACGCGGTGTTTGAGTTCAAGCCAAGTCGCCAAAAATGAGAATCAACACTGCAGCCAATCACTTCCGTGTTAATACTACGAAATTCTTGTACTCTCTTGAGAAAATGCGACGATCTCAGGTTGACAAACAGATGTGAAATCCAATTGATAAAAGAATAGCACCAAATATCCTCCTTCGAAATTTGCCGCTGGATGTGCAATAACCCTTTTGGTTGGTTTTTTGGAAGATTTCTTTGTAGTTTCGTGATTGCAATTAATTTGGGAGCTAACACGGTAGCCGCCCCTATTTATTTCTTCACAATCAATATTACACCCGGACAACAATTTTTTGTACCAATTTTTTTCGAGCGAAGGAAATTTTCTTTCTGTCTTCCCAAAAACTGACTCACAAAACTCTGTCTAAACTCGGACTGACAAAAAAACTTTCGAAAACTGACTGACTAAACTCTCCCAACTGACTGCTAAAAACTGACTCCTAAATTTTTCTTTCCTGTTTTTTGTTTTTCTTTTCGCCGCCTACTTTTTGGTTCCGAACAACTTCTAAATTTCATTCCCGACAGTGATTTTGAGTCAAGTAATTATTTAGGGATTTCGTGCAAAACTGACCGTTACAGTAAGATGTACTATATACCATCTTTATCCAAACAGCACCTCACAATTTAGGCTCAGGTATTAATAGAGCGTTTTGCGGTATCCTTTAACGTAAACTTATTAAGTTTGACTCCCTCCTACTCTGGCAAAATAAATATCATTCAGGACTTGCCGATATCCTGGGTCCTTTTTGGGGGATTTCCAGGAAATTTTCATTCTTTGTATATTTTTTGTATGAATTACAAAATACTGAAAAGTGATCAGCCCTGAAAATTTAAGATTTATTTAGTATTTTTTTTTCGCTAGAGGCCATAGTTTTTGAGTTATTAACAAAAAACTGAATAAAGGTACCTTTAAACTCTTAAATATGACAATATTGTAATAGAGAATAGGATCACTAGAAAGTGACCCAATTTTTCCCTACCCAATTTCCACAAATTAGCGTGAATTCAGCTTATTTGTACATAAACCTGAAAGATTCATCGCCTTTTGCTCAATCAAACTATTGAAGGACGATTCATGTTTTTCAAATGTCCCCAATGTACACGGATATGATATTTATTTGAGAAATGTGATGTTTAGGCGTTCAACAAGTCCTGAATGGCGGGACTGAAATGCTTTGTGAATGCTTTTGGCAACAATTTTTCGGGTCAACCGTATCATAAGCTCAATCAGTTTAGTTTGACCTTTCAAATTGGTAAATGCTTTTCATAATACATATATCAATCGTTTCGCTCTAACAATCAAACAGAATAAATATTTCATCGACTAGAAGCTAATTTCACTTGAAATTTTTCGTTTTCCTATCTGATGCAAAAATAAACAAATTCTGTGGGGAGCGTGTACTGTGCAAGAAGCAAAGAGAGAAAGTTCGCAGTTATGAAGGGGTTGTTTTTAAATTCTTTTATTTAACTTACACTGTTTGTCGTCAAATCTTGGAAGTTAAATTTGACCCACTTCCCGGTTTCGGATAGAGCTGAAATTTTGCATACACGTTTAGTTTGGATGACAATGCAATCTGGCCATTTTGTAAAAATATCAAGATGGCGGTTCCAAAATGGCGCCCGATTTTTGAAATTGTGCTCCGCGGCCCTCTGACATGGGTATCAAATGAGAGGATATGACAGGTAGAACACAATAAGCTATGTGGCGTCATTCCAAATTCAAAATGGCGGCCAACACTAAATTGCGGAAAGCTTATAATAGACTAAAAAGTAGAAAATATAACCGATCAACTTCCAATTTTGCACACACTCGTAGTTCGGGTGGTTAATGTGTATGAATGATGAGATGAATAGTTGAGTTAAGGGTGAGTTGATAATAAAGAAGCAATACACGTTACAAAAAATCACAAACAAACACAGAGATGCTGCTGTCAACTAAATTCAACTACTCAAATACTGAACTCATGTCCGTATGCATAATTTCAACTAAACCCAGGTAGCAGAGCTGAGTCGAGTTCAGTCAACCTAAACCCAACTCGACTCCCGTTTACATGTAGTTAGACTTGGGTTCAACTTGAGTTCAACTCATCATGTATAAGTACTAAATGCAATCTGACCTTTTTGTAAAAAAATCAAGAAGACGGTTCCGAGATGGCGGCCGTTTTTGCAATTATGTTCCACCGAGCCCACGACATGGGTATCAAATGAATACAGTAAACTGTGTGACGTAATTTTAAATCTAATAGAATTGCCATCATAAAATGGCGGAATACATATAATAAACTAAAAAGTAGAAAATAAAATAAATGGTTAAAAAAATTTTTTAAAAAAAATTCTTTTCATTAACTAAAAAATGTACTGAAAAGTAAAAAATAAAAAATATTTTAAAGAAAGCGTGAAATTTCAATTTTAATGAAAAAATTAATTAAAAGAATGGCGCATTTTTCATCAAAAAATTTTGTTAGAATTTGAAATTAACAAAGCAAAAAATTGAGGTTTATTGTAAATCTCACGCGATTTACAGTTATATTTTCAATTTTTGATGAAAAATGCGCCATTCTTTTAATTAACTTTTTCATTAAAATTGAAATTTCACGCTTTCTTTAAAATATTTTTTATTTTTTACTTTTCAGTACATTTTTTAGTTAATGAAAAGAATTTTTTTTAAAAATTTTTTTTTAACCATTTATTTTATTTGTGGTTTGTTAATAGTTATAGTACCTTCAATAGTGCTACTGGGAGCTCTAGCCATTCTAAGAAAGAGAATCGTTGTTGTTTATTCTTTATTTAATTTCATTATCGTACAGCTTATGACTATATATGGATGGTGAACATTCAGTGGCCTTGCCAACATAAATTATTTATCATCTCCCCTCTTAAGCTATTGCAGAAAACGCTTGGGCATTCTAATCATCCGTCCTGATCGTGTATATTATAGCCGTATTATAAACAATGGAACCGAAATTCAAGAAGGTGAAAAATCTCTCTTGTTCATGGGAGGAAATATATGAGTGTTTAAAAGTAGGTACAAGTGCTGGGTGCACCTTATGTAACGAATCTGTAACTGCAAGAACATATAATATTGACCGTCATTTCCAAACAAAGCACAATAATTCACTGAGCAACATGCAGGAAGATGAAATATTAGATCATATAAAAAAAACATGTAATCCAATATGGTCAACAAAAGAGTTCAATCCAACAGTTCGTAGTTAAATATCAGCCAACTACGAAGTCTATTTTATTGTATCCTTAAAAATAGCCAAGTACGGAGAGCCATTTACAGATGGTGAATTTTTAAAAAATACATTTTTAAAATGTGCAGATTCACTTTTTGATGACTTCGAAAATAAAAAAGATATACTGAAACGTATAAATGAAATCCCTTTGTCAGCAAGGACTGTTCAACGACGTATTGTAGATATCTCCAATGATATCGATATGCAAGTGAAAGATCACCTATTAAATTATGACGTTATCGCTATCGATGAAAGTACAGATATTTACAGATCATTTTATTGCGTCATACATGAAGAGAGTTAATGCACAAAAGCATCTGTCAAGCAATTGACTGAAATTATGGGTGTGGTAGTTAAAATTGTTAACATAATTGTAGCTCGTTCATCGCTAATCCACAGGCAGTTTAAGACTTTTTAAGTGAAATGGAAACTGAATATGGTGATTTGGATTTGCATGATAGATTCCTTTTTCTGATTGATGCCATTCAATGCCAAATTTTTTTGATTGAAATAGGAGAAAAGTCAAAGTCTGGCTGTTGAAGATAAGGTTTTTAACGGACATTACAAACCATTTTAATTAGCTTAATTTGCGTCTCCAAGGAAATCAGCACACAATTCTAAAGTTGTTTGAGGAATGGAAGACTTTCGGACTTAAGTTGCAACTCTTTGAAAGGGATATACAAACTTCAACATTTCAATACTTTCCTATGATGAAATTAATTAGTAAGGAAATGGATAATTCAAATATATGAAACTATATCCGTAACATAAAAGATGATTTTTCATCTAGAATTGATAAACTGAAAAAATACGGTTCAATGTTTTCATTTATTATATGTCCCGATGGAATGGATGAAAAAGATATAGATATGAATTATTTTAAAATATATACGAGTTAACCTTCTAGCTCAGAAGGTGCACTTCTCAGCAGGGCTGAGAAACATTTACCGTCGTGGCTCAGCTGAGACATGCAAACATAAAATATTAAAAACATAAAAGATCAAAAACATCAAACAGAGAAGCGTGAAAAACTAAAAAGGGATTGGGGCACGCAGAGAGTCACGCCACATTGAGAAGGGTCCTTTTAAGGACAACTTCACTAGTTAGCAAGCTAAACACACTCCTATTGTTGTTAGTATTTATAAGCATGCGATTAACGGGTTCGAACATGCCATAATTGGTGTTAGAGGAATTAATGTGCAAGAGAGGTTCACCTCTCAGGTTGTAGTTATTCACTCTAAATGACGCGCGGTTTCTTAAGAAACCAGAGTCCACCTTGTCATTCATCAGTCGATGAACGAATATAACGTCAGCGATCTCACGGCGCACAGTGGCGATATTTTTGATATTTCACCCAAATTACTCTAGAGGTCGTAATTTTTAAGTTATTGACAAATTTTTTTTTTAAAATGTTCATCCTGAATTTACCTATCGATCCCTCTAGCCGGATTTTGAAATTTCATTTTCGTTTTTTTAAAATTTTTAACAAAAGTCTCATTTTTTTCAAAAAAATACAATTTTTTCTATTCAATTTACTCTAACGGGCCGAAAATTTGAGTTTCCGTACTCATGTTTTTTTTTAAATGTTCGTCTTTTAGTTAGCTATTAATCTGTCTAGATGAATTTTTGATATAGTTTTAGAAAACCGTTAAAATTACTGTCAAATATCAAATCAATCAGTTCGAATTTTTTTGGTAGAGGTTTACATATCACCCTGTATTTTTGTAACCCTATGAGAGATTTTCTTGAATAAGGCCCCAATCTACGCAGAATACCCCCGCCTATGTGAAACGGTAAAAGTTAAGGCTTCAACCCACCAACTTCCAGAGTTATGTGTCGTCAAAGTTAAAATTTTGTTTTTTTCTTCACTAAAATTTCAACTTCAACCACCTTTTTCTCCAAAAAAAAGTAGCTAATTGATATTTTTTTATTACAAAATTGAAAAGCTTGGACAATTTCCTATGAATAATGTTCAACAACTTTTATGCTACGGCCTATAGTTTTGAAGCTATAAGCAATTTTAATGCTAAAAATGACCTTATTTGGTACTTTTTCAGTTCCCTACAACCTGAGATTATGTCGTGGTGGTTTTAGGGCAGAAGGATTTAGATGCCAAATCTACTTTGGGGGTCAAAAGGGCCAAAGCTGGCTCTATAGGAAAAAAATACCTTTGGTGGTATATATCACGATTAATTCGATAATTTCATTGAAACATGCGATTGATTTTTTAAAGATAACTTCTTCAGTTTTGAAGGTATCTAATCGCTACAAAATTCAATTTACAAGGAATTTCAATGCCTACAAGTTTTGTAAAGTTGAATTGTCTTGAACCCTTACTTTGTAAGATTTTAAAGTTTAGATGGCTCGGGAAAAGGGCAATCACATGCAAACTATCAATTACGATATCTGAATTACTGTTCATCGTACAGAATCAAGACAAAAACTAAAATTTTCTTCAAGAAAGAGCTTGTACTTGTTTCTATCTCTGAATACATGTTGGTATCGGTAAGCAGCTAACTACTTATTAGTTGTCTCTACATTTGTGTTACGAATAGTAACTAGGGCAGTCTGCGGGGATAATAGCGGACTGTTCGGTATATGGTCGGTGCTTGGTCGGGTCATACCTTAACACTGCAGTACACAACCAGAAGTGCTTAAGTGCAAAATATGCGTTTCGAGAAAATCGCCCTCAAAGTTTTTTTTAGTTACAGAATTGTTCACAAAACCACTTTTGCCGGTTCAATAACTCAGCAACCACAGCTCAGTTTAAATGCAATAAAGTCAAAATCGTCAAATTTGCACTTAAGCACTTCTGGCTTTTTACTGTAGAACACTCGTCTAGAAAATGTTGCCAAGAACGTTGTCGGATCATACACCTCGACAAGGCCTGGGAAATATAATACAGGTAATCGGTTTGTGTTTTTACCATGCCGGATCATACACCTTGATACGGCATAGGACCGGAGAAGGTAACCTCTTCGGAACGAGCCTGGTGAAAGACTAATTTTGGCAAGATGAAGTGGTTTATTTTATAGCTAGAAAGCTTTTCGGGGTAGAAAGCTTTAAAGCTTCGAAATGAAGCTTTCAAAGGAGTATCACCTACCGTCCCTCTTTCTTTGCCGGATGAAGCTTCTTTGCCAATTCACTACCTACATAAGTAGTAGATTGACAGCATTTTAGCGAGAACATCCTGTTTATCACCACATTCTTAACTCTGACTCTCTCTGTTTGGCCGGCTTAAGCCACTGCGTCGCGGATCTGGATCAGCTATCTAGCTGCTATCTCTCCTGACATTTATTTTCTGTGTTTCTTTGTGCTTCGTATTGGGAGCAAGTAACCCAGTAGGACTTGTAAGCTTACAAAAGTACTGAAATGAGCACTTAATAGTAAGGGGTAGGCCTTACCACACCTTTTACAGAGGTACTCATTTTTACCCACGATGTCATAGGAAGTAAAGTCTTCCTTTTTTACTTTCCTTAGAGTAGTTACATAAGTACTTTCCTTTGAGCATATACAGAACTCCTCATCCTAGAGCAATTACAATTACGTTCTACAAAAATACGAAAACAAATGTGTCATCGGCCAAATTCTAACTTGTTTGGGTCTAATTTTGG
Source organism: Thereva unica (assembly GCA_949987705.1). Taxonomy (NCBI): domain Eukaryota; kingdom Metazoa; phylum Arthropoda; class Insecta; order Diptera; family Therevidae; genus Thereva; species Thereva unica. The sequence continues at coordinate 43,024,213 of OX465281.1, read as the reverse complement.
ATTACACCTTACCATCTGCTTTCTATTTTTTTTAAAGTAATTAGTAATAGAATTAACCCTTCTAATACAGAAGGCGCACTTCTTAGCTGGGCCAAGAAAGATTTACCTACTCAGCACAACTAAGCGCTGAGATGAGCTTCACAACTAAGCATGCAAACATAAAGATTAGTAAATAAAAACAAAAATCCAAATTAACATTTAACCCACGCAAGCAACAGGAAGCATAGGTGGTCACGTGAGATTTAAAAGGCTCCTTTAAGGACATCTTTACTAATGCTCACGCTAAAGACATTAATATTATTGTTAACATTAATGAACATGCGGTTTACAGGTTCAAATCTGCCGTAATTCGTATTAGAGGAGTTGATTTGTAAAAGAGGAGGACCTCTCAGATTATAACGACTCTCTCTAAACGACGCACGGCGACCTAGAAAACCTGAGTCGACATTTCCATTAAGTAGTGTAACGGTCGGTCGGAAAATTTATTTTGATTGGGGAATTTAGTGTGGAAATCACCCTGTAGGCAAGGGGAAATTTACTGTAAAATTACTTGGGAGGAAAAGGAAAATTTTAAAAAGGATAGGCGAGGAAAAAAATAATAAATGAAGGGAGTCGGAAAGTTTTTGGGGGAAAAAAAGCAAGTCGAGTCGGAGTCAGTCAGAGAACTTCCTGGTTTTTTTGTGAATTTTGGATCCGATATCGGTCTGTTTATAATTGTTTTTCTTTTACAAAAAAAGTCTAGTGGAAAAGTTTCCTGGTCTTTCCTAGTTTGTGCCCGGAGTTGTGTTTTTTTTTTGAAAACCGGCTAGTATTTTTTAGAAGCTGGAACGAGAGTCGTTTCGCTGTTCCTAAAATTGAGAGCGAGAGATCTGGACCTGAATTGGACTTTTCTTAGACTGTCATCTGTAAGAAGCAATATCCTTTGATAAGAAAGGCATGTTCCGGCTTTTTTGTTTTCCGTGACGGAAACCCTGGATCCCTATTTTCATATTGTTGGAAGTACCTTATTTTGGGCTGCATCGAATTACGGATTTCCTGTAAGTTATGCAAGGTTTTTTTTATTTACGATTAGCACGGTAAGGCAGCAGAAAAGCAAGCACGAGGTTTTCTTTCCTGAAGTGAGTGGATTATTGCTCCTTTCAAAGAGATGTCAGGCTTTCGTTCACCCTCCAGTTGGAGAAGTTGAAGAAGTGTAAACCTGATTTTTAATCTGGTGCTGTTGGGACAGATTGAAAATAGCCTTCTCACCCCTTTTGAAGATAACATTATCCGTCAAGATTAGCGGCTGGACCACAAGTTGATTTTTTTGTGTTATTTTGTTTAAAATATAACTCTTCGGGTTTTTGACTAATGTGTCAACTCATATTGAACATATTTTATATTTTAATTTAATATACACATACTTTTCTTGCTTTAATTCATTAAATTTATTACTAAAACCATAACTTTAATAGTAGTTAGTATTATATCTATAATATTCATAATATTCTTGATAATTATTTGTGAATTTGTGTTGCCCTTGTCAGAAATATTTGGTTCTTTGTTGGTTACGGGAAATGTGTTTTTTTCGTTAAGTGATTCTATTGATTGTAATCACCTTATTGGCCAATACTGTGAGTTTTCTTTTTATCTTGAGATCATATCTATGTAACTATAAGAACGAACCTTAATATTGTTGACTTTGATCATTGAATTTTGATAATGGACACGGAGTTATAAGTTATTGTCGTGATTGATAGTTATTCCTTGTAATTGTTATTCTGTTGATTAAATGTTTATAGTTAATAGAATGACCATGCATTAAATTTTTTTTTGGTGGAATGGTTGAGGGGGGGATCATTTCTTTTCAGGGTTGACGCGGCTCGGGCGATGACCGGAGAATGATGGACGGAAGTCAAAGTTGCACAGACACAGGTAAGTGGTGAACCAACCGCGGTAAGCCCCGGCCACACACCCCACGACCCCTCCGGCGAGCTAGACAACTCCGTGTGGCCGGCGTAGGAGTTCCGGATTTTCTTTTTAATTCTTATGTATGGTGTTGGCTCCTTGGCCATGCTCTTCCGGGCTTGTGGCTAAGGGGGTAACACCTCGCATAAGTGGCGCCCAATATTTATATCGCGCCATTATGCTATTACATAAATGGCGCCCAACGTAGCTTTTAAAAGCCCGTTGACTGTCCTACACGGACCCTGAAGTTTAAATTTTTTTTGGTTTAATACCACTTGTGCCTTCACGGACAATGTTTGATTTTTTTTTCGTCTATGGTTCACCACTTTTACCCAGCGCTCGCTGTGGGCTAAGGTAGTACCGCGAAGCCTTAGTCCTTGTCTGTCTTGTCGATTTTTTTTTCAGCATCCTTGTCTAAATTCTATGTGAATTTTTATTTGTCTTCGCTTTTAGGCCTACCCTTTTTCTTACGCGGTAACTTCTTCGTTTTGGAGTAGCTTCGAGCCATGCTATCCTGCACGGCTTGCTAACAAGCGGTGTTCGCTTGGCTATGCGTGCAGGTGTAGTAGGGGTTCATCCTTGTCCTGTTTCTAGGGTCGGCGACTCTGGTATCAGGCGTGATACCGCCTGCCACTGCGTCGGTCTTGGAACAGGATCATCTTTTAATTTTCCTGGTGGAAGTTGAAGGTGGTCCAAGGGCTTAACCGTCTTTGGTATCAGGCGTGATACCGCCTGCCACTGCGCCCCTTGTTCCTTCTGAAGGTCCATTCAGATTTTTAAATTCTAATTTTTTGTTTACGTCCTGAGTTTTTTCCGTCTGGTTCATCCCAACTGATTGATTTTCCGAAAGGTAGCTCAGTTGTGGTTGAACAGCGGATCCCCCAAATTTTTTTATTTCTGAAGAAGTTTCCCTTTCGTGACTATGCCCTTTGAATTTTTGTTTCCGTCCTTCGTTCCGGTTCTACCTGAAGCTGGGTCGGCGACCTGGATGACACTTGGTGATGACTATGCTTCATAGTTTTCACCAACTGCCATCGAGGCCATCGACATGCGGGAGCCCTGAGGGGAATTGTTGTCCGTCTCAACCATTCCTCGCTTATACTGAATTAAAGCTAATTTTACTCACTCTTATACACTAATCTATATAGACACTCATACACTTTGATTGTTTTACACACTAATCACTGTTGATTCTTTTTCGGGGGTTACACACAATGTTATTAACTTCTATTTGATTTGTTTAATGCAACCTTCTTCTTACTGGTTATCGGTTGTTTTTGTTTTGGTTTTCGTGGGGGATACATACTACCTCTTATAATTTTTTTTTGTCATCCTTTTGAATCCGTTTTCGCAACGAATTTTTTTTTCTCGTCGACTCTTCCGGGGGAAGTTTTTGCTTGTGAGTTTACATCAATTTATCTTGGGGTTAGACTATGGAACTCAGAAGTGGAAGGACTGCAGGTACCACTTCTGGTGGAGGCAATCTCCCTAACGGAACCGAAGCCGGCCAGGGTGACTCACCAACCTTCCCCAACCCTACTCCTTCGCTGGAGGAGCAAGTTGCCCAGTTGAGGCAGGTTTTAGATACCCTGCTAATGCAGCAGCGACCTGCTGAGGTCCCTATGAACCCTGGGGTACCCAGGGATCAGCAGTCCACCCCGGAGGCTTCCACACCTGCGGTTGGCAGGCTAGATGTTTGGTCTGGGACCCAACATCGCAAGTCTCCGGTTTCCTTCTGGAACCTAAAGTTCTCCGGCGAGGACAAGGTGTTGTCGGCGGAGGAATTTCTGTTCCGGGTGGAGCTGAAGGCTCGCGATGATGGAGTCGGCCCAGCCGAAATTTGCAGGCATTTCTCCTCGCTGTTGTCAGGTCGAGCTACCGACTGGTACTGGTCGCAGTTTCGACGCCATCATCTGGACCCTGATTGGGAAACCATCAAAACACAGTTCATCAGACATTTTCGCGCTAGGGAGTCCGATGAAGAACTGATTCTACAAATGATGGATACTAAACAGTACAATCTTTCCTTCGACGATTTCACTGCTCAGCTGCTGTCGCTACATAACCGCATGGCTCAGCCAATGTCGGAAAGCGGATTATTAGGAATCGTAGTCCGAAATTTGAATTTTACGCTAGGGTCAGCGGTTATAGGGCATAATTTCACCAGCCTTCAACAATTGCGGGAGACTTGCGTTCGCGTGGAACGCTGGCATAAACTGAAAAAGCTAGAGCGTAGGCCCGAGCGAATGGTGCACGAGGTTGAATACTCGTCCCCGTATTCGGCGGTCCAAACCCTTCCGGACATGTCTGCGGAAAAAATAGATGAAATGACGGCGCCGCGTCGGTTCCAGAGTAATCCACGACCGCTCCGGTGTTGGAATTGCCAGCAGCCGGGCCATCCATTCATGGACTGCCCGTCTGAAACTCGTGGCCTATTTTGCTACAAGTGTGGCAAGCCAGGAGTCATCACGCCAGTGTGTCCTACCTGTCAGGGAAACCGGAGCGGGGGTGCGAGATCGAACGGGAGTCCGCGCCCGAGCTAAGCTCGCCCGTTTTCCCTACCCATTCCTTATCTACACCTGATATGACTGCCATCAGCGACTTTACGTCAACTGATGCTCTTCCTGATTTTCCCTCTGAGGAGGTTAAACTGTCATTCCTTTCCCGTTGGAAGAGATATATCTCCGCTCGGTCGCGCATCTTCTCAGAGCCACCTTTTGTGGACTCCCTCACTTCCAAGCGCACCCCTCCCCAAATTAGGGTACGAGCAAAGGAGAAGCGACAATGTTTGCAGAAAATTGTTTCTGCCTTCATCTCTGATTCGTCAGATCCTCGTCTCTTTACGAAGGTCCTGTTAGCTAACGAAGAAGTGGTTGGTTTGTTGGACAGTGGTGCCACTGTTAGCTGTTTGGGAAGAGATGCCGAAGCGTTTCTAGCTAATCATCCCGAAGTGACAGTCTACACTTTGCACTCTGTAGTGCATACTGCTGACGGGGCTCCGCAGAGACTTTGCGGTTATATTCGAGTTCCGATATCCTTTGGAGGAAGGACCCGTGATATAACCATCTATGTGGTGCCCAGTCTCAGCCAAAGACTGTACCTAGGGATGGATTTTTGGAATCTTTTCGGCCTAGCTCCTCAAATAGTCTGCGAGATCAACGCTCCATCCGTGTCTGCAAAAATGCACGACTTAACGTCCCCGCAATGCGAACGGTTGGAACGCGTCAAGGCCAGATTTCCCTCTTTTGATGTCTTCGGACTGGGAAAGACTAACTTGGAGGAACACATCATCGACACTGGTGACTCAGTTCCTATTAAACAGAGGCATTATCCGGTCTCACCCGCTGTACAACAGCTAATGTATGGTGAGTTAGACAGGATGTTGTCGCTGGGGGTGATTGAGCCATCAAATAGTCCCTGGAATTCTCCAGTGGTGTTGGTTCGTAAACCAGGTAAGGTCCGCCTGTGCCTTGACTCTCGCAAGGTGAACAGTGTCACTATCAAAGACGCCTATCCTCTTCCACACATTGATGGTCTACTTGGTCGTCTTCAAGACACCAAGTTCATCACGAGCTTAGACCTGAAGGACGCCTTCTGGCAAATCCCTTTAGAGAAGAAGTCGCGAGAGCGGACAGCTTTTACTGTCCCTGGTCGTCCACTGTACCAGTTCACAGTCATGCCTTTCGGCTTGTGCAACGCCCCACAGCGCATGTGTCGCTTGATGGATAAAGCCATCCCGGGCCATTTACGTGAAAACGTTTTTGTTTATCTGGACGACCTGCTCATTGTTTCACCTGACTTTGACTCCCACCTAAAGCTTTTGGACGAAGTGGCCAGCTGTCTCCGTCGTGCGGGGTTAACTATCAATTTAACTAAAAGCAAATTTTGCGTGACTGAAGTCAAGTATCTCGGCTTCATAATTGGTGATGGGACTCTGAAAACCGATCCTAACAAGGTGACGGCCATCATGGACTACCCGACTCCGAAGTCTCATAAGCAGACCCGGAGGTTTTTGGGAATGACCGGATGGTATCAGCGTTTCATACCCAATTATGCTAGCGTGGCTTCTCCAATCACGGATTGTTTGAAGTCTAAATCTTTTAGTTGGACTGATGAGGCCCAGCAGGCGTTCGAGACTTTGAAAAAGCTGATGACGGAAGCTCCTCTTTTAGTCACTCCAGATTTTTCTCAGCCTTTCTATATTCAGTGCGATGCCAGCAGGACTGGTGTAGGTAGTGTGCTCTTTCAAAAGGACATGGATGGAGGAGAACATCCGATTGCTTATATGTCCAAGAAATTGAACGGAGCACAACGGAACTACACCATTACTGAGCTCGAATGCTACGCAGCCGTGCTGAGTATAAAGAAGTTTAGAGCGTATGTTGAGGGACAGACTTTCACGGTCATTACTGACCATGCAAGTCTGAAATGGCTCATGAGCCAGAAGGAGCTTAACGGTCGTTTAGCCCGGTGGAGTCTTAAGCTTCAGGGGTTCGACTTTACAATCGAACACCGTAAAGGCACCCACAATGTGGTTCCCGATGCCTTGTCACGCATGGATTGCGTTGACGAATTGTCCTTGTGTTTCGACGTGGACTTAAATGCCCCGTCTTTCAAGTCCCCTGAATATCTTCGTCTGGGTGATAGCCTCAGGCAAGCCTCACCGCAGCTACCAGACCTGCGAGTTGAAGATGGGTACGTTTTCAAGCGTACATCACCACGTACTGGAAACCCGATTGCTGACGATCTGACATGGAAGTTGTGGATTCCAATGGAATTGACCGCGTCTCTCGTGGAGTCTTCTCATTCGCCTCCCCAAGCGTCGCATGGTGGAGTAGGGAAAACCCTAGCCCGATTGCGATGCAAATACTTTTGGCCAGGTATGGCAAAACAAGTTCGGGAGTTCATCGGTAAGTGTGAGGTCTGCAAAACCACCAAAGCCCCCAGCTCAGTACTTCGACCACCTATGGGAAACCCCATGGATGTGTCGAGGCCGTTCCAATTTTTATACGTCGATTTCTTAGGTCCTTATCCCAGGTCGAAGAAAGGCCACACGGCAGTATTTGTTGTATTGGATGCTTTCACCAAGTTTGTCTTCCTGCACCCCGTGTCCGCTGAGACCACGGCGGTGTCCGTCAAGTTTCTCGAGCAAACTATCTTTCATACCTTTGGAGTTCCTGAAACGGTCTTCTCCGACAATGGTCGGCAATTCACCTCCAAAGAGTTTGCTAAATTGTTGACCGACTATGGCGTGCACCATGTGCGCACGGCTGTATATTCGCCTCACCCTAACGCTTCCGAGCGGGTGAATAGATCCATCCTAACCGCCATTAGGGCGTACTTAAAGGAGGATCATCGTGAGTGGGATAGACATCTGTCGTCCATTGAATGTGCTCTTCGTAGTACCCACCACGAGGCGATCGGCATGTCCCCGTATCAGGCCCTGTTTGGTAGCCATATGATCCTGCACGGATCAGCATATCCAGTCCTGAAGAAACTGAACGTTTTACAGGAGGGTGACATAGCTGTTCTACCATTGACGGATAAAATGCAGCTGCTTCGTGAGCGGATTGCTGTTAATTTAGCCGCCGCACACGTCAGACATAAAACCCAATACAACTTGCGGTGTCGTGTGGGCAGTTTTCGTCCCGGAGATGAGGTTTACCGGAGAACTTTCTGGGTGAGTAACCGAGCGGGTCGTTTTAGTGCCAAATTGGCACCCCGGTTTCTGAAAGCTCGGATACGTAGAAAAATTGGAACCAGCTTGTACGAGCTGGAGGATTTGGCAGGTAAGAGCATAGGGGTATATCACGCCAAGGACCTACGTCGTTGATTTTCCTCAAGGTTTCCTTATCATCTATTTGTTTTTGGTCAGGCGTAGGTTTCCCTCGGCGAATTAGTTGCCTGTCGTCCTACTGGGGAACTCCATGCAATGTGGGATTGCGTGAGTTGGACTCCAGGGTGCGAGGGGAAACTGGTTCAGGCGAGAATTTCTGAAAGATTAGAGGAGCCGGAAGGGGACAATATGGAATTGCCTTCAGCCGGATCCTTGTCCTTCCAGATATTCTTCCGAGAGAACCTGCAGACTGTCCAACGGTCAACAGGTTTGTATACACTCCTCACACTGTCCTTCCTCTTCGGTCAGTCTGGAGAATATCTCTCAGCAGACAGTTTGACTATCGTTTCACCGGGGGGAGTCAAAGGCAATGTGGTATTGCTGGAGACTGGCCCGGTGGAGCGAAAGCACCCGGAGTTTGTGTGAGAATGTTTGGAGACTTGTTGATATCCGTCGGGGGACAATGTGGTATTGTCTTCCGCCTGTTATTCGCAACTCCAAATATTTCTCCGGGAGATTTTTTCAGACTGGCCATCGCAACTTACGGTTGCAAGCATGAACCTAAATTATAGTTAGCTTTTCACTCGGTTCGTATATTATCTACTAGTTCACGTATGCCCGGCTAACTCACTAGAACATGAGACTCCTATTCTCAGGTCGTGAGTCGAGTCCCACATTGGCGCCAACATATTAGACCTACGGCATAAAAAAACCGTCCGTTATTTTCGGCTCCTCACTGCCTCGCGAGTCGGCCTTGTGGACCCGAGGGTATGTAACGGTCGGTCGGAAAATTTATTTTGATTGGGGAATTTAGTGTGGAAATCACCCTGTAGGCAAGGGGAAATTTACTGTAAAATTACTTGGGAGGAAAAGGAAAATTTTAAAAAGGATAGGCGAGGAAAAAAATAATAAATGAAGGGAGTCGGAAAGTTTTTGGGGGAAAAAAAGCAAGTCGAGTCGGAGTCAGTCAGAGAACTTCCTGGTTTTTTTGTGAATTTTGGATCCGATATCGGTCTGTTTATAATTGTTTTTCTTTTACAAAAAAAGTCTAGTGGAAAAGTTTCCTGGTCTTTCCTAGTTTGTGCCCGGAGTTGTGTTTTTTTTTTGAAAACCGGCTAGTATTTTTTAGAAGCTGGAACGAGAGTCGTTTCGCTGTTCCTAAAATTGAGAGCGAGAGATCTGGACCTGAATTGGACTTTTCTTAGACTGTCATCTGTAAGAAGCAATATCCTTTGATAAGAAAGGCATGTTCCGGCTTTTTTGTTTTCCGTGACGGAAACCCTGGATCCCTATTTTCATATTGTTGGAAGTACCTTATTTTGGGCTGCATCGAATTACGGATTTCCTGTAAGTTATGCAAGGTTTTTTTTATTTACGATTAGCACGGTAAGGCAGCAGAAAAGCAAGCACGAGGTTTTCTTTCCTGAAGTGAGTGGATTATTGCTCCTTTCAAAGAGATGTCAGGCTTTCGTTCACCCTCCAGTTGGAGAAGTTGAAGAAGTGTAAACCTGATTTTTAATCTGGTGCTGTTGGGACAGATTGAAAATAGCCTTCTCACCCCTTTTGAAGATAACATTATCCGTCAAGATTAGCGGCTGGACCACAAGTTGATTTTTTTGTGTTATTTTGTTTAAAATATAACTCTTCGGGTTTTTGACTAATGTGTCAACTCATATTGAACATATTTTATATTTTAATTTAATATACACATACTTTTCTTGCTTTAATTCATTAAATTTATTACTAAAACCATAACTTTAATAGTAGTTAGTATTATATCTATAATATTCATAATATTCTTGATAATTATTTGTGAATTTGTGTTGCCCTTGTCAGAAATATTTGGTTCTTTGTTGGTTACGGGAAATGTGTTTTTTTCGTTAAGTGATTCTATTGATTGTAATCACCTTATTGGCCAATACTGTGAGTTTTCTTTTTATCTTGAGATCATATCTATGTAACTATAAGAACGAACCTTAATATTGTTGACTTTGATCATTGAATTTTGATAATGGACACGGAGTTATAAGTTATTGTCGTGATTGATAGTTATTCCTTGTAATTGTTATTCTGTTGATTAAATGTTTATAGTTAATAGAATGACCATGCATTAAATTTTTTTTTGGTGGAATGGTTGAGGGGGGGATCATTTCTTTTCAGGGTTGACGCGGCTCGGGCGATGACCGGAGAATGATGGACGGAAGTCAAAGTTGCACAGACACAGGTAAGTGGTGAACCAACCGCGGTAAGCCCCGGCCACACACCCCACGACCCCTCCGGCGAGCTAGACAACTCCGTGTGGCCGGCGTAGGAGTTCCGGATTTTCTTTTTAATTCTTATGTATGGTGTTGGCTCCTTGGCCATGCTCTTCCGGGCTTGTGGCTAAGGGGGTAACACCTCGCATAAGTGGCGCCCAATATTTATATCGCGCCATTATGCTATTACAGTAGCTGATGAACAAATACGACATCGGCCACCTCTCGACGCTTGTGAAGAGAGCTTAAGTTGAGTAACTTAAGCCGGGATTCATATGATGGAAGAACTATTGGGTTTTCCCATGGAAGATGATTCAGTGCGAATCGAAAGAAACCTTCGTTGAACCGATTCAATAGTTCTAATATGCGAAGAATAGTGAGGAGACCAAATCTGGGAGGCATATTCAAGTAATGATCTGACAAGAGAAATATATAAGTGTTTAGTAACCAACGGGTTATTAAATTCTTTGGACCACCTTTTTATAAAACCCAAGACTAAACTACCTCTGGAAGAGATATAGTTGATGTGAGTGGAGAAATCCAGCTTACTATCAAATCTAATCCCGAGATCTTTAACAAAATTAACACGAGGGATACCCTCATCAGAAAAGGTGTAGTTAAAAATTATAGGATCACGTCTCCTACTGAAAGTCATGACTTCACATTTACCAATATTAAGAACCAGGTTGTTGTTAGCACACCAAGAGTAAAAGGTATCAAGGTCAACTTGCAGAAGTTTGCAATCCTCCCTACTCTTTATGTGCCGATACAATTTGATGTCATCAGCGTAAATCAATATTCTACAGTGTCTTAGTAAGGGAACAATGTCATCAATTGATAAGATAAAGAGGAGAGGGCCAAGATGACTTCCTTGAGGGACACCGGACGACGCTTCAATGGTTATTGATTTGGATTCACGAAAAAGAACTTGGTAGGTCCGGTCAGTTAAGTAAGACTGGAACCATACTAGAAGGGCTTGCGGAAAGCCTAACATTCTTAATTTCAGAATAATAATGGAATGGGAGAGCTTGTCGAATGCCTTACTAAAATCAGTGTAAACACAATCAGTTTGACAACCGGAAACGAAGCCTTCGACAGCATGAGCAGTGAACTCAAGAAGATTGGTGGTAGTGGAACGAGCTGCAAGAAAACCATGTTGATTCGTTGAGACCAGCCTCTTGCAGATAGGAACGAGTGTTGAACGAAAGTGTTGAAAACGAGTGTTTGATAATTGATTCAAAAAGTTTCGGTATAGAAGACAACTTAGCAACAGGCCTATAATTCGATATTTCGCTCTTGCAACCACTTTTGTGAATAGGAATTATGAACGAATTCTTCCACAGAGTGGGGAAGTACCCTTTATCCAGGGATTTTAGAAAAAGGATTTTCAGTGGAGACTGCAGAACCTCCACACAGGCCTTAAGGACAGCAGGAGGAATACCGTCGGGGCCACGAATTGTAATGCATTATATAAAGACTCTTCTAACACCAAAGAAAATATGAGTACTCCTTTTCAGATGACTGCTTATATCAGACTCCTTCGGTAAGTAATGCCTAGAATTCATACCGGGCTGTCCCCCTCCTCTACCATGCTGCGATGTATTGGCCAAGCTAGGTCTAGTAGTAATTTAAGTGCAGAATGGACTATTCGTCCTCCAGGCAGCAATCGTTCTGAAATCGAAACTCAGACAGTACTTATTTAGTAAAAAATGTTTTATTATGATCCCAAGAGCATCAATGACTCTCCTCTGGTATGATCTACTCCACAATGACGTCTCATATCCTGCTCCTTGATCTTGACGGCGTAAAAGCCTACATACATATGTGGAAGAAACAGTCACACATTAACATGCCATTTTTTGAGTATTTTCTTTTCAACTATTCAGGATTTTTCTTCATGCCTATGAGGGCAGGACGAAATAATGACTCATTCAGACACTAATCCTAAACAATGCAAAAACACCAATCAAATCACTCTTGTCAAATCAAATTGCTGAATAAACATTAAAGCCACCTTTAAGCCGTTGATGTCGCGTGCAGAGCGCGCTCCTCTAAGGACTCGACTTTATTGTAATTTTACAATTCAATTTCGAAACCGGAACGGCTTTTCACAAGGCATTTTCCCGGAGTCGTGTTGGCCATTGTGTTGATTTATGCCGAAATAGATTTCATCTTAACGATCCTTTCATCAAGGGTATTTCTTACAAGGCATTCAGGTCTCGTTTATGCCAAAGATATCGGGACATTCCCCGTAATTTCTCAAATTTTATTTACTCTATTCTTGGGCAGTGTTGACTGAAGTGGCAGCGATAAAGTACTGAAATGAAAGGTATGAATGGTAAAAATCGAGGGAAGCCATTTTTCAGGGCTTGCTAACCTACTCCCCGCCGGATCTACTCTGCCCAGTTGAGTTAACAAATTACACTCGGCATAATAAATGGAATTTCCCAGAGCGCGGAAATAGCAGAGTGGTGGTCTTCACTCACCAGAAAAGAAAAAATAACAAAATGCAGGCGGAGTGGGGGTGTGGGCTGCAGCCCGTTGTAAGGGGTGTTTGAGTGGCAACGAGGGGGACAGGGCGGCCCGACCAGCCCTGTTTAAAATGAAAATTTTGATGAAGTTTATCGTTGGCCAACTGCTGGCGAACGGATGAGGAAATATGCCTAGGAATTGCAATTAAAACAACGCGGACGCTGCTTGGTGCAGCGCTGGTTTTGGGGTGAAATGGCATTTCGCAATTGCTGATGGGTTTTGGTGCATGGCGATGGAGTGTAGTATTAACGGCTATAAAGTAATTTACAATGGCAACGCTAACAGCCAGTGGCTTTCCGCCACGTTGATTCGACGAACTCTAAATGGTAATTGCCTTTATTACTTTCAAATTGCTTTCGCTGAAATTAAAAGTAAACAAAAAAAATTGTAAAAACTATTTTTATGGTTTTAAGAGAGTTGTTAAATTCACTTTTAAATGGCCAGCACCTGAATTGATAACATACTTTGCTTTGATAAGGAAATTGCTTGCTTTCTGTTCTAGTTCCTGAGGAGTCACAAGAAAACTTAATAAGTTCTTTAAATAACAATTATTGCTGTTGCACACCCGCTTAAGCGTTTAAATGCATACTTCTTCTTTATCTTTAGCAACTCTACAACCGTGATGAGTAACTAGAGAATTATTCGAGGGAGGGGGTCAGGTACTTTTTGTTCGAAGTGCAAAGTACGGCTATAACAAGAAAGTACCGGAAATTAGTCAATGAAACACAAAATATGTATCATTCATCCAAGTTAATTGTATCGCCTTCAAAGTAGGGCCCTCTAGAAATAATACACATATGCCAATGCAGGTCCGGCACTTGGGTTTTTTGCGCCCGGTGCACCATATTGCGCCCATGAGCTGTTGTCGCGGCAGCTCCTAAAATTTACAAAATTATCTGAAAAACCAAAATTTAGGATGGGGAAAGTAAACAAAACAAACAAACTCACGCACTAAAACCACTATTTATTATACATTATGAATTTAATGCAGAAATTTATCCTGAAAGAAAAAAGGAATTATTATAATAAAACATCACAAATAAAATACTTCTCTTAAAACAAAACCAGCCTCCACTAATAAAAAACGCAGTCAGTAAACAAACGAAATCTGAAATTAGAGAAATAATTATCACAGAATTTAAAACAAGTTCCACAACAAAAACTTACCTGTCAACACTAAGATCAGGTCCAGCCCCTTTTTCCTCCTTCCAAAACAGATGTCACGCTGAAATATAAAATAAAATTAGTATATAAACTAAAATGAAATAAAAATAGTTACTTACCATGAAACTCCATCTGATAGACAGAAACAGCTGATCGCAAACAAGCGAAGATTAAATACATAACCGGAATACACTGCACATTGCCCCGCCACATTGCCCAGCTCCATTGTCATTGCTGCAATAAATATCGCAGCAGTCGACCGAAAATTTCAGATCACTTGATCCTTCAAGACGTTCTGAGTCTGAAAGAATTGCCGCATTGAGGCAACCAGTGATTCTCATTTAAGCAGGGCGTACTGAGCCAAATCTACAAGCAAGTTGAACGGAGTATTGAACCTTCAACTTTTGCATCCTAACCAAGTTGAAAGGAAGTATTGAACCTTCAACTTTCGCATTCCAATAAAGGCGAATTGAGCCGATTCTTAACCAATCTAAACGGCGCACTGAGCTGTCATACGTAAGCTGTTGTAGTGAGACAGCATCCTAAGCAAGGCGAATTGAGCCAAGAAATATTCAATTCACATATAACTTAATAAGCTAAACCAATCTAAATTTCAGAACCCAAAGGGCAAATCTAAAGCAAACAGGGCGTCAAGAAGCATCCACACCACTGTAATCGACCGCAACCAACGCATCGCTAGTGCATCATCAATTCAGCAAGTTAAATCAATCAAGAAGGTGAAGTTTGGGAAATTAATTCAGTTTCTGATCAGCGACATCTATACGTCCAAAATACGAACTAACTCTTAAAGCCAAGAAAGTTAAAGCATCAAGCCAATCTATTAAGGAGAATTTAACTAAGCGAAAGACACACGCCGCATACATTACCAGCAGGAAATTTTAGTGATAGTGTTAATATCAATGAAAGGCCTAGCAATAATTCTGGCAATATCAAACTATTGAATTTAAGCTAGTTTATGTCTATATTTTTGAAATAACTTAAAACTAATTTATATTGAATTAATCAAATAATGAACTGGATGTGAATTGTGTGAATTAATGAATGAAATAGTGAATTGTGAATTTAATTGTACTAGAAAACATTAAGTTTTTAATAAAAATTGTGTTTATTAAAAAGGGTGATTTTTTTTGGGGTGACACCCGGGTGATCACGGCACATTTTGGTCCTTCGAGCCGGATTCCGAAAGGAAAACGTACATCTAGCCTGATCACGTCACCTCAAAGGGAAATCGTAGCAGCCAGTGACCTAAACTAACTTTACTAAATCAATATGGAAAAGGCAATTAAATTGCAATTCGTGCAAAAAGAGCTTCTGGAGAAGTTTATCACAAACTATCGGAAGGATGGAGCCGCCAGACGAACCCTCTCTTATTACAAAAAACGATTGCAGGATTTCGAAAAGCTATTCCAGGAAATACAGAAAACCCACACGGAGATTCTTTTAGCCAAGAATGACGAACCTGCTGATTCCAACCTATTACAAAATAATTACTTCACGAGGAATATATACGAAGAAATGGAGGAATACTTCTATACAAATTACGCCGAGATTGAATCTCGTTATGAAGCTGAGTATCCCACATCCAGAGATGGTAGTCCATCTCCCAGAGTAGAAGAAACAAAGGTGATGCCAAACCCAACCAAAGAACATTTAATCAAACTACCCAAAATATCCTTAGACAAGTTCTCCGGAGATTATCGAAAATGGACCACTTTCCACGATCTCTACACGAGCTTAATACACGAGAATCCAAACCTATCAAATGCACAAAAACTCCAGTATTTGAAAATGCATCTAAGTGGAGAAGCAGAGGGTCTCTTGCGGCAAGTTCAAGTCTCAAATAATAATTACGAGCCAGCCTGGAAACTACTAAAAGGAAGGTACGATAACAAAAGAGTATTGGTCAACGCCCAGTTGAAACTTCTATTCAACCAACCCACCTTATCCGCTGAGTCTGCACAAGGGATTGGGAGCTTGATGGACGTAACCACCGAATGCCTGCAAGCACTATTCAACTTAGGCATGGAAGTCGAGAGCTGGGACGCAGTGATCATTTACATAATTGTACAAAAATTCCCGTCCGAAACTCATCAATTATGGGAACAAAGTATAAGCCAGAGTACCGACATACCTTCATGGGACACACTACGCGAGTTTCTGGAGGGGCGTTTTAGAACGTTAGAGGCTATTGGAAGGAAGGGATCAACAGCAAGTAAGACCTATCGAAACTTCTCTGCAAGACCAAGGATGACACCACAAACATTCCATGTGACAACCAGCCAAAGATGCAGCTATTGCAGAAGCGACCACCATGTCCGGCAGTGCCAAGCATTCGTCAAGTTAACTGAAGCAGAAAAAAGGGACTTGGTGAAATCACAGAAGCTGTGTGTAAACTGCTTAGGTTATGGTCATCTAGGAGCCCAATGTCCAAGTAAACACACCTGTCGGATCTGCCACCAGCGTCACCATTCATTGTTGCATCGCCAGACTGAGAAAAGGAGCATGAATCTCAAACCAACCAATCAACAATCGCAATCTTCCGATGAAGCAAGAATTCAATCTCATGTAGCCACAGTAACGTCCGGAGAACCCATCGATTCATCATCATGCTTGTCAAGACAGAACCTATCAGAACCAGACCAACTTCATTCCTTAATGATAAACGACGACGCTCCAATGCAACAAGTTCTACTTGCAACAGCGATAGTAAAGCTCCAATCAGACACAGGGCACGAAACCACAGTCAGAGCGTTAATTGATCCAGGATCACAAGTCTCCTTCATAACAGAAGCTATCGTCCAAAAGTTACATCTGAGAAAGAAACCAATCAAGGCGTCTATTACAGTTGTCGGCGAAATCAACACCGGCAAATTCGACAATCTAGTGCAGCTAACATTAAAATCTAATTACAACAATAACTTCGCAGTGGAAATGAACGCACTAGTTACAAGAAAGCTGACTAGTTTCCTGCCATCAAAACAAATTTACACTCAAGAATGGACGCACATCAATCACCTCAATTTAGCAGACCCTTGGTACTCCCGTCCGGGCAAAATAGACATATTGTTGGGTGGCGACGTTTACGGCCAGATCATCAGGCATGGGCTCATCCTTAGCGAAAAGGGATCACCGATAGCCCAAGAAACATCTTTGGGATGGATCTTGTCTGGCATATTCAAGGAAATCCCACCAACAATAAAAGTGACCAGCCTCCATATCACCACTGACTTACAGCAGCAGCTAGCCCAATTTTGGGAATTAGAAGAAATTAGCAGAGAAAAGCCCCTAACCGAGGAGGAACAACAGTGCGAAGAGAGTTTTCGAACCACACACAAGCGACTTCCTAATGGACAGTACGAAGTCCAACTCCCATTCACTGATAACAACACATCCCTAGGAACCTCTCGACCCCGAGCCATTTCATGTTTATACCGATCAGAAACTCGACTAAGCAAAGAACCAGACCTAAAGAAGCAATATGACGATTGCTTAAGGGAATACATTACCCTCGAACATATGGAACCAGTAGCAGTCAACAACTCGCACCCACCGCTTCCACATTTCTACCTACCACACCACTCGGTCCTAAAGGAAGATAGCACCACAACGAAGTTACGTGTAGTCTTCAACGCATCGGCACCATCAAGTACAGGAACATCTCTCAATGATATTCTGTTAAATGGACCCCTTCAGCAAGACGATCTATGGTCTATTCTCCTTAGATGGCGCCTCCATTACATAGCATTCACAGCAGATATCGCAAAAATGTACAGACAAATACGAATAGCAAAACAACACGCTGATTATCAACGTATAGTATGGAGGGAGTCACCAGAAACACCAATTCAGGATTTTCGACTGCTCACAGTCACCTTTGGAACGAAAAGCGCTCCTTACTTAGCCACTAGAACCATCAAACAGTTAGCCATTGATGAGCAAGCAAGATATCCCCTAGGATCAGCTACGGCCCAAACTGATTTTTACGTGGACGATCTATTGTCAGGAGCAAACACAATAGAGGAAGCCATTAACAAGCAGCAACAACTACACGGACTCATGATGTCTGGAGGATTCCAACTGAGAAAATGGGTTTCAAACTCCCCAGATTTATTAGCATCCATACCAGAAGAATTAAGAGAAATCAACTTATCCTTCAACATAACCTCGCAGGACCAGGTAAAAACCCTCGGAATATATTGGAACCCTCGAAGTGATACACTGTCCTATACATTAAAGGAAGGAAACCAAACAGTTCCAATAACCAAACGAACAATGTTATCAGAAATATCTAAATTATTCGATCCATTAGGATGGGCATCACCAATCATTATACCAGCGAAATTAATGATCCAACGGCTATGGTTAGCAAAGATAGACTGGGATGATGCTCCACCACCGGAACTACAGTTCGAATGGACCAAGTATCAACAGCACCTACGCACCATCAACCAGATCCGAATCCCAAGATGGTTAAACTGGAGGGACACACAAACCGAGGTCGAGATCCATGGGTTCAGCGATGCATCCAATCAAGCTTACGCCGCAGTGGTCTATTACTGCGCAATTCAAGATGGAACTCGAACCGTCAACATCCTGACAGCCAAGACTAAGGTAGCGCCAATCAAGGTAGATTCCCTTCCACGACTAGAATTATGTGGAGCAGTACTATTGGCGAAATTAATCAACTATATCCAAAGGGCACTAAAACTTCCGGATGCTACACCTATATTCACTTGGACAGACTCCGAGATAGTGCTAGCATGGCTAAATGGACATCCCTCAAAATGGAAATCATTTATCGCCAACCGAACATCCCTTATCCATGAGCTGTTAAGAAACGCAAGATGGGGTCACGTCTCCTCAAAACAGAATCCAGCAGACTGCGCCACAAGAGGATTATCACCTGAAGAATTAAGGAATCACATGCTATGGTGGAAGGGCCCAGAATGGCTCCAAAAACCAAAGACCGAGTGGCCCACCATGAGGACAAGACTCACCACAGAATTAGAATCCAGAAAACAGCTAAAGGTATCAAGACCATTTGAAGCCACTCCAGCTGGACCAGAATTAAGGAAAAGGACACAACCAAGAAAACCGCCAATTACCAAGAAATCTAGTCCACCGCAGAAAACAGAGCTCCTTCGCAGTCTACAAGAAGCACCAAAACCTGCAAAACGAACTTTAACCTTGGACGAATATCGGGCCTTGAGGAAGAAACAGCCGCCATCAGACATTATCGCCACACCAGAGGTATGGGCGCAGATTAACACCCTCTCACTTCCATGGGCAAAAATTCGAAGTGCTACAAAGAACTATCGCACCAAGATAAACAACCGAACCCTACGTTTTAAAAAACTAAAAAACAACAAAATCCAAGTTACTATCCAAGAAGCCCATACCAGCACTGGGGACGTAAAGACTCAACCATACGATACCACAAAGAAATAAATACATAATGAAGCAATCATGTCTTTTATTAAAACAAAGAAATAATCTTATATTACAAGTATGGTGACAAAAGAAATATACTTAAAATTAATATCTAATGTTGACACCGCAACGTTGTCAAGGCCGGGGAGTATGTCGCGGCAGCTCCTAAAATTTACAAAATTATCTGAAAAACCAAAATTTAGGATGGGGAAAGTAAACAAAACAAACAAACTCACGCACTAAAACCACTATTTATTATACATTATGAATTTAATGCAGAAATTTATCCTGAAAGAAAAAAGGAATTATTATAATAAAACATCACAAATAAAATACTTCTCTTAAAACAAAACCAGCCTCCACTAATAAAAAACGCAGTCAGTAAACAAACGAAATCTGAAATTAGAGAAAATAATTATCACAGAATTTAAAACAAGTTCCACAACAAAAACTTACCTGTCAACACTAAGATCAGGTCCAGCCCCTTTTTCCTCCTTCCAAAACAGATGTCACGCTGAAATATAAAATAAAATTAGTATATAAACTAAAATGAAATAAAAATAGTTACTTACCATGAAACTCCATCTGATAGACAGAAACAGCTGATCGCAAACAAGCGAAGATTAAATACATAACCGGAATACACTGCACATTGCCCCGCCACATTGCCCAGCTCCATTGTCATTGCTGCAATAAATATCGCAGCAGTCGACCGAAAATTTCAGATCACTTGATCCTTCAAGACGTTCTGAGTCTGAAAGAATTGCCGCATTGAGGCAACCAGTGATTCTCATTTAAGCAGGGCGTACTGAGCCAAATCTACAAGCAAGTTGAACGGAGTATTGAACCTTCAACTTTTGCATCCTAACCAAGTTGAAAGGAAGTATTGAACCTTCAACTTTCGCATTCCAATAAAGGCGAATTGAGCCGATTCTTAACCAATCTAAACGGCGCACTGAGCCGTCATACGTAAGCTGTTGTAGTGAGACAGCATCCTAAGCAAGGCGAATTGAGCCAAGAAATATTCAATTCACATATAACTTAATAAGCTAAACCAATCTAAATTTCAGAACCCAAAGGGCAAATCTAAAGCAAACAGGGCGTCAAGAAGCATCCACACCACTGTAATCGACCGCAACCAACGCATCGCTAGTGCATCATCAATTCAGCAAGTTAAATCAATCAAGAAGGTGAAGTTTGGGAAATTAATTCAGTTTCTGATCAGCGACATCTATACGTCCAAAATACGAACTAACTCTTAAAGCCAAGAAAGTTAAAGCATCAAGCCAATCTATTAAGGAGAATTTAACTAAGCGAAAGACACACGCCGCATACATTACCAGCAGGAAATTTTAGTGATAGTGTTAATATCAATGAAAGGCCTAGCAATAATTCTGGCAATATCAAACTATTGAATTTAAGCTAGTTTATGTCTATATTTTTGAAATAACTTAAAACTAATTTATATTGAATTAATCAAATAATGAACTGGATGTGAATTGTGTGAATTAATGAATGAAATAGTGAATTGTGAATTTAATTGTACTAGAAAACATTAAGTTTTTAATAAAAATTGTGTTTATTAAAAAGGGTGATTTTTTTTGGGGTGACACCCGGGTGATCACGGCACAGCTGTTCAATTTTTAACGTAGTGAAGTATAATGGAAAAAGAAACAAACACTGGATGGGAGAAATAATTTCATAGTTCGCGCAAACTACAAGATTGCACCATTTATTAAAATAACTAGTTGGGATGTGGGTTCGACCCTTTCGGTCCACACGATCAACTTCCCAGTATGATGGATGTTGAATATTATGATTGGATATTTTAATAATAAATGAACAATAGGCAATATAGAATATATGTATAATTCTTTCCATATTTTTTTCAAAGTTTGAAATTTTTTTTGAAGTAAAACTTCTTTAGGGACGTTTGCTTAAAAAATTCACATGAGAGTGAATCAATTTCATTCGTGTAACGCGTAACGCTCTACACATTGAAAAGTCGTCAGAACTTTCGTATAACGATGGGAAATGGGGTGGACGGGGTACAAGAGACGAAGAAACTCGGGGCTGTGTGTGCAACAGATAAAATATCCTCTGCCCAATGTTACCGTAAGATGAATTTTGAGAGTAGTAAAATCTACTACTTTTTTGAAAAAAAAGGTAGCAAACTTTTTTGATTTCAAATCAATTTTTCGTTTTTTTGTCACCTGCGTATAACTTACCGTCAGAGAAACATTCATTTTTTAGATTCACCCCAAAAACACTGAAGGATTGGCCTTGTGATTTGTTGATCGTCATGATGGAAGCATGTGATTTGTTAATCGTCATGATGAAGGCAAGTCGCATGTTTGTCATCAGCTGTCGTTTCTTTATAAAGCGTCACTGATTCGCTGCTTTGAGGTAATCGTTTATTTCATGGGCAGCGGTGGTTCATGGAATGATTGATAGTGTCATCTTGAGTCAATGCGCAGATCTTTCATAGTTCGATTGAGTGCTTATAATGCGCGTTTGTACGTCATTGTGAATTCATCCCAGACGATGATTTTACTTGCTACCAAAGCTTTGACCATTGCCGAGTGTTTTGCAAAGTTACATGTCGGATTTTAAATCGTTTGAAAGTTTAACGGCAATTTCAACATCGGCATCCTTCTGGCAACGTGGCAACTATCCCAGAAGAAGCAACTGCTTCAGCAATTTCGGATCTCGTACTAACAATGTCCAAAATTAATGATATGACGAATACCTTGCAAACTCCACACGGCGCATCGGGGAAAAAAGGCCACCATTTCCATTAACGTATCGCACACTTCCTTCTGTTGGGCACTCAAAAGTGGTACATTCGCTCGAGCCTATTGGTTGAAAGCATTTCGATCATGTTCACGTTCCAATTCTCAATGGAAAGCGTCGTTCATTCGACGATATGGTGTTAGTATTCCTAACTTGACTAACCAACTACCGCACATGAGGTAACACATGTCTTCGATCAAAAGCAAAGCCTGGTTATGTATCTCGCCATTGACCTTGAGATCGCGATTTACTGAACGGAACCGAATTCGGCGTAAAAGGTTTTCGGATATGTCATCCTTGTATTTGTTCCACAATTCTCGTGGATTCGATGGGGAGTATGTCAAAATATTGATAGCAAATAATGTACGTATCTGACATGGGGAAACAATTTCTTCAACGATTATCATGTCTCAATGAGTATCATTTTCAACCAAATTGAGCTGTCGCAGCACGAAATGTTGAGAACATTTCACTTTTGAGAGTTCGAAGTTATTCAAATGTTATCGGCCCACGAACAATCACCACCAACAACCGCAAGTAGAAGCATTCGTCATTCTTCGTATGAACACTGCAAATGTGACCAAGAGCATCATTAGGCCAGGCTTATGCCGCGGACACTTTGGAGTTGACTGACATGTTGGAAGCGGCATATACGACAAGAATTTTCGGCGCAGCCTGAGCAAGTGGATCTGCTTTTTGGCGTGGCCAAACATGTAGCACTGCCGGGAAGTTACGGTATAAACACTTGAGACTTTCTTAAAATGCCAAACGATGTAAACAAAAATGAAAAAATGAAAGAAGAAATAAACAATACATCTTTCTTACGTTTTAATTAAACAATTTGTAATTGTCTCCAATATAAAATACTTTTTGCACGCTTCAATTGATAAAACCGAAGCTGTTAAAACCGTATGTCCAGTGGTTTGGGTGCTTAGAATACCAAAAGGGAGTGATGAATTAAATGTGTGAGGTGCTGTTGTTTTAAATTGGCACCCACTTCCCCTTTGGTGAGATTTCTTCAACGATTATCATGTCTCAATGAGTATCATTTTCAACCAAATTGAGCTGTCGCAGCACGAAATGTTGAGAACATTTCACTTTTGAGAGTTCGAAGTTATTCAAATGTTATCGGCCCACGAACAATCACCACCAACAACCGCAAGTAGAAGCATTCGTCATTCTTCGTATGAACACTGCAAATGTGACCAAGAGCATCATTAGGCCAGGCTTATGCCGCGGACACTTTGGAGTTGACTGACATGTTGGAAGCGGCATATACGACAAGAATTTTCGGCGCAGCCTGAGCAAGTGGATCTGCTTTTTGGCGTGGCCAAACATGTAGCACTGCCGGGAAGTTACGGTATAAACACTTGAGACTTTCTTAAAATGCCAAACGATGTAAACAAAAATGAAAAAATGAAAGAAGAAATAAACAATACATCTTTCTTACGTTTTAATTAAACAATTTGTAATTGTCTCCAATATAAAATACTTTTTGCACGCTTCAATTGATAAAACCGAAGCTGTTAAAACCGTATGTCCAGTGGTTTGGGTGCTTAGAATACCAAAAGGGAGTGATGAATTAAATGTGTGAGGTGCTGTTGTTTTAAATTGGCACCCACTTCCCCTTTGGTGAGATGTGATGGACCTTTCCCCTTTTTAAATTACAATTTTTTTTAACAAGCACAAATCGACGAATCGTTTATGTCAAAACATTACACTGTTGTGAAAATCGTTCCTGATATGTTGTTTGGGTCGCTGATTACGAAAATCGGGGTTACACAGTCTTAAAATATGCACGTCACCTTTAAATATGCTTAAAAACTCCCTTTTTTAAGGGTTTTCGCGATAATTTTAATTATAATCAAAAACAAACCAATATAATACATTTTTTGCAATATTTATATTCAAAAGTGGTTGATTTATAACAAAGCAAATTTTATGATAAGGGATAATAGTAAAGGGCTGAAACTATCCCTGGTGCTGTTGTTTTAAATTGGCACCCACTTCCCCCTTCTCTTCTTCTAAAGTGTGGTCTTAAGCACACTCATATGAGTAAAACTTTTGTGCCCAACGGCTAGTAATATGCAGTAGATATAGTGGAAAGTCTGTCGGATATATAGTACGCTTTGAGAAAATTCAGGCCAACGACAGATGCAGGAAGAATAGTGACGAATCTACTGACGGACTTGATACAAATACTATTTGAAAATATCAATATTTATGAATTCCTATCTATATATATATATAAATGAATCATTGTTTTGTATGTAATCGATGTTTGAAAAATTGGCTGTATGAAATGACTGATTGAGTGTTGTTTGCGTTAGAAGCCCTCAACAGCAAGGTTTATGTATATAGTTTTCATGACTATGTCTGTTGGTATTTTTGTAATAGCGCTTGGAGAAGAATTGTCGATATCCCTATTGGAAATTTTTTTCTTCACATTAAATTGATATGATTTGCATGTGAAATCAGTTTGTTTTACTATATGAAATAAAACAAGTTAAATCGTTCTAAAAAAGAATTGCAGCAGCGATAGTGGTGTCGAATTGAAACGTAACAGTAATAACGTTGGGATACCTTTACATGCTACTATCATTGGGCTGGCGTAAACGGATCACTACTCAATACTTGGTAATCCGGTTTGTTATCATACTCTCGGGGTACATGGGTATTGCTTCACCAAGAGTAACTTAATATTATTAGATGGGATATCAACGTATATTCCGTAATGTTTCTTTATCTAGGAAGCAATTGTACTTGGGTTAGTTTTCACCCAAAACATTTTTGTTGAACAAGTTACACCACTTCCCTCTCTTCCTTTTGGCCCAATTTTTATGTTAAAATGGACTTGATTTAGTAGTTTTCGACAAAAGCTTATGTGAAAAGGGACAAAAAACTATGGAAGCTGGGGCAGTCGAACCGTCACTTTAATAATTTCAGATAGGTGGAGCAAAAAAATCGATACAATTCGAAACGAAAGTTGAGAAATCGCTTTAAACGTAGATGCACGTGTGTGGGAAAGCATATGGTCGCCCAGATTTGTTCATAACTTTTACTTGCAACCCACAATGGGAGGAGATTGAATCAAGATACCTGATAGATGGGAAATGCTCAAAGTATTGAGCATTGATTTCTGAAACTATAATTCAGACCGATTGTATCGTCGTCGATCGACGGAGGTTAATGCCAGATCTGCCGTGCAAAGGCGAAATGACCGATATGCAAAAACTTCGATTCGAGAAAAACGAGATCAAAGTTTTCAAAATACATGAAACCGAAGCAAATAAAGTGAGCATTTACTTTGATAACTTTTAATTAAAAAGGACAATCAGTCTGAATTTTTTTTAAGGATAAATATGAATATTTCATATCAAAAAAAGGATACAAAGCCATTTTGACCTATAATGCATATAGGCCATTTGTCCTTTGCACGGCAAAGATATATAACTTGGAAGGTTAATGGTCAGAATTCAGAAGTTGACAATCGTTAGGTCGTACCCTATTCGCCATTATTGTCCAAGACGTTCAATGCTCACATAAATGTCGAATTTTGCAATTCCGTCAAACCAATCAAATGCATATGCAAATATTTCACGGAAGGGATTGGCATGGCTGTTTTCGATGATACTAATGCAAATACGATCGACGAAATAACACAATATTAAATGGGACGTTATGTTAGCAGTAATGGAGCGGTATGCCGAATTTTTCATAAAGGATGTCCAACTATGGTTCATTTGGTAGTTCATCTCGAAAATGGCCAACGTATATATTTACAACGGATAATGTAGCGAGAAGGACTGAACGACCACCATCCACCACATTGATAGGTGCAGCGAGGCGCACCGGGCTCCAGCTAGTTTACACTAAAACCTAAATTTAACCGAGTAAAAATAATTTTGTTGGCTAATTTTCTTAAAAGCATACACGCGGTGCACCTAGTACGTATAGCATATAAGTGGCAATGCCACACGGGTATGCACGCTTCCGCCACAGGCACGAAAATCTAAACATTCGCCTCATGGAAGTAAGCTGGTGACATATGCAAGCGGCATGTACGCATTCAGAGGTTCCATGATATGCGGCGAATTTCCTCTGACATACAATTGCATGGTTTTCCCGTCCCGGCTTTCACACATAGCCCGAAAATCTAAGTAACGAGTGCATGCAAGGTGCATGTGTTTGTTGTGCATACTTGTGTGTGCTATTTCGAATGCGGCAATACAGAAAAAGTTAAAAGTAGCCCGACCTTTGCGTGGCATGCATTCCATTCATGGAATATTCCGTCAGGTCGCATTTGAATACACACACTTCTATATTATTTATCAACGAATTGAACGCATGTACGCTTGGATATGTCACCAGCTGTATGCATGCTCCGCTCCCGCTACATTCATGATCATTAATAATTGCATCCGCATCGGCATAGACTATTCCAAACCCAAGTATTGTTTTACCAAGCAGTCCGCCAACCACATCTAATGAAGCTTTACCTACGCGAGCCGCTTTACCTACGCAAACGAGAGCCAGTCTACTTGAGTATGGTATTGGCACCCTTTATGGCCATCTAGCCAATTACCTGATTTCTTCGCCCCATACAATCTTTTAGGGAGCCAATTAATTTTAAAGGGAGCAAAAAGGAATGCAAAAAACAATCAACCTTTTTTCAAATTCTTCTTTCTAGGCGTAGTTGAAAATAATTTATTTTAGCTGATTAAACCGAATTTGAAGCATAAAGTTGAAAAAACATTTTTTACAAACCTTTATATTTTCAGTCGATGTAGGGATAGTTTCAGTTAGATAGTTTATTATCCCTTATCATAAAATTTGCTTTGTTATAAATCAACCACTTTTGAATATAAATATTGCAAAAAATGTATTATATTGGTTTGTTTTTGATTATAATTAAAATTATCGCGAAAACCCTTAAAAAAGGGAGTTTTTAAGCATATTTAAAGGTGACGTGCATATTTTTAAGACTGTGGGACCCCGATTTTCGTAATCAGCGACCCAAACAACATACAGGAACGATTTTCACAACAGTGTGCAAGTTAAAAAAATTGTAATTTAAAAAGGGGAAAGGTCCATCACATCTCACCAAAGGGGAAGTGGGTGCCAATTTAAAACAACAGCACCTCACACATTTAATTCACCACTCCCTTTTGGTATTCTAAGCACCCAAACCACTGGACATACGGTTTTAACAGCTTCGGTTTTATCAATTGAAGCGTGCAAAAAGTACTTTATATTGGAGACAATTACAAATTGTTTAATTAAAACGTAAGAAAGATGTATTGTTCGTTTGTTCTTTCAGTTTTTCATTTTTGTTTACATCGTTTGGCATTTTAAGAAAGTCTCAAGTGTTTATACCGTAACTTCCCGGCAGTGCCACATGTTTGGCCACGCCAAAAAGCAGATCCACTTGCTCAGGCTGCACCGAAAATTCTTGTCGTATATGCCGCTTCCAACATGTCAGTCAACTCCAAAGTGTCAGCGGCATAAGCCTCAAGAAAAATCTGAAATAATTCACCTCTACATAATGGTGAATTTGTATTCCTATAATGAGATAAAGCAAAGTCTGTGCGACAACGTAGCTACATGCCAGAAAATCTAGGCAGTAAGGCAGAGTGTATTTTATCTGTTGCACACACAGCCCCGAGTTTCTTCGTCTCTTATACCCCGTCCGCCCCATTTCCCATCGTTATACGAAAGTTCTGACGACTTTTCAATGTGTAGAGCGTTACGCGTTACACGAATGAAATTGATTCACTCTCATGTGAATTTTTTAAGCAAACGTCCCTTAAGAAGTTTTACTTCAAAAACGGCTCGACCAAATTTTATAAAAATCTTTTCAGATCATATTTCTGTTATTACGATATCATGCAGGAAAAATTGACTACATATGTACTCACCACATACACACATTCTTCTTCTCAAATTTTTGTTTAAAATGCCTTAAAGAATGAAATACGTTGAATATTTCGGTTTCGATTTTCGGACCGATTACAATAACTTCCCTATAAACTGGGAAGATAAAAATTACATTAGACGAAGAAAACGGGCAACGGGTGGCCATAAAGGGTACCTTTAACATACTCAGTAGAACGGTTCTTGTTCGATTGCATAGGTCAAGCAGGATTCACCGTGATTAGTACTTAGTGGGGGGGCTATGCGTGCTAGATGCGGGCGTGTGCATGCGTTCAAGAAAATTAACAAACTAAATTATTTTCACTCGAGCTAGTTGGATCATCGATCTCTCGTCAATGATTAAAGCAAGGGGTTGATCATTTCTGCTTATTTTGTTTCGCATTATATGAAACGAGGTCAGTTTAGATAGGGAGCAAGCGTTATTTACATGAGTCGTTCGTCAGTGCGTGTGCGTCTGTAAAAGAGTGATAGCACAGTACTTGAATTATTTATTTTATTTATATTTTTCTCACAATTTTTGTGTTTTTTTTCTTTTTTCTGCGTTTTAATTTTTTCGTGGCTATGTAATGTAAAGACTGGGACAACAGACCTATGCACGCCAGACCAAACTCCAACTTGTCTTTGGATTACCATAACGACCATCTGCACATATTCATTTTGGTATAGTTTATAGGTAGATACTATTCTTCTCTCCTTCGGCCTTATAATAAAGAAAACCATCGCATAGCACATTTTAATAAACACTTCTCCTTTTCGAGATTATAAAAGTCATTTGTATAAACGATCAATTTCCGGGTAAATGTTGCATATTTTAAATCACAGGAGAATTTCGCAAAAATCTTGTTCTTGTTGTAAACTGAACGAAAGAAAGGAACAAAGAAAAATACTGTGCTACGAGAAGAATTTAATAATCTTTTATGGCCAACATTAAATTAACATCGGATATCATAAAATTCCTTCATTTTGCGACTTGAATTAACTTCTTTATTTTTTCTAGCCTAAACTAGGAAATATAAAAAAAAAGTTTAATAAGAATCCGGGGCGGTAAGTGGAAGTTAGGGAGGAATTGCTAATTTCGTTAAATATACGCGTAAATTAAAACTGACCTTTTTGGGCGCTCAGATTGGATTTTATGGATGTTGATGATGATGAACATGGATAAGAGTGCGGTTTTATAGTGTTGGTTTTTGTGTATCGCTATATTTATTTATTTATTTTATTTTTTGTAGGATGGAATCGCGAATAAACCTGGTATAAAATTACTAAATGTACCTAGGGTTTTGTTTGGTATAATACAATGTCTGATCGTAAAAGCTGAAACATTGTAGACTTTATAAGAGAACCAGACTTTATCTACTTGGTAGACGCCTTCAACTTCTTTCAGTGAGCGCGAAAGTTAAATTTTTTTATGGTGAATAATGCATTTTTAGGAAGAATTACCGCCGTTTATAATAAAACCAGTATATCTAACCCACAATACTGTAATAGAACAACTTACATAGGTGAACGGCTGCCTCCAGTGCGACCGGAGGTCCAATTAGCACTAAGCCGTTTTGTTACCATAACTCGTGTATCTTGTTCATTGGTTTTCTGGTCAGGTGTGACGGATGCCTAAAGATACCCGCTCTCTCGTTTCTCTTTACGCAGCTATGGCAATAGACGATGAGCGGACGTCCTACTAGGCAGTATGGTCTCTATTAATCAATGTCCTGTGATGGTTGCCGTGATTATGTTTAACAGGCCCGTTGCTTTTTCTTTAGGAGTTGTATTTGACGACCCCTTAGAAATAGTCTAGGTCTCCAGTGCTCTCCACTTTTGGCTGGCTAACAGTAGGTGGTAGTTAAAAATAACATTTTTTGACTCGACCAATTGGGCTGCAGACCATCTCGGTCTCCGAACCCCGGAGAGAGACTCCCTGCTTGGCAAGGTAGTCGGCTTTCTCGTTAGCATCTATGTACTTACGACTGGAGACCCAGACCAGAGTAATGTGCTTTCTACGAAGCCTATTTGGCTCAACTCCACTTCCTTGGAGCGCATAATTACTAAATCCAGAACTTTTATAGAGGCTTGGCTATCTTGTGTTATACTTGTGTAAAGGACCTCACTGACGTTGATGCCAATGAACATTTTTAGCTAGACTTCTACACAAACACCTTGCCCTATCATACTTCCCTGGACTTTATTCAGACTCCCAGAAATTGGTACATGTTCAACTCATACCGAAAAAGATGACTCCAAAAATCCCTTCAACTTATAAAGCTTTTGATAATGCAAGACCCAGCCCTTAACATCTTAGGAACAATAGCCAAAGGTTGGCGATTAAATGACCATATATTCCAAAAGGCCAAAACAGGTGTCCCAATGCTTGGGAAAGTGCCATATTGTTATCCAAATTCTATGTTCGCCCTGTCCTCAAATACAACTGCTTTATTTGGAACCTAGCATGGTTACGTTCGCTTCCATTGACTCGCCGCAGAAATATGGCATCCTTGACAAAACTTTATTACTACTATAATAGCATTAGTTCCACCGA
Organism: Thereva unica; assembly: GCA_949987705.1. Lineage (NCBI taxonomy): Eukaryota > Metazoa > Arthropoda > Insecta > Diptera > Therevidae > Thereva > Thereva unica. The sequence goes on along the minus strand of OX465281.1, from coordinate 42,993,768 downwards.
AATAAACGCACTCCTGCCTGTATGGCAATCTTACACACGCAACACATATTAGCCTGTCATTTTTTGGTTCAAATTTGCCGTCGTATGCCCGTTTCTACAGCTCAGTACTTAGTTTGGCCGTCATGCACTCTCATTAAAAATGGTTAAATGGTGAAATGGCGCTACAGCCTAAATCAAGCCTTGACCTCGATTACGTGGCCGGCTAGTCTTAGTTTGTTGCTACGGCCATCATATCCCCCTAAAAATCCAAGCGGCCGGTGTTCGCCCGTTGTAAGGCAATTTTTTATTTTTACTCGGGAAGGTGGAGAAAAATTTCCTGTCCTGTCCGATGCACTCTGCCTACAAACCCCTATTTTCAGGCATGCTGCAGACAAGGCATTCATCTACTATCATCAGAACAGGTTTATTATCCTCAACAGCTCAACAGTATGATTCGTCGCCATCTGCTTGAACACTCTCCAGAAAGCATGTACAAACTCATGTGAAAGCTGATCGCTCCAGCTTCAATTAAAAAAATAATGGCTTTGATTAAGTTTTCTAAAGTTTGGTGGTAGCGGTGGGATATTTGAGATGATAAGGGGGATTATTCTCTCGGAAAGAGGGGCGTTATTCTCCCATGTACTTAGCATTGCGGATGACTTAGGAACGGGAATAGCTGATCCTAGAGTGCTTGAGGGTACTCACCTACCCCTAGCTCTGGGTCTAAAAGAGCCTCTTTTCTTATCCGAAGAGGATATCAAAATCTCCTTTGTTTAGCTGACCAAAAATGAAGCAAAGCTATGTAATGAAGGCGCTGACCGGTCACTGTCCCTTTATTATTATTATTATTTATTTATTCATTTTAATAACATGTACAAAGATTATAATCTTATAAATTAGTACATTAATTAATAAAATTGGGCATAAATTAAGGTAACTTAAAGCAAAAACTTAAATATAAAACTAACTAAATAAGGCAAACAAGAAATAAAAATCATCAAAAGGAAAAAAAAAGAGAAAAAAGAAAATGAAAACAGAAACAAAATAGAAAAAAAAAAAAAAAATAAATAAATAAGATACAAATATATAAGAAAAAAAAAAACAAAAAAATGATACAAAAAAGAAAATAGCAAGTTGTATATTCATATTCATGCTCAATCTACCCTAGTAGTAATAAATTCAAAAAGACGCTTCTTGAAAATGCCCATTGAGTCGATACGTTGTATGTCAACAGGTAGAGAATTCCACAGCTGAGCTACGAAGACAAAGAAAGAACGCTGACCGATTAAAGAGCGAAAGCGCGGGATTGTTAAATTATTATTTCTGAGGGATTGCGAAAGCTGCATAAACTGGTTTAAGTAAGGAGGTTTGCGCTCGTGAAGGATATCGTGAAAAAGTCGCAGGAGCCTATACTCCCGATAGTCACTTAAAGAGCAGCCCAAAACAGAGTTCAAGTGAGGTGAAATGTGGTCGAAACGACGTAACTTATGGACAAAACGTACACAATCATTAAACGCTATTTGAAGCTTATGCGCACAAGCAGAATCGAGAGAGGGAAAGATGGAAAGGCCATGCATTAGAAGAGGTAGTAGCAAGGCTTTTAGCAGATTCATGCGCACAGACCTTTTCAGTAAGCCACAATGGTAGCGAAGCTTCGACAGGAGGCCGTAGGTTTTACCAACAATGAACTTGATGTGATCGCAGCATGTCATGTTGCTATTCAGTACGACCCCGAGATTTTTAGCTTTATCAACACAAACAATAGGAACCGAGTTTAGCGCGATAGCCGACAAGTCAGGACGATCAATAGCAGAGTGAGAGAAAAACATACATTGGGACTTCGAAGGATTTAGTTGCAGCAAGTTTAATGTCGACCATTTGAATACATGACGCAAGTCAGCGGCGAGGTTTTCCACACACATATGAATTTGATCTCTTGGTGCATCGAGATAAAGCTGCACATCATCAGCATACATATGAATGTTACAATATTTTACCACTAAGGGAAGATCGTTAATAAACATACTGAATAAAAGAGGCCCAAGAATGGAGCCTTGGGGGACGCCAGCGTGGAGTTCGGCACTTGAAGAACTAGACCCACCTAGTTTAACCTTTTGAAAGCGATTAGATAAGAAACTTTTCATAAGCTCAAGAGCAGAAAGAGAAAAGTTTGCTTGTGAGGCCAGTTTTCGCAGAAGCAGAAAGTGATTGACGCTATCGAAGGCCTTTGAGAAGTCAAGCAGCAATAGACAGCAAATGTTATGTTTATCGAGGGAGTTGCGAATATCGGTCGTGACTTTAAGAAGCGCAGTTTCGCAGCTATGGTGTTTGCGAAAGCCAGATTGCCATATATTTATAAGGTTGTGACGCTCACAATACGCAATTATTTGAGTAGCTATCAGCTTTTCCAGGACTTTTGCCAGAAATGGAAGAATACTGATAGGTCGAAAATCGGAGGGACTTGTAGGGGAAGGGCACTTGGGAATGGGTATGATTAAGGCATGCTTCCAGGTCGAGGGAAACTTAGATACCGTGAGGCAGGAGTTTAGAATGTGAGTTAAAATAGGCAATAGACGAGGTATTAGCATTTTTAGAAACTTAGGCGAAATATTATCACTACCAGTCGCATTGGATTTGATTGACTTCAGAGCATTAATTACCTCGAGAGAGTCAACACAACGAAAGCAGAAGCCATCGGAAGAAGCTGTAAGCGAGGAAATAGCCTGGTCCGCAACTTGGTTAAATATGAAATATCGATTAAGAGTGTCAGGACAAATATTTTGTGTTACTGATTCATTCTTAGAATGAATACCCAATTGGCGCAAGTTGTTCCAGACTGTTTTCAAAGGAAGTGAGGGATCAAGTTTACGTGAGTAAAAATGTCGTTTGGCTTCCTTAATTTTTGCAACAACTAAATTCCTAATGCGTTTAAAGGATCTTTTAGCGGTATCGCTTTTCACTTTAAGGAACCAATGGTATAGAAACTCCCTTTCGACTATAAGCGATTTTATTTCCGCAGTAAACCACGGTTTAGATTTAGCTGAAACAGTTTTACTTTTCAAGGGCACAAACTCCTCATAAAGTTCATGAAATAGCCTATCAAATTCAGCAACTTTGTCATCGATGTCAGTCATAGTGTAGATGTTAGCCCATGGTAGACAATCGCACCTATGAATAAGACGAGTCAGGTCAATATTGGAGAAATCCCGATAAGTACGGGTTGTCGTACGTGGATGATCTACGCTAAAACTATGACATATGAACAAAATGTCATGATCCAGATAACTGGGGGGAGAGATTTGGTTCTGAAATAAGATAGAATTAATATCATTGGTAAAGAACACGTCGAGTAAGGAGGGTGACCTACATTTAAAATATGTGGGAAGAACATTAACAGAATCCAAACCAAGTGAGTTCATCATGTTTAAAAATAAGTTTTGAAGGGTAGACTCGTGTAATAAATTAACGTTAAAGTCCCCACCGACCAATATATTTTTATAAACACTGGATAAGCTCTCTAGAGTCTCACTAAGTTCTTTAGCGTTAGCAGGATTAAATATGCCTGGTGGTGAATACACGCAGACAAGAAGAAGTTTGTCAATAGAGGTAGAAATTTCCACACAGATAAATTCAATTCCCGGCAGTTTCGAAGATCCTACAACTTTAGCATTTAAATGTTCATGTACATAAATAGCAACACCCCCACCAACACGACCTTGACGGTCATTGCGAAATAATTTGTAACCATCAATGGATACAATGGAGGAAGGAATGGAATTCTTCAGCCAACTTTCGCAAATAAATAAAGCGTGAACCCCAGAATTAATAAATATCTCGTTCAACTCACATATTTTAGGGCGGATGCTTCGCGCATTCAGCATACAGGTATTGAAACCTTTGTGCCGCGAACTAAGGATTTTTACCAGCGTTCTCACCCGGTCCCCACAGCTAAAACTATGTGTCATCTAAGAAGACGGATTAGCTCGGTCAATGAGCACTGCCAAGAAGCGAAAAGTTTTAAAAATCGAGGAAAAACAAAGAGCAAGGTTAAAGCATGAATACAAATTGAGAAAAAAAATGGAAACATTATAGTTTAAAAAAAAAAAAAAGAAATTAATATAAAAATAAATGTATATACAAATAAAAAAAAAAAAAACTAAAACTAGAAATCAAACTGAAATAGAGATAATCAGACAATTACTTAACAAAAACAAAAATAATCAAAAATAATCAGACGCTTGCATCGCGTGACTCCAGTGCTTCCACAGACGGGCATTGTAATTGGGAGACATTTCGCACGACAACAAAGCGCTCGTCTTGTTTCCTTTTGATACGCACCAGGCCATCCCTGGTGGAGACGGAGTATACCAGTCCCAGCTTCCGTAGATTTAAAGCCTCTCGCAACAAATTGCTGTTGGTAGGCGAAAGGCTTTCATTGACATATACTGGGGAATCAGCAGTGAAACCGCCCAGCTCACAGAGTTGGAATTTTTGTTTTTTATTTACCTTTAAGGCCTGCAAGAATGCCTTCGCTTCACGCTGTCCCGAAAATTTTACAATTATGGGCCCAGTCCTTTTGCGCATGCCAGATCGCAGCCGAAAAGCATCAGTGTAGGCGGAGAGTGTATGGTTGACCATCGATGCCAGTTTAGCGACGATGTTCGTTGGTGAATCATCGGGTTTAACAGGGAAACCCCGAATAATCACGTCACTCAGTCTTTGGAACCGCCGCATATCATCCAGATGACGCGTATTATCAGCCAGCTGAGAGCTGATTAGTTGAAGGTCATCCGAGTTTTCGGTAGTTTTGGACGACTTCTGTTCCAGGTCAAAGACCCTCGTCTGCAAAGTCATGACGGTATTATTGATCTCTATCAGCTGGTTTTTGTTTTCTTCAGCGATGGACTTTAACCCCTCAGTTAAGCGAAGCTCGATAGAGTTGAGATGATCACTGAAGGCTTTGATAGAATTGCAGAATTCACTGATTTGTGACTCTGCATGACGGAAAGTAGCTGAAAGATCATCAATTTTCTTCGAGAAGCGCGATTCAAGGTCCAGAAGTAGTTCTTGAACGGATTTTTCTCCTTGGCAGCATTCCGATGACGTTCGTGCAGCACCTCTAGTTAATACAGGCGACGGATTATATGAGGGTGTTGGTTTCTTTGATGGCACTTTCCCGGTAACAGTAACAGCCTTGGTTTTTTCGGACATTTTGAGATTGTTTGTGTTCAAATAAATTAGTAATTAATAATTAAAAATTATCAAACCAATCGGCGAAATATTGTGGTGTATTGTGCAAAAAAATCTCGGGATAATTTTCAAGCAATAAAATAAACGGACTCGGATTTAGCACGGAGCACTGACTTGACACCTTATTCACTCATGTATACTGTCGCACACCAAACAATTAGGGCTACAACACAACGATTTATACGATTAATGAAGTTAAGGAATAAACTATCTCCAATTTTCTCTATACACGACTGGCACTCGCGAGGAAAAAGGGGACCTTTTTGAGCTCATCTTTAATTTATGTACTGAGTGAGCTGCAAAACACTGGTGTTCCTGATCTTTGTCACTTAATCAAAAGCTTCAAATGGTTTGAAATGGCTTAAATTTTATCCCAAAACTAGAATGACATACACAATGGGCTCAATGGTATGCCTAACCTATTATCCCACGAAATTGAATGCATATGTTAATTATTCCACCCAAGTCATTCACTCTGTCTACAGACGCTCTTTGCAGGTACGTTTCATACAAGGAATTCGAATATACTCAGAACAAATCAACTACAAAAGAATTTTTTGCAGTCAGTATTTCCGAAACTGTACACCGTCGTAGAGCACAAACGTAAGATTCTTAAGCAAACATAAGAACGCATATGTTATGTCCTTCGACAGTTGATAGCTCTAGCTTTAATTTAGAAAATAGTGGAATTGATTAATTTTTTTAAATTTTGGTGGTAGCGGTGGGATATTCGACAGCGGATAATGATACTGGTTTTCGGTGGTATTGGATGCAAGGGACTGTCCGTCTTATTAATCTGTATAGAAAAGCACTATTCTGAGACCTAACAAAAGCCATCTTCTGCTCGATCGCCGAAGAACAGCTTTCTGTCACGATAACATTTAAAGGAAGCGGGTGAAGTCAATCTACCTGTTGGCGTTCGAAGTTATTTCTTTCTCTCTTCTACTTTATTTTCGACCAGAGCTTGCTATTCGATATTAATAACAGAACTCTCGACCGTACAAAGACCTTTGAGCTGGAGTCTTTCACTACGCAATTACGAAGAAAATATTTTCTATAGAAGCCAATATACGAGCTTTTTCTGAACACTTTTCTCATATATATCTTATCACTACCGATCACTTCATTCAAACCATTCTTTTAAGCATTCATTCAACAGTTTTTTAAGAACTCTTCTAGAAATAATATATATACCATTCCCCGCTCGAGCCACCAACGCATGATGATAAACTCTACATGGTATTTCATGTGAATACGATGTAACAAGAAACACCCAAACATAAAACTGTTATAAAAAAATACAATTTACGTTAAATTATATCTTTCTTGACATCAACGAAAGAAAAATGTAATAAGGAAAATGTGAACCAAATTTAATTAAGAGCGACAACATTGGGTCACCCACTCGAGATATGATATTTCTGGGATGTTTGCCAGTAGATTCATCGCAATTCTTTGCTATTTATAAGAGGAGACCAGGGACTCAAAAGCCTACACGAAATGTTTTCTCATTGTCCTTTATTAAATCATGTATCACAAAAAAAAAATATGAAGTAACCACTAAAAAAAGGCAACAACAATTGTTTCGAAACTCATTACGTTTTCTAAAACTTTTATAATTCCAAACCGAAGAAATTTTTTTCTGTTTATTTTTTTTCCTTTTTTTTTTGGTTGACAAGAAAAAGTCATTTGTACTGAGATCCTTAAAAAAAAGGAGAAAAAAATTATATAAAAATGGAGAGAGAAAAAAAAGGAGAGAAAATATTCGACCACAATGACAAAATGTAATTACCCAACATCTTCCCAGGAAGCAGAAGGAAAGGAATTCATTACCGGTACACAAAGTCCTATAACCGCAAAACAACAACTGTCATTAGGTCCCAGGGTAATAGGGAATCTGTATCTGGATACATGGTGTTCAACTAATGATCCAACAATGGGTCCTTCCAGCCCGCAGGAACTTATCGTTTATCCCAAGCCCAACACAGTATCAATGTTTGCTTATAAGGGACCCGAAATGTTCATTGAGTGTGAGCTACCTTAGCCTAGTGATTGTTATAAGTCAGATACAATAAAAGCAACAACAGCCGACTCTACTAGAGAACCAACAGGAGCCACCGGTTCTACCTAATGGAAATGAAATCGGATGCGAAACAGCAAAACCTCCCGAAGTCTCCAAGGGACCAAGCAACCTCTCAATATAGTATACCTTCAGGATCTACCTTCTTTCAAGCTGGACGTTTCGCCCACTTATCCCTGAATGCATCAGCATGTGCGTATGTGTATGCTGCTGCTACTCGAGCGAGGATCTTAAATATCTTAAGGGTTAAAAGGAAGCCCCATTTCCTTCTGTAGTGTTAAGTGAATTGTAATGAAAAATATATGAGACAGACCGTCTGTCCCAAATCTCTTCGATTATTTGCTTCGTGGGGCTTGTCTCCCATTGGCGATTTGTCAGAAAACGAAGAGTCCGGAATAATTGAAATCGGATGAAGGAAAATTGATGAGAATTGCAATAATCAGTTGATGTTTCTATATATGATAAATTGCGTCCCCTTATGCTTATAGTGCTGTGTCTCGGCATGCCCTTTGTCTAACCAGCGGGTGGTGTGTAGGAAGAAGCAACACCACCAATCCTACAAAAACATAAACAGAATCCCGTATTTTCTCAAAAGCTATCCGTCATATCGAAATGTGGGCCACACCCAGGATCGATGGAATTGTTTTGATCCGGGAAAAGCAGAGCTCTTATCATATTGAGCTTGAGGGCCTGTAAAATCTCTACTACACTCTCATACTCCACTTGTATTGCCATCCTTTGTCCTGTTCCTGATTTACAGAAATTTCTTTTCAGATTTATATGCTCTCGGAAATATGTTTTTGAGACCCAACAGAATGAGCTTTTTATATCCATTTGCATGGAGCTTTTACATCCATCACCGAAAGACTTAATCGGTGCACGCCATACAAACGGGCTGCTTTTTATCAGAGTATAATTTACGTGCTGCTCGCGTAAACACCGACAACAGAACAATACTACACACCCAGCATTAATGTTCGCGTATGCTACTTAACGTGCCACCACTATTTACCGCAAATACGATAGCGAGCTCGCATCGTGTAATTATTTGAATGATATAAGTGCAAGGAATTTATGAGCTGCAGTAAAGTTTGCCATGGTTCTCCGTATCAAGCGTTCCACAGTCATTTATGTACAGTACATGCATTAAGGATAATGAAGCTACATGGAGCTCTGTAACCGGCTCATCTTTGATATGGAGTTACTAGTTAGGGTGAGTTGTAAGGTGCGCTGATATTTGATATTTTTTTTTCAGGTTCCTTCAAAGACCTGAAGAGAAAAACAGAAATTCTGTGATGGTTTTTTCGCATTATGGTAATCTTTGCCAGAAACCGTTATTTAAAACTTTAACAAAAACAGTCCATATTAAATCAGACTCATTTTTTCTGAAATAAATAAAGCTATACTTTGAACTAGAAAAAAACTCGACAACCTTTAATGGGCCCATACACGAGTGATCCAAACAACTTAAGTACATTGGCCCGAATATAAAATTACGGGCACACTCACGATCGAGCATCGAACCGAGTCAGCGCCGGCCCTAGCCCTCATTGAGAGTGGAGCGAGATCGTATTTCGGCGCCCTTTGGTCGACGCTTTCACTTCACATAAATTGTATTTCCAGTTGTCCTAGGTAAAAAATTTTTCGAGCACTGCCTGCCTGCCATTTCCTTACGGGGCTATATCTCCCCCATTTCAAGCTTTTATGGGCTGAGGGCTCCATAAGGATTTCAAATTGTGGTTTTAGGGTCACAGCCCCACCTGTAGCGGCAATAGAGGAAGCATGGTTTCTCAGAGTTGCTTCCCCGACGTTTCGCCAACAGCACCACCTTCTTTGGAGGCTATTTGGTTGTTTGTTGCATGGCTGGGCATTAGGGTTTGCCCCAGCTAGTAAGGTTGAGATGGTGGAGAGATTCACCTTCTCGTTAAAAGAGGCTTCTCCTACCATCATACCAAAATTGCAATGTTCACCATCCTGACAACGTCACCTCTGTGAATTTTATGCGGTGCACTTTGTGGAGTATTTTCCACTCCTACACCCTTAGGGTCTTCTTTTGGGCAGCTACCCGTTTCAACATAATGCCAGTGGAGTCTTCTGTTGTTGTCGGGAAGTACCCGATTATAAAAAGGCTGCGCGGCAGCTTGTTCCCGTCTACAGCAACAAGGCTTGCTCCTTTTAGGGCTTAAGGCGGCCCATCATAGGGTGCGCACTGACCCCTACTGAGCTGGGCTGTACTGAGCCCTTAGCATATTCGGCTACCGCCTCCAGAAGACTTTCTTGCACGGTTTCGTAGTCAGAATAGTCTCCGGCTTGTTAGTCGCAAGCACGCCTATTCTGACACTTTCCGCTATTTGACAGAAGGTCGGCTTTGGAGTCGTTCTAGACTTCATTAAAGGTGCGTCCAACTTTTCTGAAAGCTTTTCAAACCCTATGGCCAAAGCTTTTGCCCTTTTCGCCGGGTTATTATGCCCTAGAGAACCCCCAGATGATCTAACCCCCTTATTATTAAGAAAATCGGTATCCCTTGCTTCGTTTTTTCGAGTCGCCTCTCCGATTAGGTGCCCTTACTCCCGCAGGAGATATAAGGAGATCTCCCAATGAAGGAGTGATCTCAAAGTACTCCATCCCTGGGTTTACGGGCTCAGTCTGCCCTCCCTGAAGAAAAATCCCGAAAACTCCTCACTGGGACCACATTCGACACCTGGAAGCATAGATCCAAAAATATCTAACTAGCCTTGTTAGTCGTTCTTTTGGGAGCTGTGGGAGCCCCAGAAATGTTTGGAGCGTTAAAAAGTGCTCCATCTTTAAAGTTTTTTTTTTTAATGTAAAACTTAAATTTGTAATTTTATATTGATACCACGCTCGGCGAGAAAGGACGAACGACCATGGCAGAGCTCCGTATCACCAATGGAAAGCTAATTCAAACCGAAGTTCGCCTGGTATCCGCAGTCCATTGTTAGTAGTACATTCGCGCAGTACCATTCATAACTTCTGCATGAATGTTTACACATTAGGATTGCGGTTTTTATCGAGTTGAGATCCGCCATATTCAGTCTGCTCCATGGATCTCGAGCAGGATGTGTCCTAAGGCCATGTACGATCGGTCTTGAAGTCAGTGCTCCCCGCTTCACAGTGGTCTGAGAACAATAATTAGGCGGCCAAAATTATTTATTTGCGATATCAAAAAAATTGTTAGTTTTTATGTTTTTCTTATTTCTTTTACTTGAAAATGACAAGACATCATTTTGTACCTGTGAATATTTTCATTTGCCATGTGATTATATTTTTTATTCGCATAAAATTCGTTATTTTTCGTATATCTTACACAAGGGCGGATCTAGAAAAGTTTTTTAGGGGGGGCGATCTGAGTAATAAAAAATTTTAAGGATATTTATTATTTGTAGTGTTTATATGTTAATGAACTTGTGAATATGTATTTAAAAATATACTGTTTGAATGCTTCTACTTCGGGATATATTTAAGAAATAAAATGAAATCTGAGTGAAATGAAAAAAAGGTTGAGGCTGAAATGCTAAAATTTTATTTTTATTTTTATTTTAGGGGGGGCGATCGCCCCCATCGCCCCCCCTGTGGATCCGCCCCTGATCTTACAGGTGAATTATAAATGACATTTCGTATTGGTTAACCCGTTTACAGGAGATTTAGGAGTTCGAAAATGGCTTAAGAGGATCAAAGTTTGTAGCCAATACTTTTTCCTAACATGTTCTCATTGCATTTTTTTTACTTCTTCTGATAAAAGTGTTTTTTAAACGTAATTTTATTAACAAAATCTCGCCTCGCAGGTGGCGATGAACCTTACGTTTGAACTATGGGGTGTCATACTAGTTCGGGAAAACTGACTCTGGGAGATTATTCCACAGACGAGTTGTTCTATTCATAAACGAACTTCTAGAACATGCTGTGCGCGAAAGGGGGCTGTAGGGTATGGGGGTGAGCCGAGCGGGCTAGTCTTGTGTCGCGGGAAAAATATTGCGGTGCAGGCAAAGGTCCTGAATTGCAGTGTAACAGTCGCTGTGGTAATAGCGATAAAGCATGGAGAGCACTGCTACATTCCTACGGTGGCTCAGAGAGTCGATGGAGATGCAAAGGCTGTCATCTCTGATGATTCGGATGGCATGGCTTTGCATTTTGTCCAGCCACGCTAAGGCGGTTTTAGAGGTGTTAGCCCAAACAAATGAGTTATACTACAGGCGGCGAATGTAGGATTTGTAGATTGTTGCTCTAGCTGCTGGTGGGAGAAGAAATTTGCATCTCTTAAGAAATCCTAAGCATTCGGAAGCTTGTTTAGCGATTTGGAATATGTGATCATTCCATCGCAAGTTCTCAGATAAAATTATATCCAAGATATTAAGAGAAGAATCAGCTGTAAGATTTGTTTTGCCCACTGAGACAGAAGAAGGGTCGTTTTGAAGGGGTTGAACTGAACATGATTCTTGCGGCCCCAATCAACAATATGTTCGATGACCCTGTTGATAGAGTTGGACTTGAGTTCACGATGGTGAAGACAAGGTCTGGCACATGCTTGTCTAATATTGTCGAAAGCGTAAGAATAACGCAGGGTACTGTCATCAGCGAACTGAGCAATGGGCTGGAAAGGATTGAGAGCAGATCATTTATGAATATTAGGAAAAGTGCGGGTGAAAGAATTGATCCTTGAGGAACTCCGGCTGAGATGGTGTGGGGGTTAGATTCGACGCCATCCAATACTACCTTTATTGAACGGTCAGAAAGGAAGCTCTTACTCCATTTTCTTAGAACTTGGTGAATACCAATAGCTTGGAGTTGGGTGCCATACTCGGTCAAAGGCTTTGGACATATCTAGAGCAACCAGAGAAGATTCACCAAAGCGATGGATGTTTTGGTGAAGGTGCTCTGTTAGACATACAAGGAGGTCACCAGTAGATCTTTTGGATCTAAAGTCGTACTGTCTGTCATGAATAATTTTGTTGCATTCAAGATATGCCATTAGTTTTTTTGTTGATTAGGGTCTCCATGACTTTGGAGAGAATAGAAGTAATTGCTATTGGGCGGTGATGCTAGAGTCACCTTTTTTCGGTATAGGCGGAACATGAGCCAGTTTCCAGGAGTCTAGATAGACTCCGGAGAAGTAAGACAGGGCAAAAAGTTTAGCCAAAGGTGATGCACATTTAGTGAGAACCATAGGGGGTATTTTATAGGGGCCAGTGGATTTATTGACGTCAAGCTCTTTGAGACATCGATATACATCTCGATTCCTGAAAAAAACTCCGTCCATTGAATGAGCTGTTCGCTTACGGGAGGGAGGTTGTATAGCAGCATCGGGTAGAGAAGAATTTGAGCCGAACAGAGATGCTAATAAATCGGCCTTGGAATTGCTTTCTGTTATCACCTCGTCATTGTGAATGAAGGGAGGTGTTGTGGAGGAGGTGTAATTGTTACCAAGGACCAGGAATTTTTACTGCCGGTGTTAGTATTGAGTAACTTACTCCTCAACCTGTCATCAAAAGATGATTTGACTTTCCCGATGATGGAGGTACAGGAGTTTCTTAACCGAATAAACTCGCGTCGAAGTGACTCGCTCGGGGATCGCCTGTACGCTCTGAAGGCGGCTTCTTTTAATTATAAAGCATTCATACACTCCCCATTAAACCATCTATTCTGACGTGGCTTTATAGACTTGGTTGAATGTGGGATGAATAAACGCATTCCCACCTGTATAACTATCATGATACAGAGAGCGACAGAGTTGAGGTGGGCGAGACGGAAACACAAGTTCCAGTCAGTGACTTGGAAGAAGCGAATGAGCCCCAGCCAGTTGGCTCTTCCCATAGTGCCAAACGGTTCGTTTAGGAACTGGTGTGGTTGGGTTGGACTAATAGATCGTTCATGTATGGAGGCCTTTGGACATAGTCAGCCATAACTTCCAACATCAATCTTCTGCCCCAACAAAAAAAGTCTACATAATTATAGGAACGCCCGCTTGATGGAGAAAAGAGCTTATTGTTTCTAATAAGACACCAACTGGGATTTATGTTTCTACAGTAAGAACACCAAAGGAGGATGCCAGAAAATGTATGGACTTTGGTACCACCTCCAATAGCTATTTCCCCATTTGGTCCTTTGCAATACTGCTACTTTTACTCTTTTACTCGATATATCTTGAGTTCGTCGAGTATACTTTTCACTCCTCCTACTCTATTTAGCGTATATATCGTTGCCTTAGTTGTTGCCGTGGGATCCGTCCAGCCCGAGGCCTTTCTGAAGGTTCCGTAACATCGGTAGTAGGGCATTTTAATTGAGGCCTCAGTACGATTTACCGTCATGTAAGGGACAATTTCTACAAAGTAATACTACATTCCGATTTTGTCAATTCGTAAATGAAATGAAATGATGATGGTACGAAATTGCCAAGTGTGTTTGTAAATGTCCTGTAGTATATCCTATAGTTACCAAGTTCAATTCTTCGTCTGCTCATCATCTAATCTCTCGTTTTATATTTGTTCACGTCATCTAGTAGTCTCAGTTCTGCTTGATAAACAAAAAATACCAGCATGGAGCAGACATTGAAAACAACCACCACTTACAGCATGTCTCTCTCAAATTATATCCTTCAGCCCAAATATTTATACTAATTAATTTGGTACACACCCAGAGATATGGAAATTGATGAAAAATATTATTTATGTGATAAGCTGTTCGTGGAGAAAGCAGTTAATTTGATTTCTTTATCAATATATTTGTATTCGTGCTGAACAAAATTGTTTTGTGCTTAGCTAAATAGTAACTATAGCACCGTCATCAATGATTTCCCCCCTTTCCCACTTCAATCATTGGAATCACATCACAGTGATTGTATAAGCTAGAATACATATATTTTCTCCTCTTTAGTTTAGCTTTGTCAGACGTTTTCGTTATTACCATGTAATGCTCCACAAGAGCTTTTATGGTAATTTTAAAGCCTATTAAAATTCGCAGCCTTTCGCTTATTAAACTCTCCTTTGGCAATTCTATTGAGTCTAAGATGAATAAAGCCGTAAACAAAACCACCACAAGCCCATTGGGCCTTTCATGATAACTTTAACAATTCGAATCGCCATTTATCAATAGCGCCCGCCCACTGCCGAGATATCCAGCGCCCTTTTATCACATCTTAAGAGAAAAGCTTCGATACTTATTTCGACATCAGACAATTTTAATTTCTGATTTTATCCGAGTTCGGAGGAAAACAAGTTTCTTGGCGCTAGTCTCGCTGCCATTATCGTTTCTCACAGAATTGTTGAGTAAGGCAATATCCTGCAAAAGTCCTGAAGACGATTCAGAGAAGCAGCGCACAAATACACAGAAGCACGTCCTTAGTTGGGAGGCAATGGACCTCAAAATATTTTCTGTAAAAGATCATAAATAAGGCACAATTCTAGGATGGAACAAAAGCACATGAATAAATAAAGAAAAATTTAACCGCCACGAGTCAGTAGTCAGGACTCAGGGCTAGCAGTTGTTGTGGAGCACTGTAGCAAAGGCAATATGCCGTCCTGAATACTGTGCTGGTAACTGCCACGAAGGAGTCTCAGAAAGAAGGATTCCTATTGTCAGGATGTTGTCAAAATAATTGAATAAAAACACGCGGCATAAGGCGAAACAAGCCCCCAGTTCGCCCCTGTTCCTGCCTCACCCTAAGCCGAACTGCTGAGAATGTTGTCGAACATCATCCAGGATTCTAAAGGATTCCGAATTCTGCTCAAGTAAATTTTTCAAGATTTCTGGAGATGGGCCGCAAATTTGCTGCCGATTGTAGTTTGGTCTACCCTCGATAACCATCCCCACTTCCACCCAGTCCGCCCTCGCCACGACTGTGATAAATGGGGGGGGGGGGCGATAAACGTAAAATGTCGCCTTTTGTATTTATGGATCTGTTATTCAATATTTGATCTTTTTGTTCTGTTGCCTCTTATCCTGAAAATGCTGGCAAGGACACAATTCAAGGTAAAATTTATTCAGAGTAGCGAAGGAGGAAGCATTTGATGCGAATTTTGGTGCCAGCTGACGGGCTCTCTTCTTCCATATTTTTTCACCGTTTTTTTGCTGCTTCTTCTTCGTTTTGGTTTTGGAGTCTGTGCTTGCCTCCTTAATGTGAAGGTGTTAAGGTGGAACCCTTAATTCCATTAGTAGCACCCGAATAAAAGGGGATGATATATGTGACGGGCTGTGAGCCTTTTTTAATTTATTAAATCTTTTTATCTGAGGCAGAACATTCTTGCACAAAAACATGTGAACGATGACAGGAAATTTGCACAGCGTTCGCCTGATTAAATAAAATGTGAAAGGTTACGGCGTGGTGCTTTGTATGGATATAAGAAAGAATCTTTGGAATTTTTTCTGGAGTGGGCAGATATACTTAAGAGAGATAAACTAATTGTTATTAGATTCTAATTTATTAATGCTGCTTCTTATAGGAGTGCTAAAATCTTGGGAACATCTCAATAAATTCTAATGTAATTTTAGCTGATGTGCTCATTCCATAATACCAGTTTATAATTTTTCCCAAAAAAGGACATTAGCATATCAATATATGTATCAATATCTTAGCGAAAGATAGAGGTAAGGGGCGCGTTCGTTGTCTTATCCTAGATATGTGGGACACACAGTAGATAATAGATGCTTATATGGTTGTCGCATATTCCACCGGAATAAGCTTTCACTTGTCTGCATGGCAATCTTATAACTGCAAAACAAGATTAGCCCCGCAAAACTCATTCATTCTGCCTATACACCATTCATCCATCCACTCTAAAGACAAGGACTTCAAGTAGTACAACATCGTTGAGCACCAGAACGCATATGTCACGTCATTTGCACAAGTTTTCAATTAAAAAATAATGACTTTGATTGAGTTTTGAAAATTTTTGGTGGCAGCGGTGGGATATTCGTGAGGGATAATGGTAAAACCGATCTGAGAGGCCATTCTACCTTAGGGGCGGAACTCTTGGAGCGGAAGCAGATAGAGAAAGCGTTATCGGTTTCCAAAGCCAAGTGACGAGAGCCCATTATGAATTATGAATTTGGGGAGAGACTCGATGTGGTTTTTCGGACGATCGAGCAAAGAGAAAATTTTAGTGGCATCGGTGGGATATTCGAGAAGGGATAGTGGTAAAACCGATCTGAGAGATCATTCTACCCTAAGAGAGAAAGCATTACCGGCTTTCAAATCCCTTCTTTGGTGCTTATTTGGTACTTTTCGGCAAAACTCAGGTGGGAAAGTACTAAAAAGGACGAAATAGAGCCAATTTCAACATTAAAAGTGCTTATAACTTCAAAAGTAAAAGCCGTAGCATAATAGTTGTGAGACATTATTCATAAGAAATTGTCCAGGATTTTTGTAATTTTGCTAATTTTGTAAAAAAAATGATTTAAGTTGAAATTTTAGTGAAAAAGAAAACAAAATGTTGACTTTGACGACTCATAATTCTGGACGTTGGTGGGTTGACCTTGACTTTTACAGTTTTAGATAGGTGGGAGTATTCTGCGTAGTTTGGTGTCTTATTCATAAATATATCTATTGGGTTACAAAAATACAGGGCAATATGTAAACCTCTACCAAAAAAATTTCAAAACGTCCTAGTGGCTAAACCGTTACGATTTCCCCTCCCCCAGCCATACGATTTTTTGTTTTCGTCTATCCAAGACCTATCCACAGTCAGGCGTTTCGACATTTTAACTGATACACCCTGTAGTGGGGCCACTATCTCGAATATACTCATAAATCCTTTCAGTTATGGTGGCGATAATGGCTCATCTTATATATGGAAATGTACAGTTCGGGTCCGACATCTGCAATTGTTTCTGTTGCGCTTTAATGATTCTTTGGTAGCATTACGAGTTGGACCATAAATAACGTGCTTTGAGTTCACCAAACCAAGTGTCGACCTCCAGTGTTCGGTGTACGAGTATTTCATCAGAGTCCGTTCACGGACAGGGTAACCCGATTGATATATAGGCAGATGACCATAGGTAGTTCACAGGTAGCTAGATCAAGAGCGCCTTTCCAAACTAATTTGAACTTGGTCGTCCTGGATTACCCTGCTTTGATTGACAGAGGGGTTAAAGATCTGTTTGTTAGCATAGGCGCTTCTGAAATATCAATAGATAACATACTAATATAGCATACATCCCTGATTAAAACATATTGGCTAGAGCGGTCTAGCTGAATGATCTATTTAACTTAGGGGTTTTAAAACCTTGACTATCTCGGTATTGGAGCTATCCGTGTGTACTATACTAGCCCACTCTGTAGATAGGTCCTCTTGCATATACATAGGAGGAGGATTAAGCTTTGAGATCTAGACGACATACAATCAGGTAGCTGTCAATTGCAATGCCCGTACTATAGCATCAGTCGTTAAAACTGTATTTGATATCTTCGACTTGATGTTTCAGCAAAGTAGCTTCCGCCATAGAAGTTACTTCTTTTATCCATGCCCCATGTGTTCTACCCCATGAAATGCAGTGGCTTATCCAATAGATCAATTGACAACTCCAACGTTAAGCCGAAGTTTTCAAGACAAGTTATTCAAGAGCCACATGCTTTCAATCGGATCTACTTGCTATGGATATAACGTCTAAGTCCGACTCACACGAGTGAGAGAGGTACAGCCAAAATTTAGCTATTGCCCGGCTGTGGTCTAAGTAGACGAAAACTTAATTTGGATTTTTAGTGACTTCGTTGAGGGTTTGGTGAAGCTTTGAAATGTTTGGGTTGGGACACACAGGTGTAATGTTTAATGTGATTTAGGCCTGGAGCTTGCTTGCTTTGCATCGCCATTGATTCGAGTCCTATCAAAGAGGTTTTTCATAATAATTACCCTTGTCATTGTCCTTTGCCATTAAAGTGAGTTAGTTAAATTGAATTTAATTCATTTCTCCAAGACTTATATCTGTTTGGCTTATCACATTTTGATTGCTCAATTTGAACATAAAATTGGCTCTTTATCGAAAATTTGTCGGGTTTTCTTCGTAATCGATTAAATCACAAACCTATTCTCAAAATGGGGAAATTTGAAAATGAAAAATCTCTCAATCTGTGCAATCATTTAAGGCCCCTTCTAAATGTAGCTATTGAAAACAATTCCCTACCAGCACAAAACCCATATAATTCCAAATAAACACAAGCGATTAACTGCGTATCACACAGAGCATCAACAACAACAACAACAACAAAAAATCCTTAGTCCTATTTTAGTTAGAAAACCTATCCTGATGCCATCAAAACCAGTCCGGATAAACAAAACCGTTTGCGTAAAAAATTAGTCACATTAGGGTAATCGCACCATAACAGTTTCCTTAAAGGTCCTATTAAGCAATATCCAGCGCCATATACACACACGCACGCACACCCACACCAGCGCGCTGTTCTCTCTCTGGCACATCCAGCCCTCAGTCCTCACTACTTTATCTAGAAATTTAGAAAGGGTCTCACTAGATTAAATATCATCATCATCATACCCCATTAACCCTTTTTTACATCCAAATTCATGGTTGCTTTAATAATTTTTAGGATGTTGGTTGCTTTTTCGATTTTTTGCCAGTTTGCCATTTTTTCCTGCCATGCCTGTGCCCCCCGGGGGTGGCCTTTGCTACTTTGTTCTGTTTACGGCATAACAAAAAACGCTGCATATTCTTAGGAGTATTAAAATTTCTGGTGGTGGATCCTTTGATGTTGACAACGGTTGTTATTAAAAAAAATGCTAAATGACAATTTCAAAAGTTTAACAAAGAATTGAGATGAAAAAACGAAAAACTCGAAAATTAAAATACGGCCATGCCTCTGTCAAGGGCACGCACGTTCACGTGCGAGATGCCTTCATGGAACACTGGGTTTAATTGGCCGAAGAAGAGGTGCACGTGGGAAGGTTGAATTAAGTGCTGCGCAGTTTTACTCCAGGGTTTTTACTCGTAATACATACATTTAATTTCAGAGAAGAATTCTTCAATAATTTACGTAGGGTATTTTTCTATTGTGATAAATCAAAGCTTAGAGTACTCCACCCCCACTACAAACTACCAGCACAATTATTAAAGTTTACTAATTAGCATTCGAAATTTAATACGTCTAACTAATATTTCGTATTTATCGCCTATTATTTCACTACTTAATTACATTCTTTCGCGTTCTGCTCGTCGTGAAAGCCGCAATGGCTGCAGCAGTTATGCTGACACAGCCACTAGAGGATGCGATATTTTGCGACACAACTGGGGCTGCCATCACCTAAAGCCCGGACAAAAATTAGAAAAAACCCCGGACATTTGGGTGATATTGAGTTTTTTCCCCGGACATCTTTAAAAAAAATTAACGTATAAGTGTTTTGGGGAACCAACCGTCGAATCGAATCGATAACCAACTAATATATTCAGCTACTAGCGAAGGGGTAGCAACCCTTTCTGGCATTAAGTTCTTGCTATGAAACCTACGGCACAACCTCGAACAAAGCAGAAACTTAGGAAACTTAGGGCAAAGATATCTATGATGAAACACGAAACGAAACAAAGTTTCCTTCAATCACTGATTCGTTTTTGGAGTTTCCTCAAAAATTTCATCGGTGTCTGTACGGGTAAACTCTTGCAGCAAATAATGCCTCAACATTTACTGTACTTCTCGTACAATATTAACAAAGACTCTTCCCACACCCATCGCTTTGTTTTAAAAACTCGACCTCTTTTTTCTTCATTCCCTACGAAAGGGGAAACCAGAGAAATCAGAGAAACAACAATAACAAGCTGTCAAAACTGTTATAGATCTTTTCAAACTACGTGACACAAAATATTTGAGCAGTTCTGCGCACCTCGTTGCCAAATTTTAAAAATATTGTTCTATCATTTCCCCTCTTTTAAGTTAAAACGCCAACAAATGCTGAAAAAACTCAACTCTGGTTTCGTGACGTCACTCAGATCTCAGTTGATAAGGGAAAAAAGCTTTCTCCTGACGTCACTCAGATCTTTTCTTAAAAAATTGCGTTTAAGCTTTTCAAGCTGGAAGCAGAGCTTTTCCTTATGAGCCTGAACACTAAAAAAATGTTTAGAAAGGGGCGTTTTTTAATCAAAATTTGTAAATTTTTTAAATAAATCATTGTCAAGTCCCAGAAAAATGTACCTCCCTCTGGCAATTCGCAGTCGTGACTGATTAAAAGGCGGCAAGTGATTTGATAGGAGTTAAATGGAGCTTTGCCCGAGCTTTTAAACATTTTTAAGAGCTTTCCTGGGGAACATGCGCGAAATGTCACGACGTTGAAAAGATCTATACCTGCAAAGTTGCTTCAAAAGTTTCATGGCATTGTTTCATGTTCCCTCAAGCCCTTTCTTACTCCTCCCCCAGCTTTCAGGAAACTTTTTGCCTCGTGTCTTATCGTGTAAAATGGGCCAATAAAAACAAGAAGAGGAAACCGGAATTCTGGGAGGCGGGAATTCTGTTATGGGCTTATCTCTTAGTGATTACCGTGAGTATAAACTTCTGCGTCTGTTTCACGATATCCTCCAACATCGTAAACCATCTCATCTAAACCAGTTTATGCCGTTCACACGATCACTTCGAAATAATAGTGTGATTATGCCGCGTTTTTATACGTTAATTGGTCAGCGATATTTCTTTGGCCAAGCAGCTCTGCTATGGAATTCTCTACCAGATGAATTACAACGTGCCGATTCAATGCGCATTCAGGAAGCATATTTTCCAATTAATTTCTAATAGGACTGTTAAGAGCATGAAAACATTACCATATTTATTTTTATTCTAATTTTTTTATGATTTCAAATTATCTTTCATTGTTTCTTTTTGCTCCCGTCTTAACTTTATTTTTATTTTATTTGTTTTTTTTATTTTATAAATATCTATGTTCTCCAAATTTTTAATTAATGTAAATAATTAAAATAAATAAAATAAATAAATAAATAAACTGAGACGATTCGCTCTGGGCTCCAGGACAGAGCGGTCCGCCAGAATAGAGTAAAACTCAAAAAGTGAAAATCCCACATCCCTGCGTACTAATCGTTTAGGAGCCCTGTGAAACCCAAAAGTCCAAAACCCCCATATCCCTACGTTCTCAAGCAAAAGTAATCTAATACCTGAACCACAAGCACGCTAAAATATAATATATATTATGTACATATTATACATATTGTACATATTATATTATTACATATTATGTTATGTGTGATTCTTCTACTCATCACATTTATATAGTAAACACTATTTCTCTTTCTTCCATTTCCGCAAAGTCGTCGATGACATCATAATAGTCTACCAGCTAATATCATGCAATAATATCACGCAATGATTTAAACGTGACTCATACAAGATCTTAGATAATTTTTTATCATTTTTATATTTGTTCACGTTTTGCAACAGTTTTACCGAGCGGTCTCCCAACTAAGTATCAACACGTTCAATACTCTGCTTCACCCTCGCATCGACCGAGAACCGGTCTACGTGTGTCCGCTTTCTTCGCCCCATGCAATTCCTTAAAGCTCCAATACAAAGAGTGACGAAAAGCCGCATATGACGCCTATGCAGCTTTAGTATACGGCCAGCCTAAGAGGAGTGCTGCCAATATTCTCCGAAAGGAGCAATATTGTATCCTTAAGAAATTGTTTCTTTTCTTCTTCTTTGATCCGTTAGCTGGCGGTCCGAGCGGGACGTCCCCGCAACGGATACGCTGCTGTCGGTGCCGCTGGGTCCCGAACTCTATTCACGATTCGCTTCCATTCTTCTCGGTTTTTGGCGGTGTCTCGAGCCTCGGTAACTGATAATCGTTGATTCTTTAAGTCACCCTCGATATTCTTCAACCAGGTTTTCTTCGGTGCCGATCGCTGTATTCTCCAGTCTGCAGGACGGTCTCGCCAGAGAAGTTTACGTGGCAAGCGGTTATCATCCATTCGGCAAACATGTCCAAACCACCGTAGTCGACGTTTTTGCATTTCTTCTTCGATCAGTGTTTGCTGATCGCATCTTTGTCTGACAACCTCGTTTCGAAGGCGATCACGGAGTGAGACACGGAGGATCTGCCTCAAACATCGCATTTGGAAGACCTCGAGCTTCTTAACGTCCGGTTTGAGCAGTGTCCACGTTTCAGATCCATAAAGAAGAATCGGAAGAATCAACGTTCGGTAAAGACGTAGTTTTGTTTTGATGGAGATATTTGCTCGTTTCCATATGCACCACTTGAGCGAGGCGAATGTTGCTGTTGCCTGGCCGATACGGCTGTGAACGTCGGCCGTCGATGCTACTTTCGTTTCCTCAACCAGTGATCCCAAATATTTGAACCTTGGAACCTGTTCGATTTGGGTTCCATCGAGGTGAACACTGGCTCTTGATCCATCCGTTGTGAGCACTTTGGTCTTTTCCGCATTGATTTTTAACCCGTATGATTGGGCGATGCGGGAAATATCGTATAAGATGTCCGTTGCTTCGGCATCCGTGTCGGCGAAAACAGCGCTATCGTCGGCGAACATTAAGTCTGTTACGAAGTTGTTGTCGTCGTATTGAACTCCGAGTCGTCCATCGAATGCTTCACGCATAATCGCGTCGATCACAACGTTGAAGAGAAGTGGCGAAGCGACGTCTCCCTGTCGGACACCCGTCTGAATCGGGAACTCCTCGGATAAGTCGTTTCGAATACGAACGCTGCTGGTTGAGCCATCGTACGACGCTTGGAGAAGTTGGATGATTCTCAATGGCACGTGTTCGGTTACCAAGACTCTCCACAAGCTGTTCCAATCGATGCAATCGAAAGCGGATTTGAAATCGATGAAAACGACGACAATTCGTTTGCCACAACGAATTTTTTCTTCCATTAACTGACGGAGGGCGAATATTTGATCAATGCATCCTCGATGTGGTCTAAATCCCGCTTGTTCCTCCCGGCTCGTTTGCTCTCGATGTTTCTGTAGCCTCGATTGTATTATTTTCGTAAATACTTTACCGACGATCGAAAGAAGGCTAATACCGCGATAATTCTTGCATTCCCGACTGTCGCCTTTCTTCAAAATTGGGACAACGATCGCTTTCTTCCATACCGAAGGGACACGATCCGAATGCCATATGTGTGTTATGAGGACATGAAGTCGTTGTGATAAGACATCACCTCCAGCTTTGATCATCTCGGCGGTTACTTGGTCTATTCCCGGCGCTTTTCCATTTTTCAGCGATTTTATTGCTGTCTTCACCTCGATAATTGTTGGTTCGGTATCGAGAAACTGATTCATCGGCTGTTCGATAATCGGTGGTTCGGGTGCTGGACCTTGCGGCGGATCGTGGTTATACAGCTGGTGGAAGAATGCTCTCCACCGCTCCAGGCGTTCATGGGCAGAAGTCACAAAAGTTCCATCCGATTTTTTGATGTTGTCGTTTGTTGATGTTGTTTTGCCGCCTAACCGGCGGATTGTCTGGTACAGCGTCCGGTACTCGTGCCTCGACGCCGCTTTTTCCATGTCGGCCGCAACGTTATTCCAGTACGCTTCTCGTTCCAATTTCATTTTCTGCCGAACTTCTTTGTTCAATCTTCGGTATTCCTCAAAGTCGACGTGTTTCATGCGCTTCCGCTGATCGACGAGGTCCAGACAGCTGTCCGAGATCCATGGCTGCGTCCGTTTACGGATAGTTGGACACAACTCCATTGCACACTCCACAATAGACTCCGACAATTGCCTTTCTTCTACATCGATATCGTCCGGTATTGCGAGCGCCGCGAATTTGTTGGATAATGCCATTTGAAACTCTCGCCCGATGGCCGGGTCCCGTAGGCACGCCCAATTTTTCTTGGCTGGTGGTGGCTCCGTTTTCTTCGCTCTTTGCAATCGCATCTGCAATTTCGCTCGAACAAGATAATGGTCCAATCCGCAATCGGGTCCACGCATTGCACGTACGTCTTTAAGCGTCGATCGGAATCTTGTGTTGATCAAAACGTAGTCTAACATCGCCGAGTCTTTGCCGGATGGATTTCGCCAGGTGAGTTGGTGTTTGAGTGGATGGCGGAAAATGCTGTTGCCAACGATCAAGTTGTTTGACGATGCGAATGAAAGCAGGCGTAAGCCGTTGTCATTAATTACTCCGTGTCCGAATTTGCCCATGGTTTCTTCCCAGCCGGTTCGATCTACTCCTGAATGTGCATTGAAATCCCCCGCGAGAATTATTAATTCGGTTTGAGGTATCATATCCAGCGTCTGTTGAAGCTGATCGTAAAATTCGTCCTTGTTCGTGTCCGTGCTGGTCTCGGTTGGCGCATAAACGGATATGATATGGGTCTTGATCGTTCCACTGATGGTTATAACCGCCAAACGTTCGGATATCGGTTGGAATGCGATAACGCTGCTGGCAGCCCGTCGGTCGACCATAAAGCCGACGCCGGCCTCTCTTTTCTCACCACCAGAATAGTAAAGCATCATCGTTTCGTCGATTGTTGGCGGGACGATTGTCAATATCCCGGATCCGGTAAGCCGTAGTTCCGATAGCGCAGCAATTGATATTTTGCATTTCAACAATTCCATTGCTATGATTTCCTTTTGACCAACGTGATGTCCTGTTCGTACATTCCACGCAGCGAATTTTAATTCCCTTTTCGGTGTGACTAATTTGGGTGTTCGGCCAGTAACCCACTTCTCACCAGCATCCCTGGTCCCCAGTGCTGGCGCATCGGCTGCCCCGGATGCAGTAGCATTATTTCGGCCAGTAACCCACTTCTCACCAGCATCCCTGGTCCCCAGCGCTGGCGCATCGGCTGCCCCGGATGCAGTAGCATTATTTCGTGAATGGTTAGTTCGTGTATCCATGCGGTTTCTTGCCTAGTTTTTACGATCGACTCGGCAGGTCGACAACCCTCCTCCTTTCACACTCTGGGCTTGGGACCAGACGAAGGCGGAGTTAAGAAATTGTTTAGGACGAAGAAAACGGGCAATTTTCTTGGTGACCAAAAGCGCATGTCATCGGTTGGTTGATGAGATTCAACTCGTTTCAGGAGGCATAACACTCCAGCGAGCTGTTCTCGATGCCCCGATGCCAAAGTCGCAATAGTAATGGTTGGAAGCAGGTGGACTGAAAAATATCGCGGGTAGGTTGTGGCAGTTCCTTCCTTCCCCGACTAGAGCTGCTGTTCGACATTGCACTCTATATGAAGAAAATAGATTGTCGACAGTATAAAGGGTCTTCCCTGAGACTCTAGTCTTTCACATAAAAAAAAAAGGATGCCATTTGTATATTCCATCATTCTTGTTCAATTACGGGTGTCCAGCAGCAGTGGATGTGGTTAGTACATAGTTGGGGGACTAATTGGTTAAACCACTGTCACGTTTAAAAGGACGAAGCTTTCAGACACCGCAGTTGCTATTGACATAACCTCTAGGAGTTCATAAGTATGTCAAAAGACACCCCAGGGCCGAGAATATAACTATTATTCTGTTATAGGGTCCTCCAAAGACCTTCAAGCAGAGTGGCTATTGGTTTAGGAATTGTCTGAATATAGTCCATTCAGTCACAACAAGTTCTTCTTAGATGCCGACTATGAGACGTTCGATAGGCACCTCTTATCGTTTTCTGCGTTGTCTTACTGGCTAAGGCTGAGCAATAACCCGGAAAGCATAAATTTTACAGCCAAGCAGTTTCAAGGCATACAAATCTTTGTTTGAAGCGCAAAGAATGAAATGTAATGCAAGAACTCATTCTAAGGATATAGAATTTTACTCAGCTCCTAAGATATTTCTAACACAGGCGTTATGCACTGGTACAAGTATTTTTCAAATCACAGAACGGCCAATTAAGGGCAAAGTTAACATTAAGTTGGTTTTAATTAAAAAAAAAATCTCGGCTACCCTGTTTTTGAGCATCGACCAAACTTCGTTCTTCAAGATCTTCCTACTACCTGCAACTTGTTTCATTAAAGCCACAATGTCAAGCTCTACTTAAGTTAAAAGAAAAGGATTCAACAAATGTTTGGCTCTTGTCTGGAGGAATCTAATTAAAAAAAAGGAGCGGAAGAAAGGATGCTGACGAGGGCTGCATAAAGTGCAATTGGTGACAGCATAAAAAGTGCAAAGTGCCTATTCATCATTTAACCTCACTTTTGCCAACAATTCCATCCTTTTATGGGTGCTCATTTTTGTGAAATGTTTTCTATAGTTAGAAACCCGGTCATAGTGTATATATATAGAGAATAGGGCGCTCAGGATGAAAGAAGGAGCACTGCGGAAAATGCAGAAAGAGTAAAGACGACCGTAGCAGGCGCCATCTGCTGAAAGATCTCACATTTAACTGAATGAAGCCGTTTTATCTTTGAGGAGTTTTTTTTGTTGCTTTTTGAAAGGGAAACGAGGACTTTTGTAAGGATATTAGCTTAAAAGCCTCAAGACGGGGCGTGGAGCACATTTGGATCAGTATCGATGCTTGTATAATTGTGTTTGTGAATTTTCTTCTTCTTCGTTTTGTTAATATCGTGATTTTTATTTATTTTTTAAATTAAGAGATTCAATTTTTACCACCACCAAAAAAGTGCAAATAACGCAAAATTTCTACGGCCACGAGTATTGTTTCCATTCAGGGACTCTTAATGGAATTGCGATCCTCATGTGCCCAACAAGGGATGCAGTCCCTCCCATGGAGCACCTTTTCTACTTTGTGCCCTTTTGTCTGAGCAGAACTTACCCGCTGAAGGAGCAACTCTGGGACTGTGTGTATGTTCACTATACGACTGCAGTAAAAAGGTAAACACATTACGCCACCCGCCGCCGTTACCTGATAGTAACTTAATTCTAAGGTGCAGTCTTACCGCACATGTACCTGAGATAGTCTACCCATTTTATATGGGGATCCTCAATGCCGTACAGGTCCCTGCTGGCTTACATGTGGCTCCAGCATGTTCTGTGCATTTGCGCCTTTGTGGGATTCCAAAACTTATAATGAAAAGTGCATCACTGCGAAGTAAAATTTCGTTTCTTTTATGGCTCCTGCAGAAGGGATGTCGTTGGATACCTAAATTGAAACTATAAATTTTCAGGTTTTCGGGGTGTAAGGTTGTTATGTATGGTTACATGCCTTGAAATTTATTGTAATTGTTTTTCTCCTCATTTATATGCTTGTACCTATGATAATTTACGATCGTTGTAAATTTTTTATTCAAACTTACACACACCCACAAAAAAACTGTTTGCTGCAATCTTTGTAATCCCTTGTGGAACAACCCAGGGATGAACACAGAGTTAAGATTCGTTATACTATGCACCTGCTGATTTATGGGGATGAAAAGCCACAAAGTTGCTTTAGGGTAAAAGAAAACTTAATTCGTGGAAAACCGACACCAGTTTTCTACTAAATCAAAAGTTGGCCAACCGAAGACGCCAAGTTGTACGCTCGCTGAGTCAGCAGCACATTGGGGATGAATTGAATTACAAAAGTCACGAATACGGAATAAGGCTGTGGTGGGGATTTGATCCTGGGATCCATGGTACAATAATACAAGGTAAGCTCATAAGCGAAAGCTCTGTTTCCATCTTGAAAAGCTTTGACGTCATCAAGATCTTTCTGCCTACCATTTGAAAGTTTATTCGTTCGTGAGAGGTGTTTATAAAAAAATATTGTTTAAAGTATAAAATTAAAGTATAAAATTAAAGTATAAAATTAAGAAAAAATAAAAAAAGTTCATCATGGTTTACTGTAGTGTAAGAGGTTGCAAAAATAATAACAATAAGAATAATAAGAGACCAAATGCTGCAACAACAAATGTTCAGTATTTTACATTTCCTAAAAATCCAGACATATCTAGAATGTGGAGTGAAGTGTGTAACAAAAATAAAATTAATGTTAAAACAGCCAGGATATGCTCAGTACATTTCAGTGAAGAAAGTTATTCTCTCAAAAGTAGACTATTGCCTTCAATTATTAAAAAAACATTAAATAAAAACGCGGCTCCTACATTGTTCCTGCCAGTGGAGCACAAATTATCTGACCGGACAACCCGTTTTATTATAAGAGAGAGGAAATCTATAGTAAATCAATTGATTACTGAAACAATCGAGTAAGTACATATTATGTACTACGTAATGGTTTTTTGATAGCTGATGCTTTTATATCTAGAACTAGCATAAAACCCGCGTGCCTTGCAACGCCTTTAAATAAAAACTGTTTATCATGTGCAATGTTTTCCTTCAAAAAAAAAAAAAAACAAACCAAAATGTCAGCTGTTATTATCCCTAAAAGGGTTTATTATAGTGCACTTTTTTAATAAATATGGTAAACAAATTGCTGCGTATATCACCTCTGCTCAACAAATCTGCAAGTTTTGAAGCAGAGATTGGCATGTTTATGTCATCAAGAGAGTGACATTTTAGGTTTTGACGAACGTTCGTTAAGTTTGTTCGCCTATTTACGTGGGTGCAAGAAATTATGAAGCAATCACAAATGAATATTAAATAAAGTGAATTTCGAGTCATTCATTTCTACGTGATTATAGGGGATGCACTGTCAAAATTTCAGCCCTTCAGCTTCAGAGGTTTGGGTTAACCCAATTTCACCCCCTTATGGGATGAATTTCGAGTAATCGCCTCTTAGTGGATGTCCACGTCATTATAGGGATGCACTGTCGAAATTTCAGCCATATAGCTCCAGTAGTTTGGTAACCCCATTTCACTGCGTTAGGGGATGAATTTCGAAAAATCGCTTCTTAGTGAATGTCCACGTCATTATAGAGATGCACTGTCAAAATTAAAGCCCTTCAGCTCCAGCGGTTTGGGTTAATCCCATTTAACCCCTTTAGGGGATAAATTTCAAAAAATCGCTCCTAAGTGGATGTCCACGTCATTATAGGGATGCACGGTCGGCACCTTAGGGGATGAATTTCGAAAAATTGCTTCCTAGTGGATGTCCACGTCATTAAAGGGATGCACTGTCAAAATTTCAGCCCTATAGCTCCAGCAGTTTGGGTAAAGCCTATTTCACCCCCTTAGGGGATGAATTTCGAAAAATCGCTTCTTAGTGGATGTCCACGCCATTATAGGGATGCACTGTCAAAATTTCAGCCCTATAGCTATAGCGGTTTGGAAAAACCCCATTTCACCCCCTTAGGGGATGAATTTCGAAAAATCGCTTCTTAGTGGATGTCCACGCCATTATAGGGATGCACTGTCAAAATTTCAGCCCTATAGCTATAGCGGTTTGGAAAAACCCCATTTCACCCCCTTAGGGGATGAATTTCGGAAAATCGATTCTTAGTGGATGTCCACGTCATTGAAGGGATGCACTGTCAAAATTTCAGCCCTATAGCTCCAGCGGTTTGGGTAAACCCCATTTCACTCCCTTAGGGGATGAATTTCGAAAAATCGCTTTAATAGGGGATGACCACGCCATTATAGGGATGCACTGTCAAAATTACAGCCCTATAGCTTTAGCGGTTTGGTAAAACCCGATTTCACTCCCTTAGGGGATGAATTTCGAAAAATCGCTTTAATAGTGGATGACCACGCCATTATAGGGATGCACTGTCAAAATTACAGCCCTATAGCTTTAGCGGTTTGGAAAACCCGCATTTCACCCCCTTAGGGGATGAATTTCGAAAAATCGCTTCTTAGTGGATGTCCACGTCATTAAAGGGATGCACTGTCAAAATTTCAGCCCTATAGCTCCAGCGGTTTGGGTAAACCCCATTTCACCCCCTTAGGGGATGAATTTCGTAAAATCGCTTCTTAGTGGATGTCCACGTCATTATAGGGATGCACTGTCAAAATTTCAGCCTTATAGCTCCAGCGGTTTTGATTTGACCCTATTTCACCCCCTTAGGAGATGAATTTCGAAAAATCGCTAGGGATGCACTGTCAAAAATTTCAGCCCTTTAGCTCTAGCGGTTTAGGTTGTGCGTTGTCTGTCAGTCAGTTACTTTTTATGCAATAGAAAAAAAGTAAAGAAAAAAAATCCCCTTACAACTTATTGAACCCCATTTCACCCCCTTCAACCCTTTTTTCTCCAAAAAAAGTAGCCTATGTCCGTCTCCAAAGTCTAAACTATGTCTGTTGCAAATTTCATCAAAATCGGTCCAGCGGTTTAGGCGTGAAAGCGTAACATACAGACAGACAGACAGACAGACAGACAGAGTTACTTTCGCATTTATAATATTAGTAAGGATGGAAAGTCCTATTACAGAAAATATAAATGAAACCATGGAATCGAACAAAACTGTTGATGCTGAAATTCAAACAGAGTAAGTTTTTAAGTTCCTCAGATATAAACTCAGATTTTTGTATATTATATATTAGAGGAAGCCATGAATGCCACCTGCAGATGCACATTTTTAATCTGGAAAGGGAATTAAAATTGCAACAGGAAAAAATTTTACAAACGATGTCGTCGAACGAAAGATTGAAATTAGAACACGAAAATCTTAAAAGTTCATTGCAAACTATTTTCACCCAAGGGCAGATACAAAATATGGAAAATATTAAGAAAAAGAAAAAGTGGAGTATGGAAGATATTTCACATGCAATGAATTTATATGCCGCAGGACCACGAGCATATAGATACATGTACAAAAGAAAATACCCACTGCCTAGTCATTCAACTTTAAAAAAATGGGCCAAATCTATTGACGTTAATGTTGGAATACTTACATCGGTTGTTAAATTAATGAAAAATGCAGATTTAACCGAAATAGAAAAAAAATGTGTTTTGGCATTTGATGAAATTAAAATAAAATCATCATATGAGTATGATAAGGCTAATGATGTTGTTTTAAGTCCCTCCAACTATGTTCAAGTTATTATCGCTCGAGGATTATTTAAAAAGTGGAAGCAACCAGTATATTACAATTACGATTGTAATATGAAAAAAAGTATCCTATATGAAGTGATAGCAAATCTTTATGATGCAGGCTATAACGTAGTAGGTATTGTAAGTGATATGGGTCCTGGAAATCAGCGCCTATGGAAAGAATTAGAAATTGGCTTAATGAAAACTTATTTTCCTCATCCGAAAAAATCAAATGCAAAAATATACGTTTTTGCTGATGCACCACACTTATTAAAGCTAGTGAGAAACCATTTTTTAGATACTGGATATATTTTAGATAATAAAGAAATAAACACTAATCCAGTGAAGGAATTGCTTGCCCTAACAAAGTCATCTGATTTAAGAATTTCACATAAAATTTCAGAATCCCACATAACAGTAAAAAACGTTGGTAGACAAAACGTGAAATTAGCTGCAAATCTGTTATCACATTCTGTTGCGTGTTCTTTAAGGCGTTCTTTACAATTGGGAAAACTAAAATCCGAAAACGTAATTGAATGCGCTGCTTTCATCAAACTAATAAATGACTGGTTCGACCTTTTTAATTCCAAAGTTCCTGCCACAGATAAAAGAGCAAGAAAAATGGCTTATGGCTTAAGACTGGAAGAACAAAATAAAATTTTACAGGAAGTTGATAAATTAATTTTTAATTTAAGGACTCCAAATAAAAAAAGTCTTCTGCCTTTTCAAAAAGGAATTCTTATAAACAATCAGTCGCTAAAACAATTACACAGATATTTGAAAGAGGAGTGTGGTATTCAATTCATTTTGACAAACCGTCTTAACCAAGATGTTGTGGAAAACTTTTTTAGTTTTATAAGAGCCAAGGGGGGTCTAAATGATCATCCAACAGGATTAGAATTTAAGTACAGGCTGAGATCATATTTGTTAGGTAAAACTTTAATTTCTAACCTAATATGAACAAGTTGTTATCTTTACTTATAAGTACAGTTAAAATAGTAAAAATAGCGGAAATGATTGGGCGCAGGTTGAAAATTGGCACAGGTTCTTAATAAGGGGTTATAAAGTCTACCGATGTTATACCCCGGGGAGCTCACTTTTTAGGGAGTTTTAGGGTCAAAATATCAGTTTTTTGCAAATACATATTAAACCGTAAGTCCTATCGCAAAGTAATGTTGACTAAGTTTATAGGTCATGTGATTCCCTATAAAAAATGTTTACGTTTTCCCGTATGAATATGCCATTCATGAGATATCACCGTTTTAACGTTTTAAATTCCTCATATTCACTCATTCGCGAATTGTATAGGTCAGAAGACGTTCAAGCTGGACTACGTTGCTATTTTTTTCAGGGGTATATATGTATATTTTTTAATTTTCTTAGAGTTGAATAACTACTAGA
This sequence comes from Thereva unica, assembly GCA_949987705.1. NCBI lineage: Eukaryota > Metazoa > Arthropoda > Insecta > Diptera > Therevidae > Thereva > Thereva unica. The sequence goes on along the minus strand of OX465281.1, from coordinate 42,961,291 downwards.
CCAATTATCGTAAAGCACCATACTTAGGCTCATCTTTTAGGTAAATGTGTATTCACTGTGCCAATTTTCAGCCTGTACCCAATAATTTCCGCTAATTCGCTTTTTTCGGCTTAGTTTTCCTGTACTATAACACTTTATATTAGCATGCATGATTTGCTTTTGTAAATGGATTTAAAATAGTAATAATTATTACCGTTTCAATTATATACATATATTCTTTATATTTTATATCTTATCAACTTTTACTCTATAATCTTTTCATTTTAAAAATTATATAGGGGGTAATGAAAATATTTTATCTTCCTCAAATGTTGAGAACGATGAAGATGTAGGGATAAAATTAGATTGGGGTAATGAAAATGACTATCTTATAACAGAATCAGTCATTAATCCAGTTCAGCAATATCCCAATCAAAGCGAAGATGGAGAAACAGCAGACAGTGAATTGTTTGAAGATCTGCAATGCCATGAAGTTAAAGATGAATTGCATTTAGACGCCTTAGAAAATCTGGCAGGATACTTAATAAGGAAATGCAAGAAAGGCATAAATGTAGAGCATGATATAAGTAATGATATTACTTATACATTCGTTGATGAGTTGTCAGAGGGTGGTTTAATAAAACCATCAACAGCTTTTTTCAACAAAGTTGTTGAATTAGAAAACATATTTCAAAATTACAACAAAAACAAAATTAGAATAAAGAGAAACTATTTAAAAAATCTTTCAAAAAGGGCACAAAATGTGGATTTACCACAAAATGTAATATCTTTGTTTTTTAGATGTAGGTTATATTTTCGAATTAAAAATTTAAATAATAATAACAGAAATCAACAACAAAAAAAGAGAAATAAAAAACTGCAAAAATATTTACCTTAAAATATGCGTTTTTAATTTAAAACCCATTTAACACCATAAAAATTTAAGTAATAATATTAAAAATCAACAACGAAAGAATAGAAATAAAAAATTGCAAAAATATTTCTCTTAAAATAAGCGTTTTTTAATTGAAAATCTATTTAATTCCATACAAATCTGTTTGAAAAAGATCTGAGTGACGTCACGGTAAAAGCTTTTTTCCCTTATGAGCTTACCTTGTATTATTGTACCATGCTGGGATCTATCTTACCCATTGCATTGCTGGGAATAGCGCGCTGGGAGTTGAGATGATTCTAGTTTTGGAATCTGATCCTTCCTGCAATTCCTGTTTTGAAATAGTATTTTTTACAATAACTTTGAAGCTATGTTTTCGAATTACACAATGTTTTATGACGGTATCAGTGAAGGCAAAGTTGTATCTCTCTTGTCAATGGTTTTATTTTCCTGTTTAACTGAAAATTTCTCCTTCCCTTGCAGTATTGAGTAACATTCTTCTACACCCTCACTTTATCTTCTAGGGTGACATTTCGTCGAACATCGAAAATAGGGTAAAGATATCTTGTATAGCCTTCTACGCCTGTAAAAATACCTTCAGCAAGAAATAGGATCTCAAGCCAAAGATAGTCCTGTGCATGGTACAATAACACAAGGCAAGCTCATAAGGAAAAGCTCTGTTTCCATCTTGAAAAGCTTAAACGCAATTTGTTAGAGAAAAGACCTGAGTGGCGTCAGGGGAAAGCTTTTTTCCCTTATGAGCTGGGATCTGAGTGACGTCACTAAGCCAGAGCTTTTGCTTATGAGCCTACCTTGTATTATTGTATAGTTGTTTTCAAACCTCGTGACATCCCGCGCATGTTCCCCAGCTAAGCTCTTAAAAATGTTTAAAAGCTCAGACAAAAGCTTCAGCTCCTCCTATCAAATCACTTGCTGCCATGTAATCAGTCGCGACTGCGTATTGCTAAAGGGAGGTGTATTTTTCTGGGACTTCAATGATTATTTAAAAAATTTACAAATTATGACTGAAAAACACCCGTTTTTATATATTTTTTTTATTTTAAGGTTATTATATTTTACACATATGCTACAGAAATAATTTGTAGTAATTTCTACTAAAAAATACGAAATTTGTGTTTTTATCACTTTGATTATTAGATTGTTGACGTTTCCTGTCAGTCGCATACGCGCTTCTGCCTGGGGAGGTTGTGTTGCTTGCGACTGCTAGGAACTGTTGGTTTATGAATGAAAACGCTAATTTATTCAAAGGAATTTTTTTCAGCATTTTTTTTTAAATTATTTTAAATTTAGAAATGAGAAATATTTCGCATAACTAAGTAAAATTATGCTTATTATGTTTATAATAAACTGCCTTTGTTGAGCAGGGGCTTTACATGTATTTAAAAGCTCTGCTCAACACATAGAAAGATAAATTAACTTTATTCATTCGGCATGCGCGCATCCCTTCCCAAATTATTTTGTTGAGTTTTTTCTGGGTTTGTTGCCGTTTTAACTAAAAAGAGGGGAAATGATAGAACAATATTTATAAAATTTGGCAACGAGGTGCGCAGAACTGCTCAAATTTTTTGTGTCACGGAGTTTGAAAAAATCTATACCATGGTCCTGTGGATGTGCACAACCGTGATATATTCAATTTTCACATATCTTTCTAGATGCTCTTTTAATCCCTCATGGGATATAGGGCGGAAACAGTTGCCCTCCAGCGGACTCTGTTTTGTGCGACAGCTCTCAGCTCCAACCAGGATCTTCTAGTTGTTGCGGCATCTGCTAGTAGGGTCCTCCCTACGTTGTTCTAGGTCTTCCGACTGGACGGGATCCTTGCGGATTCCAATCAAAGTAGTTGGCTAGATTACAGTGTTGCAATTGTTACCTGTATTTTTGCAATTCCAAGAGTAGCGATCTTAAAGCTCCTGATCTGTTCTGAAGATCATACAATGAAGCAAACTCCTATCAACTCATCAGTCTCTCTTCTTTTCTCCTTAAAAGAGGAACACTTGCTATACCGAGCCAGAAATTGACTCTTCTCCATCGCAGCTTCCTGTTCCCAGGCAGATTTGGGATATGAAGCCTAAATTAATTTTATATCAAAGGCTATATCAAAGGTTTTAACCTCGAAGATTTTTGATCACGGGTTTGACACAATAGACCAAATAGGTCGTAGTGCCTGCAAGCAAGGCCGTACCCAGGAAAAAATTTCGGGGGGGGGGGGGGGTTAAAACACCCGGGGTCTGGGATTTATGGAATACCCTCTAGTAAGGCGGGGGTCCAGGAAAATTGACAAAATTTAAGTGTAAAATGACGCATTTTTAGGGCGAGTTTAACTCTTAATTAACCAGAGTTTAGAGGCAAAAAACTATGGTTTGACTCGAGAATTTTGACTAAAAAATTTATTTATTTATTTATTAATTCGCCAAACAAGGCACACTTAAACTAGGTATAATACTTAGATTAAAACATAGTGTACCATCTTTTATAATACATATAATATAATATTACTATAACTACTGATAGCTACTAAAAACCTACTATTGTCAAGGTGGTTGTGTTAGTAGGGATCTGAGTATTTTTTTATAGGATGCCTTGTTGAGTGCAGGGGAGAAAGGGGAGCTATGGCTATTAAAAACCATACAGCATCTGTTGACGGGCTCGTTCCTTGCGTAATCGGTGCGGTGTGGATATTCCCTAAGTAGTTTAGTGTGTCGTGAGTGTCGAACAACATCATTGAATTTGATTCTGTCCGACAGAAACTGCACTTGAAGCTTTCCACTTAGGACGTCAAAGGCAACGCAAGATATGAGCAGTTTCCTCCTGCTAGACAACGGCATGAGATCAAGCACTTTGAGCCTGTCCAAGTAGTGCGGCAGGGTTTGGTAGTCATGGGGGCTGTGTAAATGTCTCAGGGCAAAAAGAAGAAATCTCTTTTGAATGAATTCGATCCTCCTACTGCTCACTTGGAATATAGGATCCCAGATAGGACACGCATAATCCAGGATAGGGCGGACTAAAGAACAGAAGAGTGTTTTTGTGACCCATACATTACCAAATTCTTTGGCTCTCCTCTTAATGAAACCGAGAAGTTAGATCAACCTGATTTAACATTATGCCATTGAGATAATAGTTATGGTTCTGTGTGTTTTTTAAGCGGGAGAAGGTAATTGCATGACATTTGCTGCTGTTAAGTTGCAGTTTGTTCAAGGTGCACCAGTCGTGTAGGGCATTGAGCTTTGTCTGCAAGAAGGAAGCATCAGTTTGGGTCTCAATGACACTATAAATTTTCAGATCATCCGCGTAAAAGAGATGTGGAATATTTGCTAATTTATCGGAAATATCGGAGATGAAAATATTGAAGAGATGACTACCCTGAGGAACGCCAGAGGTTACTTCGATCTCATTAGATAGAAATCCTTGGAATCTGATAACCTGTGTTCTTCCGTTCAGATATGATTTTAACCATTCCAGGACAGAACCTGATATACCAAACTTTAATAGTTTTGCGATTAGGATGGCGTGGTCCACTCGATCGAAGGCTTTGCTGAAATCAGTGTACACAGCATCCAATTGATGGCCGCTCTCCATACCGCATAGCAATTCGGAAATAAGGACCATAAGGTTAGAAGTTGTTGAACGTCCTTTCCGAAACCCATGTTGTTATTCGTTTAGGTATGGATCGATAAGAGAGAGGAGCAATCCTGTCATAAAAATTTTTTTCAAAAAGCTTAGGAATTGATGATAAAATGGCAATGCCCCTATAGTTGTCTACCGAGTGCTTGTCACCGGATTTATAGATTGGCGTTAGGTAGGATTTCTTCCACAGCTTGGGAAACTTTCCTAACGATAAAGATTTGTTGGAGATGAGATAAAGAGGAAATGCGATATGTTGTGAGCAGCACTGCAGGAAAATAGGAGGGAGATTGTCGGGACCATTACCTTTTTTGATATCAAGATTGTTCAGACCCGCCATGATCTCATCAACAGAAAGGGATATACCATTTATAAAGGAAGTGTGAGTGTGCGAATCAGTTACATCGTGTGCTGCGCTGGACAAGGGGCTATAAATTTCAGGTCAGCAAACTGCAAACCTATCAGCAAACATGCTACAAATTACTTGGGGGCACGAGGTGTGGGCTCTACCATTCGTCATTGTTGTTGGATAGCCTGAAGTCTTCCGTTTAATGTTAACGTAATCAAAGAATTTTTTAGGATCACTTATGATACTATCACCAACAGAATTAATATATGCAGAGTAGGCCTCGCGAGACCTGTTGGCCAGGCCAGTTGCCAGTTCAATTCATAAACACCATTAATTAATTAAATTATGAAATACTTTACTTACAGATAGCAAAATATCAAGAAAATATCATTCTCTTTAATTCAGGAAAACTTGTGTTTGAAAATACTTATTTCTGGAAAATTTCGGGGGGGGGGGTTTCAACCCCTCTGACCCCCCCCCCCCCCCTGGGTACGGCCTTGCCTGCAAGGACACTTGTCCGTATGCCGCTTAAATCAGCTAACTCACAAATATGTCAGCAATAATAGCTTCATTTTAGTAATTGATCTGTTTACAAGTACATCCAACAAGTATTTCATTATTTTATAACTTAATCAATGTCTTCGCGGCAAGATTTGGTGCAACCAGCTGGAACAAGCTGGCGAAGAATAGAAGACATATGTGAGAGTAAGGAGAAAGATCGAAAAAATTAGTAGTAATTTTTAGTGTGGTATGCAGTCGCACGATAATACTCCTCTCAGAATCTGGTGATCAGCTAATGAGGCTGGACCTGCCTTCTGGGGTGAGTATTACTCCAAAGCCCCTCCTACGATTTTCAGTTCGGTTTATCCCAGAATATAAGAAAGACCCACCTTTTGGCAGATATGTTCCCCGCATCGGGCTATCTGGTTTCGCTAAGTCCCATGATCTTGATTTTATATCGATTCATCTCGTTGAGGACTTTATCCAGCCGTCCCTCAGCAAGCCGTGTTCTCACATACCATGATCCGATTCGTGTCCTCGTTCGAAAAACAAAGGTCGTCGTCGTGTTGACTATCTTGTTTCGAGGCGTTTGTTTGCTGATTCTTAGCAATGGTGATTTTTATGGGAGCGGGTTGCTAACCCTCAGCCCAACCGACTTAAAACTCAGTTTTGTGGCGCAGAGAGCTCACTATTCGCCCGTCACCCGTTAGCTCCTTCCGAATAAGTACCCTAGGGGCACCGCGAGGAGGTGGGATTATGACTTACTAACAGATCTGCTAGGTGCTCGTCTCCAGTTACTCTTCTCGGCTTTTGATAAAAGGGACAAATCGGGCGTCACCACTTTCCGAAGTCTTTGTTAGCCGTTCGCTTCCTAGTTTAAATGTCAACGGGGATTTTTCCATTGCCAATGTTCAGCATTTGTTTTGAAAATACTTCTCTAGACTAGTCGTTCTGCAATTCAACACGCATGGCCATACTTAATTTGAGTAGCTGGACGTGCCTCCACAAAACAGGCGTTTTCAAACATGCATTAAGTATTCAACTGACGTTGACCATGGAAATCACTGGCAATGTTTGGTGAATATCACCAGCCCACCAAACCTGTTTTGGTTATTTCGTAAATCTTGTATTGGTCAGTCTAATGCCTCCAAAGACTTTTTATGTATCGTACGTTCATCCCATACTATCAATTTGCATTGCTGTAAAGCTTTGCCCACCGAACAGTTCTTCGAACGATTGCACAGTTCCATTGATTTGCATATTTAACTTAAATGCTGCTATTTGACAGCCTTCCAACAACGTAGCTGCAATTCCTGATGAAGGAACTGCAAGTGCTCTTTCATTCTGCGAGCGAATCTTTGCCAAAATGAATGCGATCAAAAACGTTTTCTCATTTTCATCGGGAGCGTCCAGAAAATCCCTCCACTTCCATTTTGACAACTTTCATGAGAGTGTCCTACGCATATTTTTGTTGCCAATTCTCGGATGGTGTAATCCCTATGAATGTTATATTCTAGCAACTACAAAAGTTGACAAAAATTAAAATTTTTGCCAACAGAACTCTACTACCACCAAACCGGTTTAGATTGTTTTATAGATCTTGCATAGTTCGATCTTATGCCTCCAACGACACAATGTGCGATGGGAAGAATCACAATTCAACTGAGAAAGGACAATTGTTGCACTTCGTTGTTGCTGAAACTTCATTTTCATTTGCGTTTTTCCAAATTTTTTTACAGATCTTCCAGATCTGGACCATAGCTCCATTATTTGGACCAAAACTATACTACCTTTCAATCTGGAACCAACCATACACATTCCCAAATTTTCATATAAATCGGTTCGGCAGTTTCGGAGATGAGCGAGTACGAAGATCGTGACATGCAATTTTTATATGTTAAGTATAGCGGACTTGTGCTTTGAACCCTACTTCTAAGTGATGCTTTCTTCCGTAGCTTTAGAATATCCTGCAGTTACTAGGGTTAATAGTGATTTAAGTGATGCAGTTGCCTACAAACTCCGTGGCTTTGATTCTGGTTTCTTAATTGATGTGTTTTTACGGGGTCCGGTAGTTAGCACAACGTCCAACTCCACTGCCAGAAGGACCAGATCCGTGAATTTAACTCCATCGGATAAAGTGGCCCAGCTTGGTCTCAAGGGCACTAGGAGGAAGTGAAGGTCTCTGTATTCTTCATCGTATTCTTCCATGCAGTAAATTTATACTAGAGAAAAACTCATTGTGGATTAAGCTTAACCTCAGTGCCATAATTAATAATCCACTGTTTCTTAAAAACTTTTAAATTAATGTTATAAATTTCTTCCCCAACATTTTTTTTCCAGCAAAAGTTTAAAGGAAAAATTCTCTTTATTTTTACATTCATCCTTAAGAAAGGAAATTTATTTTAGTAGCATTAAAAAAAATTACTTAATCCCGATGGATATGGACTTCCTTTACTCATCTCATTTTCCACACCAGAACACTTGTTTCAAAAATCCTAGGGAGAAAAATTGCTGCGTAACTTTTCCTCCTGCTCAGCATAAAAAACATGGCCCTAGAACACTCCTTATGGCTCTTTCGGTGTGTGTGTGTGTGTCTCTCTCTCGTCTATGCCCTTATGAGTGAGTGTACTTTTTCACATTTTATATTTTTATGACCCTTTTTTTGCCATCCACATTACCGAGAGTTATTGGAGTGTAAGGGCGGCATAAAAAAGGACTGAATACTGAATAGCGAATTTTTAAGATCTTCCTTCTATTATTTTTGGCCTATCAAAGGACGAAACTTTTCCCTACTTAAATTTTTTGGAAAGCTCTCGTCTGATGTCCTTTTATGCATTTTGTAGTGAAAGTAAAAATTGGCCAGACATAAGGACAATGAATGTGTTATTTGCGAGCCGTGTACTGGTTAGTTTTGCACACTTTAAAGCGATTCTAGGTCCAACCCTATCGAAGGGATTCTGCTGGCGTATGGATTAAGTGGAACGAGCACATGTCCTGCTGCATGCACGTTGTGCCAAATTCAAGGATTTCAAATGCTGTTCCTTGGGAAATTGGAAAGCCCAAATCAAGTGGATTGAAATCGATACTTGGAGGTAAATTTATCTTCAGCGCGTTATATAAAACCCCCTGCCAGCCAGCGCCTCGATTGCTGATTGGTTTTGTATTCTTGTCAGATGCAATCATTTATCAGGACAAGCAATCGATATTGTCTTCACGAAAATGTATTTACTGATTGGTGTATCCGCTCCACCACCATGCTTTAGCGCATCATTTTTTGTTGCGGCGCAATTTGTTATAAATTTATTTAACTTTATACAAAAATACATGAGAGTTGACAGCGGAAGCTTTGTAACTATGTGGAGAGAAATGGTGGAAAGGAAGACAACGTTATTGTTGCTCTGACTTTATGTTACTTTTTACATATACACGGTATGTCATCAATAAGGGCTGCTGAAAGCCGGCAAACCTCAGTGCTATAAAAGATTTCGTGGAAACAAGTTATCAGAATTTGTTTAATATGGAATTGTTTTTGAAGTGTTATTGGCGCCAACGACACTATATACAATATTGTTTCAGCTTTAATCAAAATCAAATATATTTTCAATGATCACTAAAAAACCCGTCATGAATTTTATACGCCATCAATGTCAATCGATGACAATAAACACTACGACCGATAAGTAGGTGAAGGTGCAAAGTGGAACGAACTTGTATACACCAATGATTCATTGTAAAAAACGGTTATAGTGCTATAAGAAAATATTTCTCTGGCTTTAATTTTATGAAAATTTGGTGTACCGCTGAAGTGATATATGTATATTCCCCTAAACTCTTGTCGGGCCCAGTATTTTGGTGAAATGCTTCCATCATAATGTTTACGGGTAAGCTATTCTCGAAGCTCTAGAGCGCTCTCAAGGTGTACTATCTAAAATTTTGTTATATTTAAGATGATTCATGACAATTTTTGTAGAATCAGACTATACTTTAGTAAGTAATGCGGCACTTGGGCATGGGAAAATATACTGGTTTGTGTTGATTGAAATCATGGTCATTAAAATCATTATTAGTGATTAATTACACGTCAATAGGTAATAAAAGCAATGAGAAGGTAATTAAAATTTTCTAGAATCAGACTGTATTTTAGTAGGTATTGCGGCACTTGGGTATGGGAAAATAATCCGGTTTGTGGTGATTGTGACTAATTGTCAAATATCAATATTATTTTTAACTATGAATGTAAATAAATATTAGGAAGATAGTTAGCATAATATATTACTTTGATTTTTTGGGTATTCGAATAAATTCACCACCCCGTTCCACTAATTTGATTTTTGAAGTGTACCTTACTGATAAACGTGTCTTGTAAATTATAATAAAAATATATTATTAAAAAATAATTGATGATGAAATCAGCCAATTGAGATAGACAGGCCAGACAGATCAGACAGACCAGGCAGACCTGACAGACCAGACATACCAGACATACCAGACAGACCAGACAGACCAGACAGACCAGACAGACCAGACAGACCAGACAGACCAGACAGACCAGGCAGACCAGGCAGACCAGACAGACCAGACAGACCAGACAGACCAGACAGACCAGACCGACCAACATCTTACCCAACACTTTCGATGTCCACCCAAGACTCATTCAGCCCTAATAAGGCATCCTGCCGGCTTAACTGGTTAATAATAGGGTACCAAATTTTCGCTTAGGTGAGGTCTTCATCTAGCGGTCGGTGCACCACCTTGTTCACCTGGTAGTCTGGCACTGTTGGCGTCACAGCTTTTGTCGGCTGGTTAGTGGGACTCACTTTTTCAGGAGGCATACCACTCCAACAAGACTGACTGTCGCTAGCCCTGACGGGTGTGACTCGCCCGGCTGTTAAAAAATGGATGCACTCATATAACACCCAGTAGTGCAAACGCGAGGCTCCTTGCCTTGCCTTCTCCTTATGCATCCACCAGACTACCCTTAACCTTTCCTATTCTTTTTCTATTTTCAGGTCAAGCAATATATAATCTCCTGCCTTCACGGCGATGTTTTTCCCGCAACACAAGACTTGCCCATTCGGCTCATCCTCACTATCTACAGCCCTTATTTTCGCGCACACACCAGTTTAGTAATTCGTTCTTTTCGAGAACAACTCGACTGTGGAACAACCTTCCACAGTCAGTTTTCCCAAACTCTTATAACACCCAAGAGTTTAAACGCAAGGTTCATCTCCACCTCCTCATGTACCCCCCAGACTCCCTTTAATCTGTTTTATTCTTTCTCTATCCTTCGAGCTAAGCTTACTACCAGACACCTGACGTTGACGTGTAAGACATGACGGACTGGTAGTACAAAGGGTGACACCTGAGCTTAGACTTTCACATAAAAAAAAAGCTTACTAATAGACATTGCACCATGAGTTAACGACATGACGGTCTAGTGGTACAAAGGGTGATTCCTGAGTTTGACCATGCCACATAAAAAAAAGAAAAGCGTGAAAGACTACCAACGAAGCGTTAAAACATTCTAGCGAAGTTAAACTAGTTTCACACAGGCGGTGCTCACATTCAAAGCTTTCCGAAAAATGCTCACCAGACCAGCTCAAACCCGAGCCCCCAACAGATGATGTCATTGGTGCAGAAGCAACATCACCCTTTAGAATTGCTTCCATTTTTCTCTACCTTTCCTCGGACCTCATCATGTAGCCTAGGATGTTTTCTGGCATTTGCAGCATCTCGGACATCTTTTCTAATTCCGCCTTGTCATTGGTGAATCTTGAGCAACTAAAGAAGACGTGCTCTGCGTCTTCTTCACTCACGTGGCATACCGGACACAACGGTGAATCATCGTGCCCGAAACGGTGAAGGTATTTCCTATACCCCCATGTCCTCTCAGGAACTGCATGAGGTCTAACTTACTTCCCCAAGCTCCCTTGTAACCCGTATTTCCACGTTAGGGATAAGTCTGTGGGTCCAATGATCATTGACAGACTCGTCCCTCCTCTTTGCCACTCCCTTACGGACTCTGCCGCCGTATCTTTTTTGGCTCCCGTTTACCGTATTCGGGGTCGTAGAACCGCTTTCTTTTGGAAGCCGAAGCCCCAACACATCATTGTTCATTGTAATCTGCAGGAGAGGGCCCAACACGGAACCCTGCGAAAACCCTCATGTTGACCCGAACACTTTCTGACCATCTTTCGAATCACAATGAAGCGACCTACCCTGAAGGTAGTCGGCTACTAGTTACACTAGGTGCTTTGGTGTACTTAGCTTGATCAATGTCTCAACTATATTATTCTGAAGACGAATTGCTTGTCCCACAGGCCTCTTACCCTTTCAATGCTAAGGAGTATCCTGTTACAGAACATCCGCTTGAAGAGTTTCCCTATGCAACTAAGGAGACATCGGTAGATAGGTCCCATAGAGGCTTGATCGGCTTCGGTAGGGGCACGCGTTTCTGATTAGGAAAGGTCACTTCTCTCAGGCACGCTGTAAATACTTCAGCGAACCTGCTATCGAACCTACTGCTAGCTTCGCCATTTTGTTTTGTACGCCAGCCATGGCGGGGGCCTTTTTGATAGCTACTTTTTTGTGGTCTCTAGAATCTCGTTACCGCAGGGTAAAGGGTCCACCTGAAGGGTAGGTAGATTGCCGTTGCGTACGTTCTGTGCAAACAGGATGAACACTATACTCTGGAGCAGCGCGAGGCAGGCGATCATCGCTTCCTTATACCTCTTAAAGAGTTAATCGAAATGTGAACCGCTCCGATTTCTCTGAGTTCTCCTTCTCGTTTCCAGGTGGGTTGATTAATAGACCCTCCTTGGCACACTGTGTTTGAACTTCTTGGAAGGCTGCTCTCACGATCTCTGTAATGGTAAATTCAAAACTTCCCGAGACAATGATTGCGAATTAATCTGTATAGCCGAAGCCGTCAAAAGCAGATTCATGTGCAGGAAATCCTTTTGTAGCGTCTTAACTACGTGTTGTAGAGTGTTAGGATGAAGCTATATTCGTCCGTGCTCTTGCTAGACCTTACTCGACAACTGAGAGAAAGAGACCGTGTTGCCTGGTCCAGAACACCCCAGTTTTCGATCCTGACTCCTTAGTCTGCGGTAATTTCCCAAATCCTATGCGAAAGCCAGTTTTATTATCTTCTTCCAAGTCATTGACTGGGATTTGTGTTTTCATAGTATGAACGCGCTGAATCTGCTGTCGCTCAATAAGTGCTAAATATGTATCACAATAGTTATACGGGTGGTGGGAATGACTTTATCTCTTCATGATGATTTAGATTGCCAGATGATGGAATTACAACAGTTTCTGATCTTAATGTAACCACGACGAAGTGAGTCATTCGGGCAATGTCTGTACGACATTCCTACGTATGGCATTCATACATTCACCAATAAACTATCTATTCAGCCATTTCTTCGTAGATTTGGTACAATGATTAATGAATAACCACATTCTGCCTGTCAAGGCATTCAATTTTCTTCATTCTAAAAACCACAATTGATTTCCTCTTATTAGCAATCATATCGTAACTCTATAAGGGAATTCTGATAGCAAAAACCAAATAACAAACGCAATTTTATACACAATTCCACAAATTCTTTTTCACCGATATCGAAAAACTCCCAATTTTTTTTGTCAAATCCAAATTCAACACATTGAACCGAAAAAAAATATATTACGATGCTTTCTTATCAACCAAAAAAGAAACCTCATTATTCACAGGCATCCCCAAAAAAATATTTACCCTCGCCGAGGCGAATCCCTAATACCTAAGCCTGTTGGTATTCAAAATCATGGAAGTACAGCCAGTGACACATTCAATCTCTTCCTATTAAAAATCGATAAAAACCGGTCAACTGCTCCGAAATCCACCCCCCCAAAAGGGAACACAATTTTCTACTTTCCCCAAATTTGTAAATCTAATGTAGTGTATAACAAAAACTTTGTTCGCATTGCATACCAATAGGGGCTTTCAGCTCTCCTCTTTTTCCATTTTTCTTCTACGTTTTTGTTGTTGTTGTTGTTGGTATTACGGTACCTGATGAATAAATCTCCAATTCCATTTTGAAATGCCCTTCCAAATCGGAAGTTACTGATAAAAGGAGGAAATTGGAGAAAATATAAAATTAAAATGAAATTGAAGCAGAGCTGCACGAACATGTGCCGCATATTTCAGTCGGGGGCGGATCCTTCGAGTTTGAATTTTTCGAGAGGATAAATTGCTACCACACAGATTTCTGCCATGTTAGTGGCGATAGTGCAAATAGTCGTGGGGTTGTTTCTGGGAATTTTTGGTTCATAGATTGAAGGAGTCAACAGCTGTCACTGGAGGATTTAATGGACAGATTATAATGGTGGGCTATATTTCCTTATAATGTAGTATTTGTTATATCCTGCTATAAAAAACACTGTAGTGTGTAAGTTTTAATATAAACAGAATTGTGACAGCTATGGTCATATAGTAAACATTTATAATCTACTGAACAGTGGTTTTTAAATAGAAAATAGTACGTAAGTTAGATTTTGTAAGCTAAGGGCCGGTTTCACAGTGCGAACTTAAGTATAAAAATTTTACACTTAAGTTACACTTAAGTAGGATAGTTTAGGAGTATAAATAGCCGTACAAATTGTGTATTAAATCATGAATTCCCCGGAGGCTCAAGGAGTACTCTCCGTCGTCTGAATATCGATGGGGGTAATTACCAAGAATCCAAGGTCAGCATGCTCGAAGGGCGCTTAGCCGTTAGGCCAAGCTTATTTACCTTCCATTAGCCGTAGTAGGTATAGAGCGGGTTGAGTGTGAGAACTAGGTTCCGTTCAATGGCACTGCAGCCTAAATCGAGCCTTGGCGTCCTTCAGTTTTCCCCTCCAACCTTCTCGCTCACTGGCTAGAGTCCTTAAACTTCTTACGCCCAACAGGTGTGCAGCGTCTGTATCTACGGCTTCAAACCATCTTTTCCTCGGTCATCCTGCTGGCCTGTCAGCGATTATGATTCCCTTATATATCTTCTTCACTGCTCTGTTTTCCGGCTTTGGTTGTATATTTCCTGCCCATCGTAGTCTATGACCATGTTTACGCGAAGCCTCTAAAACTGTTTACAACAACCTTAACACTGATTTTCATACGCGTAAACGCCCCTTAATACTGCTTTCGTTAGTGGTGTTAAGCTTAAATAAATGTGTTAAGGTAACAACTTTATTAAGGAAAACTGAGTTAAGTAATAGGCGTAAACAGTTGTTTGACAGTTTTAGTAAAAACATTAAGGAAACTGTAATTTAAATTAAACGAAAGGAAAGTTTATTAAAGGTGATAAACGCTGCAGAACTTGCCTATGATGGTTTATGAGGATTAATACTTCTCGATTTTTTTTTTTTTTTTTTTTTTTTTTTTTAGAAACATAACGGACTTACGTCCACTTTATAATTGATTCGAATCGCATTAACGATGTAGCTCAAAATTATTCATATTTCAAAATTAAGTTATCGATGACATGGTTTAATTCCTGCCAGTTTACAAATCTCAAATCCAAATTCTTCTCATTTGCATTTGCGCATACCCTAGTTAAGACATTGTTTTTAGTATAATCAGATTTGAAAAAGTCTAGATAAAATATTGAGTTAGATCTTGTGTTTCTTCGCGGCACAGTATAACACAATTCGTTGCGAAGCATTGAACACTCTGTGACACCATTTACCAATTTATACAAAAATTTCAAATCACAAGAGACCCTAAGAGACGCAAGAGATGGAATATGAGAAAACGCTGATAGGTTTGTATAATTGTGATCAATGAAAGGGTCAGGTAAACCTGCCCGTGGCGCTAATATCCTAAAGAACTTGTGTTGAACAGTTTCGATTTGCTTAATATGAATTTGAGCAGTTGGAAACCATATCGGTGACGCGAACATCAGAAGTGGTCTAACTAATAGTAGATATAAAGTTCTAAGAGTAGTTGGCGATTTAAACTCTATCGCAGTTCTTTTCACAAATCCTAACATTTGGTTGGCTTTATTGACAATATAATTTCTGTGCGCATCAAAATTCATTTTGCTATCAAAAATCACTCCAAGGTCTCTTATTTCGCTTACTTTGTCTAATATCACATCATTGAGTTTATAATTGTAACTTATCAGATTTCTACTTCTAGAAAAAGTTATGGCTTTACATTTTTTGATATTAAGAGAAATGTCGTTTATTGAGCACCAAGTGAAAAGCTTATCAAAACACGCTTGCAATTTTCCTGCGTCTTGATCACTAGTTACAGTTCTGAAAATTTTCAAGTCATCCGCAAATAACAAACACTCGGCCTCATCAATCACATATGAAAGGTCATTAATAAAAATATTGAACAAAAGAGGGCCCAAGTGTGAGCCCTGTGGAACACCCGATAAAACATTAATTTCTCTAGATACAAAGTTCTTATACCTAACATATTGTACTCTGTGCGATAAATAGCTATTGAGCCATTCAAGTAAGGACCCTGTAAAACCAAAGGATTTTAATTTAACCAACAATGCAATGTGGTTAACTGAATCGAAGGCTTTACTGAAATCCGTATAAATACTATCTACTTGCACATTGTTTTCCATTGATAACAGGATTTTACGCGAATAACAAGCTAAATTCGACTCAATATTTCGGCCTTTACAAAAACCAAATTGTCTATCAGTCAGAAACGGTTGTACAAAACTATAAATTTTACGTGTGATTATAGATTCAAAGGCTTTCGGAATAGAATTCATGATTGATATCGGCCTATAGTGTGTCACATCGTTTTTAGTGTCAGACTTGTGAATCGGTGTTATAAACGCTGTTTTCCAAATTGGTGGCAAACTACTTTCTGTTAGTGATTTATTGAAGAGAATTTTCAAATAATACGAAAAAATAAATTTACATTTTTTTAACAGAATGGGCGGAATCGCATCGGGACCCGCACCACCACGGCTGTCAAGGCCTCCCAGTTCATTAAAAATGTCTGTTAACGATATATCAATTCCGCTAATTGTGTGAGGCGTTTGATCATCAATTTCCACATTGACAACATTAGCAGGTTTATAAAAAGTCTCAAAGTAATCAGCAAACGCATTAACGATGTCATTTCCATTTTCATAAACCTGACCGTTAAACTGCATCACATTAGGTAAACCCTTATTAGATTTTCTCATGTTAACATAATTCCAAAAGTAGTTGGGATTTTCATTTACTGCTGCTTCAGATCTTTCTAAAAAAAATTTGTAATCTCTCTTAGCTAAGTTTTTGCAATGTTGTCTCAACAAAGAAAATTGTTGATAAACGTCTACACAATTTGATTTTTTGTACTTTCTATGAGTGTTAATTTTTTGTATAATACAGTGTTTAAGCTCGGTACTGTACCAGTGTGGAAAATTAGACGGATAACATTTTTTCTTTGGTACTAATGACTCGATACAATAATAAAGATGAGAATAGAAACAAAAAACACTATCATCTAACGAAAGAGTTGTAAAATCAATTCCTGCTAGCCTATCACTTAACATCAATGTGAAATCATTATAATTTAGTTTATCAAAATCATATTTCCAGTCGTTGTACTCAAGCTCTAGTGATTCTACAACAAATTCGCCTTCAATAAGTAACGGCGGATGGTGAGAGTCAATTGGCAAAATCGAGTCATCTAATTTCATTATAATAATGTTCGATATATCCGAAAAAACTAAGTCAAGTATAACTTCATTCTTATTTCTAACTAAATTTTTTTGATATAAATTTAAAAGACTAATAGACTCTGCAAGAATGTTTAACGACTTTTTTAGATTTAAGGTGGTCAATCCTTTATCAAGCGGATAACTAGCCCAAGTTCCATTTAACCACTCAACTTTCGGCAGATTATAATCACCTAATAGCAGCCAATTTACATTTGGATATGAAATGTTTATTTTCTCCAGACTAGAGCAATATGAATTCATTATGTCACTTGAGTTTGTTGATGAGAAATATAGAGAACTGACTACTATGTTTATTTTACCAAGTTGAATTAAGACAAAGACATGTTCAACATCTCTTGATACATCTAATTGTATACAACGTAATTTATTGTTAACTGCAATTAGAACACCACCCCCTTCATTGAGACTACTTGTCATGGAACTACGGTCTGTACGATAAATGTTAAAATTACCAAGTAATATTTCAGAATTTAAAATTTCAGGTTTCAACCAGGTCTCGGTAAAAACAACAATATCAAAATCTTTTATAACGTGGTTGTACTTTTCTAAGTCTTTCAATTTCGTTTTTAAACCCCGAACATTCTGGTAGTAGCACCTGAGTTTCTTGCTTACTTTTTTGGATAAGGACTAGAAGGAGTTTTAACATCAACAATACGTGGCTCACCTCGAATATACTTAATTGTTTTAACAACTCCATTTGTGTTCAAAGTATCGAGTTCTTTACGTAGACCCTGAAGTTGTTTTCTTTGCAAAAAAGTTAAATCTGAGTTAAGTTTGTGAGGAGCACTACATTTAGATCTGTTTCTGAGAATGAAAAACGCGGTGTCTTGATCGTCAGTAACTACTTTAATCGGTCTGATTTTACCGTCAACTTTTTTACCAACCCGAAAATGACGAATAATCTTCTTCTCATCCGTTACACCGATTTTAGACATAATTTCAGCGATTTCAATGTCATCATGTTTCTTTCGTTCAGTAACAGAGGTCGAGTTAGATTCGGCGACATTGTAAATCAAAACATTTTTTTTGCGCAAATTTCTATCATTAATTTCCTGAATAACCTCCACACTGTCAGACGAGGACGCGGCACCACGTTGTTGAGCCGCTTGAGAGAGCGCAGAAAGTTCTGCCTCCATTTTGTCCACTGGAGTCAGCAGCTTCGGCAAGATGCTGAGGCCGAGAGAACATTCCTCGCACAAGAACTTAAGGGTCCTCTTCTTCGACTCCATGCATTTCATCTCATCATCGCTCAGATTGCTGCATTCGGCGTGAACCGGACGCTGGCAACTGTCACAGTCGAAGCTCTTCGTGCGGCGATTGCACGCGTTATGACAGACTGGACAATTTCCAGGCATAGTGATTTCGGCGCTAACGGTCGAAGAAAAAAAACACAAAGAGAAACTTTACAACAAAGACCAAAGTTTGAAATAAAGGGAAACCACAAAATTAAAATTAACAAAAAGCAACCAAAAACTTCATGACATATAAAATTAAAATATAGTAGGTATATAAAATAACAGTTCAAAGACAAAAAAAAAATTAAAATAAAATAAAATAAAATAAAAAACTTAAGTTGCACTCTGAATTGCCCACAGATTTGACACATTTGATCACTAACGCAAAAATTAAACACTATCGAAAAATTATGAACTGCACCGCTCGAGCGTCTGCTTGAAACTGATTTATGTTCATTTAATGATAAAATTTAGTTAAACTTCTTCCAATCTATTTATTTATTTATTTGACTGTCAGCTTGACAGTTTATATTAGATCTAAGTAGGTACTTTAAAAACTGATATCTGCTGGTGGAAAAATTTTAACGCGCGTAAACGTTCTTAAAACTACTACGGATAGCAGTGACACGAACCAAAATATTTGCGCGTAAACGCTTTTAAAATTACTACTGATAACGTTGTTATAAGCTTAAATATCTTCGCGTAAACATGGTCTATGTGTTTCGATTTAGTTGACGATGTCTATCTCTATATAGATTTGGTACAGTTCGTCATTTTATCTGATTCTCCAGAATCTTAAGATTTAATAGGCCAATAATGCTTCTTAAGGTTTTTCTCTCAAAAGCGCCTTTTTTTATGTGATAGACTAGAGGCTTAGGGAAAACCCCTTTGTACTGTCCGACAATCTATTTTTTTCATATATCGAACAGCAGCTCTAGTCGGTAGATAGAGAGAAGAGATAGGGAGAGGAGTGAAGGAAGGAACTGTCACAACCTAGCCGTGATATTTTATTCCACCTACTCCATACCATTTCGCGACTCTGACATCGGGGCATCGAGAGCAACTCGCTGGAGTGTTATGTCTCCTGGAACGAGTTGAATCTCTTCAACACACCGATGGCATGCGCTTGGTGCAGCGGGGAAGGACTAGGGAAGGCTATAACAGGAGGAATCAGGAATTTAAAGCAGGAAGAAGAAAGAAGGAAAGATATGTAGGTGGGAAAGTGGGAAAGCCGAAGCACCGTGGCGCTGTCGGGATTCGAACCCGGGACCTCTGGGATAGTAGTCAGACGCCTTACCCCTAAAAACTACCGAGGCCCCCCCAAACGCTGATATACGTTTACATTTTTCTCCCAACTTTTCTCTAAAAGCTGTTTTCGGCAGAATAGTTCGTCTGTTGTAGACATTTTCTTACGGAAACCCGCTTGGTATTCACCCAGTATTTCCTCAGCAATAGGTTCTATCCTATCTTATATTGACCAATACTTTGTAGCCTGAGCTCAGTAGTGATATACCCCTGTAGTTTATGCAGCAGAGTCGGTCGCCACTCTTGTACACTGGAGATATAATTGCTTTCTTCCAGTCTTGCGGTAGCAATTCTTCATTCCATATCCTACATGTAAGCCGATGTAGACATTCTACAACTTTGTCGTCGCAGTATTTTAGTAGCTCAACAACAATTTCGTCTCCTCCAGGTGCTTTATTTTTTTTGAACTTACTTATGGCGTTTTTAACTTCGTCCATTGTTGGGCCCGTTATTATTATATGGTCCTCTGCTAAGTCTCTTCTTGTTGATATTAGGGCATTTTCGTTAAGCAGATCTTCAAAGTAGTAGATGGCGTCTTCGGCAGAAGCCTTTAAACTATCTTTTATGCATTCCCAGATTTCATTTATACTATCAGGCTGTTGCTCCAGCATTTCGCAGACTCGTCTTTGCCCCAATTCCTTATATTTCGTTCGTGTTTCTTCCAATTTTAAGTTTTATACATTGATGAGAACTAGGTCAAGACCTCATTTTTTGGTCTATTGTGCCAACCCTATAGTTAAAAGCATTTCAGGTTAGTTCTTATATGTTAAAATTGTTTTAGAATATAATATATATACCAAATCTGACATCGATGTGATCCGCAGTTTCGGGAGATGCACCGCAGACCATACAGCTACAATCAATTACCAGTACTATTTTGTTTAATGCTAATTGAGCGGACAGTGAGCTGTCAGGAGTTTCTGCCGGCTTCTTGTGGATATAGATAGAGGATCTAATCCTCTTCTTATTTAGAAAACAGGTATCCCTCTCCCACTCGATTAAAGTGTAGATCCTAACAGCCTCGCCTAAAACACTTTATGGCTGCGCTAACTCGCCTCCTTAAAGCGGTCGCTTTTCGGAACGCTTCTCCGATAGAAAGTACCCGCGCTTCTGTAGGTGGTCCTCTCGGAGATATTCTTCCAATGAAAGTATGATATTTGTGTACTCCATCACGGGTTCTGGGCTCAGGTTGACTTAACTGGAGAGGGTCCTTATAATCCCCATTCACTGGGGTAACGTTCGGCACCCTGTTGCAGGTAGCCCTAATAAGGCATCTCACTGGCGTAATTGACTAATAATAGGGCACCAAAGCTCAGCTTTGGTCTGGTCTTCACTTAGCGGACAGTGCACCTCCTTGTTCGACCAGTAACCTAGTTCTGCCTGCCTTTGTTGGCTGTTTGGCGGGATTCACTAGTTTCAGGAGGCATATTATTACGATGTGGTCGCCTCTCGTTAAAAATGAAACACATACAACTCATACTCATACTCCTCACGCATCCTCTCTAGACTACCCTTAACCTATCATATCCTATTTCTATCTTCAAGCTAGAAGTTATACCGGAGACAGACTTGTGGTATAGCAATTGAGATCGGGATATTGCAATATTGCCATATTGCAATATAAAAATGTGAAGACACACTTGCATTAGTATACTGAGTTATTTGGTTGTCATTTATCTTTCAGATTTGCAAATCGAAAAAAATTATTGTGCTGCAGTTAAATTGAAGTTAAATATGAATAGAAATATTGTGAAATTATTATTAATTTATATTAAAAATAAAAGTGAAATAGAAAATTGAAGAATTAAAATTCTGTTCGAAATTATCATTTTGGGTTATGCCCAGACTATGCTTCGGTTTAAATCTAGGGTATACTGAGCTATACCACGAAGTTTTTCTCAATCGGGATATTGAGTTTCAATGTTGAGTATACTGAGTGTATACCGAGATTTTTTCTCAGTATATAGAGACACACCTGAAGTATATTGCAATATTGCTCATATTGTAATTACTATACCACAAGTGTGTCTCCGGTATTACTCTGGTAGTGTAAAGAGTAACACCTAAGCTTAGAATCTTTCAGATAAAAGGCCATGTAGATCCTGTTTGAGGAGTATGAAAGGCCCAGAAGTGATTGAAGTGATGAGAGGTGCCCCATTCTCATAAGTACCAATGTTAATACCATGAATTGCGTGAGAAAGAACGGTCATCCACGGCAGTGCTCCGCATTACATGGGAAAGCGAATCTAAATCGAAATTCGCCTTCACGCAGTACCATTCATCTCTTCAGGACGATTGTTAACTCCTTGGGATTGCCGGTGTTATTGAGTATAACTTCATAAGAGTCATAAATAACGTCATAAGGGTAAGAAAAGTTCTTGCTTCTACGACATCTTCATCTCAAGTACATTGAGCGGAGTTCGCTAAATCCCTTTTGTTCAAGCCGTAAATAAGGTTCACCAACAACCGCTTGTTCGAGTTTAAGATTTAAGACAATTGAACTTCATAGCTATGTGAATTTTTTGTTTGACGCAGAATAGAAATTTTTACAACCGGGTGGAAATGAAAGTTGAAATTTATTTTAGAAGTAATGTCGTCAAATGGTGCGAGTTTCAATTTCAGTTTTTTTCCCTTTCCGCCCAATACAATTGCAAGTGATTATTGAGTTGTAACTAGTGCGATCTTGTGTGGAGGATGCTAATAATTAAGCTTTTTTATTGTACGCTTTCAGTTAATGGAAATTGCTTAGTCATTAAAATTATTTTTATTTAATATTCTTGTATTTGTTTTTTAGTTTTTGGCATATTCAATATAAGATTATTAGCAAAGGTAATAAAAGGGTAATAAAAGAGTAATAAAGAGGTAATGAAAAGGTAATAAAACAAAGCTTAAAAAATCTACTTAACTAATCAGTTTTCTGTAAATCAAATTTAAATTAGTTGGAATATATTGAAACTTTTGAATATATTATATAGTATATTATATTAATAATGCCAAAAATTATACTAAAATATCTTATCGTAATTTTGAAATATTAGCATGCATGTAAAACCAATCCAAGTAATAATCTATGCGACATGAGACTTGCTTCCTATAGGTATCATTCACTGGCATTGATGAAATTGAAAATCCAACTAGCATCCAAATGCCATGCGGTTGTTTCAAGAAATAATGCTCGCTCCAAGATCTTTTATCAGTCAATGTACAAAAATTGTATTTTCCATAGCCTGCTTTTGCATCATTACATTCATCGTTCTCTACAGTCATTACTGACCGAATTTTTGGAGCCTCAGCCCGAGAATCACGAGAAATACCAGTCATCTTTATATTAGCCAAATTCTGTCCATTGTGTGGAAGTACAGCAGGCTGAATATGATCTATTTATAGTTTAGTTAATGCAAGTAATAAGAAACTATTCCATTTCGTATTTACCAGTCGTTTTCACATGCTTTGGTAGCTTGATTAAAGCGATATTGTATCTAAATTTTTTTTGTTTCACAAATTTTTCATGAACAATAATATTGACAGTGGGAATATCGAACCATATTTGAGATGGCTCATGTTCGGAAATGTTATGTGCGCCTAGAATACAGGTGACTTTGTCTACTGCAACCCTAAAGCATTATAACCAAATTTAATAATATTCAATAAAGTTTAGAAATAATATATGTAGATCACCCATAAAGATAGTTAGTGCTCATAGTAACGTATTCTGTCGAAATGAGAGTTCCTTGACGTAAATATTCATCGCCTGTATCGAGGGCGATGCAACAATATACAGTTTGTGCAACTACGCTTTTGTAGTGGGCTGCATCGCTTGATGAGAAGCTGAATACGCTAAAGATCACTACTAGTATGAATATTAACAAACCCATTGCAGCTTACTAACACCGAATTTTGAGTATTTAGTGCACCCAACTTTAATTCTACAAAGAAACTGTCGAGATTTTTTGCCAGTACAATTATCTCACAAATTAAAGCGAGTCAAATTGCAAATTGCGTAAAGATCGTAACTAATCAAGCACAAAATTTGTTGCAATAATGAAAATTAATTCGTATGCGAATGTCGATCCATGCTAAAATCTAAATTGGACCACTTTTACTCCGAGGTGTCATAAATAATCAGGACAGGTAAAGGGGTAAAGGGGCCCCCTTTCGGAAAAGTTTAAGTTCCACATTCCAGGAGAAATGATTTAAGGAGTTACGATATAAAATTAGCCACATGGAATGTCAGGAAATTATACATATAGACCTGGAGCAATGGCGGATATGATAAATTAGCTAATTCAAAATAGAAGAGTCAAACGATAAAGGAAATAGAACACCGATATACGAGAATAAATTAACATAAGAAGGGCGTCCTGCTAGAACCTCTGTTAATCTTGACTTCTTTTTTACCTGACATTTCTACCCCAGGTCACACCCTATGGACAGGTTTTCCCTCAAGTGTATGAATGCTTTAAAGAGAAATCTAATGGAACTGACAATATGTATACCTCCTATTATCCTTAAGAAATACGCCTCGCGTTTGATTACAGTATGACCAGCCTACTTCTCTTGGGTTTATCCAGTCTTCGCCTTAGGTCGCATCGGGTCTTCATCCTGTTGCTGGCAGATTGCAGATTTCCCCGGACCGTCTTGTGGATTTTCGTTAATTTCGTTCTTAATGCAGAGGGTTATTTGCCAGTTGTTGGCGTATTTTTGGCGCGACTACAAACTTTAAATCACCTGACAGGGCAATCTGTTTTCCGAATTTGCTATCTTAAACATTCCCAGATACCGATTTCCATTGGAATGGAAATACAAACTCATCGGTCATATTGGTGCGCCCATTTTGAATTTACAAGTTCTGATCACAAATTCGTTATTTACTACCTTAAAAAACCTCAGAGACCGATTTTAAATTCATATTTCGGTGGCCATTTTGAATTTCGGTCGGCAACCGAAGCAAGGAACGCAAGCAAAACAAGGAACGCACGCAACGTAGGCAACGCCAATGTGCCTGTTTAGACGGTTCGCTTTGTCTCTCCTTTTGGGGCGCCCCAAAGCGCAAATTTGTTTAGACGGTTCGCTTTGAGTCCAGTCGCTTTTAAAACAGCTGGAACAAACGGAATGAGAACTAGGGCTGGATAAAAAGAGCAATATTTCTTTTTAAGTGATACTCGAGAGTGTTTTTTAATTGTACAAATAACTAAAAAAATGCTTACAACAATAGAAAAAATAAATTTGAAGAGCTTTTAGATTTTTCATAAGAACAACATAGTATTAGAAGGAGTTTAGAAGAGTATGGAGGATTGCAAACTTCTGCAAGTTGACCTTGACACCTTTTACTCTTGGTGTGCTAACAACAACCTGGTTCTTAATATTGGTAAATGTGAAATCATGACTTTTAGTAGGAGACGTGATCCTATAATTTTTAACTACACCTTTTCTGGTGAGGGTATCCCTCGTGTTAATTTTGTTAAAGATCTTGGGATTAGATTTGATTGTAAGCTGGATTTCTAGACTCACATCAACTATATCTCTTCCAGAGGTAGTTTAGTCCTAGGTTTTATTAAAAGGTGGTCCAAAGAATTTGACAACCCTTTGATTACTAAACACCTATACATTTCCCTTGTCAGACCATTACTAGAATATGCGTCCCAGGTTTGGTCTCCTCATTACAATTCGCATGTTAGAACTATTGAATCGGTTCAACGAAGGTTTGTTCGATTCGCATTGAATCATCTTCCTTGGGAAAACCCAATAGTTCTTCCATCATATGAATCCCGACTTAAGTTACTCAACTTAAGCTCTCTTCATAAGCGTCGTGAGGTGGCCGATGTTGTATTTGTTCATCAGCTCCTTAATGGAAAGGTCGACTCAGGTTTTCTAGGTCGTCGTGCATCGTTTAGAGAGAGTCGTTATAACCTGAGAGGAACACCTCTTTTACAAATCAACTCCTCCAACCCGAATTACGGCAGATTTGAACCTGTAAACCGTAGGTTCATTAATGTAAATAATAATATTAATGTCTTTAGCGTGAGCATTGGTAAAGATGTCCTTAAAAGGAGTCTTTTAAATCTCACGTGACCACTTATGTTTCCTATTGCTTGCGTTGGTTACATGTTAATTTAATTTACTAATTTTTAAGTTTGCATGCTTAGTGTTGAGCCTAATCTCAGTGCTTGGTTGTGCTGAGTAGGTAAACCTTTCTTGGTTCAGCTAAGAAGTGCGCCTTCTGTATTAGAAGGCTTAGCTCTATTACTATTCTTGTATAAAGAAAAATTATAACATCCAATTGAAACAAAAATATTAATTAATTCTGACAATTAGCTAAATTAAAAAGCAATGTAAATAACAAAACTATAAACCGAAGAAACGAATATGTCTTCATAGCAGTTTTGTAGAGAATCGTATGCTCTACAAAAAAGTCCTTATTATAATGATTTCGCTAAATTCAATAGCTTATACGCTATCAAAATTCATTTAAAAAAAAAATTTATCACGTTTTCTACCAAAGGTGTCAAAATATATTCATAAAAATGTTGATTTTATTATTTTATTTTGACTATTATTATTTTATTGAATTTTCTTATAATAATTGTTAAATAAATTTTTTAATTTAACATCTAGCTTTAGATCCTCCGTTTTAATAATTACTTCCACAGACTTTTTTTATGTGTTAACTTTTATTTTAACAATTGCTTTTTTGGCCAACCCTAGATAACATAAGTTACAAGATTCTCTTTCCTCATTAAAACACGTCTGCTTATCACGGAGGCTGAAACAAAAATAAAATGGAACACTAAAGTGACACAAAATGGAATTAGAACAAACAGCTGATCAGAAAAGGAGAACGTGAGTCGCTTTAAAATCGAGACGCACTTCCCTCCCAACCGAACACCCCCAACAAATTTCGTGTTGAAAGGTGGTGGGCGCAACCCGTCTAAACAGGCACAATTACGCAAGCCAAGCAATTCCATCGTATATTAAGCCAGCACTTCTAAGACTATAGGTAGAATCATTCAGGTGTCAGGTATAATAATATAATCCAAAGCCTGGGCGAAATGGTTGTAGGAAATGTGAATTCTTCCTAGGTACATCCGCTTACTAAGTACCGAAGAATGGCAGTCAATCTCTCATCACGATACTACGCCATCGTACATATCTAAGTGTTTGTCCAAAGACTCGACAAATATCATCGATAAAACACCATCCTCGTCTGATATGCTCCCGTGTAACCTTTTTCTATTTTCTAACCTAAAATTGCCACTTCGCAAAAAAAAATCAGGTTTCCATCTCATCCAGTTTGGTTCCAATGCCTGACGGTACGCACAAAAATACGCTTTTATTTTCAAATGAACCAAAAAGTAAAAAATAATTTTGAATGTAAAGTTTTTATTGCTGCAGCCACTTACTTAAGTGAATGCCTTCGCTTCACGCTGGTCAGACAATTTAACAATTATGGGTCCACTCCTTTGGCGCATGCCAGATTGCAGTCGAAAAGCATGGAACATGAGGCAAAATTGCAATTATCTTTTTAGTGGTACCATATTTTTACACATGACCATAGGCGGCGGATAATATAGGTATGGTGGGAAGCATTACCCATCCAAAAAATTCTGGGTGGGTAAAATACCCACCCGGAATTTGAGAGTAACTGAGCGAGTGACATGAAGGATGCCTCTGGGTCCGGCCCACATTCACAGAATCTCACACAATCAAAGAAGACGAGCTCTGAGTTATCCTAGGATACTTGGTCATACCAGTCACACCGCTCAGCCATCGTGGTCGAACTTTCTATATCCTCCATTTACATTCAAGAACTGCGTGAGGTCGTAACTCACTTCCCACACTCCGTCGTAATCCATCTAACGATGTTTGGGATAAGTCTGAGGTTACATCGACTCTTGACAGACTCGTCTTACTTGTCTTGCCATTACGTTATAAGCTCGCATCTGCCACCACGCTCCTCTCCAACATATTCTGGATCATAGCGACCTATGCCTTCTCTCGTCAGTATCCTTATGAGTATAATTCCCGCTAACAGGCACGCCGCATCGTTGGATATGGTCCTAAATGTGCAGCACGTGTGAAAGAGGCTAAAGCTGGAAGCAGATACAAGCACACGTTGGTGGGTACGGTGATTGATATAATAGAAGTGCGTACATTCAAATGCAAACTGACATATAGTTACGTAAAGGGTCTACTTCCAACTTTTCGGCATTCGCCATAGTCTCAAATATTACAACACAGAATAAACACATGTATTCGTCGCTTAGATTTTTCGGTTATTTGTAGAAGACTAGATAGAACGCAAGTACCCAACTGTCTGTGATCGAAATTTCGCTGCATACACCTCACGCTTCGTACGCATGCACGTATCTGTTTCCAACTTTGGTTTGTATGTGGCCATCCATTTTCTGTTGTTAAGCTGACAATAGATACATGCATACGTTCCGTGCGGACGGCCAATGCGCAACATGCCGAAGGTTTTCAGTAGGAGAAAGTTGCGTGCCCGCGTATTGTCTTGTCTTTCATAGAACTACAAAAAAATTTAAGCGTCGAGTGCATACGTTTATAGTGTATGCGTTCTTGTATCTGAGTACTGGAGGCTATGTCGATTACGGCAATGCGAAACAGTTGAAAGTAAAAGTTGTGTTCCATGCGTTGTTCGAAACTATGTCTGGAATTGCATTTCAAGGCATGCATTTCTACAATAACGTTGCCAATACTGGCACTGGATAAAGCTAGACTGTGCTAACCACCCTCACCATCAAAAGGAAACAGGTTGGTTTGACACCCCACGTTAAGAAGCATTCTAGGAAATACTGCAGAAATATCGGAAGCTTTATCCGTCTTTCCTTCTAAGTATGTTTTAAAAGTAATCCTCTGGTCGATCATCACTCCCAGGTACTTTAACCGGGCTGTGAGGGGATGATCTGTTCACATACCACGCTTCAGATCAGATAGCTTTGTTCGCGCATAATTCGAACACATCGAGGCGTAGCCTCAACACATAATTGTACGTTATAATCGACAGCGGAGGTCCCAGGGCAAATGAGGTGACCATCTTCTCTTTTTAGGAAAGGTTGTTACCAAATAACAGTTTTGGAGGAAGGGGTGTTTTTGTTTGACTACCCACACACGATCCGCTGACTATAGATGAGTCGGTAAAAGCGTAAGACTAGCGAAGTAGTTCGACTTCTTCTTTCTTTCGTATAAACTTTTATGGTTGATCTCCTATTAGCACATCCTTCACAGAAAAAACTCTTCGGTGAGAAATTTCATGCATGCTCATGCCGACCTTTGAATTAAAAAGCTATTTAATCGACTTTCTGAAAACAAAAAAAAAAAAAAATTATTTACACGCATATATTTAGTAAACCCACTGCAACTGACTGTGGTAGCAAACTCAACGTCTTAGGGGATTCCCGGAGCCAATTTGGCTGTCTTGCGAAGGCACGATTAACTTGTGTTTGTTCGTCAGTTTTCGTTCTGAAGAAACAAATTGTTTCTATCACCGGCGGGTAATTTAATTTTATACTATAGTTTACTGTAGTAACTTACAACTTAAGCAACCCTGCCGAAACCCGGGAAAGATTCACAAGTTTGGCTTTACTTTAACGAAGAAGAAAACAGTGTCAAGTGCACTTTGGGTGGGTTAATAAAAAATTACGCTTTCCATTTATATAATTTAAGTTTTTACGTCATTCTTTAATACTATTTGATAAATGAAATAAATTTTATTGACAAACTTCGTCTCCATTCTCAAGAATACTATTATTTACAAAATAAAAATTGTGTATTAGATCGTCAGTGTTTCATGTCAGACAGCTATTCGCCATTTTTGATTAATAGACACTATTATTCGCTATTCGACGAATAATGAATAAGTGCCGTATGTCGAATATGGAATAATAATATCTCTACTATTGAAAACTTACTACTAACTTATCTCCACGTATTTTTGGAATATTAGTATGTTCATAAATCCAATCCAAGTAATAATCTAAGCGACATGAGACTTGTTTCCTCCAGGTATCATTTACTGCCGATGAAGAAAGTGAAAATCCAATTAGCATCCAAGAGCCATTTGGTTGTTCGATGAAAGTATATTCGCTCCCAGTATTACTTTCAGTCAATGTACAAAAATTGTGTTCTCCATAACCATCTTGAATATTACTGCATTCATCGTTATTTGCAATCATTACAGACCGAATATTTGGAGCGCTAGTCTTCTCATCACGAGAAACACCAGTCATTTGTATATTAGCTAAATTCTGTCCATTATGTGGAAGTACAGCAGGCTGAATATAATCTATTTGGAGTTTAGTTAAATGTAACTAATAAGAAACTATTCCAGTTCGTATTTACCACTCGATTCCACATGCTCTGGTAGTTTGATTAAAGCGATATTGTTTTCATATTTCTTTTCTTGATTGTACTTTTCATGAACAATGATATTACCAGTGGGTATATCGAACCATACTTGGGTTGGCTCATATTCGGAAATGTTATATGCACCTAGAATACAGGTCACTTTGTCTGGGGTAAACCTAAGGAGTTATAGGCAAATTTAATAAAATTCAATAAAGTTTAAAGATAAGTTAGATCACCCATAAAGATAGTAAGTGCTCATAGTAACGTATTCTGCTGAAATGAGAGTTCCTTGACGTAGAATTTCATCGCCTGTATCGAGGACGATGCAACAATATACAGTTTGTGCAACTACGCTTTTGTAGTGGGCTGCATCGCTTGATGAGGAGCTGAATACGCTAAAGATCACCACTTGTATGAATATTAACAAACCCA
Organism: Thereva unica; assembly: GCA_949987705.1. Taxonomy (NCBI): domain Eukaryota; kingdom Metazoa; phylum Arthropoda; class Insecta; order Diptera; family Therevidae; genus Thereva; species Thereva unica. The sequence goes on along the minus strand of OX465281.1, from coordinate 42,930,874 downwards.
TTGCAGCTTGCTAACACCGAATTTTGATTTATATTTTGTGCACGCAACTTTAATTCTACAAAGATACTGTCGAGCTTTTTTCCATTGCAATTATATCACCAATTAAAGCAAGCCGAATTGTAAATTGCGTAAACATCGTAACTAATCAAGCGGAAAACTTGTTGCAATACTGAAAAAATTTCTTAAAAGTACATACGGCCAACTGGACGGCTACAAAAGTCACGGAAGGTCAACAAAGGTCACAACGATCAGTGACGATAGAGGAAACAGTCGTTTGGTTGTTTCTTGTAGTGGCGGATTCAAGGGGAAATGAGGGACATCCCCCCCCCCAGAGCTCTATGAGTTTGGTAGTTTTGAAAAAATATAAAATATGTCGAGTGAAATTGAAGTAGTCTACTTTATAATCATAAATATTACTGTATTTATTTTTAACAAAAAAACAAAAAAAAAAAAAATCTTGACAAAATTTTAAATTGTAGCTGTGTGCTTAATTTGAATTGTTATTTAATCAAAATAGGTCTGTTTCTGAAATTGTTGGATTTTGAAAAAAGCGGCTTAATAGAAAACTCGTTTTAGAATCAGCATATATACATAGTTACAATAGCTCGGCGAGCAAGACATCCTGGGCAGTACATTTGTCCCTTACACGACGGTAAATTGTACTGACTGCTCAATTTATTGAATGTTTGTTATTGACCTTGGCTTCGTGCAACATCGTCCTCAACGATTGTCGGTCCCTGATTTGAAGTCTCCAATTTCTTATACCTCATAGATCTTCTTCTATGCTATCTGTATATCTCTACACCCAAACCCTACGCACCAGTCCATTTGTTGCATTGATGTGCAGGTTTACACAGGTTTTTTTATACCCTTGACAGACAGGCATAGTCCAGTCAAAATAGACATTCAGCTGCCGCAAATAGACATTCAACTGCCGCCCTTAAAAGCATCATTATAAATGAAATGTCGCATTGCTCCAACAATCGGGGGGAGCAAAAAAGTTTTTGCAAATATCCAGTTTTTTTGCAAATATCTCTTAAGCCCTAAGTCTTTTATCATAAAATAGTTCTTACAAAGTTTCTAGGTAATGCCATTGTCTACAAAAAATATTGTACATTTTCGTTGTTTTAAAGATTTAAGATATCCCCTTTTTCGTTACTTGTATACGTTATCAGACATTCAACAAAATCCTATGTTCAACTACGCGGCTAATATTTTCAAGGGTGATTTCTCGATATATTTGAAAACTAGTTGGGATGTGGGTTCGATAAGAATGGTAAATCCGCAAGGCTTTTCTAAAGAACTTTTTTTTGTTGAACAGTAGCAAACAAACATGTCCCTGGCACTTCGTTCGCTACACTATAAAGCGAATTCATTTTGAGCGTGTTGACGCGCTGATGATAAACTGCAATGGTAAAAACTTCATTTTCAATTCGAACGATTTCAGGAGATAGTACAAAAATTAATCAATGTAACGGATTTGTCAAACTTGTCCGAAAAGGCCAAACTGTAATCACTGGAAATCCCGCGATGAACTCAATTCCCAAAACTGTAGGACATGGAAAGCAATCCGCCGTTCAAACAGTTCTGAACTAAAGTTTGAAAATTTCGTCATGTTTGTAATGGTTAACGTATTTGTTGAATGGTTTTTAAAGAAAACTCGGATTTTGACGAATGATGACTCTTTGGGAAGCTATTGCTCGGCTGAATCCATAAAAGTGAACTTCATTTTGAACGGGTGTCATTCCAACGCTTCGATCGGCACCTCAATGAAGTCAATATCATTTTTGGTTTGCGTTCTATCGTACAAAAATCACTTACGCCCTTTAAACATAGATACCGCTTGATCGAATTTTAAATAAAATCTTTTCAAAGCGTACTTTCGGTAATACGCTACGATCGGCACATCAAAGAAGTCGGTATCATGGTTGGCTATATCGTGCATGTACAAAAATCACTTACGTCGCTTAAACAAAAAAACGGCTAGACCGAATTTCATGAAAATCTTTTCAGATCATATTTCGGTTAATAAGCTTCGAACGACACCTCAATGAAGTCGATATCATTTTTGGTTTGTGTTCTATAGAGCATGTACAAAAATCACTTACGCCCTTTAAACATAGATACCGCTCGATCGAATTTTATGAAAATCTTTTCAAACTGTACTTTCGGTAATACGCTAAGATCGGCACCTCAAAGAAGTCGGTATCATCGTTGGTTCGTGCTATATCGTGCAGGTACAAAAATCACTTACGTCGCTTAAACAAACGGCTAGACCGAATTGCATGAAAATCTTTTCAAATCATATTTCGGTTAATACGCTTCGAACGACACCTCAACGAAGTCGATATCAGTTTTGGTTCGCGCGATATCGTGCAGGAAAAAATGACCACATCCGTACGCACACACACACACACACATACTTCCTCCCAATTTTTTGCTTAAAATGCTCCTGGGACCTTGAAAGATGAAAATACGTTGAAATTTTCGATTTCGATTTTCGGACCGATTACAATAACTTCCTATACTGGGAAGTTAAAAATTGTTCAAGAGAGGGAGCTATATCCACTATCCACTAACATACAGGGTATTTACGAAACACATACTACGTATACATGATGAGTTGAATAGTTGAGTTGATGTTGGGTTCAATTTTCGATTCGCGGCACAAATCACAAACAAAACACAGAGTTGCTGCTGTCAACTAAATTCAACTACTCAACTACTGAACCGGCGCTTATATGCATAACTTTAACTCAAGCCAGGTAGCAGAGTTGAGTTGAGTGCAGTCGATCAGACATGGTAGCAGACTTCAGGTAGCAGACTTGGTTTCAACTTGAGTTCAACTCATCTTGTATACGTGCTAACAGAAACTTCCATTTAGAAGATATGTTCTCGCAGGTTCAACGCATGAGAAAAATCTCAATATAACTTGGGTTTTTAAGCATTTTGCGATTTACAATGTTTTTATGTGATCCGAGTAAAAATAACAGATGGCCTTACAGCTTACATATATGATAGCCGTAGAGTTTTTAACTATTTTTAATGGGAGCCCATAAGGGCGTACGACGGTCAAACTTGTCTAAAAGGATTAAATGGCCGAGTACTGAGCTGTACACACAGGCATACGACGGTAAATTTGAGCTAAAAAAAGAATCTGTACCAATGTATTGTTGAGTGTGGTTTGTAGGGACTTGATCATTTTCGTTATGTGCAATCAGCCTGTCGATTATAATACTTAAAAGCTATCAATGCATAAGAAAACCAGGTTTGCCAGTCATCGGTTTGTGAAGGCTTAATTTTTTTGTTGATTTATATTTTAGTGGGCAATTTTGTTATTTTAAGCGGTTCGGCTCATTTCCTTTCATTGAAGCACGTTGTGATATACATTTTGACATTTTTCGTTTTATTGTCAGGTGTAACAACGGGCAAAGCGGATGGTTTGCAAACACGTGAACATTCTACGTACAACTGACCTTGAGAGACACATTCATTTTCTAAGTTCAGCCCAAAAACACCCAAGGATTGGCCTTTTGATTTGTTGATCGTCATGGTAAATGCAAAACGAATCGAAAATTGAATTGAAAAAGTTTGGCGGAAACGAAATCAATCCATTCGATTCATCGACAGGAAAACGGCCATTACCGATAGTCAGTTGCTTAGAGAAATCTTTGGCAGATGCAAGGTAACTCACATGTTTGTCGTTAGCTGTGGTTTCTTGATAAAGAGCCCCAGAGTCGTTGATTTGAGGCAAGCCTTTAAAAAACATCTTGAGTCATTGCGCAGATCTTTCATAGTTCGATTGAGTACTTCAAATGCACGTTTGAGTGCCATTGTGAATTCATTGCTGAATGCTTCGCAATGTTGCATCACAAATTTTCAGTCGTTTGAAGGTTTATAGACAATTTCAACTTCGGCATCTTTCTACCAACGTGGCCGCGTTTTGCTTTCGTTAATGTGCAGTTCCAAATTTCCTGCCGCCTGATCAATTCCAGTGGAAGCTTCTTGTACAGCTGTTGTTATTCTTCCAATGATGTCAATGTTGTCTGCATAAGCCAGTAATTGTAGGAACTTGTGGAGGATTGTGCCCCTGATTTCACGCCCGAATCTCGGATCACTTTCTTCAACGTCAGGTTGAAAACGAGGCAGGACAGACCGTCCCCTTGTAGGAGTCTATTATCGATGTTGATTGGTCTGGACAGTGTTCTGGATACCTTTCTTTACTTGGTTTGTTCTATTGGTCATGGTTAACCAACATAGTCTTGTCAGTTTGTTGGGGATGTCGAGTTCTCCCATGGCTTTGTAGAGTTCTACCCTGTCTATGCTCTCATAGGCGGCTCTAAAGTTTATGAAGAGGTGTCGAATTGAGTTTTTGAACTCTTTACATTTTTCCATAGCCGGCCTCAAGGTGAAAATCTGATCAGTTGTTGATTTGCCTGGGCTGAAGCTTGGTAATGGCCTATGATGTTTCTGGCGTATCCTGTTTTGTAGGATAGCGGAGAATATCTTATACACGGTACTCAACAACGTTATACAGCGGTAATTAGTGTGATATCTCCTTTTTTATGTACCGGGCAGAGGATACTTTTTCTCGAGTCTTCTGGCATCGCTTCTTGCTCCCATACTTCCACAATTAATTCATGAATCGCTTGGTGTAATATAGGCTCTCCATATTTAAATAGCTCCGTTAGGATGCCGTCTGCACCCGAGGCCTTGTTGTTTTTGAGCCTAGTTATGGCTCTGCTAACTTCTTCTAAGCTTGGTAGCAGCAGCAAAGCATTATCATCAGATATTGGTGGAGCCGTAGATCTTCTGCGGGAGAGCGTTAAAAAGCGGGAATTCGCTGGAAACCTACAACAAATATTAAACCAGCACAACGTTTCTGACGACACAAATATTGAAGAGCTGTGGAGTAGGACAAAGGGCGCAATATTGACGGCTGCGGAAACGAGCATCGGTTATGTCCAAAGAAACCAGCAACACTGGATCTCGGACACAACTTGGCAAAAAATAGAACGCAGGACAGCCCTAAAAAATAACTCTACAACTCTACAAGCGACCCTGAAAGACGTTACAACTTGGAACGGGAATACTCCCAATTACACCGGGAGGTAAAGAGAAGTGTCCGGCGTGATAAAAGGCAGCAGATAAACGAGCTCGCAGAAAAAGCGGAAAACGCGGCAAACACAGGCAACAGTAAGGTGCTGTACCAAATTACTAAACAGCTCTCGGGAAAGCACTCTACTAAAAAGCATGCCGTTAAGAGTGCGGATGGAAGGCTGCTGTGCAGCGACGAGGAGCAGCTCCAAAGATGGAGAGATTACTTCTTCGCCGCCCTGAATGGTTCATTTACGCAGGAACCTCAGGAAACCAGCAACAATGCACAGCCAATAAGAATCACCACCCGGGCCCCATCCAAGACGGAAATAGTAACCGCAATTCATGCGATGGCCAATGGTAAAGCAGCTGGAAAAGATGGCATCCCGCCAGAATTGTTGAAAGCCGATTCAAGCCTCATAGCAGATGCGCTTCAGCCAATCCTGGAAATAGCATGGAACACCTGTATATTTCCGGAGGATTGGACGGAAGGTATCATATTCAAAATACCAAAAAAGGGGGACCTAACAATATGCGACAACTTTAGAGGATCTACAGTGGGCAAAATTTTGTCCCATATATTACTATCTAGGATAAGTGAGGCAGTTGACCCAACGCTTAGGAGGCAGCAGACCGGATTCAGGAAGGGCCGCTCATGTATTGATCATATCAACACCTTACGAATAATAGTGGAGCAGTCTACTGAATTCCGATCCCCCCTTTACCTTGCTTTCGTAGATTATGAGAAAGCGTTCGACTCGGTCAATAGGAGCTTTATATGGCAGGCACTACGGCGACGCGGACTGCCTGATAAAATAATAGAATTGATAAAAGCCCTATATAACAATTCCAAATGCAGAGTTCTCCATAATGGAAAATTATCCTACAGCTTTGAGGTGAGTTCAGGAGTACGACAAGGATGCCTACTTTCGCCTTTACTATTTCTTATAGTAATAAATGACATCCTTGTCGGCGCTCTAGATAGTAGAACAGGCAGCATACAATGGGGTTTGGTAGACCGCTTTAAGGATCTCGACTACGCCGATGATATCTGTTTGCTGGCCCACAGACACCAGGACCTTAAAAACATGATTAACAATTTGGCAACAGAAAGTAGTCCAGCAGGCTTAAGGCTAAATCCGACTAAAACCAAAGAAATGCGGATAAATGCAAACACCATTGAACGGACTGCGCTGAATAACCGTGACGTGGAACTGGTCGATAAATTCTGCTACCTCGGTAGTTTTATTACCGAAAATGGCGGTGCAGAAGAAGATGTCAGCTCCAGAATAAATAAAGCACGAGGCGCATATGCATGCCTGTTCCGCATATGGAGATCAACGGAGATCTCAACTAACACCAAATTGCGGCTGTTCAACTCCAACGTTAAGGCAGTACTTTTGTACGGTTGCGAAACATGGAAAGTCACCCAATTCATCACAAGGCGCCTACAAGTCTTCATCAACAGATGCCTGCGTCGTATCCTAAAAATCCGCTGGCAGGATAGAATTTCAAACGAAGAACTATGGCGCCGAGCCGGCCAAGAAAGGATAGACGACCAAATCAGACGAAGGAAATGGAATTGGGTTGGCCACACCTTACGACGCGAAAACGAAAATCTAGCCAAACAGGCCCTCGACTGGAATCCGCAAGGATCCCGTCGAGTCGGAAGACCTAGAACAACGTGGAGGAGAACCCTACTAGCAGAAGCCGCAACAACTGGGAGATCCTGGTCGGAGCTGAGAGCTGTCGCGCAAAACAGAGTCCGCTGGAGGGCAACTGTTTCCGCCCTATGTCCCATAAGGGATTAAAGGAGCGCAATGATGATGATGATGATTGGTGGAGCCTCCGAATCTTCAGTTAGCTCGCCATTTAGCAATTCAAGAAAGTGCTTTTCCCATCGCTCCAAGATGATTTTGGAACCGGTGATCAGATTCCTTTCTTTGTCCTTGTAATATGTGCAATGTGGTGTGAATTGCGTCATACTGCGGACACTTTGGTAGAACTCCCGCGCCTGGTGCCGCCGTCGCTCTCTCTACTGTTCTATTTCACAGACGAGATTTTTTCCCCAGGCTGTTTACTTTTTTCGTGAATTCTCTTTCCTTCTTTTCTGAGCTCTTTATATTTCTCTTCGCGTGTCCCTGTTCTCTGAGACTGCTGCATTGCTCGATACGTTGAGATCCAATACTTAGTGCTAATATTGATATAAAAGATTGACAGTTTCAAATAGTACTGCCAGACAAAGTCATAAGTTGTGCTAAATCACTGGAAATGCCATTTATCTAACAGGTTAATATCAGGGCTTAACCGGTTAATATCGGGGTACTAAATGTCCGTTTAGGTCGGGTCTTCACCTAGCGGTCGGTGCACCTCCTTGTTCTCCTGGTAGTCTGCTGCTGTTTGCGTCACAGCCTTTGTCGACTGGTTAGCGGGATTCACTTGTTTCAGCAGGCATAACACTTCAACAAGATTGTCTCCCGCTATCCCTGACGGCTGTGACTCACCGGGTGCTAAAAAAATGAACTCCTACAACATCCAAGAGTGCAAACGCGAGGCTCACTGCCCCTACTCATGCATCCACCAGACTAACCTTTCATATTCTTTGTCTTTCTTCAGGTCAAGCTTGCTACTGGACGTTGCACGACATGATGGACTATTGGTACAAAGTGTGATTCCTCAGCTTGACCATGCCACATAAAAAAAGGTGCACTTTTTTCTTCACATCAGGAGATTTGATGTGGTAGATAACTACCGTTGGCCAACAGTGTTAACGACAGTGACAGTATAATTGTCTTACGTGGTCTTAAGTCAGCTTAAGGTAGGGTACGTTTCTATTCGGACTATAGCTAACAACTACAATGGCCTTAAGACGTTCTCTCGTTCTCTTTCACAAACTTTCGTTAAGTCTTAAGGCTACGCTCAGGACCGTAGAATATTAAAGAATCTTCAATAAATTTACTTTAGCGATAACATACACCAACACCGTTACAAACTCATTCAGCCTTAAACAAAGAATTAATATAATTTGGAATACACTGAAACTTTTGTATATTTATTATTTGGTAATAATATGTATATCAAAATTGCTTCGTTAAGTTTTTAACATGACAATTTAGACCTACAGCTTATTAGCTTAAAAATATCTATGTGGGATATTCGAATGGTCGTGGATCCAATTTAAGTAATAATCTATACGACATGAGACTCGCCTCAACATGTTTGAGCTTATGGGTGATGAAAAGATTGAATATCCAATTAGCATGTCGTTTTTCTTCGCATCTTTGAGAAAATAATGTATGCTCGAATCTGATTGATTGGTTAAGGAACAAAAATTGCCTTTTCCAAAGCCAGTGTATTTCCTTTTACATTCATAGCCAGGTCCAACTGTGGCAGTACGAAAAGCTGTAGCGCCATTTTGTGAATCTAGGGCAATACCGGTAAGTTTTACGTTTAATAAATCCTTAGAGTTATGCCCTATAGGCGGTAGAAGAGCAGGCTGAACATAATCTATTAGGAATAGAATGAATGTAATTTATAAAAAAAAATATTAATCTAATTCGTATATACCATTCAGTGTGATAGGCTCTGGCAGCTTGATTAGGGCGATATTGTTAACGACACTTTTTGGTCCAACAAATCCTTCGTGAGCAACAACATTGGTAGGAGGAACATCATACCACACCTGGGTTGGTTCATATTGCGAAATGTTTTGTGCACCTACAATGCATGTGACCTTTTCCAATGTATATCTATTAATTACACACAAATTTAATAAAAATACATTTAAGTTTCGTTATATAAAATAAATCACCCAGAAATTAAATGAACGTTCAAAGTAATGTATTCTGTCGAAATGAGAGTTCCTTGACGTAGATATTCATCCCCGGTATCGAGATGCAGACAACAATATGCCATATGTGCGAATTCGGTTATTTTCTTTGGATCATCTGCTGCAGCGTTAAATACCCAAAAGATCAGCATTTGTAGGAAAATTAACAAAATCATTCTGAATTACTGACACCAATTTTTGATTGACGAACTAAAAAGACTTGTGGAAGCCACAGTGATATTTTAAAATACTCACACAAAATTATCTCGAGCTTTTTTCCAATACAATTATCTCGGTAATTAAAACAAGTCGAATTGAAAATTGCGTAAAGATTGTAACTAATCAAGCACAAAACTTGTTGCAATGCTGACAATTATTTTGTATTCGAATGCAGAATTGTAAAAGAGCGTCACCTTGGACAATATTGAAAACCCTGGCTATTAAGGAAGAAAAAACGTGACTACTTCAGACAGGCGCGGATCTAGGATTTTTTTCCGTGGGGGGGGGGGGGGGGGGGGGTCACAGGATAGAAAAAACTAGTTGGGATTTGGGTTTGACCCCTTCGGTCCACACGATTAACTTCCCAGTACGATGAACGCAGATGGAATAAACTGACTTCTTACAAAATAGTTATACGTTTAGCACTAATGGAAAATTGGCTAGTATCAGAACTGATGACAAAGCAATCCCGAGAGAAGCTAGTTCAAGTAACTATAATAGTGGTAAATCCACAAGATTTTTCTAGAGAATTTGTTTTTCCTGAACGTTAGCAAACAAACATTTCCTCCGAATTTCGTTCGTTGCACTAAAACGGGTGTTCAAATTCGTACTCAGCGTGCTGAAGCGCCGTTGACAAACTGGGAAGCGAACGACTTCAATTGGAAATTCCAAGACTTTCCGCAGATATTAGCAAAACTGTAACTGAAAAGTACTTGTCAGACTTGGCCAAAAAGAACAAATTTTGCAGTAACTACTGGAAATCCTGTGATGAACCACAATTTCCTCAAACTGTATCACGCGTAGAAAACAATTCCCCGTCAAAAAGTGCTAAACCAAGGTTTGAGATGTTTGTAAAAGGTATCGAAATTTTTGCACGATTTTTAAAGGTTGTCGGATTTTGAAAAGTGATGTTTTGTTCGAAGGCTATCGCTGGGGTTCATTCCATCGAGTTGATTAGATATTAGCGAAACTTGTCAATTTAAGGTCTTTCTGACAGCCGAAGTTTTTATATTTAAACAAAAAAGACCCGACCGAATAATATGAAATTTTTTTCAGAGCATTTCTTCGTTAGTATTCTTTTTTCGGCACCTCAAAGAATTCGATATAGTTTTTGGTTGGCGCGGTTTCGTGCAGGTACAAAATTCACGAACGTCGTTTAAACAAAAAAACGGTTCGACCGAATCTTATGAAAATCTTTTCAGACCATATTTTGGTTTATACTCTTCGAACGGCACGTCAACTGAGTCGATATCTTTTATAGTTCGCGCGATATCGTGCAGGTACAAAAATGACTTATGTCATTTAAACCAAAAAACCGCTCGACTGAATATTATAAAAATCTTTTCAGATTATATTGTCGCTAACACGCTTCGAACGGCACCTCAAGTAAGTCAATATCTTTCGTGGTTCTGGCGATATCGTTCAGGTACAAAAATCACTTACGCCGCTTAAACGAACAAACGGCTCGACCGAATTTTATGAAAATCTTTTCAGATCATATTTCGGTTAATACACTTCAAACGACACCTCAACGAATTCGATATATTTTTTGGTTCGCGCGATATCGTGCAGGAAAAAATGACCACATACGTACGCGCACACACACACACACACATACTTCCTCCCAAGTTTTTGCTTAAAATGCTCAAGGGACCTGGAAAGATGAAAATACGTCGAAAATTTCGATTTCGTTTTTCGGACCGATTACAATAACTTCCTATACTGGGAAGTTAATAACAAAAATAACCAAATAAACAACACTAGCCGAATTTTTTCAATGAATAAAAAACAAAGTCAGAATAACCTTAGATGATAGTATATAAAGTATAGCTACAATCCAAATATAGAAAAAATAATAAAAAAGTCAGTCTTGTGTAAGAAAATTAGTCAATTTTGTTGATTCAGTCATTTTTTGATTCCAATTTTTTCAGAGTGCAAAAAAGTAAGTTAATTTCAGTCGTTTGGTTAGTTTCAGGTTTTTATGTTTGCAAAAACTAGGTTTTGTTCGTTTGGTTTTTTTGTTTTTCGGTTTGCAAAATATTGTTTCAGCTCTATTTTTTGAAATGCGGGCTGTTTTGGGGGGGGGGGGGGTCATGACCCCCGGGACCCCCCCCCCTTGAATCCGCGCCTGACTTCAGAGATATAATTAAAGGCCATCTCTTAGTTGTGACAAGTCACAAGCCGTACAAGTATGCCAAGATTAATCTTATGACGAATCTTGTGACGGGTGTTTCGGATCTAAAGCATTGAGTATTGACCCTGTTGGGCAGCTGGTTTAATGGTTATGGTCTATTTTTTTATCTAAATTTCTTCTTCATCGCTATACTTATCTTTACAGCTTCAATTTGTGTGAGGCAGTTTTACAGCTTAATCCAGTATTGAAAGGGTTTTCAAAAATTAAGTAACCCCAAAATATCGAAAACGATTTCGAAGGTTTCTATTTCGCGGTAGCAACAATGAAAAGGCAACTAAATTCTGCCATCCCCCATACATGCAATAAACGTCAATTCTTTTGGTGATTCTCAGAAGCAACTCTAGCTGGAAACTGCAACTTCTGAGCATTTACCCAGCAGTGTACAAAACAAAATGGTTTCATCGACCTCATTTTGGGGCTGCTCTGTCTCTGCGGTGGTTCAGTGCCCCTTTCAGCAGCCCTTATATTTCAAAGCAGGCCATTATCAAACTTTCAACGACCAAAATAAGATAAATATTTTGTTTTATTGTTACTGTCGCTTTTTACGTCCCTCTTGCGTCGACTAGAATAGGCACGCGATGCCAGCTACCAAGGGCAGGCAACATTTCATTCTGTTATGTCGCCTTGAGCTGTGGCACTTTTTAATTTGGTCCCTCTCTCCCACCAGTCACAGTAATAAATTCAAGAAGGGATCAAGTGTGGGCGGAAGGGACAGCACCGAAGCGCTAGTTGCCCAGCGAAAGGGTGAAAATCTCCTAAGACATACGAGCACATTGACTTGTGAGTTTCGCTATATGGAAGAAAGATGCCGCTGTCTTCATGTTGCCCTCAGGGACGGCAGGAAATAGCTCCAGGTTAGGGTAAGGCATATAAGACGTGTGGTTTAAGGGCTGCTGCCAACGGAACACATCCGAAAGGTCGAAGTGAAATAATAAACCTACTACTACCCAGCACTCCCACACGGCTGCTATGGGGTACTACAAAGGGACGATAAATACCATTGAAGCGCGTCCTCCACTCCCTCTATTTCTCATTATATTTATCTCGCTCTCCTTTGTGCAAAATGTAGGGCGATGAATGTACGTGGATCGTGTTGTTTGTGAACTTTTTCTCTGCCCGTAATCGACCTGACTATGGAATTAGAATTTATGTTCTGTAATAACTTGAGCCATTTCACTTTGGCGGATGCTTCCACATCTAAGGAAAGAGTTGAGAATTTCTACCATACTTTCGCTATATAGTTCGGAAACTTTTATGACAGCAAAAAGGAAAATTCCAGAGAGGGAAAATTGTGATTTTCGCTGTGTTATCTTTCTATGTTTTCAAAGAAAATTGTACAGAAAGACTTATGTCTGCCTGAATATAACTCCAGGAAATAAGATGAAAGATAAAATGATAAAGGGGGAATGGCTTCGAATTAACTTTGACTTACAGAAAAAGGCAGATAAAACTTGATTGAATTTTACTTTAAGGCTTTTACGAGATTGTTTAATATGGTCAACCGCAGATAGACTTCTCGTTGCCTTCTTGTGTTTGTGTAATGCTGTGCCTAAATAACAAATACAAAAGAAAATAAATATGTAATTTGTGTTTTGCCAAACTCAAAGAAGTTTCCCACTTGAAGGCTTTTATGCAAATAGAACACAATTCCAATCTTTTGTCATCATGACTTACAGTTAAGATATCACTTAGAAATACATATGTATGTACGTGATTATTGATAAACAAAAATAGGGATGTTTCTTCTATTCATTTAGAACTCTGCTATCTAGAATGAAAAATTGCTTTGTGTGCTTATTGTTATAGTGAAACTAATGATTTCAAACTGTTGGTCTCCGTGGAAATGCGCGAACTGGAAAAGAGATGTCTCTTGAGGTATAATTTTTACTTACGTTGAAAACAAACCTTAACAGATCTTTTAACTTGAGCAACAAAAAATGCACATTGCCCGTAATATTTCTGAAAAAGATGGCTCGGCAATATTTTTGAAAATGTGTGGCCGATACTATTGCTAGTGATGAGCAAAAATGGTCTTGTTCCTGCAGTCTTTTCTGGTTCTCGCCCATCTAGCAAGACCAAGAACAAGACTTAGTTATGCTTGCGAGAACAAGAACAAGACAGACTGCACAAAAACAAGACAAGACCAAGACTGAAATTTTGGCCAAAAAGTGATTTTCGAAAACTTTGACTTTGAATAAGGGTTAATCGGGTCAACTTTTTCGTAAGAACTAAAGTATAGTAGAGAATTTTGTTTTGGGCCCTTGCACGAGGTTGTTTGATCTATAGAAACCAAGATACACTGAAAACTCGGGAAAAACGCGATATCCCCGGCGACCATGTTTTTTTTTGGATTCCGAAATTGTTTACTTAAAAAATCACAAGGAAGCTGTGTACCAATTTTCAGCTATTTTGAAATTTTGCCTCCTTAAAATACTAATTTCCCCGGACTAATCGTCTGCAGTTACAATTCATTAATATTCTAACTCATAAATGGCGCGACGTTAACTGCCTCAATAACTCGTTACAAAGTACAGTTCATTCAAGCTCTAATAGATGGCGCATATAACTTTCCCTGGCTCCTGAAGTCGGCTGTAAGCATAATAATTGAAGCCATCTACTGTTCGAGCAACGAAATTACCATTTAGTTGCGGTAATGTTGGATAGGAGCTGGTAATATAAAACCGCATGCTGCGCTTGGCAGTTTTTTCGCTCTCCTATCTGTTACCTTTCCGACTTGGGTTTGCTTTCAGACAGTGCACCCAATGAGAGAAACCACCAATAGTACAAAGGGGTTTTACTTTTTTAGCTCCATATGTTTTCACATAAAAAAATAACTCCCTGAGCTACCGAACGAATATAGCAGTTTTAAATTTTTTTACAATTATTGCCACAACGACTGCGCTACAAAATACATAACCTTCTGCCTCCACATAAGACTAGCCCGCTCTACTTAATCGCACAGTCTGCATACCTTATTTTCGACCATACCATGGTCTAGGGATCCGGTTATAAGCAGAACAATTGGACTGTGGAACAGACTTCAACAGTGTGACTTCCCTAGCCCATATAATTCCATAGAGTGACCTTACCTATTGTATGTTTGCGTGCTATCAAGTCTAAATTTTACACTGAGGTAATTAAGACTAAGGGCGGCGGAATGCGTGGGGATGGAAGGAAAAGTGCACACACACTTTCGCTTTGGGTGGGGAAATCCACACCTTAAATATTTCATGTACACAAATGTTAGAGGGTTATCTCGGTCGCTGGCGACGAAGGAATGCGGGCGAATGGCCGCATGCAAGCAAACCTTTTAATACGAAAACTAAATATACATATTATATTAGAGCTAAGAACTGTATAGCCTAAGCTATTTAGACCCCACCAGACTAGCATTTAAAATGGGCAATGCCTCAGGGGCACGCCGATAGAAGGATTTCCCCGTAGGTTCCCCATGAGAACCCCATGCAGCAAATGGGGGCATGCCGAAAAAGTTTCGTCATGAAGACGGCTCAAAATAACTCAGCTATACTGAAGTAAGGTATGCCTTATCAGTTTTTTATAATGGCTCTAGTAGGCCAACCTTATTTCAACTGAAATGGGGCAATATCTGCCTTACATATTCGAAAACTTTTTGCAAAGCTTTAAAGAAATACCCTAATACCCCGACCTCGCCGGCCGAACTGCGCAAGTTCGAGCGAATTGGCCAACTGAATTTTAAAATAACCCTAGTTCGCATACAATTTCCACATGTTTAACTGAGGATAAACAAACCTCAGTTCGCCCAACTGGACTCAAACTGAAGTTGAACGTAGAAGCTCCTTAAAAGAGAGTAGTGATGTAGTGGAATGCCATTATGTGTATTGATCTGAACATTATTGAACTGAGGTCGGAGAAGCCGGGCCATTTAGCTTTGGTTAAACTTATACAAAGCTTTAGTTTTTGTTGTTGCATTGCTTCACATCAGGGGTATCATTTACCATATACTCAATAGACTGTTTCTAGAAGTAATGATCAAGGGGGCCAAATGAAGCGTTCCTTAGGACGAGGGGCGAATGAGGCAGGGCGTTACATCCTTTGTGTAGGCTTTATAGGGCAATCCATACGAGGTCTACATTGGACGGTTGGGCTAGGCTTATAGAGGCCGTATCTGCATCTCCTCCCAACATGTTTGTCGGGCGTAACCCCATAACCAAAGTATTTTAAACAGCTGGTAATTCAGTTGACCGATTAACTTTTAACATTATAATGGTTACCTGTTCGTGAGATTCCCACCCACAACGATTATGCTCCGCCGCCCTTGATTGAGATAGTTGACAATTTGTGTGTCTACAGTTTTTTGTTTATGTAGTGCGAGGATTGTTCATAACTCAAAAGGGTTTTGTTAAACAAGAAATAACTTGCAGATCGGGAAAATAATACTTTTCAATAAATGTTGGTCTCTGGAGAGCGTCCTTGCTCCAACTTCTGCCTCCTATAAATACCCATTATGAAGTTTCAGCTTAATGCAAATCCAATATAAAAAGGACAGCATGTGACGTAAATGGCAACCCTGATTTTTTTGTCGGCAAGCAATCAGAAAAATTCGGTACCAGCTAATAAACCAAAATGGTGACGCTAAAACAGATTAATAAATAAGGCACACACTAAAAGGACCCCCGAACGAAAGATGGTTTTTGGATTATCTAAATGTGATCCAATTTAACCCTTCTTGCAGAGCGCAAATCCATTCATACGTTACGTAACTGGCTTGGATGTTCGCATACGGTATAAGCATACCCCCCGATGGCTCCAGCGAGTATACTGTATACGTATGGCTCTACGGCACCGATAAAGGCCCCGTGCAGGTCTCCCTTAAAGCACCTAAAAGGTTAAGGGGTGATAATACCCACGCACGTGTTGAAAACGTGTATTTCTGCTGCTGTTGGTATAAGAAAACGACATGCACGTATTGCTCTAAGGGGCATAATTCCGCTGCTGGTGAGAGGTGGGTCGCCTTCCCCCGCAATTTCTTGTTTCGTTACCTTTGAAGGAGTTTCGCTCTTTTGCTTACTTTTGGAAGGCCCTCAGGGCAGATCGGAATATCACAACGTTGAGCGTTTGCCGGCATTAAGGGAAGCCCTTTTCGGAGCTGATAGGTACATGTTAAAGTGTATCAGGATGTGTCTGCCGTAGCCCGTAATTACTGAAGGCAACCCTCAAATAATCTACGATGAGCAAAATAACAACTTCAAAGCCGAGAATTATTGAAATGTATATTGCGTTGTGCGCCCTTCAGCCCGGCCGGCCCGACCTGAGGATTTGTTTATTAATATTCAGTGGCAATCAGATCTTCTCGGGCGTATTTAGTGGCTAAATTTTAAGCATTATAAAGTACCCAGAGACAGGATTCTCGAAATTCAAAAAGGATAAATTAATTTGAATTTTCCTTCGAGTTTATGGTTGAGAATTTTCAAAATTATGCAAATGAGAAATCGTAATCTTGTGTTGGCCGGGAAATATTTTGATGTTTCTTTTTGATTTTGTAATTTAATATATTTTATGGCCGATATCAAGCAGGAATCACACAAGATTTATAAAAATTTATTTTTGTTGTTTTAAATAATTTATGCGAGTATTTTTAATTTTTGGATTAATTTGGATTATTATAAAATTAAATTTAGATAGTTCTTTTGAAACAAATTTAATATGGGATTCATAAATTACATATACGGCTAAAAATAACTAGTTGGGTTATAGGTTTGAACCTTTCGGTCCATACGATCAACTGGTAGTCAATATTGAATATTATGAATAAAAATAAAAAATTGTAAGAAAAAATCATAACAATCATACACCTCAAACAAACACATAATATAATAATAATAAAATGACTACTTCGAAAATAGTAATAGTTTTAGACTAGTGCCAGAACTGGTGTCAAAGTAATGTTAAGAGAAGCTACATATTTCAAATAACGATAATAGTGGTAAATCCACAAGATTTTTTTAGATAATTTGTTTTTCCTGAACGTTAGCGAAAGAACCAAGATAGATTCAGAAGAAATAGGTCAACAATGGATCAACTTTTTTCAATACGACAAATCCTCCGAAAATGCTGGGAGTACAACATCGACGTGTATCAATTTTTCATTGACTTTAAACAAGCATAGGACAGCATCGATAGGAAGCAAATGTATGCGACAACGCTGGACCTAACCATTCCCCTAAAGATAGTAAAATTAACAAAAATGACAATGGAAAACACAAGGTGTGCAGTCAGAATACAAGTAGTATTGACAGAGTTCTTCCCAGCATGGAAGCATGGCGATAGTCTGGCACCCATGCTATTTAATCTCTGCCTTGAAGGAGTAATTAGCAAAGTAAACATTGATGCAAACACAACCCTGCTTAACAAATCAAAACAGTTGACAGGATATGCCAATGATATAAACTGCCTTGCTAGATCACTGTCATATCTTAGAGAAATTATCGCGGAATTAGAAGAGGGAGCCAAGGATATAGGGCTGCAAATAAATGCAGACAAACGTATAATTCTAATTCAGTCAAGGGAGGAAAGAAGAAGAAGAAACCACAACACGACCTGGGTGAACATAACTTCGAACGGGTAAACCAATTTAAGTACCTGGGGTCCACATTCAGCGAAGGCAACGATGAAACGATAGACGTGCAATGAAGAATAAACGCCTCAAACAGAACATACATACTTCTCACTACTGCCACTCATGAAATCCAGAGACATCCACAGAAAAACCAAAATAAGAATCTACAAAACAATCATACGTACAGTAGCTACGTACGGATGTGAAGCATGGAATATCTCCCAGAAATCCGCAGACAAGATGGATGTATTTGAGAGGAAGGTTCTCCGTAGCATATACGGCCCAATCAGTGAAGACAATGCAAGGAGAATACGATAAAATCATGAAATGTACGATCAATTCAAAGAGTGCAAACTCTCGACACATGCTAAGCTACTGCGTTTACTTTGGGCCGGTCGTGTCTACAGAATAGATGACTCAAAGATACCAAAAAAAAACCCTGTACCTGCTACCAGATAGCAAAAGACCAGTTGACAAACCACGGTCAAGGTGGGAGGATAATGTTAAGGCCGATGCAGCAAAACTGCTCAATGTAAGAAATTTCAAAATATTATCGTTAATGCCACAACGAAGTCGACATCTGTTTTGGCTCTCGCAATATCGTGCAGGAACATGACCACATTTGTACGCACACACCCATAGTATTACACAAAATCATGTTTAAAATGCTACTGTGACCTGAAAAAGTATAATTACGATTTCGATTTTCGGCTCGATTAGAAAATAAATAGTAAATAAATAGTAATAAATAGTAGAAACTAAAAATACGCTTTTATTTTAAAATGAACCAAAAGTAAAAAATAATTTTGAATTTAAAGTTTTTATTGCTGCAGACACTTACTTAAATATACACTCTTTTTTTTGCTCTTTTTCCATATCTAGCCTAAAGGTGCCCATACACGAGCAATTTTTTTTAGCAATAATCGCCGGCAACTGTAATGGAGCAATATGGAGCAATTCAAGCAATTTATGGCAACGCCAACTAGAATCAATTTGAAAAAAATATTTTGTAGCAACAATATTGAGCGATATGGAGCAACTCCAAGAAACTAGGCAATACTTTCGTACACGAGCAGTTTAGTTGAATAACTATCGCTCGCTATAGAAGACGTTTTTCTTGCAGCGGCGGCTTGTAGCGCTTTTATTATTATCAGTAAAAAGCAAAATAAAAGGAAAAAAAAGAATAGACGTATTTGGGTGCGACCGTTTTTAGCAAGACGGAAGGAATCTTCATTGTGTTATGAATTGGATGATATTTTATTCAAAAACTTTACTCGAATGTCCCGAAGTGATTTTGATATTCTTTTGAATAAAGTTGGCCCATTAATTTCGAAGCAGAAGACCAATATGAGAGAACCAATTCCTTCATCGACAAAACTTGCCTTAACCCTTCGATTTCTAGCTACTGGAGACTCATACAAAAGTTTAATGTATCTCTTTCGAATTTCCGATAGTTGTATTGCATTATTTATACCTGCGGTATGCAGAGCTATTGCAGAAGCTCTTCGTGAATTTATAAAGGTAAGTTCGCGTAAAGGTAAAGATACAACAGAAAACAGCTTTTATCACTACAGAAATAAACCCGTCAACATAAAATGATCATAGTAAAAGGAGTGAAATTTAACGTTAAATGCAAGCAGGATAGAAAAAAAATGGACTTAAATTTCCATACCTACTGGATATTCGAAAATTTGTGTGAACAACATTGAGCAATATGGAATTTTAATGGAGCAATTAGAAACACAGTTGCTGAAACAGTTGCCGCAATTGATCGAAATTGCTCCAGATTGCTCCACTAATTGCTCCAGATTGCTCCATTACAGTTGCCGGCGATTATTGCTCAAAAAATTGTCCGTGTAAGCGCACCTTAACAATATTATTATTCATGAAGAGAATGCAATCGTCATTTTCCGGCAACTTTACATTTATGCAGCAGGCCTGTTTCCACGCAGGGTCCACCCTGGGTTAACTCAGAGTAAGCGCCCGTGGAAACGCGGGTTGAGTAAAGTTTCGTTCAATCCAAGAAAACTCCACGAAACACGTCGGATTAAGCCGGTGTTTGTTTAAGTGTGTTTACTGTATAGACGTTTTCAAACCTCGTGACATCCCGCGCATCTTCCCCAGCTAAGCTCTTAAAAATGTTAAAAAGTTCAGACAAAAGCTTCACTTAACTCCTCCTATCAAATCACTTGCTGCCATGTAATCAGTCGCGACTGCGTATTGCTAAAGGGAGGTGTATTTTTCTGGGACTTCGATGATTATTTAAAAAAATTACAAATTATGACTGAAAAACACCCGTTTTTATATATTTTTTTTATTTTAAGGTTTTTATATTTTACACAAATGCCACAGAAATAATTTGTAGTAATTTCTACTAAAAAATACGATATTTGTGTTTTTATCACTTTGATTACTAGATTTTTGACATTTTCCGCCAGTCGCAAGCGCGCTTCTGCCCGGGGAGGTTGTGTTGCTTGCGGCTGCGGAGAACTCTCAATTTATGAATGAAAATGCTCATATCTTTAAAAGAATTTTTTCCAGCAATTCTTTTAATTTATTTTAAATTTAGGGATGGGAAATATTTAGCATAATTATAGTAAAATTATGCTTATTACGATGGATAAACTGCCTTTGTTGAGCAGGAGTTTTACATGTATTTCAAAGCTCTGCTCAATACATATAAAGATTACTTAACTTTATTCATCCGGCATGCGCACATCCCTTCCCAAATTATTTTGTTGAGTTTTTTCTGCGTTTGTTGCCTTTTTAAGTTAAAAGAGGGGAAATGATAGAACAAATTTTATGAAATTGGGCAACGAGGTGCGCAGAACCCTTCAAATTATTTGTGTCACGGAGTTTGAAAACTTCTATACATAGAGTTCAAACGTAAGGTTCCTTTGCTATTCTCCTCTCTTCTTTAAACCAAGATTGCTACTAGACATCGCACCATGACCTTAACGACATGACAGACTGGAAGTACAAAGGGTGATTCCTGAGCTTGGTTTTATAATATAAAAAAATATACCAACTGAGACACGATGTAAATATATTTCTCTGTCACTTCAACCTAGAACTGTCATAGAAACAGCATCGATTGATAGCTCAGGTGTCACCGTTTGTACTACTAGTACGTCAAGTCGTATAAGTCATGGTGCAATGTCCAGTAGTACGCTTAGCTCGAAGAATAGAGAGAAGGATAGAATAGGAGAGAGGGGGTGTTGGATAAAATGGCAATGAACCTTGCCTTTAAACTCTTGGGTGTTGTATGAGTTCGGGAATACTGTCTTTGGAAGGTTGTTCCACAGACGAGTTGTTCTTGTTATAAACGCATTTCTAGATCGGAGTGTGCGTGAATATAAGGGCTGTAAATTGGGGGGAGCCCAGCGGGCAAGTCTTGTGTTGCGGGAGAAATGTTGCCGTGGAGGCATGATGTTACTTATTTCAATGGAGCAGTCATTATGATAAAAGCTCGTTAACTTGAGGGAAAAGCTTTCTGTAAACTCAACGAATACTCTACCCAGCTCATGGAAATACAGTAAATATCAAATTACCCTGCTCCTACGACAGGGGATTCCCCACGGGCATATGAGCGAACGGGGATAACCCTTGCAGCTAATTATATTGTATGTCAAACGAACTACTGAGCCAGTCAAACAAAGTTTTCAGGCCAATTCTTAACTACGCTGGAATTGATTCCGCTGGAATTTTCTTACATCGGTAGCAAGGCCAGTGTTTGACTTTTTTGCGCCCGGTGTAGTATGCTATATTGCGCCCCCATCATTTCTGTTCTTATTTTGATCGCAATAAAGGGCAATGGGAAAAAACACAAACACTCTTTGGAGCGAATGAAAGTCTGGGAAATGTTTTTCAGCTTTCTTCTGAAATTGCGCGCCACCCAATTACGCCCGGTGCAAATACACTAATTGCACTTATGAAAGCGCCGCCCCTGCCTTTGTCCAATTAGGATTTGTTTCGCGATCTTGCTTTTGTGCTGAATTTGCTTACTCTTTAACTTCACAAAACTCTTTCGCTAATGCTGTTTAATGCTCCATGAGTTTTTTCGGTGCCTGCTGCACTTCCCTAACTATTTCCAGCACAATCCTGGGCTCCGAAAATCTATAGATTCTATACACTTGAATCTCTGTAATAGAGGTCTCTATGTCATTGTCTAAACATTTATATTTCGAAGGATAATAGGTGGTTACTGCACTGCATGTATTAGTTGCTACGGTAGAATCTTGCATAGAAAAAAAAACAGTACACTTAACAGCCTTACTGGACAAAGAAGGCGCTTTCAACAACTTCAAAACAGAGAGAATCCAGGTGTTTCTCGTCGAATTCGGAATCTATAATAGTACGACAAATACGAATTACAAAGAAAGAACTATGGCACCGTGCCAGCCAAAAAAAGGATAGATGGGAAATCAGGCGAACTAAATTGAATTGCGTTGGCCACACCTTGCAGAAGACAATAGAAATGTGTAATATATGACAATGATGGCACGGGAACACTTTTTCAATTTTTTTTTTGAAGTTTTAAAACCTAATTTTCTAAAATTGCACCCGGTGCCAGTGCACCATTTGCACCCATAAAAGCGCTGCCCCTGATCGGTAGCATAAACTCTGCTGTAACGGAGAGTAATTCCGGAATTACAATTTATGCTATGTAAAAAAAATCAATTCACCTACTTTATGTACCTAATAGTGAAATTACAAAAACCTGAAACTGTTGTTTTAGTTCAGTCAATCTGGCAAATGGATCTTGCAAAATCAAACAATTGGATGAAACTTGGTGGAGTAGGTAGGAAGTGATGTTAGAAAGTGACCTTGCTGAAGGCCGCCTGATACTCGTGTGCGTTTTTGAAAAAACTCAAAAAAACTTCAAAAAATATTTTGAAATGGATTTATCTCGAAAACTAAGGATCTTACAAACAAATGTTTCAAATAAAAAATGTAGAGGACATCGTTATCTACATTTTTTGTCATTGGTGCAACATTGTACAACAAAAAGTGTGCGCAGTAGGTGGCGCTAAAGTGCTCAAAAAAGGGTTTTTCACCCTTTTCACCCTTAAATTTTATTTTTTCAGCTACAATCCAAATGGGAAAATTGTTCCTTTCAAAATTACGAACAACTTTTATTTAAACATTTTTTTCATACGACTTACCGTTTCAGAGCAGCAGCTTGATGAAGTATGGAAATCCCAATATTATGCTTGCACAAAGTATAAAGACAAGCAAAGTGCATATAAAAGATGTAAATTTTTGTTTATAACAAATAAATATTAGTTTGAAGTATTAAAATTAGACATTTATAATACGTTTTCTATCATTTACGTTTCAAAGTTATAGTGTAGTGAAATGCTGCGTGAACAGCGCACAGGTATACAATGAAATGCATAACGGTATATGTGAGTGGTCCCATTGGGACTTTCTCTGGCAGTTTCGGCATAGTTCTAACAAAAGGGCCGATTTAGTTAGCTGCCCTATTCTTCGAGAAACGTACATTTTTCAGTTGCAACGTGACTTTCGGACAGCTAAGACAGGAAAACTTTGCTCCGTAAAAATGAGTGAAGATACTCCTGTTTGTTTTATTTGTGAAAAGTTTGTTGTGGATGATGTTCGTCACGTGGGTGCGAAAGGTCGGAAGTCGCTGATGAAAGGAGCAATAATTAGAAGCGATTCTAAAATTCAACAATTATTGGTTGACGACAGCATCCCGGTCCCGGCCGGTAAAATTTAAGGGTGAAAAGGGTGAAAAACCCTTTTTTGAGCACTTTAGCGCCACCTACTGCGCACACTTTTTGTTGTACAATGTTGCACCAATGACAAAAAATGTAGATAACGATGTCCTCTACATTTTTTATTTGAAACATTTGTTTGTAAGATCCTTAGTTTTCGAGATAAATCCATTTCAAAATATTTTTTGAAGTTTTTTTGAGTTTTTTCAAAAACGCACACGAGTATCAGGCGGCCTTCAGCAAGGTCACTTTCTAACATCACTTCCTACCTACTCCACCAAGTTTCATCCAATTGTTTGATTTTGCAAGCAGACGCCTTTTTTTTCGCCAGATTGACTGAACTATTTAAATAAATTTTTAGTAGCAATAACATGCAGTATCATATCGCCTTTTTCGAAGAGAAATCAAATTTGGTGAATTTGAAGTGATTGATTTCTACTACTTAAAATTGGATCATTGTCAAGTTTGTTGGTGCCATTGAGCAATTAAAATATTTCCAAGCATTCGACAATGAAAAGGAAATCTTGTTGAATTAAAATGTCAAACCAAATAGTGAAGCCAAGGTAATCCTTATCGAGAAAACAGATCACACCCATTTAATCAGCCATTAATAACAATGAATTTGGCGTCCACTTAAACAATTAAAATAAGTGAACTTTGTGGTTAGTCAACTCTAAGGAACTTATGTAATCGTAAACTGTGTGAACTCAATATTACTTTTAATAAATTTGAAAGGGCATAAAACTTGTAAGCGTTATGTTTGAATACAAAGAGTTTACTTCTTTCTAAGATACACTCATTCGGAAATATCATAAATTTAATCATAAAATTCAAATTTGTTTCATTACAGAATCATAAATCACATCATCATCAACTCACCGCAATCATCAAGATATGGAGATGACGTATCCAACCGATATATCATCGACAGCAATGTCAATAGATCTATCAACAGACGGAACAATAGAAAACCTAACAAATGTTACAAACGCAACGGATCTGGAGCCGCCTGGACTGCGCTACAGTATACCACAAATGGTGGTTCTGGCCATTGTAGCGACTATTTTAAGTATCCTGACCGTGGCCGGTAATGTAATGGTCATGATATCATTCAAAATTGATAAGCAACTCCAAACCATAAGCAACTACTTCCTATTCTCGTTGGCGATAGCCGATTTCGCCATTGGCCTTATATCGATGCCACTGTTCGCGGTTACCACAATATTGGGATATTGGCCGCTTGGACCGCATATATGTGACACGTGGCTAGCGTTAGACTATCTTGCATCGAATGCATCTGTTCTTAATTTATTAATAATTAGCTTTGATAGATACTTTAGTGTTACCAGACCCCTAACATATCGTGCTAAAAGGACAACCAGTCGCGCCGCTGTTATGATCGGCGCAGCATGGGGCATTAGCTTACTGCTATGGCCGCCATGGATTTATAGTTGGCCCTATATTGAGGGCAAGCGTACAGTGCCCCAGTATCAGTGCTATATACAGTTCATCGAAACAAATCAATATATTACATTCGGTACGGCATTGGCGGCATTCTATTTTCCCGTTACAATAATGTGCTGCCTGTATTATCGCATTTGGATGGAAACGAAGAAGAGACAGAAGGATCTGCCTAATTTACAAGCAGGAAAGAAGGACTCATCAAAGAGATCTAACTCTAGGTAAGTGAGAATTTTACAGTATTTTTGTATTGTGTGGATAATAGTAGCAAAATATTTCACAATTTTTAAAACGTTTTTATTAGTTTTACCTGTAACTATATGTATATACCACGTATATATGTATGTTACTATGCTCACAAATTTTGCGCAATTTGGCTTTAACTTCGACATAACCAATCAAGTTCAAACTTACTACATGTTTATATTTCGCGTGACAAAGGCGGTAGGACGAAGGGTCCAGCTAAGAATACCCAGCTCTTAAAAACTCTTTGGAAAAAATAGCGCCAAATGGCACTCCAGGCGACCTTGCATCATGCCAAAGAAGCATCCACCACCCTGTGCAAGACATTCATGAAGAAACATTTTACCCTTGTTCTTAGTCAGGAGCCTTTGGTAACTGAAGGCAAGAATTCAGAAGACTTATCACCGGTTCAAGTAAGCTGGTGTAGGATCGGAGATGCAAGCCTCGCGTTTCATTTTCAATTGACAATTGTGTCAATCATCTCCATATTACAAACATTATATCTAGAGATATAGTGGTGATCTCGATAGGGGTCCCACAGTCCTTGTCTACTTATTTTCCGAGAGATGTAGCAATATTGGACCTTCTCCAAAAGGAGGATGGCCAATGCACCTCTCACCAGGAAGAATCCTTGACGGGCTTACTCAGCCACCACTTTCCAAGGTCAATCCTGCAGACATGGGACCATTCCAGGCCGTTATTCTTGAACCCCGCCCTTTTCGAACTCGAACAAGGTTTAATGGGCAGTTGCCCATTACAGAGGTCATGCGAACAGCACAGCAAGGATGATGTGCCATAAAAGGCCTATCAATCAAATCAAAAATGCCGACCTGGTGCTTTTCTCCACACGTTAGGGTTATTTCTACGGAAGCACAAGTCCCGATCATTGTACCCAAAGAAAGAAAAACTCCAGGTTGTTGGTTTTCCCATAATGCCAAGACGCCCGGTTCTTTTTGAAGCTGTGTTGGGGGTGGAAGATGGATATCTGACCGAATAGGTTGTGTTCCGACACATCAAGAGGGAAGGCTACCAGGAATTTTTGGGTATGAAGCATGAAGTTGACCTCGTCATTATGACTCAGTGGATTTTCATGTCGATTTTCCTCACCATCATGGCTTGATGTTCCAACTCCAGATTAGTGATGAGCGAAAATGGTCTTGTTTTTACAGTCTTGTCTTGTTCTTGCAGATTTAGGAAGAACAAGAACAAGACTTAGTTATGCTTACAAGAACAAGCAGACTGAACAAGAACAGGACAAGAACAAGACTAGATTAGTCTTCTCTTGTTCTTGCGTTTGCTCATCACTACTCCAGATCCCAATAGCCCAATTGAGCTTATGTTTTTAACGATTGAAAGTCTAGCTGTGGTTTTGCTTCTTATAAGTTAATGCTCAGTCTTAATATTTGTTACATGGCATCATTTCACACCCATCAGCTATTCTTTGATTGTGACACTAGATCACAAATTTCTTTCGATTAATTGTTGAAGTCTGCTAAACTATCCAGACCCATCTTAAGGCTCCCATACACGGTCAAATTGGATGTACATCGAAGGGCGGATGTACAATCAAAACTATCGATTGTGAGCCGGTTTTAATATCTTTTAGAAACTATTATTACATTAATGTTATGGAATTTACCTTTAAATTTTACATTCTATCGCTAATATTATTAGATTCAATTCCAGGCTGTTTTCCTTGTTTACTTACTATGAATGTATTTTCTACTATGTTCTAGCTTTAATATACATATGCATATTATATAACGTCTCCACCATAACTCATTTCCCAACCCATCTTGCTTCTTCGATGGCTGTAACTACTGCATTGTATTTCTTTACTTGATCTAAAAGCCTTCTCAGTTTTATTGCCTGATGCATTGTCCTCACGTTCTAAGAATATAATCATAAATCGTTTTCCTTTAATCGTGTCCCAGATTTATCCCTGTGGGTCAGTCTATTCCGAGGCTAATAGTTATTGCCAAGGGTAACTATACCCTTGGTGGATTATAACATCCTTCCTTCACGTTCTCTGCCATTTTTATTTTATATCCTCAGCACAATGTTCGGGACAGGCTGTGGCAAAGATGGCGAACGTAACTATACTTACAGTGTTATATGTGTTGCACTATAAACACAATACTTATTTATTGTCTTTTTATTACTATTTAAAAAGTCTCTCGTTGTTTGCTTTAAATTTTTACATGTTTTACATACAGCCAAGTCTTCTTGAGCTAGATTAGTTGCATACGATTAAAATAGGATATCGAATATATTTTTGCCTCTTTAAACAAATTTGTTTTTACAAGGTATTAGCTTCGGTAAATATATTTTGGCGTTTTTTCGGAGACTCAACTCAACTAATATATAATCTGAAAATTAATTCATTTATACCAAATGTGCTTCTTCATTAATTGACAATACTTCGCCATTATCCGGGTAGAGCCATGATGCCGTCGGTAATAAAATTCTGTGGTTTCTGAATCAAGATGTTTTTACTGGCCTCGTTTAACGTCACCTTAATTCCATTGAGACAGTCCTACTGAAGTTGGAACAAGTGATATTCAGATGGGACTATGGTTGGATTATACGGTAGATTGATGAAAACGTTTCAACCAAACTCTTCCAATTTTTGACAAGTCATCAAAGAAGTGCGTAGTCGGGCGTTGTCACGTTGAAGAACAAGAGCTTTCTAAGTATTTCAATTGAGCCGTTTTCATTCAACTATCGAACAGATATCCTAAGTGTTTGACCACCTGGATTGTAAAGTAATTGTTGCGGATGATTTCAACGTTCATAATGTAAATCGGATAAAATAATTAATTTACAACAATTGTCTTCTTAACCTTTTTCTTACATCTCCTACAACATCGCTCTCCCTCGAAGTTGACGCACCCCTTGGTAACTATAGTCAGGGCTAATTTCTCACCCCCATTTTCGAGCACTACCACGTAATCAGGATGGAGGACAATCGGTAGGTAGACCCAGGAGGAGATGGATAAACTCTGTGACCGCTGACGCAGAGTCAATGCTCAACATCCGGAACTGGAAACATGCTGCAAGAGACAGTCAAACTTGGAGAAATGCCCTAGAGGAGGCCTAGGCTCGATTTGGTCTGTAGCGCCATTGGATGGATGGATTTTCGAGCACTATGGAAAACCCAACTGGTTGCGGCTTATTGGCATTTTCAAGCCACTGATTAGAATCCATGGTGCCAATACGAACTTTGTCGCTCTTTGCGTTTTCCAAATCTTACCGGCGGGAAGCTGATACTTCACTCTACCAAATCCATAAAGCCTCGGGCGAATCGATGGTTTGATGAGCAATGTATAAACCAATAAAAGTTAAAGAAGACGCAGATAGACAGTACAAACGCTCCTCAAAGGAGTCAGTCACTTTTCGTGAGCATATTAAAATGAAAAACTCCTGTAATTCCATCAGGAAAATTTAATCATCATTTGACGAAAGGATGAGAAGTAAGATTCTATAAACCATGCAGTAAAAACTTGTAGCGCTTGGTAAATTCGATCAAGGAGAATCAGTTTTAAAAGCGAAAGTCCCGAGTATACCACTAACTCAATGGACGGAGTTTTCTTCAGTACTCGCGAAATGTATACCCTAGCTGTCTCAAGGAGATTGATGTCAATAAATACCTCTCCGACTGGACCAAGTATATCGACTCTTTGAAGCTAACTCATTTTCAACCCATTTCAAAAAAGTTGAATCCAACAACCCTCCTAACTATGGCCCAAAAGCAACTACTTTGATTTTCTCAAAAATCAATCTATGTATGTATATACTTCCATATTAAAAATGACAGTTTGTCTGTGTGTCTGTGTGTAAATGTTTTATAGACTCCGGAACCGCGTTATCAGATTCGCATGAAATTTTGTATATTGGGGTCTTCAGATACGGCGAGTATTTTTACGTGGTCTATTTTGCTCTCTCTCTCTCGAACCCTTCGAGTAGCTTTAGTGTACCGATATGGTAAAATTTGAAACTTTTGCATGGCAGGTACTCTTCAAATTACTGCTTAAGAATTCAGATCCATTTGATTTTGGGTTTTAACATCCCAGTTTATAGAGAAGTTATTGTAACCGGTCCGAAAATCGAAATCGAAATTTTCAACGTATTTTAATTTTTCAAGGTCCCAATATAGACCAGTGCAATTAGTAAATGAAATTGCATTTCATGATGTACGAAATTTTTTTTTTTGGAATTTGTTGGGGTTCATCTGACAATGTTAAAACCAAGTTTGTGGGGTCGCAGTGTGTTGGGAAAAGCCGCCATCTTGAAAAAGAGGTAGAGGTTGTTTATACCAAATAACCAGTTTCCATGCAATGATAGCTGAAAATGATCACTAGCAAGGTGTTGGAGAATAAAATTATCTACAAAATGAGCCCTCGAGGAGGTATGTAAGTTGATTTGGCTTAAAGTTATGGCCGCTCAAAATTCAACCTTGATCATGTGGTTGGGGTTGAATGCAGTTTTTTGCGATTAACTCGTAAGATATTAATTTTTGTGGGTTAATGCCGATTACCAAAATTAAAGTGCTAGTAATTACCTTTAGAATAAGCCCTTAGTCGTCGTTCTCGCTTTTATAGTTTGCGAGTAATCCAACGCCAAAGTTCGTACTGCACGTGCCTGAAATAACTGATAACGCCATTTTTTTGAATATCTCCTTAACGGTTGCTCATATGATAATGTAGTAAGCAGCTGAAATACGGGTATTAAAATATCTTTCAAATGGGCTATTGACCGAAACTCTATGTCGTTTCATGTCCGCAACATAACGGGTGAAAAGTCAACAACGAAGGTTACGACACTTCTCGACAAATAACTCGCTTCCAGCCAGTTTCGCGCGTCGGATGAATTAGAATTTTATATAACGTCCTGAATTATCTATATTTTGGGTTATTTAACAACTTTGGAAAATTATAATAATGGAAAATAGTAGCTAAGAATCATCATTTTCGCGAAAACTAAAGCACTCCCCTTCAATATATCATATATTTTTTATTTCGATAAATCTCTAATATAAACAATACTGTGAGTACTTCTTTTGTGGGAGAATACCTTCATCTTCGGCCCAGTATCGAATGAGCACCTCACATGAATGTTGGCGGTCGAGACATTTTTCAGTAATTTCCCACTTTCTTTGTCTTTTCTTGCAATGCTCCTCTTAAAAATGATTGCACCACCTTTTCCTAAACAGCTTTCACTTGACCTTCACTTAAGTTTCTTTGCACACGTTATGTTTCCCGGATTCCAAAGACAGTCTCGTCAGAAAGTTTTACCTTACATTTCACATTTTGTTATTTTCCGCATCTGAGCCAGTCTCATCAAAAACTTTACTTTTAGAACCTCGAAAATGATGATTAACGCGCAATTTTCAATTCGAGTTCATTGAAACGAAGTTGGATTCTGAGTATTATTTCGAGCAGAGTTTAGCAGATTTTCATATGTTTTATGTTCGCTACAAACAAATTCGTTAAAAGGGAGTTATGTTTAAAGTAAATTTTCTCAAAATGCTAAGGTGAAATGAATTGTTCTCTATAGAGAAAAGTTCGTTTTAGGCGCGTTCGTTATAAGTAAAAATGTTTCTTAGTCCATTTTACATAAAACCTGTTAGCTGTCATTGAAATGTGTGAATTGGTATACAGTGGTACCTACAATTTACAGGTTATGAACAAGGGGCACGAACCTACCTTTTCTAATGTGATTAGGCAAGAGGTAATTGACCTGACTCTTGCTAGCACATTTGTCAGTTCCAGAATACTAAACTGGCACGTCTCAAGTGAGCCATCAATGTCTGACCATAGACATATAAGGTTTAACCTGAGAGCTTCTGTAATATCCTCGGAAGCATTTAGGATTCCACGGCAGACTGACTGGGACGCTTATCGCACAGCTCTCAGTTTAGGAATCAGCCATATGGATACTAATCTCATTACTGAGGCCGATCTCGACCTTGTCTCTACCAATCTGCAGGAAACGATCATCGCAGCCTTCGAGAGCAGCTGCCCTGCGAAACCTCGAAGCACTAACCGAAAGGTTTCATGGTGGAACAATGATCTCTGCAAGCAAAGGAGAGAAGTCAGAAAATTATTTAATAGGGCTAAAGTCTCGGGCAACTGGGACCCCTACAAGAAAGCCCTTACCAATTACAATAAAGATTTGAGAAGATCCAAACGAAGGTCATGGAAAGCCTTCTGCGAAGAAATAGACAAACTTCCAGCCTCCACGAGGTTACACAAAGTTCTGTCTAAGGATCACTCTAATGGCATTGTCTCTCTCAAGACCTCTGAAGGGTCCTTTACGGAGAACACCAGGGATACCATGGAGCTATTAATGAGCACTCATTTCCCTGGCTCTCAGGTAATTAACCCTGGATTGGCCTTTGAAGCTAACATTGAATCGGAGGTAGTACTTGCCCATCGGTCCTATAATAGGACCAAAGGCCTGGCAAACAGGATTTTCACTGCCGGTAAGATTGAGTGGGCCATTGGCACCTTCAGTCCCTTCAAGGCTGCTGGAAAGGACCACATCTTCCCAGCTCTCCTTCAGAGAGGCTTGGAAGAGATCTTACCGGTCCTGCTACCACTTTTTCGGGGTAGCTTTGCGATGGCCCACATTCCGAGGTGTTGGAGAGAGGCTAGGGTAGTCTTTATCCCTAAATCGGGGAGAAGATCAAATAGAGAAGCAAAATCCTATCGACCCATCAGCCTCTCTTCCTTTCTTCTGAAAACAATGGAGAAAGTTTTAGACAGTCATATTAGAGAGGGTCTTACAGCGAGCCCACTTCACTGTCTGCAATTTGCCTACCGGCCAGGCAGATCTACAGAGACTGCCATTCATGTGCTAGTGAGAGATATTGAGAAGTCCCTCAGGGCCAAGGAAATCTCTCTCTGCGCTTTTGCAGACATTGAGGGTGCGTTTGACAACGTTACCTTCGACGCGATCAATGAAGCAGCAGTAAAAAAAGGCATTCTTCGCCCCACTGCGAGATGGATCACGTCGCTTCTCAGCAGCAGATTGATAACTGCAGAGATGAATGGTGAATCGATTACGGTAACTGCTGCTAAAGGCTGTCCTCAAGGGGGCGTTCTATCACCCCTCCTATGGTCAATCGTGATCGACGAACTTCTTGCCGACCTAAATAACCGTGGATTTAAAACACAGGCCTATGCTGACGATATCGTCATAACGGTTAGCGGCGGTCATGATAGCACCGTTTCAGACCTCATGCAAGCCGCTTTGTCACATGTGCATAGCTGGTGTCGTAGCAAGAATCTGGGTATTAACCCACAAAAAACTGTCATCGTACCGTTTACTAATAGAAGGAAGCTAAATTTAAAAGCTCCCTCTGTGGACGGCAAAGAAATAGGTTTCTCAAAGGAGGCTAAATATCTAGGCATAATCCTGGATCAAAAGCTCTCCTGGAAATCTCAAATTGAGAGAGTAACTGCCAAGGCAACTGCATCTCTCCATGTTTGTCGCCAATTCGTAGGAAAAACCTGGGGTCTTAAACCTAGGTTAATGTTTTGGCTATATACTACGGTCGTAAGGCCCATGATCACATATGCATCCATCGCATGGTGGGCTAAGACCAAACAAAAGGGTGCTATAATTAAGCTGGCCAGGGTGCAAAGACTGGCCTGTCTTGGTATCACAGGGGCCAAAAGCACCTGTCCGACTGTGGCTATGGAGGCTCTACTGAACCTTCCTCCGCTACACCTGGTGGTGAAAAAAGAGGCTCTGGCAGGGGCACTGCGTCTACGGGAGCTATTCTCCTTTAAGCCAGGAGACCTGCTGGATCATTTATCGATCCTCAAGGAGCTGAACTTGGAGCCAATGATATCTTTGTCCGATACCATTCCTGCTACTCTTGACTTTGACAAACCGTTTACGACGATTATTCGAAGTCGGTCAGAGTGGCAACATGGCAGGCCTCTCTTTAGAGGAAGCACGGCCTTTTGGTACACAGATGGTTCCAAAACCGATAAAGGGGTAGGGCTGGGTGTTTATGGCCCAAGGAGCAAAATATCCATGGCTCTGGGCACTACCCCCACTGTTTTTCAGGCTGAGGTACTCGCCATCCAGGTGTGTGCTCAGACTTGTATTAATAGAGCTCCAAATAGCTCTAACATTGTTATTTTCTCGGACAGTCAAGCTGCACTGCTGGCCATTAAATCGCACGTCATCAAAGACTGTCCTGGATTGTCTTCAATCCCTGAAATTCCTCAGCAGGAACAATAGTGTCACGCTGATGTGGATTCCGGGCCACGAAGGTCACATTGGTAATGAGATTGCCGATAGCCTGGCTAGAGCAGGCGCAAACTCATTACCTATTGGTCCGGAACCTTTCTGTAGTTTAGCAAGCTGCCACGTAAAAATGGCCTTAATGAAATGGGTTGACCAGATGTTTCTTCAAAGCTGGTCTAGGACCCAGGGTGCTCGTCAAGCTAAAATATTCATCCAAATCGATAAAGCTAAGGCGGGCAAACTTTTAAATCTCAAGAGGTGGGAGCTAAAAATAATAACAGAGCTCCTGACGGGCCACTGTTCGCTTAACTATCACCTAAACAAAATAGGACTGGTGGCCGACTCTGGCTGTCGATTCTGCGGGACAGCTCCCGAAACCGCGGAGCACTTGATGTTCGACTGTGAGGTTACAGCGAGGAAAAGACTGAGCCTTCTCCATCGTGATTTCCCTACTCCCAGGGAGATTTGGGACAGCAACCCTAAATCAGTTTTAGGCTACCTAAGAAGCCTTAACCTTGATGGTTTTTAAAGAAGGGGATGGCACAATAGACCAAACAAAATAGGTCGCAGTGCCCGCTAAAGCGCCCCTCAACAAGAATAATAAATAATAATAATATGTATTGGCACACTTTAGAATATTGAAGCGCCCTGGGAACAAGAAAAATTCGAAACGGTTTGTTGTCAAATGGCCTTTAATTGTCTACTGATACGTTAAATAGAAAATATAATAAAAAAATCGTTTTTTTACCTTCATAAGCAATTAATTTAATCAAACGCGAATTCGTGCAATATGCCATCTTTGTATCGCATACAAGCAGCTACCATCCCAATACAAAGTCCTACACTTCCTTCTGTTCACAAAAGGATATTTGATAACAAAAAAACTCCTAATATCTCCCCTGTTTCTTAAGCGAAAAAAGTGCCATTAAGGCATTAATAAAAGACTCGTAATCTCTGAAAGCCATCAGGCTTTTGTGAGCAATCGAAGTAAGTGAACTTAAGCCCAATAACCCACACCTAAGCACATAAGAAATCACCCTCTTCAAACGAAAATGAAGGAAATAAATCCTAAGCAAACACAATTCCAGCCGTTCATAAGGATCGACAACACACGGGGAGGTGGAGGTTGTGTCATTAACATTAACGACATAATCAAAGATATATAGACAAGTGCACCTTGACCCCATTCCACACTGCTGGAACAATTTTGGAACAATCCATCGGCAGCCGTCAACTACTTCAATTCCCACCTGAAATCCCCTAATGAAATGGGGCAAACTTGCATCAACTTAATTAGTTGCCATAACGACCCATTAACCCTCAATCCAACCCCCGCCCACCTCGTACACCACCACCTATAATATACCTACACAAAACTAATTTAGGCGTCAATAGTCAATAAACTTTGAAGATGTGAGAATTAAGGATGAGGCACGGGGTTATCGCCCAAGTCCTTGGCCGTGTCTGACGATGGATGTCCTTTGGGCGTCTCATGTAAGAGGACAGGCTGTGCAAAGGACGAGGTCTGCTTGGTAAGCTTCTGGATAAGCCGAAGCTCATTTCGTATGCATTTCGTGCCTCTTGAAATTCTGAAGGATAACGCTCTCTGGGCAAATGCAAGCACGCCTCGCAATTACTTGTTCCAGGATAATAATTATGCATGTACTGCAGCGCAGGGCGAGATTTGGAAAACAACTGGGGATTTGCAGGATTTCTTTAATTACGGAATACCAACGAAAATTGCAAATTGTTTTTGCAGGATTTTAACGAACAGAAACTATTCAGTAAAAGTGGAACGAGTGGAACGTATTTTAAAATTCAATTTTCAGTTTTCACTCGCGGGGTTACCTTACTGAATTACTAACAGCTACCTTCTCTCGCACGTATCACAGCTGCTAAACGAAAATCTTTAAAAATTGTCAAGGAACTGAATTCGTATTAACAAAGCAAAGTAACCCTTGTAAGTTCGTGCAACTCAAAGTTGGTTTGGAAGTGGAGTGGGGGGAGACTTGCTGTAACTTCTTTGCAGTGGTGCAGTTGCGAACATAGCCTCCAAGCTGTGGTATATTCGGTACCTGATCAACAACAGGGCCCTTTCCGGCGGTATGGAAAGAACCCTTTCCCCGGAAGTCAGGTAAACCTAAAATCTTTTTTATTGAAAACAATTTAGATGATGGCGGCAGACTCTATGGAAAGCACTTTGGTGAAGAGCTATACTTTAAATGGAAGCCAGAATGCATATCAGGTCGGCAGATCTGCAGAATCGACACTAGACCAACTGATCCAACTGTACACCGAAGACACGACGATAATCAGAATTATGGAGATTGCATGTGCCATTGATAAGATGCAGCTCAGTAAACTGAAGAATAGCTTCGGTGAGGCGTGGGTATCGAGATGGGTGGATAACGTGTTGAAAAGAGGAATAGGCGAGAATAAATAGTGAGCAAATGATATCCACAAAGCCAGTTGTAACATCTTCTGTGGGACATTATGTAGTTTGGACTCTTCACCTATGTAGAAGGTTGCGGAATCAGTTGAGTAGTCGACCATGTGGCAGTTATGATGCAATTTTATGAGCACTAATACTTCACGAGGAAAAGCCTCCGATTTGAAAACTGTTGGTGCACAGAACGCCTTTGAAACAGATGCTGCTGTAATCAATAGAAAGATTACAGGTCTGAAGTCTCAGTTAATGTTGAGCAGGAAATAGTGGGGTATCTCACCGAATTCAGCATAATGGACATAAGGGTGGTCCTTAAAATCTTTTTTCTTAATTTTCTTTGGGGCACCCTGTTACTTTGTTCTACTATATAAAAATGGATTACTATAATTTTTTGGGATTTTTAGAGTTAGGTTTAGAGGTCGCTACCGCTATGTACATATAAATTCAATAATTTGGGAATGACATCTGGATCATTTTGGGCCTTCCTTTATGGTTTTTCTTCATTTTTGTTGCCTTGTCTACAAGAATTCGTCATCAAAAAGTGCAAATGCAACCATTTCCTCTGATAAGTAATACAAATGCCGGAGAAAATTTTTTTCATTGGGCACTTTGAAATTTCATTATTGAGGCACGAAGCTGCAAATCATTTCTTGGGTAAGTATAAGCGGATCGTGCTTGAAACTAGCTGTTCTAAAGGAAAATGTTGGATGCTTTAACAAATGGAAGCAACAAAAATGAAGAAGAACCATTGAAGAAGGCCCAAATAGGACCAGATATCATTCCTAAAATATTGAATTTATACATAGCGGTAGCGACCCCTAAACCTAACTCTAAAAATCCCAAAAAATTATAGTAATCCTTTTTTATATAATAGAACAAAGTAACAGAGTGCCCCAAAGAAAATTAAGAAAAAAGTTTTTTAAGGACCACCCTAATGGACATACTAAATTAAGGTGAGGTACGATCATAACATTTCCTACACAGAAAAAAATTAAGAATTTTTGACAGGGCGCAATAAATGTGCATTTCACACCAAATTCTTTGCACCGATAGAAGTGTTGCTAATCCTGTCGCTACTGGACCCTCATATAATGAAGAGGACAAAAGTGTTGAAGCTTCAAATGAATCAAGATGATGGATAGCTTTTAATAGAAATCCAATATAGGCACATGTACATCCTAGATGACTTTAAAGGGACGGGTCTATTATAAGAAGGATTACTAAAATGAGAATAGACAGTTAAATAATAGAAACATCATAGGTACTGGATCGTTCCAAAAATAAAGATTTTTCACCAACCAACGTATTCATGGTTTTCCGCGGAGCGCGCGAGTGAATCTATGAGAATTTAAACCTAGCGCCGCTCGGAGACTCTGGGCACCGCAAGGGAAACCCCTAAATGAGACGCAAGTGCAGTGAAAGAAAGTCTAAGCACTGGAACCAACTGTGATTTGACGTATGTGGAGGTGGAGTATCACGTTGGAGTGTGTCCAAACACTAAATAGCTGTATGAAACAAGATAATGTAGGGATATCGATGGGAACGAACATAAATGAGCAAGAGTGCACTGACAAAGACCAGGAGACGAACGACATTGAAAACTGAGTCACCTAGAAACACGAAGAAACAATTACGTTGTGATACTATGATGACGTGTAGACGGCTAAGGTGCTTATTACACTGTCAAAAGAGATCCTGATCAAGCAGAAGAATTCCTGTAGATGGCTTGTGGTACTAACTAGAGCACACGTAAGTTTCAGGTGTCAAATGGAAAGAATTAGAGCTCTTGAAAATGACAAAAGCGCTGATGTCGCAGCAATCCATTGATTGGAGGACGAAACAGTTTGCCTTCAAAAAGGTACTCACCATAACTAGAAGAATCGAAGTAAGAGCAGCAGTGCAATTTACCGTAAGCTGAGTGATGACTCTAACCAGAGAGACGAAAAGGGTCCGTAAAGCCCAAATACAAGGACCACGGCACCTCAAACCGCTGAATGTTTCTAAACTTTCCTGATGGAGCATTCTGTACAGTTCTACGCCTGTCTGAGAATAGTGCTACCACCCAAGAGATACGATGAACAGTAAATGATACCTTGCGAAATCTAATTATGACCTATTGTGCTTCAAGAAAGATTTATGGTCAGCAAAAAAATGAAATCTACAGTAGTCGAATCTGCCATCTTTCATGCATGATCACTATCTTATTCTTGTGGGATTCCTCTACAACGACAACAAACTTAGTAGTGCGAATCGAGGTAGAAACAACTTGGTTGCCATCATTTAACGGTCACATACCACTGTCCTCGATAGCGTGATAATTCGCCCAGTAGTATAACTAGGTCACAACAAGTGCCGAAAATTCATCGGTGGTAGGTTCGGGTGTGAGCTTTACCCGAGGCAAGAATCTGTTTTGGTGAGCTTTGGTGTGAGCGCCACCTGTGTGAAACTGGTTAAGGATTGCTGCATGGTGTCTTGATAGGCTTTCATTGTTGGGTTGACTTGGGTGGGAATCGGGTGTTTGGTGGGATCTTGTGAAGAGCATTGAGGATAGTATATCTGGCAGGGCGTGTGGGGGTATTGTGGAGAGGGAATTTGACCCAGGTTCCAATTCTTAGATTTTTTTATGTAAAAGTCTAAGTTTAGGTGCCACTCTTTGTACTACCAGTTCGTCATTCTCGTTCACGTAGCTCGTAGATAAAAAATGGTTATGATAAGTTAAAGGTAGTCTATGGTGGATGCATGACCATAACATTTGAACTCTTTGGTTTTGTATGAGTTCATTATTTTAAGCAACCAAAACCGTCGAAGTTAGCGAAAGACCGTCTTGTCGGAATGTTATGCCTCTGAAACAAGTGAATCCCGCTAACTCGGAAAGTCCTTTGTGATAGGGCTTATGGGTTGGGACCGCGGTGTAGACCAGATACGCGTATAAAACAGTAAGTAATGTCTAAAATGCCCTTGTCCTTGAATATTACCCTAGGTCATATCCTTATCACTCACGTGCAATAAAAGAATATATAGATATTTTAAAATTCGTCTACGTTCCACATAAGTTATAACCCTGAAAAACCATTAAAGCAGTCTAAACGGCAGTCCATTGATATAAAAGTGTAATTTAATGTGATTTATGGCAGAATCAACACCCTGTATCTCGAAAATGGCTGCAGATAAAGCAAGATGTAATCGAAACTTAAAGCCTTAAAACACCTCTGAGCCATAATGTTCCAAATTCAAAGCAGATTTAGGTAAATTTCCGAGGGAAAAAATGGCGCACTCGAGTGGGTATGTCACTGAAGAAGGATATTACATAAATTTTCTTAAATTGTTGAGAAAAATCCAAGGAGTACATAACCTTAAAGAATCCCAAAATTTATGTCGAAAAATTCCGAAATAACCTAATGACAATCTCCGACCTTTAAATTTCCCTGAAATCAATAAACGTGAGCCGAACACGGCCGGGGAAAGAGAAGGTAGAAAGTTTTCCTCTCCCCCATTATTGTCCCTTTTCGGTTCGATTCCTTTTTGGGGTTTTCACTTTTTATTGTCTTCCTCTAACTAATCACATTTTAGGAATTTTTATTTCATTTTTATTCCCTCGGATTCCGGGATGTCATTAAGTCCGTCTTTGTACGAGGATATTCAATGTCCGAATCAATTTTTCATCTTGAATTTTATTATAGTCCTGAAATAAGGACTCCGCCCGAGACGGAAAATTAATTGAAATCCAATATGCAAATAGGATATATTCATGGTGGATAGAAATTGTCTGTCTGATGATTCTTTAATGAAATACTTTCTCCAAGGAGAAGAAAGGCGGAAATATTCGACTTTTTTCCCTGAGCGTTATTAATTTTCTCGTGCTCTTTTTCAGTATCACAGAATACCTGGCCGTAATTGAAGTAGGTGACGATTTAATCGTGGTTAATATAGTTGAGATATTTTTGGCATAATTGGTGGGGTTTTGATTGACGTTTTCGTTATTAGTATTGAACTTGAGATGGCTGCGGATCCCTTTTATGTTCTTCAAAAGTGCTTTTCTATACTTTGGTTCATTGTGGTATCTTTTGTTCTTTTGCTTGATAATTATCTTTATTGATAATTAATGTGAAATGTATTCTTAGAATTTAATAGTGGAAAAGTGAGACAAGGTTTTTACCGAGAGATGGCGTGAATTACACACAAATCACGAATAACTGATCGCAATAGTGTTGGGTAGGACCCGATTATAAAATGAGCTGGTAAGAGGCACCTCTTTTTCTTTTGAGCCAGTACAATGTCATACCAAAAATTACTCAGAAAGATACGACAATGTCATCCTTTCTGTGCGAAGAAAAAGGA
Source organism: Thereva unica (assembly GCA_949987705.1). Classification (NCBI taxonomy): domain Eukaryota; kingdom Metazoa; phylum Arthropoda; class Insecta; order Diptera; family Therevidae; genus Thereva; species Thereva unica. Next base: position 42,890,449 of record OX465281.1, on the reverse strand, counting down.
AAGTAAAAATCTATGATCTTCTGTCTGATGCGTGCAGGAGTTTCTGCACCACTTTAAAAAATCTTGTTGGTTTTATAATTCTGATTTATTATAAAATAATGTTGAACAGCAGGAAAGTTGACGGTGTAGAGCTCCGAGATGTGTCTCAATTGGTGGTCCAAGCGTAAAAGAGGAAGTTTTACAGTCTCGAGGCACTACAACCGATCGTGCGCCGTCCATCGATCACTGAAGCTGAATATGATCATCAATTATAAACGTATAAGCAGGATGAGGGAAGCCGAACTTGCCCGAAAACTGCGCTCCCAAAGAATTTCTCGAAAGTGCATTATTCGCAACTGTTCGTAGATTTTGCTTATAAAAATATGAGCAGCAGCTGGGAAGTAGCCCATGGTTCTCAAATATGTTGGTCAAGTTCAAACTATTTGGCCCTGCAACTTTTATTCATACTTATTGGATTTCGCCCAGTGATCTCAGGATGGCGCTAACAATTAAATTATAGTTAATTTTATTTATAGGTACTTCAACTTATGACTTAATTTGTATAATTCATTCATACTTAAAACTAATATTTTTATTTTGTATTGACGCCCGAACCAAAAATTACTCAGAAAGATACGACAATGTAATCCTTTCTGTGCGAAGAAAAAGGAAAGTAAAAATCTATGATCAACTTCTCTATTCATATACGCGCTCCGGAATGGCGAGAGGGCGCAGCAACGGCAAACTACACAAACACATGCAGAGCAGGAAGTACACGAAGATGGTACATGAATTCACACAAGCAAAATAAAAGTCCAGACGGCACAAAAAATTGCGGAGAAGAGAAATCAGTGCGTCTCTTTCGCACTTCGTGAAATAACATTTCTTTATTTACCCTTTCTTTCTTCGATTTTTGTTTTGTTTTTAAATTGAATTTTGTCTCGCTTGCACCTTGTCGATTGATATATTCACTCGCAAGGGAGCTTATGGGAAATTTTGAGAGCGTCGTATCTTTGTGGGTAATTTTTGCTTTAAGTAAGGCGGGGTTCCCCTGCAATACAATAATGATAGAAACAACAAATAAAAGAAGAAAAAAGACGGGAAGTGTCATGTCTTCTCGATGGCACAGTGGACATGAATATGTCTTATCCCTGGGGTCTATTTTTGTGACAAGAAAGCGTAGCCACCGCTTAACGGTAAACTTTTTTACATAGCCGGAAACATATGTCGTTTTATGAATTAAATTTCGCTTAATGTGAACGTTGAAAGCATAGTCGTCGTCGATCTGACGTGGTAATTCGGTAACCATAGAATTAACGTCTGCTGGGATGTTTATTACCTGACCCGTAATACATTTCGAACCGTGGGTAACGCGAAGGCGACGTAACTGCATGAACGGAATACGCGGCGACACCAATCGTTCGGAGATTGGGTCAAGAGGTGGCAAGTCAGACGGAAACGGAGGATATCGAAAACCGTTGATCGTAGCTAATCGGGGTATTCTATTGACCGCGAGCGCGTCAAGTCCCGCAGACGAGCATAGTGCTCGGATTTGCGTCAGGATATTTTTCTCCAATGAACTCAATCTCACTTTGTGGCACATTTTTCATATCGCGCTCGAACCAAAGACGATCGCAGACAGCACAAGAAACGCCGAATTGGTTTTCTTTGAATCGACGAATAAATTCAAAATCAGCGGCAACTTGTTCGTCGATGAAAATCTTTCGCGGTGGCTCATCAATTAAATTAGATTCAATTTGTTTATCGGCGGCGTTACATTGTTGCTCTTCGAGCGCATCTTTTTGGTTTTGTCGAACAATGCGCATTCGTAGGCGATTGGCTTCGTTTTCTGTTGCATCGTTTTCATCCGCTTTTCGTTATCCAAAATCACGTTTACGTTGCGACCCACTTTTGGCCGTTCGCGTTCGAAGAAATTCGTCAAAAATCTCATCATCTGTAACATTCGCTCTACATGGTGTCTGCAGGAACTGTTGAAACTCTTCACTGTTGCGTAATGCATACTATTTTTTACGCTGGCGGGACTCCCGCATCAATTGAGCCACCCTACCATGAAAACAGTCTAGAAAAATCGACGCGCCGGTACTTCCATCCCTGTCGCACTTGTTATGCAAGGCCCAGATTGTTTACCAACAACCAAGAATGGTTTTGTTTCTTGTTCTTATTGGAAATTAAACTTTTTGGAAAGAACCCCGGAGGGGGTCGAAAGGAATGCACACAACAATATATATCTGTCTCGCTTCAATACATACCCTTCAACCACCTTGTCCTTTTTCCACAATGTAACAGAATACAAACACACGAAACGAAATCGTTCAAAATAAAAAAATTGTGCTTTTGCAAAAATTCTAAACGCACCGCGACCGCACCACACTCAATCCGCAAACTGCGTATTAAGAAAATTCCCTGATATCGACTCTGATTCCGCCCCGCTTCGAAAACACAAAAATATCGCGCGACGGACGACTCAAGCACACCTTCTCTAAGCTGTTTAAAAATCTCACACAAAGTAAAAAATCCTCGACAATTTTTCTCACTCTTGGAACATAGTCCAGTAAATAGGTCGAAAAAAGGCCTTCGTAATGCGAAAAATACCGCACGCAATTTTTTTTTACCAAAATAATTTTATATATTTTTATGAGCTTGAATTCAAAATGGCGTCATCCCCACCCTTATGCTTAACTTACAATGAAGGGAAACGCGTTTAATTCTACATCTCAGAAACTATGCATTTAACTGATTATAACATTTTTTGTGCGCAATTTCATTTCCCACAATTTTTTGTTTTGACGCTTTCCTGTAAAGTTGATATTTATGGGTTTATTACACCTTAAACGTTAATAAGGAATGGTTATTTACCAATATCTCGTCAGCTATTCATTTGCGACGAAAATTTATAGCAACAAATGTGTTTGTTATAAAATTCTGTAAAAATTTTGCTTTAAACATTTTTTTGTAGCATTTATACTTTAGTCGGTATTCAGCGCCAAACTTTTCGAATATCAATACACATAAATTTTCATTCAAATAATTGAGAAATTTCTTTGGTGCACAAACTCTTTTCCACAGACCTCCGGAAACAAAAAATGTGGGAAATGAAATTACGCACAAAAAACGTTATAATCAGTTTTGCAACAAAACGTGCAATTAAAAAGATATTGGCAAAAAACTACTTTTGAATTCACGTTTTTCGACACTTAAAGCACTATAACTCGTGCTATATTAGCCCTACGTAAAAAATAATTATAACAAAAATTATAGATAATTGTGTGTTATATAAGTCTTAGGAAGAATTTATTTATGGCGGGCTAACCGTTAACGAAATATAGTGCAAAGAAAGTGATATATAAAGTTTGAAGTACTATAACTCCGAACATATTGACTTTACAAAAAAAATTTCTGAACAAAAAAGTTATATCACTTATTTATCTACAAAAAAGATAATATGTATACATTTTTGTCGTTAAATGCATAGTTTCTGAGATGTAGAATTAAACGCGTTTCCCTTCATTGTAAATTAAGCATAAGGGTGGGGATGACGCCATTTTGAATTTAAGCTCATAAAAATATATAAAATCATTTGGTGAAAAAAAATCGCGTGCGGTATTTTTCGCAAAGAAAAAGTACCTAACTGGACTAACAAGAACCAAAGTCTAGAAATTAACAAGTCTTTCATCTTCATATAGTTAATGAGTGGAAGGCGAACTATATGCAAAAGTTCTTCAAATGACGATGTCTGGCTATCAGAGAGAGAATGCAACATTTTTATACACGTTTGCATACAACTAAACAGCTAAACTTTTATGAGTTTATATGGGAATAAACTTAATGTATTGGTGCATATTTGCTCGTTTGTTTTGATTTATGAAAGAAAACAGCTGATTCAATTTTCTTTCCTTTTCTGTTCTGCATACTTTATCGTAAAGAGAGAATCTGGCTTTGTCTCGCTGAATTCACGAAGTATGCGTTGAGTTTTGCTCAGCAGTGATGTTCATATATGCACGCACACAACTAACTGGGGGAAAATTTTGTATGAAGATGAAAGACTTGTTATTACTTGACTTTGACAAGAACTCGCAGCGATTGAGCAAAAGAAAAAAGTCCACCCAATGACGACGAAAGAATAAACAAAACAAAATAAAAAATGAGTCATGGTCATTTCCGTTCCGCACATTCTTTCAAATAGACCCCAGGGATAAAACATATTCATGTCAAAAAAAATACCAATAAAGAGTTTTTTTCCCTAGTTTGATTCTAATATGCATTAAACTGCTTCAGAGTAAGAGTGTAAGAAACCTATGCCTATACCAGTAGGACATTATTTTTAAACCGAGACATTTAAAAAAATTGAGGCCTCAGTACATTTTACCAACATCACTAAACGCTCATTTGAAAGGTGACAGTTTGATTGTGGTTGGAAAAGTATTTTCTTTAATAAATGTAGAAAAATAATGTAATTCCGTGATATATTTTACACGACTGTCCCAAAAAAGAGGGTACAGTGTTCAGGGTTCTTGTGTGTATGTACGTTTCTTTGTCCTACTATAACGTCTGAAGGGATTTAGATGGCTGGGGTACCGTTAGAATCGTTTAATGAGGCGAAGTAATATAGGCTAAGTTAATTAAAAAAAACAATATGGCGAAAAATTGGGTTAGTAGGATGGCCAAATCATGTAGATTGTATGATCTTATGGCAGTATATGTATCCGTAGAAACCCAAACGTATGGGCAACGTCCAAACTCAGATTTTATACCTTCGGACACCAACAAAACAGGAGGTTTTCGTAATTCTATAAAAATTCGGCTTAGCTCAAAGTTAATGCTCAGAAGGAATATTAGCTTTGGTCATGGTTTGGTCAACGGAGCATTGGTAGCATTCAGAATTTTTAATAAATCACTACCGATAGGAAGTTTTCCTAAGTTCTGGAAGAAATCCTACCTAACATAAATCATGCGATAAGCATTTAGTGGATAATTATAGGGGCATTGCCAACCTATCCACGATTCCTAAACTCTTCGAAAGGCTTGTATATAACAAATTTGCTCCTCTTAGATCCTAATATTAACGCGCAACAACACGGTTGCAGAAAAGGACGTTCGATCACTTCAAATCTTGTGATTCTTATCTCTGAACTTCTATGTGATAGGGTCTACACCGGGAGTGGCCAGCCCGCGGCACTTCGCGGGAAATTGTGCGGCCCACGAGATTCAACAAGATTTTGTAATATACTCATTCCCATAATCATTTCATATTTCTAAAATTATATTTTTTTTCACCTTAGGTAAATTTTTAACGGGTCACACGGGCGAATTTTTTTTAAACAAATCATGCCGACCGAACGTGGCAATTTTTCCCGTTCGAGTAAAAATGTAAATAGGTCACACGGGTGCATCAAATTCTTGAGGCCCGGTGCGTACAAATTGCTGACCCATTGCAATTTACCTAAAGTGGGAATTATAACAAGTAAACTTATAGATGTATAGATGTATAGAATTATTTTTGTATAAATAGAGCATTCTAATTAATTAAAATTCAGTCGTTAAAAAACAGACTCGACTTCCCTAAAACCCAGGAGTTAAACTTTTTGAGCTGCTCCAGCTGCCTTAGGGCTGCTCCGAGGAATCAACAAGTTATCACAATTTAATAAAATGTTTTGTTCTAGAAGATCGCAACATGTCAAAAAGAAAAAAAGAGCCAGCTATGAGCAATGATTAAACTTCACAGCCTGCCATAGAGTATTATCTCTAGGGTGCGCAGAGTTGACCGGGCTGATGGATAAAAATCAAAGCCCTTGCTTTTCTCTGTAACAATTCAAAATAAAGACCGCCTCCGCAATAAAATTGAGTGCCATGGAGGCAGCCCAGAAAACAAGCATATTTACAAGCAAGCACACTTCTTTGGTCAACATCGAACTAGTGTGTTATGAGTCCAGAATTCTTTTTCTTCTGCTCCTTTAATCCCGCATGTAATATATTGCAGAAATAGTTGTCCTTGTTGTGCCCTCTTTTGGTAGCGTTCTCGTCCTCGTTGTTCTAGGTCTTCCAACTCGAGGCGTTCCTTGCGAATTCCAATCAAGGGCCTGTTTGGCTAAAATCTCGTTTGCACCTCGCAAGGTGTTGCCATTCCAATTTCATTTCCTTTGCATGACATCTATTGTTTCTTGGACGGCACGACGCAATGGTTCTTGCTTCATTTGTAATTCTATCCTGCCAGCGGATTTTTAATGAAAACTTGCGATGAGTTGGCCCACTTTCCATGTATCGCAAACGTTCAACAGAATTGCCTTAACATTGTAGTTGTAAGTTTTGTAATTTGTGATGTCGTGGACAAAAAGTTGTGGAACTTGGTTTAATTTTCAACGGCGAATCGTATCTTACCGAAAATGGAATTTACGAAAATTGAATACCGCGCCATTTTACCTGACGAAAACTTGCCCCACCAATTCCATAACATTTCGCCTGGGCTCTTAATGTAGCGGTCGCTACGTATTACTTTGTTTTTCTCTTATTACGAGTTTCTAATTCAAATACATGTACTTACAATTTTGGAGTACAGTGTGCGTTACGTCATCGGTTTAGATTTTCACTACTACTTTGAAAATACACTATAGGGGAATCACAATCACGTACGCTTACACTGTACAAGTATTGAATGTATAAAAACATAGATACACGAATTAATTGCCATGTAAAATAAAAAAATAGAAAATGTAGGAGTATTGAAATTGTAATCGAACAAGACCCTCTCAACTACAGGCCCCGAAGGAGAGTTTTTCATGGTCGTCAACTCGGTCCATAAATTCACCGGAGTGAGCGGAATAAACATGGCGCGGAATAAGTTCGGGAACGTTTTGGTTATAGTTTTGCAGTAAAAAGTGGTAAAATATTGTATTTTAACACTTTTAACTGCACTTGGATTTACCAGTGAATAGTTTATTGGTGATTTAATTAAAAAAAAATAAAAATAATTTAGTGATTAAGTGTCTTTTAAGTGTTTTAATTGTTAAGGCGAACAACTGTTTTTACATTCACGGTGTTTTTTCATGTTTATTTACGAAAAAAATGTTGAAAATTTAATGTTTTGTTTAGTTATGGGATTACAAGTGATTTTACAGTGATTAATACATATATTATGTAATTATTATTAAAGATATAGGTGTAGAAAAACACTTTTCTTATTCACTTTTCATTTCACACGCATATATATGTTTAATAATAATTGCATAATAAATTATTTAATGACTTTAAAATCACTTTTAATTAAATAATCAGCATATTTTTCCTTAATAAACACGAAAAAAACACCGCGGAAGTAAAATAAATTGATCACCTCAACAATTAACACACTTAAAACTCACTAAATCACTATTTTTTTTAATTTTTTCTTATTAAATCACTAAAGAACTAATCACTGATAATCCATGTATAGTTTAAAGTAATAACTTACAATGATTTTCCACTTTTTACCACAAAAATATAACGAAAAAAATCCCGAGCCTATTCCGCGCCATGTTTATTCTAACTAAATGTCAGATTTGTGGACCGGCTTCAGCTATGGTTGTATTAGTTAAAGAGAAAACTTCATGGCCTGTAATGGAGAGGGTCTTGAATCGAACTAACATCACGTATTGTAGTATTAGTTAGAAGTTTTTATTTTAATTCAAAAAAACTTCCGGTTGTACTTTTAACCGTTGTAAAGATAAAGTTTTGTAGTTTGAAATTAAACGAATTTAAAAATATAATACTAAAAAAAATAAATCGAATAAAACTAATTTAAAATGAATAATTAATAAAATAGTTTATTTAAACATACATAAAAACTATTATGATGTGCAGAGCCGTTTGAGAATATCAATCCCCAATGTCCAGGAGTCAAGACCCCCACATCACTTAATAATGCTCATACATACTTCGTCTATTGCATATTTTAACACACACTCTCATCGCCTGCTTCACGGTACCAAAGTTTTCGTCGACTGGGAAGAAAGTTTTAATCATACCCATTACCAAATGCCCTTCTCCTACCAGTCCCTCCGATTTTCGGCCTATCAGTGTTCTTCCATTTCTGACAAAGCTCCTTGAAAAGCTGATGGCTACTCAAATAAAGGCGTATTGTATGGGTCTCAAACTTATAAATATAAATACGGCAATCTAGCTTTCGTAAACATTAAACCCTTCAATCACATCCTACTTCTGCAAAAATTACCCTCACAAGCACATTTTGTTCTCTCTGCTTTTAAGCTTTTGCAAAATTTCCTATCTAACCGCTCTCAAAAGTTTAAAGTAGGTGGCTAAAGTAGCCTAAATGCACTACTGCACACTGAAGTCCGCCAAGGCTCCATTTTTGGGCCACTTCTATTTAGTATTTTTACTAACGATATTCTAAGATTCATATGTATGCAGACGATGTGCAGCTTTATTTTCCTGCGCCAAGAGATGAAAAATACATGTGTGTGAAAAAGCTTGTTGTTGACTTTCGTCATGCGCCCTACTGGTCGATATTAAATTTGCTGGAGCTAGATGCTTCGAAATCCTAGTGTTTTTTTATATCTCTCACTCTGCTTCTGTTCGTCTTGACATTTCTGCAATCGCGTTAAAGTCGGTTCCTCTTGTTTGCGTTAATAAAACAAGAAATCTTGAGGTGGTACTGAATAGCAGCGTGGCCTGCTGCGATCACATTAGTTTCATTGTTAGTAAAACCTACGGACTTTTGTCTTAGCTTCGTTATCAGTATGGCTTGTTGAAAAGCGCTGTTCGTATGAATTTTCTTCTAGCCTTACTACTACCTCTTCTAGTGCATGGCCTTTCCATCTATCCCTCTCTCGATTCTTCATGCGCCCATAAACTTGAAGTAGCGTTTAACGATTGTGTACGCCGTTTTGGCCACATTTAACCGTACTCAAATTCCGTATTGCTCTTCCTTCTAAAGGCTCGATTACATTGAGCGAGTTTACAAGCTACTAGCCGGCGAATTCAATAGCTGCTAATAAACCAGCCCTGGGCCATTATGCATGTTCACTAGCTAAATAGCAGATTGTAAGCAATCTTCCGAATATAAGTTCAACGATGATGGCGCCAACCACATTTCATTATGTTCTTCTGAGATGATTGTAGATGAAGATGACAGTATGGAAGAAGCGGAATTGGCAGAGATAGAGGGATAATTGACAAAATGTTTTCATAGCTTGGAACCAAACAATTAGGCCCACGAGGCTCACCATGCAACGCCCCTTGCACTCTACCGCAGAGGTGGTGCGGAAACGATTCCAAGACTTCTCAGCTCTATATCTCGAAAGCTATTGGTTCTGCGTATAGTCTGTGTAGGACACTTTTATGCAGATTTATATAATGAACAAATTTTACTCAACCAAAATTTACGTAAAGCCGATAATTTACGAGATATTTGCGGAACTGATTTTTGTGACCTTTGATCTCTAATATCTCAAGACGCGGACACGAGATTATATGAGACTTTTGACACATCATGTAGAATACCAAAACAACCGTTCATAAAAATTTTCAGCTTATTACCTCTCATTCCTAGGTTAAACCCTTTTTTTGGCCTTATTTGACTGGACTATTAGTGTATGTATAGCTATTATCTATGTGGTTATGTTGGCACCTCAATTGGGTGCGTTTAAGTCGCCCATTAAAACAATGAAGGGGAGACCTTGGAATATAATGAAAAATCGCATTCAGTCGCCTATAAACCCCGTCTTTAATGGCATCATCTGCGTTTTCAGTTGGAGTGTAGCATTGAACTACTGTAGTACTTCGTAGTCTAATAATAACGACACGGTAATAATCCTCTCAGAAGCTGGTGACCAGCTAATGAGGCTGGACCTGGCTTCTTTGGTGAGTATTACGCCAAAGCTACTCTTACGGCTTTCGGTATCATTTCTACCAGAATAAAAGAAGGACTCACTGTTTGGGTAGAAATGTTCTTCTGCATCTGGTGTCGAGGGGTCCCATGATCTTGATGGTTTATCGATTAATCTCGTTGAGGACTTTATCCAGTCGTCCAGTGCAGTGCTCTCACATTCAGTGAGAAAAGCAGTGCTCTCACTTTCCATGATCCGATTTGCGTCCTGGTTCGAAAATCAATCGCCATTTGAACGTCTCCCGTTAGCTCCTTCCGAAGAGGTACCTCAAGGGGCAACGCGGGAAGTGGGATTAGAATTTGCTAAAAGAACTGCTGGGTCCTTCTCGGGTTTTGACAGAAGTAACAAATCGGGTGCCACCACCATCCAAGGTCTTTGTTATCCGTTGGCCCCCCAGTTTACTACTACTTACCTTTATTTACTATTTTCGTACATTAAATTTCCACTGTTTACAAATTTTAACAAATACTTTAGGTTTCAAACAATTGTAAAGTTGACTTCATATGCAACCCTTTATCGCTCAAACATTTTATAAAAAATGCGTAAAATTCGATCACCACCTCACCTACTGTATATTATTATCGTAATACCAAATAACGACATAAACAACTTTTTTTTAACAAAACCAAAACAAAAAAAAATTAATATTGTTATTTTGAAGGCATTTACCGTGAAATTGCGTATCGACCTTAAGCCAGCATAGCCACCAAAAATTGTCATGTGAAATACTTAATATTCTCGTCAACAAAAATTTACATATCGCTAAGGATCTTCTACGTCACATTCATTATCCTTAACCCTTAATAACATTTCCTGAACATTTCAAAATTTCTCTATATTTTCCTGTTCCAATCAAAATCTGTGGCAGCACCACAAACGTCTGTGAGAGGAACAATTGTGATTTCATTTTTTTATTTTTGTGTAAATCGAAACTTTCATCAAAATCCTCTCAAGATGAAAACTGTTGACGTTGTATGACTTATGATGTAAAAAGTCATTACAGAAACAACAAAACACACACAAAACACGCACACAACACCACTGCTGGGATTCGGAATCTTATGTATGCCGCGTGAGCCACTCAGGCGTATTAAATTGGTGCCACTTCAGATTCCATAATCACAGGATATCTTCAACCCCATAATTCACGTTGTCATCAGGATTCACTTCCAGACATGAACTCTGTTAAATTTCTAACTCGTCCTCGGAATAATTGTAACCAGAGCCTGATGGGCGGGAGTCCTTGTTACATACTATATCAGCTACCATCCACGTAATCGCGCTGATCCTTGCTATCTTAGATTTCATTCAGAATTCAAAAGGTTAAGGAGCAGTCACGATGCCTGGCTAAATGGGGGTGTGTGGTGCTGGGGCAATCTGGTGGCAGCGGTAGGATTGTGTAGACTTCCTTTCTGTTTCCATTCAAGTTTGCGTTTGCTGGTCATGAATTTAGTAGAGAAACACAACCTTCTGGCCTACCTCCCTAAAATCGTTCCCCCATTCAACGTTTTCTTCCTTTTTTGGCACGATGGAACTGCTAAATGTGGCGCGTCTCGTTCCTCTGTCGAGCGGTGGCAGATTTACGAGTATGTCAATGTCAGGAGCTGGTGAGGAACTAGAATAACGGAAAATCGAAAATTACAAGCCAGATTGCATACATACAAGCGAACGTGTAAATCGTATCCTTGTATATATATACATAAATCGAGTCCTTTCCATTGTGGGGCGACGACTACTTGCACAGCGAATACAGCCAATTCAGCAAAACGTCGCTGTCCTTTCTAGGAAATGAATTCTCGTTGTGTATTGTGTGTCGCATCCAGGAAAATATCACCCGCGAGGACATCCAAGGAACAATTTCGGAATCCTTCATTCCCCATAGGAAAATGAAATATTTTCATTTTCCCCCTTAATGTCCTTTTGTCCCGCAGTTGAGAGGGTGGTATTGGAACATATAAAAAAATCCCACTGGAGCTATGCTATGGGACCCGACACCCAACCCGCCGCCATAAAAGGCCGATTTCCTGAGAGTCCTGTCATCTAAAAACAGGAACGAAGACGGAAAATGTTGAAGAATTTGCAGAATCCTTCGGCTATGAAAGCTTTTATTGTTGGTGGTTGTAGTTGTTCGGTGGTGTTGTTGCTAGTTTTTGCTCAGTTGAGGAGAAAATTTATTCTTGTCCAGTTTTCAGCATCGCATTCACGTCCTACCCTCCTATCGCTCATCCCTCCTGTATTCCTCATCGTCATCTCCTCGGTGCTGTCCTTAAAGCTGCTAAGGAATTTGTCTTACTTCATGAGGATTGATCTCAATTGGCGGTGGCAGCTTTTAGTTGATTACCATGGGACCGTCGCTGGTGGCTCAGGGGGGGGGGGCGACGAACATCCAGCCCGGCCAGTAATGATGGGAATTTTATTTTCTAAGGCTAAAGGCAAGAAATTGAAGGCAATTTCATGAAAATGACTCTGGGTATTCATCATCATCATCATCATCAAGTTGCGGTAGTTTTGCGAAAAAGGGACTTTATTTTCGGGATGAATCGTGAATTTTAAATGCTATCGACATTCATTCTTTTCTAGCTGTTGCGATGGCGTATTTTGGGGCGGCCTGGGACTGCCAATGGGGAAGATTAGACAATTTTTATTGTTATTTGTCAATTTTACACTTAATTTGCTGCTGTTTGGAATTGCCGATGGTACGACAGTTTCTGGGCTTGCAAATGGTTACATTGCTTCGTATTTTAAGTGCTGTTTAACGTCGCATGCTTTCGACTACTTGGCTCTGGGGAAAGTTCGTGGCGTTTTTTTAGTAAAATTTAACTGTTTAACTGTACTGTGTGTAACTTGGTCAACACCTCAACTTTCGTATTCCACGCAGCATTTCCAAGATTGCGAGGAAGTCGCTGTCTACAGACCCTGAAATATTCAAAGTAGAAAACTGGAAAGTATCAGATCAAGTGTTTTTTCGGATCACTGATTGATACACTTAAGGATAAATCCGAAGGTTGAGATCCTGAACCGTCAGAAACCCAAGAAGGATTGACTGGGAGAAGGTCGGCCAGGTCCTGAGAGCGAGACTTTCTGGAGAGCGCCCTAAGGAAAGGATAGACCCGGTAGAGAAAATCGAAGATAGGGTCAACATGTATCCTGCCTGGTGGTGGAATGAAGATCCCTCGAAACTCAGGAAGTTAATAAGAGAGATCTTCAATCGTTGGTACAAACAAGGCTTTCGGCAGCCCTACTATCTAAAAGGTCACCGATTTTCACATCTGCCAATCTGTAGATGTTTCTTAACTGTTCCCTGCATACTTCAGACTAAAATTTTGACCATCAACTACGTCAGTTTGGATAAGCATATCCTTCAATCTCCAGGGTGAAATTTCTGCGTCAAATATTGAACCCAAAGTCGGACATCAAGGCAAGGGTAACGAAAGCCTGCATAGCCATGGCGTTTAAATCGTCAAGGAAACTACGTCGAATACGAATAGGTGCACAACATTCAGGCTGCGCAATACCAAGACAACCTATTCGTCTGTAAGACCACACCTTGCATAATTCCGCCATAGTGCAATGCAGTAGGTATAACGGTTCTTGTTCGTGAGAAAAAAACTGGTCTAACATAACAGGTAATAAAAGCCATTAGGTAGGTAATTAATAGCTGAAAATCTTTTTGCAACCATTTTGGCCTGATGCACCAATTCTAAACATTTACATACCTGAAATGTTTATACGATGTAACCTTTTAGGCGGCCATATACCCTAGCACGGCCCTGCTCCGGGCCTGAAGACCGAGATAGTCGGTAGCCCAATAGGCAGAGGTAAGCTACCACCCAACACAGTTCTTGAGTGGACATGAAGGTTATAGGACTGTACCTTCACCTAATGTCTGAATTTTGCGAAGTACAGGACTGTGTTCGAAGCAGTCGTTGAGGTGCAGCTAACACCTGAGAACATTCTGGACCATGTGATAGGGTCGGAGGATATGCGGAGAATGATCGAAGTGGTGTTAAAGCCATCCTGCTAGACTACACTGTTCCGGCTCTGGTAGGCTCCTTTGTTTAATGGTTATTGTGATGATGCCAGACTGAAGTAATGCCTCTATGGATCTTATTGGGCTGGATTTGAACGTCATGCAAAAAGTGGGCGAGCTTATTCAGTAGTAGTCTAATACTACCGTCTGGGTGTGTATTGCTGGTGGTATCTGTCTGTCGTAGGCATGGCCTTACCCAGGCGGTCGCATACATTCACCTATGCTCGATCGATGTATGATTCTCATCAATCCCTCGTTTGAAAAACAGCCCGATAGGCAGAGTCAAAAACATAATTTTTGATTAAGACCTGCTACTAGATATTGGCCTATTTTGGACCGATACCAAGCTGGGCATACCGCACAACGTCTCTTGTCGTTGCGCTTTGGAGACGGCAGAGAGGGCGGACACTAGGAAGCTTCCTTCTTGCAGATTTAAAAAAATTGCCTGACCTCTAGATCGCATCCAAAGGCTGCGCCCAGCACTAATAGGGCCTCTGGTCGCACTGAAGGTAGTCCTATATACCTAACCAATCCCCACTATTATAGATTATTTTTCTACGATGCCATGTCATAATCTGTGGTTTATGGTTTGATGGTCATGGAGCTGGTTGGATGGTAGTTTCTGGTTGAAAAACCGAAGCAACTGGTTTCACTTTCCGGAAGTTCGTCAGACCAGAAAGACGGAATACACAGACTGATCAGGCAGATCGGTCTACCTGTATAGCTGCGTAGCTGTTTACCTTTATAGCTGCACTTATGTTTAGAATACAAGTGGTATTTTGAAGCAAACCGATGTAATTGTTATTATCACACTCACGCAACTCAAACTTAACCCCAGACCATGTCTGGTACACCGTCCGGTGCTCGTGCCTCGACACCGCTTCTTCCAAGTCGGCCGCAACTTATGCCAGTACGCTTCCCGTTCCGATTACATTTTCTGGAGAAACCCCATTATTTAAATCTAACTTCGTACAAACCACTACACAAAATTTTTAAATCCTTCTTCTGAGCCAACAAAAATTTATTCACATAACAAAAACCAACACAAATTGTAGTGATATTGATTCGGAGCAGGAATTATGTCCAAAACACTCGAGTCGAGTTGTGAAATCTGTCCCGAGTCATATGAGAAGATTGAAACTACAACTAAAAGTGCACAGCCATTTTGCGAAGTGTAAATGGACAAAAATGTAAATGTCTATCCAGTCATAGGGAGGGACATGCAGACAGCAACTGCATATTCTGACGATTAACAAGCAGGACATTATTGTTCTGTCAAAGGTGATGGCTTGTGTGCCCCGTTCAAAGTTTGTTTGACAGAATTGTAGGATTATAAATTGATATAATTCAGTTTCATTGTCATCCACATTCGCATTGTAGGACTTGAGTGTATTTGAGCATTTAAATATTCACTTTAATCAGAATTTAAAAATATGTATGTATGGAAGTAATTCCCTCAAAAAAAGGTCCAATCCCAAAACACAAATATCTCAAACCTAAAAGCATAAAACCTGACATGTCCCAAAAGTTGTGACAAATTACATGCTTTTTATCACCAAATACACAATACTCGCAAATATGTCACAAATCGGGAAAAGTCCTGAATATCCCGGATAATCACGTCAAATGCATAATAAATTTTGTATAAGGATACGTGAAACATTAAAGATGCTTTGCCTTAGTTTAATTTTGTTGTTCTTGTAGGTAGTCCTCGACAAAGGAGGCGAACACTCCAGACACCGGATGAACATGACAAAAATCATGGCTGGAGTTCTTTGAAGTGTCAAGAGTCACAAGAGAGAGATGGAGAGAGAAAACGTTTCAATTCAATCACGCTTAGGCAAACTTGGGTTGAACTAGCCTTAAGCCAAATCCTGGCGGGGGTTGAATAAAATTGCTTTGTTTTCTTATGCTATTAACATTAGTGTATTGGTATTTGATGTGTTCTCTGCCAAACATTGTAGGCGAACAGGTGAAAATTTGCGTAGGTAACATTTTCTACACGGAGAAGTTAAAGTCTTCTATGTGTATAAGCTTCGTTTGTTTTGAGCTCATCCTCCTGATGCTTCTGGAATAAGGGCTCCTGTCATTTTAGCTAAATGACTCTTCTTGTTTGATAGGATACACACATCGTCATCGCAAACAAGATGAGATAGATGAGCACAGCGGCTGAGGTTGCTGTCTAACGCGCTTCTGTTCAAAACATCATTAATAACAAAATTGAGGGAGGGAATGAGTGAGGAGGTATGCAGCCTTGACTGTTTCCACTAGGTTTAGAAAACTTTCTGCTTTGCTCGATGTGGGTCTCCAGATTTCCAGCAAACTAGTTGATAAAAGTAAGAGTCTTGTTCTGGGCAAAGTCTAGAGAGGTCTTGATATTAAAAGTTTTGTGTTGATTTTTATAATATTCCGGGTCTGCTTGCGAATTTCTTTTCTGTTGCGTGCCATCTATTCCAATATGACAACGCTGCTATTGCACTAAGTGAAGCCCTAGTCACACCGGATTCTGACACCATCGGGCGAAATGGGACCCGAAAGAGACTCTTCGAATATGCGGAGAAGAATGTGCCAGATATGAGACAAGCCAAGAAATTAATCAACTTTGCTCCAGCAAAAGACAAAAAGCTCCTTAAACGCACTAGACTTCAACCCATAGGACAGTCAAATTAGAACAACTACTATGAAAAACTATGGAAAAATAGGAAAAATTCCGTTAAATTTGATGAACTACTTTTGGCGCTCGCAGACCAAACTGATTTTGTTTTTTTAAATGCTCAAATTCTTTACAAGCAAAACGATTTTGTTGTGAAACTCGCGAATAAGAGTCCATAGGCAGTGCAATAAAAACGTTTTTGAAAATTTTGAAAATAATAAATAGTGTTCCAAGGTGCTTGAAGCATCCCAATTGCAACAATTCAACAACAAATTAATTAGCAACTTTGTTGCAGACGAGTAGTATAGCTATGCGGTTTCGAGAGTAGTGACGTCATCGGTAATCAGGTGTGATTTTTATCCTGGACAAGAACCTGTTTGGTGTGCTTTTTCGAGATGAGCTTTTGCGCCACCTGTGGGAAACTAGTTGAACTTCGCGTAGTGTGTCTTGGATGGGCTTTCATGATGAGTTGGAGTGTTGGATGGGAATCGGCAATCCAGGCTCCAAATATTGGATGTGTCTTTGATGTAGGTGGTTAGCTCAGATGGTGCTTAGCAATCCTAAGTTCAATCAACCTGGTTCCTGGTTCAATCAACCAGAGATAATATGTAATACTAGACTTGAAAATAAAACCGAGTTTTAATATATTATAAAAATGTTTTCTATTTAACTTATAATACATGTTTAGCATACATATATCGAAGAATTATGTACCAATTATGTACCAAAAACCAAGTCATTTAACATAACTTTTATCTTGATCCTTTTTTAATATTTTTTCAACAATATAGAGATCACGGTGTTTAACTTGACGCGAACTTTTTTATCAATAAACATTGGCGGCCACTGATGGAAAGTCTCTAGTCTGCGCTCCATCACATCTAAGCCAGTCAATCTTCTCTTTTTAACCCATTGATGTTTTTTTAAACGCCTATAACTATCTATTCATTCACGGACTCTATCATTGACTCAATTTGCTTTTTTAATTATATTAAGAATTTTTAATCTGCCTTTCTGTCTGATATGTCTGGCCTGCCTATCTGGCCTGTCTCTCAGTCTGTCTGATTGATCTGTCGGTCTGTCTTTCTGTCTGATCTGTCTATGTGGCTGATCTATCTAGCCTGTCTGTCTGGTCTGCCTGTCCGCCAGGCCTGCCGATCTGGTCTGCCTGGCCTGTCTGTCAGTCGCTCTGACGGATATGTCTGTCTGTCTGTCTGGTCTGATCTGTCTGTCTGTATGTCTGTCTGTCTTTCTGCCTGATCTGTCTGTGTGTCCGATCTGTCTGGTCTGCCTATCTTGTCTGGCTGGCCTGTATATCAGTCTGTCTGTCTGATCTGTCTGGCCGTGTGTCTGGTCTGCCTGGTCTGAAGTTAAGTTTTAGTTGCGTGTGTGTGATAATAACAATTACATTGGTTAGCTACAAAATACCACATGTATTCTAAACATAACTGCAGAAAGAACTTCCAGAAAGTGAAACTATTTGCTTCAGTTTTTCAACCAGAAACTACAGAATCACCGTCAAACTATAAAAACCTTGGGAAAAACCTTGTTACTTTTCCTGTGCAGAGTAGCTTTAATATGTAGTATAAGCAATTTTTATGCAGTTTTAAGTTTTTTTAAAGGTAGACTTGCCCAGCCATTAAGAACTTAGGTAAAACAATTTTAGTTAGAAAAGAATTTAAAGGAGATAAGAGCCTTGCATTTTGCAAATTAAAGTAAAACCCTCAAATTTAAGGACCAGATTGGGGTTGAAGAACCAAATTAGAACTTGCAAGGGGGCTTCAACTCTCCCCCTACAAAACACAATTCCTAGTTTTGTTTCCTCCTTCTAAACTCCCAAAAAACATAAATCCTCGAGGCCGCTCCAGTCCAGCCTGTGGTAGGACGAAGAGATGACCAATGAAAGTTCGTCCTTTAATAAAGTTTTACCTTAAACCCAAAATGTTACTGAAACTTTACCAGTAACCAGAGTTATATTAATGTTGAGTTTAATTCGTTTTGCTCCCCACAAAGGATTTCTCGTTCTGGAGATAAAACCATGTTTAATGGTAATTAGGCGAAAAAAAAGCCGAATGCCAAAAGAATGTTGCCTCCACCCCGCGCATCCCCGTCTTCCTTATTAGTGAGCGAATCCCCCTCAACATAATCCCAATTAAAAAGGCTAACAAACTCCGAATAGGTGAAATTCAAGGCACGCCGTACAAAGGTGGGCGAAATTATGAGAATGTCTCCCCGGAGGAATGTTCGTCATACAAGGAAGGTTAATGTCCTTTTGCAATAACAAATCCGCAAAGCAGCAATCTCTTAAGCGAGCTTCTTAATTAATTTCCCGCAATTTCCGCAATTTTATGTATCTTCGCCTCAAACAGTCACTTTCAGATGGAGCTAGTTCCTGTCTTATCTCGGATTTATGCCATCTCGAAGGAGGCTGGGTGTGGGTGGACGGATTCCTCGGCTCTGTTTGAATTACAGCGCTGGGTAGAGTTAGTTCGCCATTAATCCAAACAAGAAATGAATTTTATCTAGTTTGCCTTTTTTCGGCCCGGTTTTATCCATATTGGCTGCCGCTCTCCAGCCTGGTCATCTGTCTTCATGATTTCCTATGCCTACTAATATCATTTGCCTAGATACATGTGTGTGTGATGGCTCTGCACAAATACCAGACGCTGTTCGAGCCAGCGGGGGTATGGTAAAAAATTGCCCCGTGTAAATTGTGTTTTGGCTCGTTATTACCCCTAAGAGATCACTGGGGTTGAGCCTCAAGTGCCATTTGTTTTATTGAGAAATGTCTCATGAGATGTTGAAATTGGTTGCGGTTCTCGCTTCTGTTCTCCACATAAAAACAGATGGTGTTTTGTCAAAAGGGGATTTGCTGCCTAGAAATGCGAAACAGCCATAACTTTCGACTTAATCCATCCATTCTTACTGCTGTTTGCCTTCTCTCTGGTATGACTTATGACTGTATTCCATACAATAAATTGTGGCAGTTTTGATAAAATATGAGTGATTGAAAGAACTCTTTGGAGTTTTTCTTTATTTTTTATGATGTAGGAATTACTGTCGCCATGGTGACAGTGGGTAATGCATTCGTCTTAATAATGATGTAATTTTTTAGCCTATAAACACCACAGAAATAAACAAGGTTGAAAAGGGAATTAATATTGGTTGTTCTACACTGCTGAAGATCGGGCTATTAACTTATGGAGAAAAATGAACTCTGGCCATAAAATGAAACCATTCGTCTAAATATAGCCACCATACTTCATGTGTTTAGTGAGTTTGTAGTTGCTAATATGACAAGGCAACGTCTTCAAATGTTCACATAGATCTGGTAGAGAAATCAACATTGGCCAGTGTCAGTAGTTAAGGCGCTGGACCACCATCTCAGAGGTCTGTGGTTCGATTCCGCTTTATGGGATGATCTTTCAGCTTACACAGATAAGATAAGACAAAAATCTTCCTTGACTTCTCGTAGATAAAAATATACCTTGACTTCTCTCTTTAGAATAATTCCCTGCACCTTCTGCTGTCATCGCTTCTTAAGCTCCTGACAGATACACTTCTGGTGTGAGCAATGACAGATACATAGAAAAGAATATGTGTATTCAAATGCTTATTAAGTTGTAGAAAAGAGAAATAGTACATAAATCTTTTTTCAATTTAGGATTTTTAGTTTGTTTCAAAGACGGAACGCAGCCCTAGCACCGCAACTATGTATTAGGGAAAAGTCGACAAATACCGCGAAGCCAGTGCCCGCATCGCAAGCCCGCGTTTATCTGTCATCAGCTTAAGAATAACTGGCGATATAGCCGTACTTTTTTCTATCACCTGAGTCAGACTCAGGATAACAAAACCACTTGTTAACGTTTTCAGTATCCAGTTTCTTTCCGAATAGAGCTTGCTGTCTGGCATGATACTGCAATGATAGAAGCGTTAACAAAACCTATAATGATGCGTACCTCTAAGTTGTAGTCTTTTACAGAAGAACCTTCGCTATGCTAGGGCAAAAACCTTAATCCAGGCACAGGTTGGTTAGCATTTTACGCGTTTTAAAGTGGTCGGATGACCGTTGCGGAAGCACTTTGGCCAGGTGGTCGTAATGGAATATACCTGACCTGACATGTATTTCAAATAAACACTTCAATCTTTTTGAAAAAGGCATCATAAGCGACGAAGCGTCGTATTATACCACTCAGAAACCAAGTAATATTCGAGGACGACTACGACCGAAGCACGCAAGACAGGTGAGAGCAAACACGGTTTGTATTGGTTTGTTCTTTCGACATCGAGCGGATCGCTCACCACGACAAAACTACAACTACAGCCCAATGGAAATCACTTCTATTTACGCAGGCAGTATTGAATAAGAAGCTTTAGGCATATCTTGTATTCAACCAAACCACACGATAAGCGGTACGGCCTTAGACCAAAAAAAATTGCTAGTGACCTTCTTGTGCGTCTAAAAAAAGCATCGCAAATTTGACAGAGTATGGAACCCTGAACTCACCAGAAAATTGGTAGCATCACCTAGGAGGAACAGTCTTATGCCGAGCCCATCTGAACGGCGCCGGTCAGAGGACCTTCCAGGGATCTAGACACCCCAATAGAAAAAATGGGACTCGCGATAATCCTTCTACTGTGTCCTGGAAGGCCGGAGTAAAATTGGAGAACCTCACGAGGCACACCCGAACCCCTTTCGTGAGCTTTTTCGCTAGAGGCCAAAGTTAGGATTATTAACTTATGGATTGTGAACCTTCTTATTGCACGGACTGTTGATTATCATCCTTAACGTTTTAGGCTGGTTTCAGTCGTTCAACTGAAATCACGGTTTCTCTTCCGTTCATATCTAAGAGAAAAACATAGCCAATATGGAGGTTCCAATGGTGGCTTTACTGCATCATTTCTATGAATGAATGTGAACATTTAGACAGGTCTTTGAGGATAAACACTTTGTTTTTTTTTTTTTCTTTTTTTTTTTTATGTGAAAGACTAGAGTCTCAGGAAAAGCCCTTTATACTGTGTCGACAATCTATTTTCTTCATATAGAGTGCAATGTCGAACAGCAGCTCCAGTCGGGGAAGGAGGGAGCTGTCACAACCTACCAGAGATATTTTTCAGTCCACCTACTCCCAAACCATTACTGTCGCGACTTTGACATCGGGGCATCGAGAAACAACTCGCTGGAGTGTTATGCCTCCTGAAACGAGTTGAATCTCATCAACCAACCGATGACATGCGCTTTTGGTGGAGCGGGGAAGGGCTAAGGAAGGCTATGATAGAAGGAATCAGGAATGTAAAGAGGGAAGAAGAAAGAAGGAAAGCTATATAGGCGAGAAAGTGGAAAAGGCGAAGGACCGTGGGGCTGGCCGGGATTTGAACCCGGGACCTCTGGGATAGTAGTCATGCGCCTTACCTCTAGACTACCGAGGCCCCCTCGTTTTGATATGATGAGCAGCTGGTGCAGGTCATACTTGTCGAATGTATTCACAGAACTTCTCGAGGAATATTTGTGGATCAGCAGGCATGTCTATGTTGTTGAATACTTCGCCTGGGAATCTTATAGGTGCTCCGTTTCTGCTTGTAGATGCTTGTAGATTCTCCTTTTAACAGGTTCGAAGACTGTCGGTAACAGTTCGATCCAAGTGCTGAATGGCACATAGCGCGGCTTTGAAATATCGTGTTCCTATTAAGTTGGTCATAAATCTCTGGTTCGTTGTTCTATTGATACGCCAATCGCTATATCTGATGCCGCAGTGGAGCATAAGGTATTGGGTGAGTCAGTGCAACCGCATTGATTAAACTCTGCTTTCAATCTTCGTACGCCTTTTCTGACCGTGGTTCCCATGATATAAGTCGTTTATCAATTTTCTTAATGTGTCGTAGAGTTTCATTAAGCGGAGCTTGAACATCCGCTGCTTATGGAATACATCGTCTTTAGTAATTCAAAATGCCAATGAATAACCGCAGCTCTACCAATGTTTTTGGTTTGTTGTATGCACTAATGGTTCTGATGCGTTCCTCTGGTGGCTTGATACCTTCACCACTGATTACGTAACTCAAATATTTGGCCTTAGGTTGTCCAACTAAGCATTTCTTAATATTAATAATATGTGGGTGTTGCAGTATTTGCAGAATAGTTTCAAGACGTTGACGATGTTGTTGTTCGTCTTCAGACATGATGATTACATCATCAACATAACAGTAGACGAAATCTAAATCGTAAAAGATGGTGCCTATAAGACATTGAAAAGTCTGCGTGGCGTTCCGCAGACCGTATGGAATGACGACAAACTCGAAGGGTCCAAAACGGTGTCGTGACTGAAATTTTCTTGATGTCTTGTTCAGCCATTGGAATCTGGTAATATGCTCTGACCAGGTCAAGAGTGGTGAAAACTGTTTTTCCATGTAGCCTCTCAGTTAAATCGTAGATGTGTGCGACTGGATAACGGTCTGAAACAGTTTCTGAGTTCAATATCCTATAGTTGCTACAAACTTGCCAGCCGCTTGTTTTCTTTGGCGCTAAGTGTATTGGTGAAGCCCATTGACTTTTTGATGACCGACATGTGTCAAGTTCCAATAATTGTCCAAATTCTCCCCAGCCCATCTTCGTGAAAGTATTGCTACTGGGGGGCCCGTTGTTGAGGGGTAATGCAAAATGTTGTTTTTAACCGACTTCAAAAAAAGAGGAGGTTACTCAATTCGACGTGTAGGTATTTTGTGGTCCTGTTCACGCATAACTTTGTAACCCAATAACTTTTTTGCTTTTTTTTGGTTCATTTGAAGGGGAGCTTCCCACGGTGGTCCCGTTAAACTTTTTCTAAATTCTGATAACGGAGTTCGAAGTTAGGCATAAAAAACTGTTAAAATTGATTCAACCTAAACATTTCATAGGCACCGAACAAATTACTTTCTTGTTCTAAATCTTTCAGCAGGCCGATGATGGGGGAGTGGGTAGAGCGTCGGATCCTCGATTCAGCGTAGTGTGGCGTTTGCAGGTTCGATCCCTGTTCGGGGCAGGCCGGTTGTTTTCTTTTTATTTTTTCTTCTTTCTGAAATGATTTATTAACATATTGGTCAGCGGCCGATAGTACTTGACATAGCGCAAAGGGCTAGAGAGAAGTATTCTTGTCTGTGGGATCTGTGGGGTGCGAGTTCGATCCTTGGGCTCGCGGTTCTTTTTTTTCTTGTATATCGACAAAATAATTATTTTTTAATTTCCTTCGGGGAATTTTGTTCCATATTAAACAAGTTTTCGACGTGAACACGTCTGTAAATTTGCTTCCAGAACAAAAGCCGATGAGAACGAAATTATGGCATATAGTTTTGATTTGCAGCTCAAAAACTATTGTTTATATTGAAGAAAGAAATATACCATGACGTGGGTGAAGAATCAAAGAATTTTATTGTTTACATTTGATTTCCCCGCTATCAATGGAAATTATAGGGATGTTATGGATATGAAATTTCGGATCTGGATGTGGATACGGATATATGAATATTATTATAACGGTTTCAGATACGGTTACGGATATGAAACTATTTCGGATTATCCGATAGTTTCGGATAGTTTCGGTTACGGATATTAGATTTTTAAGGTATTGCTTTTATTTTATTTCTAGGTTATCATTTTGTACAGCAATCACAGGAAAAACTAACTAAACAACGCAAAGGGCGCCCTTGGTTAGTGTGTCGGCTTGGCCGGGCGAAAACCTGTCATACGGCTAGCGACATACGATTTTTCGTGCCAAATAGAACTCAAGCAATTACGTTAGCTGCGACATACATTAAGGTTAAAAACAAATCGGTTTCAGAACCGAAAAGCAGCCGTAGTCATCCCTGTTTGGCAACGGCTGATTGTACGGTGTTGCAACCGAATGCTTCGAAAAAATCATTGAGTAAAATGTGTTGCGACATATGATTAGGGGTTTCCTGGAACCAAGAATTAATAATTAAAGTTGTTTCTTTGGTGTTAAAATTTCCGACGCAGAACGCTTAATTTTAGAAGTAGAAAAAAGGCCATGGCTTCCATTAAAAGCAACATAATTACAAAGTTCTAAATCACTCTAATTGGCCATATTTTTACTCTTTCAAAATTAATGAGACGATACCACTGACTTGCAGTTATCCACTATTTGAAAAAACCTTCTCGTATGTCGTAATCACGGTGAGGGGAAAAATTGAGAACGGTTATCCGTACGGGAAAAACCTAACCTCGTTTAGACTCGGCCCATATCCGAAATTATTCGAAACTTTTATATCAGATTCGGATACGGTTTCGGATAAATTTTTATTTCGGATATCCGATAGTTTCTGTTACGGTTACGGAGCTCCATAACATCCCTGCAATTAAGCTTATATTTCCTTGATTTGTATGTGTGTATACTGTAAACAAACGTTGAACTTGATTTTGACCCACTTCCATATAACCGATCAACTGCAAATTTTACACATACGTATAGTTTGCATGACAATAAAATCTGATCATTTTGTAAAAAAATCAAGATGGCGGTTCCAAGATGGCAGTCGAATTTTGCAATTGGGCTCCCCGACCTCCGAAATGGGTATCAAATGGAAGGGTGTGACAAGTAGAACATACTTCGCTATGTAACGTCATTCAAAACCCAAAATGGCGGCCAACACAAAATAGCGGCTTACTTTTTCTTTACAACGTCCTTGTTATGGGTATCAAATGAAAGTGTATGAGGAGTATAGTACAGTAAGCTATCGACTTCACAATAAATATTTCTTTTAATTTCCCCCGGAGAATTTTGTTTCATATTAAATAAGTTTTTTTTAAATTCGTCGGAAAATATGCAAATACATTACTGCAAAAACTATTTAGCTACTGCTTAGATTTTTTTCGATGGCGCGGCGGCGTGTTATACATCTCAAAATAGATTTTAAAAGAAGAATTAGGCTTGCAATACGTACGCTGCATCGTCGGTTAAACGATACTACGGCAGCATGTCATACTTATCGTAAAGGTAGCTTCATACGCATCGATTTAGTCTTTTAAATTGTCTGGCGCAAGTCGAATTGTGTAAATAAACTGAGTGCAAATGACGAGTCAAAATTACCTCCATTAGTTATTGCGCATTATATTTATACTTATCTACGCGTTATATTATGTTACATTGATTGTGATAAGGTCGGAGGAGCAAGTGGTCTAACATCACCGAGACATATTTGGTACAATCCAAACCTTTTAGATTGTTGAGTTCACACGCTACGATTTATTTGTGCCGTGTAGGCCTACCTTAATATTTTTTTTTATATTGCCCCCGAAAAAAATGAATGGACTAAAAAGTACGAAATAAAAAAAAATTTTAAAAACCGACTTCAGAAAAAAGCCGCACAAAATGCACAAAAAAGGATGAAATAATTGTTTGTAATTCTTAACAACATTAATCCAATCAGAATGGATCTAGAAAGAAGAATCACTTTTGAAGACGGTGCCAGGTAGTAGTTGAGTTTGATTGCACTAACTCTTGCTTCGGGAATTGTTTTCATTTCTTTGTTAGGCTTATGCCCTTAATGCATCACCCACAGGTGTTAGCACCGTCTTCAAAAGTGATTCTTCTTTCTAGATCCAATACAAACAATTATTTCATCCTTTTTTGTGCACTTTGTGCGGCTTTTTTCTGAAGTCGGTTTTTAAAATTTTTTTTATGTATTTTTTGTTTTTGGATTTGGTAATCAGGATCTCCATACCCTTATTTTTACACATTGTTATTCTAGGTTTGAACCCGTCTCGTTATTCTTTTACCTTTTTATATAGTATCGTTTTGGTTATTCGCTTCTGGTATTTTTAGAATTTCGTTTTCGCAGTACTTCACTTTGTACACTATTTCCACTTGCCTTCTTTTTCTTTGTAAGTCTCCATCGCAGTTCTGGTTCGGTGGTTCCGTATCATTGCTTGATATGCTACATAGCAATCTATTTCATATAGCAATCTATCTCATATATTCCATAGAGATGTTGTCAACCTCTCAGCAAAACTATCACTGTAAAAGAAGGAATTCCAAAAACCTAAGAGGATTAATGGTCAGATTCTAGAAGATAGAAGATTTTTAAAATATATTCGAGCAATTAATGCACAGTGCTAATAACAAATCCATTTAAATTACGAGTTTCTACAACGCTCCCAAACATTCTCCAACTCCAACACTCCTTCTCTTGCCAAAGACCATCCATTTATTTTTACGAATCCCGAAGCATTTCGAATTGAAACTTGCCCCCATTTCGATTCGCTGTTGAAATCCAAAAAGAAACAAAAAGGATTCAAACAGAAAAGAAAATGGAGCTTATCCAAAAAGTCATTAAAACTGCAATCGAATGAAGAGAAGACATAAAAAATAGTGCAGAGGATAAAAAGTAATGGATTGAAGTGTCGGAAGGATTGGGGCCTAATTTTAATCCCCCTCCACACCCGTCCCCACTCCTTTTCTTTGATCTAAAACTTAATCAAACAGAAAGGAAATTTCAATTACAATTCACTGTCGGACTGTGTTATCCTGAATTGGTATAAGACAGGAATCCTAGACAGAATGGACTTCAAATGTGGAGAGAGCAAAAGGAAAAAAAGGAAATATTTTCTTCAATCTTAAAATACGGAAATAAAAGGCAAAGACTTGAGAAAAGGAGAACATAAAGCCGTTTAACCGCTTCTGGATTAAATGGAAATTGGCAGACATCCTTTCAGGATATCAAGACAAAGGCGGTACAGCAGCGCACTGAATAAGAGGAGCGAATTAATCTGGTCGTTGGGTGAATTCAGGAAATTTCCGCTAATTGTGAAGCATCATGAGTTATGAAGTATCGCGGAGGGAGAAGGTTTTAATTACTTTAATTATGCGAATACAAAACTAATTAAATTTTACATGAAACACAAATCCCTGCAGGTAAGAAGTCCTTTATTTGATTCTGATACTGGGATTTGTGGTACAAAAATCTCGCGGTTGGTATTACGACAGTGAGTTATTGATATTTTTGTGGTGGGGATGAATGCGATATTAATTGTTAAAATGAAGGTAAAAAGGGGGGAATTTTCGACATGCTGATATTGGATTTCGTTTGTGAGAGGTGTCTTGTGTAAGACAGCGCGTAATTTTTACTGATTTATTAATATTAACTGAATCAATAAGATACAAATCATTGCTCTGGTGTACTAGGCATAAATCAACTGTGACAACTGTGCCCGTTAGAGTGAAGCTTAAAGAAATTTATAAGAATTTGTTACATCTTTTTTAAAAATTCGATAATGCGCGCCACATGTCGGAAAAATTTTGTACTTTGTTCACTACAAATTCCTAGGCAATCATTTTCAGGATGCTTCTGGGGCCTGTTGCACGATACTACAAGTCTACAAGTGCCTGTAAAATAATAATTGTAATACAAGTCCACCAAATTTGGGTTGCACGAATAATTTTTCTACACTTGTAGAATCATTGAAATTTCCCAAAATATGTGGAATAAATTTTACAAGTGTAGAATTGGATTCAATGGTAACGTAAATGTTTACGCGTATTTTTCGGTGTTAACATTTTTTTAGTGCAGTGAAATTAGTAAATGAAATTTGCGATGTACAAAAATTTGTATTTTCTCGGGTACATCAGATAATACAAAATTAAGTTCGGGGGTCGCATTGGTTTAGAAATAGTCGCCATCTTCAAAAAAGGGAGAACTTGTTTACATTAAATAATATACAATGATAGCTGAAAATGATCAATAGCAAAGATGTGGATGTTTTTATCTACTAAATGAGCCCTCAACGAGCTCTGTAGTTGATTTGGCTCTGTAAGTTGCGTTTTTGGGTTAAACCCATTAACTAACTTGTTAGAATGCTAGTAATTACCTTTTGAATGAGCCCTTGACCGTCTTTCTAGTTTATACAGGTATTAACGAGTATGTCGGAACGCCTGGCTATGGATATTTTTTTTTTTTTTTTTTATGTGGCAGACTAGAGGCTTAGGGAAAGTCCCTTTGTACTGTCGACAATCTATTTTTTTCCATATACACCGTCGAACAGCAGCTCTAGCCGGAAGATAGAGAGAAGAGAGAGAGAAAGAAGAGAGGAAGGAACTGTCACAACCTGACTGCGATATTTTTTATTCCACCAACTCTCAACCATTTCGCGACTCTGACATCGGGGCATCGAGAACAACTCGCTGGAGTGTTATGCCTCCTGAAACGAGTTGAATCTCTTCAACCAACCGATGGCATGCGCTTGGTGGAGCGTGGAAGACCAGTGCCGATAATTTTTGAGAAAAAAAAATTCTTAGCAGTATATGGAGGGCGGGAAATTTAGTAGAAATGCTACTTAAACAAGGAAAAATCGAGAGCACCGCAGCAGATGACCGGAAGGGGCCCGGGGTGCCAAAATGTGGGTTTTGGAGGGTTAATCGTGTTTTTTTTTGCGATTTCTGAGAAAAGTAGACCTCTTATCGAAAAACGTTTAATGTAAAAGTTGTAGATAATTAAGAAATCTAGAGCTTTTATTCAAACCATTTTTCGACATAATCTCAAAAAATGGAGAAAAACGTCAAAAAACGAGTTTTTCGTTTATCATTTTTATCTTTCACAAAAATGATCCAATTTGAATGAAATTTGAGGAAAATGTAGATTTTCATGTTTCGAAAAGGCCCAATTTTTTTCAAAGCGATTGGTTATTTAGTTTTGTTTTTATGACCTTAATTTAAAAAAAGGCCCCATTTTCAATCAAAAAAGTTGGCGAACAAATTTTTGATTTTTATAATTTTGAAGACGGATTTTTTTTCGTTGAATCCTCTACTTTTAGATGGCGTAAAAAATGGCACCCCCGGGCTCCTTCGGGTCATCTGCTGCGGTGCTCTCGATTTTTCCTTGTTTAAGTAGCATTTCTACTAAAGTTTCCCGCCATCCATATACTGCTAAGAATTTTTCTAGTTTTTGGCTTTTCAAAAGCGCTTTTGCACTGGTCTAATAGGTCTTGGATAGACGACCAAAAAATTGTATGGGTGGTGGTGGGGAAATCGTTACGGTTTAGCCGCTAGGGCGCCCTAGTGGCAAATTAACTACAATATTTCCACGTAATAAAATAGTGAATTGCCTTAATAAATATTCTCGAAGTAAAACTTCATCGTGTCTTGATTTAATACAAATTTTGTTTTGAATAAAAAATATTTAGTTTCTTGAGTAAAAAATTAAAAAACCTTATTTCGAAAAAGACATATCTTGGTCGAAAAATATAAGTATTGAGTGAAGTAATACAATTGCTTGTCTCAAGAATTTCTAGTGTTTTACTCTGACACAGCATTCTCATGTTAAGACTGAAAAAATTTTCTACTCAAGACAACGAAACGAAGACTATGAAATTGCTGGAACCAAGACAATTTTTCTATCAGTGCATATAAAAATGTAGAAAACAGTAGAAATACGGACAATAAAATATCTTTCAAATAAGCTATTCATCGAAACGCTATGTCGTTTAATGTCCGCTACATAGCGGCTCAAAAGTCAACCACGAGGCTTACGAATTTTTAGCTAAGAATCATCAACGTTCTAAAATTAAAGTTTTTGACGAGACTGTCTCAGGCTGAGGTAAATCTTTGTCTTTGGAATCCGAGAAAAAATAACAATTCAATTAATTTTTGTATCGACTTTACCAATATCCGTGGGTTAAAAACGAATTTCTATTCCGTGTTGTGCCATCTCAACACTTATTCTCCCCCAATATTCGCACTAAATGAAACCCAGATTTTACCTAACGATTGTTTAGATTGTTATCAGGTTTCCGGGTACACTTCACTTTAGTGCATAATCTCTCCCCACATAGGGGAATTGCCATCTATATTAGGAAAGACGTTGCCTTCCAGAAGGTGTACAGCAGTACATCAACTGATTTTAACCATCTCGGTATTAAAATTTCACTTCGTAATCACGTCATTTTCTTCTGTTTTCTATACAGGAGTCCTAATATTAGTAATGAAGCCTCCCTATTAGCATTCGACGCTATCTCCGAACGTATCTCCGAATTTTTATCCTCCCATCCGGAGTGCGAAATCATTGTTGCGGGTGATTTCAACGTTCACAATGTAAATGGCTGAATTACTCGAATGGCACCAGTGTTTCTGGCAGGGATGCCGAGCTCTTTGCTGCGACCAATAACCTGCACCAAATAGTGAAACAGCGTACGCGTGTTCCTGACACTGCGGGACAAGGAGCACACCTCCTTGATCTTTTTCTTACCTCTCACCCTACACGTTACTCCGTTGAGGTCGATTCGCCTATTGGCAACTCGGATCACTGTCTAGTCAGCGCTTACTTCTCCTATCCATCTTCAACCCCAACCACGCCAGCTCCTAGGAGAACTGTTTGGCATTATGGAAAAGCCAACTGGTGGGGGCTGTTTCGCTTTTTCCGAGCTTTTTTTTTTTTTTTTTTTTTTTTTTTTCCTGTGTGAGGTATTAGGTCCAAAGGTACTGCGGCCATTTAGTTGGCCTATTGTACTACAACCCCTACACCTCATATTTGTAGGCCAGACCGCCTGAACAAGTTCAGCAGTCTGCCTAGTGGTTTGTCGCTTAGACTTGAGTGTTCGAGCAGGGACTTCCCGAACAAAGAGACCCTGCTCCTCGCTATTGCAGGGCACTCACAGAGAACATGGAGGGCAGACTCATCCTCTTCTAGGCAAAGCCTACATGTAGGGTCCTCTGCCCTTCCTATCTTCCATAAGTGGTAATTTAGGGCACAGTGTCCGGTAATTAGGCCAACAAGTGTCCTAACATCACTCCTGCTGCGCCGTAATAATTCCTTGGCCGTCTTAGGGGACGGCCCTGGAAGGAACCGCTTAGAGTTGGCCAGTCCAGGCGCGGACCTCCAGCGTTCAATATGTTTCATCAAGGTCCGATCGGCCAGGGCCCTTTGCAGCAAGCTGGACGGTGCCCCAATAGCCGGCTCTGGACCAATGAATTCTAAATCAGAGCCCTGTTTAGCCAGGGCATCCGCACTTTCATTGCCTTCGAAGCCCCGGTGACCTGGGACCCAGACAAGTGTAATTTGATTGAGAACGCCCAACTCATGAAGAGCACGTTGGCATTCCCAAACTAATTTCGACTTGGTCCTACGGGACCTTATCGCTCTAATTGCCGCTTGGCTATCAGAGAAGATAAAAATCCGTTTATTTTGGTAGGCCCTTCTTAAGTTCTCATGAGTGCATGCCAGAATAGCGTACACCTCTGCTTGAAAGACAGTTGCCAGAGTGCCTAGACTTATAGCCTTGCTGAATCTGGGACTTTCACTCCAGATTCCGGCGCCTACACCTGTCTCCGTTTTAGAGCCATCCGTGTACCATACTAGCCCGCCCGGCAAAACTTTAGGAAAAGTCCAGGTAAGCCTTTCCGGTATATGTACAGAAGGTTGCTTAAATTTTGAGATTTTATAGGGCATGCCGTCCGATAGCATCTCCGCTTCCGGAATCTCTTCTATGATGTTGATTATTATAGAATGTCCTCGCCCCAGACCAGCGCCCAAGTAACCATTCGCTTTCAGCCGCAGCGCCGCGTTTATGGCGGATTTCTCTACCTCAAGGTGGAGGGGTACCAAATTGAGGAGAGTCTCCAGCGCTGCCGTTGGGGAAGTGCGGATGGCCCCAGTGATGGAGAGGCAAGCCATTCTTTGAATTTTGCTTAAAAAGGTTATGGAACCCTTAAGCTTCGTTCTGTGCCACCAAACTAAAGCTCCATAAGTTTCCGAGCTACTGATTGGGATTTGTCTTTTCAGAACCGCGATGTTAATTTTGCGGCCATCTATATTACCAAAATTATACTGGCCGGAATGCGTTTATTCATTCCCCATTCTTCCAAATCCATAAAGCCTAGGCAATATGGATGGTTCAATCGAGAGTGTATGAACGCAATCAAAGCCAAAGAAGCCGCCTACAGACAGTACAAAAATTCTCCGAGCGAAACATCTCGACGTGAGTACATCAGGTTGAGAAATTCTTGTAAATCCACCATCAAGAAAGTCAAAGAATTATTCGATGACAGACTGAGAGGTAAACTCATAAACTCCACTGCGGGCAGTAAAAACTTCTGGTCCTTGGTAACCTCCATCAGGAAGAATTTCACTTCACATACAACGCCTCCATTCATTTATAACAAACAGGTGATAACAGAAAGCAAACCCAAGGCCGATCTACTTGCACTTCTGTTCGCCGAGAATTCTTCCTTACCCGATGCTGACATTCAACCCCCCAACATCGAGTGTTCCGCTCACTCAATGCATAGAGTTTTCTTCAGGACGCGTGAAGTGTATAAGTGTCTCAAAATGCTGGACTCCAACAAAGCCACTGTCCCCGATATAATTCCACCTATAGTTCTTAAAAAATGTGCCTCACCTTTGGCTAAACCTCTGGCCAAACTTTTTGCACTTTCATACTTCTCCGGAGTTTATCCTGACTCCTGGAAACTGGCTCATGTTCAGCCTATACCGAAAAAAGGTGAAGCTAGTGACCCTACTAACTACCGCCCAATAGCAATTACTTCTATTCTCTCCAAAGTTATGGAGACAATAATAAAAAGAAAGCTTATGGAATATCTTGAATACAACCAAATATTGAACGACAAACAATACGGCTTTAGATCGAAAAGATCTACTGGCGACCTCCTTGTTTGCCTAACGGAGCACCTCAGCCGAAGTATACTCTGCTCTAGATATCTCCAAGGCTTTTGACAGAGTATGGCATCCCGCTCTGTTGGCTAAACTCCAAGCTATTGGTATTGACTCTGTTCTGAAGAACTGGATTGAGAGCTTCCTTTCAGGCCGTTCAATCAAGGTAGTATTGGATGGCGTCGAATCCGACCCCCACCACATCTCCGCAGGTGTTCCCCAGGGCTCAATTCTATCACCAGCTCTCTTCCTAGTTTTTATAAATGACCTGCTCTCAGTCCCCTCCAACTCACTCCACAGCTTTGCTGATGACGGTACTCTACGTTACTCCTATGGCTTTGATAATGTAACACAAGCGCGTGCCAGACCTTGTCTACATCATCGCCAACTGTTGTCCAATTCAATCAACAGGGACATCGAACGAATTCTTGATTGGGACCACAAGAACCGTGTCGAATTTAATGCATTAAAAACCAAGTACTATCTCATCTCCAATAAAACTTGCACCGAACCGCTTTCTATTTCAGTGGACAACAAGACTGTAACGGCAGAACCCTCTCTAAACATCCTAGGCGTAACTTTAGCTGAAGTTCTGCGCTGGAATAACCACATATTCCAAAGTGCTAAACAAGCATCCCAGTGTCTAGGATTCCTCAAAAGGTGCAAATTTCTCCTTCAGCCGTCTGCCAGGGCTATAATCTACAAGTCCTACATTCGTCCCCGTCTTGAATACAACTCGTATATCTGGGCCGGGGCCCCAAGAACCATCTTAGCTTGGCTGGACAAGGTGCAAAACCGCGCCCTCAAACTTATTGGTGACTGTGCCATTTGCTCTTCAATTGACTCATTAAGTCACCGTAGGAATGTAGCAGCTCTGGCAAAATTTTATCGCTTTTTTCATAATGACTGCTCCATTGAAATAAGAAACCTCATGCCTCCACGGCAACATTTTCCCGCAACACAAGACTTGCCCGCTCGGC
Organism: Thereva unica; assembly: GCA_949987705.1. NCBI lineage: Eukaryota > Metazoa > Arthropoda > Insecta > Diptera > Therevidae > Thereva > Thereva unica. The sequence goes on along the minus strand of OX465281.1, from coordinate 42,856,261 downwards.
TCACCCCCACAGTTTACAGCCCTTATCTTCGCGCACACTCCGATCTAGAAATTCGTTTATAACAAGAACAACTCGTCTGTGGAACAACCTTCCAAAGACAGTATTCCCGAACTCATACAACATCCAAGAGTTCAAACGCAAGGTTCATCGCCACTTTCTGCAACACCCCCTTGACTCCCCCTAACCTATTATGTCCTTCTCTCTATCTTTCGAGCTAAGCTTACTACTGGACATTGCACCATGACTTAAACGACATGACGTACTAGTAGTACAAAGGGTGACACCTGAGCTTAGACTATCACATAAAAAAAAAAAAATCAAGAATTAAGGGCGAAGACACTTTTCGAAACAACGTTGATCCTTGCATGCATATGAAGAAACACGATATGCTACTCATGCTTTATATTGCTTTTTTTTGGTCGCAATGGTGGTTTGTTTTGTGTGCAAGGAAAATTAAAGTGAATGTCAATTGATAATTGTTAAAGAAAAGGTGGTGTGCAATCCCTTTGAACGAAGAACATCGCAAGAAAAGACGATGACAGTGAGCAATTACTGAAAAATGTCTCGACCGCGCCCATTCACACTCGATATTGCGATAAAGAAGTGATGGAGCATTCTTTCGTACTAAGGGTATTGTTTATCGATGGAGTGCCGTTTTTGTAATTACATAATTTAACTATCCACATCTTTGCCATTGATCCTTTTCAGCTATCATTGCATGTAAACGAGGTATTTAATAACAAACTCTTGCTTTTTTTCAAGATGGCAGCTTTTCCCAAACCACTGTGACCAACAAACTTGGTTTTTAATTGTTAGATGTACTCGAACAAATGGCAAAACAAATTTTTTTTTATACATCGTAAAATGCAATTTCGTTCTCTTGATTTTGACTAATTTCACTGAACTTAAAATTATCTCGGTCAGATTTCTATTCAAATAAAATCATCTCTTTATAAAGATGGCTTGTAAAGGTAACGAAAAAAAAGTGTTCTTTGCAAACTAAAGGAGAATAAAGAACTTTTGTTTGATGCTTTTTGTAACAAGCTTACTAAAAGTCCTAAAACGAGAAATGCGAAGAAGTATTTCAGTTAAACTCCTACTACGCACAGGCATTGTACACCCGTTCCGAACCAGTGTGGTGCTATTAACAATTTCTATTATTCATGGAGTTTAATTTATTATGAACATAGTTTAAGTTTTTCGACCTCTGTTTCTGGCACTCGCAATTTTTCTTTAAAATTATCACTAACAACTACTGAATTTGTTCCCACTCGTCTTCCCTTTCATCACTATCATCATAAAAACAAATTTCAACTTAATTAAAAAACTTCAGGTGCAAAGATATTTTTGCTCAAACTTCACCCTCATTAACTGACTTGTAGCAATTTTACACATCTCAGTTTGTCTATAAAATTTTGATGAGAATTCCACAAGTCTAGCTCTAACTGAACCTACACTTGTAGTTTTGTGCAACAGAATTATCTCTCTGCACTTGTAAGATGAGGGACAGACTTGTAGTTTTGTGCAACAGAATTTTTCTACACTTGTAAAAAATCGCTTGTAGTACTTGTAGTTTCGTGCAACAGGCCCCTGGTCCGCCGTAGTTTTTAACATAGCGGGGCATTTGGCGTCCTGTGCAGAACTGTAATGAGGAACCGTGGCTGGTTGCCTAAAGCGGCCAACCTCAGATCCTCGTACAAGTACTAAAATAAAATAAAAATATTTAAAAAAAATCCAACTCGCCATCAAGGCGGTACCGCTTTCTCACTAATATGGCTGGTTAGCCGAGGGAGAGCGGTTGTGGAATGTCTAAACACCGGAAATACCACATAAACTGTCTACATTACCCCCAGTTTAGCTGGCCGTGGACGTCCCACAAGACCCCGCACCCAGAGATTTTAATGGGGAATACCTGAAGCAAAATCATTTCAAGAGCCAGAAGGATCGCCCGCTGCTGAGCGCGGCTAGGGACTTACCCCTCCATCTTATAGGATCTGAAAAAAATCTCATTTTACACACCACTGAAAACGCAATTCTTGATCGAAAACAAAAAAATATTATTTAATGTTAAGTTTTGGCTCCCTGGAAGTTCTTCGTAACCCCTGAGACGATAGTCGTTCTCTAGATCTTGCTTTCACCATGTAGCGATCAGATTCACAGCAGGCACCTCTCTGCTGATCTTTTCTCAATTAGTACATGATCAATCTGGTTGCTGGTCCATCCAATTGGTGACATCCGGGTCATTTTATGAATGGTTGTGGAAGTGCGTCAAGCTTACCACCATTCCCCATTGAATGTCACCTGATATCCTGATATCTTGAGCGCTGACAAGGATATAGTTTATTACTATAGGAAAGAATAATGCTGAAAGTAAACACCCTTGTGGTACTCCTGAGTTCACCTCTGCATTTGGAATTGTTGTATATTCTATTATTTTGTGCAGTATTCCAAGTTGCCGTAGAGCTCGCCATATAAAGCTGAACGGGGTATTTTGAAACAAAATCTATTATGCATGTATTTCTATTATCTATTATTCATGTAACTCATTGTATGAAAGAAAATATTCAGGCTTGAGTTAATAACACTGGTCTGCACATTTTTTCTCCTTTTCAATTTAATAGTCGTATCCTAAGTATTTTTTCGCACTGAATCCGAATCCGTTGGCCAAATTGCCCTATCACGTCAGGATTTTGAGCAATCCTATCCTAAAAGTGCCAAAAAGCGTGTTTTTTGCACTTTTGCGCGTTAAATATCTCAAAACTATGGAATGATAGGGCAAATCGGACAACGGGATCATTTTCAGCATGCCAAAATCTACAGAAAACCATGTCGAAAGCGTTAAATTTGAAAAAACTTTTTTTGTAATACTGAAAAGAAAAACTTCTTGGCGCGAAATCGACGATTTTTATTAACACATATCATTGTTGCACCGAAGTTTTTCTTTTCAGTATTACAAAAAAAGTTTTTTCAAATTTAACGCTTTCGACATGGTTTTCTGTAGATTTTGGCATGCTGAAAACGATCCCGTTGTCCGATTTGCCCTATCATTCCATAGTTTTGAGATATTTAACGCGCAAAAGTGCAAAAAACACGCTTTTTGGCACTTTTCGGTTAGGATTGCTCAAAATCCTGACGTGATAGGGCAATTTGGCCAACGGATTCGGATTCAGCGCGAAAAAATACTTAGGATACGACTATTAAATTGGAAAGGAGAAAAAATGACCCGTTTTTTGCAGACCAGTGTAATTTTCCAAAGCATGGTTACATGAATATTTCTTGAGTTAACAATCTGGCTCATCTCTAATTGCACACCCTCCAAGAATCCTAAATTTTTAAATTTTTACGCTACAAACTTTCTCCTTTATTTGTCGAACAATTTAAAATAACCAACAATAAAAAAAATTACAAAGAATCAAATTCCCTTGGTCACATTTAAATTGCTGTCAACTGATGTCCTTGTATATAGATCAGATCCAGTCTCATTTGTTTAGTCCCATATCAACAGGAGCATATTTGAAAGCTCAGATCCTGCTGTCATATCGACTTTCCTTTTGTGATATCGTTTGTGATTCCCGTTTTCAAAAGGAAACTTCTCCGGAGATCCTATTTTCTGCTGCCTTTATATTGCTCCCACTACAAACGGAATCAGAAAGAAAAACTTTTGTGAAAAAGTTCTCTCAATAGAAAGTGTCGCCATGATAAGTGACAGCCACCAGTCCTGTCACCCTCAAGCGGATTTATGGTGCCAAAGAAGAAGAAAAAAGAAAATGTACTGAAATGGAGCTTATGTGTAGTAGGAAATGAAGTATTCATCTCTTAGTTATTATAGCCAGATAGTCGATGAGTGCATGTTGCAGTTTTCATCGTGCAAATATTGCTGGAGTTTTGTGGGCTTGCGATGAAGTGGCTGTAGATAGGTGAAAATAATACAAAACAACTGATTGTCTATTCCATGATTGCAAATATTATGTCAAAGAGTTAAGCTGTTAAGATGAGATAAGGTGGAGGTAGGTTGATAAGCAAATAAATAGTAACCCACTGTGGTCTACAATTGATACAAATATTTCATTTTAAACCTTATTTGGTTGATAAGATCAGCACCATCCCATTCTGATTGAAGTTGATAGCGCATACTCTTATTTTCTTATTCAGCTCTAACATCCACTTCTTACACCGCTGAACTGGTTCTGTCACTGATCCAAATTTCGAGCCACCTTTGTATCCCTAACGTCCTAGCCTACACCATTATTCCAATGAGAGATTGGTCTACTTCGTAATCTTGTCGTTTTGCGTAAATGTGAATTGTACGTTCGTTTCTCTATATGTTTGGAATATAATGACTCTCTTTCACTGGTAATTTATTTATTTATTTATTTATTTATTATGCAGGTGTAAGGAAATTACAGTTATTACTTTTACAAAGTATCTTGGCAAAATTTCATCGTAGTTACAATTTTTTATCCCAGTCATAAGAGTTGGTTATACAGTCCACTCTATGACGGGGTTAGTTAACTTAGAATCTAAAATTGGGCTTTCGCAATAACTTCGCTGAAGGCAATAATGCCTGTGCGCGACCCTGTACATATAACTTATCTTAAAACTATTCTATTACACTCTATCCATAGACATACTCATATATATAAAAGAAGTAACAACAAGTATTGTATATTTACATCATTCATGGATGCATCCGCCATCACAGAATTCAAACGATGGGGTGAAATAATGATTTCACTTCTTCCGTATTTAAACTGATAATCCATTTTCTAATTTCTCTAGATCTTTTAAGTTTATCAATTTGTTTTTCTTTTAAGTTTTCTGGAAGTAAATTAAATATTTTCACACTTAAGTATCTATTATTTCTTCTATCAATTTCTTTATTTATCCTCGGTGTTTGTAAAAATTGTTGCCTTGCAGATGTTTGTTTTATTTTTAAGAATTTAGTTTGAAGTGACTCGAAGTTAGTGAAAAGTGATTTTTCAATATAATATTTTCTCAACTCAATTATTTCTCGTTCTCTATATAATTGTTCTGAAGGGAAGGAAGCAGACTTATTAAAAATTAATTTAAGTATTCTTTTTTGTATACTTTTAATCGGAGCTATTACCGTATTCGTTGCTCCTCCCCATGCGATTAAACCGTAAGTTGCAGTAGACCAGAAAAGGCTATAGTATAAAGTCATTAATTGTTTACTTGAAAGTATACTTTTTAATTTATAAATTAGGTAAATAATGTATCTAGTTTTCTTTGATATATTAAATACATGTTCATTCCATCTCAAGTAAGAATCTACCATTATTCCCAAATATTTAGTATAATTAACCCTTTCGATTTGTTTACAATTACATTGGTCATTCGGGTTGCAAAAGAAGTCGTGAATCGTTATACTGGATGTTGCTGGTAAACTATTACTGTAACTACCAAAGGTGATATATACTGTTTTATTAGTGTTCAAAGAAAGGTGGTTACGGCAAAGCCATATCATTACTTTATTTACTTCAATATTTGCGACTCGTATTGCATCATCCCAATTCTTTTCTCTAATAAGTAAAACTGTATCATCAGCAAAGGAATATAAATTTGCATTGAGATCTAGACTAAAAATATTATTCAAATATAATATGAACAGAATTGGGCCTAAAATAGTGCCTTGAGGGACTCCACATTTTACATCTTGTTCACAGCTTAATTTATCATTTATTTTAACTACTTGCTTTCTGTCCGACAGATAGCTTTTTATCAGGTTGTATGCAGTTCCTTTAAACCCCATGCAATAAAGTTTTCTCAACAAAATATTATGATCAACTGTATCAAAAGCCTTGGCCAGGTCCAAAAATATAGCGATACAAGGGGTGGAAGTGCTAATCGCATCATGTATTTCATCAAGGACTTTAGTTAACGCGTGATCTGTACTCTTACCCGACTGGAATCCAAATTGATTCGGATCTATCAATTTATGCTTTTCAACGAATTTAATAATTCTCACTTTCAAAATTTTCTCAAATACTTTCGCGAAGTTAGATATTAAAGATATCGGTCTATAGTTTGTCTTTTTATGTTTATCTCCCGCTTTAAAGATGGGTATAATCTCCGCTTTTTTTAAAAAATTTGGAAAAGTCTCTACTTCGATAGAAGAGTTAATTAGATACACGAGGGGTTTAGCAATTAAGTCAACTATCCATTTCAGCATCGAAACTTGCAGTTTATCTATCCCGGATGCTTTGTTAGATTTCAACTCAAGTATGATTTTTATAATTTCAGTTTCAGTCGTAGGATAAAGAAAGATCGAATGTGGGTTTGAAAAATCATTTTTAGTGTCATACGTGGGAACATTTTCAAATTTTTTAGCCATTTCCGGGCCGATGTCAGCAAAAAAATTATTAAATTCATCAGCGATTTTTCTTTCATCATTAATGTACGTATTTTTTCCTTCTGAAAATAATTTTTGGATTTTGTATTTGCCCGTGCTTTTACTTTTTACTTGTGAGTTCACAAACTCCCACAATTTTCTAGAATCATTGCCTATACTAACTAAAATATCATCATAATATTTTATTTTAGCTGCTCGTATCAAACTCTTTAGTTTATTTTTATACGCAATATAATTGCATCACATTAATCAAATCTACTACCGTCGTAGCGCCTCTGTGAGCCGATTATCTTCTTCTTCGAATCGCGCACCTCTTTGAATCAGTTATTTATCGTGCCTAGTTTTAGGATTATTTTGTAAATATTTTTCTATTTATATTTAACTCTGCATACTTTCAGGAACAATTTTTTATATTTGTAAATGTTTGACAGAGAAAGCTTAGGGCTATACTATCAGCGCCGGCCTTAGGGTAGAGCGAGTGGACCGGCTGCTCTAGGCGCCAGGCTGCAAGGGGCGCCAAAATAAATGCGAAACCCATTTCGAGTGAAAAATAATATATTGATGGCGCCTTTTGAGGGTCGCGAGGCTGTACGCTGGGCGTACGTTGTTTGTAGTCAGCCTAGTGTATGTGCTCATCAATATGCATCGAACACTGTCCAAGCAGGTAACGCTGACCCAAGATAGATCGTACATGACCTAGGCCACATTATGCTCGAAGTCCATAGAGCAGACTGGAATACGGCGGATCTAAGAAAAACAAACTCGATAAAACCCGAAATCCCAATGTGTAAGCAATCATACTGAAGTGATTAATGGTACTGCATGAATGTACTACTGCCATCGGCGGCGACTGTCCTTTCTCGGGCAACTCGGGAGACCATCAAAAAATCTTTTGAGGATGGAGCACTTCTCAACGCTCTAAACACTTCTGGGGCGTCCATAGCCTCCAATAGGACGATCTACAAGGCCAATTAGATATTCCGGAAAACATACAGTAGGGTACCGAATGTGGCCCCAGTAAAGGCAAGTCTTCGGCCTCTTCAAGGAGGGTAGTCTCTTAGAACACGTAAGCCGCGATGGAGTACGCTGAGATCACTTCTTTATTGGAAGAAGATATCCTTAGAGGCCCACCTGCGGAAGAACAGAAGCGGGAAAGCGACCCAAAAGAGCGACCGTTTAGGATGACGTGGTGGCACAGCCCAAAAACGTTTTAGGCGATTTCTGAAAGTTGGCTACTCCCATGTAGAGTCTGCTAGGGTCTGTATGGCACCCGAGGAAGAAAGGGCTACTTATTCTCTTAACAAGAAGAAGGTTAGGTCCTCTGGATCTTCTCTAGGGCGCAATAACTGTGTGAAAAGGATGAAGGCCATATGGTTTGAAAAGCCTTCAGAAAGGAAGTCGCACGCACCCATAATGAAGCATAGAACTGCTTCAAAGTCAAATGTCAGAAAGAGTCAGAATGGGCGTGCTTGCGACTGAATATCCGGAGACTGTCTTGACCACGAAACAACTAGTTGCTGCGTTAGAAAGTCTTCTGGAGGGGGTATCCCAGTTGGCTCAGAGCTCAGAACAGCGCAGGTACTTAGACGTCGCTGTAGGCGAGGACAAACTGGCGCGCACCTATGTTGCGGTCGGGTAATTCCGGGCGGCAACAGAAGTCCTCCACTGACATTATTTTGAAAAGGATAGGGGTCCAAAACACGACCCTCAGGGTTTAGGAGAGTGATACATAAAGTGCATCACACACCATTGGCAGAGATGACGTTCTCGATGATCAGGGCAGCAGAAAAGCCCATGACCAAAGTTATCCCAGCCCGAGTTTTCGTGATCCGGAGGCGTGACCTACGAGCACCATCTTGTTTAGAGTGGTGAAAAATATATATTTTTTCTTATATCTCGAAAACCGTGAGTGCTACAGAATTTTTGTAAAAATACCATTTCCAAGATCACCAAGCCAGTAAAAACCCCGAGGGTAAACTGAAGACTCGTAGGAGTCTACTCCGGGAATGGAAGAAGAAAGTTTCTCGAATGTCATGATGGTGAACACTGCATTTTTTGGGCTGGTAGCAGGGGAACCTTATTTTAACGAGGAGGTGACTCTCCCCAGCATCCCAACATCGCTGGTGACTGGGACCAACTCTAATTCCCCACAATCTGACATAAGGGATCACATTGCCTCCAGAGGCTAGTGCTGCGGGCGAAACGATGGGAAACCAGCTCCGGGAAAACATGCTTCCCCTATTGTCGCTGCCGGCAGGACTATGACCCTAGAACCACCACCGAAATCTTTAATGGCAGCCTCTAGCCCAAAACGGCTAGCAAAAGGGGGGCATAATCCCCTAAGGAAATGAACACTGCTTCCTATAAGTCCAGATAAACCTTTATCAATTCAAGGCTGCCTCGGTAGTGCTCGAAAAAAGGTTCACCTAGAACAACCGGAAATACAATTTAAATGATGTGAAAGCGTCGACCAAAGGGCGCCGAACGACCTGCGCTGTATACTATACATCCTTAGGGTTGGCCTTTTGCTAGTACTATTCTTCAATTCAATTCAATGCACTGGATGACAATAAAAAAGGGTTTTCACTGCTCTAACGTGGTTAAAAAAAGTACCAAGAAGGAACACCATTGTTTTCCTCGAACTAAGCTTACTTCTAGACATTGCACCGTCAGGTGACCAATGACATTACGACGCCTTAAAACAAGGACTCTGGAGATTATAATGATAAAAACGCTTTAAGAAGAATGGTAAAATTTTATGGAACGGTATGTTTGACCGTCGGCAGGGCCAGCGTTTTGTTTTTCTTTTGCGCCCGGTGCAGGTCCCGGTCCACTGATTCTGGCTACAAGGGATGTTTGACTTCTCATTTCGTTTATTTACCTCTTTTAACAAATCTCGGAACCCGAAATTATATCAATCCCAGTAAATAGCAGTAAACAATAGAGAACCATCGGAATAACTTCTTCCTTTGTGTGAGTTGATACGGTTCTTTTTAAAGAATTTTAAAAAGCGCTCAAGAGCAGTATGTATACATTTTCATTCACTTGGCGGATTTTTTCTCCCCAATTTTTACTTCTGATTCTGAGACGAATGTCTGTTTCTTCACTTTTTGGGTAAAAACTTACATGGGCAGAAATTTTATAAAAATCTCGAAGCTAAAATCTCAGGCAAGTTCCTGCACATGGGGAATTAGAATTCCTCCAGTTTTTCTTACCGGGACAGAAATTCGGTAAATTTGTGAATTTCTGGCGCCCGCGCGATCCACATGAGTTCGGAGACAGACGCGCAGAATTTTTTATATAGAAAATAAACTGAAAAAATAAATCAAGGTAATAAAAGTGAATACCTTTAATATATGAAAGCTATGGAAACATTTTTCAATTTTTTTATAATCTTAATTTCTAAAATTGCGCCTCTGTCCAGTTGCGCCCGGTGCGAGTGCACCATTTGCACCTATTGAAACGCCACCACTGAAGTTTATTTTTAGTCTCTAGGGAAGGAAGTTCACTCTTTCGAATTTGAAACATAAAATAGATACAAAAGCCTCAAAACAAAAACGGCAGAATGAAACCTTCCTCTAGTTCAAACAATATTTTCCTAATCGATTTATACTTAAATTTAAACCTATAACTAGAAATGGGCTCTGGAAATTGTTCTTGTTAATCCTTTTTCTATAAAAAATAAAGCATTAACAACAACAACTAGAAATGCTCTCAAAATTTCCAACACACAACGGTAACAATATCTACTAACAATGGCAGAATTTCAGAGTGGAAATAAAATCACCATAGCACGGATGCATGCGTGTACGTACACCTTGAGGCAAAAAGCGAAGGTAAAAATCAATTTAATCCAACAACAACAACAAAGACCAGAGTACCTGTAAGCCCCATACCACAATGGGGTGAATACAGCCAGGAAATAGCGTCATGCTGGCCACACTGCTGCCCACTGTGCTGGTGGATTAAGCAACAATCCAAAGTTCCATCACAATGCAAAGCCAGCCCGTCTAGCTATCAACGGCATTAGTAACAGCACATAACAAACACGGTGAGCCAATAACATTGCGAATTCCGGTGGGGACCTGCTCCCGAGTACACGTCCTCATTCGTTACAGGGGGTACCTACCTGCACGAGACTAGGGGATGCATGGTACAACAACAACAGTGGGAGTTATTGGCTAAAATGTAAGCTAGAAGGTAGATTGGAAAAGGGGATGTTATTAGTTGTTCCACCCAGGTGACTTAGAAATTAAAATTATGATAGAGATAGAGAAACAACAACGAAAACATACAAACAGGAGAAGGTATTCCTGTGGATGCTGTGATATACCGATTTATCTAATCTGTAGACATTGATCGAGAGTCCTATTTTCCAAAAAAAAAATCACGTTTGTTTCATTTATTGCTGATCAAATATTGTATAGATGTTTTCAAACCTCTAGACATTTGGCTTCCGTAGCGGATTGCTGGTTGTTGAGAGCAGAACAAGGTTTAGAAAAAGAGTGAATGACATAACTGACCCGATGACCCGACATTGCATCATATCACGGAATCTTCGACAGATGGAAGAGCGCCGGGAATAGACCAAGTAAACCTAACACGTGCCATTGAATATCATCCAACTTGTCCAAGCGTCGTACCATGGCTCAACTAGCAGCGTTCGTATTAGAAGCGACTTATCCGAAGAGTTCCCGATTCGAACGGGTGTCCGACAGGAATGCGTTGCTTCACCACTTCTCTTCAACATTGTGATCGACGCGATTATATGTACATGAAGCGTTCGAAAGACGACTCGGAGTGCGATACGACGACAACGACTTTGTAACCGACTTGATGCTCGGCGGAGATAGTGCCGTCTTCGCCGACACAGATGCCGAAGCAATGTGACATGTTATACGACATTTCCCACATCGCCCAGTCATACCGGTTAAAAATACATAAATGCGAAGAAGCCCAAAGTGCTCACAACGGACGGATCAAGGGCCAGTGTTCACCTCCATGGAACCCAATCGAACAGGTTCCGAATATTTGGGATCCTTGGTTGAGGAAACGAAAGTAGCATCGACGGCTGACGTTCACAGCCGCATCAGCCAGGCAATTGCGAAATTCACCTCGCTCAAGTGGTGCATGAAAATCTAGCCAAACAGGTCCTTGACTGGAATCTGCAAGGATCCCGTCGAGTCGGAAGACCTAGAACAACGTGAAGGAGAACCCTCCAAGCAGAAGCCGCAACAACTGGGAGATCCTGGTCAGAGCTGAGAGCTGTCGCGCAAAACAGAGTCCGCTGGAGGCAACTGTTTCCGCCCTATGTCCCATGAGAGATTAAAGGAGCGTAAAGAAGAAGTGGTGCATATCGAAACGAACAAATATTGCCATCAAAACGAAAGTACGCCTTTATCGAACGTTGATCCTTTCCTTTTTTCTTTTTGAATCAGAAGCGTGGACATTGCTTAAACCGAACGTCAACAAGCTCGAGGTCTTCCAAATGCCATGTTTGAGGCAGATTCTCGGGGTCTCGCTCCGCAATCGCCTTCGAAACGAGACTTTCAGACCAAGATGCGATCAGCAGACACTGATCGAAAAAGAAATGCATAAACGCCGACTACGGTTGTTTGGACATGTTTGCCGAATAGGTGATAGCCGCTTGCCACTTAAACTTCCCTGGCGAGACCAGCCTGCAGGCTGGAGAATTCAGGGATCGGCACCGAAGAAAACCTGGCAAAAAAATATCCAGGGTGACCTAAAGAATCAACGATTATCAGTTACCGAGGCTCGAGACGTCGCCAAAAATCGTCGAGATTGGAAACGAATCGTGAATCGAGTTAGTCGGTTGGATGGTGTGAATTCAACTGATGGCTAAGGAAGGGATAGCAGCATGGTCCATGTGAGAAAATGGTATTAATCCTTAACCAGCATCTGGACTCGAACTTGTGAAAGCGGCTGTGAGTTGATACACGTGTCTACATGGGTTAGTATAATATAGAGCTCTTCAAAGGGGTTCATTCTACGAAAATCCTCTTAAATACTACTTACACATAATGTGTTAACTTGTTGAGGTTGAGTTGAATTTTCCACTCGCGTCACAAATCTCGCAAATCACAAACAAAACACAGAGAAGCTGCTGTCAACTAAATTCAACTACTCAACTACTTAACTCGCGTCATTGCATAATTTCAACAACTCAGGTGGCAAAGCTGAGTCGAGTTAAGTCGACCCTAATTTAATTCGACTCGTCTACAAACAGTTGGACCCTGGTTCAACCTAGTTCAACTCATTATGTATACGTACTAAAGGTTATGTTTACCCGCTTTTACAACAGCAATAAAATCTTTGCTGTGAGTATAGCTGGTGATAGAAAACCTAAAGGGTCATATTGCTTCGCCACATCTGAAAGTAAATTAAGCTGCATAATTATAAAAGTCACTGATGGCAATGTCATTTTAAACTTGAATGAACCTTAAATCGGATTCAATTACAAACTTAGTTTTCTGATGGTATCGGTGAATAGGAAACTCATCAAAATTTACCTACCTACTAGAGATTCGCCGAATATGGGTTCAACTGAATACGAATATTCAGCAGAATATTTGGTCAAATATGTACCGAACCGCGGTTCATTTTTGCTTAGTAAATAGGTTCATATAGGTTCGCCCACCCTTTTGGCACTTCGCGCTTCGGCTCGCTCACTCAATGCGCCGCTCTTTTCTTTTATTGCAACTTCTCGCATGATAGAGTTATCGCCAAAAAATAAGGGACTAAAGAATGTAGAGAAATGACAATTCCATAAACATTGAGGCCCTACGCACATAAGTCGACTAATTTGCAACCTCAGTTGCAAACTAGTTTCGCCAATAGCACCGCTCACAACCAGTTTGCAACCAAAATGAGACCTTTGTCCACAGCCAAGCGCAACAGATTTTTGATCAATCGGTGTTCTGTGCTCACGAGATTTTGTTGAATAAACTTTGACACTTACAAATGCAACGACGATCAACATGCGTTCAAATGCAACTTGGCGGAATATTCTATAAATGGAGTGCATTTTTTTTTATTTGACAGACTAGAGGCTTAGGGAAAGTCCCTTTGTACTGTCGACAATTTATATTTTTCGTATACATACAATGTCGAACAGCAGCTCTAGTCGGAAGATAGAGAAAAGAGAGAGAGAAGAGAAAGAAGGAATTGCCACAACCTTCCCGCGATATTTTTACTCCACCTACTCACAACCATTTCACGACTCTGACATCGGGGCATCGAGAACAACTCGCTGGAGTGTTATGCCTCCTAAAACTAGTTGAATCTCATCAACCAACCGATAACATGCGCTTGGTGGAGCGGGGAATGAGTAAGGAAGGCTATGACAGGAGGAATCAGGAATGTTAGAGGGAAGAAGGGAGAAGTAAAGGTATGTAGGTGGGAAAGTGGGAAAGACGAAGGACCGTGGCGCTGCTGGAATTCGAACCTGGGACCTCTGGGGTAGCAGTCAGGCGCCTTACCCCTAGACTACCGAGACCCCAAACTCAATACACCTATCGGTATACTTTCAACGCCGCATTCGACATTGCACACACAATTATACATTCGTTATTTAGATTTTTGGGCTTTGTTTAAAAGTCGGGACGGAATGCAACTACGAAATTAAATATTAAATGTGGAAATTAGCCGTATATCTTGGAACCGCTGAATGCAACACAGGTACGTTTGTCGCAAGCAGTTGCAAACTAGTTTCAAATCGGTCTCGTTTTTGTCGACTCGTGTGTGCATTCTCAATTATTTTAATTTTTGATTTTGTGAATATGTTACACAAAGAAGTAAATGTTTTACCTATGTACGATTCCAGAATAAAGCCTCTTTAGCATATGTAACTCTTAAAATAATACTATTTAAATATTCGGTAATTATTCAGCAAACTAGCCGAATATTCGGCCGAATACGAACATTAAAAAATACGAGGAATATACCGAATACATTCGGTGCATCTCTACTACCTACCTATTTTTCTGCTCCGAAAGCTTATAGTGAGTCTGGCAAGGTAGTGTCGATAACACTGATTTCTCTCTTCTATACTTTTTCTGCAGCTTCACCAAACCACTCGTTTCTAGTGCACCACGGTTCCCAACCCAGGATTTCTTCTGCTACATTCTTTATTCCGTTTCTGAACCTCTCTCATTTTATAATAATGCTCATTGCAGTTGGGGTTCTTTTTTCCTATCCAAAGCTCTGCTTAGCGATGAGCAAGACTGATCATGCAGATTTATCTGATCTTGCACATTTAGCAAGACCAAAGCAAGACTAAGACTAGACAGGGCAAGAAAAGGCTGCAAGATCAATATAGCAAGAATTTTTGCTCGATACTAAGTGCCAAAAGTCTTGCAGTGATGAGCAAAAAGTCTTACAAAAAGTCTTGCAAAAATCTTGCAAAAAGTCTTGCAAAAAGTCTTGTAAAAAGTCTTGTAAAAAGTCTTGTCTTGGTCTTGCTAAATGTGCAGGACAAGACTATTTGCTCATCACTGCAAGATTTTTGGCCCTTAATGATGAGCGAAATGTCTTGCTATCTTAATCTTGCAGTCTTGTTTTGTTATTGTCTTGTTTTACCTTGGTCTTGCTTTGGTCTTGCTAAATGTGCAAGACTAGTCTTGCTCATCACTAGCTCTGCTTATTGTGTTTTGAAATACTGGGTGTATTTCGTCTATTTTTAATTTTTGAATATTACATGCACTTTGTTTGCACTTGGCCCCTAGACTATCGTCCTGAGACCCATATTCTGAATTTTTCCTTTAGAAGGTAGTGAACTGTTAAGGCATGTAATTGAATTCCAGAGGAAGTTAAACGCAAGTAAAAGCTTCTTGTTTATCGAAAGATAATTGAATTTAAAGTACACAGAACTTTCAAATATCGCACAAAGCATACTTCCTTTGTATCAACAAGCAACAACAAGTCGACTTATCCTTCAATTCTCCTGCAATATCATAAACACACGAGAAAAACTACTTTTAAAAAAACGTGAAACGCTTCAATAACGCAACGAGCAAATATCAAACTTCTATATTGACACAACATCAAAATTTTATTGACAGGTTTCCTGTCGATTGGGATAAGTTTAAGTGTGTCATTCTCCCCAAACCAATATCAGATCACACACCAAACAGGATATTCCCTGATATCCTACATCCTCTCTCTGATATCATCGTTCCCATTACGCCGGCAGAGAGAGAGTCCCGCTTTCAATGGTATTCAATAAATCCTGTTTACAACTTGCATCAATAGAATGACATATCTAAAAGGAGATACAACTACAGCGCATAGCAACATTACAGCAAGCGTCAAGGATTTCGAAAGGAGTAAATTTTTCATTCGAAGGAGTGAAATTTGTGCTCAAGTTTGTTTTTTATTTGTTGTGAATGTTTGTTTTTATACTTGAGAAACTGCTCAACTAAATTCCATGCAAGCATCTTTTATAGCCGCCAAAATTTGCATAACATCCTGCCGGTCTTGCCATAAAAAAAAACGAAGGAGTCCACCATATATTTATCCCGATCCTAGATTATGTTTCGCCCATGTATGTATATACGTGTGCGTGCGTGTGTGTGACTTCAATTTTATTCGATTTTTATATCGGCTGAATCAAAAGCCCTGTCCTCGAGAAATAAAGTTTACGGGCAAATAACGTTCCATGAGAGACAGATACAAGGAGACGAAATCACATCGTCCTGACGCACATAAAGGAAAGATAGAAGAATTCCTTTTCGGGTAAACAGCGCCCCCTCAGACTCCCCGGGTATTAAGGGAAATTGGCAAAGCGCACACTTATGCCGGCACAGAATTGTATCTGAGGGGATGAAATTTCAATAAATTCAGGGAAATTATTTGCTTCTATAAAAGTTGTTAAAAGTTTCCACAACGCCATTATCTTCGAGACGATTAGGATTTTTTTTTGTGCTGCTCCCAGGGTCAAAATATAAAGGAAGAACCCGGCCCTTGGGCGAAGAGGATATCTTTCTGGAGCAGAAGACCAGATGAACGAACATCCTTGCTCCTTGTCACTGTGTGACACTTTCAATCAAAACGGACGCCTTTTGGAATATTAGTGCCCGGGAATGGGGTGCAAATATTTCGTCCTTTAACGGTGCAGAACGAGGATAAAATGAATGGGGGTTTACAGGCAGAAAGTAACCGGTTCCATGGAAGATAAAACAAAATCTAGCAGCCCTTAACTTTTCGGGCCTTTTTTGGGACAGACAGGAATAAAGAACTAGGGATATGGTTCTGCTACACAATTGCGGCATATTTGGAAGGTTTAGACGCTTTAAAAGCATTTCCCTTTTACCATTTTAGAGCTGTAGTGGCCTCTGCCACGTTATCTTCTTATATTATTATATTAATAAAGGAAAGTGTGTGTCTGTGTGTCTGTGTGTCTGTGTATCTGTGTGTCTGTGTATCTGTGTGTCTGCTTGTGCGTACCGTCACGCATTGTAGCCAAACTAGAAGAGATAGAAATCTGAAATTTTTTTTGTAGATGCATGGATACCCCAGAAGGTGGAAGTAAGTTTCCGTTTTTCGCTATTTTGATTAGTTTTTTTTTAATTAATTAATTAGTACGATTTGTCACCATTTTTTACGCTCTACGCCTGGTATCTCGGCTAATGTATATCGTAGAACATTATGAATGCCACCAATTGAAAGATTAGACAATTCTGGTTTAAAATTATTTGTTTCAAATCTCAGAAAGGCGATTTTTCGAAATTCATCCCCTAAGGGGGTGAAATGGGGTTTACCCAAACCGCTGGAGCTATAGGGCTGAAATTTTCACAGTGAATCCCAATAATGACGTGGACATCCACTAACAAGCGATTTTGCGAAACTCATCCCATAAGGGGGTGAAATGGGGTCAACCCAAAACCGCTGGAGCTATAGGGCTGAAATTTTGACAGTGAATCCCAATAATGACGTGAACATCCACTAACAAGCGATTTTTCGAAATTCGTTCCCCAAAGGGGGAAATGGGGTTTACCCAAACCGCCTGAGCTATAGGGCTGAAATTTTGGCAGTGCATCCCTATAATGACGTGGACATCCACTAAGAGGCGATTTTTCGAAATTCATCCCCTAAGGGGGTGAAATGGGGTTTACCAAACCGCTGGAGCTATAGGGCTGAAATTTTGACGGTGCATCCCTATAATGGCGTGGACATCCACTAAGAAGCGATTTTTAGAAATTCATCCCATAAGGGGGTGAAATGGGGTCAACCCAAAACCGCTGGAGCTATAGGGCTGAAATTTTGACAGTGAATCCCAATAATGACGTGAACATCCACTAACAAGCGATTTTTCGAAATTCGTTCCCCAAAGGGGGAAATGGGGTTTACCCAAACCGCCTGAGCTATAGGGCTGAAATTTTGGCAGTGCATCCCTATAATGACGTGGACATCCACTAAGAGGCGATTTTTCGAAATTCATCCCCTAAGGGGGTGAAATGGGGTTTACCAAACCGCTGGAGCTATAGGGCTGAAATTTTGACGGTGCATCCCTATAATGGCGTGGACATCCACTAAGAAGCGATTTTTAGAAATTCATTCCATAAGGGGGTGAAATGGGGTCAACCCAAAACCGCTGGAGCTATAGGGCTGAAATTTTGACAGTGCATCCCTATAATGACGTGGACATCCACTATAAATAGATTTTTCGAAATTCATCCCCTAAAGGGGTGAAATGGAGTTAACCCAAACCGCTGGGGCTGAAGGGCTGAAATTTTGACAGTGCATCCTTATAATCACGTGGAAATGAATGACTCAAAATTTACTTTATTTAGGATTCCTTTGTCACTTCTCTTGATGACATATACACACCAATCTCTGCTTCAAAACTTGCAGATTTGTTGAGCAGAGGTGATATACGCAGCAATTTGTTTACCATGTTTATTAAAAAAATGCTCTATAATAAACCTTTTTTAGGGATAATAACAACTGACTTTTTTGTTTGTTTTCTTTTCAAGGAAAACAGTGCACATAATAAACAGTTTTTATTTAAAGGCGTTGCAAGGCACGCGGGTTTTATGCTAGTATAATATATAAAAAGGTATTTTGTTGGTGTTTTGGATTGTTGGTTGTTCGATTTATAGTACCATACAAAGTAGTCCCAATTAACTGCAAATCTTCACTGTTCTCTTGTCTCTTGCCTTGGAGCAGCAAGGGCATAAGAAGAATGCCAGGGTAGGAGGATTCAGGACTTCCTTACTTTTAACAACGATCATCTGTAATTGCAGAGTGCATCCATAGAATTTAGTTAAGGTTCTGTAGGCAAGATTGCGCGCCTTTTATGCTGGTTACACATTTCCGAACCTAGTTTAACGTAGGTTTGGGTCTGACAAACGATATTTGTAGTACATGATTATGCGAGTTATTTAATCGCGCACTCAATAAATATACAAATAGTTAAACATATTATTTTTCTTATTAAAAACTTAAAAGGTTAGAAGAAACTTATTCCGAGATGATGATGCCCAGCAGGGGCGGCGCTTTCATGGGTGAAAATTGTGCAATCAAGATTTAAAAAAAATTAAAACTTCAAAAAAAAAAAAAAATTGAAAAAGTGTTCCCGTGCCTTCATTGTCACATTGTAATGGTGTTTCGGGGTACTGGTTGCTCTCTAACCTCATTTTTTAAGGCAGGATTACCGGGAGCTCTGAGTTGTCCAAAGTCGCGTGAGAACAAACACCTTCTTACAAAATAGCATTTCTTTATTCATTCACAAAATCCTTATACACTAACAATTTCGGTCTCTTAAATCTAAGTAAATACCGGATACATGTTTACATGTTTCTTATAGTTATATCTAAGTAACTAACTACGGGTTATCTCTAGATACATGCTTCTTACTAATGTACTGTTAAGTAGCTATCTACTCATACTATATTCTACATGTGCGTAAGCTGGGGTCAGTGTTATCACTGGTGCGGTCTAGGAGGATGTGTAATGCGGTGTACGATATGTGGTCTTTCTTGTATCTAGTCATACCGCGACACTGGTATAGGAAATGCTGCCGGGAACAGCGTCGGATCGTACACCACGACACTGGCCCAGGAAACATTCCTCAGGTAGGTGTTATGTATGTGTTGTCTGTGGTCTAACCGTGCCGGATCATGCACCACGACACGGTCTAGGAATCGCTACTTTGGCACATTGTCGGATCGTACACCACGACAAGGCCTAGGCAGCATTCCTCAGGTAATGTGTGTAGGATATAGTGAACCATGCCGCATCGTACACCACGACCCGGTATAGGACCGGAGAAGATGACCTCTCCGGAACGAGCCTGGATAAAGACTCACTTTTGGCCTCGTGAAGCGGTTTATTTTATAGCTAGAAAGCTTGTCGGCGTAGGAAGCTTTAAAGCTTCGAAGTGAAAGATAAAGCTTTGTTAGGAGAGGGATTGTTAGTAACGAATTGTGATTCGTTACAATAAATTACAGGAAGTGCACCTTTTGCGCCTTTTTCCATTGTCTTCTACAGGATTTAGCCGATTCAATTCCATTAAGTTTGCCTGATTTCGTTGTTTACCCTTTCTTGGCTGGCACGGTGATATAGTTCTTGATTTGTAATTCGTATTGGTCGTACAATTATCGATCCCTAATTCGGCGAAAACCACCTGGATTGCCTCTGTTCTGAATGAAGCGCCTTCTATGTTCAGAAAATCTGTTAAGTGGACAGTTTTTTTCTATGCAAGATTCCACCGTAAAAACTAATACATGCAGTGCAGTGACCACCTATGACCCTTCGAAATATGAAGGCTTGGAGAACGACATAGAGACCTCTATTATGGAGATTCGAGTGTATAGTACTATAGATTTTCGGAGCCCAGTATTATGCTGGAAATAGTTTGGAAAGTCGGCTAACACCGAAAAACATCCTGGGGCATTAAACAGCATTAGCGGAAGAGTTTTGTGAAGTTAAAGCAGGGGCGGCGCTTTCATAGGTGAAA
Source organism: Thereva unica (assembly GCA_949987705.1). Lineage (NCBI taxonomy): Eukaryota > Metazoa > Arthropoda > Insecta > Diptera > Therevidae > Thereva > Thereva unica. Next base: position 42,835,913 of record OX465281.1, on the reverse strand, counting down.
TTGGTTTATTTGCACTAGACGCAATTGCACGGGATGCTATTTCAGAAAAAAGTGAAAAAAATTACCCGTGCCTTCATTTTCATATATTAAAGGAACTTCAAAGAGTGTTTGTGTCTTTTTTCATTGTCCTTTACTGCGATCAAAAAATAAACAGCAAAGATGGGGCGCAATATAGCATACTGCACCGGGCGCAAAAAAGTCAAACGCCGGCCTTGATGCCGAGTGTCCATCAGATTGTGAAATTCTTAATTCTCTCTATCTCTTCTTCTTGCTTGATGGTAATTTTAAAGCTGCTACCACAACACCACCCTTCCAGAGCGCTGGTTACTCTGACCAGCCTGACGGGCGGTCGGATCTTTCTTGTCTTCGTTTTTTCCCCACCTGGGATAGTTCCCTGGTTGACGATTGCTGTCGCGGCGAGGCTTCTATCATGTATGCCGGCTTCACACGGTCTATCGAGACAATTCCCTTTGCGTTAATGCGCTAATGATCGGAGGTCCTTCGGTAAGAAAGAACTTGAGTTGTTACGGCAGAATGCTGCTACAAGTTTTACTGCTTCGAATGTGCTTATAACCGCGATACAAATTCCTTCTCGTTAGCATCGTCCTTCCATTAGTGTCGAAAAACTCTTTCGGCAAACGTAGCGCTTGACCATAAACCAACACAGCTATCGACGCGTTGAGCTCCTCCTTGAAAAAGGCCCGAATTCCCAGTAAAACTGTAGGTTGTTTGGGCGTTCAATGGTTGTCATCTAGTCCTTTTAGAATGGCCTTTAGCGACCGGAGGAACCGCTCCACCATTCCGTTAGCCTGAGGGTGGTATGCTGTTGTGTGAATGTGCTTGGAACCCAGAGATCTTGTCAGTTGTGCGAATAAATAACTTCCAAATTGTCTGCCTTGGTCCGTTGTGATCCTTGCTGCAGGCCATTGTAGACTATCGTATATTGGTAAGGCTTCAACCCATCGTGAAAATTTGTCCACAATCGTCAAGCAGTTTGTTGAGTTCCGCGATGGAGGAAAGGGCTCAATAATGTCTATATGGACGTGTTCGAAACGTATAAATCTTTTTCGTTGGTAATATATTTCCCTAGACTGAGCTTTATCAACCTCTAGTTGATGTATGTAGTCTGAAAGGTCTTGTATGGTACTTGCTAATCTATTATTTGTGTCTGATCGTGATCCATAAAAGAAACACCGTGAAAAGATGTTGAATCGTAAATTCGATCAGTTACATATCCCGTAAATGTTCTCTTGTGAATCGGATTGTTTCATAGCGATTACGCAAGCTTGTACTTGTCCAGGCAGTCTGTTCATTCACAGGGGTCACCATTCTTGTGATATGCAGATCTCCACATTAACTTTGTAACTTTTAAGAAACCAGGAGAAATGCAATGCAATTGTCAGTACAGATTTTCGTACCCAAATCTAATTTAATTTCTATGATCCTGAATTGATATTTTCCAAAACTAAGTTGACAGGCTGTCAGATTGCTCACTACGTATTCAAAATGGCCATAAATTTTGACAGATATCATGAACAGTAGAATAAACTAGAGCAAATATTTTCAAACGAGTGAACATGAACTTTTTCCATTAAAACTTATATTTGCTGTTTTTTAAACAGAAATTTGTGTTTAGAATTATGAATAAAGTAGGGCGAGAGATTAATTTTTAAATAATAATAAAATACGAAATATATTTGCCCAACAATGGCTACACTCACTAGTAGTAAACTATTTGAATCGACTGCCTAAAAATTTAGTTTAGCATAAAAAGAGAGATAGAAAACGAGGATGTTATTTACAACTGGTTTGTTTAATCAAAAATACATGAACTTGAGAAAGCTGAAGCATTTTATGTGCGATCCCTAAAAGTAGTCTTTTACTTTACAACCTTTTATCACATCAATAAAATACTAGCATAAAGGCTCGGATTGCAGGAGCTGAAAATGTTCTCCCTTGACATGGAAATCCTGGTATCTCGTATGCTCTCTAGACATGAATTTTAATAAAAATAAAAGATCCCAGCCCCTTGACTCCTTTCCATCACCTGTCTGCCAATAAAAATCGATGACGGACGGCTCAGCATTCTCATCTGAGCAGATGGGTGCTAAAATATCCAAGATTGCATTCCATCCCCTAAGCATCTACTCTCGGCATATACCCAGGCAGGCAGGCAGCCCCCCATGACCTGGTTTTTAGGCAGCTCTCCCAGTATGTCCCCCGGGGGATATCGAAAATCTTCATGTCGAGTCCTGACACTATCCACCCATGACACATGCAGGATACACATATAGGGTTTAGGTTGGGAGGTCTACCACCAGCAAGGCCGCTGCTTGTAAAACCCTGATTAGTACGTGATAAGGGCTGCTGGGGCTGCAATTACGACAAAAAATGTCACCCCCAATGGTGTAAATTGCACGCCCCACTTGTGATATTGTGTTTGATTTTGTGATTTGTGTTCGGCAAATTGTTCGATTATGGTATGGCGGCCTCGCTTTGCAACTGCTTATAGAGCCTCTCTCCTCTTATTTAGCCCTCTCCCTATCTGCACCCTCCGAAAGTCATGCTAACATTCGCCCACAACCCACCACCCCTCGCAGAAGGGTGCGGATTCTTTCTGGAATTCTGTGTGTGCTTTTTTCGCCATCCTTTTATTTTCTCCAACATTTTTTCCCATCCAGGATCCTTGGAGCATTGGGGGTTGGGTACGGCTTCCCCCGCGTGAGAGAGTTTTATTGAATTTTTTCCCCGTGACAGTTTGCTTTTGGTGAGTGAAAGACGGTCGTCTTATTTTCATAAAAATTCACCAAAGTGAGTTGAATTTTGTGTTAAGTTGAGAGGGTTTGTGCTCAAGGGGCACAAGCCTTTGATGTCTTTCAGTTTAGTTACCTTTTAGAGACATTGTTAGCTTTGTGCTTGCTTTTCACGCGCCTTTGGGAAAATTAATCTCAAATGCTTTTGTTTTTAATAGAATGGAGATATTGTGCGGTGGTTTGAATTTCTTTGGGTTAAAGCAAACCTTAACAATGCTTCAACCACTACTCATTTTTTTATAATTCTAATAAAATTTAAACTTTTTTCCAGTATTTATTTAGTATTTTAAGAAACCAGACATGATGTTAACAAATCATTAGCAATGTTTTCTTTAAAAAAAAAATTAATGACCAGAATTTGTAGTCTTGTCTGCAACACGAACAACAACTTCGACCACAACGCTTCAAGGAATACCATGGCAGAAACTTGGATCTATTGTACTATTGTATATCGGGGAGATCCTTTGGATAGATCAAAGTTAAAACGATTATGAAATATATAGAATGTAACCAAACAGTGCTGCTTTAGACGGAACATATCTACTGGCGACTTTCTTGTCTGTTCGACAGATCGTCTCAACAAAAGTATACCAGATGGGCTGGGGCATCCAAAATCGCCTTGGTATGTTTGGAGAAAGTGCCGTTTAGGCACAGACACCGGTTAAAGCATTTGAAGATCCTAACGTCCTTTTCGTCGATCATCGAGTACATACGCTATGTAAAATAAAAAAACACTGCATTTATCATTTAAAAGATATGAGTCGAATAGATTCCAAAAATAGTTTTTTTTTTTCAATAAGCTGGTAGCACTGTACCGTACCACCACTTTGAATCAGAGCCCTAGCTCTCATTCCGTGTGTTCACAGCAGTTGCTTGTATTATATTAATTATACTTTCGAGTGCTCCGTGTTCACTTTTCTTGTGGCAGTTCTAAACTTGTCGTTGGTTATTCGGCATAGCTACCTCTTATGACTAGGTTGAAAACTCATCTCATCTCAACTCATCTCGGCATCATATACGGTAGTCGAAATTTCAACTCAACCTCGACCCAAGGTTGAGTTGAAATTTCGACTACCGTATATGATGTCGAGATGAATTCTCTTTGAGTTGAAATAGAGTTGAACTGAAATGAAACCAAACCTCATAACGAATTAATTTTTGCAAGCAAAAATACCGAAGACAAAACTAACGCCGAAGGCGGACTTCACGGATGGTAAACAAAAAAAAATGTCACTTCGACCCAATTACAACTAAACCAGTGTATATGAGGCGAAATATCAACTAGACCTAGGTAGGAGAGCTGAGTTGGGTTGCGTGGACCCAGTTTCAACCGTTTATGACTGGATTGAACCTGGGTTGAACCTAGTCATAAACGGGGTAAGTAATAACAAGCTTAAATCTGAGGGAAAAAAAAATTTGGGGCTCGAACCTGTTATTGCATTGCATCGGGGCCTCGGTAGTCTAGAGGTAAGGCGTCTGACTGCTATCCCCAGAGGTCCCGGGTTCGAATCCCGGCGGCGCCACGGTCCTTCGACTTTCCTACCTAACTTTCCTTCTTTCTTCTTCCCTCTTTACATTCCTGATTCCCCTGTCATAGCCTTCCCTAGTCCTTCCCCGCTCCACCAAGCGCATGCCATCGGTTGGTTGATGAGATTCAACTCGTTTCAGGAGGCATAACACTCCAGCGAGTTGTTCTCGACGCCCCGATGTCAGAGTCGCGAAATGGTTGTGAGTAGGTGGAATAAAAAATATCGCGGCTAGGTTGTGACAGTTACTTCCTTCTCTTCTTTCTATCTTCCGGCTAGAGCTGCTGTTCGACATTCACTCTATACGAAAAATAGATAGATGTCGACAGTACAAAGGGACTTTCCCTAAGCCTCTAGTCTGTCACATAAAAAAAAGGAATGTTTTTTTTTTTTTCATTTCCCAATAAAGCTTAAACACCATTGCATTAAACACCACGCTTTTATACTAAGTTTGTACATACATGTGGTATGAGAACGGGAGAGGAACTGGTATGGGAACGGGAGCGCTGTAAGCTGATTAAGGAGTGCTCAAACATCGCTATTGGAGCCCTCCATTCCCCGCAGGGATAGTACCTGACTATTACCAACTCATCAAGTGCTACTCAGCGTATTACCTTTAGGATAACAAAATCACTCGAGTCCCAGGTCTTGAGTTCGTGCATATTGCTAAGCAGTCTGCTTAAAAGACATCAGCGGAAATGGACAAGTTAGAATACGGGGTCAATAGGGGGTCAATTCCAGGGGGCGGGGGGGGGGGAATTCCACGGTTTTAGTCTCTGATTTGTAGTGGTACGCGTACCACGTCATTGTACTTGTCAAGAAAGAAATGTTTTGAATCCTCTCTGGGTAGAGCTTGAGTTTTGATGTTATATAGTCAGGTGTCAAATGACATAGTAGAGAACTAAGTGAATTTATAAATTTATACGTCTGCCTCACACAGTAACGCGCTTGTCGAGAGCCGTTCAGCCAGTTTGTATTTTGATATGTAGGTCACAGAGCCGTCGATGATGAAAAACATGCTATTATCCGGACTTGGGCTAGTGTGGATTTCGTCTAGCGAAAAAATTAAGAGATACTAAATTAATCTACATAATAATTCTCTACAAAAAAGGTTTTATACCCTTTTTGGCTAGGATAAATACATAAGTTATATTTGAGTTTGTTCTGTTGCCGAAGATAAATTTACCACACCGCGGAAGGCGTTTTGAGTCAGATCATAAACGAAAATTCGCTGACTGAAATGAAGGTCATACAAGCAAATGGGGAGGGCACCGTGTTAATAGACAGCGATTGGTGTTGCAACAAATTTTTTTTTATGTCCTCACCACATCACCAACTATGGTTTTTTTTTATTGTAAACAACACAGGTCGAAGAGTCGACGTTAGACCTCGATAGTCCCATTTCTTACCCATGGCTCCTGTACAAAAGTCAGGTCGACAGCTTGGGTGGCCAGCGCCCTGCAAAGGAATGCAAAAGCAACTGCATTGGACGAATTGTTTTCCTCCGGCTCTACCTGCTGCTGGGGGTCAGCAGGAGTCTCCTTTTTCAAGCCAATCTTCTTGACCTTGTTTGGCCGAAGTCGTAAAATAAGGATATGCTCTGCTCTGCCAGCGCTCTCTCGTCAATGGTTCTTCTTCTTTACGCTCCTTTAATCCGTAACATAGGGCGGAAACAGTTGCCCTCCAGCGGGCTTTGTTTTGCGCGACAGCTCTCAGTTCCGACCAGGATCTCGCAGTTGTTGCGGCTTCTGCTAGTCGGGTTCTCCTCCACGTTGTTCTAGGTCTTCCGACTCGACAGGATTTTTCCGGATTCCAGTCAAGGACCTGTTTGGCTAGATTTTCGTTTTTGCCTCGCAAGGTATGGCCAACCCAATTCCTTTTCCTTCGCCTGATTTGGTCGTCTATCCTTTCTTGGCCGCCACGGCGCCATAGTTCTTCGTTTGAAATTCTATCTTGCCAGCGGAATTTTAGGATACGACGCAGGCATCTGTTGTTGAAGATTTGTAGGCGCCCTGGGATGAATTAGGTGACTTTCCATGTTTCGTAACCGTACAAAAGAACAACCTTAACTTTAGAGCTGAACAGCCGCAATTTGGTGTTAGTTGAGATCTCCGTTGATCTCCATACCGGAACAGGCATGCATATGCACCTCGTGCTATGTTTATTCTGGAAGTGACATCTTCTTCTGCACCGCCATTTTCGGTAATAATACTACCGACGTAGCAGAATTTATCTACCAGTTGCACGCGAATGCTTAGAGCAAGAGTTTGACAGTTATGGTCCACCTTCCTACCCATCACATGCATCCTGCAGGTTAACCGTTCCGGTTCCGTACGATCGTTGGGAACCCGGAAGATGATCCCATTGGATTTAGGAAGATCCTTTTCCCTGATTGCTTTGAGGTTGCAGCCCTCACAAACCCACAGCTGATAGCATTTGTCAGCCATTACTAAGTTGATTATTGAATTATACCTCCGTCAATTTTTCTTCGGGGAAATTGTCCGGAACCACTGCCATAGTGATCCCGGCCAACTTATTCCGGTAGGAGGGTCCTTGTGGCTCCCCATTTTCTTTTCTGGGGTTCCTGCTCTCTTAGAGAAACCTCTGGCCATACCAGATGAGTTTGCCATGCAACAGTGCCCACTAGAAGGTATGGGAGCTTTTTCTGACAATTGTCTCGTAGGTCCAGAATCTTTTGGCAGAACGGCGGCTGTCTGGGTTTGCTTCTTGGGGCATACGGGGTTCCTGACTCCTTTCCTTTGGGTGAATTTGCGAATTCGGGGTTGAAACTCTGCCGGCGGGGGTCCCCAATTCTACACCGGCTTTCTTTCTCTTGGCGTTCTTCCTCCGGTCTGCGCCAGATAGTTTTTTCTTGCTAGGTTGCATGGTCTTACCTTAGTAGATAGAACAGTGCTGCCGCCAATTCTTTAAAGCAGTATTGTTGATTGCGAAGTCGATGAAATTTATATTTTGACTAGGTAGGCCTTGAAGGGTCTACTCTATACTGCGGTCGTTAGATGGTTATCCAGGGCACATCACAAAGACGTGATGGTACGATTTTGCCTCCTGAAAATTGGAGTGAATAAAAACATCATTATTTTTGTATCATCCTACTTTTTACTAATAAATAAAAGAGATTAAAGTGAAAATTTACAAAAACATCTGAATTCATCTATATTAACAGCAACTACATACGTACCTACAAAGAACAATTCTTCCCATTTAGCCCTTTTAAAGGAAGCGCAGAATGCACCAGAATCACAACAGTCCTTGGCAGTACTCATTGTTCCCGCCACAATCTTAATGAAGTGGGACTGAAGTGGGGTTGCCATGCTTCTTTTTATTATATTTATGCCCGTAATGGAGAAGTTCTGTAGCCTGAGTCCAGTTTACCCGACGTTTTGCTCCGTTGAACCTTGTGTACTCAACCCACTCAGCATCCACTTATAATTTATTCGTGCTCTTTCAGTGCATCGTTGGCTGCCCCATTCCCTGGAGAGTTTTGCGCTGTTGAAACCATTTTCTGACGTTTGTTGGTGGTGGTGGTGGGTTATAGTAGCATAACTTCTCTCATTCCTGTATAGGGTCGTACCTTATCAAAACTATTTGCGTCAGCCCAACTATTTCCAGGAGTTAGTTTTAGATTAAAAATCTTTGATGACGAATCTGAGATTTGTCAACAAACACTTAAGGAACGAAAGCAATTAACCAACTTAATAAAACTTGAATCTGTCACTCAAACTTCCCCCTCCTTTCTGCACTTACTTTAACAATCCGGTATTACATCGAAGCTCAGGGCTGGCAAACATTATCCTGAGCATAGCAAAAATTAAAGCAACAACTTCCTATGTTCTGGCGTTGTGTTGGATGGAAGATATTTTTGCGCAAACATTAATTTTCCGCCAATGAAACAAGAAACCGCTCAAGTGTCGATGTCGAGGGCGGGGGTGGAATGCGCGGGAAAAGTTTTCTTAAATGTTTGCCAGCGATTGGAAATGCATTTTCTTATCAGTCCACTTAATCTTGTTCTTTTTTCTTTTCCATTTCAGTGACGAGACAACAGCAGTCAATCATTCGGGGGTGGTATCAGTATCACACGTCGGAGGAAGCGACCACGATGGCTGGCGTCGCCCTAGATCCGAATCATCTGCTGATGCCGAAAGTGTTTACATGACAAACGCAGTTTTATCAGAATCCAATTTTTCACATGGAATTCATTCAAGGAAGTCAAGTGTAAGTAGCGCCATCTACAAGTCATGTTTTTTGTCCCTCAGTAAATTTCAGAAAATTTCATTTCTTTTGATGTCGCCGTCAGCGACTTCCGGTACTTTAACAAAATTTTTGATTTAAAGGAAATTTTCCAATCCTAGAAGGAGAGCAGCTGGCGATGAAATAAGGTAGAGAGATAAAAAGCTTATTCCGGTGATTTACAGTTATTTCATATACACCATCTCACACATAGGTAGTGCCAGGATCTAGATATTGAAACGTTCTAAAGGAAGAACGACAACAGAGGGCGGGAGGGGAGAGAGAGAGAAAAAAATATGTCAAACGTTCTTACTGGAAATATGCCAGGCAAGGAAAAGGTTTTCATCGGTTAAAAGGAATCTCCGAAGACGTGGGCTCCAGGAATTGCGTCATTCCTTGCCATCATAAGAGGATACCTACTCGTGTGGCGTCATGTATCTGGGCGCCCACGTATCGATGGCCCCTTCGATTCGGTAGATGAATAATCATGTTTGTGCAATTCATCCCCAGTTTTGGCAATGGGCCTATTATAATCAGAAAATAATTGCATTATGTGATTTATGAAATGCTTCGCTAAAAGATATTGATTGGTAATGGATAAGATACTTTGCTGGATAATAGAGATTTGATTATGGTTGATGGGTTTTCAGTTGTGCGGGACATGTTTCCTTCCTAATTATTAGCTCGGTTAATGCTACCACATTTATCTCAATCTTTTAAAGACTCCTTATCGAGTACTTAATAGTAACATCCACTTAATCCGGAACTCGTAGCTTGAATAAACAACGGAATCCTCGTTGCTTTCAGAATTCACTAAATGATAAATTAACGACGACAGAATATTAGTAGTCTATGAATTATCAGATGGAGCAGCTCTTGGGAGCCACATGAGATCCTGGTAGTTCCTAAGCCAGTTGCTATCCTGCTTGAGAGTTCGAGTGAGAGAGGTATAGGCAAAAGCTTTGAGTACGAGTGTGAGGTATAAACCAAAATTTTGCTGGTGCTGGTCGTGACATTTCTTTTACCCTAGGTGTCTCCACCATTTGTGTTAAGGTTGTTAAGGGCTACCCTCAAGGTGGAGTCTTATCCTCGTTACTCTGGTCACTAGTTGTGGATGAACTTTTGACCAAACTACATATCTGAATCTGGTTTCGATATCATCAGTTATGCAGATGATCTTGCCATCATTGTGTCTGGGAAGTTTGAACATTCCGAGAAGTTTAAAGATGGTGCACCACGAAGGGTCTGTCAAACATTCCTAATAAGGCTGTCCTGGTGGTACCTTTCTCCAAACGCAACAAAGTGGACGTAGGTCCTATATGTATCCAGGGTATCACAGTTGAGCACTCAGACCCACTCAAATATTTGGGAATAAAGTAAGACAAGAGACTGAACTGGAACGCTCTACTGGACTACGCCATCACTAAAGCGACAAGGTCCATATGGGCCTGCAAAAGGCTTCTGGGTAAGACATGGGGTCTTACACCACAAATGATGTACTGGATGTACAATACGATCGTTAAACCTGTGGTCACTTATGCCGCCTTAGCCTGGTGGCCCAAGACTAAACAGGTAACGTTGGTCCTCAAGTGCAGTAAACTGCAACGGCTTGCAAGCCTCTCCATTACCGGAGTTATGCCATGTCCCACAGCTGCGATGGAAGCAATCAGTGGATTTTGATATGGAAATCCGCCGCCATAAGTCCCTTGAGACTTCAGATCTCATCTAACTGGCCCTATACAGACAAAGGACACATGGTTAACCTTAAAAATATCCCAAACATTTCCACTTTCCGCGTATCCGACCATATGGCTGGTGAACTGCGGTTGGAAATTTAGGGCGATTATCCCGGATCGTTCGGAATGGAAGGAACTTATTTTTACTGGGAATCTAAAATATTTCCACTGGTGGTATCGAGTGAAATGAAGCTGCAACCATACTCGCGAGGGAGGTACCTAAGACGTTGGTCCAAACCTAACCTATTGGCAATCAGTCCCAGGCTATAGACAGGCTAAAGAACTTGTAAGACCCTTTGCTTTTCCCCTTTACCAGAGCGGAGCTAAGGCTGCTGGTTGGTGATCCGACTGGCCATGTAGGACTGCGGTAACACCTCCATAACCTAGGACTGTCTCAAGAAACAGAAATCGTACTCTGCATGGAAGGCGACGAGACTTCCACACATCGTCGCTTTGCACGAATAGTGGCACAACTCAAAAACAAATAAATTTACAGCGGAGCCATTTAGAAGTTTTTAGTTTCATACAAGCCCTTGTCATGATCTTGGATTCCAATGGGCTTCCAGGGGTCATTTTTGGAAGTATTAATAAGGAGTTTTGCCACATAAAAATATGCGGATTTAGCTATACTTTTTCAAAATTAACTCGAAATTGGAAATTGTTGAGTTGTGCCACTATTCTTGCAAAGCGACGACATATTCTTTGTGAATGTCCTACTCTGATCTGGCTTAGAAGAAGAACGTTTATCAGAGAGTTTTTGAGTCCTGCTCAAATCCGGTTGTCGTCATTTTTTAGTTTTTAAAAAGCGTTTATTTGACTTAATATAAATTTAACTAAACGCTTAAAGTTAATTATTCTAACCTATTAGTCCGGTCAAATTAGACCAAAAAATAGGTATGAGGGTACAGAAATTCACACCAAGCTGAAAATTGGTAGGATTGTTTAAAGCACCGTTATAAATGAAATCTAAAAAGTCCTCATCGATCCGGCACCTGGAACCTGGATTTACTCGGGATCAAAGGTCACAAAAACGGGTTTTTCGCGATTTTCAGCAAAACAGTAACTTTTATCATAGAATAGTGTTTACAAAGTTTGTACATTATGCGATTACCTACAAAAAAGGATCTTATACATTTTCCCGTACGAATTGTCATTCATGAGATATCGCCGTTTTAAAGATTTAAAGCACTCATATCCCCTCACTTGCAACTTGTATGGCCGAATTGCCATTTACTTAAACTTTAATAACTTCTAGACCGATTATATGTAGTAGAGCAACGTAATTAGGCTCATCTTTTAGGTAAATGTTTATTCTTTTATTTGAAAGAAAGAACAGAAACCTGAGTGACTCCGTTTAGAAGATATGTAGGTTCAAAGTATGGGCAAACTGCTGAAAAACGACCGATTTAATTTAATGACAATTTCACATTTTCGGAATTAGGTCACTCGTAAAGATATTAAATAAGAGCGGCGAGTTCACTGCACCTTGTTGCAGACCATTTTTGATGTCGAAGACCCTACTTGATGTGAAGTTGCCACTTTTGACGACGAACTTCTTCTTTGAAATCATATTATAAATCATGTATAGCTGAGGTCTCGTCATATCGAGTCTGACCAGTTTATAGAGAAGACCTTCGATCCATACTGTATCGAATGCCTTCTCAAAATCGGCAATCGGCATACTCCTGTACACTGGCCTTTCATGAAGTTGCAGTGTATGTCTGATACCAGTTTGGACGCGCCCTAAAACCGAACTGATTATCGAGAATTATCTTTTTTTCCTCAACCCATTTGGCCAATGATCTATTAATGACTGTTTCAAAAACCTTGCTGATATTCGGCAGCAGACTTATTGATCGGAGATTGGCAGGGTTAGTTTTATCTTTACCTTTTTTAGGTATAGGATACACTACCGCCGTTTTCCAGTGACCTGGGAAATGGGCGTTGTTTAATGCATTATTAAACAAAGTGGTGTATACATATGTCTACAGCCACCAGGGGCAGATGTTTCAGAGCTATGTTCGGGATACCATCTACTCCAGCCGATTTCTTATTGTTCAGACGACGGAATGTTAGCAGGAGGTCGATTTTTCCAATGAACGTCGAGTTTACTTGGGCCTCGGGAATATCGTTCGCTGGGCAGTCTTCATTGAATTCGATAATTGCTCGATTCTCAGATTTCCAAGATTCGATTTCATTAGATAATCTCGATTGGTTCAGCGAGGCCCTATTCTCGAGGTCAGAATTCGTACGAGCACAAGTGTTCACCGAATAAATTTCCTGATAGTAGGCCCCCACTAAATCCACCTTCTCCTGCTCGTCCTCTATGCAATAATTATCACCGACATGGCAGGTTTCTTCCGGATCTATGTTCACAGACCTCAGCAGTACCTCAGCAGTTTATTATTATTATTATCTGTGGGAACATGCTCGCGCTATTATTTTGAATAGCGCGAATCTTTCTGTTCCAGTACAGATTCACAGACTGTGAAAGTTGTTGCCTTAATAGTTGTTGGAGATTTTTCATAACCGGACTTCGTCTATCCCGAAACTGACGGTGTAGGGCTTTTAGTCTTGTTAGTATTCGACTGTTATGTTTTAGTAGTGCGTCGATTTGTAGCGTTTTTGTAACAGTCTGTACTGTTTTTTCTTCTTTGTCCTGGGTATGGTTTTGTCCATCGTCTGTATAATGAGATTGTCCTTATTTTTCAGATATTCATCAATCTCATTGTTTGTCAAGTTTCTAGTTGTTGGTGGTAAACGTCCTGTATTCTGTATTGCCCTTTCCATAGCTCTTTCGAATCTTGGCCAGTGTGTCTTCTGGTAGACAAAAGGCTGCACTTCGCAATATTCAAGAAGCTCTATGGAGTCGTCAGGGACTTGTATTGTTATCTTGAGTCCGTAATGGTCACTGTCGTATGGTACTGTGGCTAGACAGTTTGTTTCGTTCGTATTTAGTCCTGGTAGACCCATCTAGACCAAGAGCCAGCGACGTTTTTCGGGTTGTCATTTCATTAGTCATGAAAATTTCCACACTGAATCTTATACACCTGCTTAACAATAAAAGCCAATTCTGGCAGCCCCCAGTGGCCGGAATGTAGTACCCTAAAATTACAAAGGGGGTAGGAAATAAAGTTCAATTTTGTTATAGTATTAGTCATGAATTTTCAGGAGATTGTTTTTGATGGTATTCTCTATTTATAAAAAATATTGCCAGAACATTTCCCCTTCACCAAAGTGCCGCCAGAACGCTGTAAATATTCATTTAATAAAACGCTATTTTTGTTATTTCATTATAGTTGAGTCGTCAGAGTCAGACTAAATGTTAACTGACGAAACTTTTTCTAAAAATATAGTTTTTCGTGAGTAGAATATGTTAAAAAAGAGTTTCGGAAAATTGGTTGTACGCTACCCCTAAAAAACCCCCTAAAAACAGAAAATTTCGTTTTTGGCTAATATCTCTTAAACGGTAAGTCCTATCCTAAAATATTGTTTACAAAGTTTGTAGATCATGCAATTATCTACAAAAAATGATATTATACATTTTCCCGTGCGAATCGCCGTTCATGAGATATCGCCGTTTTAAAGATTTAAAATACTCATCCCCTAATTCGCAACTTGTATAGGTCGCCAGACGTTCAATAAATCCTCTGTTGGCTAATATTTTCAGAGGTGATTCCAGGATGGTTTTGGAGAGAAAAATTGTTCTACAGAGGGGGCTATCCCCACTATCCACTACGATACAGGGTGTTTACGAAAGAAAAAAATGTATTTTTTTAATATTTACTTAAAGTTGAAAAACTCCTAGATGAATTATCGCAGAGCAATGTAATGCGGATAAATGCAAACACCATTGAACGGACTGCGCTGAATAACCGTGACGTGGAACTGGTAGATAAATTCTGCTACCTCGGTAGTATTATTACCGAAAATGGTGGTGCAGAAGAAGACGTCAGTTCCAGAATAAATAAAGCACGAGGCGCATATGCATGCCTGTTCCGCATATGGAGATCAACGGAGATCTCAACTAACACCAAATTGCGGCTGTTCAACTCCAACGTTAAGGCAGTACTTTTATACGGTTGCGAAACATGGAAAGTCACCCAATTCATCACAGGGCGCCTACAAGTCTTCATCAACAGATGCCTGCGTCGAATCCTAAAAATCCGCTGGCAGGATAGAATTTCAAACGAAGAACTATGGCGCCGTGCCGGCCAAGAAAGGATAGACGACCAAATAAGACGAAGGAAATGGAATTGGGTTGGCCACACCTTGCGACGCCAAAACGAAAATCTAGCCAAACAGGCCCTCGACTGGAATCCGCAAGGATCCCGTCGAGTCGGAAGACCTAGAACAACGTGGAGGAGAACCCTACTAGCAGAAGCCGCAACAACTGCGAGATCCTGGTCGGAGCTGAGAGCTGTCGCGCAAAACAGAGTCCGCTGGAGGGCAACTGTTTCCGCCCTATGTCCCATGAGGGATTAAAGGAGCGCAATGATGAATGTAATTAGGTTCATCTTCTAGGTAAATGTGTATTATTTTATATGATATTTAGAAAAGGAACTTGAGTGACTCCGTTCACAAGTTATGTAGGTTCAAAATATGACCAAAATGCTAAAATATTGGAATTTTTCTGAAAAAACGAAGAATTTTGGGATTTAGATCACACTTTTTAATTCCCCCTCTGTAGAACAATTTTTCTCTCCAAAACCATCCTGGAATCACCTCTGAAAATATTAGCCAACAGAGGATTTATTGAACGTCTGGCGACCTATACAAGTTGCGAATTAGGGGATGAGTTTTTTAAATCTTTAAAACGGCGATATCTCATGAACGGTGATTCGCACGGGAAAATGTATAATATCATTTTTTGTAGATAATTGCATGATCTACAAACTTTGTAAACAATATTTTAGGATAGGACTTACCGTTTAAGAGATATTAGCCAAAAACGAAATTTTCTGTTTTAGGGGGTTTTTTAGGGGTAGCGTACAACCAATTTTCCGAAACTCTTTTTTAACATATTCTACTCACGAAAAACTATATTTTTAGAAAAAGTTTCGTCAGTTAACATTTAGTCTGACTCTGACGACTCAACTATAATGAAATAACAAAAATAGCGTTTTATTAAATGAATACACTGTAAATCTCAGCATTGAAAAGTGTTTTATTTCAAAACGCTTAATGTGTTTTATTATGACGTCACCCATTTGATTAACATTGTAGATACTTTTAAAACACTTCCAGGCGTTTAAAAAATGTCTACAATGTTAATCAAATGGGTGACGTCAAAATAAAACGTTTTAAGCGTTTTGAAATAAAACACTTTCAAAAGTTGAGATTTGCAGTGTATTTACAGCGTTCTGGCGGCACTTTGGTGAAGGGGAAATGTTCTGGCAATATTTTTTATAAATAGAGAATACCATCAAAAACAATCTCCTGAAAATTCATGACTAATACTATAACAAAATTGAACTTTATTTCCTACCCCTTTGTAATTTTAGGGTACTACATTCCGGCCACTGGGGGCTGCCAGAATTGGCTTTTATTGTTCAGCAGGTGTATAAGATTCAGTGTGGAAATTTTCATGACTAATGAAATGACAACCCAAAATATGTCGCTGGCTCTTCCTCTAATCCGTGGGTCTAGCAAGCACAGATCTAAAAAAGATCCACCGCGTGGAAATGATGGTATATCCGTAGCGAGGAGATTAACTTTCCGCTGAATTCTTTTCTGGCCCAACCAGTCATTCAGTTGGTTGCCCCTTGTGTTAGCCGTTTGATTTCCCCAAGCCGCATGCCGTGCGTTTAAATCTCCGGCCAACAAATAAAAATTTTGCTCCGACTCCAGGCGAAGAGTATGAAAGAGCGAGTTCATTTCCTCTATAAATAATCTTGGTTGAGTTGTTTGGGGTGCGTACGCCGCGATTAAATACAGTCTTCTGCCACTAGACAGGGGAATGTATATAACACACGATTCCAACACCCGAAACTTTTCTATATCCCTACTATACATGATTTTATGTTTCAGGGAGGTCTTTATTAATATTAATAGGCCTCCGCCTCGTATGGAATTATGTGGACCGCGCCTAATTACCACATAATCCTTGTAATCCATTTTGTGCCTCTCGTTTAGTTTAGTTTCACTAGCGAAAAGCACATCCGGATTTTGGTTCTGCAAGAGGGTTAGTAGATTCGCCCTTCTCTCATTTCGTATCAACGAGTTGACGTTCACCGAAATGACTTTGATCGTGTCCTCTCCGAATAGTGCCATTAAAGCAATTTACCCGGAAATGGTTTCTGTCGATAACGGAGCATTATAAACAAAATCTAAACGAACTGTTTGCTCGCTTAATTGTTGATGGAGCTGCGCGATCTGCCCTTGTATGGACAAGAGGACCGCTTTCAGCTCACTATCTCCAGAACTCGCTGCCGTGGCAGCCTTTGGAACTTGTTGTTTTGTAGGCTGGGCTCCCGCTGCCATTTGGGCAAAGGACATTCCAGGCCTTACAAAATTGTTTATCAATTTTCTCTTTTGCGCTTTTTGAGTCTGGATTTCCTCTTTACGCATTTGTATTCTTTTTTTGAACTCTGCATATTGTCGTCATTTAAAGACCTTCTTGCCTTCATCCGGAAGGCTGATAGTCTGCTCCGCTAGTGGGGTACGTACCCAATAGGCTTAACTTGGTCGCAGTGTTCACCATGTGGGTTGCCCCCCCTCACTCCTTAAAAAAAAAGTTAGATAACCACCCGGTGACATCGAATTTCTATTCATTTTATCTACCTTTTGTTAGCATCTTCCATACTACTTGCGAGACGACCATAGGGGATTCGGGCTGGGGCCTGATCCAAGTTATGAGGAGTGCAAATGGAAAAACGCCTTTTTTTTATATTTTTAGGCTTTAAGGTGCAAACAGATTGGCGCGAGCGCAGACGTTCCATGTTCCGTTGCCTGAGTCATTGCTGTTGAGTCCGTCCTGTCCGAGCCCTGTCTTGAGGACGGGTGGGTTTTTACGATGGAAGGTTGTCAGCCTGCCGCCCAGCCTCCAACCTATTTGCTTCGTTTCAAGGTGCGAACTCCCCCCCCCCCTTTTCATCCTCCTTAGTCTGTTACTCTTGTATAGACAAGAACATCCAGGTCACCTGATGTAAAATCGGGGAAGTGGAAGTAGGTTTCGGCAGCATATCGGAAGATCTTGAATCGCGTAGACGTAGGTGGCGTTTCTCAGGATTTATATCTTTGATGTACTGGCATAAACAAAGGTCTCTGAGTCCGTTAATACCATTTGACCCCCTCCGGTCCTGGCTTGCCAAACGGTTTATGCTAGATAGTAGACAAAAAATAATCGACAAAAACCCAAAAATTGGGGGGGCGGGGGGGTTATCCCTGACTGTTTACGAAATCCGGCCTTTTGATTGTGGATTTTAGGGGAAAAAATAAATAGTATATGATGTGAAAACCAGAAATAGAGGGGTTAGGTTTTAAAAAATATTAAAAGAAAGAAATTTTGCAAACTTTTTTTACTCTAATTCAAAAATCAGGTCGTTAAGGTCCTTTTTTCTGAATATTTTTAACATCTTTAAAGATTTCTTCAAAAATCCGTAAAACATTCCAAAAGTCCAGCTGCCTTGATTTTTTTGCTGTTTACCATTCAAAAATAAGTTCATGATCGGCTTTTATTCGGTTTTTATTAGTATAAAAACCTATCAGTAAGTCACAGTGACAGAGATCAGTGACACAATAGCTGCGTTGTGTCAAATGGTGAGTCTAAGTAGAAGTAGTCACTATTAGGCGGTTTGGATAGGTTAGGTATAGGGATACCCGCGTATAATGCGAAACGGATACGGAATTGGTGAAGTGTACCTACTCGATTGATTACTCATGAGTTAAATTGAAAGAAAATTACTCAATGATTAACTTCTACTCGGTCCTTCAACTAAGTACCAATAACATCCAATGCTGCTTAACCTGGAAACGAAAACCATTCTACAGAGTATGGTTAATGACACCCTGTATGGCCACAGAGATAATTCGCCGTCTTCTTTCAAACAAATTTTTTTTTTCGTTAACGCCCTGCCTCTTAGTGGATAGTGGGGATAGTGCCCTCTCTAGAATAATTTTTTTTTCTCTAAACACAAAGGATTTATTGAATGTCTGACGACCTGCAGAAGTCGCTAATGAGTGGATATGAGTATTTTAAATCTTTAAAACGGCAATATCTCCTGAATGGCATTGCGTATGGAGATAATCGCATTATCTACAAACTTTGTAAACACTATTTTATGATAAGACTTACCGTTTAAGAGATATTAGTTTAGATATTGGGGGTTAAAGTATCCTATTCAATGGACAAAGTAAAGAATCAGTGTCAGGATTTTTTTTCAATTAAATATCTCAATTAACTGGCCTATTCGAACTCTGAACCAATGAGACACTAGTGTTCACTAAACGGACGAGTGAAAATAGATTACTTCATACAGACATACATACATACATATGTGTATATTAGAATATAGAAAAAATTGTCCTTAACAAGCCCAAAATTAAATTTTCGTAACCAATGCAACAATTAATTGCAATATTTAATTTTCTTTTCAGATAACAAATACTGGAGGCCTAAAGAAATCACAGAAATGCTTTGGTGGAATTAAGGAATGGTGTATTGCGTGGTGGCATTCTGGCCGCGAGGATTCAGACGATTTTGGGTACGAACAAGAGGAACCATCGGATTTAGGGTATGCAACACCTGTATCCATAGAAACTCCTTTACAAAGCTCCGTATCCAGGTAGTAAAGCTATAAAGATCATAAAAATCACGACTGCTATATAAGATGCACCTGAATGTACTAACAATAAGAAGCGCACTATTTACTTGTCTTGTTCTTTAATATTTATTTACTTGTTTGTCAATTTTTTAGTTTCGTAGTCAGTCTCTGCTTACTGTGCTGTTCCTCCTACAGTAGTTTGCCGTGAAAAATCCTATCTGGAAATCGCATTGAAATTTAGTTTTAATTCTGGAGCAGAACTTAGTAAGCTAACAAGAGCTGGGCTATGTTCGGCCCCAAGCGAAACTGCAGAAGGAACAGCAAACATTTTGGTAACTCTGAAAGTTTGTGACGAGGATTAATTTCCTAGTCCTGGTCCTTTTGTATGACTTACATGCTCCGGGGACTTAATTATTTACGGTATTAACATTTCAAAATTTGTTGATGGAAGTTTCGAGTTGCTATCAGTAATGAGTTGTTGTGCAGTTCAGAGTTATAAGCAGTAACAGAACAGGAATCGGTTAACTTAATAACGAATTCGTCCTTTTCAAAGTGTACACAAAAGCTCGAAAATATTTTACAAGTTTAATTTTTGTTGATGTATGATGAGTTTGAATTTTAAAGTTCTTTTTTTTTTGTTGCTTAATTTGGTCCTTCGACAGACAGTTTTATTTGGTTAGTTCATCTGGAAAGTAGTTTGAGTAAAAAGTTGAGACAAAGCGAACAAAAATTGTACATAAAGATTACTTCTAAGCAGACTCTAGTTTCAGTTTATGATTGCGGATTTCATGGAAAACGTGTCCACTTGAAATAAGTTTGATTTGAGCACATTTGAAGCGTAAAATCCAAGCTAGTTAGTCAAGCGTAAGAGTCAAGCTAGTTTCTGTCCTTTTCAATGAAACCCACATAAGGCGGGCTCCTTAGCGAAGAGGGCTTTCGCGATTTTGCTGACTAGATGGTGTAAGCAATCTCTGTTGATTTTCCCTTTGTGTAAGGCAACTGTTATCAATGTTCAGGAAGGGAGAGCACCAGCTTGCACCTGATGTGAAGTTCCAGCAGCCTTTCCATCGTTTTAAAAATGAAAGAGTTGAAGCTGATAAGTTTATACGTTTATACGAGGCCACAATACAAAAAAAACGTAGATTAATTGGTTTCTTAGGAACTAGTGAAGACGGCAGATGACAAACGCAAATTATTCGGTTAGTACATAAATAATGCGGTTTTCCCAAATGCATAACCGCATCAAATCTCTATAAGAACTAGTAGTAGTTTTACTTTTCTTCTTATTCTTACCTGAGTAACATTTTCAGGGGGTGTATATAGGGCCCCTAGGGTCTAGCTCCACTACTTCATGTGGACTCCATGTGGGTTGCCCTATTAGTGGCCCAAGGGGCATCTAACGCCTTGCCCATCCCCAGTGGAAGATCTCTAAGAAATTTAAAAAAAACTTCTGATTTGTAAAGACGAGTGTCGTTTTCCAAACGGCCCCCAATTGAGTGCTAATCACGTCTGAAGCTACTTCACTTCCGTAATCAAACGAGAACCGGTCTATTGAATATGCTAAATGATAAATTTGTATGAGTATAACTATAGTTAAGCTTATAGCTTTTTAACAAGCTTTCCAAATACGTAAGGCCAACGTTGGAAATGCCCTACTTCATTTGTAATGAGGTTTGCCTCATAGGGCCCTTACGAGAACTGATAGGGTATACGTCAGTACCGCTGGTTTTTCTTCGTTTGGTGCTCATGAGGATTTTACGGGCAGATCCCTCTTTCATTTGCCACATGGGGCGCACACGCTGCATGAGGCATGCCCCCTTTAGATGCTAGTCGGGTATTGCAATATTTTAAGTGTATATTGTAGTTAAATGCAAACTGCATTATTGGACTGACCTAATAATTTGATATTGAGAAAATAATTAAAGCAATGTTGTTTTTATTTGAAAGTGCAGGAACGCAATTTAAAGACTTCCTTCCTATTTCTAGACTACTATGTTTGCCGAAAATTCGTTAAAACTACCTGGAAACTTTGAGGCTTTTGCACACCATATAATATAAGCTTATAGTTATATATAAGCTTCGAGTTTTACAGTATTACACAACCTTCAATTTGTCCCAGTAGATGGCGTTACGTTACGTTAAGTCTCCTTCGCGTTCGACAATTTCTTTGCAGATGGGCTAGGTTCTAACGAACCACAATTCTTACTAGAATCCTTCTCCAAAAACTTTAGTAAAGCACCAGACCAAAGAGAACTGTTCTCTCTTCGAAAGCTTCACTCCGAAGCTTTAAAGCTTATTTCTCAGCAGAGATTTCCGGCTATAAAAGAAACCGATCCACTAGAAAAAATTCAGTCTTTTCATCGCTCGTTCCGCAAGTCATCTTCTCCGATCCTAACCATGTGGGGGTGTATTGGCCCGACCAAAACCGACTACATACCGAATACCACTGGGATTCAGAGTTGTATGCTCCAACGTAGAAAGGACTGCACCACTTCAAATTAATGCTCCTTTACCTATATTGATAGATAGATAAAATACATAGAAGTTAGCCCTTTGGAGCTGCGTCACTAAAAATTTACTGCGGAGTAAGTTCTAATTAGCCGCTTTGAAGGAAGAGTAAATCCTCTCAAGTTATCCTATGTTAACAAAAACACTATTTTATCATTCATGTACGGCGTTAGTATTCTTGCTGTCCACTAAAACTTGGTAAAATGATCTTGTATAACTCTTGAGGTTCTTTCAAAGGTGTTGGTGTCAATTGCATAAGCCAGTACTTTGGGTGGATTTTTGCTTGACAAGACTTGACTTATAGGGCGGACAGCTCTCAACTCCGACCAGGATCTCCTGGTTCTTGCGGCCTCTGCTAATAGGGTTCTCCTCTACGTTATTCTAGGTCTTTCAAGTCGACGGATCCTTTGCGGATTCCATTCAAGGACCCATTTGGCTAGATTCTTATTTTCGTTCCGCAAGGTGGTAAGGCCAATCCAATTTTATTTACTTCACCTGATTTCGTTGTCTATCCTTTCTTGGCACGATGCGATAGTTCTTCATTTGTAATTCCATCTTGACGTGGATTTTTAGAATACGACGTAGGGATCTGCCCTATGATAAATTGGGTGACTTTCCATGTTTCGCAACCTTAGAACATAACTGGCAACGTTAGAGCTGAGCAGCCGCTATTTAATGTTAATTGAGATCTCCGCTTCTTGCTTTATTTATTCCGGCACTGACGATTTCTTCTGCCCCGCCATTTCCGGATAACAAAATATCTACTAATTCCACGACAAGGGTATTCACCGCTGCCCATTCAAGGATGTTTACATTTATCGTGTGCCTGTTGCAGGCTAAGAGCGGGGGAGTCTTATTTTTACTCGGTAAAGTGAGCTAACACCCATAACTGGATGCTTAACAATTAAGAAAGCCTCACACATTTAGTTGAAGTGCTATGAAACATTTCCTATTTCCATATTCATGGGTGTGGGATCATGGTTTCGTCGTTTCGAAGCAAGAGCTTTTTTGAGCAAGGGAGGCTTGCGGAGGCAGTGCGCGCTGCTGGGCGGAAGTTTTGGATTTTTATTTTTCGGTATAGACCGAAATTGCTCAAAAACTATCTTATACCCCGGCTTCACCGCCCCAATTTTAATCAAGTTCACTTCAATATGCAAAAGTGGCTTCACCGGCATTGTTCAGTAGAGAAAGCTTCGTGTGTGACGTATTACATTTGAAAGCTCCTTTATAGAGATGGAAAATGGAATTTTCAATGCTTTGTGGGATTTAAATTTTTTATTTAATAATACCTATTATAAAATAAATGTAATTGAGTATATATTTATTCATTGACAGACTTCTATACTTCCTTTTTTGATCCATGTTTATTTTTTCAAAGCTCTTACTTTAACTGTCATGTAATAATACATCAGTTGCCATGGAAATATTCCAATTTTTTACTCTCTTTTGAGCGAGCTTTTACTTTGAAACTCAATTTCATGTTCTGTAGGCCCAAAGCAGGCATTTTTTCCTGACTTTAAAATGTGAAAAATGTATGGGAAATCAGGAAATTTTAAAGTACAGTAGACTAATTTGCTCGAACTTGCGAAAATTTGGCGGTGAAGCCGGGGTATTATACTCATTAGTCCGGTTTCGTTGCATTGGTCCTGAGCGTGTAATTCCGACAGGGCAAAATTTTATAATGGATTCGCAGCCGCATTTGTCACCTTTATGAGGAGGGTGTCCTGGTTATACCTATAGATATTACGTCATCAGAATTTTATTAGCGAGATTAAGAGGAACTACGGAATGGTGAGGTATCTTGGCCATAGTCTGTTGCTCTTCTAAATCTTTTTCTTCTTTTGATTAGGTATTGGCTCCGGCCACTTGCTTTACCTATTTTACTTACTACCCGCTTATATCTCATATTTATAGGCTAGAGCGCTTGAAAAGGTTCAAATATGCTTAGGGATTTGTCGCTTAGACTTCACTGTTCGAGTAGGGTTTCGTTGAACAACGCTTCCTGGGTTTCTCAAACGCCTTCCTGCCAGCGATCTTTTAGTAAGGTTGGTGCTCCGTGGGCTCCTCAATTCCACTACGACTCTGCATGCCTTGGCCCCCTTGGTTGGTCCAGAAACAACATAGAGTGGCGGCTATCTGCGTTTGCTTGTTGTCTGCTAGTAGGGTCATTCCGGTTTCCATTCTCTTCTACTGTGGTCCCTCCTTCCTGAAGAGTCATCTGACCGCTGCTGTGTATGCAGTGCTTTAGATGGGTACTGCAAGGGACGGTTCTCACCTAAATGATATGGGAATTGGTGGTAAAACTCTACACTAACATTGAAACTTTCTGTTATAAACCAAGGCATTAACCAAAGATTAAATACCAAAAGAAGACCAAATTTTGCAGCAATTTTGTTTTGTTTGACGTTTTTTAAGCATAGTTTTTTTTTATTGTTGAATATTGTTAAAATTAAGTTAAAAAGCAAAAACTCCTAAAAATATTTTCCAGCCAAACACTTGTTCGTGCTTTAATGGTTCCCGCTTTAAAACGGCTTGGAGTTTTGTGTTTAAAATTCCCACAAATTCAAAGCACACACACAACACTACAACTAACTAATACTGCCATCCCTTTCTTCTTGTCTTTATAGGTGCACATCCTTGAATGTGATCCGTGATCCATATGCTGCGGGACGACCGGGCATGGTTAGTATAATACCAGATGTTTCGCCAACACCAATGAGACCACCATTAGCGCCTCTGTCACAACTCCAAGAAATACCGGGACCACGTGATACACGATCATTACCGAATAGCAATCGCCTTGGCTCACGATCAGTTAGCCAAGATTCAGTTTATACAATATTAATACGCTTACCACCAGATGGCGGGCAAGGAGACGATCGTGCGCCATCAATTAAGATGATACAAGATGATGTTCCTCTTCCAGTAATGTCAGTGCCGCCAAGAAGACCGCTACCGTCACGGGACTCCGAATATAGCTTACCGTTAGGTAGAAGAATGTCGCATGCGCCAGATATACGTATACCGCTGAATGCGAAAATAATACCGAAGCCATTAATAAAGGCGCAGCCGCTAACGCGTCAAGCTAAGAAGAAGAAGAAATCACAGGAGAAGCGGCAGGAAACGAAGGCAGCCAAAACATTGTCGGCCATCTTGCTTAGCTTTATTATAACATGGACACCGTACAATATCCTAGTTTTAATTAAACCGTTAACAACGTGCGCCAACTGCATTCCCCAGGAATTGTGGGACTTCTTCTACGCCCTGTGCTACATCAATTCCACGATTAATCCTGTCTGTTATGCGCTTTGTAATGCATCCTTTAGGCGGACATACGTCAGGATACTGACGTGCAAGTGGCATACTAGGAATCGTGAGGCGATGACGCGTGGTGTTTATAATTAGGAAATTTCTGTGAAATTTAGTTTTAAGTAGGGTAGATAATTATTTTTGGAATGAACACGGGAGACTGACTCATAGGTTGCTGCAGTCGGTATTATGTGGCTGCAAAAAGGACTTTTTCGTTTCTCATTTGCATACGACGAATGGTGGAAATTTGCAGAGGATTTATTGTGAGTATGTGAGTTTTTATAAATTTTATTATTCGAAACAAGAATTGCAGTTAGAAAACTATTTGGTGAAAAAAATTTTAACACATTTTAATAAACTCAAAGAGGCTAGATTAAGTTATGAAGATTGCGTGGAGTTTTTGGAATACCTTTTATTTTCAATATCTATAAACATATTTTTGAATACGATTGTTATTGACAAAAAAAGAGAGGGTAATCAAAAGTAGTCAAGCACTCATAGCCAGCGGATAATGTGTGGGTATGGAAGGTAGCAGTACCCACCCGGAAAATTTTGGAAGGGTAAAACCTGGAATGTGAGAATAAATGAGCAGGTTACAAGAAGAATGCCCCTGGATCCGGCCCATATTTACCAAATCTCATACAATAAAAGAAAACTTGAGCTGCATTATCCTCACAAGTCACAGCGCTGAGCTATCTTACTCGAAACGATGGAGCTATTTCTATATCCTCCATTTCCACTCAAGACCTGCTTCCTTTCCTTTCCCCGAACTCCCTCGTAACCCATCTATCTACGTTTGGGATAAGTCTAAGAATCCACCAACTCTTAATAGACTTGTCTCACTTGTCTTGCCGTTGCGTTACAAACACTCAGTGTGTCATCTGCCGTCACACTGACTTTGTCTCCCCCCTCTACCATATTCCGGATCATAAAGACGCATGCCGCGATATTTTTTATTCCACCTACTCCCAACCATTACTATCGCGACTTTGACATCAGGGCATCGAGAAACAACTCGCTGGAGTGCTATGTCTCCGGAAACGAGTTGAATCTCATCAACCAAGCGATGACATGAGCGGTGGAGCGGGGAGGGCTAAGAAAGGCTATGACAAGAGTAATCAGGAATGTAAAGAGGGAAGAAAAAAGAAGGAAATTGATGTAGGTGGGAAAGTGGAAAAGGCGAAGGACCATGGGGTTGTCGGAATTCGGACCCGGGACCTCTGGGATGGTAGCCAGACGCCTTACTCCCTAGCCGGCAGTTCTATTGATGCCCATACTGGCACTGTGTTAAGCTAGACTAAGCTAACTACCCTCGCCAACAGTCCCCTTCTTCTTCTTCTTCTTCTTCTTCTTTGATCCGTTAGCTGGCGGTCCGAGCGGGACGTCCCCGCAACGGATACGCTGCTGACGGTGCCGCTGGGTCCCGAACTCTATTCACGATTCGCTTCCATTCTTCTCGGTTTTTGGCGGTGTCTCGAGCCTCGGTAACTGATAATCGTTGATTCTTTAAGTCACCCTCGATATTCTTCAACCAGGTTTTCTTCGGTGCCGATCGCTGTATTCTCCAGTCTGCAGGACGGTCTCGCCAGAGAAGTTTACGTGGCAAGCGGTTATCATCCATTCGGCAAACATGTCCAAACCACCGTAGTCGACGTTTTTGCATTTCTTCTTCGATCAGTGTTTGCTGATCGCATCTTTGTCTGACAACCTCGTTTCGAAGGCGATCACGGAGTGAGACACGGAGGATCTGCCTCAACAGTCCCCTACGTTGGGTAACATTCTCGAAAATGTTGCACAAATAACGGAAGCTTCATCCGCCATGCCCTTCAAGTGTGTTTTAAATTAATTTAAGCCTGTGGTCGATCAACACTCCCAGGTACCTAAAGGGAGCTGTGAGTAAATGACCTGTTTCCATATCTTGGCTCTTACGGGAACGAATGACTTTGGGTCATCTGCGTTTTAGAACTCATTGCAATGTTGCAAAGCATACGTATGCTTTTACGAAAAGGCACTATGTCTACGTACTGTAAAGAAACACCTAACTATTTTTTTGTATTAGGCATTCATGCCATACCTTATCAAATGTGAGCTACATCTATATCGGAGTAATGAAAGTACGATTATAACCTTCAACTGATGGCTACTGGTAGTTGTAGAAGTGATAGATGAGGAAAGACGACTAGCAGCCATACCAGAGATCGTAGGTTCCAGCCCCACCTCAAAATATATTAAAGTGCGTGATGATATGGGATCCTTCTGTCTTCTGTATATAATAACTGGTGATGGATTAAAAAAATCTTCCTTTGTAGCCTCTTCTCATAAAAATTTACAAATTTTTTTACAAAAGATTCCACAAAAAAGTAAATCCTTTTCCCACTTTTAGTTATTCCCAAAAAAATCACAAAAGGATTCAAAGAAATTTTTCTCTCAGTTCACTTGTCCCGAAAATAACACCTTGTAACTTCTTCTCTTAATCCGAGTAAGTGATGCCTAAATTTCCTAGAAAGGATGTGATTTCTTGAAGGCTCAGACCAAAGAATCTCTGCGAAAGGATGTCAGTCTGTCCGTCATGTTTTGGTTTCAACAATTCCAGTCCAAGTTCTGATTTGATTGTGATGAGTTTTCTTAGAAAATTCCTCTTGTGAATAAAAACGAGTTTGTATAACATCTGAACTGGCTCGAAGGACATTATGGGTGTATAAGGGGGTTTGTGGAGTTCTTTGAAGGACATTAATCAGTATTACAACATTAATACAGTTTTTTTTCGTAATTTTGTACGGTTTTCGACTATTACTTGAAAAAATTATTTGGAAGAAAATTGTTATCAAATATGTTGCTTTAAGCTTAATAATATTTAGTACTAGGAATGTCAATTGGCACAAGTGAGCATTTGGTCATTATTGCGCTACAATCGTCGTCGACGTATAGTAGTATGATTGCACCAGGTTGGCGTGCAAGAATTTCCATAAAACAAGTTACAAAAAATAACACACAAAATACACAGAAGCTGCTGTCAACTAGATTCAACTACTGAACTCTCATCTATATGTATAATTTCAACTCCACCCAGGTAGTAGAGCCGAGTCCAGTTCAATCGACCTTAACTCAACTCGACTTGCATCTACATGTAGTTGGACTAGTGCTCAACCTGAGTTCAACTCATCATGTATACGTACTAACTGCCATTAGTACTCCTGAATCCATCTTAGGCAGAAGTCGTAGGAGATCGGAGCGACTGCTGGCTGAAAGAAAGAGCCGAACAACAGGGACAGTTATTATGCAGGTATAGAAGCACTAAGCGCTGTCAGATAATTGGAGAACAGGCATCATGTGTCCTGTATTCCGGTATTCTGCGCTAACCCAAGACAGGGTATTCCTATAGTTTCAAAATTTAATCCAATACCTTTTGATAGACTTTAAGGCCGCCTTTGATAGGATAGTCAAAGTGGAACTCTTCAAACCCACGAAAGGATTAAGTAGTACGATTATGTGCCTTCACGATTATGAAAAATGTCATGTCAAGTTGAGATATCCACACAATTCAGAAAGAACAATTAATATTAAGGTGATTAACTATTCTTTGTACGAACGATGTACGAATGGAGTTTGGGTGGATGAAGTGTATTAGTGCAGCTCCCAGATATTTCTTCTAAAAAAAATTGTAAGTTAATGAAATTTGGAATGGGGGGAGTTTAGCAATAAGAGAAAAGATAAGAGTTCCGGGCAGTACTTTGTGAAAATCAAGACACAATTCGATTGAACGGATTTTCCGACGCTTTCCCGGCCCTAACTCGGGAAACGTCGAAATTAGAAACATGAGAATAAAAATAAAGTTATGAATATTCTTGAAAAAAAAAAACGGTCCTATAAGCTTTTCCCTGAAAACCTCACTTTTGATCGGAAAAAGGAGGGTAAAGAAAATTATTTCGAATGTTGTTTTCTTCATGCAGGGTGTCCCACCTAAAATTACAAAGCAGCCGGCTGGGGATAGGCTTTGGATAGACGAACAAAAAATCGTACGGGAGGAGGGGGAGCTCGTAACGGTTTAGTCGCTAAGGCGTTTTGAAATTTTTTTAGTGTCTAGAGGTTTACATATCACCCTGTATTTTAGTAACCCTTTGATCTACTTTCCTCATCATCTTGCAAAACTACAGACACAGTTTATGCGATGTGCAGAGCTTTGTTGAGGCCAAAACTAAGGCGATGTGCAGTACTTCATGTGCTATGTCTGGCGGTTATATGTGCAGTGCTAGGTTCGATTGCTGCGTTGTGGCCGTGCACTTAGCAAACAGCGCACATTTTCTACGTACTTCGTTCGTTTCACTATAGTGCGTGGTCAAATTCGTTCTGAACTTGTTGAAACGCTACTGATAAACTGGGAAGCAAATGATGGGAAACAACTCTCCGTCTAAGAAGTGCTGATGTAGGGTTTGAAAAATCCATAAAGGATAATGTAATTTTTTAACAGTATTTAAAAAGTGGCCAGATTTTGACAACTTCATTTGGAATGGGCTTCATGCAAACGAGTTTATTAGATATTAGAAAAACTAATCAATTTAATCTCAATGCAGTCAAGTGCAAAAATAACGTACGCCATTTTAGCAAAAAAAAAAAACGGCTTGACCAAATTTGATGAATATCTTTTCACCTCGTATCATTTTTCGTTCGCACGATACCGGGTAGGTACAAAAATCACATACTTCGCTTAAGGGGGGGGGGGGAACCTGGTTTAGAACGCTGAAAATTGCATGATATTCGGCACAGTGTTTTAGGTTGCCTAACGTATGAAATGTTTCAAGTACTTTTGAAATAGGTCATAGATACACAGATCTTGCAAAAAAAAATTTACTTTCACTTTATTTGATACTGTTAAGCAATAACAATTCGTATTTGTTTGTGGCACTTCTCGCTTGAAGAGTCTCCACTGTGTACACGATAGCGATCGTAGTTTTCATCTGAAACATAAAAACCAAAACTTTTTCTGTAGCTTAGGAGTTTCTCTTCTATGTGAACCTAAGATATTCAAAGAAATGTAAAAAATTACACATTCTATGACTGTTTAAAAAAAAGTTGCGTTTTTCTGAAGAAATTTTGGGATAATTTATAAATAATAGTTATTAAAAAATTTTTTTTAATGTAATTTTTTAGGTTCACATAGAAGCCTATACTTTTAGCTGTAAAAAATGGTATCACTTATTAAAATGCGACAATTACAACATTTTTAATCGTGTACACAGTACAGAAAAAAACTGTTTTGAGAAAATCGCGTTCAAAGTTTTTCATAAAAGTTGATTGTATTTTTTTCAAACTCACCAACACCAAATGCTAGTCTGCTGTTCCTGCTCCATGCATTAGTCCTTCAACTTCTTCGTAAAACTCATTTTGAGCCAAAAGTTCTTCTTTTCGAGCCATTCGAGCCTCTTTACTACTGTCAAAACTGCGCCGGCCTTGTCGTGATACTCGCTGCTCGTCGTAGTTCTTCGCGAAGTTCATAGCGTGTGACCCAATATTTATGTTCAGGTCACTCATCATCTTCAATGTACTCGAAAATATTTCATTGAATACGCATGCAGCAATGAATGAAGCAATCTCGATGATTTTTGAACCAGCATTTAAGTGCTTTGGAGCGAGGCGCCAAATGGTTGAATTGAAACTTTCGTTTGAGTTTTGTGTGTGACCACCTAAACTTCTTGTTAGAAGATCTTCATTCGATAAAGCTTCGTATATCGGACGTATGTTTTTAATGGCATCGGGATGAAGTGGATCAGGATGCTTGAATTTCGCGAGGTTTCCAGCTGCTTCTGCTTTTCGCCATTTACACCAGCTATCGACTCCGGGTGGGCAATTGTTGTGCTTTGGTTTTTTGTCAGTGGAAATCAAATGATCTAGAGTCGCGATTATATTTTTTTTTCATGTCTTCAACAGAGTTTGAATTTCTACGAATGGCTAATCCATAAAATGTCGTCAATTGTTTGATCAAAGTTGCAGTTAACTTGCCCCTCCCGCCAATTTTCGCAGATTTTTGCACATTCCGTAATCGCGTGCCCATTCTTTTCTCAACATGACCCACACACTTGCTTTTTTTACAGGATATTTGCTTCCATAAGGGTTGAGATTCGTCACAGCCTTGTACCCGAGTGATTTGCACAACATTCACTTTCATGTTTTTCATACCATTTTTCATATTCATCACTACCTTCTTTGCTTTTCCAATAAACACAAGCTTGACAGTATGAACTTTTTATAGTGAGATCGATGACCTTGCCAGTGTAATATCCAATAAGTGTTGCCACTCCGTACAAAGAGGTAAAGCCGCGTTTTTTCCACGATCCATCGGCAGATATTTTAAAATGATCTTCTTTTTTTCCATTGTTAACATTGCAAATTTTTCTTTCTCTCACAGCTTTCAAGCACACAGTTTCAAAAACTGATTTCACTGTAGAGTGTATGTGTCGTATTATCAGATCGTAGGTATTTCGGCTAACACCAAGTCCCAAATCCATAAGTCCAGCGAAAATGTTTATGCCTTCACGACCTACCTATACCTAAGAGTCTCATCACAAAAACGATCCTTCTGTTAATCTCGAAGCCTGTAATAATCAGTGGACCTGAATTTATTTCCCTCCGACCACAGGAGCACAGAACAAGAATCTTGAAGCCAAAGCCACGATCCCCGGTTTCTTGAAACTGAATGTCTTTTTTGCAAGTCTTACAAATCAGGATTTCCGCGAGAGTCCCGAAAACACAAAAAAATTCCACTATCTTATACAAATGTGATGAGGTAGTCGCTACACTATCCAAATTTGCACTACTGAGTTTCCGCGCTGACGCGTTGTCGTTGGAACTGCTGCACTTTTCACTTGAATTTTTTTGGGAAAACTGATTTCCTTGAAACTTTCTTTTCGGCGGTCTTGTTGAACGAGCACGTTCACCGTGTTTTTTTTTGGATACGTATTCATTTCGTATTTAAATACCGTCTCTACTGAACAGAATTAGAATACCGAATAGCAGTTTTAAAAATATGACGATGCGCGCTTTGCTTTGGATAGATAAACACTGAGAAGGAAATTCAGTGAAGTGCACAAGAATAAAAAAAACCAAAGCCATTTCTGCGAAACGATTAGGAATGTGACTCTGAAATTTTGTGGAAATATTTCTGAATATATTTCTAATCGAATGAGATAAGTTTCAAAAAATCGATTTTTTTGACCCTCTAAACCAGGTTCCCCCCAAGCAATATACAAATGGAGGCTATCGAGATTCAGTGCGACTCAAATTCGGAGGAAAAATTCATTGAAGTGCGTGTGCCTGAATTTTACAAATATTTACCAACCAGGTTTAAAAATACTCGAAAATTCGCATATGAAATTATTTCCATGTTTGGAGGTACTATCTAAACAGTTCTATTGAGTTAACAAAGGAAATAAGTTTCTTGTTAGAAACAGTATTGATGACGCTCACCTTGGGTCAGTTTTAAAAGTAATCACTGCAAACAAAATATCTCCCGAAATAGGAAATATATAGTAGCAGAGAAGAGTTGTCAAGTGTCAGAACGTAAACATTACATTTTTCTTGTTCTTTTATATATGTATGTATGTACATATAATGTTTATTATAATGTATTATTTGAAATAAACCTAGAGTTTGGCCGTGGATAGCAGTGTTCGGACGTGTGCTGATCCGGTCCGTAAAGGCCCCCATACACGGTCCAATTGGTTGTACAACGAAGTGCGGTTGTACAACCAAAACTATCGATTGTGGGCCGGTCGGCCGATCAAAATACATTGCGCTTATAGGTTTGATGAAAATCTGGTTGTACAGCCAATTTGACCGTGTATGGGGGCCTTAAAACACGCCGCGTTAAATAAAAAAAAAAAAAAATAAAATCCAATTTTTTTTTTGTGTGAAAGTGAAACATCAACGTCCACAAAAAACAAAAAAAAAACAACAACATAACCAGTGGAAAGAAATATACGCGCGCAGTGTAAAGTGAAGGCCTCATCACCCTTCCAAAGACAAGCGACCGACGAACAGCATAAAGTAAGTTCCCTTTGCTCCCTACCCTCACTCAATTCACGGACCTGCAAGTGTCGCGCCCAAAATCTGTCGGTCGATGAAATTTGCCCCGTTTCAAAAGGCATAACACTTTAACGCAGGCAGATTTCATTGACTCTGATGGTTGCGACGGTTGTAATTCCGGGAAATATCAATAAGAATGTGGCGATTGAGCCCGCGCAACCGAAGTCCCGTTACAAGTCAAACTTTGTTTTTGACCTCTGTAACATCCGTGGACTTCATGCGAACTTTTCTTTTGTTGAGTGCCACTTATCGACTTATGAA
The DNA here is from genome assembly GCA_949987705.1 of Thereva unica. Taxonomy (NCBI): domain Eukaryota; kingdom Metazoa; phylum Arthropoda; class Insecta; order Diptera; family Therevidae; genus Thereva; species Thereva unica. Next base: position 42,802,668 of record OX465281.1, on the reverse strand, counting down.
CCCCCAATCTTCGCACTTAGTGAAACCCAAATATCACCCGATAATGACTTAGGTCATTACCAGGTATCGGGGTTCACTTTAGTGCACAATCTCTCCCCCCATAGGGGTATCGCCATCTATGTTAGGGATGACGTGGCTTTTTATAAAATAAATTCAAGCACGACTTCAGATTTTAATTATTTTTGGATTAAAATCATTTTCCAAAGCCACGTCATATTCTTCTGCTTCCTATACAGAAGCCCTAACATAAGTAACGAAGCCTCCACCTTATCTTTTGATACTATTTCCGAACAAATCTCGGGATTTTTATCGTCCAATCCTGAGTGTGAAATCATCGTTGCGGGTGATTTCAATGTTCACAATGTAAACTGGCTGACTTACTCAAATGGCACCAGTGCTTCTGGCAAGGACGTCGAGCTCTTTGCAGACATCAATAACTTGCATCAAATTGTGGATCATCCCACAAGAGTCCCTGATGCTGCTGGTCAAGGAAGATATCTCCTTGATCTTTTCCTTACTTCCCATCCAGCGCGATATACCGTCACAGTTGATTCACCTCTCGGCAATTCGGACCACTGCTTAGTTAGCGCTAGCTTCCCATTCAAATTTCCCACCCCTCCCAAACCAGTCAGAAGAACTGTATGGCATTATGGGAAGGCCAATTGGCTGGGGCTTACTAATTTTTTCCAATCTACTGACTGGAACCTGTGTTTCCGAAACAAAAACGTCAACGCTGCCGCTATCCGTATCTCTAGGATCATACAGGCAGGAATGCATTTGTTCATTCCTCATACAACTAAATCTGTGAAGGCTAGGCCCAACAGATGGTTTAATCAGGAATGTATGAATGCAATCAGAAATAAAGAAGCCGCCTTTCGAGCTTACAAGAGCTCCCCGAGTGAATCGCTCCGTTTAGAGTATATAAAACTGAGAAATTCCTGCAAAGTCACCATCAGGAATGTCAAAAATTCATTTGACAACAAATTGAGAAGTAAACTCCTTAATGCAACCTCTGGTAGCAAGAACTTCTGGTCCTTGGTAAGCTCCATCAAGAAGAATTTCACCACCTCCACAACTCCTTCATTCATCCACGATGAAAAGGTGATAACAGACAGAAAATCCAAGGCCGATTTATTAGCATCTCTGTTTGCTTCAAATTCTTCTCTACCCCAAAATGATACGCTACCCCCAGTTCTCGAGCACAGCGCTCATTTAATGCCCAGGGTTTTCTTCAGAACTCGCGAGGTGTACAGGTGCCTCAAGGAGCTCGATGTCAATAAATGCACTGGACCCGATAATATACCCCCTGTCGTCTTAAAACAATGCGCATCACCTTTGGCTAAACCTCTGCGCAAACTTTTTGCTCTATCATACTCCTCCGGAGTTTACCCAGACTCCTGGAAACTTGCCCATGTCCAACCAATACCGAAAAAAGGTAACTCCAGCCTTCCCTCCAACTACCGTCCAATAGCAATTACTTCTATTCTCTCCAAAACCATGGAGACGATAATCAACAAAAAGCTAATGGGATACCTAGAATCCAACCAACTTATCAACGACAAACAATACGGCTTTCGACAAAAAAGATCCACTGGTGATCTTTTAGTTTGCCTTACAGAACACCTCAACCGAAGTTTGCATGGATCTGGTGAATCTAGTTTGGTTGCTTTAGATATCTCCAAGGCTTTTGATAGAGTGTGGCACTCAGCCTTGTTAGCTAAACTCAAAGCTATTGGAATTGACTCGCTTCTGTATAAGTGGGTTGAAAGTTTCCTTTCCGGCCGTTCAATTAAGGTAGTATTGGATGGCGTCAAATCTGAATCTCACCCCATTTCTGCGGGGGTCCCCCAGGGTTCAATTTTATCACCGGCCCTATTTCTCATCTTTATAAATGACCTACTTTCAATTCCCTCCAACCCACTTCTCAGCTTCGCTGACGACGGTACTTTACTTTACTCGTACAGCTACGATACAAGACAGACTCATGCCAGATCCTGTCTTGATGATCGGGAAATTATGTCCATCTCTGTTAATAACGACATTGAACTCATTCTAGAGTGGGGAAAGAACAATCGTGTTGATTTCAACCCCGACAAAACCAAGCACTGTCTTATTTCAAAGAAAAAGATCAACACCTCACCATCCTTGAAAGTGGATGACGTGGTACTAAAGGCCGACCCATCCCTACACATCCTAGGTGTGACATTAGCCAAAGACTTGCGATGGAATGACCATATATTCCAAATCGCAAAACAAGGATCCCAGTGCTTGGGATTTCTTAAGAGGTGCAAGTTCCTCCTCCAGCCATCGGCCCGTGCTGTTATTTATAAATCCTACATTCGGCCTCTTCTCGAATACAACTCCCTCGTTTGGGGCGGCGCTCCAATAACCACCTTAGCATGGTTAGATAAGGTCCAAAAAAGGGCCCTTAAGTTAATTAATGACGATACCGCTTGCTCCACCATCGACCCCTTGAGCCACCGTAGGAATGTAGCAGCACTGACCAAATTTTATCGCTACTATCATAGTGACTGTTCCTCCGAGCTAAACGCTCTCCTGCCTCCACGGCAATCCTATACCCGCAACACCAGATTAGCCCACTCGTCTCACTCCCTCCACCTGCAACTCCCCCTTTCACGCACTCAACAAGATATGAATTCGTTTGTAAATAGAACAACTCGACTGTGGAATAATCTCTCGCAGTCAGTTTTTCCGAGCTCCTACAACATCCAAGAGTTCAAACGCAGGGTTCATCACCACCTTCTTCAATACCCCCCCGTACCTTTATAATCCTTACCCTATTCCCCCTCCCTCCTTCCCGTACTAAGCTTACTGCTAGACATTGCACCATGACGTGACAAATGACATGACGGACTAGTAGTACAAAGGGTGACTCCTGAGCTTAGCACTGCCACATAAAAAAAAAAAAAACGTTTCTATGAATATTTTTTTTGTGGCCCACCTAAAGTTAAACCTTATTTATTTGGTCCAAGTTAGCCTTTGAGTTTGACAGCCTTGCATTAAGGTATGTACCTAATATTTTAAAAATATTGGAAATTATTATGATAGCAAAGTCTGCGAAGGCTACAAATGAAACAGAACCGTACATACCAATAATGTCAAAGCTTTTTGAAAAATTTCTAGTGAAAAGAATGAGTTCTACAATAATAGCAAATGAGTCAATTCCAAATCACCAATTTGGATTCAGAACACATCACTCGACTGTGGATCAAATACATCGAATGACAGATAATATCGAAAAAGCTCTAGAAGAAAAGCAGATATGTTATACAATACTCCTAATTTCGGGACGATTGGTGAATATTTTTACACACTTTACTCACTTTACCAACAAATTAACTTAATTCAAGGTGCAAAGTGCAAACACGAACAGCATTTTTACATTGAAAATAGCAAAGATGTTAACATTTTCATACCTGTCAGACTAAGCCACTTAAGCATATTACTACTTAAACATATTACTAGAAAATTTCGCTTATAATGACAAACCAATGAAATTCGTGTTGTAAGGATTCAGGAATCTGAGGGTACTGCGTAAAACTCAAAATTTATCTTATTTTTTACCAGATTGTATAAATCTACATATAAAAAAAAATTAATAACATAAAATTGCCTTCGCAACAAATATCCAGTTTAAATCCACCAAAAAAATATTCTGAAAATTTTCTAAGCCAAGGTAGTTTAACCCTGACACCTTTTGCTACCTTTCACCTGTCTTCGTCCGTAATCAATTTTAGGAAACTCACACAATCTTGAATCCATCTCACAAAATGAAGATTAAAATGTCATTTTATCCAGGAAATGCCCTTTCCTTATTTTATATCAATTTGCAAGAAACCATATCCTGATCAAATGAGAAATAGGTACACCGACTGGATGAATGGTGCGGGGTCGGGGGCTATATCCTTGCAGAATCCCCTTTTCTCCCTGCAGCAATATCACACCTAGCTTCCAGGATAAGGCGAGGAATATTAAAAGAAAATTGAAATAAACGAGACCAATTTATCCTTGCAGTTTCAGCTAAAGAAGAAGGAAAAAAAAACACGAATAACTTTCATGTCCTAGACAAACTCGCAAGGACCTGGAGGTGCGCGATAAAATTGGAATTGAAACCGGAGCTGAGTAAACTTCCGATTTGTCCTAGGTGGGAAGGTTGGAAAAATAGTGAAAAGTGCACAAAAGAACCAGGAATTAGAAAGGTGGAGAGGGGGTGAAATATTCTCTATGGCTCACTAGGCAATTATAACATCCTAGATTCTTAAGGATATTTAATCTGCAGTAAAGGACAATGGGTGCAGGCTTAATACGTTTACACACAGAACTCAACTAGAAATGGGGGCGAGCGCGGCAACAAGGATAAGACCCCAGAAGCGGCATCGGATTCATGGAAGTTTCTGCAAATGGAAATTTATCTTAATCCTAATTAACATGTTTCCTGGCCCCCATTCCTCGCGTCGTCCTTAATTTGAGTTCTTTTATGCCAGAAAATTTGTTTTAATTTTTTTTGTCCTCACATTTTATCTTCGTTTCTTTATCCTTTTTCCGTTCTTTTTTTTGTGTGCTCTCTTCCACTGTTCCATTATCTTTGAATCCTTAAAGGACTTTCCCTAGGCGAGAAATTGTTCGAGCAGAAACTGGTATTTGCTGGAGTATATACAGAAAGAGTTTTCGACTTTTCTGTGGGTAGTAGGTGGATGGGGGTTGTAGTTGTCGGAAGGGAGGTTTGTTTTTTAAATCGTGAAACTTTTAAGGGGTGCGCCTTTGAAGATTAGAAGTTATCTGCGGCAAGCAAGGGTATCAGAATAACTCTTTTTTTAATTTTGGTAGTGAGATATTTAAATTGTGTCATTTGTTACATAAATCTCTTTAGGAGAGTGTAATTAATATGAAAATCATATCTTAAAAGATGATTTTATGCAGGAATACTGGAGAAATGTTTAACATGAACGACATGACGGACTGGTAGTATAAGGAGTGACACCTAAGCTTATACTTTCACACAAAAAATGCTAAATTAAATGTGTGCAATTTAATACATAGAATCTGAATCAGTTTTCGTCGTTCTTGGTATAAGACTTGAATCTAGCCTGAAACGGTAACAAAAGCTCAATATTATTATTAAATCCCCATGCTTTTTAAATAGACTTTTCTTTTGAAAAAGATGAAACCTTCAGAACAGAGGGAAGAACCTGGGGCTCTTCCTTCCTCTACATTGCTCAGCTTTTTTGTTTTGTGAGGTATTAGGTCCAAAGGTACCGTGGTCCGAAACTAAGGGCAGAGAGGCCTACTTCTTGGCTTCCCATGTTCCTGGCCTGGTCCATCCTGACAAAGGATTATACAACTGGGAGATCGTTAAACGGCAGTGCAAAACTACCTACTGCCTTTCACCCGCAACACGATAACTTTACATCTTAGCTTTGCAGGCCCGATCACATTAGCCCATACCATTCCAGCGGCCCCACTTCCACCAGTCTAAGATAGTTACGGCACGTGCCTATTTAAATATACCACATGTTGCTCCCTGTAAAGGATAAATCAAAAGAACCAAAAGAGGTCAAACCAGCTAGTCAGTAAAATCGAAATGTATTCTTTGGTACCAACAAAATTAAAAGAATAAATGCCACGATTGTAGGTCGTGGTGGGGCTCTGTCCCATTATTCTGGTCACTGATTTGGATGAGCTTTTGATTTCAAATGACATCGGCTATCGGATTTGACTCGATCATTACAGGGGTCATGCGACCAGCTCTCCGAAATGCTCAAAGATAGTGTACCGCGGTGGGCCTTTCAATCCACCCAAATAAGGCCGTCCTGGTACCAAGGTAACTCATATAAGACCCAGGTCCTATTTGCACCCAGGATACGACAGTTGACTACCCAGACTCAGTCAAATATCTGAAAGTATTGCTCAACAAACGACTTAACTGGGACTCCCAACTGGCCTACGGCATGAGTAATGCCAATAAGGCTTTATCGGTCAGTAAAAGGTTTTTGAGTGATGATCTACTTTAAATGATCGTTAAACCTGTTGTCCCTTATGCCGCTACAGTTTGGTGCCCAAAGGCCAAGCCTATTAAAGCAATCCTCAAATTCAGCAGACTGCAACCGTTTGCTTGCTTCCCCCAGCAATTTAGCTATAGTGAAGGGATATGGACATCCTCAACCGGCGGGTCAAAGATGGTGCAGGGGCTGGTTTTAAAAGAAATGTTTGAAAGTCGCCAACATAAGACTCTTAGTATCAGATTCTTCCAGACTAAACGCACCAATCCCTTTAAACGGCGTTTGAATCTCGCTGATGGGTGATGGTGGCCACAGCAGGAACAGTGGGACTTGCGAATAAACAACACATGGTCTATGCATTCTTTATAGGAAAGTTGACTTAGACGAAGTTCGCTACCCAAACTTAAGCTACAAAGTGCCAGTCAGTAGGAGCATCGGAAAGTAGACAACACTCTATCGAGAAGATCATACCTATTGGCTCCGTGCGTTTCTAGTCCATCCTAAAAAAAGACCCGCCTCTTATTTAGCTGCTATCTCTTCTGGCATTTTTTGCCTTTCTCGACTTCTTTGCTTAAGCCTCTGATGGATGGTTTTCAGCAGTACTTGCACCATCCTTCACATATTTTCAGACCTAAAAATCTGTGCCAGGATGCTGTCCAGGCACAATCCTGTGCTCCACAAACCACGGGCATTCCGGAGTCTGGTGAGGAGAAATAGGATCTCGCTCTTTAGAGTTGAAGGTAATGAGGATGTGAAAAGTTCGCGAGAGATTGGTCTAGTGCCCAAAACCTTCGTGGCAGGGTCCATCCCGAACTGAATTAAAGGACTGAAACTAAACTTTTGGGAATCCAACCCAGATCTTAGACAGGCTAAAGAACTCATAAGACCTTTATAAGACGTTATCACTGCAAACATCCGGCTGGTCATGTGGGGCTGCATTACCACCTCCAAAACCTAAGACTGTCTCAGTTGACAGAAGGCTGACTCTTCATCGTAGGCAGCGAGACTCCCACACATGTTCTCCGTGAATGTCCTACTCTGATTTGACTTACCAGAAGAACGTTAATTAGAGAGCTTCTGAGACCCGCTCAACCAACTAAAGAACTTCTTGCCTTCTTGCAACGGTCCTAGTATGGATCCCTGCGGAACACCAAGCCAATTTTATAGTCATATTTTTTGAGATACATTATGTAAGTAGCTCCGAATTAAGGAGGCCGCTGGGAATGAAAATCGTATTTGGTATATTAGTCTAGTTTCTGGAAACTTATGGCTAACATAGTTGTTAACAACAAAAAGTGTACTTTAGTACTATGAAATCATTTGTTTCAGAAATTAATCAAAAGTGATTACCGAAACAGCTTTTAGAGGGTTCATTTTGTAACAAGCCAATTTTTGACACTGTTTTACTTAATTTATAAATTTTACTACTCTGTGGACGAGTTGGCTGTCACAAGCTCGTTAAGATCCTGATTCTTTTCCCATATGAAGTGAAGCTTCATATTTAGTCTGGGAATTTAGGAGTGTTCAATTCTAATTCTTTTGAGAATCAACTAAATAATTATTACTTGCTGATGTTGGGGATGTAACTCGCGCACTGTGGTCAACTTTATAATATGAAATCTGGATTTAATCGTTAAGGTCGGGATCCGATAGCTTATCGGAGTGAAGTCCACGATCATGTTTATTAGAGATTTGAGAACGTAGAAACGAAACCTAAAGTTTATTCTGGAGTCATTATTAAGTAAGGTGCCAACTCATTACCTTCCACCATCCCTCTTCATCATCTATCCAATTAAATCGTCTCAATTATTAATAATTTCTCAAAAAAATAGCTGAAGTACATGGTTCACATTGTTTTTTTATCTTCATTTTTTCTCTCCCCCTCTCTCTCGCTCTCACTCTTACCAGTGTCTTCGAAGAAATAGGTTCGAATCCCACCGCTACCACCAAAAATTTGTAGTGAGGTTACTCCTTACTATAGGGACCCGTGTGTATTTTCCTGAATAAACATTTCACTAGTCCTATTATAGTTACTAAAACAGTCTAGTTTGCTATCTAGGGGTCTATCCAGTCTATCTTATTGCACGTTTTTTTTATAATTTGTGTTAACGCGTACTTGAACAATACAATTAGTACCCTTTTATAGTTGGGTGTCCCGAGCAACATATTCCCACCTCTGTATCAAAATTTTCACCATTCAATTTTTCATATTAAATAAATAAATACTCGAAAGTTTTTTTTTATTTGTTTTTTTTAAATTAAGTACAATTCCAAAAAAAGCATAAACAAACAACCAAAAAAAATCAAATAATTTAAAAAGCAAAATAAAAACTTGTACATAAATTTGAAGAAAAAAAAAAACAAAGAAAGCGAATTCTAAGTTAAAATTAGTTCAAGTAAAAACCAAAAACAGTATAAAAAATAACTACTAGACTTTTGTAAGAATTTTTTTAAAAATAAATGAAAAAATAAAAATAAAGTGTAAAACATAAGTATTACTAACGATAAGAGTAAATTATTAATTAGATAAGTACCCTAGATAATGAAACAAAAAAAATTCAAATCAAAAATACTTAGAAATAAATAAAATGAAAAAACAAAAAAATGTAAGATTATTTATAAATGTGAGTAGTTATTAACAAATCCATGAGGAAACAAAATTTATGTATGTGTAGATTTTTTTGAAACGAAAAATATATTTAAGAAAAAAGAAAGTGTTTATATACCTACATAAAACAAAAAAACAAAAATAAAATTAAATTAACTAAAAACAGATTGTGTATTTTGAACTTACAGAGGCAGAATTGTGTGCATCGATGATTTTATTAAAAGTAGAGGCAATATTTTGTAAATAAAAAAATAAAAAATAAAAGTAATAAACCCAGAAAGACGCTTTTTCAAAATGCTTCTGTATTGTTTTTCACTAAAAAATAGAAAAAATAAATTTAATAATTTTTATTGTTAAAATAGAAAATGAAATATTGATGTATTTTTTGTAAGAGAGAAAAAACAAAAAACAAAAAAATGAAAGTTTGTTATATTTTTCATAGTCTAAGCAAATGCAATAAATAATAATATTTTAAATTTTACAGCTTATCTAGATAAAACCTAATAAAATCGAGTGAAATATAAATATAAACAAAAAAATGATGCCCTCTTCCACCTAACAAAAAAAGGTAAATTAAACAGTATTCGTAACATTAGCAATTTATTTATATTTATTTATTTTTTATTAAAATTTTATTTATACATAAAAAAATTATTTTTATTCATAATATTTTTGCAGGATTAAGTTTAAAACGAAAAAACCAAAAAAAAAAACAATATTTATGGTGTTAAAACATATTAAAAAAAATTAATAAAATGGAAATGTTCAATGTGCAAAAGTTTAGATAGCTTGAAAAATAAAAAAAAATGAATAAATAAAAAATGATTTATTAAATCGAAAAGAAACGAAAACATTTATAAAAAAAAAAACAACAAAAAGATCATAGAAATGTGTTTTTATTTAATAATGATAAAAGAGAAAATATAAGAAGAATAATAAATAAAAAAGTGAAGAAAATTGAAAATAAAAATACATAAAACTGAGAGCTTTAATAATTTTAATAAATTAAAACATAAGTAGTTTAAATATAATAAAAAAGAAAAAAAACAAAAAAGTCTTAATAAAATATTAGTGAAAGAAATGAAAATAAAAAATCTGAAAATATAATAATACAAAAAAATAAATAAATAAATTATTATACAATGTCCAAATTAAAGGTTGTGGCTCGTTCTGTTGATGATATATTTTACATAAACATATATTCTTTGTTGATTTATTTATAAGAATATATTATTTCCTTAGTTAAGAAAAAATAAACCTTTCTGCATTTGGGCATTCACATGAAATATGGCAACCCTGTTTTTCGTGATTAATAGCTGCGTTCCTTTTCTGCTAATTTTTACAATTTTTTACAAGTGCGTACTAGCAACTACACTTGCTCTTATAAACGAGTGGATATCACTTGCAATAACGCAATTGAAATCCGCTAGAGGAAAGCTCTTATTTGGAGTCTATTGTGAATTATTTTGCATTTACTGAAAATCCCATAGATGGCTTTTGATTGTTTTGAGCTTTTTTCATATAAAAACATCTATAAACAAAATTTTATTTGTATAATTATCTAAAACTATTCTTTCGTTTCATTTTGAAAATTAATCACATAAATTTCTATTTTGTTGTAAATTCTTTTAACTTTTTGTTTATATACAAATAAAATAACATCAAAAATGTTAAGATAGGTTTTACTCAAATCAGCAAATTTTGCGTTCCTTTTCTGCTCTGCTCACAAGTACTAAAAAGTAGAAAAGGAACACAGCTATTAATTCGATAAATTAAAAATATTTTGTCTTTTCTTCAAGAGGCCGATTGCAATGACGGTGTTTCTAACAAGATTGTATTAGATGGCGTTGAATATAAACCCGAAACCATGTCGCGGATGTTCCCCACGGCTCAATTTTAACACTCGCACTTGTCCTAGTATTTAATATTGGTCTGCTCTCAACCCCTATCACTTAAAATCTTCCCTGATGATGGTTACGTTATGTAAGGCTAAGTGTGGGACTGTCTCCAGTGAGACCTTTGGCGTGCTGCTTCAGACTTCCTTTTTGTTGCTACAACTCGTAACCCTAGGCTCACTTGTTGTTTGGTGAGCTGTGACGGATATGTAAAGCTATCCTGTGGAAGTTAGAAATCTTATCAATGATCTGATTTCCAGTCCGGAGATCTCTTTCAAGTGCTCCAGAGCAGTACTGCCTTTTGTGCGCTGCCTTTCGCTTAAGTCAGGCCTTTATGATTGCCGTGGTTCTGGCAATATCTCGCCGGGGTCTGTTTATTTTTTGTATATGAACCAATTCGCCCTAGAGAATGCTTTCCAGTGCTTTGGTTGGCTAGTAACAGGTGATAGTAAAAATTGCTTTTTAGCCCCAAATCCGGGAGAGAGGCTCCCTGATCAACTACGTAGTCGGCTTTCTCCTTCCCATTTATATTCTTATGTCCAACAACCCAGACCTAGAATCGTGTTGTGCTTTTTACCAAACCTATGTATCTAGCTTTGAAGGTCTTGAAGGAGCAGTTTTAAGGGAATATTCTGCTGCTGCCATCGTTTGGATCCGTCCCAACTTTATAGCTCTTTAGGTCCTGCTAAGCTGTGGCCACCATAGTAACGAACCATACGTGAGAATTGGTCTTCCCCCGGGCATATACATCCACAAGACTATCTTTGCTTTTATTCCCAATCGGTTTCCGAAGTGCTTTTTACAGGCGTGGAAGGCTATGCAGGTTTTTTTTACAATTTCCTCGACGTTCGACTACCAGTTTAGTACAGTATTAGATCCAGAAATTTCACTCTGGAGGATAAAGTGAGGGTGGGAGTTTTTGTTCTCCCTGTAGCATTATCTCAGTTTTGTCCGCGTTGACTGACAAACCGCTAATTGATTTAGTATGTTTTTTTTTATGTGACAGACTAGAGGCTTAGGGAAAGTCCCTTTGTTCTGTCGACAATCTATTTTTCCGTTTACAATGTCGAACAGCAGCTCTAGCCGGAAGATACAGAGAAGAGAAGGAAGGAACTGTCACAACCTAGTCGCGATATTTTTATTCCACCTACTCACAACCATTTCGCGACTCTGACATCGGGGCATCGAGGAACAACTCGTTGGAGTGTTATGCCTTCTGAAGCGAGTTGAATCTCATCAACCAACCGATGGCATCGCTTAGTGGAGCGGGGAAGGACTAGGGAAGACTATGACAGGAGGAATCAGGAATGTAAAAAGGGAAGAAGAAAGAAGGAAAGTTATGCAGGTGGGAAAGGCGAAGGACCGTGGAGCTGGCCGGGATTCGAACCCGGAACTTCTGGGGTAGCCTTACCCCTAGACTACCGAGGCCCCGAGGTACGTTGTTACAAGCGGCTAAGAAGCTGAAGCGATGGCTTTCTTGTACAGCTTGAGTCCGTCTTTGTAAGTCTTCCAAAGGCCGTGCTGTAATGATATTTCGTCCAGTTGTTCTCTAACCTCCTTTTTTAAGGGAGGGTTGCTTGGAGCCAGAACAAGCACCTTCTTACAAAATAACATTTCACTAACACTAACAATTTCGGTCTCTTAAATCTAAGTAAATGCTTATAATCTCTGGATACATGTTTACATGTTTCTTGTACGCATATCTAAGTAACTAACTACAGGTTATCTCAAGGTACATGTTTCTTACTAATGTATTGCTAAGCTGCTATCTACTCATTACTATACTCTACATGTGCGTAAGCTGGGGTCAGTGGTATTACTGGTGCGGTCTAGGAGGATATGGGTATAATGCCGTGTTCGGTATATGGTCGGTCTTGTATCTGGTCATACCGCGACATTCGGCATATTTTCGGATCATATACCGCAACAAGGACTAGGCAACATTCCTCGGGTAATGTGTATAGTGTATCCGTGTTGGATCATACACCACGACACGGTATAGGACTGGAGAAGGTTACCTCTCCGGGACGAGCCTGGGTAAAGACTAAATTTTGGGCCGGTAAATCGGTTTATTTTATAGCTAGAAAGCTCGTCGGCGTAGGAAACTTTAAAGCTTCGAAGTGAAGCTTTCAAAGGAGAAGCACCCAGGGGTGAATATTTATTTCGCTAAAGCTTACAGTGCTTGTAGCAACTACGTTACAGTGCTTGTAGCAACTATTGGAAATCTTTCTTGTTAGCTTCCTTAGTTCGATGGATTTTCTTTTCGCCTTTCCGCAGCCTTTCACCCTTATTGCGCAGAATAGCGTTTTCGAAAGTGTTGACCATATCTTCGATTTTCTATATAAGGTATATTCGTTCCTGTGGGCGCTCTCTAGAGCTTCCAGCTCTCAAGAACTTGTTCCAGTCTGTAGATACTAGACATATGCTGTCCAACATTTCCTCCTAAACTTGGTAATTGTTCGTGATTGGGAATACGATGGTTGGGGTTCCCCGTCCCAACTCCAAACTAACTATCGTTAAGCCCGTTGAACTGAAGTGAGGGCGGAGGTAGGTGACTTTTAATGAAGATACAAGACTTTGGCTTATCTTGATCCGAGAGGTGGTAAAGGCTGTTGTACTGCGTGTCCAAAAGCCATTTGCTATTTCCGTCCTCGTACCCAGGGCTTCTGTTGGGCGATGTTCAAGTTTTATTCCTTTAGGAAAATCTGGAGGTTGTCTGCTTCCTGTGTTGGAGGTTGATCTGCACGATCTCAATTATCTGCAGGTACTCTCTGGGGGCTAACCTCGGCGCTCTCTTCCAAACTCAAACCATCCACCAGTTCGTCCAGATTGGGATAATCCTTTTCTGGGCAAGAATTTGCCCTCATGCCAAACCTCAGCCGACTTTCATTCTTCCCTCTCGAGGAACCCCTCGCTGATAAGGAGAAAAAATGAAAAGCTGTTCTTCAGCGGCTCCTCTGCTTTGCCTGGAGCCTTGCATAGCTTATGACGGTGCATAGCTTTACTTTAAGCAACCAGACGAGGACGCTGGACCTACAGGGATTAGCTTGAAGCCTTAGCCCTCCAATGCGTCACAGATCTTGCCGACGCATTCGCTTAGGAAGTCCTTTAAGGCCTGGGTTGGTAGCACGACGTCTTCATTCTTCATCTTGAATTTTTGTATGAAGAGGTCAATTGAAACAACTTGCGTGCTACCACTCCTACATAATCCCATTTAACGCAATTTACAACGTCAATAACGACAATAGTTTGCGTTATTCGGTTTAGCTAAGATTTTTGCTTCGCTTTAAAGCATGAAACACTAGCCTTTCACCCATCGTCATATATAAAAAAGAGCATGCAGGGGTTATCCGATGTAAAGTATTCATCTTCGAAGAGCTGGAGCGTGACTATAAATCTTCGACCGTATTAACAATTGGCCTTTCTCATGACTTACTGTCGCCACCAAAGATCCCTAAGGCCGTTGCTACCATTCGGCTTCCGTTTGCCATACTACTTATTCTCTTAGTCATTCCTTTATAGTTAATAAAATTTAAAAGTTAACTCGTCCCATTCCTTGTAGTAAAATTACTAATGTTTTTGTTCAGTAAAAGAAAATTATAAAAATAATTTTTATTATTTTCAAATACAAATTTTATAATGGTCATTGTATAAAATTAACTAAAAAAATACATAAAATTAAAAAAATAAAGTAAGATATTTATTTATCTTATCTAAAAAATAAACAAAACTAAACGAAAAACAAAAAAAAACGAAATATAAGAGGAACCTAAACCAACTTAAAACGCACATTTCCGTATTATCAATAGATGTTAAATAGATCCATTTATCGTGAAATAAATAATCTACTATGGCATAATGTTAACATCCAAATTTGTTACTTATTTAATAAGAGAATAAAATCATGGTATTAAATTAAAAGCAATGAATTTATTTTTTTTATAAAACAATTTTTTTATATTTTATTTTTGTTATTTATTTGTAATTTTTTTTAGATATATAATATATTTAATATTATTATTACCAAAACTGATATCAATTTAATAAGAAGAAATTGCTCACAAAATTTGTCTACAAATATGATAAAAAAATTATAATAAAATCGGTTGGAGCTTTAACAAATTATAAAGCTTGTTTAAAGAGCTTTGAAAAACAAGAACTAATAATTTGTTTTGATTAGAACTCTTTTGTAATGAGCTTTAGTGTGATATGAAAATTGGTGATTAATTACACTAGTTTACAAATTTTTGCTTAATTGCGAGTACCTAATAGGAAAAGTGTTTTTTAGCCTAATTTGAGGTCGCTGAAAACGAAAATGACAATCATTTATTTTTCCAAAGAACCGTTATCGAGATATTAGCAAAAACATGTCTTTTTAGTGTGGTATTGTAGTTTTCTTTATTTTAATTACGTCCCCGCAGAGCACCAGAGAACCCTGGGAAAATGTGCAAGCACTCCTGAAACAGAATATCCAAAACTGAAACTTATGAACCAAATGGCCCTAAACCATCTATGCCGTGATCTCAATTTATCAAAAGAAAAATCTGAATTGCTCGCTTCACCTTTACAATGGATATTTGGAATCAGAGGCACGAGTCACGTATCACCGAAATCGTAGCAAGAAATTTGAACAATATTTTTCGAAAATAAAAGACTTTTGCTACTGTAGCAATGTCAAGGAGTTGTTTGCTGCATTTGGTGAAAACTAGGGATGCACCGAATGTTCGGCCGAATATTCGTATTCGGTATATTCGGCGTATTTTTTAATGTTCGTATTCGGCCGAATATTCGGTTAGTTTGCCGAATAATTAGCGAATATTTAAATGGTATTATTTTAAGAGTTACCTATGTTGGAAGCTTTATTATACCGTACATAGGTAGTTCATATTTGTAAATGAAACAAACACTTTGTGTAACCATATTTATTCATAAAAAAAATTAAAAGAATTGAGAATCCACATACGACAGAGTCGACAGAAACAAGACCGATTTAAAACTAGTTTGCAACTGCTTGCGTGCGACTGCCGATCGAAAGCAATATCAATCTGGTGATAGACAAGCGTACCTGCGTTGCATTCAGCGGTTCCATGATATGCGACGAGTTTCCACCAACATCAAATTGCTTCGTTGCATTCTGTCCCGGCTTTTAAACATAACTCAAAAATCGAAGTAACGAGTAAAATTTGAAAGTAGACCGACATTTGCGTTGCATGCATTCCATTCACGGAATATTCCGTCAAGTCGCATTGGAATACACATACTTCTATATTGTCTGTCACCGAATGCAACGCATGTACAGCATGTACGCATGTATTTGAAGGGCGCTTTATCGACCATAGGAACCCTCATTCCACAAATGTCAAAGAAAGTAATGAAAGATCTTCTCGAGCTGCTGAACTACAATTTGTACAAGTGGAAGATATGCTGTGACTTGAAAGTTGTCGCTATACTCACTGGTCTGCAGGATGGCTATACAAAATACAGCTGCTTCTTGTGTCTCTGGGATAATAGAGCAGATAAAAAACATTTCAGATCATGTCGTAGGACAGAGCAACGACCTTAAAGAAACACTTGTTGACAAAGAAAGCGATATTTTTCCATCGTTTCATATAAAACTTGGGCTTATGAAATTTTGTTAAGGCATTTGGCAAAAGATGCAGAAAGCAAAGGCCTGACTTACATAAAGACAAAATTTCCCAATCTCTCAACGGAAAAAATCAAAGTTGGTATATTTGTCGATCCGCAGATCAAGAAATAGTTCAATGACGAACATTTCATAAAATGAACTTAAAATGCTCAAAAACTTGCAATGCTTTTCAAGAAGTTCATGGTTTTTTAGGAAACAACAGGAGCCAGATCGATCGTCGATTAATCCAAAACATGATGGAAAACTTTCATGCCATTGGTTAGTATGTATGAAGTGTTAAAGGGTTTCGAAATCTATAAATTCTACTTATATACGCAATAAACAATTTCGCGCATGTCTCTAAAAATGCACTTCCTTAACAGTCATTTAGCTTTTGTCCTCCGAATTTGGGAGCAGAAAGAGATGAACAAGGCGAAAGATTTCACCAGGACATCGCTACAATCGAAAAGCGGTTTGAGGGCTTTTGGGATCAAGCAAGGGCGGTGCTTTTATAGGTGCGAATGGTGCACTTACACCGGGCACAATTTCAAAAGTTAAGATTTAAAAAAAAATAAAAACTTCGTAAAATAAAAATTGAAAAAGTCTTCCCGTGCCTTCATTGGCATATATTAAAGGAACTGCACATTTTCCATTGTCTTCTGCAAGGTATGGCCAATTATACTTCATTTCGTTCGCCTGATTTCGTCTATCCTTTCTTGATAGTCCATAGGTCTTATTTGTAATTCGTACTAGCCTTACTATTATAGATCCCGAATTCGGCGAGAAAAACATGAATCGCCTCTGTTCTGAAGTTGTTGAAAACGCCTTCTATGTCCAGGAAGACTCTTAAGGTGGACTGTTTTGTTCTATGTAAGATTCTACAGAAGAAACTAATACATGCAGTATAGTGACAACTTATTATCCTTTGAAATATGAAGGCTCGGAGAACGACGGTGTATAGTACTACAGATTTTCGAGTGTATAGTTCTACAGATTTTCGGAGCCCAGGATTGCGCTGGAAATAGTTAGGGAAGTGCAGCTAACACCGAAAAACATCCTGGAGCATTAAACAGCATGAGCGGGTGAGTTTTGTGAAGTTTTAAAGCGCAATCAAACTCACCACAGAAGTAAAATTCTGAAACTCCTGACTGGACAAAGGAATAGTCAGCGCTTTCATAGGTGCAATTGGTGCATTTGCATCGGGCGCAATTTCAGAAAAAAAAGAGAAAAAGTGTTCCCACGCCTTCATTTTCATATATGTATTTAAGGAACTCCACTGAGTGTTTGTGTCTTTTTCCATTGTTCTTCACTGCAATCAAAAATAGAACAAAAGATGAGGGCGCAATATGTCATACTGCACCGGGCGCAAAAAAGTCAAACGCCGGCCCTGGTATCAAGGCATGATGAGTAACTATTGTTGGATGCAACTTCGTGAAGAAGCGTCGTAACATAAACGGAGTAGTTTGAGTAATAAAACATATTTCGGACCTAAAGTAAACAGCTGAAATTGTGCGCTATTATATTTTTAGTCATATCTCCTGTATTTTTCGTCCGATTTGGGTAAAGTTAAGCTTTATATTTTCGTAACAAAATTATCTTTCACCCTCAATGATTGACATAAATAATGATTGACATAAATACAATAAATACAATAAATAATGATTGACATAAAATTGACGTAAATAAATTTTTGGTATGTAATACATTTTCCAAAATTATAAAAAAAATCACTTTTTTCGACTTTCAGCGTTTCAAACTCAAAAACTATTCCAGTTGACACAAGCAATACATCGTCGTAATGGGGAAAACCGAAACCTTTCGATTAGTATTAACTTTAAATTGGTTACATGTATTGCTCTCGAGATTTTTGGCCATAATTGGGAAAAATTATGAAAAACATGTTTTTTGCTAATATACCTCGATAACGGTTCTTTGGAAAAATTAACGATTTTCATTTTCGTTTTCATTTTCAGCGACCTCAAATTAGGCTAAAAACACTTTTTCAACGAGGTACATTATTGGTGTAAACTAGTGTTATTTAATTATGTTTTTGTTCAATAAAAAAACTATAATTTCAATTTTTTTTTATCTTAAATTTATTATAATTTTTCCTAATCAGTTTCAATGAACAATGTAGAAAAACAAAAAATTCGAATCCAATAATATTATAGTGAATGTTTATATAATAAATTTTTTTATATTACTGAAAAACAAGAAAAAAAAATTAAAAAAAAAATAAATAAATAAATGTGTAAACTTCTTTTTTGGTATATTCATAAAAACTATTTTTAAATTTCGATATGGAGGAAAAGAAAAACAATTTGTTTTTGGTAATTGTAAATAAATTTTTACAAATTAAAGGAAAAAAATGAGACTTCTTTTTTCAGAATAAAAAAAACCAAAAAAAAAAATATTTGTACCTCTATTAAAAATTTATAAATTGGAAAATTTTTTATAATATATAGAAACAAAGAAAAAAAAATTTACATTCACTGGGCATTGTATTTACAGAATGAAAAAAAAAAAATAATTTAACTAAGTTTTTTAAATAAATTTTTGGAATTATTTGAATTTTTGAAACCAATGCTCAGGATAACAAAAAACAAAATATTAAAATAAATATAAATTAACAAAAAAAAGCAAAAAACAAAAAAAATATATCTAAATGTTTAAAAATATAACAAGAAAAAAAAATGTTTAGTATTAAAAATTTTGTTGATATTTGTGACATCAACATTTAATAATCAAGTGACGACGAAATAATTAAAAAAAAATTAAAAACAAAAAAAACACTACTATAGTTCTAAGAGCTAATAAAAAAAAGATATTGGATATTTATATATAAAAAGAAGACATTTGTATAGTACCTAAGTATGTAGCATGTCAAAAACAACAAACAACAACAAAAAAAAAAGCTGAAACAGATTTGAATAAACAAAAACAAAAAAAAAATTTAAACATTTAAGTAATAACAAAAAACAGAAAACGAATATTTAAATAAAAAAAATGTGTATAAGTTTAGAATTATGAGAGAAAAACTTTTTTGTCTAATGTCATATAAAAATTTTATATATAAAAAACAAAAACAAAAGAAATTGTAACGGGTATGCCAAAATTATATATTGAAGGAAAAAAAACAAAGAAAATATATATGTATGTTTATTAAAAAATATAGTCTGTGTTGTTATTTAAATGTTATATTAAACAGTTTCAGAAAACAACCAAGGCTGTTTCCAAATACTGGGCTGGCTTCATGTAAGGTGATCGGCGATTATCACTTATACAGATGTCAGTTCATAGATGGCGACTGTCACCTGCCAGAATCGTGATATTGGTGATGACAAGAAATTGTTGTGACTTTTGTTGTCACGCTTGCCGGTCCTTCATCTCGTTTTGCGGTTTTGTTAAGATATTTGAAATGTAAGTGTAGAAACTATCAACAGGGAACAATTCTAAACCATGATAAAGTTTATGGAGCAAAATTCCGATGTGGCGAAGGGCTTTATAATAATAATAATAATAATAATAGAGTAAACTCTTCTAACACAGAAGGCGCACTTCTCAGCTGGATAAAGAAAAATTAACCAACTCAGGACAATCAAGCGCTGAGATGAGGCTCTCAACTAAGTATGAAAACATAAATTAAAAATAAAAGATTATAACATAAAAAACATCCAAATTAACATGTAACCCACGCGCAAATGACAGAAAAGCGTTCACGTGAGATTAAACAGACTCCTTACTAATGCTCAGGCTAAAGACATTAATGTTTTAGTTCACGTTAATGGACATGCAATTGACAGGCTCAAATCTGCCGAAATTCGTGTTAGAAGAGTTGATTTTAAAAGAGGTGGACTCTCTCTAAACGACGCACGGCAACTTAGAAAACCTGAGTCCATTAAGGAGCTAATGAACCAACATTGACCACCTCTCGACGATTGAGAAGAGAGCTTAAGTTGAGTAGCTTAAGCCGGGTTTCATATGATGGAAGAACTATTGGGTTTTCCCAAGGAAGATGACTCAGTGCGAATCGAACGAACCTTCGTTGAACTGATTCAATAGTTCTAACATGCAAAAAGTAGTGAGGAGACCAAACCTGGGACGCATATTCAAGTAATAGCATATTCGCAAATTCTTAATTTAAAGAAGTTCCTAGGATCAGTACACTTATACTGCTAAGATATTCTTTATACAGAGCAAAAATGGAACTGAAATCGGTTATAGCAATAGATAAATGAATTGTAACTCGTAGAGTCCTTTCTCTTTAAATATGTAGTGACCGCGTAATGTTTAATTACTAAGCTTTAAGCTTAGCGCCCAATGATACCGTCAACGCCAACGACATCCGCCACCGTCAAAAATGTGAAAATAAATTCAAAGTAATCTCATACAACTTCGCCCAATGGCAACCTCACCATCTCGTGACGAAAAAATAGATTTGATTCTATTTTTGATGGTGGCGGCACAGGAATACTTCCAATTTTCCACTGTACGTTCCAATAATTGAATTTGACAACAGGAAAACTTCCAACTTTTTATTGAAATTTCCAAGTATTTCATTTGTCAAAACTTTTTTGTACAATGTGTAAATAAAATGATTAAAAACTTTCTCAAGTTGGCGTTGCAAATTTCTACCGGCTGTGATGGATTCATTGGGCGAACATGTCCGTCATGACGTTACTGGAAAATTTTGATGGTGATGTTGACGGTATCATTGGGCGCTATGCTTTACGCAATGTCACACAACAACTTGCGGCACGATCAAAACGATCAGTCCGAACATTCCCTCGATCACTGAACTACAAAGCTCAGTGATCTAGCCAATTTCCGGCATCTCCACTTGGCTTACTCCCTTGCGAAAGTCCATTCACGCAAACACGTATAAATCCGCAGTCCGCGTTTTAACAAAATAATTACAAAACAAGTGTCATATAAATATATATATATATATTTTTTTATGTGGTAGTGCTAAGCTCAGGAATCACCCTTTGTACTACTAGTCCGTCATGTCATTTGTCACGTCATGGTGCAATGTCTAGCAGTAAGCTTAGTATGGGGGAGGGGTGGGGGGAAGAGGTTAGGGATTATGAAGGTACGGGAGGGTATTGAAGAAGGTGGTGATGAACCCTGCGTTTGAACTCTTGGATGTTGTAGGAGCTCGGAAATACAGACTGCGAGAGATTATTCCACAGTCGAGTTGTTCTATTTACAAACGAATTCATATCTTGTTGAGTGCGTGAAAAGGGTAGTTGCAGGTGCAGGGAATGGGACGAGTGGGCTAATCTGGTGTTGCGGGTATAAGATTGCCGTGGAGGCAAAAGAGCGTTTAACTCGAAGGAACAGTCACTATGATAGTAGCGATAAAATTTTGTCAGTGCTGCTACATTCCTACGGTGGCTTAGGGGGTCGATGGTGGAGCAAGCGGTATCGTCATTAATTAACTTAAGGGCCTTTTTTTGGACCTTATCTAACCATGCTAAGGTTGTTATTGGAGCGCCGCCCCAAATGAGGGAGTTGTATTCGAGAAGAGGCCGAATGTAGGATTTATAAATAACAGCACGGGCCGATGGCTGGAGGAGGAACCTGCACCTCTTAAGAAATCCCAAGCACTGGGATGCTTGTTTGGCGATTTGGAATATATGGTCATTCCATCGCAAGTCTTTGGCTAATGTCACGCCTAAGATGTGAAGGGATGGGTCCGCCTTTACTTCCACGCCATCCACTGTCAAGGATGGTGATGTGTTGATCTTTTTCTTTGAAATAAGACAGTACTTGGTTTTGGAGGGGTTGAATTCGACACGATTCTTTTTTCCCCACTCTATAATAAGTTCAATGTCGTTATTAATAGAGTTGGACATTAGTTCGCGATCATCAAGACAGGATCTGGCATGAGTCTGTCTTGTATCGAAGCTGTACGAGTACCGTAAAGTACCGTCGTCAGCGAAGCTGAGAAGTGGGTTGGAGGGGATTGAAAGTAGGTCATTTATAAAGATGAGAAAAAGGGCCGGTGATAAAATTGACCCTTGGGGGACCCCCGCAGAGATGGGGTGAGATTTAGATTTGACGCTATCCAAAACTACCTTAATTGAACGGCCGGAAAGGAAACTCTCAACCCACTTATAGAGAAGCGAGTCAATTCCAATAGCTTTGAGTTTAGCTAACAAGGCTGAGTGCCATACTCTATCAAAAGCCTTGGAGATATCTAGAGTAACCAGACTAGACTCACCGGATCCATGCAGACTACGGCTGATGTGTTCGGTAAGGCAAACTAAAAGATCACCAGTGGATCTTTTTTGTCGGAAGCCGTATTGTTTGTCGTTTATAAGTTGGTTGGATTCTAGATATCCCATAAGCTTTTTGTTAATTATCGTCTCCATGGTTTTGGAGAGAATAGAAGTAATTGCTATTGGGCGGTAGATGGAGGGAATGCCGGAATCACCTTTTTTCGGTATTGGCTGCACATGAGCAAGTTTCCAAGAATCTGGGTAAACTCCGGAAGAGTACGATAGGGCAAAAAGTTTGCGCAGGGGTTTAGCCAAAGGTGATGCGCATTGTTTTAAGACGACAGGGGGTATATTATCGGGTCCAGTGGATTTGTTGACATCGAGCTCCTTAAGGCACCTGTACACCTCACGAGTCCTGAAGAAAACCCTGTCCATTAAATGAGCGCTGTGCTCGAGGACCGGGGGTAGCGTATCATTTTGGGGTAGAGAAGAATTTGAAGCAAACAGAGATGCTATTAAATCGGCCTTGGATTTTCTGTCTGTTATCACCTTTTCATCGTGGATGAATGAAGGAGTTGTGGAGGTGGTGAAATTCTTCTTGATGGAACTTACCAAGGACCAGAAGTTTTTGCTACCAGAGGTTGCATTAAGGAGTTTACTTCTCAACTTGCTGTCAAATAAATTTTTGACATTCCTGATGGTGACTTTACAGGAATTTCTTAGTTTAATATACTCTGCACGGAGCGATTCACTCGGGAAGCTCTTGTAAGCTCGAAAGGCGGCTTCTTTATTTCTGATTGCATTCATACACTCCTGATTAAACCATCTGTTGGGCCTAGCCTTCACATATTTAGTAGAATGAGGAATGAACAAATGCATTCCTGCCTGTATGATTCTAGTGATACTGATAGCGGCAGAGTTGACGTTTTTATTACGGAAACACTGGTTCCAGTCTGTAGATTGGAAAAAATTAGTAAGCCCCAGCCAATTGGCCTTCCCATAATGCCATACAGTTCTTCTGACTGGTTTGGGAGGGGTGGGAAATTTGAATGGGAAGCTAGCGCTAACTAAGCAGTGGTCCGAATTGCCGAGAGGTGAATCAACTGTGACGGTATATCGTGCTGGATGAGAAGTAAGGAAAAGATCAAGGAGATATCTTCCTTGATCAGCAACATCAGGGACTCTTGTGGGAAGATCCACAATTTGGTGCAAGTTATTGATGTCTGCAAAAAGCTCGACGTCCTTGCCAGAAGCACTGGTGCCATTTGAGTAAGTCAGCCAGTTTACATTGTGAACATTGAAATCACCCGCAACGATGATTTCACACTCAGGATTGGACGATAAAAATCCCGAGATTTGTTCGGAAATAGTGTCAAATGATGAAGTGGAGGCTTCGTTACTTATGTTAGGGCTTCTGTATAGGAAGCAAAAGAATATGACGTGGTTTCGGATGATGATTTTAATCCAAAGTGAGTTAAAATCTGAAGAAGTGCTTTTGCATATTTTATAATGAGCCACGTCATCCCTAACGTAGATGGCAATGCCCCTATGGGGAGAGAGATTATGCACTAAAGTGTACCCCGATATCTGATATTGACTTAAGTCATTATCGGGTGATATTTGGGTTTCACTAAGTGCGAGGATTGGGGGTTTAAAGTTTAATAAGTGGCACTCAACAAAAGAGAAGTTCGCATGAAGTCCACGAATGTTACAGAGGTCAATAACAAAGCTTGACTTGTAACGGGACCTCGGTTGCGCGGGTTCAATCGCCACATTCCTGGAGATATTTCCCGGAATTACATCTGCCGCAACCATCAGAGTCAACGAAATTTGCCTGCGTTAAAGTGTTATGCCTTTTGAAACGAGCCAAATTTCGTCGACCGACAGATTTCGGGTGCGACACTTGCAGGTCCGAGAATCGAGTGAGGGTAGGAAGCAAAGGGAACTTACTTGTGCTGTTCGTCGGTCGCTTGTCTGTAGGGTGATGAGGCCTTCACTTTACACTGCCGCGCGTATTTTCTTCCACTATTGTTTTGTTGTTGTGGTTTTTTTGTGGGCTTAGACTTTTTTTTTCACTTTTCACAACGAAAAATTTTTTTTTATTTTGTATTTAGCGGGGCGTGTTTGACGGACCGGATCAGCACACGTCCGTTCACTTCGCTGTCCACGGCCAAACTCCATATAGATATCTAATACCCAGTAGTGATATAATAAGTGGGCCTCGGTAGTCTAGGGGTAAGGCGCCTGACTACTATCCCAGAGGTCCCGGGTTCGATTCCCGGTGGTGCCACTGTCCTAGCCTTTCCCAATTTCCCACCTACATAACTTTCCTTCTTTCTTCTTCCCTCTTTGCATTCCTGATTCCTTCTGTCATAGCCTTCACTAGTTCTTCCCCGCTCCACCAAGCGCATGTCATCGGTTGGTTGATGAGATTCAACTCGTTTCAGGAGGCATAACACTCCAGCGAGTTGTTCTCGATGCCCCGATGTCAGAGTCGCAAAATGGTTGGGAGTAGGTGAAATAAAATACCGCAGCTAGGTTGTGACAGTTCTTTCCTTCATTTCTCTTTCTCTATCTTCCGACTAGAAAAAAAACAAAATAAAAAAAAAATAAATAAAAAAAAATACATGGTCGACAGTACACGAGGGGCCTTCCCTAAGTCTCTAGTGTTGTCACATAAAAAAAAATAATAATAAATATATAAGTTTAATAAATAACATACATTATATAACTGAACGAGTTTTAATAAAACCGTATAGTACGGTAAATTACATTGGTGACCCCGACGGCAAAAAAACACGCGGGAAAAGTGCACGTTAATAATATTTAAAACAAAGCAATATTCCCCAAAATTCGTTATCGCCCCAAAAAAAACATATAATTTACCATTTAATAAAAATATTAATAAAAAAATTTCGGAAAAAGGCATATGCGTGTCCGGAGCCGATGACCGTTTTAGAGTCGGAAATGAGTACCCAAAAAAAAATGCTTTCGGTGGATACCGACCTAGACCACATTTTTCCACAAAAAAAACGGCCATCCAGCCAGCCATAAAGCCCGGCAGGCCCCAGAAACTGTGCAAAATGTCCCCTCCGTGGCATGTCCCAACTACAAAATTCCAGATTAATTGCCCATATTAAATGGACCAACTTGTGCTATTCGGGATAGGACGTTCACGAATGGTTTTTGGGGCCTAAAACTTGGATTTTTTCTCTTTTATCGCAAACCGGAACGCCAGAATACAGAACTTACACGTATTCGAATTTTGTCCGAAATTTTCCGTTAAAATTGCGAACCGCAGTGCCGCTAGAGCCTGCATGCGTTCGAATGTTGTGGCTCCCTCTGCTCGGGGGATGTTTCATGAACCTGCAACAATTCGAAAACCCATTCGGCGCGTTCGATTTGAATCCCTAACTGTAAAATTCGCTTGCTCTAAAATTCAAAGTGTAAACGCATATTCAAACAAGTCCCCACCTTGGCAGTCGCGGTTTCAACTTCAAACCGAAAAAACGCGTCAGAAGTGGAAAGTTCAAGTTGTTCTAAGAAGCTGTGGCAGCTTTTTCTTGAAATCTTCAATAAAGATAGAAATTCTGAGAAAATTTCCCCAAGAAAGTTCCAAAATGGTAGACGGTCACCTTGTAACCCCTGTAGCAGAAACGGGCTTGTTTTGGGGCCATATGGGGGGAAAACCCACAAAAAACTCGGTCGGTAAACTTTTTTTTTGCTGGGTTTTGAATGTGCAAATATACCTTTTTTCGC
Organism: Thereva unica; assembly: GCA_949987705.1. Taxonomy (NCBI): domain Eukaryota; kingdom Metazoa; phylum Arthropoda; class Insecta; order Diptera; family Therevidae; genus Thereva; species Thereva unica. The sequence goes on along the minus strand of OX465281.1, from coordinate 42,776,536 downwards.
GTTTTTGCCCATACATAGAAATTCTAAATCTAAAGAAATATTTTATTATATACCGTTTCTTTATTGAAAGTGACTACCAGTGCCCAGTGCTGAATAATTGCGGAAAAAACAAAAATTTCTCGATAAAAAAAATCCAATTATTAAATAGAAACTATAAATAAAAATTTTCTATAAAAAATTTTTGTTCCCCAAAATATGAAGGTGCAAAACGTTTAAAATAGATGTTTTAAAATATATACAACGGGATCCATATTGGATTTTCACAATACGAAGTGCAGTTTAACTGCAGCAGAGGAATACAGAACCATAATAATTAGAGGAATTCCCAAAAGTAGCAGAACAATCATCACAACAGACAGATAATTCATTTAAAATAATTAAATATAAAACTAGTTCCAGAACATATACAAAATTTTCCTTTCTTTTATTGTTGTTGGATGCAAATAGAAACAAAACAATAACGCAATTATATTTTAGTAATTTTGAATTATTGGTTATTTTAAGTTTTTTTTTTTTTGGATTAGTAGTTAATTTTAAAAAAATTCTTTTTCAAAATCAGTAGTTTCATAAAAGTTTGGCAATATTAACGTTTTTTAAAAGAAATTTGGTTGTTTTATCGATTTTTACAAATAACAAAAGAAAATTAAGTCCTTTCATTGAGACACAATCGCACATTTATTTTTATTAGCATTTGAGTTTACTTTACGACATATTTATATTCATTTAAAAAAAAAACATAATTTGCATGCATTTTGATTATATCATTATATACATACACATAGGGGGCAAACGGCTAACAAAGACCTCGGAAAGTGGTGCAACCCGATTTGCCACCTCTGCCGAAATCCGAGAAAAGTCACTGCAGACGAACACTTAGCAGACCTGTTAGCAAGTCCTAATCCCACCTCCCCGCGGTGTCCCCTGGGGTACTTCTTCGGAAGGAGCTAACGGGAGATGGGCGAATGGCGAGCTCTCTGCGCCACAAAACATAGCTTTAAGTCGGTTTTTTTTATGTGGCAGTGCTAAGCTCAGGAGTCACCCTTTGTACTACTAGTCCGTCATGTCATTTGTCAGGTCATGGTGCAATGTCTAGCAGTAAGCTTAGTACGGGGAAGGGATGGGGGGGGGGGGGTATAGGTTAAGGGTTAAAAGGTACGGGCGGATATTGAAGAAGGTGGTGATGCGTTTGAACTCTTGGATGCTGTAGGAGCTCGGAAATACTGACTGCGAGAGATTATTCCACAGTCGAGTTGTTCTATTAACAAACGAATTCATATCTTGTTGAGTGCGTGAAAGGGGTAGTTGCAGGTGAAGGGAATGAGACGAGTGGGCTAATCTGGTGTTGCGGGTATAAGATTGCCGTGGAGGCAGGAGAGTGTTTAACTCGGAGGAACAGTCACTATGATAGTAGCGATAAAATTTTGTCAGTGCTGCTACATTCCTACGGTGGCTCAGGGGGTCGATGGTGGAGCAGGCGGTGTCGTCATCAATTAACTTGAGTGCCCTTTTTTGCACCTTATCTAACCATGCCAAGGTGGTTATTGGGGCGCCGCCCCAAACGAGGGAGTTATATTCGAGAAGAGGCCGAATGTAGGATTTATAAATAACAGCACGGGCCGATGGCTGGAAGAGGAACTTGCACCTCTTAAGAAATCCCAAGCACTGGGATGCTTGTTTGGCGATTTGGAATATGTGGTCATTCCATCGCAAGTCTTTGGCTAATGTCACGCCTAAGATGTGTAAGGATGGGTCGGCCATTAGTTGAACTTTATCCACTTTCAAGGGTGGAGAGGTGTTGAACTTCTTTTTGGAGATAAGACAGTACTTGGTTTTGACGGGGTTGAATTCAACACGATTCTTCTTTCCCCACTCTAGAATGAGTTCAATGTCGTTATTAATAGAGTTGGACATTAGTTCGCGATCATCAAGACAGGATCTGGCATGAGTCTGTCTTGTATCGAAGCTGTACGAGTAACGTAGAGTACCGTCGTCAGCGAAGCTGAGAAGTGGGTTGGAGGGGATTGAAAGTAGGTCATTTATAAAGATGAGAAAAAGGGCCGGTGATAAAATTGACCCCTGGGGGACCCCCGCAGAGATGGGGTGAGATTCAGATTTGACGCCATCCAATATTACTTTGATTGAACGGCCGGAAAGGAAACTCTCGATCCACTTCTGTAGAAGTGAGTCAACTCCAATAGCTTTGAGTTTAGCTAACAGGGCTGAGTGCCAAACTCTATCGAAAGCCTTGGAGATATCTAGAGCAACCAAACTAGACTCACCGGATTCATGCAGACTACGGCTGAGGTGTTCTGTAAGACAGACTAAAAGATCGCCAGTGGATCTTTTTTGTCGGAAGCCATACTGTCTGTCGTTTATGAGTAGGTTGGATTCTAGATATCCCATAAGCTTTTTGTTGATTATCGTCTCCATGGTTTTGGAGAGAATAGAAGTAATTGCTATTGGGCGGTAATTGGAGGGAATGCCGGAATCACCTTTTTTCGGTATGGGCTGAACATGGGCAAGTTTCCAAGAGTCGGGATAAACTCCGGAGAAATATGACAGGGAAAATAATTTGCGCAGAGGTTTAGCCAAAGGTGAGGCACATTGTTTTAAGACGATAGGGGATATATTATCGGGTCCAGTGGATTTGTTGGCATCGAGCTTTTTGAGGCACCTGTACACCTCTCGAGTCCTGAAAAAAACCCTGTCCATTGAATGGGCGTTAAGCTCGGAAACAGGGGGTAGCACATCAGTCTCGGGTAAAGAAGAATTCGAAGCGAACATAGATGCTAATAAATTGGCCTTGGATTTGCCGTCTGTTATTACCTTCTCATTGTGAATAAAGGAAGGGGTTGAAGTTGTAATGAAATTCTTCTTGATGGAACTTACCAAGGACCAGAAGTTTTTGCTACCGGAGGTTGCATTTAGGAGTTTACTTCTCAATTTGTTGTCAAATAAGGTTTTGACTTTCTTGATGGCGGTTTTACAAGAATTTCTTTGTTGTATGTACTCTAAACGGAGCGATTCACTCGGGAAGATCTTGTACGCTCGGAACGCGGCTTCTTTAGTTTTGATGGCATTCATACACTCCCGATTAAACCATCTGTTGGGCCTAGGCTTCACAGATTTGGTAGAGTGGGGAATGAACAAATGCATTCCTGCCTGTATGATCCTGGTGATACGGATAGCGGCAGAGTTGGCGTTTCTATTCCGGATACACAGGTTCCAGTCTGTAGACTGGAAGAAATTAATAAGCCCCAGCCAATTGGCTTTCCCATAATGCCATACAGTTCTTCGAACTGGTTTGGGAGGGGTGGGAAATTCGAATGGGAAGTTAGCGCTGATTAGGCAGTGGTCTGAATTGCCGAGAGGTGAATCAACTTCGACGGAGTAACGCGCTGGATGAGAAGTTAGAAAGAGATCAAGGAGATATTTTCCATGATCAGCAACATCAGGGACTCTTGTGGGATGATCCACAATTTGATGTAAGTTATTGATGTCTGCAAAGAGCTCGACCTAAGTCATTATCGGGTGATATTTGGGTTTCACTAAGTGCGAAGATTGGGGGTTTATAATTAGATAAGTGGCACTCAACAAAAGAGAAATTCGCATGAAGTCCACGAATGTTACAAAAGTCAATACCAAAACTTGACTTGTAACGGGACTTCGGTTGCGCAGGCTCAATCGCCACGTTCTCGGGGATATTTCCCGGCATTACATTTGCCGCAACCATCAGAGTCAATAAAATTTGTCCTCGTCAAAGTGTTATGCCTTTTGAGACTGGGCAAATTTCATCGACCGACAGATTTTAGCCGCGGCACCTGCAGGACCGAGATGCGAGAGAGGGTAGGGAGCAAGGGTACTTACTTGTGCCGTTCGTCGGTCCGGTCGGTCGTTTAGTCTATTGAAGGGTGATGGGCCTTCGCGTTAGACTGCGCTCGTTGTTTTTTTGTTGTCACTGTTTTTTATTAGGTAGTTTTGTTTGTGCACTCGGTTGGGCTGAGGGTTAGCAACCCGCTCCCATAAAAAAATACCATTGCTACGAATCGGCAAACAGTGCCTCGGAACCGGATGGACAACACGACGACGACCTTTGCTTTTCGAACAAGGACACGAATCGGATCTTGGAATGTGAGAACACTGCTGGCTGAGGGACGGCTGGATGAAGTCCTCAACGAGATGAATCGATATAAAATCAAGATCATGGGACTTAGCGAGACCAGATGGCCCGATGCGGGGGAACATATCTGCCCAAATGGTGAGTCCTTTTTATATTCTGGGAGAAACGAAACTGAAAGCCGTAGGAGTGGCGTTGGCGTAGTACTCACCAAAAAAGCCAGGTCCAGCCTCATTAGCTGGTCACCAGTTTCTGAGAGGATTATTACCGTGCGCCTGCGTACCAGACTAAGAAGTACTACGGTAGTCCAATGCTATGCTCCAACTGAAGACGCTGAAGATGACATCAAAGACGAGTTCTATTTGAGGCTGAATGAGGTTTTTCGCTCTATTCCAAGGGGAGACATCATTGTATTAATGGGTGACTTAAACGCACAGATCGGCCGTGACAACACCGGCCTTGAACAAACAATTGGAAATCAAGGTCTAAACCAAGTTACCAATAACAATGGTGAGCTTTTCGTTGACTTCTGTAGCTCCCACCAACTCATGGTAGGTGGAGCTTACTTTTGTCACAAGAAGATACACAAAGAGACCTGGGTATCGCCCGATGGTAGAACGAGAAATCAGATAGATCATGTGGCCGTCAGCCGCAGATGTAGAACTATCCTTGAGGATGTCAGGAGTTTCAGGGGAGCAGACACTGGAAGCGACCACCATTTGGTAGTAGCAACTATTCGCCTTAAAATCGCCGCAATCACAAACGTACAACGCGATGCTATAAACCGTAGACGGTTCAACGTAGATCTTCTGCGGGAGAGCGTTAAAAAGCGGGAATTTGCTAGAAACCTACAGCAAATATTAAACCAGCACAACGTTTCTGACGACACAAATATTGAAGTGCTGTGGAGTAGGACAAAGGGCGCAATATTGACGGCTGCGGAAACGAGCATCGGTTATGTCCAAAGAAACCAGCATCACTGGATCTCGGACACAACCTGGCAAAAAATAGAACGCAGGAGAGGCCTAAAAAATAACGTAAACTCTACAATCGACCCTGAAAGACGTTACGGGAATACTCCCAACTGGAACGGGAATACTCCCAATTACACCGGGAGGTAAAGAGAAGTGTCCGGCGTGATAAAAGGCAGCAGATAAACGAGCTCGCAGAAAAAGCGGAAAACGCGGCAAACACAGGCAACAGTAAGGTGCTGCACCAAATTACTAAACAGCTCTCAGGAAAGCACTCTACTAAAAAGCATGCCCTTAAGAGTGCGGATGGAAGGCTGCTGTGCAGCGACGAGGAGCAGCTCCAAAGATGGAGAGATTACTTCTTCGCCGCCCTGAATGGTTCATTTACACAGGAACCTCACGAAACCAGCAACAATGCATAGCCAATAAGAATTACCACCCGGGCCCCATCCAAGACGGAAATAGTAACCGCAATTCATGCGATGGCCAATGGTAAAGCAGCTGGAAAAGATGGCATCCCGCCAGAATTGTTGAAAGCCGATTCAAGCCTCATAGCAGATGCGCTTCAGCCAATCCTAGAAATAGCATGGAACACCTGTACCTTTCCGGAGGATTAGACGGAAGGTATCATAGTCAAAATACCAAAAAAGGGGGACCTAACAATATGCGACAACTGGAGAGGCATCTGTTAACTATCTACAGTGGGCAAAATTTTGTCCTATATATTACTATCTAGGATAAGTGAGGCAGTTGACCGAACGCTTAGGAGGCAGCAGACCGGATTCAGGAAGGGCCGCTCATGTATTGATCATATCAACACCTTACGAATAATAGTGGAGCAGTCTACTGAATTCCGATTCCCCCTTTACCTTGCTTTCGTAGATTATGAGAAAGCGTTCGACTCGGTCAATAGGAGCTTTATATGGCAGGCACTACGGCGACGTGGTCTGCCTGATAAAATAATAGAATTGATAAAAGCCCTATATAACAATTCCAAATGCAGAGTTCTCCATAATGGAAAATTATCCGACAGCTTCGAGGTGAGCTCAGGAGTACGACAAGGATGCCTACTCTCGCCTGTAGTAATAAATGACATCCTTGTCGGCGCTCTAGATAGTAGAACAGGCGGCATACAATGGGGCTTGTTAGACCGCCTTAAGGATCTCGACTACGCAAATGATATCTGTTTGCTGGCCCACAGACACCAGGACCTCAAAAACATGATTAACAATTTGGCAACAGAAAGTAGTCCAGCAGGCTTAAGGCTAAATCCAACTAAAACTAAAGAAACGCGGACCTCACCGATGTATCTACACCTTGACGTGGTGGTGAGGCTTGCGTGGTCCCGTTAGGACGCCCTGACTAAGATAGATACTTAAAAGCAATGGATATAACAAAGAAAATTTGTAAACCTGCAAGCCAGGGAAATCCACCCTCTACGGAGGTCGGCCTCATGGATTCTGGGGGAGGCCATCTATTGCTTACGAGGAACAGGGAAGTGGACGACTCGCATGTCAACGCAGTCACGCAGGAAAGCGTAAAAGCGGCGGCGAGCGAGCTGGTGAAGCTGAACCTGGAGGTATGCTCAGAGAAGGTGGACAATGCGATGCAGCAATGTGTCAAGAGGTCAGCCGGCTCTGGGCCTACGTTAGCGCAGGAATCCGACTCGGAAGTGAGGCTGCGAAAGCAGCTGAAGCAGAAGAGGAAGAGGGAGCGCAAAAGACAGAAGAAGGCAACTTCCTCTGTTGGGGGATCGGCCGAGTCCACTCCGGAGGAGGTGGGACCCACGAAGAGGTTTAGAGGTGAAAGTCTCTGCACCTCAGCCGTGGGTTCTACTGTCGAAGGGGAGGATAAGGCCAGGGAAAGGAAGGGTGGACAACCTCAACCTGTAAAACAGGGAGGAGTCAACCCTTCTGTCTCGGGGGTCGTGCGTGCGGAGCCTGTGGCGGAGAATACCTACGCAGGCATAGCAGGCTGTGACCTCCGTTTGGGTGTGACCGACGATGGAAGGGAGGAGGGTCTGGGCACGAAGCAGGTAACCGTTTTTAAAGCGGCCCTGCTCAAGGCACTAAACTCTCTGCCTTACAACGCTGGCGACATCGGTATTACCGAGGTAGACTTGGACTCAGGTGCGTGAACCAAAAATCCAAGGCCTGGCTATACGAAGCTGTCGGAAAGATGACTGACCTATGGGAAGGAGTCAATCTGAGAGTGGAGCGCCTTCACATCCTTAAGGATGTGAGGAGGATGATCATCCGAGTTCCCCGTTCGCCGGAGAGCAAGGAAACCATCCTAGCCAGATTACGTCGTCAAAATGCCTGTGTGACGGACACTTCTAAGTGGAGGGTCAGTCGCATAGGCAGATATGGTGACGCGAAAAACGGCGGTACCATTCTCACCGTATGGTGTCCGAAGGAGGAGGCGGAGGCGGTCAGGCGTGCAGGGGGGAAACTCAACTGCGGGCTGGACCTTGCCTACGTGCGATTCCAGAAGGACAAGCCGGAGGAAATGGTAGAGCCGGTCGGAAAGGCAGCTGAACAAGGGGACCAGTGAAATGGAATCCTCGTCAGCTGGGCGGGAGGTGGGCCAGTTCCGGCAATTAAAGGTTTGCCAGTTGAATCTACACCATAGCAGAGCAGCATCAGCAATGATGACGCGAGGCTTCGGTGAGATGAAGCTGGATATTGCTCTCATACAGGAACCCTGGATCTACAAGGGTAGGATTAGGGGACTATCTGGGAGCTTTGACACTCTGTACGTTCCCAATGCGAATGAAAGAGTGAGGACGTGTGTGCTGGTGAAACACGGAGTGCAGGCGGTTTTACTGCCGCACTTGTGCACACCAGATCTCACAGCAGTACGCGTAGGTACTGGAAGTGGGGCTTTCATTCTAGCCTCAGCCTACCTTCCGTACGATTCGCCAGATCCTCCGCCCACCAGGGAGTTGGAAATTCTGGTTATTACCTGTGGCGAAAAAGGCACAGGGTTAATAGTTGGTTGCGACGCAAATGCACACAACACGGTGTGGGGAAGCACCAACGACAACCATAGAGGAGAGGCTTTGCTCGAATTTGTGGAATGCAACAATCTAGTTATTGCAAATAGAGGGGTAGAACCAACCTTCGTCGATGCTAGACGAAGGGAAGTCATAGATATAACTCTATGCAGCAACCGGATGTTGACAAGATTGACCAACTGGGAGGTGATGGATCGGACGAATATGTCAGATCACAGAGCCATTTCATTTGAGATAGCGTACGGAACCCCGGGCAGGGGAGACGGAATTAGAACAACGAGAATTCCCCGCAACACGGACACGTCTAGATATACTGAAATGTTGCGCTGGAATCTCGGGGAGCGCGTGCCAAGGGCACCGAAAACCACAAGAGAAGCAGAGTCTCAGTTGCATGTCCTGCAGACAGCGATAGAGAACGCTTTTCGAGTGGCGTGTCCTCTTACGTCAGTGGATGACCATGATCCCACACCCTGGTGGTGTAGGGAGCTGGAGAAACTGAAGAAAGAGGTCAGAAGGGCTTTCAACCAAGCGATGAGGTGCAATGACCCGGTTGCCTGGGAGAATTACAAAGCCAAGAAAAGAGAAATGAAACAAACTCTGCGACGACGGAAAAGGGAGTCGTGGAGGGACTTCTGCTCGAGCATGGAGAGCATATCTGAGGCCAGCAGACTTCAGAAAATGATCTCCAGGGACCCGGTCTCCAAAGTCGGACTCGTTCGTGACCCGTCGGGGAGGATGACGGAGACGCTGGAGGAAACCAATAAGATCCTGATGGAAGTTCACTTTCCTGGCAGCTATATCTCGGGTAAATCTTGGACTATTCGTAACAGAATGGCTACAAGGATGAACCGAGAGGAGGCTAACGGGGTGGTGACGGAGGAAGGGGTGAGACGTGCAATAGACACATTCTCTCCCTTCAAGACATCGGGGCGTGACGGAATATTCCCTGCGCTGCTTCAATGGGGCAAAGAAATCATTGCACCCAGGCTTAGGGGAATATTCGTTACCTGTCTAGCAACAGGATACATTCCGGCGGTGTGGAGGGAAACCAAAGTGGTATTTCTCCCTAAGCCAGGCAAGAAGGACTACACCGAGGCGAAGTCCTCCAGGCCAGTCAGCCTAACATCCTTTCTGTTGAAAACAATGGAAAGAGTGGTGGCAGACCACCTGGAGAGTACTATGCTAAGGAGGCACCCTTTAAGTAGAAGCCAGCACGCTTACCAGGCTGGCAGATCTACAGAAACGGCACTTCACCAACTGGTGCGAGTAGCCGAGGGGGAACTGTATACCGGAGGCATAGCGATGGCCGTTATTATGGACATCGAAGGCGCCTTCGACAAGATACAGTTCAACAAACTCAAAGACGCTCTGGTGAGGCGCGAGGTCAGCCCCATGATTGTAAGGTGGGTGGACAGCATGCTGAAGAACAGAGCGGTAAGGATTCAGACAGGAGACTCGCGGCTTCGAGAGAGGGTCAGCAAGGGATGCCCACAGGGCGGGGTCCTATCGCCCCTCCTGTGGAACATCACTGTGGACACTCTGCTCAGGCGGCTAGAGGTAATGGGCGTGCATACCGTTGGGTATGCAGATGATGTAGCGATTGTGGCACGTGGCAAGTTTATGAGCACTACGGCAGATATCATGAGGAATGCACTCCAAGTGGTTGAGCAGTGGTGTACGGAACAGGGCCTCACCATAAATGCCAATAAGACAGACGCGATAATCTTCACTAGGAAGATTAAAGATCTGGATTTTCAGCCCCTCATGCTTTTTGGATCGAGGATCAAGGTGTCTGGGATGGTCAAGTATCTGGGTGTATACTTGGACTCGCGACTAACCTGGAAATACCACGTTGAAGAGAAGATTAAGAAGGCGACAAGGGTGCTTCACCAGTGCAGAAGAGTATGTGGACTAAGGCGGGGTATCTCACCAAGGTTAGCATACTGGACATATACCATGATGGTGAGACCCATCATAACTTATGCCTCGGTGGTCTGGTGGACTAAAGCCACACAGAAAACCGTCAAGAGGCATTTGGACAAGGTGCAAAGAATGGCCAGCGTAGGTGTGAGCGGTGCTTTCCGCACCACACCCGCCGCGGCATTGGAGGCGCTGTTAGGTCTGCTGCCGTTAGATCTCCAGGTGATGAAGACTGCGGCAGCCTCAGCGATTCGGATGAGACGGGATGCCGCATGGCAGGCGTCAGGAACCTTATATGGGCACATGAAGATCCTGGATCGCATTAAAGGGATTAGGGAGCTCATGATGCCCATGGAAGGGATCACAAAAATGAGGGTGACCGAAAGGTATCATAAAACCCTCATAGGGAACGGAACGCTCCCGGAAGGGAGACCGGAAGACATATATATCTTCACGGACGGATCCATGATTGACGGCAGAGCAGGTGCGGGAGTCTTCTCAGAGGACTTAAATCTGACCTGCTCTCTGGCTTTGGGGAATTACACCTCGGTCTACCAGGCGGAAATGCTTGCTCTGCTGCACGCGCTGGATCACATAAATGAGGGTCAGGTGCAGGGAAGAAGTATCCTTATAGCACTGGACAATCAGGCTGTGATTAAGCGCATGAATCAGACAGAGATTAATGCGTCTCTGGCGTTGGAATGTGTCCAAAAACTGAACAGGTGTGCGCAACAAAACAACGTGACGCTAGCTTGGGTTAGAGGACATACAGGCATCGATGGGAACGAAAAGGCTGACAACCTGGCAAAACAGGGGTCAACCTCGGAATTCTGGGGACCGGAGCCATACTCTGCCATTGGCAGAGGGATGGTAAGGAACTACATCGAGAAATGGGTCGCTGAGGAACACCGGAGACGGTGGGACGCTATGACCACGTGTAGGCAGGCTAAGATGGTGCTTACGTTGCCGATTACCGCAGCCAGAAGAAGGATCCTGCATATGCAAAGGAGAACCCTCAGATGGTTGGTGGCACTGATTACAGGACACGGATGTTTCAGGTATCACCTAAAAAGAATGAGAATTCTGGAGGATGACACCTGTCGGATGTGCCTGGAGGAACCTGAGACGGCCACACACATAGTGTGTCACTGTCCGGCGGTGGCGAGGAAAAGGGCTGCCATAACTGGACTCCATTGGATGGAGGACATGAGGCAGACTCCCTTCAATCAGCTGCTTGCGATAACTAGGGGAGTCGAAGTAAGGGAGCAATGGGACAACCCACTGCAACCCCAATAAGATGACTCTAGGCAGAGGGACGAAAAGGGACCCGCAAATAGTGGTCTGATTCGATATCCCTCGAAAATCTATGTATAAAGAAACGCGGATAAATGCAAACACCATTGAACGGACTGCGCTGAATAACCGTGACGTGGAACTGACCACAGATTCGTAATCTGCCGCCAAAAAAACCCTTTATACAAGTTTTGGTGAAAATTGATGACGTTTCAACTATATCCAGGGCAAAGAATTCAATAAATATCGTAAAAAATTAAAGATTATAAACAAATACTCATAACTTTCGAAATCCTTAAGAGCCCATCGAGATTTTTGATGGAGGTGTTAGAGTGACTTCTCCCGAACATTTTGACGCCAAAAACGTCCATTTTCGAGATGGGGTATTTGAGAAATTGAGTTTAAAAGTTTTTTTACTATTTTTTGACCTTTTGACCTTGAATTCGAAAATATGTTTATGTTTTTCAGCAAATTTGCTACTGGTGGTTTGTAAACAACCCCTCTGACCTGAAAACATGTAAAACCTATCACAAATGTCGGCCCCAACGAAAGATATAGAGCCAAAATCGGAGAAAGAAAGTCAAAATTCGTAAAAATCCCTAAAAACCGCATTTAATTTTTTTGTCCACAGAATGTTAAAAAAATTCTAAAAAAAATTTTTTTGTAGCCTTAAATAGTTGCCCAAAGTCCCTGTGAAATTTCAGCCAAAACGAAGGGGGGTCGAAAAATTTTGTCCGATTTGAAGAGGAATGTCCCATATTCAAAACGGTCTGAAGGAGGTAAAACTGGGAGTGAAAATTGCCAGCATTAAAAATAAAATAAGGACTCTTACGTCTCAAATGTCCAGAGAAAGGCAGAGGATGCGGAACTCTACCAGAAGTGGTGCTGGTGGGAAAGACGTATATACCCCAAAATTGTGGTGTTTCAAAGATTTAGAATTCCTCTTCCATCTAAACGATGAAAGAAGAGGAATTTCAAGTATTTGATTTTTGGAGGCAAATAAAATATATAGGAAATAACTGAGGAAAAAAAGTATGTAGGTAATTACTTATTATAATATCCATTTTTTAGGAGAATAGTACTAACGATGAGGTTGATGATGTGGAACAAGCAGAAGAGGTTGAAGAAATTCAAGTTTCTGTCAGTTTTTTACCCTAGATGTTATTGAGAAGACGTTCACAATTTTTTTTTTCAGAAAAGGTATGGAGAGAGTCCTAAGATGGTGGATCTGAAAAACCAAGCTCAGCAGTCCCTAAATATGGTTTCTCAAATCTCAAATGTTCCGTTCAAAGCGAGAACAAAGTAGAGCTGACAAGTTTGGCGAATACATTGCCGCCGAATGAAACTCTCTCCAGCTAGAAGAAACATATGAAGATGTCACGCTAGAAATTTTACGTCTGGTCAAAGACGCAAAAAGGAAGGAAAGAGAGACCCTTCAAAATGAGCAGCCCACCTTTATTAATTGGAGAGATGTACCTTCAGCTTCGGCTACCCCAATAACCTTCACTATTGAATCGACGTCCTCTTTACTATCATCAGCGCCTTTGGAATATGTAGTTCCTACTAGAATTAAGAAAAACATTTCAATTGAAAAGGTAGAAATTTTACAGCCCACTAATGGATTGGATATATTGGCATTAGCAACAAAAAAACGTCTTGATTAATTTAATAAATATACTGATTAATCTTTTTTCATTATTATCTATTCAGTTCATGTGTAAAATAAAACAAAATTGCTCAATTTGTTTCGCTATATATTTCTTTAAATTTTTCCTTCAGCCGAAAAATATTCTTCTAACAATTTTCTCACGTTTTCACTCCTTCCAGGTGCCATCTCTTGAGGTGTTTCCCCGATTTCCAACGATTCTTCCACATAAATTGGAGACTCCCTGTTTCCGGTGTTGTCTGTATACCAGTGGCTATTTAAAATTAAAAAATTATGCAACACGTAACATGCTTGCACTATTTTTGATGTTTTGTTTTCGTCCAACATTGTTTTCTTCTGTAGAACTTGGAACCTGTTGGACACAATACCGAAAGCACGTTCGACGTTTTGCCTTGCCCTACTTAAGCGGTAGTTGTAAATTATTTTTTGTGGGTCCCTCGTTGAAAATGGATATGGAGTCATCAAATGGTGCAGAAGGGGGAAAGCGTTGTCGCCAATAAATACAAAGGGTAGATTCCTCATCTCGCCAATGATATTTGTTGGTGGAAGATATTGGCTTCCTTTTTGGATAATTTCCATTAAAGGAGACCTATTCAAAACTCCTCCATCACTGATTCTGCCATTGCAATCAACATCTATGAATATAAATTTCGCAAATGCGTCGACTACCGCAAGAAGCACGATGCTCTTAAATCCTTTGTAGTTATGGAATATTTGAGCATTATGCTTTTTGGGCTGAAAAGCAATGTGTTTGCCGTCAAGGGCACCTAGACAATGTGGGAATTGCCAACGAGTCTCGAACTCATTGGAAATCTCAATCCACCTGCTTGTTGTGTCTGGAAACTACAAAGGGATTGTAATTGCCTTTTTTTTTTTAAATTTTTGATAATATTGTCGCATACCTTTAAAAATACATCTCTTTCATTTCGGTAAATGGAGTCGCACACTTCTATTACAGCTTTGCCAATAAAGCGTTCCGACAGTTTTGTGTTTTCGTCTAACTCTTTGAACGTTTCTCCAGTGGCCAGAAACCGCAAAACTACAGCTAACTTTTCTTCAACCGGTATGCACAACCTCATATTTGTGTCCACCCTCAATATATCTTTTTGTACAAGTGACAATAGTCTTCGGAAACACATTTCATCCATTCTCAAAAGACTTTTGAATCGTTCACCGTCGAATGACAATCTGTATTCACTCAATAAAAATTGAATGCTTCCAGACTCAGGCCTTGTTTCTCGCCATTTTTTTACCCAGCATCTTTTTTCTTTTGGACGTAATTTGATGTATTTCAACAGCAGCTTCTTCAACTGAAAGAAGGTCCAACGCTGCTTTTGTTAAATATAACATGGCCGCAGCTTCCTCCAGAGCCATTCTAGATAAACTGAAATAGGTATAGTTACTATTATAATTTCTCCCGGAACATCGAAGGAGATTTTTTAATTCTTAGAAACTGATATTGCTCGGTTCTGTAATGCCACTTCAAACTCGGCCCGAGATGTTAAGTCAGGATTACCTTTTCTGTGGGAAATTTAGTTAGTTATTCATATAACCATTTATGTTGAGAAGCGCCTTTCCGCGAAAACTTCAACTTAACTGCAGTCCCATTTAAATTTGCACTACAGAACCGGACAAAAACCAAATAATTAATCAACACAACTTAGTAATTCAATTTTCAATGGAATTCTTAATCAGATACGAGGATTTTTTTATGTTTTCATTAGTAATTATTGATTTATATTAGTACTTACCTTATTTTGTTTTATTATCCAACAATAAATTAATTTTTATGAATAAACAATTCTGCACAAAACACTATATATAAATGACAACTCCGTAAATCGCTATGAAAGGATTCAAAAAGCCAACTATAAATAAATAGAAACGCAAAACACACACATCGATCTTTTCTTGTAAAGACAAGAAAGTTACGCACGAGAGAGTAGGACTCGTGTCTGCCTGGAGTATCAACATTCCGCATGCAGAATGACCCCTCGTGTCTGTATGGCCAATGAGTTCAATAAATATTTCACAGCTGCAACGAGCAAAGTTGGTGATACTAATTGCTCTACGTCTACTGCTAATAATACTGGTACATTTAGTTTCCGCAACGTGGACTACGATGAAGTCAGTAAAGCCTTCTATGCTATTAAATCCAACGCCACTGGACAGGACAACCTCCCACCTTTATTTCTCAAGCTAATTCTTCCTGTAATTCTCCCATACATATCCCATATTTTTAATAGCTGTCTCATGAAATCACATTTTCCGCTTCAATGGAAAAAGGCGAAAGTAATTGCACTACCTAAATGTAAAGCTCCAAGCAGTCTTGCAGACTATCGTCCTATAAGTATCTTATGTTTTTTAGGTAAGGTACTAGAAAAAATAATGGCTTGGCAAATTGACACCCACTGTGAGACGGGGTCCCTATTGAGTCAGGCACAGTCTGGCTTTCGCAAAGGCAAAAGCTGTGAAACTGCACTTCTGAAGGTTACTACTGACCTTCGAATGGCTCTTGACTCCGGTAATGTTGCTTTTCTCGTTCTTCTGGACTTCAGTAAGGCTTTCGATAGTGTTGACCACATGCGCCTATTTACCAAATTGGCAACCCACATGAGGTTTACATCCTCTGCTACCTCTTTAATCCGTAGTTACCTGCAGAATCGTTCCCAAAAAGTATGGTTACATAACTCGATTTCGGAGACCTTACCGATAACCTGCGGCGTTCCACAGGGCTCCATACTAAGGCCATTACTCTTCTCTATGTACATAAATGATCTTAGCAATGTCGTGACAAGCTGCAAACTCCACATGTATGCAGATGATGTTCAGATCTACTTAAACAGCCCACGGTGTTGTGATAATAAAAATAAGTTGGTCTAAAATGACGCTAAGATCTGAGAACGGGAGCTTTCTTGTAACATAAAAACATGCCAAAATATGTCCAAACCGAAATCGGATCTGCTCCTTTTTTCAAAATATCCTCAAAAAACGATTTTTCGCAAAAATTCACTAAATTTCCAATATGCGAAATGTTAAACGTCTCTAAAATTGCATGCAACGGGAAATACACACTTATACATATGTATTTACACATATATATTTGAAATGTTTATATACAAGAATATATATACATTATATAATACCTCACCTGGGGGTCTGATTGCATCATTTTGTAGGTGCATCATAAAATGCACTAAAAAAACCACTAAAGAACGATCCCACTGCCCAAAAAAAATCGCAGAAGGCTCCATGACCCCTTAAAATCTTCGTAACGGTCTCTACTATAATTAAAAAATAACAGAAAAATCCCCCCTTGCCTCTAAGAGGGCCTGGGGCTGCCCGAGGGGCTGCAACAGGTAAAATGCACTTATTCACTTTACACTTTTACCTCCCACGGCCCCAAAAAAAATCGTAGGAGGCTCGGAGACCCCTCAAAATCTCCGTAATTTAACGTACAACAATTAAAAAATAATATAAAAATCAGTAGTCTATTAGGCTTTGAAAACAAAGGATCTAATGCATCGTGAAGCTTTATTGTGAATTTATTGTAGTAGTTGTAAGATAAAAAGCTCATCATGTCTCTCCATCATGGATTTTTATATTATTTTTTAATTTTTGTACGGTAAATTACGAAGATTTTGAGGGGTCTCCGAGCCTCCTATGATTTTTTTTGGGGCCGTGGGAGGTAAAAGTGTAAAGTGAATAAGTGCATTTTACCTGTTGCAGCCCCTCGGGTAGCCCCCAGGCCCCCTTAGAGGCAAGGGGGGATTTTTCTGTTATTTTTTAATTATAGTAGAGACCGTTACGAAGATTTTAAGGGGTCATGGAGCCTTCTACGATTTTTTTTGGGCCGTGGGATCGTTCTTTTGTGGTTTTTTTAGTGCATTTTATGATGCACCTACAAAATGATGCAATCAGACCCCCAGGTGAGGTATTATATAATGTATATATATTCTTGTATATAAACATTTCAAATATATTTGTGTAAATACATATGTATAAGTGTGTATTTCCCGTTGCATGCAATTTTAGAGACGTTTAACATTTCGCATATTGGAAATTTAGTGAATTTTTGCGAAAAATCGTTTTTTGAGGATATTTTGAAAAAAGGAGCAGATCCGATTTCGGTTTGGACATATTTTGGCATGTTTTTATGTTACAAGAAAGCTCCCGTTCTCAGATCTTAGCGTCATTTTAGACTAACTTATTTTTATTATCACAACACCGTGAGCCCCCTTGGACTGGCTGAGAACTGTATTGCGAACATAAATGCAGATCTCAAGCGTATTTATCAATGGTCTGTGTCCAACCGTCTACAACTTAATGCCTCTAAATCCTGTTGCATTCCAATGTATAGGAGTAAATTAGATACCGTCCGTTTTCCTCCTATCGTTCTTATTAGGGCTTTCATCCCGGGAGTCTCGATATCGAAAATTTCGAGAGTCTCGACGATTTTTTCGTATTTTCGAGACTCGAGACTGCTGGCTCCAGTCTCGGAAATAACGAGACTTTCGAGACTTAAGCCAAATAATTTTATTCCTGTTACGTGGCAACACTGTAAAGTGAAACTTGGGATAATCTGTGAAGATTTTAAGTTTGCAACATAACTTAACGTTGTTCAAAATTCACACGGGTCTTGAATTCTTGATATTATTATAAATTATAAAATTATCATAAATTTATTTGTAAAAGTGCGAAATTAATAACTGCGATGTGTTCATTAGCAAATAAATTGAAAGGTATGTATCTAATTTAATTTTGTTTTTGTTGTTAACTTTGTGGCTTAACGGCGCAGAATTATTTTAATTTACATATTTCTAAATTCAATATAATTGTCGATATGCTATTGTGGTGGTTTGGTTTGCCATGCCGTTGTTTTTGTATAGTGATGGGCCTTTTTCAATTTTTTCAGATAACAGCATGACTTATTGCGATGTAATTGCTAAAATGCATGATAGATCCTCGGTTTGGTGCTATTTTTTGCGAGCCAATGATAATGCTTCTGCTAAATGTAAATCATGCCATAAAATATTTAAGACTTTAGGAGGGAATACAAGTGGTCTTCATAAACATCTTAAAAGTATTCATAACATTATATTGTCAAGGGAAGATGTACGACCTGCCTCAACATCTGATTACATTGCTCGCATAACTACAACAGACAAATCCAAAAGGGAAGATGAACCACCCGAAAAAAAATCAAAGATGACAGATTTCTTCCAAAGAGGTGACGGAATTGAAGTTAAAGTTGCAAGAATGGCTTCTCTGGACGGAATACCGTTTCTAACTTTTGTCGAATCTAAAGATTTACGCGAGCTGTTCACAAAATCGCAATATGCGCTACCCTCGTCTGTGACTACCATATCTAACATGGTTAAAAAACAGGCCGACTACGTAAAATCTCAAATCTTAAACGAAATAAAGAAATTGAAAGCTACTGGAGTTAAATTTAGTTGTACCTTAGACGAGTGGACCTCAACCCAAAATAAGAGGTACCTGAATGTAAATATACATTCACCATTTTTTGATTGTGTTAAATACAAAAACTTAGGTCTTGTTAAGATATCTGGTACTATGCCTGCTGCTATTTGTGTAAATTTATTAAAAGAACGTTTGTGGGAGTTTGATGTTAATTTAGACACTGACGTTATTAGTCTAACAACAGATGGTTGTAGTGTAATGAAAAAAATGGGAAAGGCAGTCGTTGCTTATCACCAAAAATGTTTGGCCCATGGCATCCAATTAGCTATACTAGATGTATTATATCAAAAAAAACAAGATGAAATACAAATTGACCTATCACAGAATATTAACGATGACGACGATGAAGATGAGGATGATGATGAAAAAGATGAAAATGGAAGTTTTGAAATAGTTGAGAGTAACAAGCCCCGAAAACATGAAGAAGTAGTTTATGAACATGTAATCAATAAAGTACGAAAAGTAGCAAAGTTGTTCAGGAAATCACCAACAAAACAAGCTGTACTGAAGAAATACGTAGAGGAAGAGTTCCGGAGAGAACTAAAATTATTAACTGATTGCAAGACGAGATGGTCCAGTTTAGCTGAAATGCTTGAACGTTTTCTTAAAATAAAGATATGCGTTCGAAAAGCTTTGATTGATGTAGGGTCTGGAATAGAGTTCACTAAATCAGAGTATAGTACGCTCGAGGCGATTTCAAATACACTTGGTATCATAAAAGTAACCTTAGAAGCACTGTGTAGGCGAGACGCAACTCTTTTGACAGCGGATACAGCATTAAATTTCTGCCTACAGAAATTAGACTCACAGCAAAGTTCTTTGAGCGTAAGCCTAGCCAATTCGTTGCGTGTTCGTATTAAAGAAAATAGATTGATTGAGGCGAGTATCTTACAATACTTACACAATCCTTCTCAGTTTTTTGAAAAAAAGTTGGATCCAAGAGCCTTTCAAACTTTAAACAACGATGAAATTACACTATCATTAAAAATATTGTACGAAAGATTAAATCAATCTACAACTGAAAAACCAACTGACAGTTATCCAGCAAATACCAGTGATTCAAGTGATATGACAGTTGCGGAGCTCACCACGAGTTTAACGACAAAAGAGCAGCTAGAATATGAGCTTAATAATTTACTAAAACCTCCATAAGACATGGGACAGAATAAATCTTCCATGTCGATCAATGACTTGCAAAAAACGTTACACGTGGAAAATCTCTCTTTGAAAATGGTGGCGACAGAGGGAAATACTTAAACTATTGTTATAACTATCTAATATCTATCCCCCCTACTAGTGTAGAAGCAGAGAGGGCTTTTTCTAACGCAGGTTACTTTTGTAATAAAATCAGATCCTCTCTGTCTGAAAGTACATTAAATGCTCTTTGTTTTTTACGTGCCCACTACACTGAAAAAAATCTTAATAGCATAGAGCGCTATTGACTATAAGTTCCGATTTATAAGTTCAGTTGCTATTATTATAGGTGTACTGCATAAAACCTAAAAGCTATCGTGTTATGTAATATTCGACGTCTTGTTATAAACTATAATATATTTTAGTGGGGCTGAATATGCTATACTTATATCCTGAGCTCTCATTATTTATAATGAAGTGGAATGTATTTTAATAATATGCTTCTTAAACACAATTTAAACCCCTACAACTTATACATATAAGTTGAGTTGCCAAGAATATATGTAAAGAAACCTAGCAAAATAGATCTTAATAAATAGCACTGAGAATTATATACATTGTGGCCATACTTATTAATATGAGAGCGGGAGCCATGCAATCTTACCCATCCTTATGTAAAATGAGAAAATTCCCTATACGCATAAGCCAGTGCCTCATTTACGTATGATACATCTTGCCTTTTTATATTGCGATTGGGAACAGTTATGCATGATACCATCAAATTTTGCCATTCATGAAAGTGTTCCCGTCTAGTAAGGTTGATGTGTGTTACTCTGCTAGCGCTAGCGTGCTTAAATTTGTCTTTTTTTATTAGTGAGTTATGTTAGTTAAGTTAGTTAGTTATATGGGAAAAAGAAGGGAAACCAAAAGCGTATGAAATTTACGAAAGAAGAAGTCTTAAATTCTTTTATTATAAATGTGCTGGTAAGTTAGATCTAGTATTTCTAATAATAAATTTAAAAATATAATTTTTTTAAGGACGCAAATTTATTGAATGAGAAATTGGACAAGAGGAGAAAGCTTTTGGAATCATCCAAAGAAACACTGCAGCCTTTAGTCATAGCAGCTGGGCCAACCTTGGAGAACGCAAAGTGTTTCTATGTGGCCATAGATCATGTACTCTACAGTGCCGAAAATATTTTAACAGGTATTGATCTGTGCTTTAAGGTATTTATGTCCTTAAATGCCAAATATCCGGAGCCTTGTTTACCTATATGGAGTTTATTCAGCATGAAGTTTATGGAGTACATACAAATTATGATGTAAATCATGTCATGCTTGGAACTTTGACATCTGATTTAAACTCCGTGTAATTAATCATATACTTATATAATTATTTTTTAGTTTTGGACATAAAATATAAAATGAAATGCTTTAAATGTAACAAAAATTTCAGTTCATGTTAAATTTTCATGAAACATTTCAATATTAGACATAAATTAGAAAAAGTTTTGCTTTGTAAAAGCTGTCCACAAGAAAGGTCCTTCAAATCAAAAAATTCATTTAGAAAACATATACAGTAACATTTTGATTTAGAATTCAATAGTTGCTCCATTCATTGAAAATATCACAAATTCACATAATTCTTACAACGCTAATTATACCGAAATTTATAAAGCTTTTGAAAAAATGGTTGATTTAGCCAACATAGATCTCGTAACAAAACTGTATTCGAACAAAATGGTTTGTAAAAAGACTATCCAAAGCACAATAATTACATTTTCTGAATATTTACTGCAGGGCATTATCGAAAACGTGAAAGATTCCATTAATAAATTAATTAAAAAAGAGGACGAACAAGTAAAAGAAAGGATATTTCATTTATTTTCTATACTTTCGTCTTCATTCAACAACATTTCAACAAAATATAAAAGAACTTTTAAGCAAATGATTTATATACTGCGTCATACTCAGTGAATATTGGTGAAAAGATTGATGTTATGCGTGTAGGCAAGGCACCGACTTAATATTAAAAACGATATCTGTTAAAGCTAAAATAATATCCGTTAAAGAAACTCTTATTCAATATCTTAACTCAAGTGGAATGTTTCAAGAAATTCTAAACTATCAAAAATATTTGAAATCTGAGCAAAATGTTACTTCCAGTTTAATGCAAACAGAATTTTGGGCAAAAAATTTTGCTTGTTACGACGAAAATGATATTATTCTTCCAATCTTGATTTACTTCGATGAGTTTGAAGTAAATAATCCGTTAGGGAGAAAGATGAATGAATTTGATAAAGATGTTGAAGAACATATGAGATCATTACAAGCACTATACTCGAATCATGTATTTGTGACTTCAGTATCATATAATAATGGCATAATAAAAATTGGACAAATTATACAAGTTGAGAGTAATGATGAATACCCTCGTTTTGGCTTAATTGAAGCAATTTGTTTCTGTTCTTCTCAACAAGTACTTGCAATAGTGCGTTTATTAAATACGCTTTTCTTTGATGTACATAGGCGGTGCCATAGGATTTCCAAAACTACTTTGTTCGAGTGCAAAAGTTTAGTTGATGAATTGAAACAAGATTTCGTATTAGTTAAGTATGATGGGCAACTTTTTATTTTGTAAGATAAGATAAAATAATAATAAAGATCTGTAAAAGAAAAAATGTAACTATGTAGTAAGACTCGAATAAAGTGTACATATAAACTAGTAATAAAACAGAGTTTCACTCACTTTTTCTTACAGGGAAATATGGCAACAGGAGTTCCACAGGCAAATCAGTGTAAAGTCTGAAGTCTGCAGTTATGAAATATTCTTAGCTTATAAATATAATATAATTTGCTTTTTATTATTGTAGTTCCAGCTATACTTTCTAGATTTTGGACGTATTTTCTGTGAGTGCAATAGGTATACTTATTAGACTAGACGCTATACAAAATGAAGTTTCTAATAATAATTTATAGTTCTACAGGTTAAGAAGTATTATATCCTAGCTTATAAATATAATATAATTTGCTTTTTTATTATTGTAGTTCCACCTATATTTTCTAGATTTTGGACGTATTTTGTGTGAGTGCATAGGTATACTTATTTGACTAGACGCTATACATAATGAAGTTTCTGATAATGATTTATAGCTCTGAAGGTTATAATAGAAATGCAAAAATTCAAAAATTTTATAGCATGTTTGCTTATACATATGTATAGCTGTAAATACTATGCTTGAATAAGAAGAATTCTTATATATATAGGTATTGTTTATGGCAAATGGCTTAATAAGCTACGATGCCATAAACTATCGCTATCACCTTTTCGCTGATAATTGTGAGAGCCGAAATACATAAAAAAAAGCCTGGTGGCTATTATTTCTCTCAGTGTATAAAAATGGAAAAAATTCTCACAAATAATGATTAATTTTACTTGTATTTGAATTTCTAACAGTATGATTAATAAAGTACTTTATTGAAATATCTCGTATTGACTCTGCCTAAATGCCTAGCCTATGAGCAAAAATTACTCAGAAAGATACGACAATGTAATCCTTTCTGTGCGAAGAAAAAGGAAAGTAAAAATCAACTCAAAGTAAAAGTCAACTTCTCTATTCATATACGCGCTCCGGAATGGCGAGAGGGCGGAGCAACGGCAAACTACACAAACACATGCAGAGCAGGAAGTACACGAAGATGGTACATGAATTCACACAACCAAAATAAAAGTCCAGACGGCACAAAAAATTGCGGAGAAGAGAAATCAGTGCGTCTCTTTCGCACTTCGTGAAATAACATTTCTTTATTTACTCTCTCTTTCTTCGGTTTTTGTTTTGTTTTTAAATTGAATTTTGTCTCGCTTGCACCTTGTCGATTGATATATTCACTCGCAAGGGAGCTTATGGGAAATTTTGAGAGTGTCGTATCTTTGTGGGTAATTTTTGCTATGAGTATCAAACCTAATTTTGAAATAGTCTCGAAAGTCTCGTTTTTCCCGGGAATTTCGAGACCGGACCGAGTCTTGATTTTTTTTCCCGGGACACGCAAATATAACGAGACTGAAAGCCCTAGTTCTTATGAACACACGGCTACCTTATCAAACGCGTGTCATTAATCTAGGCGTTTATCTGAATTCTCAACTTACCTGCTGCGATCATATTTCTCATACATTATCTAAAATTTATGGTAACTTACGGCGTCTCTGGCTATACGCTTCCATCCTACTTGGGCTCGCGCTCAAAGATAATTAAATCTCTAGTGTTACCATACTTTACTTATGCTAGTTTGGTCTTTCCTGTCCTTGATGCTGCATGTCGTGGTAAGCTTAATGTTGCGTTCAACGACTGCGTAAGGTTTGTCTACAGACTTCGCCAATGTGATCACATCAGCCCATATCGTTGTTCCCTTCTGGGATGCACCATTGATGATTATCTACTCCTCAAGGCATTGACTTTTGTTTATAAGCTTCTACATTCCGACCGTCCATCTTACTTACATGAGTATTTCCGAATTGGACGTACATCTAGAAGAACGTTATTTATACTGCCAAGAGTCTCTTTCTTGGTTGGGCAAAGATCTTTTTTTGTTCATTCGCTTCAAGTTTGGAATAGGTTGCCTAACTACGTACAAAATGCGGGGTCGTTAAATGTGTTCAGGAAATGCGTCTTCAATTTTTTGAATAACCAGTAATATCTCTTCAACTACATTCTTTTTAATTTTAAATTTTTACTTGTTTACTTTTGTTTCTTTTCTCACTTTTTATTAGTTTACCCACTCGTTCCGCTTTTTATTAATTATTGTGTTGTAATTATAATGTACATGCGTTTTTCCGCGTGAAAAGATTATGTAATCTTGATGTACAGATGTACAGTAAACGAAATAAATAAACTATGGCGCCGTGCCAGCCAAGAAAGGATAGACGACCAAATCAGACGAAGGAAATGGAATTGGGTTGGCCACACCTGGCGACGCGAAAACGAAAATCTAGCCAAACAGGCCCTCGACTGGAATCCGCAAGGATCCCGTCGAGTCGGAAGACCTAGAACAACGTGGAGGAGAACCCGACTAGCAGAAGGCGCAACAACTGGGAGATCCTGGTCGGAGCTGAGAGCTGTCGCGCAAAACAGAGTCCGCTGGAGGGCAACTGCTTCCGCCCTATGTCCCATGAGGGATTAAAGGAGCGCAATGAAAAAATGAATGACATAACTGGCCGCTCATATCGTTTATTCGTCCGTGACACCAACAATCGGATGGATTTTCTGATTGATTCGGGCTCGGACGTTTCAATTGTTCCCGCCAAGGCGTTCCCGGCCCACAATGGAAGCCCGAACGTCCTTCTGTATGCGGCCAACGGATCACTGATCCGAACTTTCGGCACCAAGTTGCTTGAACTTGAGCTCGGCTTACGCCGACGATATGTTTACAATTTTATTATAGCCGACACCACTAAAGCCATTATCGGGGCGGACTTCTTAACGAAGTTCAAATTGTCCGTCGATTTTGAATATCGGCATTTAGTTGACAAACGCACCAATTTGCAAATCAACGTGTGCGCCACAGTCGACTACAACCCCGAAACGTTTCCATGCCAAATTGTGTTTAACTGGATGGTTAAAATTGGGCGGTTTTGTTAACGAAGCGTACTTCGTTAGTAGCTCTTTGTATATGCCGCATCACCGATTAATGACCAAATCGGGCCCCGACAACTTTATTCTGTTTCTGTAAGTAAATTGGTGCAATTCAATCATATTAATTTTTCTAAAAGAATTTTTGGAAACAAGTTTTTTTTGGTAAAACTTACATACTTTGTCAAAGCTTGTAGAAACCACATTGATGTCAAATCTCCAATGAATTAAACAAACTTCGCTACAAAGTAAAAAGGTTATATTTCTTCAAAATACCAGACTGTGATTATGAAAGAAAATTTGTTACCACATTCACAGTATAATTCTCTAGAAAGGACCCCAAACGAAATTCCTGGAAAGAAATGTTTGATGGCGATACAATTTATTAAATTAAATATCATGACTCCACACACACATTTTTCGAGGATGTCAATCAATTCCTGCATAAAATTTGCCACAACTAATTAAGAGTCCACCATTTATCAAGAAATGCCAAGACCTTCTCTCTGCACTCCAATCAGTTTTCCCCATTATTTCCCGCAAAGTTCATCGCCTTTGAACTCTGTTCACCCCATAGTGGAAAGAAATCCTCCGTCGAGCGTCTTCTCTCCTACCATCATTTTCACTTTGCCAAAACCCCGGGCTTCCTTCAATTCCGGCTGCTGGACGGCAAATTTCTGTTCATTTTAGCCGAGATTTTTTCATTTCTTGCAGGAATGAATGAGGACCCATCAATAATTTGGAGACTCGCATCATTAACTTTTCATAATCAGATGCACTGGAGCGATGAATTCGATTTTTGCGATGTCTTTTTTCATCGAGAAATTGTTTAGTAAGTAATCCAGGCTTTATGGCGACAAATTTCACAGAAGCTATATGCAGAGCTGCCATCTTTTGAAAAAAATCGGAATCATCTAAAAAAGAAAAAATTCAGACCCTTTTTTGTGCTTTATGCTAAGGTATAAGTTAACCCTTAACCACCTAGCGTCGGTCGCAGTGACTCCATGCGATATATTTTTTCAAATATTTCCGTCATTACGCGGGCCACACGCCTTTGACTCTGTGTACTTTTTCCGCTCCCTCTCCAGTTTGCGCTCTGCACACTCTGCAATTTGAAATAAAAACAACTGAAGAACATGATGTTGTTTCAATTTGTAGCAATTTATGAACTTTTTACCTTCTTAATAGTACTTATACGCAAGCGGTCACCATGACCGACGTTAGGTGGATGTGTTACTAGAATACACGTTAGGTGGCTAAGGGTTAAATGGACTTTGGGGATGCATGAAAAGGGGCGGTGAATCTTACTTTTGGGCTCTTGAATATTGTATGAGTTCGACAATAGTGACTGTGGAAGGTTGTTCCGCAATCCACAGACGAGTTGTTATAGTTATAAACGTGTAACGTCAAGAGTGGCGGGTCAGGTCTGAGATGCCCAAGGTTCAAATAAAAAGCCCTGTTACGTTTTTGTTGCTTTTATTACTAAAAATGTTATACAAGACAACCTGTCCAGGAGAGGAAAAAGAGGGTTAGCGGGTTACCCCTGCATCAACGCTCTAGAGGTAGCCCGTTTGGTGTCTATTTACTTCAGTATACTCCCGGCTCAACTCTCCGGGCCATGTCGGTTTTATCGTGACCATCATTCCGTTGCCTTTAAGTGTATCGGTCGGTCAGCCGCACTGGACCAACTCTCCGTGTCTTGTCTGTTTTGTTAGGCTGTCTGTATACCACACGATCAACGCTCCTATGGTTCCGTCCAGTCATCAGGCAGAGGAACCAACTCTTCCACTGTCTGATTACAACTCACTTCCGCAAGCATAAACCGGCCTTTCATATTGGCCACTTGCTGTTCTCTTTCGTATTGTGTTTTTCAGCGGTTTTGCTTTCTACCGAAGTGCTGTTGTGTTCTTCATTTACAGCGGTGTCGAAGAACAAAGTGAATTAGTTAGAGAGATATTGAAAATAGGTTATTTATAAGAATTAGGAATGGGTGATAGAATTGACTCCTGGGGAACACTGACAAAAATGTTGTGCGTTAAAGATTCGAAACAAGATATGAGCTAAGCATGAGCTAGTTTTCAAAAATCTGGATAAACTCCGGATAAGTACGAAAATTCTCAAAATTTGTGAAAAGGTTTCGCAAAAGGTGAGGCACATTTGATTCATAGGCAGATATTACCAAGCTCAGTGTATTTATTAGCGTCAAGCTCTTTGAAGCACCAAAGCACTCGTGAGTCCGAAGAAAATCATTGTTCACTGAGGGAGAGAAACACTAGACGGAAGAATTTTCGGCGAATAGAGATGCTGACCTGACCTTGGATTTACTTTCTGTAATCACCCCGCCTCTTGTAAATGAATGGAATTGAAAGTTGTGGAATTTTTCTTGATAAAAGTTACCAAGGACCATTGTATATGAGGAAATTAGAGGTTATATTGCTCCGAATTGCCTAGAGGCATATCAATTCCAAGTGTCGCTTTGGGTTAGAAGTAAAGATAAAAGAGTTTGGCTCTTTTCTTTGCCCAAGTAGTGCTTGGTGCGCAGTTTTATTGCTACAACTCGTGTACCTTGATCGTGGAGTGGCTGTTTGGTTGAGTGTGATGGATACTTAAAACCATCCTGAGGAATTTAGGAAGCTTAACAGTGATCTGATCTCCAGTCTGAAGATCTCTTTTAAGTCTTCCAATACCTCTCAGGAATATCGCTGCTGGTTCCCTGATGCTTCGACCTCGTTTTCGTGCTTGTGTTCTTTGGGCAGGATCTTACATAATTTGGCACAGTCTCCTAGACTCTCTATAGATTGGCAATACCCCTGCCAAGTATCTCTCTTGGTTGGTGAAATGGCTTTCTTGTACAGTTTTTGGCAGTCTTTGTGTTGTGTTGTTTGTAACAGCTATTGGAGGTCTCCCTTGTTAACTTTCTCAGTTTCGAAAGATCTTCATTCCAACTAGGGAAAAGGGTATTTTCGCTCCGCCTTATTGGACAGGATACCTTATACGCCGACTCGATAGCGTTTTCGAAAGTATTGTGCTTATCTTCAATTTCCTTTATAAGGTCTATGCTTTCATGTAGGCACTCTCTAGAGAGTTTAGCTCTGAGGAACTAACCGAACTTCTTCCTGTCAGTCCAGGTCTCTGTACGGTTGAGGAGCTTCAGCCTGCAGGTTTACCTTGAAGCGTTATAACAGCATAATGGCGCGAGTATGCAATGGGCGCCATTTATGCGAGGTATTGCCCTACTTAGCCAGAAGCCCGGAAAAACCTGACCAAGAGCGCAATCCCAGACATAAAATAAATCGGAACTCGTATCCTCCCCAATCGCCGATCCTTCTGTCAGGGGGATTGCTGCCGGCCACACGGAGTTCACTAGCTCGCCGGTTGGGGTCGTGGGGTGTGTGGCCGGGCCAATACTTCTCATGGTTCACCACTTACCTGGGACTATGCAAATTCCTCTTCAGTTCCAATCATCCTTCGGGCATCGCCTGAGCCGTGTCAGGGTATTCCGTTCCCTTGCCAGAGGATAGTATGGATAACCATCACCTGACAAGGAAATACCCCACCTAAGAACCCTCCTCACCTTGTATCAACACCTTGTCGCGGTGGTGAGGCTTATGGCTAACTAAGATAGATACACGAAATCCCAAGGTGGAAACAATCGTGCTGAGGGGATGTATGGTACTGCGTCAGTGTACCGCTAACGATGGACTCCGAATACCAAGCGACCTTCGGTTTCAATGTAGCCTTCCCGTGGTAATGCGGAGCTCTGCCATGGGTGACTGTCCTTTCTCGCGCAACTCGTGGGATTCAAAATAGAGAAACCAACCAAAACCAACGAGGTTGGAGCACCTCCCAAAGCTCCAAACGCAGCTAGGGCTTTTATAGTCCAACAAAGGGTGACTCCGGAAGATGGAAATTCCATCCAAAGGAGCAGAAAGACGGTGAGAACACCACCAACTAAGAGTGCCAAGGACCCGGAACATCCAGGTCCTGAGCAACAAAGTGCGACTCCCCAAGAAGGAAATCTAAAGAATTCCATCCCAAGGAGCAATAAGATGGCGAGGACACCGCCGACAAAGAGCACCAACGGCCTAGAGCACCTTGGGTCAGCAAAAAACGGTGAAGTGAGGGTGAGCACTCCGGCGACCACAGCGGAGGAGGTTCAATCATCCCCTTTTGAGAAATTAGGGGTTATGATAAGAGACCTTATGGAGTATGTCGACGCTAAGAAAAACGTCGAGCACGCCATAAAGGAGAAGATTAGGTGGGTTAGGGCAACCTACCTCAAAGCTAAGGAGAAAAAAATGACTCAACAGAGGGCGAAAGAGCTGGTGGATACATCGGCCCAAACAGAAGAATTGCCGCTACATAAAGAGAGCCGCTCAACCGGGGATGCTGGAGAGAAACGGCCCCAAGAGAAGAGCAAAGAGCCGCGGCCGCGCAAGCGCCGTAGAGAGCTCAATGAGGAGGTGCAGCTGCAGCAGCACACCCCCAAGAGGAAAAAGGGAAAGACTCCCGAAGCAGTGGCCGAGCCAGCCCCACTGCAGGCGGCACGCCCCGTCAAAAACGAGAGCAGGAACCCGGAAGGTTCTGCCTGGACGACGGTGGAGCGCAAAAAGAGGAAACTGAAGAAAAGAAGGTTGAAAGAGGGGAGCAAGTTGAAGCAAAAGACCAGGAGTGCGTTCCGTAATATACTGGGAGCACTGCGCCAGTACTACCAGTGGTAGTTTTGTCGTTCCGTTTTCACCAAACAGTGCCCTGTCGCAGTGCTCTGGGAACATTCATGACGTCATGAATATTCCCCTTTTTACTACTGGGACTACTGCTTTGAAGGAGGTAATGTGCTCCCAGTAGTTTCAACAGGTTTTGACAGATGTGCATTGTGGCTGTAAAAAAATTTAATCGTGAGTAGTAAAATATGGAGGCGGAGCCAGTATACTGTGCGCTCGTTCCGTATACAAAAATGTACTGCTTAGTTCAGTATAACTTTTTTAAACGGAACGTGCTTCGCAGTGCACTGGCATGACGTCTAAAATCACAGTGCTCCCAGTATATTACGGAACACACTCCAGGTCGGATGCCATTATCATCACGACCAAAGGGGAAGCGACTTACGCGGAGATCCTTCGCAAGGTGAGGACAGATTCCTCCCTCGCAGAGGTCGGAAGTAGCGTAAAAAGGGTCAGGAGAACGCAAAAGGGCGACCTCCTGCTTGAGCTCAAGAGGGGAGATGCTAAGACCGGAGACTTAGAGCAGAAGGTAAAAGCATCGATAAGCGGGGTGGCTGAGGTGAGAGCCAGCACAAATACGGTGATGATCGAGTGTAGAGACTTGGATGAGATCACAACCAAGGAAGAGGTCTGCGAAGCACTGAGGACCCAGCTAGGTCTGACGGTCGAAGAAAAGGATGTCCTCAGGCTAAGAGAGTCGTGGGGGGCACACAGACGGCGTTTATAAGCCTGCCTGTTGAAGCTGCGAAGAAGGCTATCGCAGCAGGTAAGATCCGAGTCGGCTGGGTTGTATGCCGAATGCGGGAGCGGGTATCGCTAAAACCGTGCTTCAAATGTATGAAGTTCGGCCACATAGCGAAAAACTGCAGCAGCAGCCAGGATAGAGGAAGGCTGTGCCGAGGCTGCGGAAAAGAGGGTCACAAGGTAAAGGAGTGTGACCAAGCTGCAAAATGCCTAATTTGTAGAGAAGTTGAGGGCAGAGATACTGGGCACGTGACCGGAGGTAATAGATGTCCGGCGTTCAAGGAGGCGCTGAAAAACAGACGAAGATAAGGTTTATACAGATAAACCTGAACCACTGTCAAGCGGCACAAGATCTGCTGGCACAGACAGTCTACGAGGAGAAAATCGACGTCGCAATCGTCTGCGAGCAGTATAGAAACCTGCACAGCGGCGTCTGGATAAACGATAGCAGCGGCACGTCAGCGATATGGACGTGTGGGAGCCGAGCCATGGAAGATACCATGAGAAGCCCAGAGAATGGCTTCACGCGGACAAAAGTAGGCGGAATACACGTCTACAGCTGCTATGCGGCGCCAAGCCTGACACTAGACGATTACGAGTCGATGCTGGAAAGATTAGCCGCCGACGCGAGCCGCCATCACCCGGTAATATTAGCGGATGATTTCAATGCTTGGGCTGTCGAATGGGGCAGTCGACAAACGAATGCAAGAGGGCGCATACTTCTAGAAGTATTCTCGCGACTTAACGTAGTGTTAGTCAACACTGGAGGCGAAAACACCTTCCAAAGGGGAGAACATCTGTAATCGACATCACTTATGTGAGCGATTCAGTGGCCAAGGACCTACAGTGGCGGGTGAGCGATTTGTATACGCACAGCGACCACCAAGCCATCATCTTCGAGATTGGTCAGGGTATAGGGAAAAGGAATCCTAGCTATGGAACGAATAGAGGATGGTCCGTAAATAAACTCGACACGGAGGTGTTCGAGGAAGTATTCCTGCATGATGCGAGGTCGGCAGGAGGTGCCAGGGAAGGGGCAGAGCGAATCGAAGATTCGTTAAAACATGCATGTGATGCATCCATGCCTCGGCGCGCCGGCCATCGGCAACACCCACCAAACTTCTGGTGGAACGCCGAGATCGACGAATGCCGAAGGGCCTGACTGAAAGCGAGAAGGAGAACTCAGAGAAATCGGAACCGTCCGGATTTCGATGAACTCCTTAAGAGATATAAGGAAGCGAGAAAAACTATGAACAAAGCCATCGCTAGAAGTAAATCCGAGCACTTCAAAAGGTTGTGCCGAGAAGCAGACTCGGACCCCTGGGGCGGAGCCTATAAAATGGTCATGTCAGCGGTCAAGGGCAAGCGCTCTCCGCCGATCACCTGCCCCGCGCTGCTCCAGAGTATTGTGTACGTCCTGTTTCCACAGAACGTACGCACCGCCGAACTACCCACCCCTCAGGTGGACCCAGAAGAGGTACCTGCGGTGACCGCAGATGAGATTCTGGAGGCTGCAAAAAAGGTAGCCATCAATAAGGCCCCTGGCATGGATGGCATACCAAATAAAGCGGCGAAGCTAGCAGCTTCAATAGCGCCAGACAGGTTCGCTGAAGTCTTCACAGCGTGCCTGAGAGAGGGGATCTTCCCGGAGCGATGGAAACAACAGAAACTCGTGCTCCTACCGAAGCCGAACAAGCCTTTAGGGGACCCATCGTCCTACAGACCGATATGCCTCCTTAGTTGCATAGGCAAACTTTTCGAGCGGGTGATCTGTAACAGGATTCTCCCTAGCGTCGAAAGGGTAGGAGGCCTGTCGGACAAGCAATTCGGCTTCAGAAAGGCAAGGACGACTACTGATGCAATCAATATGGTGGTGGGCATAGCAAGAGCCGCCATAGAGAAAAATCACTGCTGCGCACTGATAACCCTCGACGTAAAAAATGCTTTCAACTCAGCGAGGTGGAGCAAAATAGTTGAGGCGTTAATCAAGCTAGCCACACCAAAGTACCTAGTGCGTGTAGTGGCCGACTACCTCCAGGGTAGGTCGCTTCATTGTGATTCGGATGATGGTCCTAAAGTACAACATGCTGTGTCCCGCAAGGTTCCGTTCTGGGCCCTTTCCTATGGATCGCAATGTACAATGATGTGTTGGGGCTTCGTCTTCCAAAGGAAGCAGTGGCGATCGGGTTCGCAGATGATATCGGGGTAGTTGTCGAAGGAAAACACCCAGATGACATCGAACTGTATGCGAACGAAGCGATCTGGGAAATAAAAGCGTGGTTAGAACGCGCTGGGTTGAAGCTTGCTGAGCACAAAACTGAAGCAGTGCTGATCAGCAAACGGCGAAAGCTAGTATCCGTGAGGATCAAGGTAGGGGAACAGATCATCCACTCACAGCCCGCTCTAAGGTACCTGGGAGTGATGATCGATCGGAGGCTAAATTTCAAGAATGCTGCCCAATGTTGGGGGCCCTAGACCGAGTCGCCGCCTCCTCTTGGGGAGGGTGGTCAGCTCAGTCCTGTTATACGCAGCGCCAGTGTGGGCAGCAGCGTTAAACAGGACTGCAAATAGTAGAAAATGGAGGGGTGCATATAGGCTAAGTGCACTCCGCGCTTGCTGCGCGTACAGGACCACGTCCGAAGATGCGGCGTGCGTGATAGCGGGGATGATTCCCGTAGACATTCTGGCGAGGGAGGGCATGCGTCTCTATGACCCAGAATATGGTAGAGGGCAGCCAAGAAGGGTACGGCGGCAGACTGCGCGCTGTGAGTCCTTAAGGGAATGGCAGGGGAAGTGGGACGAGTCTGTTAAGGGTCGTTGGACCCACAGACTTATCCCAAACGTGGAAATATGGGTTACGAGGGAGCGTGGGGAAGTAAGCTACGACCTCACGCAGTTCCTGAGCGGACATGGGGGGTATAGGAAATACCTCCACCGCTTGAGGCACGATGAGTCACCGTTGTGTCCGGTATGCCCAGCGACGGAAGAAGACGCAGAGCACGTCTTCTTTGCCTGCTCGAGATACGCCGAGGAAAGGGCGGAATTAGAAGAAACGGCCCAGGCGCCACTAATGCCGGAAAACATCGTAGAACATATGATGAGATCCGAGGAAATGTGGAAGAAAGTGGAAGCAACCCTGAAGGCCATTCACAGAAAGTTAAGGCAAGAAGAAGCCACAAGAAAGAGAGAAAGGCGAAGAAATTCCGTGAGCAGTAGAAACCCCTAAGGGTAAAGACCGGAGGGACATCTAAAGGGTCATGGTGGGGCCCGAAGTAATGCCTCGCGGCGGTCCCGGGCGGGGTAGGCGTCACACAAGGGGGTGGTGAGTTTAGTTCGGTAAAAATCCGACAAACTGTCTGAGTGCGGATCCTCAGCGGTGTCTTTTGAAGATTCTCACCATCCCTCGTAAAACAAAAAAAAACACCTAAGAACCCTGAAAAGAAATAAATTCCGCCACAACCATTCCAAAAAAAAATCTAGCCAATTGAGTTAATCATTATAATTAGTAAATTTCCCTGTTTATTTCAGATACAATTATAAACACACAAACAAAAGAGGTAACATCAATAGTCAATGGCATGGGGCAAGTATCATTATCAAATGCAACTACTTAAATATACTCAACTTCCAAAACCTTAATCTGAAAAACGTGTCGCGTTGGTACCAAAACGTCACGTTTTTTTACACAAGATGTCACAAATAGATGGTTCAATTCAACGGAGAACAAATTGCCTGGAAACAACAAGAAAAAAAATTTCCCAACAAGGAGCAAACAAATTTACAAACAATTATAAATAAGATCAAAATTATTACTAACGACACTTAGAATTATTGTATATTAATAAATTAAAGCATTACTAAATATTTTATGTTCTGTTGTGTATGTTTGTTTTGTATTTTTTTTATTTATTTGTATTGTGTATATTTTATATTTTCGATTTTTTTAATAATGCTTTTTATGTCGATACCTTATATTTTGTTATAAATAAAACAAATTAAAGATGACGACGTCTTCGTAGCGGTTGGTTTTTCTTGTTCAATGTTATCACAGTCAATTACTTTTTCTATCTTCGCAGAAGTTTCAACTTTCGGTTCTAATTTATTCTCATCCAAAGGTTGTAAGAGTATATTTTCCGCTGAAATATTGTTGCTATCTAAATTCATCAAATCTTCTCTATTGCATTGGTGAAAATTGAAGTTCCCCCATATTAGATGGAACATTTAAGTTCTTCGGCGGCCCTGTTAACTTATTCTTCAAGCAATAAAACAGGAAAATTTAAAAAAATGGCCTTGATCCAGACTCTACAAATCATAAAACGAGAAGTGCGGAAATCGAAGGACCATCTTGAAGACCCTATGAAATCAGTACACCTGGTTCTACTACTATTACCGAGATACCTGGATTAAGTAATTGACGAGATCTGAGGCCAATATAACGACACCATAACTCGTTCAGCACTGCTTGTAATTTTTAACAAAATTCTGCTAAATATAGGCGAAGCACCTATCGATGAGACTTTGGGAAAAGCGATTCTGCTGGCTTCCTTTCAACGCTGAATTCTGTTCAAACAGATCTTGTGTCCTGGATCACATCACTTTTAAATAGGTTTAATTTATTTCAAAAATATTCGGCTTCGTTTATTTACTTTATTCATTTTTAGTTAAAAGAAAATTCCGTGACATTAGAGTCCCCGGCTATTGCAAAATCGGCTTCAAACAAAAACTTTAAAATTCTCGAAAATTCAATTTTATTGATGTTTTACCAATCTCCCCATTACTAAATTTTTTCCCTTTTTTTCTCGTTTTTTTTTCTCCGCCTACTTTTTTTCCCGAACAACTTCTAGATTTCATTCCCGACAGTGATTTTGAGTCAAGTAGTTTTTTAGGGATTCCGTGCAAAAAAACTGACCGTTGGTTACAGCGTATCCATCGATGGTGCGAGAAGGACAATTTATCTGATACCCAACCTTGGATGTTCTCCGTGTTTGGTAATACGAAGGGGTGTTGCCTCGGCTACACACCGCTAGGTTTGCGTTTTGCTCGCTGTTTGCTTTTAAAAATTTTCATTTTGGCATCCTAGATCTGCTTTGATGACCACCCAGGACCCAGTCATCCATAGGAACCATCGGATTTTGTGCCAGGAGACACTGGATAAGCTTTTCAGGCTCCAGTTTACTTTTTGCAACCAGATGCAAGCTCTCCTCGGGATATCCACAGCTAGAATTACTATGGTAATTTGGTATTACTCATGCCTTCACATGCGTCACAGATCTCAGTGACGCATTCGCCTAGGAACTCTTTTGAGTCCTGGGGCCAGTTCACGCAATTCGACACTCGACGTCGACGTCGACGCTTTATGAAAACGACATTAATTTCTTCAACGTTAAATTTGGGTTCACGTAAGTCGACGCGTCGAATGCCGTTTTCACAAAATAACTGCTCCCAAAAAGTATGCAAAATCCAATGTAACCGTTGTAATAATATTGTTATTTAAGACATTTCAAAGTGTGTTTATATTTTGTTTGTTTGAAGCTGCTAGTAGTGCAAGTATTTATTTATATTTTATATTGCGATAATGTGGAGATATATGTTGATAGAAGGGCAGCTAGAAGGAGAATTTTCCCAAAGAATAATTAGGTGAGCCCTTAAAGATTATTGGGAGCCCTTGGGCCAGTTCACGCAATTCGACGTCGACTGAAAACGACGCGTTAAATGTCGTTTTGGGTTCACGCAAGTCGACGTTTTATGTTTGTCGTTTTAAAAGTGTCGTTAATCTTCTCGACGCCAAATTTGGCGTCGAATTCATTTATTGTTGTATTAAAAACAAGTTGTGGTGCCAATTAGAGCAGAGCAGAAATAATTTTACACAAAACTTTTTACAGTTCTGAACGAGCAAAAAGCAATAGAAAAAGAAAAACTATTAGTTGAAAAATAACAATTATAACTACTCCAAGAAGAGTTAGATGCACAAAAATAAATTCAGATTTGAGATTTTCCAATATTATTATGAATTTGTTTAATTAATTAATTTAATTACTCACATTATTGAAGTTTTAGTATTATTTGCAACTTGTCCCCCTTGTGGATAATGTGAAAAGTGCAGCGGTTTCATTGAATTTTGCATACCTTTAGGAGAAATTATTTTGGGAAAACGACATTCGACACGTGTCGCGTCGACTTACGTGAACCCAAATTCAACGTCGTAGAAATTAATGTCGTTTTCATAAAGCGTCGATGTCGACGTCGAGTGTCGAATTGCGTGAACTGGCCCCTGGTCTCCGGGGCTACTGCGTCCCCCAAAGCCCTCTCGTCCATCAAAGCTACTTGCAGTTGCAGGTGATCTCTGACCACCTCGCTCAGCAGCCTTTCAGGACCCGACTGGGATACACCTTCCGCTGCTGAACTCACTGCAGCAGGCTTTTGCTTGGGGGCCCTTTGGTCCTTTGGTATCTCGCTCCGTCTTCTCTTTAGGAAAGGATCGACGTCTTTTCTTTACCTCGCGTTACTCGGGATGGTTGGTTTGATTTAGATAGCGCCAGCCGTTTGTTGTAATTCTCCACAATCGACTGGAACTTTATTTTGCCTGGCTGGTCTCGCTCATGCACCGTACCAGCCTTCTCTTTCTTAGCAATCTTGTCAAGAATGAAGAGGACTCTACGGTACTGGCCCTGCATGTGCATACCATCTGACTTTTGTTTTGGATTTGATTTTCCGGCCGATCCTGATTTGCCGAAGAAGCTGAGGCTGATTCTATTTTTATAGGTAGAGTCTCATCGAATCAGCTGAGATCAAGGTAATTTTTACAACTGGGGGTTCTAACGGGTTCAGAAAAGGTGGTTTTTTCGTGACGATGTTTTTGGTGGGGCCTACAGCAAAATCCACTGTTTGTCATTCACAACCGAAAACTAAGGTGTTGTCGAAATCTCATTATTATCAGCGTAGGAACGACCGTCGACGTTTGAATAAGGATTTTGATGACGTGTTGCCTTAAGTGTTATTGGGTTGGATGTATTGAAGCTTAGGACTGCATTAAGATCAGTAGGAATGGTGTTAATCTTATAAATGGTTTTTTACGTACCTATATGGCTAGTTTGGGTATTTATAGAGGATCTTACATGCTGTGTAAGTCAGTGAGATCCATTGGAGCTTAAAACTGGGTCTGAATTAATTTTTATGGGACCACATATTACTATTGCATTGTAACTGGCACAATGGCGTTATGCTGCAATAGCATCTGTGGACGCCATTATGCTAGGTCATGCCCCATGAGTCAGAAGCCCTGAAGGAGCTGACTATGGAAGCAATCCCAGACATAAAAAAAATTCTGAAAACTCACCCTCCATAATCCGCCGAAATAACCGTTAGGGGGGTGTTATGCCGGCAACACGGTATACGCTAGCTCGCCGGAAGGGGTCGTGGGGTGTGTGGCCGGGGCCGTGAGGTGGTTCACCACTTACCTGGATGTCGATTCGCGTTCCTCTTCATGCCCCGGTTCGCCTATGGTCGCTTCTTAACGAGCGAAATCGTGGATGTCTACGCAGTCATTGGACCTGAAAACGAAAGCGATGCAACCCCGAGAGCACCTAAGAAGGGAATCCGCCCAACCATCCTGGAAAACGTCAATGAAAATTTACCACTTCATCGTGGAACAATACGCATACTTAGTTAAAACTTTCATCACATCAGACAAAACAAAACAGAACTTAGATACACGTTAATTTCAAATATGAATTGACGAAAGACGTCGTATTGGCCAAAACGTCGTTTTTCTTTTTGTATGTACAATATGCAATAAATGTAATTGTGGTATCAAAGCAAATATGAAAATATACCATTCAATTAAGGGGAGGTCCAACCCAAAAATGATAAAAATTGAAAAAAAAAACTTTTTTTTATTGTGTTTTCAGATACTATGATTCTTCTAGTATAGTATTTATTAGTATTTAAACTTTGATTAGAATGTAAATAAACTCGAAAAAAAAAATGAAAAAAAGCGTTGCTTTTCTTTGATCGCCATTATCTCTAAATGTCATTTGTCATGTTTTCTCGTAGGTGGATTAATTTTTCTCAGTCAATTTACAGCCGATTTGCCTGAAATTTGGTACACACCCTCTTCGAACAATAATAAAGATTTTTGTAAAACAGATTTTTGATAACGTTATTTAAAAAAAAGTTATATCGCTTCAAAAGTGAAAAACACTTGAAAATAGCCTCAAAATAGCGTTTTTCTTGCATGTCATTATTCCAACTAGCGTAACTTCGTAACAAAATAAAAATTCAAAAATCTGTTTTACAGAAACTTTCATTATTGTTTAAAGATGATATGTGCCAAATTTCACGTCAATCGGATGAAAATTGGCCGAGAAAAATTAATCCACCTACGGGCATATTTTTCACTCTTTCATTCAAAAAATGGTGGGGGAAATTTTTGGAGAGGGTTTTCGTACACATTTTCTGTTAAAGCCAATTAAGATACACAATATATCTGAAAATTATGCAATTCGATGAAAAATTGTAGATTTTAGCCATTTGGGTTGGACCTCCCCTTAATATAACAATATGTCAAAAAATATAAATACGTAGAATAATTATCATTAATTAAAAACTCAATATAAGTACCAAAAAAATACTAACAATCAACAAACAAATATCGAACGAAAAAAATATAACAAGATGTATTGTGGTTTTCTTCACGCCTCAAACGGTATGGTTATTTTGTCGAGTCCTCATAACCCTATCAATCCCGAACTCTGTAGTTACTTTCCTTCCGTACCTGTCATACTCAAGCAGCCCACGTCTCGCCAAAGCCAAAGTAGTGCGTATGTTCGTCACGTTAAAAAAACTTCATGACAAAAAAATACAGTTGTCTACCATTTGCTCTCGTTTCTTTTTTTTTTCTTCAATAATTTCAGATCTGTCCTTGAATTATTTCGCCACTTTGAGAAAAATACCAAAGTATTTTCGTGAGAACGCCAACTGACAGCAACGAATAAATGCCGACAACAAAAATCTTGGTTTAATCCGCAATAGGCGGACCACGCAAAAACAACACCTTTTTTGAAAGGGAAACTATAATATTATGAAATTTTTCTCTCTAGGTAGGTGTAGCATATACTTAATTAAGAAAATGACTGTTTGAATATTAATAAATTGGGACTATATGCCAATAATAATCCAAAATGGTACAAGAGGGAACCACTGTCTCGTCACTTAATGGGCCCAGGGCACTCTTGGGTGATCTCATGCGCCTTCTTCAAGGTAGGTGGCCCACGAGGTACCACCCTAGGGCTCCGCTACACTAAATCTTCTTCGCTGTAGTATAGTCCAAGTTGGCTAAAGGAATAATTACCCACCAATACTCCTTCAGGGACGACCTCTGTGAGGGACTGCCTCCCCCGCACTAACTTATTTTTAGGATACCTGGTTTAAGAGCATGTACCCCTCTTCCTTGTGATACCTCGCTCCACGATGCGGTTGCTACCAAATGGCAGATGGTTGTACTCCTGGCAACAGCTGGGTACGTCTTCCTTCTCTCCTTCCTCCTTCTTTATCACCCTGGTTATCTGCGTCCTCAATAGTGGCTCCTGTCTGGTTCCCAGATGTCTACTCGGTTTCTGAGGTCCTTATCCAACTTCATTCAAGGAAACTCGGGAAAAACTTCTACTAATATTTCCTTTTAACAAAACGATCACAGCCTCCGGTTTCCCAAAAAAATCCTTTCAGTTATACTTTATTTGTATTAATTTTTCCGGGGTATATGTTTCACCTTTCGTGTTTTTCCAAAAAAACTCCCTTTTTTTGTTTTTTTTTTCTCTGTCAAAAACATTACTTTTTCCTCCCGCATACTTCGTCTAAATTTTCGCGTCGGATGCAAGGTGATTGCATAAAAATTTCCAAAATTCCCGCGAGGGGGATATAACCGACCGTTACAGCATGTCAGTCCCAAGTGATTGAAATTGCTCAAACTTCTAAGAATCATATAATTTACTTTACTACATTGTTGAATCCATTAAAATTAATCAAAGATAACATTTGACAAATGAATTCACAAGAATACAAATATATTTTATGTGAAGGTACGATTAATTATCGAAAATCGCTACAAAATTGTTCTCGAATCCTTCCGTGTGGCAACTCCGGCTGTGTGTAATGGTGCACTGCGTTTTAAAATTAAGAACCCATCAACTAATTAAAACCACCAACTGCATGCCCACCCTGGACCCACCCACGATTTTAATTGATACAATCTAACATTATCTTTTAATCTAATTCACACCCGAATTACTTCCATTCGACAGTCTCCAAATGTTTGCCCTTCTGCTGTTTGAACCACATAATTAATACCCTGTTTGGTCTGCTTGT
The DNA here is from genome assembly GCA_949987705.1 of Thereva unica. Classification (NCBI taxonomy): domain Eukaryota; kingdom Metazoa; phylum Arthropoda; class Insecta; order Diptera; family Therevidae; genus Thereva; species Thereva unica. The sequence continues at coordinate 42,735,478 of OX465281.1, read as the reverse complement.
CAAACTAGGTACACTATGCTTATGTCAACACCCAACCCCTGGGGCGATTGTTTTCACAACATTGCAGGGTGGAAATTATCAACGATTTTTGAGTAGTTTTCGGTGGTTATGTAATATTTACGAGAATGCATAATTATGCTGCAACTGATTAAATTCACATAATTTGTGTATGCGCCCGGTATTACCATTCGATTCTAGTTATGTCTGGTTATTCGTATTCCGGTGTGCTTTGTTCTGGAGTGCTTTAAAACTTATTACCTTTCGTCCTCTAGTCCACCGATTGTATTTGGTGTTCCCTTTGCTTAGTTTTGTTAGAGAATTTAGTAAATTTCAGTTGGAAACCAGTCCACACTGAAAAGGAAGTTTGTTTATTAATGGCCATGGCTTAGTTAGAAGAACAAAACGACGCTTGGAGACGAAATAGGATAGGTAAAGGGGTCCCTGGACGTTCTAAAGAAAATGCTGTTGAACCCTATCTTTGAACTCTAGGAGGTTGTAAAAGTTCAGAAATACTCAATTTGGAAGATTCATAGGCGAGTTCTTCTATTGGTTTGCCGTAAAGTTCGTGTCATTTTCCAGATAGATCGAGTCAAAACTAAGTCACGAGCCCACTGATCGCAGTGAAACCACTAAACGATCGTTTGAAAGGTGGGAGTTAGAGTATTACTTTAAAACATTGATACAGTAGCTGGAAAGTTGTTTGTACTTTAAAAATTGAGAGCAGCGTCCAGTTAGATTGGAGTTTCAGTAGCGTAGAGCTAAGCTTTCATTAACTACAAAACTGATTTCAACCATTTACACGAATCTGGATACCAGAAGAAGCTCGATGTAAGTGAAATCAACGTGATCCCTTGTGTGGACTCGTTTTAGTTATACTCCGGTGCCATACCCAGATAGGATAACAGAAGAGATAAAGCCCCCTTCTCCCACTATCTCTACTGACCGGAACCACGCTACAATGCTGCCAATCACATTTTTGAATAAAGCCTACAATATTACATATCTTCTTTAGTAGACTAAAACCATGTACGGAAGAAGAAGTAGGAGATCATCCAACAGGTTTTGGAATAAATAGATCGTCCATAAACCAGATATGTATTTATAAAGAGACATATGTATACTTGAAAAATACTGAGAAGAAAGCATGGATTATTCTCTTTGTGGAATTTGCAAACGAACGCTTGTAACCTCCATTGTAAAGAGAAGATGTGAAGCAGCAAAATATAACAGCCCAAGAGCTCGTGACAGATTGAAAAGTAATTTTGCAGAGAATGAGCCTTTGATATCATGTCTGATTACTTAAAGTACAACAGAGTAAGACTATTCGCCAGTTAGAGTCTACTTAAGTTTCAATTTTATGAACTTTTGAACTTATCGATTTTTTGACCTTGGAAAAAATGGTATTGCAGAGAATGGGGCTTGGTATACATAGGCTAATTAGGTTGCCCCCAATTCATATTTCGAATCCTATCTCGTTTGGAGGTTAGGTTCGACTTTTGGGAATTTTTGAAAAAGTCGTTCGATCAAGTTGGACAAAGTAAAATTGCAGTGGGTGGGGTTTGGTATAATGGTGAGATAGGCCACCAAGAACCCAAATCATCTCATATGATGTTTCCTTCGTTGTTATACGAGTAGAATGCGTATCCAAGAGAATATCTTTGGAAGACTCGTTGATTCCAACCATTCTCGGGTGAAAATATAAGACTGAAAGGAGACTGAAAAATGAATTTTAAACGGAATTCTGTCTGAAATAGGACAGAATTTATTATTACCCGAAACTGTTATCATTTACCCTCACGAATATCAACAACAAAAGACTGAAAAAGCCGGAAACAAGGCGGAAATTTTTTCAATTCCGTCTCTTGTTCACTACCTAAATAAAGTTTCCGGTCGTTTTCCGACTGCTCCGGCTGCTACCGACATTGAAAAATATTAGTAAATTTTCAGTCTGTTTTCAGTGTTATATTTTCACCTGGGTTGCCTGAGTGCTATAATATAAATATACTTTGGCTCGGTAGTAGAATTCTTTAATTTTCAATCACATCTTCGTATTTTTGACTAACGCCCAACAAAAATATATAGGTTTAGAGTTTCAGATCATCATTTGTTAGAGTTTCCTATTCCCCCAGACGAGATCCCTGCAAATGACTATCAACAACGGAATCCCACAAAAAGCAGGCCACGGAAGCAGCCCCAAGAAAATAGGATGGAGAAGATGGAACGTTTTCCGTTTTCTGGAACCAGCAGTGCCCGAAGTTAGTAAAAATACAGCCAAACCTAACATAACCTGCTCGGGCGAAAGGAAATCGTTCCAATTGCGTTCGGATTTTTTCGCCGGGCTTGATTTTGTAGGTACCTTAGTTCAATGTAGGTGTTTTGAGTGTGAGAAGTCAGCATTACAATGTCGAGGTGCAGGTGTCCGAAGTTCCTGTAGATGACATCTCCTGGTCTATATCACCGTCGGTAATCCCAAGTCCCATTTTTAAAATATTTCTATTAATTCCCCAATTTCATTTGCCGTAAATGCCTTACTAATGAAGAAAGTATCAGCGAGTGTATTGAAATTGAATTTGAAACCATATTGAAGATATCTCTCTCTTTCTACTGTCAAGGTGATTGGTTTGAAATGTTTTTGAGAGCAGGGCCCGCACTCCAGGGTTTAGCCTCGGGGCCACCCGATCCTTAATTCACATCTGAGAAGAGAGGTTTGCACCCGCGTTTTCCTCTTAGTGTATGGCGGCCTAATTGGAAGCTTCAAAGATCATGGACACGGAATGATGAGCCAGGTTTGACTTCGAAAAAGGTGATACTATGTGTGTAGTGGTACTGGAAGGGAGCTTTGCACTTTAAGATGGTAAACTAGAGAAATTAGGCCAGAAAATTACACGAAAATAACCCGAATTTAATAATAGGAAAGATGTCTTCCATCGCCTCAGCCTCATCACACACCTCTTTGATTCCTCGTCCCAAATTGGGAGATTTGGTTGGAAGATTTTTCATGCATACACCGTATGCCATCTACTGACTATCACTTCTTACGATCTCTGCTGGACTCGTTAGACTCTTGAAAGCTTAGACTCTTCCCCATAAAGAAGAAGAAACAACTATAATTTTTAATAAGAAATCACAGAGTTCTCGATAATAATGGAGCATAATTGGTTTAAATAAAGCATATTTGGTTTAAATATTGCAGTCCCACAGTTGAATTTTACTACAAAATCACCACCAAATTTTGCTTACGCATTCGTAAACCAACTTGCAGACCGTATTATACGCGAAAAGATTTCAGGGTGAACCGAGCGACGTACAGACTTATATTTACTTATATTTTCAGAAGCATATATCCGCCCGTAACTAGCACTCATAGTGAACAAATGCGCCCGATACTAGTACGATACTTTACTTTTTACTATGTTTATATGTACTATACTACAGGTACAAAAATTTAAAAATACGCCTGCCGTACGGGCACGCTCTCGCTACAGGCACAAACAAAAAGTCATTTCCAAAAGGCATCACTGCGGTATCACTGCAGAATTCAGGTACAGACTTCCAATTGCTGAACTCTGCAGCGATACCGCAGTGATGCATTTTGAAATTCAACCAAACCAAAAATGTTTCCGCTGTAGAGGTATACATTTCTCTGTTACAGATAGTAAAATTTTCGTAATCGAGAATTCCAAGTACGAGTTTCGTTTTACCAAACGGTCCCCCAACTTAGTACTAACCACTTTCAATGCTACTTCACCTATGCAATCAAACGAAAACCGTCTATGGAGTATGCTAGTGGCATTCTTGATAGTCACCAAGATAATTGCCCGGTTTCTTTGTCCCATACAATTTTGTAAAGTGCCCAGTTTGCTTCCTTTAGCATAGGAAAAGTGTGAACGGACAGTGCTTAGTTTGGACTGTGCAGTGGTTCTTTTATTAATACGTGGGCTGCATTAGGAAATGTAGAAATTTTAGTCAGGTATACCGTGCTTGTTTGGGTTCCATACAGTGCCAATAGCCCCTGACAGACGGAAAAAGAACCTAGGAAAACAAAAAAAGTAATTTTCAAAACTCAATTTGAAACTCACGTTCGACACCCTGAGCGTCACAAAAAAATCCTATCATATAAATATGAATTGTTCAGTAGAAATTCCATTTTGCTGGACTACAAGCCCATAATTACGAACCAGTTTATACATCAATGCCTTTCATAGGCTTTATGGAAATATAAGTACAAATGGTTGACATAGAACGAGTTTATCCACGCGAAAATCCAATTTGTTATAATCTGGATTATTAAAATCCAAGCCCTTCGGAAGCCCTCAACCATTTTTCAAGTATCTCAACAAGTTTTACTTCTGACACGTGGACGCCAAGGCCCATATATGCAGTCACGACTCGGGGCGACTGTTCCATTCGATTATCGATTTTCATTGTTTGGCTCAAACATAAAGTATCATTCTGACGAAAAAGGGTGGCAATTATGGCGGTCATAAACTTGTAATCAAGCACCTTTTATTCAGGCAAATCCATCAGCAGTGACATTTTTATTGATTTTAGTGGTTGTACTCCGAAAGGGTAAACAGTCCCGGCCGGAGCTGCCCCCGACCCCTTTCGGCGATTGTTGTTCCGATTGTTTTGGGGGTGGTTCTTTGCCTTCCACCTTCATTATCCCTAAGCGCTGTTGCCGTAGTCGTCGTCGCCTATAATGGTCAAGATTCCACCCCCAAAGTTGACTGAAATGACAGAATCTCCTACGAGGCCGAAGATCTAGAGTGAATCGCTTCCTTGGAATGGGGCTCCTCCCGTGCTATACGGAAAATTGGGGGGCGGCTCGGGTACGTATGCTCTTATCATGCCCAAGCATCAAATGTAATCGAATTACTTTTATGTTGTGAATGTCGCATGTTGGTGGAGCGGTATTCTGTACAGTTCTCCTCCAGCTTTTCATAGGAAAAAACCCGGCACCGCTACATCAGCCTAATTGTGTGTACGGCAAGTTTTAGGAGTCTCTACACCTACGTTATCCTTTCAGTTGTCAATAAAAATGGAAATGGTCCGGCTTACCCGATGTATTTAATTTAATGGCTGCTTTGGCAATAAATTCAATTCACGAGTCCCCCAGAGGCGTCTAATGTTAATTGTGTTGTGCTCCACCATTCTTATGACATTAACTAAAAGCCCTTTCCATTGCCATAAGGTTTTGTTTTCTTGATTTAGCTTCGATACATAAAGGATACTTTTCCTTCGCACTTTAAAGAAATCGTACTTATCTCAATTTCTGTTTTATTAATGATATTTAATTAAGGGATAATGTGCCTTAGTGCGATGAGTCAATCTCTTTGATCTTAGCAGCCTAATTCGCAATTTTGATCCCTGTGTCAACTTAATTTGGAAGCCATTTTCGTTGTTAATTATTTACATGGCCCACTTCACTTAGTGGCACTTTGAAGAGTTTTGATTGATTTTTGACCTTCCAAATAATACAGGAGAGTTTGTCTTTTGTCATGTCACTTTCTACTTTCACTTTCTGGAACTTTTAGCAAACGGAAACGCGAGTGTAATATTAATATACGATGTCAGTTGAAAAATATCAATCGATACTATAAACTTTATCCTCTGGTTAGCTTTTCGTTTTTTTCGATCTAGATACAATACGATACATTGTGTTCTTTGAGGCTATCGATACGACACTGTCATTTACGAGATTTTTCGAGATCAATATCGACGAAGCTTTAAAGGTTATCTTGCAATTTAGCAAACCATGAAAGTGCTCTTCCCATTGTTCCTAGATGCCATTAGGATGGGTGATCAGATTCTCCTCTTTATCCTCGCAGTATGTGCAGCTTGGTGTGAATAGCGTCATTTCTACGGACTCCTCGATAGAACTCCCGCGCCTGATGCAGCCTTCGATCTCTGTACTCCGAGCTTCCTTTATTCGTCTGTGAACTTTCTCTTCTTTTTTTCTGAGCCTTTGCATTTCTCTTCACGTGGCCGAGTTTTCTAACTGCAGCATTTTTTGGTGCGTAGCCTTCTTACGTTCAGTTACTCTCTACGATTTCTCCCTGAGATGGAGTCACCAGTACTAATGACAATATTTTCAAGGCGTCTTCCACTCTCGTCGACGACCACCATCTTATCTCCGAGATCAATGTTACCGTAAGATGAATTTCGAAAGTAGTAAAATGTACTACCTTTTTGAAAAAAGGGGGTAGCAAATTTTTTGATTTTAAATCAATTTTAAAATACTCCAATGTCATTACGAAAATTTACGCATATAGCTTAAATAGCTATATGCGTAACTTCATACCGCCTCAGAATCAATAAATATTCTGTTAACTATTTAGCTGGGTTGCAATCGAGTCGATTCCATTTTATTGAAGCACATATGCGACATTTTTTGTTTTGTTGTCAGGTGCGAGAACGAACGAAGCGAATGGTTTGCCGACACGTGAACATTCTACGCACAATTCACCGTGAGAAAAATATTCATTTTCTAGATTCAGGCCATAAATACTCTAGGATTCACCTTGTGATTTGTTGATCGTCATGGTGAATGCAAGACAAATCGACAATTGAATTGCAAAAATTCAGCGGAAATGAAATCAATCCGTTCGATTCATCGACAGGAACACGACCATTACCATTACTTAGAAAAAACTTCGGCAGATGGATCGTTTAGAAAGACAACTCGCATGTTTGTTCTCAACTGTCGTGTCTTCATAAAGCCCCACAGAGTCGATGATTTGAGGTAAGCGTTTATTTTATCGGCAGCGGTGGATCTTGGAATGACTGATAGTGTTTGGCGGAAATCGCCAGGCAGTAGAATAATTGCACCTGCAAAACAACTTGAGTCATTGCGCAGATTTTTCATAGTTTGGTTGAGTGCTTCCAATGCGCGTTTGTACGCCATTGTGCATTCACCCCAGTTGATGATTTTAAGGGCCCAATACACGAGCGCTCCATCCGACTTACGCCACGCCAAAGCAACAACAATTTGTATGCACTTGTCATTTGTATACAAAGAAATTGTTGTTGTATTGGCGTGGCGTAAGTCGGATGGAGCGCTCGTGTATTGGGCCCTTTACTTGCTACCAAAACTTTGGCCATTGCTTAGTGTTTCGCAGTGTTACATATCGGATTTTCAGTCTTTTGAAGAATTAACGGTAATTTCAACATCGGCATCCTTCTAGCAAAGCGGCCGTTATCGCAGAAGAAGGAACTGCTACAGCAATTTCGTACCTCGCTCGAACAGTGGCCAAAATCAATGATTATAATCAATTGTCTTCATTAACGTATCGTACACTTCCTTCTGTTGGTTGTTCAACAGTGGTACATTCGCTTGAACCGATTGGTCGATCATTTGACGATACGGCGTTGATATTCCTAACTTGACTAACAAACTGCCACACATGAGGTAACACATGTCTTCGATCAAAAAGCAAAGCCTGGATATGTATCTCGTCATTCACCTTGAGAATTCACATGGATTCGATGGGAACCATGTCAAATTAATGATAGCATATAATGTGCGTATCTGACATGGAGATGCAGAAACAATTTCTTAAGCGATTATCATGTCCCAATGAGTATAGTTTTCAACCAAATTCAGCTGATGCAGCACGTAATGTTGGAAACATCTCACCATTGATAGTTTGAAGTGATTCAAATGGTATCGGCCAATGAACATTCACCAGCAACAACCGCAAGTAGAAGCATTCGTCATTCTTCGGATGAACTCTGCAAATGCGACCAAGAGCATCAGTAGAATGCATCGCCTTGCTTCCGAAGTTTAAATTTCTTGGATAAAGCGTTCCAAATGTAAGGACATGGCATCGGCAAACGGATTGCTTTGGCAAATCGAAAAGAAACTGGCCGAAGTTCCCCCTGGAGGTGTTTCAGCACGATGAGCAACGTTCGATGCGTTGAAATAAACTTGTTGATCATTCTCAAGATGAACCGCAAAATGTGCAACAGTGGGATGACGCTCATAAATGGGAATGATATCTAATATACCCCAAATCGCCTCATTGCAACCACATATCGTAATATCACCAAAAAATCCGTTCTATACAAAATGTATGGAAAAATTAATTTTCTTCATAAATATTTTTTCGTGAAATATCCGATGTTTTAATAATTATTCTCCTATTCGGGACGAAGACAAATCCAACAAATCAAAAATCATAAAAATCGGTCCAGCCGTTCTTGAGTTATAAATGGTGTAACTAGCCCGACTTTGTTTTATATAAATGTAGGTGAGGGCCTTTACTGTAGTTTTTTATTCTAAGACTACCATCAATTTAGCCATAAATTAAAAAAAATAGAATTATCAAAAAAAAGGTAGTAGAATGATAACTTGGTGTAGTAGTGTAATATATAATCATTTTTTTCTAAAAAGGTAGTAAAACTACTACATATGTAGTAGAACGGTAACGCTGTCCGAGATGTACTCTTCGCTTACCAAGCTGATCGTAGTTGTCTCTGGCCATTTCATTGCGTAGAGCAACTGTGTTAATTCGGGTCTGATTCGTGGATACAGAGTTTTTCAGCGTTGTAATGCGTTCTTGGAGCATCGAAGTCGAAGTTGGCACCTCGGTACGTTCGTCCCGTCATTAGGCCGGAAATTATGCGGCGGTATGTCAACACATGGTCTTTGGGGCTCCATTGGGAGATATCCGAATGGTGAATTAACCGCGAATTAACACGTGGGCATAGACGTAACTAGGGGAGGGGGCAGGGTGGGCCTGGTCTACCCCAGAACAACCATTGCCCTTCCCCCCAGAAAAATGCCAATTGAGGGCCTGGATGTTCAAAACTCACCGCTCAACCTCAACTTTAACTATGGAAAACATGAAAAAGTGTTGCCCATGAAGGTGAAGAGCGATCTCACTCCTAATCTATACAAGCTATTGCAAGTTGCTGTAGGCCAGTGGTTTCCAGACCCCTGTTACATAGAAAACCCTTAGGCCCCCCATTAAAATATGTAAATTTGCATACTCGGAAAGGTGCACCATCTAGACCTTCGGTATTTCAACATTGAATAACTCCGGCATTTTTTTAACTGATTTTGACAAACGAGCAAGTTTAATTTAGGATATTCTCTACCATTTATTTTAAATCAGCTTTTAAATACAATGTCGGTTAAATGACCTCCATTCGATAAGCAAAAAGCGGCTGTTTTCGGGAGTTTTAGCATCGGCTCGTATGGTTTTCGGCCTGGTGGCATAAACTTTACTTATTCAAGAACTTCATCGTAATGACAGTGTGGCAAGGTGCGCTGTCTTTTTGAAAAAAACATAACGACATACCCTTTTCACGCGTTTTCGGACGGAAGAACTGCCCCAGCACCGTGCGTCGTCGAGGGTTTCTCGAGCTTTGAAGAAAAATGGTCCGATGATTTTTGAGCACACTTCGACCCAAGCAGTGACTTTCTCGTCGTGCAGTGGTGTTTCGAGCATGACGTGAGGGTCCTTTGTCGATAGTTTTGTTTATTAACTCCGCCAGAGAGTGTAAAATGAGCTTTGTTCGTCATCAAAATTTTGTCCCAAAAATTTGGCTCGGCATTGATCAACCTTGCGACGGCATTTCCAGGCTACAATCATTAAATAAATTGCACTTTGTTTTGGGAAGAGATGAAGATCTGACTTTATCCACAATATTATCCTCTTTGGAATCGTTCCACTTACGTTTATCTCCTGATACGACACATTTGGGTAATCGGCACCACTCCCTATTTCCGCTTCAACGACTTCATTGGAGTGTCGCGGACGCTGACGAGTGGCTACAGACTAGGGCTTCTGAAACGGGATCCCGGACGTAAAATTGAAAAAGGCATGGTATTACCGAAAAATCCAGTACCATTTTGCAAAACAAGATGTAGTTAAGAAAATGACTGCATAAATTACAGGCGGCTCAAGATTTTCTGTTTCTTTGGACGAGTACACATCATTAAAAAATCGTCGCTGTGTTAATTTAAATGTGCATTTATCTAATAACTTATGGAACTTGAGTATGATACGCATACTTGGAACCATTCCTGCAGAAAAAATAGTGATATGGTTGAAACTAAATTTTCGGAGTTTAATTTATCTACAGTGAAACATATAATATCTTGTGTGACTGACGGTGCATCAGTATTGAAAAAGTTTAGTAAAATAAGCGATATGGAGCACCAACTATGTTATGCACATGGATTACATTTAGCAGTTACTGATGTTCTATACAAAAAGACGGTTAATGACGATGAGTGGAGTTCTCCTGTAAACCACAGTGAAGATGACGATATTGATACTGAAAATAAAGAGAATAAGTTCAGTGGATTTTCAGTCCATTGAAAGTGATGATTTATATAATATTGAGCTCACTGATGAACCCGGTCAAATAATTCAAAAGGTTCGCAAAATTGTTCGAACGTTTCGAAAATCACCAATTAAAAAATAAAACACTACACAAATATGTAAAAATTGACCACGATAAAGAAATCAAGTTGATACTTGATGTAAAAAGAAGATGGAACAGTTTTTTACAATGCTATTAAGATTTGAAGATTTGCGCAAAAATAAAACCTTGTTTTCTTCAAAAGTGATGCAGTCTGCAAAACAGCGAATTATTGTAGAGCTACGAAATACGAATTTAATTGGCCTTTTAAAATATCTAAACAACCTATCAAATTAGAAATATGAATTGGACACAGATTCTTTGTTTTAACTGCTATCTAAACTAATATTAAAAACTAAAGCTAAAACGTTATTTTCGAAATTATTCACTGAGGATTATGGTAATGAAGCTGGTTCTAATATTCCAGAACTAAGTAGGTATGATGAAACGGCCGAACCTGTATTGATGGAAAAGACAAACATCTAGTTAACTAAACTCCATCAGAAATTGGATGCAACTACATATTGCAAAAGTCACTAAAGCCAAGAATGAAGAAGATATTGAAATGAATATATATGAAACAACAGGGAAGCGCACCAATAATTTACAATAACTATATGACTGGTTAATGACAATTCCCCTAACGTCGATTGAATCAGAAAGGGACTTTTCTTCGGTGCAAGAATCAGACCATCTTTTGGTGATAGCGCCATAGAGAGAGTATGCTTTCTGAAAAACTATTATAAAAATCATTGCTTAAATTGAAATAAAAATTTAGTCTTTATAATTTGTTTATATTTTTAATTATAATGGGCTCTTATAAATTTAGGGAAACCCCGGGATCCCGGGAAGACAATAATTTGTATCCCGGAATTCCGGGATTCGAATTTTACGGGAAATGAGAAGCCCCAATGACCATTAACGATCGCACTGCCCGCCACCCAAACTTAAATTCAAATATTGTGTTAAGATTTCCATTTATATTTGCCATTTTTAAAATAACTTTGCTAAACGACGGAAAATTAAAAATCCCAAAACCGTCACGAAATGATGCATGCGGTTTGCACTACAAAAATCAGACAAGTTTCCTTACAACTACTTTTTACATTTTATATAAATACTAGCATAAAACCCGCGTGCCTTGCAACGCCTTTAAAAACTGTTTATTATGTGCAATGTTTTCCTTAAAAAAACCAACAAAAAAGTCAGCTGTTATTATCCCTAAAAAGGGTTTATTATAGTGCATTTTTTTAATAAATATGGTAAACAAATTGCTGCGAATATCACCTCTGCTCAACAAATCTGCAAGTTTTAAAGTAGATTGGCATGTATATGTCATCAAGAAAAGTGACATTTTAGGGTTTGACGAACGTTCGTTAAGTTTGTTCGCCTATTTACGTGGATGTAAGAAATTATGAAGCAATCACAAATGAATATTAAATAAAGTGAATTTCGAGTCATTCATTTCTACGTGATTATAGGGATGCACTGTCAAAATTCCAGCCTTTCAGCTTCAGAGGTTTGGGTTAACCCCATTTCATCCCCTTAGGGGATGAATTTCGAGTAATCGCCTCTTAGTGGATGTCCATGTCATTATAGGGATGCACTGTCCAATTTTCAACCCTGTAGCTCGAGTAGTTTGGTAAACCAAATTTTACCCCTGTAGGGGATGAATTTCGAAAAATCGCTTCTTAGTAAATGTCCACGTCATTATAGAGATTCACTGTCAAAATTTCAGCCGTTTATCTATAGTGGTTTGGCTTAACCCCATTTAACCCCTTTAGGGGATAAATTTCAATCACCCCTAAGTGGATGCCCACGTCATTATAGGGATGCACGGTTAAAATTAGAGCCCTCCAGCTTCAGTGGTGTGGGTTAACCCCATTTCACCCCATTAGGGGATGAATTTCGAAAAATCGCTTTTTAGTGGATGTCAACGTCATTAAGGGGATGCACTGTCAAAATTTCAGCCCTATAGCTCCAGCGGTTTGGGTAAATCCCATTTAACCCCCTAAGGGAATAAATTTCGAAAAATCGCCTTATAGTGGATGTCCACGCCATTATAGGGATGCACTGTTAAAATTTCAGCCCTATAACTTTAGCGGTTTGGATAAACCCCGTGTCACCCCCTTAGGGTATGAATTTTGAAAAATCGCTTCTTAGTGGATGTCCACGCCATTATAGGGATGCACTATCAAAATTTCAGCCCTATAGCTGCAGCGGTTTGGGTAAACCCCATTTCACCCCCTTAGGGGATGAATTTCGAAAAATCGCTTCTTAGTGGATGTCCACGCCATTATAGGGATGCACTATCAAAATTTCAGCCCTATAGCTCCAACGGTTTGAATAAACCCCATTTCACCCCCTTAGGGGATGAATTTCGAAAAATCGCTTTATAGTGGATGTCCACTCCATTATAGGGATGCACTGTCCAAATTTCAGCCCTATAGCTTCAGCGGTTTGTAAGAACCCCATTTCACACCCTTAGGGGATGAACTTCGAAAAATCGCTCTTTAGTGGATGTCCACGTCATTATAGGGATGCACTGTTAAAATTTCAGCCCTATAGCTCCAGCGGTTTGGGTAAACCCCATTTCACCCCCTTAGGGTATGAATTTCGAAAAATCGCTTCTTAGTGGATGTCCACGTCATTATAGGGATGCACTGTTAAAATTTCAGCCCTATAGCTCCAGCGGTTTGGGTAAACCCCAATTCACCCCCTTAGGGGATGAATTTCGAAAAATCGCTTCTTAGTGGAGGTCCACGCCATTATAGGGATGCACTGTCAAAATTTCAGCCCTATAGCTCCAGCGGTTTGGGTAAACCCCATTTCACCCCCTTAGGGTATGAATTTCGAAAAATCGCTTCTTAGTGGATGTCCACGTCATTATAGGGATGCACTGTTAAAATTTCAGCCCTATAGCTCCAGCGGTTTGGGTAAACCCCAATTCACCCCCTTAGGGGATGAATTTCGAAAAATCGCTTCTTAGTGGAGGTCCACGCCATTATAGGGATGCACTGTCAAAATTTCAGCCCTATAGCTCCAACGGTTTGGATAAACCCCATTTCACCCGCTTAGGGGATGAATTTCGAAAAATCGCTTTATAGTGGATGTCCACGCCATTATAGGGATGCAGTGTCCAAATTTCAACCCTAAAGCTTCAGCGGTTTCGGTAAACCCGAATTCACCCCCTTAGGGGATGAATTTCGAAAAATCGCTTCTTAGTGGATGTCCACGCCATTATACGGATGCACTATCAAAATTTCAGCCCTATAGCTGCAGCGGTTTGGGTAAACCCCATTTCACCCCCTTAGGGGATGAATTTCGTAAAATCGCTTCTTAGTGGATGTCCACGCCATTATAGGGATGCACTATCAAAATTTCAGCCCTATAGCTGCAGCGGTTTGGGTAAACCCCATTTCACCCCCTTAGGGGATGAATTTCGAAAAATCGCTTTATAGTGGATGTCCACTCCATTATAGGGATGCACTGTCCAAATTTCAGCCCTATAGCTCCAGCGGTTTGGATAAACCCCATTTCACCCCCTTAGGGGATGAATTTCGAAAAATCGCTTTATAGTGGATGTCCACTCCATTATAGGGATGCACTGTCCAAATTTCAGCCCTATAGCTTCAGCGGTTTGTAAGAACCCCATTTCACACCCTTAGGGGATGAACTTCGAAAAATCGCTCTTTAGTGGATGTCCACGTCATTATAGGGATGCACTGTTAAAATTTCAGCCCTATAGCTCCAGCGGTTTGGGTAAACCCCATTTCACCCCCTTAGGGTATGAATTTCGAAAAATCGCTTCTTAGTGGATGTCCACGTCATTATAGGGATGCACTGTTAAAATTTCAGCCCTATAGCTCCAGCGGTTTGGGTAAACCCCAATTCACCCCCTTAGGGGATGAATTTCGAAAAATCGCTTCTTAGTGGAGGTCCACGCCATTATAGGGATGCACTGTCAAAATTTCAGCCCTATAGCTCCAACGGTTTGGATAAACCCCATTTCACCCGCTTAGGGGATGAATTTCGAAAAATCGCTTTATAGTGGATGTCCACGCCATTATAGGGATGCAGTGTCCAAATTTCAACCCTAAAGCTTCAGCGGTTTCGGTAAACCCGAATTCACCCCCTTAGGGGATGAATTTCGAAAAATCGCTTCTTAGTGGATGTCCACGCCATTATAGGGATGCACTATCAAAATTTCAGCCCTATAGCTGCAGCGGTTTGGGTAAACCCCATTTCACCCCCTTAGGGGATGAATTTCGAAAAATCGCTTTATAGTGGATGTCCACTCCATTATAGGGATGCACTGTCCAAATTTCAGCCCTATAGCTCCAGCGGTTTGGATAAACCCCATTTCACCCCCTTAGGGGATGAATTTCGAAAAATCGCTTTATAGTGGATGTCCACGCCATTATAGGGATACACAGTCAAAATTTCAGCCCTTTAGCTCTAGCGGTTTAGGTTGTGCGTTGTCTGTCAGTCAGTTACTTTTTATACAATAGAAAAAAATCCCCTTACAACTTATTGAACCCCATTTCACCCCCTTCAACCCTTTTGTTCTCCATAAAAAGTAGCCTATGTCCGTCTCCAAGGTCTAAACTATGTCTGTTGAAAATTTCATCAAAATCGGTTTAGTGGTTTAGGCGTGAAAGCGTAACAGACAGACAGACAGACAGACAGACAGACAGACAGACAGACAGACAGACAGACAGACAGACAGAGTTACTTTCGCATTTATAATATTAGTAAGGATTGTTGAAAAGTATTTAATTAATTTGTTACTACTATTCAAATATTTCGAAATAATTAAGATAACTCAAATAATAACACTAGATGAAACTTAGGTGAAGACATAATTTGTTTACATCTTTATTAATATCTAGAACGAAGACAACTGGGTTAATAATAAAGAAAACAAAAGTAAACTTTATATGTATAGCATATAAAATATGGCCTAGACAATACAATTATTAACCAATACTAAACACTGCTATTCCCCACAAACCAATAAGCAGCAAAAACACAAAGAGAAGAGCCCTAATTCAAGTAATCTGCCACGACCTAAGCCAGACACATTTGTTTCTCGTGGCTATCAAAAATAAATTAATTACATCAATTACTCATAAACCCCATCAAAACACGACCCCCCCGAAAAATATATTAAAATGTAATCATCTTTCACCTTTTGTCTGCCTTCCGAATTAGTAGGGGGTGGCCAGGGTATAGTGTACCCCAACATATAGCAGGTACCCCACATGCAATGCTGCCTTAATATGCTTCCAGGGTATGTAGATATGTATATGTAAGAGATCAGGAGCCACCGAACACGTAAACAAGTGCACGTACGACAACCCCCATTTCCTGCACCACCTCTACACCCCCAAAAAGTAACCGGGTATGCCTACGCCTACGTGTCCTGTCATAAAACAAACAAAATTATTGTAATTGCGGCATTTTACGCTTTTATCTCGAATCAGTTAACCGAAACGCAAAAACCGCCGAGTCCTTAAGAGTGACGACCTTAACTAGGATTAGGGAAGGGGTTGAGAGCGTGCATATGGCGCAGGTCTAATGCAATTAAAGCCCAGGTAATTGGCATCAAAAGTGCAGGGGTGTCACGTAAAAAATCAGGTATACCAACACCCCCCGGGGGTGGAAATCAGTAAAAGGCACTAAAACTCCCCCTAACCGAAAAAACCCAGGGAAAAGGAAATCAGTTTGTGGTGGCGCTAACACCCCTCGGCCCAGATGGCTCCAGAAAGGGGCGGCATTTTCGTTGGTGGAATATCCGAGTCCTTGTAATTGTCCTGCCTGTCATCAGTCAGTCTTTTGAGCGGCTCGTGCTAGTCACTATCTGTGCCTCGGCGGGAAATGAAAAAAAAAAATTAATTTTTTTTCGCAATATTTCGAATCAAAAAATTTTTTTTTATTGTGCGATCGAAGAGCTTCACGGAACGATACTAGAATTTCCGGTTGATTTCCTGGCTATTATCATCGGCATCCTTTGAATTTTGTTTGTTGTTGTGTGTGTGTATCGTCCTGGTCTGACGGTCTCGACTATATTCTTTAGAGCATCGCACGTCAGCAGGCGATGAGTGAATAATGTTGGCACGGAAGCCCCGGAAATCTGATTACTACCATTTGCGTCCACTAAAAATACCGCAGAAATATAAGATGGGGTGCGCCTCATCACAGGCGGCACAAGCCAAAGGGACACTATCCAATTTGGACTCAACAACAAGCACCACTACGGAATCGGCTGAGCCTGGGAAATATCGTAAACACTTCCTCATCCTTCCTACAACAAAATCGAAGCTAACTTAACCCTTTTCTTGTATATATATTATATGTAGCTCCGGCAGAAGCTTTTGAGATACCGCTAGATGACGAGGGTGAAAAAGTTGACAGCATAATCAAAAAACATCCGCCTAAAAGGCTGCAAAGACTTACAGAAACCCCAGTAGCACCCACGACAATTGAGGATCTGGAAGAGAAGCTTGCCAAGGCGAAAATAAGGCGACAGCAGTACTTACAGCAGAAGGTTGAGGGGGTAGTATCCTTCACGAAGAGCCGTGACACAGACGAGGACGGGGAGGACGCCACCACCATCGAGGAGCTGGGCCAGCACAAGGACGAGGATGTGCCCCATAGTCCAGATAATGATCAGAACAATCAGAAGGAGCAAAAGGCGCCCGGGGAGCACCCGCTTCCACCGCTGCTGCTGCCGGCGAGACGTGCAGAGAATGAACCTGAGATAAGCAATAAAGGACTCCATAACGGGATGTAGAATGTAATTTTGTTCCGTTATATTTTCTTTCATCTCTAGTTGAGTGTGTTGTAATTTCTTGAAGCGATTTTTACGTCCCCGTGTATTTTTCACCATCCCCCTCCCCCAGTCCCTCTAAACATTATAAACGAAAAAAAATAATAATAAAATAAAAAAAGTTTCTGTGATTGCCACATGGTAATTGCGAGTTTTTCTTCCTTGTCCACCCCCAAAACTCCACCACAACCGCGCACCGCTTTCTGCTGAATGCCAAATGAATCAAATCTCGGAATTAATCAAAAAAAAAAACAATTTCTTTTCTATCCTTAAAGAAAATAATTCCCGTTATCCAGGAACTCATTTTCCAAGGAGACAACAATAACCGATATCCTGTAACTTCATCCGCGCGCGCCCTCTCTCTCAGTCTTTTTTAACAACTCGCAATTTTCGTCCTGTGAATGAGACCACCACCAAGCCAATAAAATAAAAAATAAAAACGAACAGAAAAAAATAAAAGTTGTAAAAGAATTTTTCCAAATGAAATTCGGCATTTTTTTTTTGTTCGCTGATAATTCGTCGTCGAATCGAAACGGAATCGAATTTCGTAATTTCGAAAGTTCAATTTGCCGCCGATTGCTGATTCTGATGATGAGTGTTATTGCATAATTTTAGGCTTTTCTTTTTTCCAATGGTGGAATACCAGCATTAAATAAAGTGACGATGAATTTCGATCGGTTTTTCATTGTTAATAAATATTTAAGCTTGTATTCGAATGGAGTGTTGATAATTTAAATTCATATTTACAATTTGTGGAGAATTTTTCGATTAGTATTTTTGGGTAATTTGTTTCAATTAACAGCTCAACTTTTATTTGATGTTTGATATAAATGTGATAAAATTGCATACTTTTGAATTATTTTTACTTTATTAGAGGATTATAATTATTAATAGTATGAAATGTAATTTAAGAGAATAATGATCATCATCATCAGGGCCGTCTTAGGCTACGCAGTACCTCAATAATGTGATTACAGTTTCAACAATCGGATTTACATTGATGTTAATGGCTTCTGTCGAGATTTCTGAAGTGTAATATCTTCAATTATATCCTCAAAGTCTAATCTTTAAAGGATATCAGTTTCTCTGCATACGATTAACAATTTAGTATGTCGTTTTTCATGGTCGTTTTCAAGAATGCTGGTTTATTATTACTAAAAAGTTGACTGTTTAAAAGAGAACTGCGTTTTCTGGATCCATAACCTGTTAGGTTGGGTTAAGTTGGTTTTAAGCTAATACGCTTAGGCCAAAAGGATATGCCTATTGTGATGCCATAGCGATCCCGCTGCATGACTTTAAAGTGTCGTTTCTACGCTAAACCATCTCGGGACGTAATGTATCTTTTAAATTGCCGGCTCTCAATCTTCGAAAATTCCGGGAAGGGTTCACAAAATGTGGGTAGTGTCCTTCTCCTTAGCGCTAGGAGATGTGGTACGCTTTCCTCTTCGTCCAGATTCTTACAGCTTCTGCAAAATTCGTAGATTTCAAGACCTAAGCAGGTCGCCTGCATTCCTATCAGACAGTTTCTGGTCAACACTCCAACTATAATTGAGAGGTCTCGTCTCCCGAGGCTCAGTAGTGAAATGGTCCGCCTGAGATCAGAAGAGGGCCGGGTTGTTTTGGCCAAGGTCTAATTATTAAGAACCCTTCTATGCTTCTTGACTTGTTACATTGTGTGCGTTTAAAGGTGGCACAAGGCATACCAACACTTTCCTTTTCAGGAAGGAGAGTGGCGGTCATGCCTTTCCTAGCCAGTTCGTACATGAGGAATTTTAGTCCCTACTATATTTCGGTGACCGGGCACCCATACGAGGAGGGTCTTGAACTGCTGAGCCATTTCGTTAAGAGGTCTGCTATATTCAGAGATAGTTCAAGAGCTGTTTGTGCAAGAGCTCAGGGCTTCCAGAGCCGCCTGACTATCTGTGAAGATGTAGACATTCCAATACCTATCGCCTTGCTAGTTGTTTAGTAGAACAGCTTCATGTATGGCTTGAATCTCCGCTTAATATACACTGCAGTGATCGGGTAGTCGGAAAGATGTGGTTTCATATCTCCTTGCGACTCTCTATCAGTTCAGTTTTTACTGGGTCAACGCTGAGTCCGCGAGTCTGGTCTGCCATCTTGACAGGATTTGTAACGCCGCGCCGCCTTCATGAGATCACGGAGGACTTGAAGAAATTTTCCTTTTGTGATGATAATAATGTCAGCCGCTTACGCCAGGACGTGATGCCCCTCTGCCACCATGCGTCGCAACAGCTGCGCGGGAAAGTGCTCATCCTTGCGGGTTGCCTCTATTGACGGCCCTTCGAACCGAGCAGTCGCCTAGGATCGGGCGCCAGTAAGTATTTGATGGATGAGATGCCTTGAACCCCTGTTCCGCCAAGGCCAGGATAATGACGCTCCCTCTATATCAAGGAATACTACTAATGTATACTCGTTGACCTAGAGTGATTTTTCGATGGTCGAAACCAATGAGTGAAGAGCAGCGATATAGAGTCTTCGGGATGTGATTGAAACACAGTTTCCTCGGTCGGTTAGAGACAGTCCAGACGCAGTAAAGCTTTTTTCAATTTTATATGATATAATGAAAATTATGAAAGAGAAAGTTTGAAAAATAAAATATGGAGCAAAAGTACAATTGAATTAGGATATAAAGACGGTAAAAGTAATTTTTTTATATATGTACGTATAGAAATACACTGCGCTATGTGACCTGTGTTCAATATTCACTGTTGGAAAGAAAATATGTCTCTGCTGGCTCCCAGCTGATTTACAGTGCTGTGCTATACCGTGCTGTGCTATACCGTGCTGTTCTGGTACCAGTATTCGCTTAAGGCGCTTCCACACCAAGGAAACATTGTGAAAGAAACAAATGTAAAGCAGAATTTTTTACAAAAGAAATGTTTTCCAAAGTTTCTAAAATTGTTTAATAAATGTTTTGAATATGTGTCAAAAACGTTTTTGAAACATTTTAAGAACTATTGTACAAGAAATGAAAAACCGAATTTGTTTCTGATTTGTTCCAGTGTTGAAAAAGGTATTCGCCTGATCACGCCGCACTATTTTCTGCTTGTTACGTAGTAATGAACATTTCTGCTAAAAAAATTAAAAAGAGAAGATTAATTTGGCAATAATCGGAATCCGTTGCATCGCAGATTATTTAAGTGTTGGGTAGGACACGATAATAAAATGAGTTTGTAAGAGGAGCGTCTTTTTCCTTTTGAACCAGTACAATGTCTCACTTCAAATGAGGCGAGGTGCCATTGTATTGCTAGCACGTCACGTATTGAATGGCTCAAATATTGCGATGCTGGTAGATCTATTGCGTTTGCGAAAGAGAGGATACGATAAATGATGAATGCATGAATGGAAATACTTATTATCGTGCCTATGAATGTTAATTACAAAAATATTCTTTAAGATTTTTGTTAACTGTATAAAGAAAAACATATTTACAAATTTAAAATGAAACTCCCTAAAATTGAAAATAACACGAAAATATTTTATTTGTTACAGATAGAGATTAAAAAATAAAAATAAAATTTTACCTCCCTCGAAAAATGTAAGAAATATCTCTTCAGTACAAAATTCACCTCCCTCGAAAAATGTAAGAATTATCTCTTTAGTATAAAATTCACTCCTTCAAAAATGTAAGAGATTTCTCTCCAGTTCGTATTTACAATCTCACCACGGCTCGGTTTAAATTGGATATTTGACTGCGGCAAAACAGTAAGAAAATATCTATGTAGTTCGTGTTTACAATCTCACCTCGCCGCAATTCGAATTGGATATTTTATTGTCGCAAAAGAAATAAGAAAATGTTGTTCCAGTTCGTGTTTACAATCTCACCTCGGCGCAGTTCAGATTGGATATTTTGCTGCTGCAAAAGAAGTAAGAAATGTCTCTCCACTTCGTAATTTACAAACGCACGATATACGCTCATATCCCAGTAGTACATTATTTTTGAACCGAGACATTTAAAAAAGTTGAGGCCTCTGTACAATTTACTATCGTGTACGGGACAAATGAACTGCCTCTTGTAAGTCCGGCTCAACTCTAGATTATTTGTTTCATTTCAATCTTTTTTATTAACTCTCGTTTTCTCCATATCCCACTTAAAGTTGTCCATGTTGATACTTTGAAAATTACGAATCCACTGAGAAATATGCATTAAAACTGTGGCTTAATTAATTGAAACACAATAGAAACATTCATTGTTCAAAACAAAACATTCATTTCAAATGGAAAACACTGGGTAAACATTTCTGTTTCCAGAAACTTAAAAAATCACGTACACACCAAAGAAACAAATTTCATATAATTTCAAAAATGTCTCTGAATTGTTTTTGAACATTTTAAAAATATTTAAAAAATGTGTCGGATGATACAAGTTTGCTTCAAAATTGTTTATGTTTCATAAATGTTTCTTTGGTGTGGACGCGCCTTTAGCCTAAGGGTTGAGAAAAATATGAAAATATTACATTTTCGTCGAAGATGTAATAAATCTGTCATATACGTCTGTCTGAGAAGTATAGAAGATATAGAATGATGTCACATATGTAGCAATCCAAATACTGGTTATTTATTTAGTTACTGGTGCTATATTATCGACTTTGGTATATTGGACCATATTTTAGTGAACTAAAAAATAATGCATTATGGGTATATTTCAGGTTTTACTTTAAAAAAATGACATGGAAAGTTTCCATCGAGCTGTTAAGTTAAGAAATGCTGACACAAGAGGTTTCCATTCTTCACTATTAAAAAAATCTATTACAAAATTTGTGAGCAACAAACAAACAGACAGACAAGAGAGTGAGCTAAGAAAAAAATATACTAACTTATACTCCTTTAACACCTCATGGGACATAGGGCGGAAGCAGTTGCCCTCCAGCGGATTCTGTTTTGGGAGACAACTCTCAGCTCTGACCAGGATCTTCCAGTTGTTACGGTCTATGGGTATAGCGTTCTCCTCCACGTTGTTCTACGCCTTCCGGCTCGACGGGATCCAGGACTCTTGACTCTTATTTTATTAACACCGGAAATATTGCCTAGCTTCTTCTTCTTCTTTAAACTCCTTTAATCCCTCATGGGACATAGGGCGGAAACAGTTGCCCTCCAGCGGACTCTGTTTTGCGCGACAGCTCTTAGCTCCGACCAGGATCTCCCAGTTGTTGCGGCTTCTTCTAGTAGGGTTCTCCTCCATGTTGTTCTAGGTCTTCCTACTCGACGGGAACTTTGCGTATTCCAGTCAAGGGCCTGTTTGGCTAGATTTTCGTTTTCGCGTCGCAAGGTGTTGACAACCCAATTCCATTTCCTTCGCCTGATTTGGTCGTCTATCCTTTCTTGGCCGGCACGGCGCCATAGTTCTTCGTTTGAAATTCTATCTTGCCAGCGGATTTTTAGGATACGACGAAGGCATCTGTTGATGAAGACTTGTAGGCGCCCTGTGATGAATTGGGTGACTTTCCATGTTTCGCAACCATACAAAAGAACTGCCTTAACGTTGGAGTTGAACAGCCGCAATTTGGTGTTAGTGGAAATCACCGTTGATCTCCATATGTGGGACAGGCATGCATATGCGCCTCGTGCTTTATTTATTCTGGAACTGACGTCTTCTTCTGCCCCACCATTTTCGGTAATAATGCTACCGAGGTAGCAGAATTTATTTACCAGTTCCACGTCACGGTTATTCAGCGCTGTTCGTTCAATGGTGTTTGCATTTATCCGCATTTCTTTAGTTTTAGTCGGATTTAGCCTTAAGCCTGCTGGACTACTTTCTGTTGCCAAATTGTTTAACATGTTTTTGAGGTCCTGGTGTCTGTGGGCCAGCAAACAGATATCATCGGCGTAGTCGAGATCCTTAAGGCGGTCTACCAAACCCCATTGTATGCCGCCTGTTCTATTATCTAGAGCGCCGTCAAGGATGTCATTTATTACTATAAGAAATAGTAATGGCGAAAGTAGGCATCCTTGTCGTACTTCTGAGCTCACCTCGCCTCACGCTTTTTTACATTTCGAAAAGTAGGTTGTTTCCATATACAGGCTGGAGCAATAAAAACTTTACATTCAAAATTATTTTTTACTTTTTAGTATATTTTAAAGTAAAAGGGTATTTTTTTAGTTTTTTTAAACTATATGTTTTATTTTCTACTTTTTAGTAAATTATATGTACCTACCTATGTATGTCTTCCGCCATTTTGTGGTGACCGTCATATTAGATTTAAAATGATGTCACACTGCTTAAAATACTATACTCGTCACACACTTTCATTTGATACCCATACCGAGGGCGTTGTAAAGAAACAGGCGTTGTAAAGAAAACCGCCATTTCCTGTATGCCGCAATTTTGAATTTGAAATGATGCCACATATATATAGTAAAGTAGTGTAGTAGATTTTCGTGATCTTTGACTCTGCATAACTTGAGTAGCCGGCTAGTTGGAGTTATGGACTTTTGGGAAATTATTTGTGACCCCAAAATAAAGGGAATCCCCATGAAAAATCTCCAGTTGCATTTTTTTTTAGAGATTAGGTCCTTTTTTTTGTATAAAGTGACTAGGCTTATATGGAAGTGGGTCAAAATCAAGTTGCAAGATTTGTTTACATACTACATACAACTTACAACATACAACATACAGGTGAAGTTAATATAAAGCGTATAAAAAAAGGCTCCTTGTTTATCTCCTTGTGACAAAAGTAAGTACCTTGGTGGGAGCTACAGAAGTCAACGATAAGCTCATCATTGCTGTTAGTGACCTGTCCTACGCCTTGTTTTCCAATTATGTGATCAAGGCCAGTGTTGAGGCTGATCTGTGCGTTTAAGTCACCCATCAAAACAATGATTTCTGCCTTTGGAATAGAGTAGTGATGAGCAAACGCAACAACAAGACAAGACTAATCTACTAGTCTTGTTCTTGTTCAGTCTGTCGTGTTCTTGTTCTTGCAAGCATAACTAAGTCTTGTTCTTGTTCTACAGCTTTTCCAATTGTAATTCAGAAAGCGTCAATTGTAATTCAGATTAGTCAATTGTAATTCAGAAAATTTCAATATTCATCTCATTGATGCAGTAAATTGACCAAATAATTTCTTTCATTTCAGAATAAATATTCTCCTAGCCACATCATGCATGATCGTCATCATCAGGAGCTCCACACTCCAGATTCTTATATTCAACTGTCTCAAGTCATCCTCGACGTCATCTATGTATCTTTTCTTTGGCGACCTGGTTTCCGTTTTCTTGGCGGTATTTTCCCCAGCATTATCTTTGTCAGGTTCCGTTCCCCACCTCGTTGGACCCATAGTAGTCTGTTTATTTTGATCACTGTAACAACGTTTGGAATCTTACTGATTGCATATATCTCTGAGTTGTATCTTCTCCTCCAAACGCCATCAACCTGTATTCCTTTGTAGATCCAACGAAGGATTTTCCTTTCGAATCTTCCTACCAATGCTTCGTCTGGGTTTTTCAATGTCCACACTTCCGAACCATATAGTGGGACAGGCCTTATTAGTGTTGTGACACCATCATGCATGATATCGTCTCATTATTACTGTTTCAATGCTAAGTTGAGTTATCTGACGCAATCTCTAAAAGTCTCCCAATAGATAACCCATTTAGTGCAAACGATGTAAAGCGAATATTTAGGCTAACTGTGAACCAAATTAAAATCTTCTGCGTTCCATACATAAAATTCCTGTTGCAGAAATTGCTGCAATTGGATGACTGTTGAATTTTTCTGAATTACAATTGATACTTTCTGAATTACATTTGACAAATCTGAACTACAATTAATACTTTCTGAAATACAATTGATACTTTCTGAATTACAATTGGAAAAGGTGTAGTTCTTGCTAAATGTGCAAGAACAAGACCATTTTCGCTCATCACTAGAATAGAGCGAAAAACCTCATTCAGTCACATTATAAAACTCGTCCTTGATGTTATCGTCTGCGTCTTCAGTTCGAGCATAGCTTTGAACTGGCGTAGTACGTCTTAGTCTGGTACCCAGACGTCCTATAATAAGTCTCTCAGACACTGGTAACCAGTTCATGAGGCTGCACCTGGGTTACACCAACGCCACTCCTGCGGCTTTCAATTTCATTTCTGCCAGAATAGCAGAAGAACTCACCGTTTGGGCAGATATATTCCCCCGAATCGAGCCATTGGATCCTGCTGAGTCACATGACCTTGATTTTAAACCGGTTCATCTCGTTAAGGACTTCATCCAGCCGTCCATTTGAAAGCAGTGTTCTCACGTCTTGTTGCCCATCCGGTTCCGAGGCATTAGTTAGCTAGTTAGACATTTACCCTCAAGCCAACCGACTTATCGACTGTCTCCCATCCCATCAGCGTTTTTATTTTACTGCTTCGAGCGCTATACGGAGTAACTAATTCTTCTTCTTCTTATATGCTGCTAAATTTATTGTAAGACTCGGACCTTTGGAGTGTCTGCTTTCTGTCGCCTCTACGTCTACGCTTGGTTTTCTTCACATTGTTATATGAAGATTTCGTATGTCTTCTGGAGCGTCATTCATCGAACTATTATTTCTTCGTCCTACGTTTCTAAAGTGCTGCTTAGTACCTCCATAGCTATAAGAGAACTTTTCTCCATAATAATAATCATAAGTACTAACCAAACTGGAAACTCTGGAATGCTCCCACAAAACTATGAATAAATACAAAGAAGATGACATATTTTATACTAATATCATCGATTCTAAAAAAATCAATACCCACAATTTCTATTTTCACTGCTTCAGCTCCAATCACATTAACCAGCATCGACAACACAATAAGATACAACCGATAAATACAAAAAACGAAATGAGATTTCAAAAGTAAAGTTCCTCCGCTCTTATTAGTTCCAGCGATTAAACATATCGGAACCACTTAAGAAGAGCCATTAATCCCCCCAGAATCAATTCAATCTACTGTTGTGACCCTGATATATATTCCAGCGCCAACCCCTTTTACTCCCAGCTGATTTCTGTTAGCTGAAAAATAGTGCCTTTCCCCGAAGGCAGCCCGTGGAGGTGGAGAATTAATGACAGCCAACCACCACAATCTGTCGTTGACAGTATGTCTGAAGGAACGGTTGGGGCTCCTCCACTATTAATTAGAGTCCTCGAAAACTAGGATCAGCTCCTCGAAGGCATTAGCTACTCTATGATGTGTACCCTGCATATATACATGGGTATGTAGTTTCTTGTACCTATATACATATACATATATCGAGAGCATCCACCCAATTAAATGCTTTATGAGCACTTAGCGCGCCCCAATAAGCTTCCCGAGCTTTGTTTGAATAGTTGTCAAATGGTTGGAAATGGTTCTCTAGACTTTCTGTGGGATTTTATGGTTTTATCAACACCACAGCGTGTTGAAGGGGTTACGATGCAAACCGGGGTTACTTAATGGATGAAGTGCCCCCCAAGATCCCGGGGCTTCTGTGTTCCGTAGAAATTTACTTTGGACCCGAAATTTATTGCACAGTTGGCAGTATATCAAGCTGATTTATATCAAGGTATCCAGGCGTGGGACAAGCCGTAGTGGTTTACTTAAATGGAGCCCGGTATCCGCAGAACACACATACAACCCTTAATCAAACCATAAAATCTGGGTCCAACCCTTTATTATAATACACAAAACTTTGCTCGTTTTATTGCACGGCAATTGTTCATCACGACCGCAGCAGGTAATGTGTAGCTACACGAAGTCCTGACCAATAAAAACCAGCCAACGAGCATACGACATGATAGAATGATACTTTCCCAATAAGCAAATGGCTGCAAAACACGGTGACATTGCTGCTGCCAAACTATTCATAAATTTGCCATAAATCACCTGCAATCGGAATCGCTGCCGTACTACTAATTAAAAATAAAAATATTGTCCGATGCCCGGCGAAAGAAATCTTTTGTGTCTGGCTCTGGTTTCGTTGCCTTATTTCGAAGTCGACATTCTTCCGAAAATGGACTGCGAAATGGTGGCGATGCGTTCCAAGCATAAAATTATTATTGATGACAATCACGCATCCGTAAACACATCAATCCTGACAGATTTGGGTAGTGCAGTGGGCAACAAAAAAATGTACTCAGTAAAACACCGGAACTTCCAATTAGAGAGGAACGCGTTTGATTGAACGGCATCGTAATGACATGGCGGACTCCAGCGGGCTAAGGAGGACGAAGACTTTTTTGGATGGGCATGAATATTTTTTTGAAGAAAATTTTTAGTTTAACATTAAAGCAAGCACGACGGTCAAGGGGTTGAAGGAGAGCAAATACCTACCTGAGGATGATGTATGGTCATGGAAAAAGAAGAACTCGAGGCACGTGTTATGGCCATGTGATTACCACATAAACTGCTCTAAGGTAAAGTTTCTGCATTAAACATCCAGATATTAGTTGATAAAGGCAAAAAATATAAAGCGATGAATTTTGTATGCGGCAGTAATACTAGATCTTTCCATGTCATCAGTTATGCAGATGATCTTGCCATCATTGTCTCTGGGAAGTTTCACTTGAACATTACAGAGATCATGAGAACGGCACTCCGAGAAGTTGAAAGAGGTGTACCAGGGGGGGTCTGTCAATCAACCCAAATAAGGCTGTCCTGGAAACTTTGTCCAAACGCTACAAAGTGGATCTAGGTCCTATTTGTATCCAAGGTACCACAGTTGAGTACTCAGACTGAGTAAAATATTTCGGAATAAAGTTATACAAGAGACTGAACTGGAACGCTCAAATTGACTACGTCATCAGCAAATCCACAAGGTAAGACATGGGATCTTACACCACAAATGATACACTGGATGATGAACAATACGATCGTTGAACCTGTGGTCACACTTATGCCGCTATAGTTTGATGGCCCCAGACTAAACAGGTTAGGTCGATCGCCAAATGCAGCAAAGTGCACTTACTTGCCTTTCCATTACCGGAGCTATACGGACCTGTCCCACAGCTGCAATGGAGGCAATCATTGGCAACCTTTGCATGGAAAATCCGCAGCCACAAGTGCCTTGAGACTTCAGATCTCATCCAACTGACCCTATACAATCAAAGGACACATGGATATCTTTAACAATATCCCAAGCATTTCCATTTGCCGCGTATCCGACCATATACTTGATGAACTGCGTTTCCAAAGGGAATTCAGGGCGATCATCACGGATTGTTCTGAGTGGGAGGAACTTATTCTTCCTGGGGATCCAAAACATCTTCACTGGTTTACCGACGGGTCAAAGATGGGTCATGGCACAAGAGCTGGTGTTGCAGACCCAACTCCAAGGTCTCGATTGCAATGGGTAAGTGGCCCTCTGTTTTCCAGACTGAAATGCATGCCATTGCAACCTGCGCTAGGCTTAACCTGGAGAAAAGTCTAAAAGGCGCTCTCTGTGCCCAACCAAACTTTTAAGTTGGTGGGGCTGAGCGTTAGCACCCAAACACCATTGCTACGAATCGGTCAACAATGCCTCGAAACAGGATGGTCAACGTGACGACGACCTTTGTTTATCGAACAAGGACACGAATTGAAACATGGAAGGTGACAACACTGCCTGCTGATGGACGACTGGATGGAATCCTTAACGAAATGAATCGATCATGGGTCTTAGCGAGACCAGATGGCATTATGCGGGGTGACATATCTGCCCAAACGGTGAATCCTTACATTGTGACAGAAACGAAACTGAAAGCCGTATGTGTGCCGTTGGCGTAATACCCACCAAGGAAGATAATACCAGTCTCAATATCAGGACACCAGTTTCTGAGAGGATTATTACATTGCATTTGCGTACCAGATTAAGAAGTATTATGGTAGTCTAATGCTACGTTCCAACTGAAGACGCAGAAGACGACATCAAAGACGGGTTTTATATGCGTTCTATTCTCTATTGTTTTGATGGGTGACTGAAACACACAGATCGGCGCCAATAACACCGGCCTTGAACATACAATTGGAATTCCCTAAGCCTAAGCCAAGTAACTGGTCGAAATGACATCTGTATATTTGAACAAATCTCGATTGAAAACAAAAGTGTTAGCGCCAGCGCGTCCTTGCTTTCCGAACACCATATTATTTAAGGATAAACTGCGGCTATTCAAGCATGATTGCATCGTGTGGAGACTACAGAGAACTTGTGCAAGCATGCGCAAAAAGATTGAACGTACGTGCTTATTAAGCATATAGTTACGTGTGTTACCGCTTTAAAATTTTCTGCCATCATTGCACTAAATCATAGATCCGTGTCGACAGTATAAAGACAATTCACATACGAATTTCATATACGAAAATCATTGAATCATTCTTTCGAACTGTACGAGTTCTGCCTAAGATGGAGACATCAGTAATAATGACAGTATTTTATGGCATGCCCAACTGTCTTTGACGAACGGCAACTCATTCTTCTCTCACTGAGATCTAATTCAAACTCATGGCCGCAGGTATCTACGAATCTTTTGAAATTATAAACAATTTTGATGCTTTGATGCAATTTTGATGATTGGATCTATTTTGTACCATTTTAGTACTTTATTTTTTCACCGAAGCTTTGT
This sequence comes from Thereva unica, assembly GCA_949987705.1. Lineage (NCBI taxonomy): Eukaryota > Metazoa > Arthropoda > Insecta > Diptera > Therevidae > Thereva > Thereva unica. The sequence continues at coordinate 42,705,715 of OX465281.1, read as the reverse complement.
CGAAACATGATGAATCTTAAGCTCAGCTATAATTGCCTTAAGACGTTTTTGATATTTGTAAAAAGTAATCAAAATTCAAGGACCAATAATATTCCATTATTGAATATCTTTTCAACACAGAATTTTATTTAAAATAATCTTTTTTATTATGTACTCACTAACTTTAATTTTCGAAAAACACCAAATCAAATATTAATCGTTAACATCAATTTCTTGAAGATTCCACAGTCGTGAGCCTAGTTTAAAACTTAACGAACGTGTCCAAATACGAACGTTGGATATTTGACATTGAGCACTCGAAGTTCGAGCATCGGCAAACAGACACAGTTAAGAGTTTTCGTTAAAGATTTTCAACTCTGCTCAACTGAACGAAAAGAGAGGTAGGTAGGTAGGCACACAACTAAAAACGGCACACTGACAAAGGTACGAAAAGGGCAAATGTCACGCCTGGCTTGGGCGTCAGAAGAGACCTTAAAGAAAAATCTATAATAAAATTAATTGATGGAAAAAATGGAAACGCATAGAGTTAAGTCGTTGAGTTGAAGTGTCATTTCAACTCAACCAGAATTCAACTTGACTCCCATTGAAACTCGGTAATAGCAAGAACTTATTGCCAGAAAGGGTTGCTAGCCTTAGGTGTGCGGAAAAAAACTCAATTTAATCCAAATGTTCGGGGTTTTTGTAGTTTTGGTCAGGCCTCGGCAATTTAGGTGATGGCATCCCTATATTAGAACCATACCTTCAGTACGAAATATTTATCACGCTTTCAATTCTCAATCAACGTCTTTTTCGATATATGGTTCATTTTTAGAGCCTATTCTATAAACAACTTCTTTATTTTTCTTAAAAATAGAATGGAATGCGTTTGTAAGGATGGGGGTCATCAGAATGAAATTCATAAGATAAGCAGATTGTTAGCATAAAACTACTTCTAGATTGTTTTGGAAAACTGATTGCTGAAAAATATTAATATCCTCTTGGAATTGAACAGAGTAGGTTTTAAATTGTGGAATTGAAATCTTCATACTTAAGTTCGAACCAATTGATGGTTTACTTAATCCAACTTAAAAGAACCAGAAAAACAATTTGAATCTATGGTCGACCCTAGGTTAGGTTAGGTTAGATATGGCTGAGCTTTTGGTTCAAGCCCACACACTTAGGCCAGAAGGATAGGCCCATTGTGATGCCATAGTGATCCCACTTTAAACTTGATGTTAAAATGTCGTTTCTTCGTTAAAACCATCTCGAGGAAGTAATGAATCTTCTAAGTTGCGGGATCCCAAACTTCGAGATTTCCGCAAGGTTGCTTAGAAAGGGTTCACCAAATGTGGTTAGCCTTATCCTGCTTAGGGCCGGGCAGTGACAGAGGAGGTGTAGTACACTTTCCGCCTCGTCCAGGTTCTTACAGCTTCTGCAGAAATCGTAGGTCTCAAGACCTAAACGGGTCGCATGCGTCCCTATCACACAGTGTCCGGTCAACACTCCCACTATAACTGAGAGTTCTTGTCTCCCGAGGCTCAGTAATAAGGTGGTTCGCCTGAGATCATAGGAGGGCCAGGTTAATTTGGCCAAAGTGCATTTATTCAAATCCCTTCAATGCTTCTTCGCTTGTGTGATTGTGTGTTGCTTGCATCGGAGTTTAAAGGTGGCCCAAGGAATATCTCCGCCCTATGTCCCATGAGGGATTAAAGGAGTTTAAAGAAGAAGAAGACAAGGCATACCAACTCTTTCCTTTTCTTGGAGGAGAGTAGCGGTCGTGCCTCTTCTAGCCAGTACGTCAGCTTTACAATTTCCCTCTATATTTCGGTGACCGGGCACCCATACGAGGAGGGTCCTGAACTGCTGAGCCATCTCGTTAAGAGATCTGCGACATTCAGAGATAGTTCTAGAGCTGTTTGTGCAGGAGCGCAGGGCTTTCAGAGCTGCCTGACTATCTGAGAAGATGTAGACTAGTGATGAGCAAACGCAAGAACAAGACAAGACTAATCTAGTCTTGTTCTTGTCTTGTTCTTGTTCAGTCTGTCTTGTTCTTGTTCTTGCAAGCATAGCTAAGTCTTGTTCTTGTTCTTGCAAACATACCTAAGTCTTGTTCTTGTTCTTGTTCTTGCAAATATACCTAAGGCTTGTTCTTGTTCTTACTAAATGTGCAAGACCAAGACAAGGCAAGACAAGGCAAGACAAAACTGCAAGGCCAAGGTATTTTCTCGCATGTAGTAGGTATTGTATGTTGATTTTATAAAATGGTTATTGAAAAAAACCTAGACTTTAATAAAAAAATTATATCCAAACAACAAAATGCAAAAAATTGATTTTAAAACTACATATTATAATTTTAGCGTCAGTCAGTCAGCGTCAAAAGTTTGTATACACCGAAAATTTACTACCTTTGAGGTGAGAATTCCACATGGCTTTTTTATTAAACAAATCAGTTTCACGACTGCTCTTGGTGACGTTATTATGTTTGCGCCCCTGAAAAATTACATAAAATTCATATGGGAACAAGTTAGGCGTAGACATTTTTCTGTCAAGTGTGTAAGCAACAAATTACAACGGAAATATTTTGAAGCAAAAGTAAACCAGTATTATACCCATTACTTATTATAAAAAATTAGGTTGTTCAAGTATGATTCATTAAAGAAGAAATGTCGTGTATGGGCACAAAAAATTATTAAATCCCTTTGCAGCAATACAAAAACTGGCCCACGCTCTGTCGTTCTTACGATGCGATGTAACCAATGTGGAGGCCTTGAAAATATTACATACATTGAGAAAAGTCCGAGTTTCCTTGCCATCCAAAAAGCAAAAGAGGTTACTCAAAAAAGAATTTTTTAGAGCATTTTTTCTTTTCTAATAAACTACTTGAACTACTGAATACTGACATCTAAGGTTTGATTTTGCTTCAAAATATTTGCGGTTTCTCACCTAGAAAATGTCTTGACGCTAATCACATAAAAATTTAAAACTTCGGATGTTTCTTATTGTTGCTGGAGAATTTAAAAATATATTACTAAATAGAAATATGTTTAATATTATTTTTATTATATTTTTGTATTAAGCAGAATGACAAAACAATTAATAATATCTAATAAAATGCGGTTATGAATTTATAAAACAATTATAAATTAATGCATTTGTTTCATATTCTGAGCCCAGGAATTAATGCACAGTATCCAGCGTGCAGATTCATTGACTAAAAAGTACGAAATAAAATAAAGTTTTAAAAACTGACTTTAGAAAAAACGTGAAATAAGTGATTCTTCTTTCTAAATCCATTCTGATTCGATTAATGCTGTTAAGAATTACCAACAATTATTTCTTCCTTTTTTGTGTATCACGGGATTGGTTTTTTCCTGAAGTCGGGTTTTTAAACTTTATTTTTATCTTAATATAATATGAGGAATCTTCATTTTTGTATGGATTTAACAGAAGAAGGACTAGTTTCCTAAACACCAGAAATTGAATTAAAGTAACAGACCACCCAATTGGATAAAAAAAGAGTAGGCAGTGTAGAACATCTACCTAAATCTTTTCGGAAAATTTTGCTTCGAAATGCAAAAATATTGATTCTGAATCTCGTTGACATGCAAAGTCATTATGTACTTATGTACAAATGCTTTTACAATTACCATACTAAATATATACACATATACATGTATCTATAATAATTACTTGAGCATAATAATCAATTTTATGTTTTTTGTTTTTAATAGAATGAATTTAGGTGGAATTTTTGCAAGAATCTTGCAAGAAATCTTGCTCTGGGTCTTGTTCTTGCACAGTTAGTCTTGTTCTTGCAAGCATAACTAAGTCTTGTTCTTGTTCTTGCAAAATGTGCAAGAACAAGACAAGACTGCAAGAACAAGACCACTTTTGCTCATCACTAATGTAGACAGTCCGGTCTTTATCGCCTTGCTGGTTGATTTGCAGAACAGCTTCTTGTATGGCTAGAACCTCCGCTTGATATACACTGCAGTGATCGGGAAGTCGGAAGGAGACTTCAAGCTGGTGACATATACAAGCGTACATGCCTTGCATTCAGCGGCTCCATGATATCCGGCGAATTTCCTCTGACATATAATTACATGGTTTGCGTTCCGTGCCGGCTTTCACACATAGCCCGAAAATCTAAGTAACGTGTTCATGTGTTTGTGTGCTTATGCTTGTGTGTGCTATCTCGAATGCGGCAATGCAGAAAAAGTTGAAAGTAGCCCGACCTTTGCGTGGCATGCCTTCCATTCACGGGATATTCCGTCAGCTCGCATTTGAATACACACACTTCTATATTATCTGTCAACGAATGCAACGCATGTACGGTTGGATATGTCACCAGCTTCAATCCCAAGTTCTGGGGAGAATACTCCTCCTCCCACTCGACCCTCGAGCTTAGAGCCATCAGTAAAAACGTTTATGGCATCCTGAAACCTGTGTGGTCTATTTATCCATTCACGACGTGAAGGGATGTGGACTCCGTAGTTCCTCGTGAAGGTAATTTCGGGAATGCAGAAGTCAGTTTTTGTGGGGATAGTAACTGAGTTCAGTATCTTCGTGTGCCCTCCCCTGATTCCAGTCCAGAAACCGGATTCTTTTATTCTAAGGGCCGCGATGGTTGCGCTTTCCCTTGCCACAAGATTTAAAGGAGGGAGGTATAACATAACATTTAAGGCCTCTGTAGGTGTGGAGCGAAGTGATCCTGTTATGCATAACTCCGCACATCTTTGTACTCTCTGTAATTTGTTTAGCACGGTGGATTTACTCAGAGTTGGCCACCATACTAAAACCCCGTAAAGGAGAATTGGGCGGACGATCGCTGTGTAGATCCATCGCACAATGTAAGGGGAGAAGCCCCATTTCTTGTCAATGGATTTTTTGCAAGCGAAAAGCGCGATGTTTGCTTTCTTAATGCGCTCCTCTGTGTTTTCATGCCAGAAGAGTTTCTTGTCCAGAATTACTCCCAGATATTTGGCACTGTTGTTAATATTGAGCCTAACATTGTTAAGCCGGGAGTGTGTTAACGGCGAGATCTTATACCTCCTTGTGAAGAGGACCAGCTCCGTTTTTACTGGGTTAACGCTTAGTCCGCGGGTAGCAATCCAGCTTGAGAGGGTTTGTAGCGCTGCCTCCATGAGATCACAGAGGATTTGAGGAAATTTTCCTTTTTTGATGATAACAACATCATCCACGTACGCCAGGACGTCATATCCCTCTGCCTGCATGCGTCGCAACAGCTGGTTCATAGTAACGACCCATAGCAGTGGGGAGAGTACTCCTCCTTGCGGAGTGCCTCTATTTACGGCCTTTCGGACCGAGCTATCGTCCAAGATCGAGCTCACCATCCTGCCAGTAAGCATTTGGTGGATAAGAGACACCAACAATGTCTCGATCCCATGTTCTGTCAAGGCCAGGGTAATGGCATCCGGCAAAACATTGTTAAATGCTCCTTCTGTGTCAAGAAATGCTACTAAGTGTATACTCCTTAACCTCGAGGGATTTTTCAATGGTTGAGACTAGTGAGTGAAGAGCAGTATCAGTAGATTTGCCCTTTGTATAGGCGTGTTGTGCGCCAGAGAGTTCCGAGGTCAATATGGTCTGCCTCAGAGATATTTCGATTAGCCTTTCCAGAGTCTTTAATAGAAAGGATTATAGGCTGATTGGCCTGAAGTCTTTGGGTGTTACGTGGGAGGCTTTTCCTGCCTTAGGTATAAAAACTACTTTAACCTCTTTCCAACTAGAGGGAATGCAGTTATTTTGGAGGCACCCAGTAAACATGGCCTGCAACCAGGGCATAATATAATTAAGGGTGTGCTGCAGTTGTGCCGGCACTATGCCGTCAGGACCTGGTGATTTATAGGGCTGGAAGGTGTTTACAGCCCATTTTATTTTTGCTCCACTTATGATAGATCTGATCAGCTGTTGTGAGGCTGAAGAGTTTATCGTGATAGTTGTATCAACTGTAGTACTACTCGGGAAGTGGGTGTCCATAAGTAGTTTCAGGGATTCTCTGCTTGAGTCAGTCCAATCGCCGTCTTCCTTGCGTAAATAGCTAAGCATTGTTGGCGCTTTAGTTAATATTTTACGCAGCCTTGAGGTCTCCGATGTGGACTCTATATTGCTGCAAAAGGTAGCCCAGGAGGTACGTTTGGCCTTCCTTATTGCCGTTTTGTATCTATTCAGCTTCGACTTATAGCAGCCCCAAGCGGTTTCGCTGTTACTGCGTCTCGCCTGGTCGACCCTAAAAATTAAAAAAAAAACAACTCCAACTTTAACCGTAAAAATATATAATCTTTATTGAAATGATATACATTTACATAATAACTATGCATAAAATTGCGTGTATTATTAATAATTTTTTTTTGTTTGATACATTTCATAAAATCATTGACTAAAAGTAAAAAGAATTAATAAAAATTCTGAGAAAAAAGAGCGAAAAAATTTTGAAAAAAAAAAATCTAGTAAAACAGAGACTAGAAAACTCTTTCAGTAAGAGCACAAATTTTAAATGAATTTTTTTTTTCGTTAAAATTTTTAAATATTAAATTCTTGTCGGATTTTACTCGTAGTTAAGCACATTTTTTTTAACTTTAAACAAATATTTTTGTATGATAAAAATATGAAATTATTGTGGATATTTAAAAAAAAAGTAGAAGAAGTTGTTTCCGTAGGCAGTGGAAATTACCGATTTTTTTGTGTATTGTTTCACTATTTCCAATTTTATAATGTTTATAAGGTTTAAATGTAAAAATTGCAATATTTCTGTAGCTACAGCATGAATTTACAGAACATTTGTTTTATTTTTGAATATGTATGAATTTATTAGTTTTCGATTCTTTCTGGTGGTCAGTCATCAGCGGAATACTGGTAGTAAAATGTAATATGTATATAAAAATATGCACGCGTCACAACTACTCCGGACTGGTGGAAGTGCAACAATAAGCTATCTGTTGGGGCCACTAGTTACTATCCTAAGAAGAAATATTTGATAATTTTCTAATGGAACGTTCGAACTCTCTACAGAACTGAGAGCTACACAACATTTAGCCACATCAAGAGATGCGATGGACAGACCATTGTTTGCAAAAACCTGAGTATGACGTGTATTACAGCAGTCTTACAAAACACCATTTGCTGGGGTGGGTTCTATGGTGTCAACAAAAGGATGAAGCTTATCAATATCGGTTTCACAGCAATAAACGAAAGGCCAAGCACCTTTCATGTGTGAAGAGAATTTAAGAACATAAAACTCGATTTACATGAGCTTTCGTGCAACTGAGGAAAAAGCATACAAATTGCTGTGCGATAAAAGACCTTCAAAGTGCACTTCGAATTTGACTTTGTGATGTAAATCAAACTTCCACGCACCTACAGAAGAGTCCCCGGGCGAAGAAAAAGAATAATTCTTCAAAATAGTTGAACGGGAGCTTAATGCTAGGTATGCTGTAAAAATCATCTGGGGAGATTAGACCGCTAAAGTAAGGTCGGGAGCTCGTATGTAGTTAGAACGTCAGCTCAGCACCCACAACTTTTTTTTATGTGAGGCTTAGGGAAATTCCCTTTGTACTGTCGACAATCTATTTTTTCCGTATACACTGTCGAACAGCAGCTCTAGCCGGAAGATAAGGAGAGAAGAGAGGAAGGAACTGTCACAACCTAGCCGCGATATTTTTATTCCACCTACTCACAACCATTTCGCGACTCTGACATCGGGGCATCGAGAACAACTCGCTGGAGTGTTATGCCTCCTGAAACGAGTTGAATCTCATCAACCAACCGATGGCTTGCGCTTGGTGGAGCGGGGAAGGACTAGGGACTAGGACTACTATGACAGAAGGAATGTATAGAGGGAAGAAGAGAGAAGGGAAGTTATGTAGGTGGGAAAGTAGAAAAGGCGACGAACCGTGGGGCTGGCAAGGATTCGAACCCGGGACCTCTGGAACAGCAGTCAGGTGCCTTAACCCTCGACTACCGAGGCCCCCGAGGCATGAAAACATAAATGACACTGGGGAAAGAGTTATAGAGATGGCAAAGAGCGCTAGAGAACTTGGTCGTTAATATGCATAATGCTGTAAACATGCTAAGGACGACGGCGAAACTACTATTTTCCACGGCCACGGCGAATGGCCTGACGAAATTTGTTGCGAGCACACGTTAAGAGCGACGGCGTCGCAAATTAAAAAACGCACACCGGAATAAACATCTTACACAGCCGAGTATGCTGCACACGCACACAGGAGCACACGAGAATAGCAACACAAACCAATGCCACAGCGCACATGCAACTTTGATAGGCGACGGCTACGAAATGGAGCTTGGATTGATTCGGTAGCCGAGCTCGGCGGCGTAGTTATCGCAGTGGTCTGCAGATTGTGCAGCTTCATACTAAACCGGTGTGTTCTATTCGTTTTTGACAGCCGCTGAGCAAAGCGATTCGTCGGTCGCCCTTAGCATGTTTACAGCATAAAGATGGATGGAGCCGCTCGCATCCAAATAAGTTTCAGCCTCTTTTAGGGCCAGATGAAGGTACAAACGTATCGAGGTGCCAACTGCGACTCGGATCACTATCTTGTTGGTATAGTGCTCCGAGAACGCATTATAATGCAGAATAGAATAGCAACTCAGGGTTGAACGTAATATATTCAGACAAAGAAATTTTGGATAGTGAAGATGAATTGTTATTATCCGCATTACATACATCTGTGGATCAAGTTGCGAAAATAACTAAGGTCACTGAACCTGTGCCAATTCAGCCATGAGTCTGTAATTGCTACGAGTGTGTCAAGTAATCGGAAATACCCATGGACCTACACACAATCATCAATTTTCAATGTCTGCTTTACTATTTAGATGGCATGTTTGACGAAAATTGCTATTTACACAAACATGTATACAACTAAAAAGAATCAAGTTAAGGCAATTACATATTTTCTCGGCATTCTTTTGTTCAGTACTTATGCACCAGTCCCGTGAAAGAGTATGTATTGGCAGAAGTCAACAAACGCAGATTTTGGCATTTTGAATAGCGCCATTTCCAGAGGCCGATTTGATTTCAGTATTGCAAACATTCATTACTGTGAGTTTTCCAAGCTGAGGCCCTTGCTTGATTCATTGAATAAAAAATTCGTGACTCTTGTTCCATTGGGGGAAAAAAATAGAGTAGATGGTGCCTTATTATGGCAGACATAGCTGTAACTAATTCACAAGAAAAAGGCCTATTCGTTGGAGATACAAGTGTTGGGTTTTTGCTACGAGATTAAGATACGTTCTCTGGTTCGATCTATATCAAGGAAAGTCAGTGAATATTCCTGTGGCGTACAAACAGTTTAGTTTAGGTGGAAGCGTTATTCTACAATTTGCTGACGTATTGCATACTCACAATCTACAGATGCCATTTCATTTATCTTTTGATAAATTTTTTAAGTCTTGCACGAGCTGAAAAACAGAGGCCTGAAGGCGATGGGAACGACCCTGCGTAACATGAGTAGCCGACAAGTTGGCTTTATGGACTTTTGGGGAATTATTTATTAGCCCAAAATAAAGAGCATCCCGCTGGAAAATCTCCAGCTGCATTTTTTTAGAGTCTCATGTATAAAGTGACTGGGCTAAAGGAGATAGAGGAACTCTCGACTAGCGAATCTCCTACTGAGAATCTCCTATTGAGAAAATCTTCTTGTTTGACGTTAATCACGGTGTCTTCGGTGAAATAGATGGAAACAGACTTGCTGAGTCGATATCGCCTTTGACGCTCTACTACTTTCGTGCTAGAAGTTGATGACAAATAGCCGTCAAAGACTACAGTACGGTAGTTCTTCGTGACAAAGTACAGTAAACTACCAGTACCAGTTCTTCGTGATAAAGTGGGTGTAGCTCTCGCAGATTGTCGATAGCCTGGCACCTCTTTGCCAAATTACTTTATGGAGGAGGAGCCCTCCGTCAAATACGATGTCTAGCTGTGCGGCACTTACATCCTTGGTCGTAGTGTTGAAAATCTGAGTAAAACTTGTAGCAAACTTAATCAGCTTTCATTTTGTATAGAGTGGTCATGTCGCTAAGACGCATAGTTTCCGAGATATAAGCGAGAATCAAAAAAATTGGCCTTGGGATCCCCCTCCCCCGCGGCTCAAGGGCTACGGGCGGGGAGGTTTGATATGTTCACCTCCTAACTATACCTTTTCAACTTCAAATTGGGACTAAACAATTTCAAATTAGGAATAAACAATTTCAAATTGGGATTAAAAAATTACAAATTGAGAAAAAATAATTTCAAATTGGGACTAAAGAATTTCAAATTGGGAGTAAGTTATAAAATTATCAAAATTTTCTTTTCTTTAACTTTAGATGGTATGTTATTTACATTAAAAGATATATGTACATAAGGAACCAAAAATAGCGAACACGAAGGAAAATAAAATTAAAAGGCGTACTTATGCTTAGAAACTTTAAGAATATTAAGCAGAAAACATTCCATCTTTCCATGTTCCATCTCATCTTTCCATGTTCCGATATTTATTTGTATGTTAGCCACAATTATCCGTTTTCTGTCTCTCCGTGTTTTGGTATTACGATATTTATTTTCATGTAGCTACAAGCGTCCGTTTCCATGGTACCCTTGATTTTATTGACAAGTGAGTAAATTTGCGAATTCTATTTACTCAATCTACAAAAAATTGAGGTAACGTTTCCGTCCATCCGTTCTAAAGTTGAAATTTGTTTATCTTCTCCGTTTACGTGTTTTTATCGTTCCGTTCTTTTTTTGTTTATCTGGTCAACCAGTATTAAGATTTAGTAATCAATTTTGACAGGAAGCGGAACACGGAACACGTAGATCGGAAGACGTGTGCTATGTGGCTCCCGCTTTAGACTTGAACCAAATAGTGCAAGGATTAACTGTGGAGCACGCTTGGTCAAGCTTAAAAGCTAACGTTAAAAGAGAATTAGCAATTCAAATGCCACAAACTCTAACCGGTGAAGACAGGGCTAATATGACTCAAGTCGAATATCGTTTCCAACGGTTACAAACCATGTTAATTAATGATATAAGATATCAAACCGTTGTGAACTGCACAAAACTGTCCATGTTCAAAGCTTCATATTTGATGCATTAAATATGGTCGATATTCGTTTTTACATAATGTTTTTATATTGTTTATCTGTGTTCGTATTTATTCCAAACTTATTAAAAATTATTAATACTTAAATCTTTACTAATAGTTGTTCATTTATTATTTCAAATTGTTTGGTCCCAATTTGAAAATGTTTAGTCCCAATTTGAAATTGCTTGTTCCCAATTTGAAATTGCTTGTTCCCAATTTGAAATTGTTTACTCCCAATTTGAAATTGGTTGTTCCCAATTTGAAGTTGAAAACGTATAGTCCAAACAAAGCAACGAAGTCAAAAATTGTGTTCCAAGCATTTCCCTCTATACGTTGCCTGGCCCAAAAGTAAATTATTGTGTTTAGATCACCAATATGTTCAATTTTCGAAAAAAATTGTTGTACGATAAAAAACATCCTACAAATTTCAATCACAATCATGTAGTATATTTAGACCTTGGCATCTTCAAAGCTGGACCAAACAATGATGTTTTTTTCTGTAAATTTCGAGCTTAGTCAGTGATACATACATTATACACAATCAGAAATATTACAGCTTCAATAATAGTTTTATCAAACTGGCAAACATCTATTATAGCACCATAATCGCCACCATCGAATGTTGCAGTAGCATAATAATCACGACATCACAAAGCTCTCACGACTACAATTTGGTATAAACACATAAAACAACCTACAACCAATTTCTACGCAGAATTTACAGATAAATTGAATGTAGGTAGTTTTCTATACATATGCACTAACAGCAGCCGTAATAGCTTTACTTGTTCCTGACTTTAAAAATGGTTTAAATTATTACTAGTCATGCAACTTCGATTGATTTTTTCTACTATAAAAAAAAGGCTTTGCCTGTATTTGGAAATAGTGAAACTGCATTAACAGAAAATATCTATGTAAATCCGGAAGACCAATCATATAAAAACCTCAACCTGTTAAAAAATTATACATATATAATATATTTAAACTTTCCAATATTCAAAAAAGAAAAAGCGGAAATAAATATTAAGCGACATCTCTTGAAATTGCATAAAAGTTTACGCGCGATAAATAAAATGCAAAAAATAAAACTTACAAACTTTGATTATTATTTTGATATTAATTTATCTGCCATTAAAGGTGCAAAAATTTATCGATTAATTACGGGGGGTTAACAATGCTAGAAAAAGAAAAACTTAGACTTAGACCTACGATGAGAGAGTTGCTCCTATTTACAATGATGTCGAACGAAATGAAGTAACCAGAATAGGTCGAGACCATTTAAACTGTCACAAGTCAGTCGATATAAAACAAAAGAATATTCAGTTTAAAATAAAAGTAAAAATATAAATAAAAAATAAAAGTAAAAACTCCTTCCATTTTCCGTGAAGAATCGAGAACCGAAAGGAGATTTTTTTGTTGCAGATTGTTCGATCTTCTTCAATCGATTATCTCCTCTTTGATGCGGATGCCCTCTTTTGGTGGCGATTCTCTACCATTGGCCGCTGACATTGACGACGATGAAGATCCCCCCTTGGCCGAAAGATCTTTGATGTGAAGTTTGTTGCTGTTGGCGGTACTAACGTGCGCTGACGGCCCTCCGCCGCCGCCGGCACTTCCACCGGAAATGCTGCTCGAACTTGAACTGTTATTGCCGGCGGCCATTGATGAAAGTGGGATCGTTATGAACTGGTGACCGCTGCCATCTGTAAATGGGAAAAATCAATTAATAAAAAAAAAAAAACAAAAATAAACTCAGTAAATAAAAATAAACTCTGCTGATGAGCAAAACGTTCACCGGGGGGAACAATAATGGCGTAGCACGCGACCGCGCTGGCTAATATGGACCAAAAGTTATGGACATGGAGGACATATTCGCTTTTGTTCGCATGTCGCGAGTACGCAAATAGGGAAAAAATTCATTTCTGCGCAGCATTTTGGTCAAGTTATAGAACAGGAATGGAAATGGAAATCAGGGGGCATGACTCGGCTGATGGTTTTGGTCCGGTCTCCTTTGCGGGATCTGTGCACATTTGTCACAGGCCTCCTTATGGCGACCGGTGGCGCTAGCTATGTTATGCAATGTCAGACCTCAGACGTTGTCCAGTCTGACGAAACGGGATGAATGGAAGCGATTTAAATGGAAGTTAAACGGTTCGCGCATCCCACCATACTTTTAAGGTAGTCGGCTAATCCATTGCCGGAATATTGTTTAAGGACGGACGTTGATCTCTGACATTCAAGCGAAAGTGAATCTTAATTGAGAAGGGATTGAGTGATTGCAATTCTCTGAGAAGTTGTAGACTTCGAACAATTGTTGGAATTCTTTCTAATAAACAGGACATGAAGATGTTAGAATGCTTAGATGAAGTTCGATAAAGTAAGTCAAGTACTTGCAGCAGACCAAAAAGGCGAAGTGCCTGCAGATCAGTCAGTTGCTGTGCCTTGGATCCACCTAGATCCTGTATTCTAATAAAGAAAATACTTGCATGCTTATCTATGCCCCAATTACAGTTACCAAGGTCTAGGAGAGCAAAAAAAGGATTTCTTGGTCCCCTTGCCTATCTAGCGCAGCACAAGCCAGTAGCATCAGCAATAGTCAGAGATCTGATGGAAAGTACAACAATCAAGAGAAATAAGATCTTGGTGGGCTGCGAATTCAACGAGAGACACGCACAATGGGCCAGCAACTTTATATTAAGAAGTACAGATAATTTCAGAGTTTGGGAATCGACTAAATGGCCCAAAATATCAATTTGCTTATGATCAGTAACTGGAAGGTTCTAGAAACTAGATCCTTTTCAGACCCTCAGACAGAACCTTATAGAAACCTGAAGACTACAGTTCAGAGGAATTACAAAGGCCAGATTAGCACTTACCTATGGGCAGATTCAAGTCGAACAAGGAACTTAGTAGTATAGCAAGGTCGCTTCTGGCCTACTTCTTCTTATTCGTATTCCAGTGTGTATGTACGTATGCATATATGTGAGTATATGTAGGCATATGATATAGATCTGCCATTCAGCCGGGCGGAATTTCACATGATCAGCATTGAAGAATACGGTTTGTGTCTTCGCTAGGCCCTTTGTAGGGTCAATTTTGGCAGTTTGCCATTTTTATAGTACCGGAAATATTTTGCTGACTCACCAATGAGATGTCTATACTTGTTTCAGGGCTTTCGAGAGATGCATCAACTTCACCAGTTGTCAAATATTTAGCTGGCTCACTGGATGTATCTAAACGCTTTCTCCTATCGAAGATACAAACCTTATTAAAATTTCCTTTGTAAAAAGCTCTCATCTTAGCGAAAACATAAAACTGATCAAATTTTCTTTATATAAAAGCTTTCGTTCCAGCGAAAACAAGAAACTTTCAAGCTAATCTCGCTTGAGGGCGGCTGATTGACAAATGCATTTCATATGCATATGCGCACTTTCACACATCTATACATACATATACATACTGATTCACGTATACGTAGAAAGTGAGCCAGTTCCACCCTTACTATAGTACTATATATAACGGCGGGCTTATCCCCTACTATAATATACCATATAACCACAGTAAAAGCACGATTTTTTGAGATATTTCAAATGGGGCAGGCGAGCGGAGTCGACGGGAGAAAAAAAAGAAAGGAAAGGGATGAAATCAGTAGGTAACATCACACATTTTTTGGTTGCAACTCTCATCAGGTTGCCTTACCCTGTATGATTTTGGGGGCATAATTGTTAACTATTTGTACAAAGAGAACGCATTGTGGTACCAGGATGAGTTTTTTCCCTTTTAAATATTGACTACCGACGTGCAGGTAAAAAGGTGATACTAGAGTCTACGTGGTACCTCCAAAGTCTCAGCACTCTACGATCCACAGGCGAGCTAGCCCTACTTTAGAGGCCCGAGGTATCACCTTGTGGGCGTTCTGTCGGCTTTTATTGTTCAAATTTAAGTTTTTTTGTGGGAGGATCCGAGGTTAGCCTGTTCGGGCATCTAACCCAATTCTCGATTCTCGTTGCAATACTGGGCTTTGAACACAGGGGCATGTGGAGTCAAATATAGTAAAAAAGTTTACCATCCTGATGGAACTAAGAACTATCAGATCAGATCAGATAGCTAACCACGGAGGCTTTCAAACTGTTGTTTGTGTTGAGTTTTGCTTCGACCTCATCCAATACTACCTTGATTGAAGGGCGAGAAAGAAAACCCTCAATTCAGTTGTTAAGAACTGAGTCAATGCAAATAGCCTGAAGTCTGCGCAAGATACTGAAGTGCGAGCAGAGATATCAGGTGAAACCAGATCAGGCTCACCAAAGTAATGTATAGTTTGCTTTAAGGACTCTGTTAGGCTAACAAGGAGATCACCGATAGAGGTAGGAGATGTGAAGCCCTCTGCTTGTCTAATATTTGGTATCCTAAGCGTTCAAAAATTGTGTAAATAATTTTGGCGAGAATATATAAGTGTGGGCGATATTTATAGAAGTTGTTGGAGTCACCTTTTTTCGGCAGCCAACATGCCGTTTCCCCACCCAAAGCTGCTGTGACAAAATGCTGACATTGATGATCGAACAGGAGATGGTTTCCTCGTCAATTATGCTTAGAGGCGAATGCAGAAGAAACGGCAGGAAATATTTTATAAGGAAAGAAGACAAGAAAAAGGAAAGTTTCTAAGTTGCAGAAATTGGATTAGCGAAGGACCATGATGTGGAGTAGATTCGAACCACAGATCTCTGGAATGATAATCGGACGGCTTAGCCCCTAGGCTACCGGGGCCGACAAAAAATGTCTGAACATGAGCCTACAGCAAACTCCTGGAAAACGGCTACAAGAATTCTTCGACATAATCCAAAAATGTATGATGTATAAATAATTCTTGTATACAGACAGTACGTGGTCATTCACAAGTAAAAAGGGCACTCGCGGCATCACTCGTAAATATGGCAGACCATGTAAGACTTTTGCCAATTCAGACTCGACCATCAAAGGTACCGCAGTAGCTCTGAGGAAATCCAATCTTATTGAGGAACCGAAAGGCATCTTGGAGCGTTGTGAAGAACACTTTTATGAATTTATAAATTCCGAACTAGGGAAATAAGTATGACTCCAATTCCTGATGATGACTCTACGCTACCGCTACCGACTCTACGCTAAGGCTAAGAAAATTTACTGAAGCAATAAACCGCTTCGGAAACAAAAAGGCTTAGGTTGTGGACGGAATTCCTGTGGGTCTATATGCGGCGTTTTAGTTACACCAATCCATATGACGTCGTCGGACAACTATGGAAACGAAAATCAATGCCTCGAGGCTGAAAAAGAGACACCCAATCCATTGTCTGATTTGGGTCAGTAATAGCAACCAACAACAAGCAGCAAGAAAAACGAGCACGGTGGTCAAACCTTTGGAAAATTTTTGCAAAGAAAGTTTGTTCTGGAGACTCTTCACTGACGGCATTTACGGACTCTATTGCGACATTGATAGCGTAAAGTAGTATATTAGGTAGGCTCCACTTGACGCGAAATTTAGCTCGTATAAGTGAAGCCGATCTTTTGCTTTTTTTTTTTTTTGGTGAGGTATTGGATCCAAAAGTATCGCACCCAATCGTTTGGCCCATTGTACACCGCTTTACAGGATCAGTAGTCTGCCCAGTGGCTTGTCGCCTGGACTTAAGACTATTGGAACAGGGTCTCGTTGAGCAACGTATAATTGCCAAGGTGATCTCGGTCAACTAATCCTTTCAGGGTTCCTGACCGCTGACTTCGGGCTGTCGTGAAGTTGACTTAGCCATCTGGAGGATCGGGCAACTTAGGACAGAGCAGGGGCTGTTGGGTAATGGGTTCTACTTGTTGTCTTCTTCTTCTTTGATCCGTTAGCTGTCGGTTCGAGTGGGTCGTCCCCGCTGTCGGTGCCACTTTAAAAAATGTGGGTTCTTGCCTAGTTTTTTCGGTTTCCCGATTCTGGTCAATTCGGAAGGTCGACCAACCTCCTCCTTTCACACCCTGGATTTGGGACCAGACGACGCCGGAGTTCTATTTGTTGTAGAGGGTCATTGCAGGTCCCTCTGCTCGGGAAGTCTTTTAGAGTAGGATTTATGAAATGCAACCACGGGATATATCAAATATTTGTTTGAAAGACTGCATAGACCAGAAAACCTAGAGCTTTGAGATGTCAAGCTGGATATCGTATCGAGACCGGTATAGAGAATAGTAGCAACGCAAACTACGGTTTGTAGCGGTTTGTGTTGAAACTATCAATACCGAAAAAAATAATTCCTGAACCTAAAAACTCCTCACCTTCTTCCGAATGTAACTGCAAATGCCCCGACTGAACAAGACTTAGGAGTACTTCCTGCGGTATGTTGGACAAAGCTGATGTCGGATAAAGGACATTCCCACCTCCTAGCTGGGCTAACTGCGATGATTTAAAAGCTTCATAATGAGCTGAATTGACTGATGATCCTTGCTGCTGATGAAAATTCTGCGCATGATCTAAACCAGGTGAATCGGTGGCCATCATGTTCTGGCTGTTGTTAATACTCGGCGGACCAGGAGAATCTATGTCTGACGACTCATCAGATTCGTTGCCAGATGTTAGTGGTGATCTGTCGTCCTGGAAAAAAGAAAGAAAATTTGCTGTGAATAAAGTTTGAAAGTTTTGGAAAGGATAAAATATAAAAATGTTTCAAGGATTTTCGTTTGTGTGTATGTGTGATGATAAATGTGTTACAAGGAAAGCCTTAGATAATTGTGGCAGACATAAAAACAAAGCATCATTAGCAAGACAGAAATACTTTCAAATTAATGGATGCTTCATTCCCACTTGAAATTCCCTTCTCACATATTTTACGTGGTAGTGACAAATCTTAAACGAGCAGCACAAAACGCAATTACCGATCGTTCCTGGTATCGATTCCTGCAGGCCCCAGCAGGGGACGTGCTCGCCAGATAACATTGCCCATATACCGCTCTTGTTCAAATAGGCACCTAACAAAGAAGTTGATCTACTGTTAAAGTTTTTATACCCTTTTCCCTCTGCATTCAGTATAAATCACGTTATAAACGCAGTCTGGTGACACTGTGCATCACAACTGCGGGATCTTCGTCATCGTCGATCATCATTATCCTCTATCCACCTGACATCTTTGATACCAACTGAAGACAATACTGTCCGCGGCCAGGGTATCCGAGAGACAGCATGTCTGGACTTGGTATCGTCGTCCAATTGGCTGCAGATACACGGCACAGGTAATTTACGCGCGAGTGTCTTACTCTGATGAAGCTGCGCGCGCAGAAATTTTTACCTTAGCCGCCTAGCATCCATCCATCGTGCAGACCGTCGCGCAATTCTTAAAGGCTGATGATGATGGGAAGAATTCTTTTTTTTGTTGTATTGGTCGGGTTAGTCTTGGCTTGCTTCCTTCTTCTTCTTCTTATTTGTCCGCTCTCAAGTGGTGTGTGTGTTTTTTTTTTGTAAGATATTATAGTGGAACCTGATAGAACTATATCAGATCCTTTGGAGTGGGTGCAAAAAACTTAAACGAAAACTGCCAACAGCAAAAAAATGTTGTTTTACATTCTTGTTATCCAATAAGGAAGACGGATAGCTGCAATCTCATTTCTAGTCTTCGATTACAAGCAGCGATCAACTGTATGGTGAAAGAATCCCCCTTAGAGCTTGGATGCAGCTAAAAGACACCTCAAGATTGCATGATGTCCGAGACGTGTACAATTTCTATTTTCGTTACGATATCGTTAAGGACTGAATTTTTTAACCATTTTGAGAAGTTGCTTATGGATGCAATCGCGAGTTAATTTTTATGAATTTTCAATTTTATGTTAGGAATGCGAAAGCTGCTCAGACTGCCTGGCTCTGGCCTTATCGCTTGGCCAGCGGAAATATATAGCCATGGCAGAACATGTGAAGGAGTGGTTGTCTTAGCTCAAAATGGATCAACATTGAAGCAATTTCTGCAATTAATATATCGAAAAAAGTTAAGATGTAATTAGAGATTATTGATATTTTTTCGGGGCATTTTGAGAAACAACTCGCTGGAGTGTTATGCCTCCTGAAACGAGTTGAATCTCATCAGCCAACCGCTGACATGCGCTTAGTGGAGCGGGGAAGGACTAGCGAAGACTATGACAGGAGGAATCAGGAATGTAAAGAAGGGAGAAGAAAGAAGGGAAGTTATGTGGGTGGGAAAGTGGAAAAGGCGAAGGACCGTGGGGCTGGCCGGGATTTGAACCCGGGACCTCTGGGATAGTAGTCAGGCGCCTTACCTCTAGACCACCGAGGCCCCCAATTAATGGCATCGTAAGGCAGGAGATTTCTGGAGGCAAAATTGGCGAGATCTAAGAGGGCTTTTCGCATCAGAGGAGGAACGAGCGAAGAGGATGCTGTTTGAGCCAACCAAGCCTCAGCTGGAAATGTGACTTAAACCAGGACGCCATGCTTTTTTTTGTAGTGAGGCATTGGGTGCAAAAGTACTGCGGCCATTAACTCGCTTGGCCTATTTTAGTACACCCTGTAACCTCATATTTGTAGGCCAGGCCGCTTGGACAGCTTCAACAATCTGGTTTCTGGTTACTTAACTTGACTGTCCCGAGTTTCCCAGGTTCATGACCGAAGTCCTCTCTTTGGTTGAAGGTGCTTCGTGGGGCCCCCCAATTCCACTCAGGCCTTCACCGCTTTGGCCCTCTGGTGTATGTTACAATCTCGACAGCTTAGGGCAGCGGTCCGAAAACGAAATGCTTTGGCGTGGCATAAAACAAATAATTAAAACTACTACACATTAAGTGCGCCACAAAAAGCAAACCGTATATGAAGTTAATTTTATTTGTGTAGTAAAAACTTTTCACAAAGCAACGTCAAGCCCCCATCCCCAATCACGCTATCGGCAGGCCGTGGCCTTTTAGAGTAGGTCGGAAGGTAAAGCCTGATGAAGGCCACACATTACACGTTCTTAGGGATGAGGACTTGAGGAAATGGTGTTACAGGCCGTGGACTGCAGGTAACCTCATGTACCCTATCTACACACAGGCGAAGACGACAGTTTTAGGGTAGCAGCAACAAAAGCAAAAGCGTAGTTTAAAAAATAATTTCGTTTTCAGTAAGCACGTTACTGACAGACGCTATTTTTTACTAAGCTTGGTAGGCTCGATAACTAAGAATTTGGAGAGCTTTCAAACGAAAATTTACAATTTTTTCGAACTATGCGAACTGGAAACAAAAAAAAATGTTTCGATATCGGATTACATGAACCTGGCCCAGATACTCTGGCCCGGACTGACGATAAATACCCACAGACATAAAGATTTATGTATGTATTATTTAAAGATTTATTCAGTTTCGCAACTATCAGATTCAGCACCATTCAGTTGGCGGCCAGTGAGTGTGTGGTATTACGTTCTTACGGCCTATATATAAACGTTCGAGTGAACTGGGTCCTCGAAGGCTGCGGTAGCCTATATTCCTTACGTAGTATCTACATATCGTCGCGTCGTTCCAATGGTAAAGTTGCGAAACTGCATTTTTGGGGAAATTGAAATTTTAACATGGTTGTGATTGTTATTGATGGAGGGACACTATGGCAAAATTACGTAAGTGTAGAAAAATAATAGACCCTGGAAACACCAATAGTAGTTGTACGAAAGTGTGAGGACAAGTGACTTCAACCATGGTAAATATGCGAATAATCAGTTTCGTATCTTTACCACAAAAGCTTGAGCCAAAATTATAAAATATGCCCACAGTAAAGTTACGAATTTCAAATCAAGAAGTTGGTATTACTGGCGAAATACGATAATCATTTGTGAGAAGGCATCTGCACTAATTAGTTATTTATAGCAAGAAAACCATTTATATTTGTTCTTCTATAAGAAAAAAAGGTTAGTATATAAGAATCATGTTTTTTTAAACTAACGCTGTAGTATTTTCTGGAGTTAGAGGCATGTTTTTGTTAAAAGTTGAGTTTTGGCGTATTTTTATCAGCCGGGTTACGCCCCAAAAAGGGCGGCCAGCTCTAGGGAAATTTCCCTAATATAGGGAATTTTCGCTTTCGCAAAGGGAAACGAGTATTTTTTCTTATCTTGTCTGCGTAAATTTAAAATAATTTTCGGATTGGAACACCTATATTGACTTTCCGTATATAGCTTCAGTTTTTATTTAGAAATAAGTTTTATGGGTTTTTCGATACAGAGATATTGATGGTATAGGTGATTCGTTGGTATCTGGTACCATCTCGAGCATTTATTATGTTCTTCCCGGTAATTAAATAAAGTAGGCGTATTATTAGTATTTATATTATTATTATTATCTTTTTTATTTCTTTAAACAAACTTTTGTGTTCACCGTGTTTGTGTTGTAGGTGAATAGTTATGACTACGAATTCCGAGAAATCCTTTCTTAGTCGTGGACGTAGACTACTAAAACTAGCTCTGGATACTTTATACAACAATCATGAGCAATCAAAGGAAAATTTGAAGAGCGAAGATAAGCGTACTTTAGAACATTCCCGACAAGCTAAAACATTAGCTAATAGAAACACTGGAGAACCTGCCGAGGAACCAAGTGATTTTAGTGGTGATGATTGTGATGATTATATACCATCGTCACATGAGACTTCAGACTCTGCAATTCACAATGGAATGACACCTTCAGCTCCTCCTCAGCCTTCGCCACCAAAGAAACGGAAAATTTCAGATCCTACTAAGTGGAAACGAAATGCAGAACGACTTAAAAGGCTCAAGGGAGAAGCATATTTAACGACAAAGGGGAAAAAGGTACCTGCTAGACCAATGAAACAACCTCGATGTTTAAACCGCCCGAATCACAAATGCTCTACTATTATTTCGCAAGAGAAAAGAGAGCATATTTACAAAGAGTTCCGTGATTTAAAAGACCTGCAAGAGCAGCGCCAGTTTGTTTTGAAGAACGTCAGAATTAAAACAACATCAAGGAGGACTACTGATGGACCCTCCAGAAGGAAATTCACCAAAGTTTATACTCTTACTTGTGACGGCGAAAATAAAGTTGTTTGCAGGGAATTCTTTCTGGACACATTGAATATATCTGAAGGCCTTGTGAGGGGTGCATTTAACAGACTTTCAGCATCAGGGGTTTTGCAAAAGGATCAAAGAGGAAAAACACCTCCGCAAAAACTTAAGGATGTTGATGAAGGGTTCATTAGAACTCATATTCTGTCATTCCCATCCATGGAGTCACACTACTGCCGCAAGGGATCTGAATACAAGTTTCTAGATTCTTCGCTCAACGTAACAACTATGTACAGCACAAATTGAAGTGCGAGGAAACTGGAAAGAAACCAGTTGGAGCGGAAAAGTACCGGCAGATCTTTCGACAATACAAGCTGCGATTCCATAAGCCGAAGAAAGATCTATGCAAGCGATGTGCGGCAAAGAAATGGCAACTAAGATAGTCCAAAGTTATGACGAAACACCCTACCTGAAGCATTTGGAACGCAAAGAAGCTGCTCGTATACACAGGAACGAAGACAAGGAAGCTGCCAAAAATGATCCCAAAATCATCGCATTTAACTTTGATCTACAAGCGGTTCTTAATACCTCCAAAGGTGCCGCCAGACCACTCTTTTACGTACGAAAGCTTGCCGTCTACAACTTTACCATATACAATCTTGGGAATCAAGATGTAACCTGTTTTACTTGGGATGAGACAGAAGGAAAACGGGGAAGTAGGTATAGAGATCTCCACATGCATCTACAAATATTTGATGGGTAAAAGAGGAATACAACACGTTAGAATGATGTCTGATAGCTGCGCTGGGCAGCAGAAAAATGCCAATTTTGTTAGCATGTGTCTTAATGTTGTAAAAAGTCACCCTACCATTCAACTCATTGACCATGCATTCTTTGAACCTGGCCACACTCAAATGGAATGCGATTCCATCCATTCCAAAATTGAGCAAAAATCCAAAAGTATCCCTGTTTACACTCCCGATGGATGGGCGCAAGTAATGAGAACAGCTCGTGCAAATCCGCGACCCTATGAAGTGGAAACCCTCCTATACGACGACTTTCAGGATTTTAATAGTAATAAGGATCAGTGGCGTAATTTCTCGAAAACAGGAGGAAAAGTAAATTTTCGTGATGCAGTTTGGTTACACTATCGGAAGGAGAACCCAGATGTTGCTTTTATAAAAATGGATTACACAGATCACGAATTTGAAGAATTGACTCTTGTCAAGAGACGGGGCCGTCCACGATCATCACAAGCAGTACATCCATATTCTACTAGATTCAATATCTCTGAAGCAAAGAAAAGGGATCTTATGAAATTATGCACTGATTTGCTTATTCCAAGAAATTTTCATCACTTCTATGAACAATTACCAGTATCTTCTGATACCCGTGATGCACTACCAGCGTCAGACGCATTTGAAGATTCGGATACTAATTAGTGATCACGATCATCATGATCA
Source organism: Thereva unica (assembly GCA_949987705.1). NCBI lineage: Eukaryota > Metazoa > Arthropoda > Insecta > Diptera > Therevidae > Thereva > Thereva unica. The sequence goes on along the minus strand of OX465281.1, from coordinate 42,682,185 downwards.
TTGTGTCACTCAAATTTAAAATAAATTTTTACTTTGTACTTGTGTTATTTTTTTTTAATTAAGAGTATCTATTATTATTATAGGTAACTCACCTGAAATCTCTAATTAATTTAAAGCTTTTATGATTCTCAGTAGCAAATAACTTACAATAAAGACAAACATTTGGAAATTTTATTGGGTGGTTCTGCACGAACCGTATAGCGGATGAACAATTCGAACGCACAAACGTTAGTTTGTGGGGCAGGCGGTGAGAGAGGATGATGGAATTCCACATCCCCTCTCTCCTCATCTCCATAAACTCACGTTTGTTCGTTTCAATTGTTCCGTCCACTGTACGCTCGTGTAGAACCACCCATTATGCTCTAGATTCGTAAAATTACAATCTTCGTATAAATAAAAATTGTGATCTAAAATTGGATTTGCCACCATAGTCAAGTTCCGAATCTGCTTTTTGGGGCGTAATCTCCCAAAATTAGTTACTGAGAGTAACATCATTATAAAGAGGACGAAAAATGTTTAATCTTGTGTTGGTTTCAGCTAAATTGCAATGAACCCTGATTTTTAATGTACAATGAAAAGTATTTTTGCTCATACTGTGAAATTGCATTTTTGCAGTTTCGCAACTTTACCATTGGAACGACGATATGTATGTGTCAAAGTAGCAAGTGCGCATGGCTATATAGCAGGCCTGGCAGATCTAGGCCTGGCCCATATAATAATAATAAATTACCGACATAATGAAATATATAGTACCTTACTTACCTACCACTGCGATAGTAAAAACCCAACAAAACAGTGAAGCAAGTAGTTAAGTAAATAAACGAGATCAACATCGATGTTTTGCAAATATCGATGTATCGCTAGCATCCCTACCCATACAGTGAATTTTTCGCCATGCAGTAAAGTTTCGTGAATGACTTTTGTTCCCAAAATTCGACAGTTTTCATATTGACTCCGCCAGAGAGTGTGAAATGAGCTTCGTCCGTCATCAAAGTTTTGTCTCAAAAATCTGACTCGGCATCGATCATTCTTGAGACGGCATTTCCCTATTGCAAGCTACGCGGTTTGTCAGTTGGCAACAATCTTTGAGTAAGTTGCACTTTGTATGGGAGGAGAAGAAGATTTTAAATTTAAGTGGAAATTAAAACATGAATCAAAAAGGTAGGGTCGCACCTCCCACTTTGGAAACCGCTGGGCGAAAGAAAACATGGGCGCTTCTCGAGGAATGTTACGACAACAAACGAGTTCTAATCTGGTTCCATTAATCAACTAACCCATCTGATCAACAGTGAGAACGCAAGGGATAAGTAAATTTTTGGATATCACAACCGAATGTCTTTTGTCGTTGAAGAATTTAAAAGTTTATGTCATGTGGGGACCCCAATCGAGCCGTTAGGTCTGACATCCAGAATGCAAAATCTTCGCTTTTTCTGATAAAAGAACATAATCTCCAACGAAAAAGCAAGAGCTTTGGGCTTTTTTCCCATTTTCTGACTATCGTAAGATTTCTGTGATCTAGAATCGCGGGGACAGTCTAGGTCAGCATTTAAGTTAATTTTAATGATTAGCTTAGACCTGAGATAGGGTTTAGTTTTAGTTTTACGATTTAAGTAAGTTTAGGTTAGTGGTGCGAACTTCTGTTATTTTTCCCCGTTCAAACCCGTAGAAGCTCTTCACATTGACGGACACGAGATAGTTAAAAACACTTTCGCTGTACTTCGCCTAAATATATGTTAGTTTTATAATAGTTTTTAAGTTATTTAGTTTTTAAGTTCGAGACACTGCTGTTACTCGGGTGAGAATTGAGATTATAATGATTTTTAGAATTGAGATTATAATGATTTTTCATACAAAATAAAATTACCAAATAGATACATAAGTTTTAGCCGAAAGGCATAAGCCAATTTATGATGTAGATTAATTTCGAGTACCTGCTGAAGGCCAGTAAGTTAGACAGATTAGAATAGGTTAGCATAATTAACTTTTACGCAAGATAATAAACGCTTTTCCAAACTAAAAGATCGGTGCTTCTTCAATTACGGAGGTTAAGCAGCATTGGGTGCAGTTAGTACTTAGTTGGGAGACCGCTTGGTAAAGCGATGTCGCGTTAGGGAGAACGAAAAGGAAATCGCAATGAAGGAACAAATATATGAAGTTTTCGACACCGCCACAGTTATTATTCAAATATCGACGACGATATTCCTTAGCTTTCAGACTCATTGTTTTATTTGGGATCGGGCAGTAACCATTTTTCATGATGGGGGCTAGATGCGGCATCCCTGATGACGCGCGATTGAGGCAAGGCGTTAATTGCCCTTCGTGCGCCTTATAGGGTAGTCCGTATGGGGTCTATATAAGCCAGCATGGATAGCTTCATATGGGCCCTAGCTGAACTGCGCCTATGCTTAAGTCGCTTTACGGGAAGCTCCGAAACAAACAAACAAGTATTTCCTATGAGTTTTATGTTATCTGTACTATTAATTCTCCTATTAATCACTTTTCGTTTTTAAATTTGCGACTTCAACTCTTAATAAAGGGTTTCTACATTAATTTCAATAAAAGCCAATCTGAAACTGCATTATTAATTTTACCACAGAGCCAAATATCCCAAAACTAGGCCAAACTTGATTACATTTCATCCACAACTCATACAACATAAGTTCAATAACTTTTGCTGAAATGTTAATTAAGAATCATATCAACAATAAATATTTAAGCACTCATCTTCATAGGAATCCACATAACGAATCTTGCGATTCACAGCAATCTTGGACATATTCGAATGGCATCTCATGTGTATTCTCTCTCCGTCCAGCAGCAAGAGGCATCGATTGATGGATATCTAGATGTCATGCCCAGGTGCTCAATATTCCGCACTTATCACAGCATCAAATCGATCAATCACACGTCGTCAATCTGTATAACCAAAACCAAACAAACCAATATTGCATGCTCTCCCAGAATTAATGCCTCTAGCCTGAATGGAGCAAGGTGCTATTGCACCTGCAATAACCATTGCAATACACCACCAGTCATCAATTGGAGGGGGCAGCAGCAATTGAATTTCGATTTCATGGGGGCATAGTCCCCCCGGGACGTGTTTAGAGTGCTGCACTGACATGCAGCCTTGTGCCTTGCACAAATTCTCAGCTCTCGTTTATCTGGGTACAAAATCTTTACTCGGTTGGCTCTTAATGCAAACACAGAAATTATTCCCGCCAATCAACATCTTACAGAATGGCGATGACATTACCTGGTCATTACCTGTTGCAATTTTCTCAGTCGTTATGTTACTTTTCAGCCAATCTGATGTGCCATACGCGATATGTCCTTCCAGGCCCGTCACACACATTGTATTGTGTTAACGTGCGTCAAGGGGGACTGTCATTGTTGATTTTGAATTAGCCGCTGGCATATTTTTTTTTTTTGTGATTTTGCAAAGTAGGAATTTGTAAAGCTTTTTGTACACCGGAGTCACTTGAAATTCAGGGCTGAATTAAGAACACACCGGCTTGAAATGTACAGCAGCAAGCGCGGACATGCATCCTTGGGCCTCACATTATTTATAATTGTTGATGGGTCTCTCCTCGTTGCTGTGGAGGATTTTCTCATTACTTCATTCAAATGTCCATTTGGCGAGCCTCTACCCCTGCGCGACAAAGGTGCACAAAAAAGACGATAACGCAGGCCAACTAACGTCTTACATTGCGCAGTAGCGCAGACCTCCTTTAATTCAAGTCGCCCGGCATGCGCAATGCACTTAGTCACAAGCCACAGAATAAAGCCGAACCGAACAATACGAAAATAATTTTCAGATAAATTATTGCACGGAAAAAAATTCGTTTTCCTCCTTTTTGGTGTGGTGGCTCTCGGTTGCCGGTTCGGATTCTGCGTTTCCTGCGTTGAAATGACTCTTTTTTCACGTCTTATGTTCTTCTCCACATATTCTGTATTTTTTTTGTTATTGTTGTTGTTGTTTCGTCCTTTTATATTCGGTTTGCCTTCCGAAAGCCTTGTTTACTGTTCTGTGTAAAGTTTAGGAGCGACAGACATGGAAGGTTTGTGTGTGCTGCCGCGGCAAATTCGTAAGCTGCGCGCGCACGTGAACTAAAAGGTGAAGGAAGGTAGATAAGGTAGAGACAGGAGCAGCATCGAGGACGTATCTAAATGTAAATATCCGAAGATAATTCTTCTGTTTTGTGCTGTTGCGGCTGGTCTTGTACTGCTTCTGTACTCCTACGCCAATGAAATAAGAACGGAACAATAGAGGCCGTTCTTTAAACAATTACACAATGAGTTACTTAAGGAAACATCAGTATCAACGAGAGTAATGAGGTCGGTTAATGCGTTCTTGTTTTTCCCTGCAATGAGAGAGGTCGCTAGGGAATTGATTGTGCTATGTGTGGATGTTTTGTCTTTATTTTTATTAAATTCATTTCGCTATTGATTTTCTATTATCTTGTATCTCATTGGTTGCTACGATTGCTTCTAATATACTGGCGGAATTATGTTATGCTGTGGACACATATCTAGTGCCGATTCCACGATAGGAAACTTTGCATCTCAAGTTCGTAAAACCTTTCACTTACAAATCTATTTACAAGGAGGATGCACCTACCTACATCCGTAAGAAGTGACTTTTTAATAAGTGACCACCAGTGGTCAGTCACTAGCGAGATAAGAGGAGCAGCATTTCATATCATATCAACTCATATGAGCAGTGTCCGTTACTTCCTCGGATTGGTGGAAATGCGAGCATGAACTTATCATAATGGCAACAGCAACCCAAGATGTAAAGTTATCGAGACTCTCCCGCTCTAAGCATGAAACAAACACGATACGCCTGCGTAAAAAATTTCCTAGATAATCTCTGCTGTCAGTAATGTCAATATAAAGCACAAGTGAAACAACTGAAACTACAGCAGGTAAACTTACACGACATAGAAGTTTCTCAAGCAGGCGCTCAGCCGATTTCAAAATCCCTTAAACTAAATCACGCAATCTCAACACTTGTGTTGGCTAACTGGTATGAAATCAAAATTTGTCGCCTCTACATATCTCAACGACAATTCTAGTGAAAAAAAGATTTTTCATCGACACTGGAGTCGAAGTTTCAATTGTCCCCAAGCAAAAGTTCCAATACATGTTAAGGGGAGAGTCGGTCACACATCTTGTCTTCGTATGGTCAGGACAACTAATGGCGACTGGCGACCATGCAGAGACTACAGAGAAAGAAATGCAGCTACAATGTCTGATCACTATCATACCCCAGACTTCCAGGAGTTTGCTTATTAACTACAAGGTCATGCCATTTTCATAATGCAATGCAATACACCCGTGTAATGCAATTCATCCTGGCTATCAATAAATTGCAATGAAACTTGACGATATCCCATCGTTATCACTATTGTCGAATTTCAAAGGATGACATTTGGGTTATGCAATGGAAATATACCTTTCAACGTACACGAAGTCGAAAAAGGCCTTGAGTTCTGTTTTAACGGTCCTCGGTAGCTTGGGGTTTAAGGCACCGACTACCATCTTAGAGGTCCGTGGTTCTCCCAACTACATAAATTCCATCTCTCTTGTCTCCGCCCTTTAGAGAAATTCTCGTTCCTTTTTCTGCCATTGTCTATAAACAAAATAAGTGAAGAAGCCAGCTCCAGCTTGATCACCTAACTCAGCGCTCTGTCGCTGCTGTATTTAATGCGAGTCAGTGGAATAAAACCGATTTCAATGATAAAATCGTCATCAGGATATAGCTCAAGCACAAGCATGCCGCTAGGATCTTTATTCTTTATTCTCTCGATCTTGATTCTCTTCTCCAAAGGCATTATCTCTCGCCAACGGGTGAGAGGTTCGACCGGTTGCTTACTTATGTGAGAACTGGTCATAACATCGTTTTACACAGCAGTAGCTTGAATTTTGGCAGTAGGAAAGCCTTTGTTGGGTTTTAACATGTACATACTTTTTCGAAACTAAAAGAAAAAAAAATGGTATAGAACGAAGAAAACCGGCAATATTCTTGGTGATAAAGGGTGCCATTAGATACTCCGTAGACCGGTTCTCGTTCGATTGTGTAGGTCAAGCAGCATTGGACGAGATTAGAACTTAGTTGGGGGACCGCTTGTAATATTCGAATATATCAAGAATTGTGTTCTTCTAGATCAGTGTATTCAGAATCAGATAATCCATTCATCAATTATGAGTGGTAAAGGCTGTGCCAGCGTACATAACTGACCCAGCAGGTATATCCTTCTTAAATTGTTTATAATCAAAATTTAATAATTTTTTATTAAATTCGTTTAATATCAGTGATGAAAGATCTGAGAAGTTTATCTAAAGAACCTGGCTTCTTCAAATATTCAGTTCGGATAAGCAATTTTAATGTTAAAATTGACCTTGGTAGAGAGTGAGAGTGTACGAAATAGAATTTATTTATTTTAATGCTAAAATTGCTTATAACTTCAAAAATGAAGGCCGCAGCATAAAAATTGTTCAGACATTATTCATAGGAAATTGTCCAAGCTTTCTAATATTGCAAAAAAAAAGAATATTGATCAACTACGTATTTTTTTGAAAACAAAATTTAGAGGGAATTCTTGGGTATTCTTCGATACAACCAAATGCAAAAACATTTTCTCTAATGTTTTAGCAAGTTTATTTAAAAAGAAACGGTAGCAAAATATTCAAGCGTTTAAAAGATATTTAAAAAATAAAAAATTCCTTCATTGGAACAGTTTTGCACCCGACTGTTTTGTAGACATTTACAGTAGAAAACTCGTTAGAGCTTGAAAAGAATATTACCATAGTTAGTGAAAGAACGGGGGGCAAAATCGTACCGTCACCTCCTCGCTGGTGCCTCCTGGATAACCAACCGACGACGGACGTACCCAGTGCCCGGGGATATAGTTGGGCCACCCTATTCGATGGGGTATAATTCACGGATCCGGTCCTCCTGGTAGTGGGGTTGGGCGTTGGGCTAACTACCGGACCCTGTAAAACCACATCAGTTAAGAAACCCGAAGCAAAGCCTCGGAACGGTCGGGAAAAACGGCAACGACTACGGCAACAGCACCTGGAAATGATTTTCGGAACATGGAATACGCGAAGTATGTACAGAACTGCAGCAGTTAAGTCACTATTAGACGAAGTGAGCAGATATAAAATAAAATTACTCGCGTTACAAGAGATCAGATGGATAGGAGACGGGACAATGGACCTTGGCAACTATAGGATATTCTACAGCTACGGAAGGGAACATCACTTAGGAGTAGGCTTCGTAGTACACAAATCAATTATAGATAATGTGATAGAGTTCAAGCCAATCAGTGAACGATTATGCTCAATACGACTGCGAACGAAGTTCTTTACCCTCTCAATCATAAACGTACATGCGCAGACGGAGGAGAAAGCGGACACGACAAAGGACACTTTCTATTATAAGCTTGAGCTCGCATATGATACGACCCCTTCCAATGACATCAAGAAGGTGATAGGAGACCTCAACGCCAAAATTGGAAGAGAGAACTGGCACAGACCGACCATTGGAAAGGAAAGTCTTCAAGAAACATCAAATGATAACGGACAACGTGTTATCGATTTCGCAATGAGTAAAAATATGATCGTCAGCTCAACATATTATATTTCCCAAGAAAGGACATTCACAAATACACATGGCAATCCCCCAGCGAAAGATACTGCAATCAAATAGACCATATTCTAATAGACAGAAGGGCAGCTTCCAGTATCCAGCAAGTAAGAATCTGTAGGGGTGCAAATTATGAATCGGAACACTGTCTAGTTAAAGCTAGATTCAGATGTCGGCTGCCTACTCAAGAAAGAAGAAACAGCAAACAAAAGAAATTCGACGTCGATCGCCTCCAAGAACAGCCCGTGTTGGAGAGATATCAGGAAACTCTAGCAGAAAGGATAGGTATAAGTAATGAAGATCCAGTCGAGGGAAAATGGATGAGATTGAAGACGGTACTGACAGATGTCACGAAGGAAACTGTAGGGTATAAACGCACAGCCAGAGCCAGTGACTGGTACGACGAGGAATGCAAAGCAGCTATAGAGGCCAGAAATAAAAATAGGAGAATATACATAGAGAGACCGACGAGGAGTGAGAAATTGAAATACGAGGAAACAAGAAGAGCCGCAAAAAACATCTGCAGGAAGAAGAAAAGGCAATTCCTCAACAATCACATCCTGAGAGCAGAGGACAACTTTGCCCAAAACAAAATACGGGAAGCATACAGGGAAGTAAACTTCTTCAAGAAAGGCTTCAAACCCTCCTCCGGTATATGCAGAACAAAAGAAGGCACTATAGTCACAGACAGCGAAGATGTAAAGAAAAGATGGAAGGAATTTTTTAGCGAGCTGCTGAACGCAAACGAGAGCATCAGACATGTACCAGAACCCCGTCCAAAACATAACGATGACACCAGAGAAACAAATGTACCTACTCTGGAAGAAGTACAAAGTGCCATACGATCATTAAAAAACAATAAATCCCCAGGAATTGATAACATCCCAGCAGAGTTGATCAAACAAGGAGGCGAATCGCTCTCAGCAGCTATACACGAATTACTATGCTGCAAAGTGGAGGAATGAAAAAATGCCTGAAGAATGAGAGCAAAGCATTATCTGCCCAATACACAAGAAAGGGGACAGATTCAACTGTGAAAACTATAGAGGCATATCTCTTTTAAGCACAGTATATAAAATAATGACCAATATAATTAAGGCCAGACTGGAACCTTACGCAGAAGCTGCAATAAGTGAATACCAAGCTGGATTCAGAAGAAATAGGTCAACAATGGATCAACTTTTTACAATAAGGCAAATCCTCCGAAAATGCTGGGAATACAACATTGACGTGTATCAACTTTTCATCGACTTTAAACAAGCATACGACAGCATCGACAGGGAGCAAATGTATGCAACAATGCTGGACCTAAACATCCCCCTGAAGATAATAAAATTAACAAAAATGACAATGGAAAATACAAGATGTGCAGTGAGAATACAAGGAGAATTGACGGAGTCCTTCCCAGTCAAGCAAGGCTTAAAGCAGGGCGATGGGCTGGCACCCATGCAATTTAATCTCTGCCTAGAAGGAGTAATTCGCAAGGTTCACATTGATGCGAACGCAACCCTGCTTAACAAATCCAAACAGTTGGCAGGATATGCCGACGATATAAACTGCCTTGCACGATCACTGTCATATCTTAGAGAAACATTTACAGAATTAGAAGATGGAGGAAAACATATATGGCTGCAAATAAACGCAGAGAAGAGTAAGATTCTAATTCAGTCAAGGGTGGAAAGAAGAAGAAGAAACCACAATACCACCTGGGGGAATATAACTTTGAACGGGTAAACCAATTTAACAACCTGGGGTCCACAGTCAGCGAAGGCAACGATGAAACGATAGACGTACAAAGAAGAATAAACGCCGGGAACAGAACATACTTCTCACTACTGCCAGTAATGAAATCCAGAGACATCCACAGAAAAACTAAAATAAGAATCTACAAAACCATCATACGTACAGTAGCTACGTATGGATGTGAAGCATGGAGTATCTCCCAGAAATCCGCAGACAAGCTGGATATATTTGAGAGGAAGGTTCTCCGAAGGATATACGGCCCAATCAATGAAGACAGTGCATGGAGAATACGCTACAATCACGAATTGTACGACTTATACAAAGAATGTAAACTTGGCCATGTCCAAAGAATGGATGACTCAAGGCTACCAAAAAAAGCCCTGTATCTACTACCAGATGGCAAAAGACCAGTTGGCAAACCACGGTTAAGGTGGGAAGATAATGTTAAGGCCGATGCAGCAAAACTGCTCAACACAAGAAACTGGAGACAAGCTGCGGAGCAGAGAGACGTCTGGAGGAAGAAGCTGATGGAGGCCAAGGCTCGAATTGGGCTGTAGAGCCATCGAAGAAGAAGAAGAAGTGAAAGAACATTAGTAGTTTCCTGGCTTAGCAGTGAAGTCTTATTTAAGCAATCGAGCAAAATGAAAAAAAAATCAACTGGCGGGAGAAGCATAATAGTGAAATTAATAAGAAAAGGACAATCGGTTCGGCAAATTGCTGAAAATTGTAAAGTTGGTTTCTCGAGTTGCAAAAAAAGTGTAGAGACTTTCAGTTCTCCACTAGGAAGAAGAACTAAAAAGTTAACGGACAGAGATGCCTGTAACATAGGACGATTGCTTACTTCAGGTAATGCAGAATGTCCACGTGACGCTCTTGCCATATTAGGAAAGGATTCCAGCGCATAGGCCGCAAGAAGGGCACTAACAAGAATAGGTTTAAAAGCCGTGGGAAAAAAGGAATGAACCAGCACTTTCTAAAAAAAATATAAACAAAAGGAAAGAGTTTGTAAATAGATTTATACATTGGACCACAGACGACTGGGAAAAGGTACAAAAATTATTTGTTTTTTAGGTTATGTCTTATTTTATGAATATAACTAGGTTATATGGTCAGATGAGACAAAAATCAATAAATAATAGTGATGGTCGCTCTTGGTACTGGATTAAAAATCCTGGTACAAATCAATGCCTATAAAACAGTCGGGTGCAAAACTGTTCAAATGAAGGAATTTTTTATTACTTAAATATCTTTTAAACGACTGAATATTTTGCTACCGTTTCTTTTTAAATAAACTTGCTAAAACACTAGAGAAAATGTTTTTGTATTTGGTTGTATCGAAGAATACCCAAGAATTCCCTCTAAATGGTCTCAATTCTAAGATATCGATTATTGAAACACTTTTTCTCGTCAGTGTAGGTGCCACTAACTAGCCTGTTTTTAGTGTTTCGAAATACAAATGCCCATTTTTCAATTGCAAAAAGCAAAAAAAACAAACTAGCTGAAATCTTGGAATATTCTAAAAAAAATTCGGCGAACTTTTGGCTATGTTAAAAAGATTCATAAAAAAGGACCGTATCCATCTACTTTTTGAATTACTGTAAAATATGTGGGAGGGAAATTTTTTTCACATTCACAAATGAGACCCATTATTTCATACACCATATATTTTATTAGTCAAATGAAAGCCGCATTCCTGACAGTAAAAAAATACCCTATGCATGAACATAGACCGTTGTTTCCTTGTTATTTCAACTCATTAAACTACACTTTTTTCACCAACAACAGATTTGATAACGCCCTATCTCGAAAACGGACAGAAATAGACCCCCTCCGTTTTGTGGTTTTTGTCGATCAATTAACTTTTGACTGCATCTTTTTGATATTAGGCTTACTCTAAATGAGAAGTGAAGTGAAGTTAGGTACAATTGTATATGAATGTATGAGATTGACTAATATGGAAGTGAAGTAGAAGTATAATTTCGAAAAGTCATTTAGATAAGTAACCGTGCATCGATAAATCTTTAAGTAGGATAAATCCAAAAGACTATTGTATATAACAAAAAGAGTTAAGTTCGCATAAAACACATTCAACAATACATTTGGTCAGATTCTTTTTTTTGCTCAAATTTGAAGTCCTATGACTGTTTATACAGCTCAGTACTAGGCCATTTAAATCTTCTGGTCGAGTTTGGCCGTCATATGCCCCTTAAAAAGCTAAGCGACCCGGGTTTCACCCGTTGTAAGGCCATTTTTTATCGTAACGGTTTATCTGCTTATGAACTTTTTATTTTCGTTTATATGTATATCAATTTTGAAAGAAATTACATCTACTTCACTTCTGCGTTACTTTTCATTTAGGGTAGGCCTTTTGATTGTATATTAGTAGCCTTTTAATATTAAATCGAAAAGTAGATACCATCTCCAAACGCCATAAGTAAAGAATCAAAGCTATTTCCTCTGTTACTCTTGCCTTATCTGATAATTGCAAACTTAATTTAACTAATATTTAAGAAGGCCGTGTTAAACCTCTGCTAACCCATAAAATAAACGCATATAGTTGTAAATTCCCTCTGATTTAAAAATAAGCTTTAGTACAACCTCATTATTTCAAGGAAAAACAGTTCAACCATTATAATTCTTTTTACTTTAAAAAAAAAATAAATAAAAATAAAATAAAAACTTTAACGCTTACATAAAAATTGCATTTAACAGAAAAAAAGTAGACCTACGACAACAGGTTTGTCCGGTTAATTGAACAAATTAGGATAACATAAGATATCGCGACGCATTCGGGCTGTCTCCTAAGCTGGATTTGGTTGGGGCGACTTTAAGAGGCTGCAAAAATGCCACACTGCGCATGAGCGAATAACTTAAAGTACAACTTTTAATCAATCTTTCGGATTCTGTCTCCGACTTAAGCTTCGATTAGCGTCACTATTCTCTCCTTTTTTTTTCTATTTATGTTAATTCGTAATTTTCATCTGCATTTATTCACTTCTATTTTTCCATCTCAAGGCTGACGCATCAATCAAGATTGTCCACCGCCATAGCACCGTCAGATCAGAAATGACACTTTTTTGCTTGTTGTATTTCACCAAATGGCGTGTGCTAGGCGCAATATTCATATCATATGAATGCGCATGCGCACCTGGCTTAAGTAAGCGCGCTTTGGCTGTGTGCTTATCACGAGGCTAGAAATTCAGTTGCGCGTTCAGGTAGACGCGGGGCTATTATTGTATAAGACAATTGATTTCCTAATTTCAATTCATAACGGACGCCGGGCAATAGTGATTTTGCGGCTAAGGCCGTAGATGGTAGCCCTCGGGCACATAACAATGAACAAATTGCCGATAATTAGGTTTTGTTGCTGTTGTTGTTGTTGTTGTTGCCGCTGTTGTATTTTGAAATTGTTTTAGCTCTTTTTTGGGCTGATTTAATTGAAATGACTTGACGCTCGTTTGATATTCACCGGCCGCCGATCGGCAGTAATAAGATGTGAGTAAGTCGTTTAGAATCTCGGGGAATGACGGATATTTTCGTCGGTTGAATTGAAAAAATATTTTTCTTCAATTCAGCAATATTGATTGATTATGTTCGAAGAAGATTTTCGGTTGGTGCGTCATGTCAGTAGTATGTATGATGTGTAATCAACTATTGTTCATAGATAATCATATGAACGAGGTGTTTTTTGGGAAGTTTTTCAATGAATTATAAAGACAGGAAGATTATAAGGAAATGGATGGGCAGCTCGTAGCTCTAAGCCCCATTTACATTTCAAAGTCAAAGTGGAAGTGTTTTTCTTTCCGTTGCAATTTCTGTACGATAAAAGAGCTCCAGAGCTGCACTTCCACTTTGACTTTGGGATGTAAATGGATCTTTAGGGTCCTTAATTTTTGGATGTGTATATCGCCGTGCTGCCAGTCAGTCATGTCTTATGTTTGGGGTTGTAAAGAGACAGGAGGGTGTTGTAATAGCTAGTAATGTAGCAGTTCTGAGATACGGGCTTCGAGAGATTTTTCCACAGTTGAGTTGTTCAGTTGGCGAAGGAGAAATGTAAACAGAGAGACTGATGCAAGCGGGCTTATCTGGACTTTGAGGCGTAAGACTGTGACTAGCAGGACGCGTTTTCATTGAAAAATTACGGTAATGATAAGGTTTTCTCAAGGGGTCGATGATAGAAAAAAAGTGTTGTCACCGAAGTGTTTGATGGTCTTTCTTATGGGTAGGTGTTGCAGGTTTTTCTGGAAATAAGGCAGTAGTTTGTTTTGGAAGCATTGAACTAGTTTCGATTCTTTCGAAAACAATCAATTGATTCAATGTCTGTTGATTCAGTTAAAAATACGAACATAAAAAAAGTCTGGCACGTGCTTGTGCTACATTATCGAAGGCGCGAGAGTAATGCAATTCTCCTTAATCAGCAAAACTGTGAAGATGTTGGAGGTAGTTGAGAATAGTTATTATATGACGATTAGAAAAATAGCGGGTGAGAAAAGGGCACTTTCGAAAATTAACCAATGGTAGCTACCATTTTGGTGTCGTTACCATATTGGTAAACATGATCAGGGTTAGTGTGGTTAGTTGTTACCAAGTGGTGGATGTGATTAGTGGTGAATTTTCTAACAAAAATTTGACATTTGTGTTTTTGCATGTTTTTTAATTTAAATATTTGAGTAAAAGTGTGTGCAAAATGGATTTTATAGTAAACAACTGTGTGCGTGAAGCTATTACAAGTTCAAGCTCCTGTTCGAGTTCTGATTCAGAATTGGAAAATGACTTATTAAGGGCAAAAAAGGCAAAAAATGATAATTTTGTGGAGGATATTGTCCCAAAGTATACGGACGATTTGTTTCAAGACCATTTCAGATTATCACGTTCAGGTAAATTAATACAAATAATGAAGCTATTAAACTCTTAATATATTTCCAATGTTAGGAGTTAATTGAAAAATATTCAGAATCGTGGTATAGTGGAAGAAGCAGGCGCCCAAAAACGGACTTTAAGAAATCTATTTTAATAACGCTATGGACATTGGCAAATCAAGAAAGTTTTCGTTCTATCGCAGACAGATTTGGCTTGTCGATCAGTACAACTCATGGCTGCTTTCATTGGGTGTGTGAACTTCTTTATATTAAAAGAAAAGAGTACATAGTTTGGCCACGAGGAGAGGAAATAGATAGAACAATTAGTGATTTTAACAATTTGAGAAGAAAGAGCTTTCCCAATGTTGTAGGATGCATAGACGGGACACATATACAAATAATAAGACCGTCAGGAGACAATTCCTTCTATAACCGTAAATGTTACCATTCTTTTGTAATTCAAGCTGTGTGCAACTCAAATTTAAAATTTACGAATTTGTATGTTGGGTGGCCAGGATCGGCCCATGATTCCAGAGTATGGAGATCATCTCAGTTTTACGATCTGTTAAAAGATAATGGGCTGAAAGAGCAGCACCATATTTTAGGGGATAGTGCTTATCCCCTTGACACATTTTTAATGAAACCATACAAGGACAATGGCCATTTTAATGTGAAACAGCTGTATTTTAACCAAGTGTTGTCATCCACTAGAATTGTCATAGAACAGGCATTTGGAAAATTGAAAGGCATGTTTAGAAGATTGAAATATCTTTATTGCTTCAGACTTGAGCGTTTTAAGCAAATATCTACTGCAGCCTGCATTTTTTACAACACAGCTATCGAAAATAATGGAGGTAATTTTGAGGACACCAATGAAACCACAATTAAAACAAGGTATGACATGAATGATGAAGATGATGAGTCATCACTAGACGCAATTATAAAAAGAAAAGGAAATTGCAGACTTCCTGTATCATAGGGATCATATAGTGCTTTAATGTAAATATATGTATATTATAATAATAAAACATAAACAATGTAATAGTTTTCTTTTTTTTATTTCTTTAAAATAACACTTATTTCATTTCATCAATAAGATTAAAAATTTCATAATTTTGCTATCACATAATCGTAATTCATGAAAATACTTCAGTCAATCCATTAAACATAAAAATAAACATAAAAAATCTAACAATAAATGAAAATAAAATTGAAAAGCACCTTCTTGCGTGTTTAAAAAAAAATAAACCAATACGAATTCAGTCTTTTATACGTATATATCACTTCTTTAAATTTAGCTGGATCTCAATTCATTGCAATCCTTTATCACCTGAGTTAGTTCCCTGATGGCGATAATCTTGCTTCTCTCAAGTTCTCGTTTTTCCTCCCATTGCTTTTGCTTCCGTTTTAAATCGTTTTCTTTAATATCCATTTTATTTTTAAAATACTCCTCCCTTCAATTTTCCCCCCGTTGACTACGGTTAACAGCATTTCCACTTGGTAGCTCCAACTCTTCTGGGGCTGAACAATCCTCAGGAAGAGTATCTGATAACAACACTTCTGGGGGATTTACATTAATTTTTCGGCCCAAAACTTCATCAAACATTTCAAAGTAGCACCAAGAAATTGCCGATTCTCCACTCCTTTTTTGTTTATCTTTGTTTTTTTTATACGTTTTTAACAAGTTGCGATATTTTAAGTGGCAGTCAGAGCCAGAAACACTATAACCCTTTTGCTGCGTCTCTCTGCTCAAGCGGTTCCACAAAACCGTCTTTTTGGCAGCGCCTTTGGTAAAATTATTTTCCTGGGATAATCGTAATGAGAGTAGCAGTTTAATACTTTTGCTATTCCATCTCGATGAGTTAGTCAGTTTGGCTAACTCCTACTCCAATGCAATTTTCTGTTTAAAATGCAATTTACTACAAATTCGGTACATTTGCAGAAATAATTTTAATTACTTACCATTTACAATGATCACACATTTTTCCAAATATTCATTCATAAAAAACTTCAAAGACTGGCGTCACCTCAAACGTAAATATTTTCTATGTATCACATCAACCATCAAAATCATATGGTTCCTGTGGTGAGACTGTGGTTGCCTTACTGGTGAATTTTCAAACATGGTGAGTGGTGACTTATGGTAAGTGATCAATTTTCGAACATGGTAGATTTACTTCTGGTTCGACCGGTAGCTACCATGGTGAATTCTCGAAAGTGCCCAAACTGACTCCTGAGGGACGCCGGCAGAGACGGCGTAGGGTTTATATTTCACAATGTCCATAGTCGATCAAAAGTCTTGGAGATATCTAGAGCAACCAGTTTGTATTCTATATATATCTCATAAGCTCTTGGTTGATTATTGTCTGCGCGGCTTTGGAAAGAATAGAAGTAATTGCTGGGGTGGGGGTTGTCGGAGTCACATTTTTATAAGTAAGGCCTGAACATATGCACGAGAATTTTTATTACTGCCAAACAATGGTAGGCAGAAAATAAATTTAAAAAAAAAAACTTAGATTTTGAAAAAATTTCGAAAATTTTTCAGAAGAGGCGAGGAAAAACAGTGGATGGATTGATAAATTAGTCAAGAAAGTTTGTTTTTGATGAGGTCGAAGCAGAAAGGTAGAAGATAAAAATAAAGTGGAGGTGTTGAAAAAGAATGCTGCTCAACCCAAGACTAAACAGGTTACGTCGATCTTCAAGTGCAACAAACAGCAACGACTTGCTTCTCCATTACCGGACCTATGCGAACCTGTTCCACAGCTGCCACTGGATTGACCTCATTGCATATCTTCCTATGGAAATCCGCCGCCATAAGTGTATTGGGACTTCAAATTTCATTCAACTTATGTAGTCAATGGACACAAGAATATCTTTAACAGTACCCAAACGAGCTGCGGTTCCAAAGGAAATTCAGGGCGATTATCCCGGATCGTTCTGAGTTGGAGGAAGTTATTCTTCCTGGAGATCCAAATCATCTCCACTGGTTTACCGACGGGTCAAAAATGGAATATGGCATAAGGGCTGGTGTCGCAGGACCCAACTCCAAGGTCTTGATTGCAATGGGTAAGTGGCCCTCTGTTTTCTAGACTGAGATACGTGCCATTGAGACCTGCGCTAAGCTCAACCTAGAAAAATATTTGAAAGGTGCCAATATTAAAATCTTTTCTGACAGCCAAGCTGCCATTAAAGCACTCTCAAGGTGGAAGTTTTCGTTCAAAATAGTTGCACGGTGCTTGGACGTACTCCAGAGTCTGGCCAGAAGAAATAAGGTCTCGCCCTGTTGGGTCTCCGGATACTGGGATATCGAGGAAAATGAGGCTGCAGACAGCCTCGAGAGGGCGGGGTCTGAGATGTTGGTCCAGGATCCAGAACCCTTCTGCGGCATCTCATGGTCCACCTGCAAGTCTCTGATAGAGAAGTGCATTAAGGGACTAAACCTAGGCTATTAGAAATCAGTCCCAGGCTAAATATCCTATTAGACCCTTTGCCTTAAGAGGCAGGATCACTTTAAACAGAGCGGACCTAAGGCTGTTGGTGGGTTATCTGACTCTGCGGCGTAAGAGCGGGTTTATCTACCCTATTAAAGTAGCTTCAAAGCCGACCTTCTGTCAAATGGCAGAGAGTGTCAGAATGAGTGTGTTCGCGACTGACTATCCGGAGACCCTCCTGACAACGGAACAATTATTTGTCCGGCAATGGAGTCCACACTACTCCAATCCCCAAGGAGAAAACCTCCCCAGCCCAAAAACGCTGTCAAAAAAGGGAGGGGAAATAATTCCTTTAGGAAATGAGTACATGGTACCATTATGAAGCTTGTCCAGATAAAACTTCATCACGCCAAGGCTGCCTCTGCAATACGTGAAAAAGGTTTATCTCCGGCAACTTAGATTTGGGTCTAATCCAAAAGTGATGGGTGTACCCAGGAAGAATATGTGGCCTCTTCGGTACTAATGCAGGTTGATTTTCTCCACCGAGTGTGACTACCCTAGTGCAGCATTGCTCTTGGGGACAAGACTAATCTACCTTCCTTTTTCCCAGTTTGTATCCAGAGATCTGGTAGCGGCGGAAGTAAGGCTGCCTGGAGACGTAGGAATGCCCAGGCTTGTCTTAACCTCGGCCTACCTCCCTGGAGAAAACCCTGCCCACCGTCGTCAGATGTCAGGTGTTTTGCGGAGGACTGCACTAGGAGGAACATTTAACTAATGGTTGGTTGCGACGCCAACGGGCACTACCTTGCGTGGCGAAGCATCAATACTAATTTTAGGGCAAATACCTCATTGATTTCATTACTTCCTACAATTTACAGGTTATGAACAAGGGGCACGAGCCTACCTTTTTGTAATGTAATGCTTATGACACACATGGGGTATCGATACCGCGGTATTGCACATACCCAGTTTATACCACATGTCTGTCACCCTATACCCAGTTCATACCCAAGTAAACAAGTGGGTATAAACTGGGTATCGAAAACAACAAAATTTTGTTGGTATTAAGTGGGTATAGGATCTTTTTACTGAACATAGCGACACCTATGTGCGAAAATCGGCCGAAAAAATGTAAAGTTGCAGTTTTGTACCTTCAAGAATTTCAGAATAAAGAACAAGAACACTGAAAGCGGTTGCTACAGCTAAATTTAAAAAGGCGAAAATAGAGTGAAAACTAAAAAATATAATTGAAAATGGGCGAAAAAGCTGTTCCGAATAAAAGGCGACAGGTATTAAGCAGCTTGGAGACTGGTTTCATCATAGAAGTGTGGAGGAACCATATTACTGCACTTCGTGGCAACATACGAAATAGTCATGTTTATGCCAATATTCAAAAAGAATTGAACCAAAATTTTATGATAAATTTATCTACAGAGGAAATAAAAACTCGGATAAGAAATTTGATCTTTTCCTTCTCCGATCCAAATCTTGAATTCGCCTTAAGCTTAATTTAATTTCTTGTTGTTTGGCAAGGAATAAACCAAGAACATCTTCCACTTCCATTTTAGAAAATAATAATGCCACTTCAATTTAAATTTAACGAAATTCCGTATTGCAAAAAATTTTCCAACGATAAACGTCAAATTATACCCTTGTTTATGTGTGTCATGGGTGCCGCGATACCGCGGTATTCGCCATATCTCGGTATCGATACCACGGTATCGATACCCCATGTGTGTCATAAGCATAACTAGGCATACGTACCGCAATTAAATCTGACCTGCAATGCTCACCGGCAGAGCTCGTCTATAGTCGGAATCCCAATTTCTCACTCGCCTTCGCTCGCAAATTCAGAGCTTAAAGGCAACGCATCCTCAACAACCTAGTAAGAAAAATTCCCCGATCCTTGGAGGACACTTTACTTATATTTTCGTGTTTTATTTTTCACGGAACGCGAGCCACATGAACACAGTTTTTCAAGTGTTGTGACTGTTTGGGGTTTGACAAAATTGCGACTTTAAAATTAGAATACCACATATTTGTTGGGAGAGGCTAGGACCGGATCCCGGTTGTAGAGCCGGTAAAGAAGAAGAACGAAAATTAGAATATCAAATTGTTTCAAGTTGAGACTCACCACACACTTGTGATTCAGTTGTGACTTGTGACTGCAGATTACCACACTTGTTTATGTTAAAGACACTAAGTGTTCATTTATTTTCCGGGTGAAATTAGTCTGGAACCCCATGATGTATGTTTTATATTGTAGTCTCCGTAAATGAAATGAATTAATAGTTTATTTTTGATTTTATTTGGCAAGCCCGATTACATTACTTAAAAAACTAGCTAAAAGTAGCAAACA
Organism: Thereva unica; assembly: GCA_949987705.1. Lineage (NCBI taxonomy): Eukaryota > Metazoa > Arthropoda > Insecta > Diptera > Therevidae > Thereva > Thereva unica. The sequence goes on along the minus strand of OX465281.1, from coordinate 42,662,142 downwards.
TGTACAATCGAATCTTATTTATTTCCTTATGTCTTAAGAACAACCTTGTCTCCTTCTTTGAATAGCACACAATATCGATAAGCGCAATAAAAACCAATCCGTAACAATTGATCCTTGTTTAGCTGCAATACATTTTAATTACAAACTTCACAGCGATCAACGTGAACAATTCATGAATAAAACAAAATGTTAAAACGCTAAACATTAACTGAATGAAAACATAAAAATAAAAATGCAAATTAAACTGCAGCACGCCATAGTCTAATGCACAATCGCCAATTTTCATTGAATCCTGCAAAGAGTGCAGTGATATATTCCGGAAAGGTAAAAGGGATCTTGCCGATCTCTCTCACAGAGGAGCCCAGCGCTACCGCTGCAGCAGGGCGGCTCGAAAGAAGGAAATCAATTGATCTTCCGTTCAATGTGTTTTGCCTTAATCCGATCGCATAAAATCTTCTCCTTAACATAAAAAATATTCAAAAGCATAAGACATGAGCAAAACGATCGGGGCCCTCCTTCATTCAGCTCGGAGCATCTGTGGCTGCGTTTGTTGCCTTTTTACCCTCTTGATCGGTGGAGATTGGTGTTGCATAGCCCCACAGAGATGCCCAACCGATCCGCGCAGAAATGTGGACGCAGCGAGGCCCATCTCTGTGGCACCAGGTAAAGGTTGGCAGGCCGTCGTCGTTTGTTAGAGGTATACAGGCGAAATTTACACAAAGTTGTCCGCTAATGTCCCGCTCACCTCATAAATTCGGACAAACTGACCATTGAGCGAGGTGATGAAGGGCGGCAGCTATCCTGAAAAGCGGTCTTTAAATCTGCCGGTGCCCCCGGTCTGTAGATTTCAGCTGTCGTCGTCGCCTTCCCCTAGAAGCGTGTGGAGGCTTCCGCGAGATTTCTGGAGGAGTTTATGGGTTGATTGTTGCTTACTGTGTTGGCTGCTTGTCTCCAGTGTCAGGCAATTAGGTGGGAGATTTGCTGCTATATCGTTAACATTTGATGTTTTTATCTTCTTAATCAGCCCCGGATGTATTGAAGTCGCACAGCCACAGCAGAAGAAACAACACGCGAGAGTTTTCTCATTTCAGCACCGCCGAGATATTGACGCTGAATGTGCGACATTTTGTCACTATATTCGCAGAAGAGTCAGCCGACGAAGGCTTATTTGGATTAGTTTATGATCAAGCCGAAGATGTATCAGGTGTTAATGATATCCATCACGATATCCATTTTCTGTAATCTATAACGCGAGTTAACATTCCTCAAAGTCACATGGCACATTCTAGAGATACTAAGTTGTGTAGCTTGGTGCCATATCCGTTTGCGCGTTTGGTCGACGATCTTGTGATCTACAAAGAACCTAACACGCGATCATGCTGTCTAATGCAATACGTTATGGTAAGGTACTACTTTTTTGTCATAGACGTTGTTGTCTGCCCCTTAAACGAGCACATCCAGGTGCCTTTCCATAAATTGAAAATGAAAAGAAAATTCCATCTCAAGCTCAGCCACCAGATGTCTCATTTGCAGACGATCTAGCCACATTCCACCAGCAAATCTCTGTGGCTATTCGCTTTGCTGTTGTGTGTTTGGTGGCATGAGCAGCCATTGGCTTGCTTGGCTTCAATTTTCACTCGCATGTGGAGTGATTTATCATGGCAAAGTCAAGTTGCTTGCTCTAACTCTGCGCTGCACGGACTATGACGACTCCTCTAGGACTTCACGATTTTCATTTACTTATGGCCAACGACGGGTTTTTTTTCGATCATTTTTGGTTTCTTTTCTAGTCTCTGGGGGATTTAATTAAGCCTGCCAGCAGCCAATCGGAGACAAATTTGATATTTTCTTACATGCAACATCGGTAGAATACAGAGATTCCGCTGAAAGGGTTGGTCAACGCGAGATCGATCGTGCCTGTTTTGTTAATCAATATAAAAAAGGAGAACATCAGTACAAATGTGGATGTGCAGCATACGAAAAAAATGTTTCGGAATTGTTATTATTTTGCGATAAGGTTTGTTTAAACTAAAAAAACTTTATTTATGTTAAAATAATTCGTAAATGGATCCGTAAATGGCCGGGGCACCATGTAGTTGTAAGCGAGATCTATTTATTTTCTTTAGTTTCAATATCATGCAAAACAAAAGGTACTATACATTGTCTCGGTTTATGGCCATTTTGTGAAGAGCTATTACACGTGAAGAGTTAAATTCCAATTAGACCAAGCTTCGTTTGAATTAATGATGTAATCGAAAAGTGACTCTCTTCGCTCGTTGTTTTCGTTCCTTCCTCAAAGCTTAAGTCGCTCGTTGGCGTCGTACCCGCCAACCCTACGGTCAAGTGGGCTCCATTCGAATTTAGAACTTCCCTGGGTTGCAGGCAGGTTATGAACTATATAGGCTGAGCCTAAATAGATACCTTTCCCCTGAAAACTCCAATCTAACTACCGTTACGTTCACGGAACTAAAGTTAGGACAGAGGTAGGTTTTGATTTACCTTTTAACCAGGATACAAGATCTTGGCTTACCTTGAACCCTCCATCAGTTCATCCATATTGGGAGAATCCTTCTCTTTGGGAAGGGTTTTGATAAATTTTAGTATGGCACCTGATACCCTCCTACCTCTCGAGGGTCTCCTCGTTAATAACGAGAAAGAATGAAATCTTCGAAATCAGCGATAATACGTTTCTTCAGACTAAGTAACAGTGTCAATAAACTAATTCAATGATAAAAACAGGAATGCTTTGACATTTACCTGAGCAGACTGATTCGACAAAACGCATAAAAACTTACAACAAAAGCAACAAGAAAAACTACCCGTAACTCGAGTACCACCGCTAAAAACCCTCAAGGTAGATGGAGTCAGTAAGACAGTGAACCCTTTCTCCAACATCTGGTAACAGTGCTCCAACGTCGCAGCACACAATCTAATAATGACATAGCACCTACTTATCAACCAAACCAAGTTATTAAAAAGGTCACATAAATGGAGCTTGCCGAAGAGATCGACAGAAATCTTTACCAAAAAAAAGCAGCAGGAATTGATGAAATATCACTTGGTCTATTCAAGGAATTTCCACGCAAAGCAATCATCATGATCCTATACTACTTTAATGCCTGCATGCTCTTGAAATGTGCCAAGACAAATCTGAATATCGGAATAACCACTCTACAATAGATCAAATCACTACTGCCATAAAGCCTTAGAAAAAAAAGAAATATTGCACTGCAGTCTCGGGCGTTTGACAGGATTTGACAAGAAGGATTGATATTCAAGATGAGCAAAACGCCGGCTTTAGGTTTTTTGGCTTCCGTGTGAGATATCTTTTTGCGCCCTTAACTTCTTAGGCTAAGAACATAGTGAAGCAGAGAGCAAAGCAGCGATGAAAGCGGAGAGCAAAGCGGCGAAATCAAACAATTCCTGGTAACACGCACATAGTGGAGCATACAGCAGCGAAGTTATATCGCTGCTATAAACGAGCAAAGCGACGGGTTCAAGCAATTTTGATTTCGCTGCTAGCATCGTTGGTAAACAAAAATTTTAAAATGGATATTAACGCGTTCATTAGTAGTGTATTTGTTAAAAATGCATTATGGGATCAAAAAGATTCCCAACATCATAACCGGTATATGTATGTTAGACAAATTATGGGATTCTGTAGCTAATGAAATGAAATCAACAAGTGAGTATTTTTTATGCACTTATTTTATTTTTATTGAAAAAGATATTCCTATGTTAATAGGATTTCGGGTTTTAAGTAAAACAAAACATCAATTTATTCATAATTCACAATTCATACTTTATTTTGACATACAAACATCTTATATGTTTCCCTAACAAAGTTGGCGGTATCAGTTGGCCTATTATTTTCTCGCTTTCCGACAACACTTTCACAGCGAACGGTCAATTTTTCATCTTTTATGTTAATTCCTTCCATGTCAATTATTATGTTGTGTAAAAGACATATACATTTAATAATCTTATCCGCTAAATCTGGAGATGTTTCGATGGGTTTCCAAAGAATACGAAACTTCGCATTAATTATACCAAATGCACATTCAATAACACGTCTTGCTCGTGAAAGTCGCATATTAAAATATTCTTTCTCGGCATCCAAATTCCTTCTATTGAAAGGTTTTATTAGATTATTTAGTAACGGATAAGCCTCATCTCCGATAAAAATGTAAGGTACGACAATTGCAGTAGATGGCAGTACAGTATCTGGAGGGATATTTAAACGTTTGGTTTCCATTAAATGAAACAGCGATGAAGAGCGGAACGTACCACCGTCACTCTGCTTGCCATATCCACCAACATCAATTAAAATGAATTTATAACTTGCATCAGCAACAGCTTGAAGAACTATAGAAAAAAAGTTTTTATAATTGTAGTACATAGTTCCAGAGTTGGGGGGACATTTCATTCGAATATGTTTGCCATCAATTGCACCCAGGCAATTAGGAAAGTTCCACTTTTCGTAAAAATCTTTGGCAACTTTCTTAAACATATTTTCTGTGGGAACTTCCATATGAACTGGTTGCAATATTTCCCAAATAGCTTCTACTGTTTCTCTTACAATTAATGACACAGTTGTCGCACCCATTCGAAAATTGAAGCTGAGGCTTTTAAAGGACGATCCTGTGGCCAAATACCTTAAAAATAAAATAAATGTCATTACTCAGATGTCCAATTTAGTGTGTGTGTTTTTTAGGAAACGTTGTAAGAGCAAAATGGAAATCTCTACGAGACACGTTCCGGAAAGAACTGAGAAAAATGCCAGTCAAAAGATCTGGAGACGGGGCATCTCAATCTACTTGGAAGTCGTCATGGCAATATTTTGAAAGTCTTATTTTTTTGAAAGATCAGTTCACTGCCCGGTCAAGTTCCGGAAATTTGCCCGATATTGAAGGTGACAATATCGTGGCTGAAGATACCAACTTTCAGTTAGCTGAATCAAATATGCAGGACTTGGATCATACTATTAATGTTGATTTGCCATTGGTAAACAATGAATTAAAAGAGAAAAGAAGTCAATTAACTTCTACACCAGCTCGTAAAGAACTCAAACGAAAACAACAACATGAAGATGTTAGTACCGCCCTTATCAGGATAGAAGAGAATAAATTAAGGATTTTGGAAAAACAACATAATAAGTCCTCCGATGAAGATGAAAGTTTTTTTGAAAACCTTCTACCACATGTACGCACACTTACGCCACAAAATAAAATGTTATTAAGAATAAAAAATGCAAGAACTCGTTTATAATTTTGCTTATGGACATCAGCAGCCAAATCAACATACGAGTACCCCAAAGGCGTCTAGCGATCAATGCAATGAATATCCGAGTAATCTGAGACCATTTACACATTTGCTCACAACTACGCAAGACTACTCCAATCCTACATCAGTGGCATCTTATCTGAGTAATTTTTCGGAAGAAACTATATAATTACATACTATATGTTCATTTTTATATTATGAAAATAATCCTGTTTTTTTCTGTTTTTTATTTATATTATGAAAATAATCTTGTTTTTTCTGCTTTTCGTTCTAAATGAATTATTAAAATAAAAAATGTGTTTTCTTACCTTAAAGTCACTGTAAGACGTTCTGTGGGATTAATCGGGTTACGATTAAAATTTGTCCAATTTTTTACCAATTTAGGTTGAATTTTTTGCAAAATATAATCAAACGTTGAAATACTCATGCGAAAATAAGATTTAAACTTTTCTGGATGCTCGCGGAGCTCCATATACAAATGATGAAATTCACCATGTATATGTCTACTTTTATTTATTTCATGAACATTGCAGCTTCTTGTGTATTTATTTTTATATTTTAGTAAATACCAAATTTTTAAAGAAGAGTTTTCTGTTAATAAAAAATCCATATCCATAATTTGCGTACTTTTTGCTCTATTCTAAACGCGTCACTATGTGTAAGACACTCTTTTATTAGCGCGACATCCTTTCGCCGCTTTGCTCTGCGCTTTCATCGCTGCTTTGCTCTCTGCTTCACTATGTTCTTAGCCTTAGACATATCTTTTAGGTAGATTACCTACATATGTTATTATGCACAAATTATACAATAACATGAGTAAAAATAAAATATGCCCTTACAACGGGCGAATACTGACCGCTTGGGAGTACATTCGGACTCACGACGGCCAAACTTGATAAAAAGATTTAAATGGCCGAGAACTGAGCTGTTCACACGGGCAAACGACGTCAAATTTGAATCAAAAAAATAATCTGCACCAAATGTATTGTTCAATGTGTTTTATGGGAACTTGATCATTTTCGATATGTACCATCGTCCTTTGGATTATTATACTTAAAGAATATCGATGCACAAGAGAAACAACCGCACCAGTTGTCGATTTGTTTTTCAGAAAGTGTGTGTTGATCTGTGATTAATAGCCTCGACACACGGCAGTCAAAAAATTACGAATATTCATCATTTATGACGAACGGTTTTAGGGAGTGACACACATTAAAATACGTCTTTATATTTTGACAGTTCTCAGATGACAAGTGGTAGTGTAGTGAAAAATGTCAGCGACGAATAAAAAAAGAAGGAATATGGCTTATTTGAGATTAATACATTATAATAATTTAATAAATAAACACATTACGGCCCGAAAGGCTTTACAGCCTGTTGTAGTAAGCAACTTCAAAACAAATTTAAATCACTTGGCAACGTATGACACTGGAACAAACATCAAAACTGAGTTTATTCCAATAATTTACCGGACTACAGATGGCTCTGTTCTGGATTTTCCTAATCGATTAACCAAAATTTTCCTAATCGGTTTTCCTAATTAATGAGGTTCAAATTCCTAATTAATGCTGAATTTTCGTCATAAATGCGTACGTGTGTCGAGGCTATTATATATTTTGGTGGGAAACTTTGTTGTCAAATGTAAAATGATTTTTGTGAGGTTGTCCTCTACTGCAAGGTAACTGAGGATGGAATTCCGCCGTCGTCTGGTCCCAAGTCCAAGGTGTGAAAGGAGTAGGGTGGTCGACCTTCCGAATTGACCAGAATCGGGAAACTGAAGAAACTAGGCAAGAAACCGCATTTTTTTAAGCGGAAACGACAGCAGCGTATCCGTTGAAGGGACGTCCGGCTCGGACCGCCAGCTAACGGATCAAAGAAGAAGAAGAACTGAGCTGTATAGTCCTTGGAAGCATTGATTTGAAGGGAAACAACATAGTCAAGAAATGTTTTTAGGATGAACGGCTAGTAAAACCCCGAAAGTGGCAGATCACAAGATGGGAGGGATACTGTACGCCATCACCTATGATGTATTGGCGTGGTCTGACTAACGTGTGGATAGTAGATTAAGGCCCCTGTGCTGAATGTCGAGTCGTGATTTGTGAAAGGTTTTTTGAGTTGAAGAAAGTGACGTTTTTACCGAATTACGATTTTCAGCATATGGCCTAGAGTGGAAATGCTAGGTGCGAGTTTAGCCCCCTATGCTGAAAGTCGCAATTCGTCTGAAACGCCACTTTCTTCAACTCAAAAAGCTTGTCACAAATCACGACTCGACATTCAGCACAGGGGCCTAATAGTAGGCATTTATATTTAATTGGGTCCGCGACTAACAAATGTTGGGTGATGTCGGGTAACTAATTGTCCTAGTTCTACAGGGGGAATTGCGCTGGAACGAGAGCGGTTTCACCCTGTTTTCTTTAGTTGTTTTTTTTGTCGATTAGTGCAAATAGAGGCCGGGGAAACGAAGGAAACATTATTGAAATAGTCTCACCCTATAACTCGGTTGTAGTTCCGATGGAGTACAAAGCTTATGTTGTTATTGTTGGACATAAGTCTTGTTGTGAATTTATGTCTGTTACTGTATTAAAGACTGGGTTTATCGTGTCTACGTTTTTTTGTGGATGGAATTCTTGTTTCAGGTTGTGACGGATAAGATTTTGTTTAGCGTGAGTACTACGTAACCAGCTGGATGAGGAAGCCGAGTTCAGGTAAGTGGTGATGCACGACGCTAGGTGGTATTCCAGAATCTTCCCACGCCCCGACTCTCCGCCGAGCTGCACTTCTCAAGAGGCTCGGGATATCGCATTGAAACGACTCGGTTTGGGGTATGGTTCCAAATTTGCGTAGTTATTAATTGAGGGTCTGACCATTCTATGTTGGCCATTCGGGCATGCAACCCGAAACCCCATTACAAGTTGCGGGGAGAGGAACAGGAGGGAATACTTATTTACTTTTGACGTAAATGCCGGCTTTAGACCAGACAACGCACTTTAGGGAGTTACTTTCTGTAAGACTTAAAATTGACCTTCTAACTGGAGGTTAGATCACCGATAAACATCCTAAGCTTCACAAAATACTTAAAACATCCGCATTTTAGGTCTCTATTCGCACTGGCCTAACTTAGAGTTTACTGTCCACCATGGAACTCAGTGATAGACCCGTAGACAGTATAGATATATGTATACTGTACTTCTACTTCTTAGAAGCAAACTTTTTTATATTTTTTTTATTTCTATATTTTCTAGTTCCTCAATTCGACCCTCTACGTTTTTGTCTTAACTTAAAATCGCAGCTGAAGTATACAGTGGTGACAGATTTCATTACAACCAAGCATTGCTCTTTAACGAATCTATTGATTACGCTAAAGCGAGACTAAAATCCCACCTGGATTCCACTCACAAAGTTGAGATCTTAATACCTCTCTAAAAAGTTGCTTAAACTATCTCGGCATTATTATGCAAACGTTTTCTCGTAATGATGGTAAATAAATTACAAATCTGCACTACTATACCAAAGGAAAAAAAACTGCATAAATGAAATTTACACAATGAGGGAGAGTTCATTCTAAATAGCTACTGTCATGCCCTGCAGACTGCACAATCGTTAATGCAATTAAATGGAACTTGAAACTGTTGCAATCATAAATTATCCAATTCGAGAACATTTTGTCGTCCCAGTTGTACATGAAGACAAACTTAGCCCAGGATAAGTACTTAACCATGTTCATAACAGAGAGCTCTGCCATTCGGCCGGCAACTGAGGCCTGCAGGTCTATGGTGTGGTGGATAGACACAATTCCTGGACTGAATCTCCGACGCAGCTAGCTGCAGCCAGCTAGAGATATACGCAAAGAGTTGTTATCCATTCACGATAATTGCGGCTTAAAGTATCTTCTATCTCTGCAGAGCCACTGAAGAAGTAATAATAATAACAATAGTTATAAATGCTTAACTTTCAGTCTTGTTTGAAAAATTCTAAGAGAATTGCAGATGAGATGAGAATGTAGCAGGAAATTGAATGGAAATACCATCTGGGAGGTAGCGATGCATTGGCCGACTGCAATGAGATCCACTTTGAATACAATCGATGCGCGGCGAGGCTTCAGGTAGAGAGTCGTACCTGTACCTGAATAAGACTGTGTATAGTCCAATTAATTAAAAATTGAAGTTAGGCATCGACAGTATAAGACAATTCTCAGCCTCTCTCTCCCTACATGTTGGAAATTCATAGAGAAATGCTTAAGTAGCAATGATTGCACATGTGCAGTCCAACTACTGCTATGACGAAAAAAAAACCATCGGCGCAGAGAATTCCTTCGAACGATAGTCGAGTCTACTCGAACGTCGTGTCCTGCCATTGTTTATATCGGAAGATTTTAATTTTCTTTAAAATTGTCGGAAATTTTATTTATTTATTTCTTTTTTTTTTGTTATTTTTATTTATGTTTATTTTCCACTTAACTTTCCAATAAACAAAGAGTTTGTACATGGTCAATACTAGGAAACGTCCTCGCAAGGAATTTTCGTTCCTGGCCGTAAAACAAAAGACTTAAGCGACGAACTCGGCTTCTTCCTTCATGACCAAACCACATTGACAGGAGCTGCTGAAGTTGAAACCTCTGAGGCCGGCTTTGATTGGGATTAGCTATCTGAGTCTCTGCTGTTCTTAGATGATTAACTGGTAGTAATTTATTGGGCTTGATACCATAAACTACATGATTTAACGATAATTGCTTGACAGATCTTCCGAGATTTGAAGGACAATGAAAGAAAGTTGAAACTTGGTGATTTTGCTAAGTGGTTAAAAGTTTGACACGTTTTAAGTCTCGTTATCGTTTCTATTGTTGTCGATTAATGGTGAATGAGTTTTCAAATAAACCAGTTATAAAAGGTTGTAAAATGGAGAACAATAGATTCTTCTATGTACAAGGAAAACAAAGCAATTTCAATTATTTTCTATTACTTGTAGCCCATCTACAAGTTGCTAAATATTAAACAGGAAAAAATAGTTTAAATACAAGTACATATGGTGAAGATGGAAGTTTTAGCTAACAATCAATCAATCTTTCGATTCACATTAAAATTATATTTTCCTTGAATATCAGGTCACAAAAATACCCAAAAAGTGTTGAGCTCGGCGAAGTTCTATTATCGATTCATTATTACCATTGGGAAACAAGACAACGGAGGAACCCAAAACTAAATGACACAATAGCATTGTGCATTCGATGACAGATATAGAAGTGTGTGTATTCAAATGCGTCCTGACGGAATATACCGTGAATGGAATGCATGCAACACAAGTGTCGGTCTACTTTCAATTATTTCTGCATTACCGCATTCGACATAGCACCCGCAACAATAACAAGCACTTATCACTTAGATTTTTGGGTTATGTGTAAAAGCCGGGTCGGAACGCAACCATGCAATTATGTGTCAGGGGAAACTCGCCGCATATCGTGGAACCGCCGAATGCAACGCATGTATACTTGAATATATTACCAGATTTAACCACAGTTAACGAAACCGACATCACAGAACTAAACCAAACTGACAGTCATCGTTGGATACCATACTCTTTTATTTGAAAGTAATATCAAGTACTTTGTCAAAGGACGCAACATCGAGTTGAACACTGATTACAAACTCATACACATACAAACATCCAAATTGTGTTGAGCTTGTTTTTTTATGTGAAAGTCTCAGCCAGGTCTAGCAGTAAGCCTCCGTCCAAAGGTGGGATGAAAGTGGGCTAGGATACGAGGAGTGTGGAGTTACCGGCTACTGTCAATGTGATGACTGAGCCTAGTAAGGGTAGCAATGGATGCTACAGGTTGATCAGGATGATCAAATTCCTTGTAGGTAGAACACTGGCATAGCGTAGAGTCAGACGACAGAGTAAGGTAGTACAGGGCAGTTTTCGGAGTCCCCAAGGCTTCGCTGTAAGCCACTTCCTTTGGATCATCATGTTTGATGAAGTACTGGCGCTTTACTCCCACTAGAAGCGGTCGCTACAGAATTCCAGATATTCGTAAGGTGATTCGAGCCCGCTGCACAGTGGGGCTATATCCGAAAAAGCTGGCCAAAAATAAAAATAAAAAGTTTCCAGTTGGGTTGGCTCAAGCGATACCCCTAAAGGCTGAAACCAAGTATAGTGTCGTCCTTTTGCCCTAATCTAGTCAGAAATCTCGGTCGTAACGCGGTCTTTGTCCAGCAGTACGGCTGAGTAACGTGTTTAAGAAACAGATGCTCGTATTTCAAACCATGTGGAATCATTTAAAAACAACAAATTGAGATGAAATAAAGTGGAATCAACTTGTAAGGGTAAGGACAATAGTAAAAAAATTTAGATACTGATTGTTAATATGAAAAATTATTATAATAGGATTTGTAACTCCAATTCTTATTTTTTTTTTGTTTTTTTTTTATGTGAAAGACTAGAGTCTCAGGAAAGGCCCCTTATACCGTCGACAATCTATTTTCTTCGTATAGAGTGCAATGTCAAAAAGCAGCTCTAGTCGGGGAGGAAGGAACTGCCACCTTCCCGCGATATTTTTAGTCCACCTTCTCCCAACCATTACTATCGCGACTTTGACATCGGGCATCAAGAAACAATTCACTGGAGTGTTTTGCCTCCTGAAACGAGTTAAATCTCATCAACCATGATGACACGGGGAAAGGCTAAGGAAGGCTATGACAGAAGGAATCAGGAATGAAGGAAGGAAAGAAGGAAAGAATAAAGAGGAAAGGGGGAAACTTATTGTAGGTGGGAAAGTGGAAAAGTCAAAGGACCGTGGGGCTAATCGGGATCTAATCGGGATGCGAACCTGGGACCTCTGGGATGGTAGCCAGACGCCTTACTCTCTAAGCTAACGAGGCCCCCTAACATAATAACCTAACTTAGCAAAACTTTAATAAAAGACGTCCATGATTGGAAGAACGCAGATGATAATAAAATTCTACACGGCAAAGAATACCACCGCAAACATTAAACAATTTTGTGATGAATGTTTGATATTTGAATAAAAAAACAAATCAAGAAGAAAGTGGCTTATTGTCACATTTAGGTCCAGCAGCACGTCCGTTTGAAATTATATCTATTGATACAATTGGAGGCTTTGGAGGATATCACGGTAAACAAAAAAATACTTACACCTTCTGGTCGATGATTTCACAAGGTATGCTTTTATTTACACATCAAGAAATCAAAACTCCAGTGATTTTATTAAACTAATAAAAAATGTGACACAAAGCTACAATATTGATATGGTATTAATGGACCAATACCCTGGCATAAATTCCAAAGAATTTGAAGAACTCCTAAAAAATTGTTGTTGTTATCATATGTTTTACAAGGTTAAACATATGGCTTAAAATGAAATTATTTGAATAATAACATGTAATAGTTACATTTTTTTTTTAAAGTAACTTGTATTAGGGCTGCACAAAAAAGTACTTCATTCAGATGTGCTAACTATTTAGCAAGATACGGGCGTATTCATTTTATGACAACAACTCATTTCCAAACCACTTTTTTAAGTGGTATCCCCAAACATATGTTCCACCTTAATTTCTCTGTATAAGTTGAAATATTATATCGATTTTGATTTACCACTACAATGTTTGATGATTGTGTGTTTGAGGTTGATGTACAAAAATACACGCCTTGGTACCAGAGCGGGTTTTTTAGTATTTATAAAAAACTGGCGGTGCATGTAACTAGGTGGTATCCCCAGGGTCTCATCACACCAAGACCTCCCCGACGAGCCAGTCCTTCTCGGCAGACCCTTGGGTACCGCCTTGGTGTTATTGTTATTTTGGAACGGTGAGTTAAATTTGTAGTTTAGTGAATGAGGGTCTGAGGTTGGCCTCTTTGGGGATCCAGCCGCAGGCGTTCATTACATCGGCCCGGAACCCGATATTGAGGTACCCATATTTTTTGTGAAGAGAGCCGTTGCCGTTCGCACCTACATGAAACACACCGTACGCTGGTGGTCCATCCCTGGATTGGCCAACTCTAAATAGTTCTAACGGTTGTAACGGAAGTCGGTGAGTAAATCAATAATTCAAAATCAGGAAAAACACTAAATGTAAACGACCATAAAATATTCAAAAACCCTGGCAGTTTTACATCAATAGCTTTAAGAAATTTTTTATAAAAAAACTATAGATGTGATTGAAAAAATAAGTTTCGTTTTTGGAGGATAAAAATAAGTTGTAGTAATTTTTTGTTGAATTAAAAAAAAGTAATAATTTCGAGAATTTGTACACGAAACCGAATTCAGGAGTAGTAGATGGTATTTTTGTCACGAACAAGAATTTTTGCAAGTTACTCGGTACAAAATAATCTGCATGTTTTCTCATCCCCTTTACACCAACACTTTAGTGAGTTACGGCAGCTCTAAGAAGAAAATGAAAGAGGCTCATTTATGTTTCTCATCGATGACGATACAGCATACAGGTCAAGGAATGGCATTTTATAACCAGACATCTAGAAGGAAAATGAGTGACAGTGTCGCCCCTCAACATTAACCCTGCATCAACCAAAACGTTCACCGTAGAGCCAGCCCCCATAGGGTAATATTCCTTCAGTAAAGAACACTAAATATGTTTTTGGAGCGATGATGGTTCCAGGAAAAATAAAGGTAATAACAGTTTTGTTATATTCTGTTTTTGTTGAATATCGAAGAACAGACGAAACCAACAAGACGGGAGGAAGACCAGCACCTTTGATTTATGTATTCCGATTGATCTCAATTAGGAGATTCGTCACAGTAACGAAAGAATCGAAGAGGAACAAGACGATGAACTAAATAAAACTTTTGTTCATTATAATTTGTTAATAATTAGTTGCCTAATTTCCATCAAATTTGTATAAACACTTATGGTGAGTTGCACCAATTAACTTTAACCGTAACAAAAGCTTGATCGGTTGTCAAATTTCCGGTTAAACAAAACGAGAGTTGCACCGTTTAACAATTTTGTTAACATGACCTATCATTTTAACGTTAACTTTAACCAAGGAAATTCGCCTGGTTAGTGTTGTTGTTAAGGCCGTGTTACAATGGGGACGCTGTCGCAGTGGTAGTCGCTGCCGCAATAGATGTCAAAATTTAAAATGTATGAAACACACTGAACACTGTTTCAATTAGCCGCTGATCTGGTTGCTGTCACGGGAGGCGTTGCTTAAAGTTGAGAACATTTGAACTTTTGGTGCGCGACACGGTACAGTTTGCATTGGTGTTTTATTCAAATTAAAATGGTGAGTTAAGAAAACGTTATTTTAAATTTGTTTTGCATAAATATGGTTATATAATGTTCTTAAAGTATATTTATTTATTCAATTAATAAATATTCAAATTATTTTTTAGGAAAATTTAAACATCGAATTGTTTATCGAAGAGATTAAAAAAAACAACATTTTATATGATTTGGGGCATCCTCTTTACAAAAATGTGAAAAGGAAACTAAAAATCTGGGCAGATATAGCTGCCAAACATAATTTAACAGGTAATAGTTTGAAAATTGTAATTTTGAATGTATGTATACAATTTTTTTAGTCGACAACTGCAAAAAAAATGGAAGCAGCTGAGGGACTGCTATTCGAGAAACTTACGAAAGAGAAGTATGTCTGGGCAAGCGGCAGAGGATCCCACCGAAAGAGATGGCTGGGCTTTTTCCTCCAACATGTCATTTTTAAGGGACATGTTGAAGCCTAGGAAGTATGCATTTTTCATATTATGAAAATTCAATTACGAATTTATAATATTTTAAGATCACTAGGAAATTATAGTTAGGACACTATGGAGGAGTCAGATGCGCCAGCATATAAGGACTTCTCTCCCCCAAGTGGGTTTTCACAGGAAATTACGACCCAAAGTTCGGACGCCTCAACAAGAAAAACTCCGAAAAAAGCAGCGGAAATGCGGGGCGAAATCCAAGAAACATTTCTTGAAACCCTGTCGGCTGCCAAGACATTTATGCAGTCCCAAACAACCCAACAGTGCCTAGATGATGAGGACGAGCTGTTCCTAAGGAGCATGCTTCTAAAACTGAAAAAATTGCCAATGCAGCAGAAAAATCATACATAGTAAAATTGTAATGTTGCAATACTTATGTGAGGTGAAAAACCAAGTTAACAAAATATAAATTAGTTCTGTTCAAGTTTGTTTATTTCATTCAAAAAATTTCTGTGTTATGTATTTCATTTATCAATTTGCAATTTGGGGTTGGAAAGGTACTTTTCCTTCATTTAAAAAATAATTTGTCAAATGAAGTCGGCTCAAAAAAGCTTCTCTTGTTGAATTGTTGCTACTAAATCTACGAACTGCAGTTAGTACGGAGTCTGTTTCTCTTCGCCACGAACCTTCCACAATTTCGTGGTTTTCATTTTCTGTATCGACATAATGATTTGGACAATATGTGGGCTCGCCATCGGAATAAACATTATCCGTAATTTTTAGATAATTATGCAACACTGTACATGCCAAAACTAGTTTTTCTGCATTACCTGGATAAAAATCCAAAAAACTTCTAAGAACACGCCAACGTGCGGCAAAAATACCAAATGTGTTCTCGATCACCCTACGGGCCCTTGACAGTCTGTAATTGAATACATCTTTGTCAATGGAAAGTAATTGCCCCGGGTATGGCCGCATCAAATTGCACCTCAGAGGAAATGCACTGTCACCTACAAAATAATGTTGGAATTCCTGCTGCATATTTGGTAATT
Source organism: Thereva unica (assembly GCA_949987705.1). Taxonomy (NCBI): domain Eukaryota; kingdom Metazoa; phylum Arthropoda; class Insecta; order Diptera; family Therevidae; genus Thereva; species Thereva unica. The sequence continues at coordinate 42,646,131 of OX465281.1, read as the reverse complement.
TTGCAGGAGGCGGCAAGCTTAATTTATTGGCAAGAAGTTTCTTTCCGAAATTAGAAGCGCCAAGTACTCCACCATCACTCTGGCTACCGAAAGCGCCAACAACAACAGCCGTAAATGTATAATTAGCATCGCATACTCCAAATAGCACAATACTATGGAATTTTTTGTAATTATAATATTTACTGCCAGAGTTAGGTGGAGCCTGAATTTGTACATGCTTGCCATCCATGCACCCCACACAATTGGGCATTTGCCATTTATTATTAAATTCTTTTGCTGCTTGCATCCAGTCTGTTTCATTAAATTCTGGCATGTAAACAGGCGACAAAACTGCCCATAAAACCTCGCAAACTTCCAGTGTGATTTTTCGTACTGTCGACAAGCCCATCTTAAAGGTCATGGCAAGGTAGCTTTTAGACACACCTTGTGAGAGATAGCTAGAAATAAAGATTAAACAAGATACATTTTTACTGCATATATTTTTACATTAATGTAAGCGCAAGCCTGCATTCTGCACTAACAGGTTCCCTAATGGATTTTTTAGACAGCTCCTCCCTGACCAAACTAAAAAGCAGATCATACTGAGAACGATTGATTCTTGTTGCTTTTAAAAATGTTTCCGGATCATTGTCTCGAATAAATTTAAAAGTTCTTGCGTAAAATCCGGATATATTTCTGGATCTGTAAAGAGGGCGAACCTACCATCTACGCTTCTTCTCCATTTCCTCAAAATAACTGTAGCAAATCATCAATAAATTAATTATAAACAGAACATTATTTACATTATTCATTTTAGCAATGCTTTTCGGTTTTAACTTTGCTATTTTACTTAAAATTCCCACAATTTCCTGATTGTGACACTTAGCAGCAACACCAATTGTAACATGGCAAGCAACCATCAAAGCGACCAAATTTGACAGAGCAACTTGTATCGCGTCTGCGACAGCGGCAGCGTCTACATTGTAACACGGCCTTTAACTTTGACAGTTGTCATAGTCCCAGACAGGGGTGCCATTTTCAATAAACTCACAAACTGTTAGACCCTGTTTAGACGGTGCGCTTCAGCGCAAGTGCTTCACGAAATTTGTGGGTGCGGGGAGGTTTCGGGGCGGTGGGAAGTGAGTCTTGATCAGAAAGGGATTCACTTGCGCTTTTTTGGCGTTTTAATTTCATTTTGTTCCATCTTCGTGTTTCATTTCACTTTCGTTTCAGCCTTCTAAGTAAAAACACGTGCGAGAAAACTTTTAAGAAACGTTATTTTGGCAATTTACAAAAACACCATATCACTTTTCTTATTTTAAAAAACGGAAATAATCTGGATATCGCAAAAATTGTTATCACACATTATAAAAATACGCCAATACTTCGTAGATAGCAAATTGTGCAAATTGTTTTTATTCCATTTGTTCCAGCTGTAAAGGGAGCGACTGGACTCAAAGCGAATAGTCTAAACAAATGTGCGCTTTGAGGCGACTCAAAGCGCGCGACAAAGCGCAACATCTAAACAGGGTCTTAAACTTATAAATACACAAAAATGTAAATTTAAATCAAAGTAGCCCTTAACGATAACTTTAACAAACGGTTGGGTGGTGCAACTCATTTTTACAAACTGGAACTTTAACAACTTTGTTATTGTTAAAGTTTATTTTAACAATAACTTTAATCAATGATTTGGTGCAACTCACCCTTAATTAATAATTTGACTAAATTGCATTAGTTACATATTGGCATAATTTAAGAAGTGTCTTTGCACATTAATATAATCATTGGTTATATTACTCTGATTACAATGGCTTGCTGTTTCAAACGTATATTATGCGAATCGCAGTTCACACCAAAAGGCACACTTGATCTTGACTAGCCCAATTAAAGCCCTTTATTGGTTAATAAATAAAAGACATTCTGTTACAATCCAAAATCGACGCTGGTACCAGGGTGGATATGAATTACTCCTGCTTCTCCATGCTTCGGGAAGGCCTGGATAATCCTGTCATTATCCTTTGGTATTACGATCTTAAACAACAATTACGGTATTTAGAAACGATAGTCAATAATTTTGCTATTCTGTTGTTGGTTACGTTTGTTTTTGAAGAAAAAATATATGAATTTTTTTGTTGTACAAGTTTACTAACATCAGAAAATTTATAAGGATGCTGGGATAATGCCGAAGCAACGGGGCGATGTATCTCAGCTCGGAATTCTGCTTTCAGATGTCCTCCTGTTCCACCTTGTTACTTCGCTACCACCTTGATGTGACGGGTGGGGGACGGTCTGAAGCGGATAAGTGGTGGTTATGCACCACTTATGTTATGTTAGGTGGTACTTCGGCGTCTCAACATTCCACGACCCCCCTCGCCCTCCCCCACCCCCTCAACGAAGAGCCAGCCCTTCTCTTGAGGCCCAAGGTATCGCCTTGATGATAGTTTCCTGATGGGATTTTTGGTTTAAATTTTTAGTTAATTGTGTGGGAGCTAAGGCTAAGGAATTATGGAGGCACAGTAAAAAGGTTGTCTGGACATTAGTTGGCTTGTTTACCGGACACTATGCTCTGAATTGCCACTTATGGAAGGTAGGGCCGAGAGCATAACTTATAAGTTTTGCCTTGAGGAGGATGTGTTCTCTAGTGAGTGCCTAGCTGTAGTAAGGAGCAGGGTCTCGTTGTTGAACAAAAAAAGCGAAAGAAATGAGAGATATTGGACGCTTAAGGCCCCCATACACGGTCAAATTGGATGTACATCGAAGTGCGGATGTACAACCAAAACTATCGATTCCCGACTAGAAATTTTTTGCTGAACATGGTCAGGACCCGATCAGGCATGCCTGATCAGGAAAGTGCAAGGCATGCAATGCAGATAACGTATCAGGACCTGATCAGGAGTGCTTGACCTGGACCTGATCAGGAATGCCTTATCAGAACCTGATCAGGAATGCCCGATCAGGATCTGATCAGGAATGCCTGACCTGGACCTGATCAGGAATGCCTGATCAGGAACTGATGTGGTTTTCCTGACCAGGACCTGACCAGGAAGTAATGGGGTTTGCCTGATCAGGAACTGTTGTGGTTTGTTTGACCAGGATTGCTTGATTTGGAATTAATTAGACTATTCTAATCAGAAATTGTGGGGTGAAAAAGAGATAATGGGTGAATTCAAAAATTCAACACTGCCAAAACACTGCACAATTCAGCAATTAGAAGTCTGTAGCTGAATTCTGCAGTGTTGCGGCACTTTGCACTTATTAAAAACACAAAATCCAATTCTTTCCACAAACGGTATTACAAACTTCAAAACAAAATTGTTTCAACAACGCAAAATCCAATATTTTCACCAAGCTGTATTAAAAAACTGAGAACCAAATATTTCCGAAAACTTTGAGTACTTTTCGATTTTCGACCTTATAAAAAAGGTAATGGTAATGATGAGGATTTCCTGATCAGGACCTGACTAGGCCCCGAGTAGGAAAACCTCATGTACTTTATTTTTTCATAAAGATGAGGATTTCCTGATCAGGACCTGACTTGTTCCCGACAAGGAAAAATCTCATACTTTATTTTTTATAAGATAGGATATCCTAATGTTATAAAAAATAAAGTATGAGATATTTCCTAGTCGGGAACAAGTCAGGTCCAGTTCATGATATATATCATGAACTGGACTTCTCTAGGTCCCGACTAGGAAAACTTCATTATCATAAGATGAGGATTGCCTGATCAGAACCCGACCAGGTCCCGACTAGGAAAACCTTATTATCATAAGATAAGGATTTCCTGATCAGGACCCGACCAGGTCCCGACTAGGAAAACCTCATTATCATAAGATGAGGATTGCCTGATCAGAACCCGACCAGGTCCCGACTAGGAAAACCTCATTATCATAAGATGAGGATTGCCTGATCAGAACCCGACCAGGTCCCGACTAGAAAAACCTCATTATCATAAGATGAGGATTGCCTGATCAGAACCCGACCAGGTCCCGACTAGGAAAACCTTATTATCATAAGATAAGGATTTCCTGATCAGGACCCGACCAGGTCCCGACTAGGAAAACCTCATTATCATAAGATGAGGATTGCCTGATCAGAACCCGACCAGGTCCCGACTAGGAAAACCTCATTATCATAAGATGAGGATTTCCTGATCAGGACCCGACTAGGTCCCGACTAGGAAAACTTGGTGTGGCATGCCTTACCATTGCCTGATCAGGACATGATATATGTTCTGGTTTTTCCTCAGCTAAATTCTAGTCGGGTTGTGGGCCGCTCGGCCGATCAAAATACATTGGGCTTATGGGTTTGATGAAAATCTGGATGTACATCCAATTTGACCGTGTATGGGGGCCTTTACGCAAATTGTAACAAATTGCATTGTATTTTTGATTTGATGATTGGGGCAGTACAACTATTGCTGTTGATACTGAAAAAGTATATTATATCGAATATGACATGAAATGCATTGTTAAGCAAAATCGTAGTGCAACAAAATGATCATGTCCTTAAAGTATGGGTGATGATCACTTTCTAAAAGCCTCCAGGCAAATTTTAGTGCTAACATAACACCCACCGAGAAATTATGTTCAGAAACAAATGCGAGAATGTGATTGTAGATATTTGTAGGGTTCTATAGAATCTACTAGAGAGGAAAAATTCTCTTTTTCTGGAAATAAACAATACAACATAAATATTCTTTGCGGCTTGGGGGAGGAAGTTCAATTGACTACTTGATACTATTTAAAAAATACTGAATATGAAAGCTCTTCTATTTTCTAAGCATTTATAAGAAAACAAAAGGCATTCAACAGAGGATTAGCATTTGATTGAACTTGAAAACCGTGTTTCGGAAATCTCTTATTTCCCGTGTGGCAATGAGTCAACTTTTTACTTTAAAAAAAATTAAAGCGTCATCAAACTATAAAAAAAATTGGAAAGCAATATTAACTCGTTCAGTGACCGTTACTTTACATTTCATTCAGTTACTCCCATTCAACTAATATCGAAATGCCCAAAAACGTCGGATTATCTTTCAAAGACATCACCCTAATCCCATTTACTGGCACTGAAATTTCTTTAGCCAACAACTAAAAAACGAATTGAATAAATGCAAAAAATTAAATAAATAAAAACCTACAAAAGCTTAACGGCTTGAGCGCGGCCAGGTAACAGGTTCCGCCTCCTCAGCCGCCAATTATAGTCAAAAACAAAAAATAACGCAAAATCCCAAAATCATCCACCCCCACCCGGGGCGAGAATCATTTGTTGATGTCGCTGTGATAAGATCACCACCGCCGAGCAGCGCAGAGTCATCCCGCGACGACCATAAACGGCAACCCCCAACCACTAAGCCGTACAGCAGCACGACGACGACGACGACGTTAGCCCAGGCACCAACCTGTCTGTCTTTGTGTGAAGCGGATTCTATTTGCGCACTAACATCGACGGCCGAAGGTGTGTGCAGAACTTAGCTTCGCCGGGCGACCATAGATGGCAATGTTGACCATATTTGGCGCTAGACGTGCGCGCAGTCGATCGCGAGTTTTTGCGCATTGCCGGCCAGCAGCGGCGCGGTGATTCGGTTCGGTAGTGGTTGGGTGGGTCGCACTGTCGTCGATTTGTCTCTGACGTAGATGCGCGTTTCACATAATTAATATTCACCAGAAAGTTGTTTACGTTCTCCACTTGGCGGTTAATTGGATGAGTGGAGACTGCGCAGTCGCGAGTTGTTAATTTTTACTGCTTATGGTAAATTTTTATTATAATTAGCACCGCGATGACAGTTAAAATTGATGGTGGGCTGCTTCAGTTGCACAGTTGCAATGCTAACTAATAATTGGGAGTTTTGATGAAGGACTTAAAACTGCAGGAGGAATTTGCGTAGTTGCTGGTGCAATTCTGACTTGATTTTAGAGAGCGACCTAAGCTCATTTTCGGATAACGAAGCATCAAAATTTATTATATTTTTAGGTGTACCATAACGTATCTTATTCAAAAGCAATCCTACTTACAATTATGAGTATAGTTTTCTAGATTTTAACATAGAGGCCCAAGGAACACAGATTAAGACATCATTTAATGAGCCGCAAAAGGTGGCCGACCAATGAATTCAGCAATCAGAAAATGGTATTTCCAAAGGACAGCGATTAATACGCGAGACAGACTAGCACTCTTAAAAATAGAATTACCCTTCTAACACAGAAAGGTCACTTCTCAGCTGGGCTGAGAAACATTTACCACTGTTCTATGGCTCAGCTAAGGCATGCAAACATATAAAAACAAATAATAAATACTAAACACTCTAACAAAGAAGCGTGCAACAACAAAGTAGGAGTGAGCACACCAAGGAGTCACATCACATTAAAGAGACTCTTTTTGAGGGCCACTTCACTTGCAAGCATGCTAAAGTCACTCATATTAATATTAACGTTAATAAGCATGCGATTAACAGGTTCGTACTTGCCATAATTAGTATTAGAAGAGTTAGTATGCAAGAGAGGTACACCCCTCAAGTTGTAATTGCTCACTCTAAATGCCGTATTACTTCGTAAGAAGCCTGAGTCCACCTTGTCATTCAGTAGCCGATGAACAAATATAACGTCAGCAACTTCACGACGCTAATGTAAGGGGCTTAAGTTGAGTAATTTAAGCCTGTTTTCATAAGGCGGAAGGATAAGTGGGTCATCCCCAGGGAGATGACTGAGTACCAAGCGGACAAACTTCCTTTGAATCGATTCGACTCTTCCAACTTGGGAAGAGTATTGAGGAGACTATACCTGGGAGGCGCATTCGAGTAAAGGCCTCACTAAGGACATGTACAAATGTTTAGTGATGAGGACCACATTTTTATAAATCCCAGGTCTGAACTCCCCTTGGAGGAAATATAATTAATGTGGGTGGAAAAATCCAACTTACTTTCAAACCTGACCCCTAGATCGATTACAGAGTTAACACGGGAGACTAAGTTGTTATGGAGAGTACAGTAATAAGTTAATGGACCACGTTTCCTGCAAAAAGTCATGACCTCACACTTACTAATATTGAGTACCAGGTTGTTGTTGGAACACCAACAATAGAATGTGTTCAGGTCAACTTAAGTCTTATACTTTTTATGTGACGGTAGAGTTTAAGGGCATCGGCGTAAATAAGGATATTACGGTTCTTTAACAAGGCAACAATGTCATCAATTGATAGAAGAAAAAGAAGAGGGCCGAGGTGACTGCCTTGCGGGACTCCAAAGGACGCTTCAATGTTTCTAGACTTGGCCGCGCGGTAGGTCCTGTCGGCCAACTACTACTGGAACCATACTACAAGGAAGGCGGAAAACCATTTTTTTCAGTTTGAGTACTATAATAAAGTGGGAGAGCTTGTCAAAAGCCTTACTGAAGTTAGTGTGAACACAGTTAGTTTGGCAGCCGGTAACAAAGCCTCGAACTGTGGGAGAAGAGAACTCAAGTAATTTAGTAATAGTAGAACGAGCTGCAAGAAAACCATGTTGATTAGTTGAAATGTCTCTTGCAGATAGGGGCGATAGCAGAATAAATAATAGGATCGAAAAGTTTTGGTATACACGATAGCTTAGTAATAGGTCTATAATTAGATATTTTGTTCTTACTACCTTTTTTATGAATAGGGACTATAAAAGAGTTATTTTATAAGGTTGGATACGGATTTAGAAGAGACAGAAGGGCTTTTGCACAGGATTTTAGAACAGGAAGTGGAATACTGTCAGGACCGGACGAGAAATCATGTGGGAGCTTATTAATATGTTTCAAGATTTCATCCCTAGTTATAGAGATTGAATAGTTTTGAGACATTTGTATTGGATTAATATGTCGCAAATTGTTTTCGACAGGTTGAAAGACGGGAGACGAGAAACATTTGAGGAAGAACAATGCGAACATGCCGCAAATCTCAGATGGATTGATACTGAAGGAGTTTTCGTGTTGCATGGTGTTAGGGTAATTATCAGTTTTTTTTCTTAGTGTTGATGAATATAAAGAATATTCTGGGATCACCGTACAGTTTATCTTTCATATTACTGAGGTATTCCTAATAGACAGTTTCGGAGAGTGCATGGAATTGGTCATAGCAATTGACAAATGCACAGAAACTCGCAGTGCCTTTCCTCTTCAGGTAGTTTATTTTTTTTTGGTGTTTGGTATGCTTCAATTCACTGTTGTACCAGAGTGGAGATGACCTAGACAACTGTAGAGGCTCAATAGGTACGCAGGATGCAAAGGTTTCGTACAAGACGGAATAAAATCTTGTTACATCGTCATCCAACTCATCCGAGGAAAGCAACCTTTTGAAATCGATCGAATAGAGCTTAGATGACAGTTCAGCAAGATTGGCTTTTTTCAAATTGAAAGCAAATGTTGACTCCCCCGGAATTAGCTTATCGTCGAAGCAGATTGGCGGATTTTGACGTCAAAATGACATAGATCCATATAAAAGATGTGGAAATAACATGGAGTCTACTTCATTCTGACGTCATAATCCGGATTAAGGGTGCTAGTCTGTCAAAGGTATAAGTAGCAAAAATGACATCCAATCGCTGTTTTTATATTAAAGGCTAAGGGCAACTCAGAACCCACTATTCGTGTAACCATCATATCATTGGTCAAGTGTTTCGCAATATTGAGTAATAAGCTTGATTCAAAAGAGATGATGAGACAAGCTAAGGGTAATAGACCAGACAGGTTAAATAAAGACTGGCGAATAATTTTAGTTATTTTGTAAAACTGCCACCCAGTCTGCGTTGAAAAACAAAAATAATGTTTTCCCTTAGTTGGTTTTTGTTATAATTTCGTTGAATTCGTGTCGGTTCATGTCTTCTTTGTAAACTTTAATTAAATTTTTTATTAATAAATTCGTTGTAAACTCCGCTAATTGTCGTCTTTGAATTTAAGCCACTTCCGCATTTAATATTTTGGTGACCCCGAAGTGATTGCCGTACGGAGAAAAAATTCTGAACTTTGACATAAATAAACAAAAAAAACCAGAATGGCGAGTTTAAAAACGCGATCAACGCGAGCATCGTTAACTCAAGCGTCAAAACCTTTGTGGACCTACGAAGAATCCTCTCTTCGAAAAACTTGAATGTAGAATATCGTTATTAGAAACGTCCTTTACACAGTTAGTTGCTATCCAGGATGAGATTGATAATAACGATGAAACTACAGATGCTGATAAAGGCCAATTAGGAGACATCGAAGACACCTATTGCGAGGTCAAAGCCAATTTATTGTCAAGCATAGCAAAACTGAAAAAGCAGAAAGCCCTTCATTCGGAGAACAAAAGAAGTAGAGAGCCTCAATCAACCATTTTGTTTGCCACCCAAAGTGCATTCTTCTATCTACCTAAAGTTCAATTGCCAATGTTTTCTGGTAATTGCGTGGAGTATACTAACTTTATCAACACTTTTCAGTTATCTTACGGAAACCGAGCTAAGAGCTTGTTTAACAGGTGAGACTCTTCAAGCAATTGCAGCATTGGAAATTACAGATATGAATTTCTCTGAAGCGATAGAACTGCTCAGCAGCAGATACGGAAATAAAACAATAATTTTTGAAACTCATGCGACAAAATTATCCAACATTCCTACCACAGCAAAAAGTAGTGCTATACTCCGAAACACTATTGATACAATTAACGTTCGTTACAGCGCTCTAAAATCTTTAGGTTCTACCAACGATATCCTAAATGCGATTCTTGTTCATTTAGTTAGATAAACAAAAATTGGATCGAGCCACATTGGTAAAGTGGGAGGAATCACTAGGATACGAAAACCTTCCCTGTTTTGTTTGGAATTTCATTTCTATTCGACCCTTTAGGGTTAATGAGCCCGTGCATAGTGTCAGCGAAGGTCCTCATGCAAAAACTTTGGTCCGAAAAACTAAGTTGGGACAAATCTATTCCTACAGACCTCCGGATCGAATGGTCAGCATATCGAAAGCAGTTAGCAGAGGTGCCTAAACTTCGAGTACCGCGGTACGTACATATATTCCAAATCCTATGCAGACTAGGCTTCGCAGACGCGTCATTAGCTGCATTTGGATGTTGTTTGTATGTATCCAAAACATTTCCATTTGCAGCATTTCTGGCCACATGGTTGGTGGACTGCGGTTCCAAAGGTAATTCAGAGCGACTATCCGTTCTGAGTGCGAGGAGCTTGTCCTTCCTGCGGATCCAAAAAATCTCCACTGGTTCACCGACGCACAGTGGCGAGATATTTGATATTTCACCCAAATTACTCTAGAGGTCGTAATTTTTAAGTTATCGACAAAAAAAAATTTTTTTTAAATGTTCATCTTGAATTTACCTATCGATCCCTCTAGCCGGATTTTGAAATTTCATTTTCGTTTTTTTTAAAATTTTTAACAAAAAGTCTAATTTTTTCAAAAAAAACACTATTTTTTCTATTCAATTTATTCTAACGGGCCGAAAATTTGAGTTTCCGTACCCAAGGTTTTTTTAAAATGTTCGTCTTTTAGTTAGCTATTAATCTGTCTAAATGAATTTTTGATATAGTTTTTGAAAACTGTTAAAATTACTGTCAAATATCAAATCATTCAGTTTGAAATTTTTTGGTAGAGGTTTACATATCGCATATTATTTTTGTAACCCTATGAGAGATTTCCTTGAATAAGACCTCAGTCTACGCAGAATACTTCCGCCTATGTGAAACGGTAAAAGTTAAGGCTTCAACCCACCAACTTCCAGAGTTATGAGTCGTCAAAGTCAAAATTTTGTTTTTTTCTTCACTAAAATTTCAACTTCAACCACCTTTTTCGCCAAAAAAAAAGTGGATAATTGATATTTTTTTATTACAAAATTGGAAAGCTTGGACAATTTCCTATGAATAATGTTCAACAACTTTTATGCTACGGCCTATAGTTTTGAAGCTATAAGCAGTTTTAATGCTAAAAATGGCTCTATTTTGTACTTTTTCAGTTCCTTACAACCTGAGGTTATGTCTAAAAGAACCAAATAAGGCCATTTTTACCATTAAAATTGAAATTTCAAAATCCGGCTAGAGGGATCGATAGGTAAATTCAAGATGAACATTTAAAAAAAAATTTTGTCAATAACTTAAAAATTACGACCTCTAGAGTAATTTAGGTGAAATATCAAATATCTCGCCACTGTGCGAGCTCAAAGATGGAACATGGTATAGGGGCTGGTGTCACAGGACTCAAATCAAGAAAAATTTCGCCGTAACCACTTATAATATTATAACCGACGGTAAAATTTACTTTAAGTACTCCACATTCCCGGAAAAATAGTGGTAGAAACAATTAATAAAATTAAAAGAAAGGTTAAAATTACAAGTAAAGTTTTTGAACGTGCTTCAGGTCCCAGCACCTCGAAATGGCCCTCAGGAAAGACTACCGAGAGCACCCGGCAATTTCATATTTTTTGGATTTACATCTTAGATCTGTTCCAGTACTTTTCCTGCAAAAATTTGTTGGGCAAAAACTTGCTTGAATGGTGGGGATAATTTTGTCAAAAATGCAGAAAGTAAAGAAGAACATAACATAAATGTCGATTTTCTATGTGTATGCCGCTTTTTAAGATACCCACATACATACAAAAAATTGTCAATTGACAACTTGCAAGAAATCGCGGGACGGAAAACTAGCTAATTCCTGCACGAGGGGAAGTGAAAATTTCGCCGCTTTTTCTTGCATTAGAAAGTAAAGAAACACAAATTGGGTGAATTCTTGCTCCCGCGGGATCCCACATTCGAGTTCTGGAACAAAGCTCTTACTAAATGTCTTCTTTCATCACATTTCGATAGATATCAGATATAGCTAGGTTAGCTCATTAGAGAGAGTATTTTATATCAGGTCATGGGTCGAGCCACAAGGGGTGCTACTTCAGAAAACTCCCTTTATTTCGGAGTTGTGGTTGTGGACCCATGGTTGAAACGGAAGGCCTATCCCCTCGTACAAATTCTCTTGGTAAAAACTTAACCACTGTATAATAAAAAAATAAATGTTTATCCCAAAGGTAGATAGAAATTGTAGTACCAAAGCCAGATCCTTTAGGTTAACCAGGTTAACTTCCTTCTCCGCCATATCGATTGAGAAAACAATTGGCTTGCACATATGTACAGACATATGAATAGTTCGATTAGAGCACTAATGCATGTGAGGAGGAAGCTGGAAAATTTAATGAGAGTACCATTTACATATTTGTCAGGGACATTGAAATCGAAAAACTTGAATGTAGAATATCGTTATTAGAAACGTCCTTTACACAGTTAGTTGCTATCCAGGATGAGATTGATAATAACGATGAAACTACAGATGCTGATAAAGGCCAATTAGGAGACATCGAAGACACCTATTGCGAGGTCAAAGCCAATTTATTGTCAAGCATAGCAAAACTGAAAAAGCAGAAAGCCCTTCATTCGGAGAACAAAAGAAGTAGAGAGCCTCAATCAACCATTTTGTTTGCCACCCAAAGTGCATTCTTCTATCTACCTAAAGTTCAATTGCCAATGTTTTCTGGTAATTGCGTGGAGTATACTAACTTTATCAACACTTTTCAGTTATCTTACGGAAACCGAGCTAAGAGCTTGTTTAACAGGTGAGACTCTTCAAGCAATTGCAGCATTGGAAATTACAGATATGAATTTCTCTGAAGCGATAGAACTGCTCAGCAGCAGATACGGAAATAAAACAATAATTTTTGAAACTCATGCGACAAAATTATCCAACATTCCTACCACAGCAAAAAGTAGTGCTATACTCCGAAACACTATTGATACAATTAACGTTCGTTACAGCGCTCTAAAATCTTTAGGTTCTACCAACGATATCCTAAATGCGATTCTTGTTCATTTAGTTAGATAAACAAAAATTGGATCGAGCCACATTGGTAAAGTGGGAGGAATCACTAGGATACGAAAACCTTCCCTGTTTTGTTTGGAATTTCATTTCTATTCGACCCTTTAGGGTTAATGAGCCCGTGCATAGTGTCAGCGAAGGTCCTCATGCAAAAACTTTGGTCCGAAAAACTAAGTTGGGACAAATCTATTCCTACAGACCTCCGGATCGAATGGTCAGCATATCGAAAGCAGTTAGCAGAGGTGCCTAAACTTCGAGTACCGCGGTACGTACATATATTCCAAATCCTATGCAGACTAGGCTTCGCAGACGCGTCATTAGCTGCATTTGGATGTTGTTTGTATGTATCCAAAACATTTCCATTTGCAGCATTTCTGGCCACATGGTTGGTGGACTGCGGTTCCAAAGGTAATTCAGAGCGACTATCCGTTCTGAGTGCGAGGAGCTTGTCCTTCCTGCGGATCCAAAAAATCTCCACTGGTTCACCGACGCACAGTGGCGAGATATTTGATATTTCACCCAAATTACTCTAGAGGTCGTAATTTTTAAGTTATCGACAAAAAAAAATTTTTTTTAAATGTTCATCTTGAATTTACCTATCGATCCCTCTAGCCGGATTTTGAAATTTCATTTTCGTTTTTTTTAAAATTTTTAACAAAAAGTCTAATTTTTTCAAAAAAAACACTATTTTTTCTATTCAATTTATTCTAACGGGCCGAAAATTTGAGTTTCCGTACCCAAGGTTTTTTTAAAATGTTCGTCTTTTAGTTAGCTATTAATCTGTCTAAATGAATTTTTGATATAGTTTTTGAAAACTGTTAAAATTACTGTCAAATATCAAATCATTCAGTTTGAAATTTTTTGGTAGAGGTTTACATATCGCATATTATTTTTGTAACCCTATGAGAGATTTCCTTGAATAAGACCTCAGTCTACGCAGAATACTTCCGCCTATGTGAAACGGTAAAAGTTAAGGCTTCAACCCACCAACTTCCAGAGTTATGAGTCGTCAAAGTCAAAATTTTGTTTTTTTCTTCACTAAAATTTCAACTTCAACCACCTTTTTCGCCAAAAAAAAAGTGGATAATTGATATTTTTTTATTACAAAATTGGAAAGCTTGGACAATTTCCTATGAATAATGTTCAACAACTTTTATGCTACGGCCTATAGTTTTGAAGCTATAAGCAGTTTTAATGCTAAAAATGGCTCTATTTTGTACTTTTTCAGTTCCTTACAACCTGAGGTTATGTCTAAAAGAACCAAATAAGGCCATTTTTACCATTAAAATTGAAATTTCAAAATCCGGCTAGAGGGATCGATAGGTAAATTCAAGATGAACATTTAAAAAAAAATTTTGTCAATAACTTAAAAATTACGACCTCTAGAGTAATTTAGGTGAAATATCAAATATCTCGCCACTGTGCGAGCTCAAAGATGGAACATGGTATAGGGGCTGGTGTCACAGGACTCAAATCAAGAAAAATTTCGCCGTAACCACTTATAATATTATAACCGACGGTAAAATTTACTTTAAGTACTCCACATTCCCGGAAAAATAGTGGTAGAAACAATTAATAAAATTAAAAGAAAGGTTAAAATTACAAGTAAAGTTTTTGAACGTGCTTCAGGTCCCAGCACCTCGAAATGGCCCTCAGGAAAGACTACCGAGAGCACCCGGCAATTTCATATTTTTTGGATTTACATCTTAGATCTGTTCCAGTACTTTTCCTGCAAAAATTTGTTGGGCAAAAACTTGCTTGAATGGTGGGGATAATTTTGTCAAAAATGCAGAAAGTAAAGAAGAACATAACATAAATGTCGATTTTCTATGTGTATGCCGCTTTTTAAGATACCCACATACATACAAAAAATTGTCAATTGACAACTTGCAAGAAATCGCGGGACGGAAAACTAGCTAATTCCTGCACGAGGGGAAGTGAAAATTTCGCCGCTTTTTCTTGCATTAGAAAGTAAAGAAACACAAATTGGGTGAATTCTTGCTCCCGCGGGATCCCACATTCGAGTTCTGGAACAAAGCTCTTACTAAATGTCTTCTTTCATCACATTTCGATAGATATCAGATATAGCTAGGTTAGCTCATTAGAGAGAGTATTTTATATCAGGTCATGGGTCGAGCCACAAGGGGTGCTACTTCAGAAAACTCCCTTTATTTCGGAGTTGTGGTTGTGGACCCATGGTTGAAACGGAAGGCCTATCCCCTCGTACAAATTCTCTTGGTAAAAACTTAACCACTGTATAATAAAAAAATAAATGTTTATCCCAAAGGTAGATAGAAATTGTAGTACCAAAGCCAGATCCTTTAGGTTAACCAGGTTAACTTCCTTCTCCGCCATATCGATTGAGAAAACAATTGGCTTGCACATATGTACAGACATATGAATAGTTCGATTAGAGCACTAATGCATGTGAGGAGGAAGCTGGAAAATTTAATGAGAGTACCATTTACATATTTGTCAGGGACATTGAGGAAAAACTCGACGAACAGGGGGCTACTCTTTGTGCTTTTAATGATGTTGTTGAAACTGGTGTTGTTGTCCTGTTGAATGACAGGACTGAATGCTTACACGAGGGCTTGGATCCTTAAGTACAGAAAAATAAATGCCAAATTGGGCTCTAATTCTGTCACAATCAATGCTCGCAAAGCTGATACAACTACAATTAGGATTTAACGCATTTTACTCAATCTCAATAAGTGCTGATGATAATCATTGTAGACAAATATGGGCACGTCATCTCTGACTTAATGCATAGGACTAGTGTCACTTAAGTAAAAAACTTAACCCAGAAGGAGACGCCAGTTGAAGTCAACGGCTGCAGCTGGTACCGTAAAAGAGAGTTCTCACATGTTCTCAAAATACTGGTTGGATTGAGAGAGGGAGAAGAGCGCTGTGCAAATAAAGAATAGTGATGTGTAGTGATTTCACCGACAAAGAGTCAGCGGTTTCCGACGATATACCCTGCAAGGAGTCGTGCGGGCCCTGCTCCCACAGAACGGGAATACGGATAGCCTAGTTGCAGTTAACGTGGATGACGCAAACATCCCAGAGGTAAAGAATGAAGAAATTGTGGAAACGGCTGGAAAAGCCGCTGGATTGGACATTATTCCGGACAGAAACGGTATATTCAAGAAGGGATTCAAAATGCGACGGCCGCTGATATGTGTAGGAGCAAATTATAAGGGTACACGAGGAAAGTAGTTACTACCTTACACACTTCCTGAGAGAGCTTGGAGTTTATAGGACATACCTTCACCGTTAAACAATTCATCGTTCTACCCAGAATACCTGGACAACAAAAAGGTGCAGCCAACACCGAAGAACATATTGAACCAGATGTTACGGTGGGAGGATGTGTAGAGAATCGAAAAGTGGTGCTGCAGGCCATCCTCCAGAAGCTTAAGGAAGACGAAGCCGAAAGAAACAGAGAAAGGCAAAGAAATTCCAGTAGAGAGTTATAGCAGCAAAATAGCTGAATCAGCCCCGTGACGGATTGACGTAAGCCTACCAAGCGGGGAAAGTAAGAGTTAGGAAGAAGTGGTACTTTTCTTAGGGTGTGTTAGAGGCCACAGTACTGAGAGACATGAGCTTCTTGGGAAGTACTCTGCATCTTCCAATGCACCTACAGACACTTACCTACCTAGCTAGTGAATAGTTTACCGAGCTTGGTCTAAGTCACTTTTGTCACAAAGGAAGAATAGACGGTTGGTCGATGATTGGTAAGCCCCTGTGTCCCTGCTCTGATAAGCACTTTTGAGGGACCCTTTTTAAGGGTCACTTTGATAACGCCCAGGACAAAGTAATGCTTCTACGTTTCGTGCCATCCTGAACTCAAACGCTAAGCAAAAGGCTAGTATTCCTTTGTGCTAGAGCTAGACCGATGTAAGATTATTAACATTTTTCTTCGGAAAAAATTCCCTATGGGGCCCACACAAGCTGATGTGGCTAGCCTTCTAAGTACCCTAGCTGCCCTCCCTTAAAAATTATAGTCGGGCTATAGTAATCCATTATTAGTAAAAAAAATGCTTAGTACCTCTCTCAATCGTCGATATCCACTAAAAACTTTATAGAAAATATCACTGGTGATTAATATGTTAACAGTGTTGACGTCTAAACTAAATCATGAAGGAAATATGGAGTATGATGTGTAATGTACACATTATTATTAAATTCCACACTTGATAGTCGCACTAGTATTTTCTTAATAGCGTCTTATACAATGTAATAAAAATAGTCCTTACTAGTAAAAATACACAATATTACTAAATAATCGCATATGCATCGTTAATTGCAATACAAAGTTGCTATATTGGAAATGCATTACAGAGAAGCATATGCGCGTGCTCGGTGATACTACCGCGCATGTTATGTGCATACTCGGTAAAACCACCGCGATTCTTCAGCAATATCAAATCAAAAAAGTCTTCTTATCTAGAATTTTAAAGAGTTCATGTCATATTAATTTATTTAAAAAAAATAACTAAATAAAGCTTTCAAAAGAAAAAGGTCAACTTTAATACATTTGTGCCTATTTCACAAAATTGCGAAAATTAAATACAAAACAATAAATTCAGGGTCTTTAAACCCGCCACAATAAAAACCGCCCACAAAATGATCTCATTTCCAGGGATGACCACTCGCCGCCTTCGCGGTTACACAGTTCCATTAATTATCAGTTTCGCCAGCAGAGACCGCCGATATCACCAACCCGATAGCATCGGTTCCAAAATCAAAAGACCGATCTCCGATTAGCGCGATCTTGGCTCCAACCACGTGAGCCTTATGTACTTAAAGCCTGAACTGCGCTACCCAATCAGAAATCGCCTCAATCATTCACGATCACCTAGGATCGTCCAAAAAAGAGAGAAAGAAATACTGCGATACTTCTGCGGATCGAGATCTACACAGCTCAGAACACGCCCACACACCTTCACTCCATCGAAACCGATCTTGTCGTAGCGAGTCTCACAATTCAGCTAAGACGACTCGAAATGATCGATGCCGGAGAGCCGCTCTTTGCCTGAAGGCGCTCAATGCTTCAAGCCTAGCTTAATCTGCACAGTCTGCAAAGTCGTTCGCCATCGGAGATTTTCCAGGCATGATCAGTGAGTTAGAAAGGGTAAGGCATAGGCTAGATCGATCAGTGATTGCTTTGTGGAAGCACTGAGACGATCGATATATCGTTCTCCGTCAGTTGGACCTCTAGCGTTTCAGTGTGCGCGTAGTGTGGTGCGGTTTGATCGTTTGATCTTTCGTCTCTTCTTCTTGATTTTTTTTTTTTTTTTTTTTTGAATAAGGAGGAAAAAACAAATTTCTTTAATTTATACAAAATCCGACACCAACCTGTGACAATTTCGCAAGTTTTTCATAATTTTCGTGGGTGTTGAAAAGGTTTTCAATTCGAGATCTGCAAGACTAATTAATTTTTATTGAATCGGAATGGAATTGCGAAACAGATGGTGACGATTTTATGCAAATTCGGTTGAGGTCCTGACTTTGAGTGCTTGAAATATTTAAGGATGTGAAATATTGTGTAAATTTGTGAATTATAATTATTTATAAAAATGTAAGTAATACTAGTTTGCTATATTTTACAATTACTTATTATATTCTTGTGATTTTGTTTTTGTGTTTGTACATTTTATTGGAATTATTTTAATATGAAAATTCATTGAAAAATTTTAGTGACTTTTTTGCTTAACATTTAATTTAGTAATTCAGGACCTTAAATTTGATTAGCTTATAACTAATGGTACCATTACTACCCTAAAACTTTATTTCTAAACTGAAACTGCTTAAAACCATCCAATGACAATACAGTCTAAACTGAGGCCTGCTCTCTCTCTATGACTTCTCTAGATTTGGAGATCCTTGTAGCATGTCTCCTGTTTCGAATATTGAGCTTTGCTTCTATGTCAGCCGTCTCAGAGTCGATCAATCTCCCTTGTCTGCCTACTGGTCGATTTTTCGAAATTTTTGCTAGTAGGAGCCGTTTGGGATACCATTGCCGTCCATCCTGATTACGTGGCAGGCAATTCCTAGTCTATTCATTTTTATAAAGGTTGCGAGTTATAGGTCGTCAAAAACTTCTTACAACTCGCTGTTGTATCTGCTTCGCCATATTCCATCCTCTCTTGTGGGGAACATTATACATCAAAGAAATTTTCTCTCAAACCTGCTGAGTCGTTCTTCTAGTTCCTGGGTCATATTCCAAGTCTAGCTACTATCTGGGCTGTACTGATAGTATTATTGTTTTGTAGAATGAGCAAATCTTGAGTGCTGTATTTATTTAGGCAGTAGTACTCGTCTAATTAGCTCTTCCCATTCTTCCTTTTATTGTATAATTGGTTCGACTTCTACTCTCTAAAAACGAACCAGTAGTGGCTGGATGCATTGCTTAGTCAACTAATAGAAAATCAGTGAAATTTCGCTAGGTGAATTAGTGAAATTCACGTTAAAAATAGAAGAAAATCAGTTTTTAGAAAGAATTTCAATCAGTAAACAAACTCTGACAGAGACTGGTTTTCCAGTGAAATTATTGTCAGATGTGGAAATATGGGGGCCAAGAAATAAGGAACGGATTACACAAGCTTAAAGAATCGATCTGATGTCAGAAAAAGATCCCACTTGAATGGACGGAAGGTGTGATATGCCCCTGCATAAGATCATGTGAGAACTATAAGGGTATAACTCTCCTCAACTCAGCGTATAAAATACTGTCCACTATTTTGTACAAAAAACTTATACCTATCGCACAAAGCATAAGGCTGGTCGTCCACTGGAAGCGTATTCGAGCGGCTTCGCGCTACGGCCATACATATGAGCGGCTACAAGCGACACATTTGTATGGCCGAAGCGCGAAGCCGCTTGAATACGCTTCCAGTGGACGACCAGCCTAATAGAGAGGTTATCAATATGGCTTTCGTCCAGGTAGATAGATACACTGCAACCCATATTTCCACTTTAAGAAGAGTTCTGAAAAAATCATGGCAATTCAACATCAATATTCACGTACTGCTTCAAGCGTGAGGAGTTATTTAAAATTATTGAGTGCTTCCGATTTCTAAAACACCTAATCGAAGTAACAAACAAAGGCTGCAATCGAAGTAGTACGATGCAGAGTAAGAGTTGAACGAGACCTCTCAGAAAGTTTCACATCACCGAGAGGCCTGTGAGAAAGTGGCGCGCTGTCATGTCTCCTATTTAACATAGTGTTGGAGAAGGTGGTAAGAGACGTTAGGGTAGAAACGACGGGGTCCATCTTTAACAAGTCAATACTGACAGTGGCTTATGCTGATGACGACGCTGTAAAAGGTAGGTCTTTTGCGAGTGTGAAAGAAGCCTGTGGAACGGGGAAGGGTTAGGGAAAGCTATGACAGGAGAAATCACGAATGTAAAGAGGGAAGAAGAAAGAAGGAAAGTTATGTAGGCTGGGAAAGTGGAAAAAGCGAAGGACCGTGGTGCTGCCGGGATTCGAACCCGGGACTTCTTGGGTGGCAGCCAGACGCCTTACTCCCTTACGCAATCAAAGCCAAAGAAATCACCTATAGAGAGTACAGGCATTCCCTGAGCGAATCATTTCAACTCGAGTACATCAGGTTGAGAAACGCCTGCAAAACCACCATCAGGCAAATCAAAGCATTCTTCGATGAAAGATTAAGCGGTAAGCTCATTAACACCACTCTTGGCAGTAAAAACTTCCGGTCCTTGGTAATCTTCATTAGGAAAACTTTCATCATATTGTCGACTCCTTCTTTCATTCACGTTGGGAAGGTGCTAACAGAAAACAAATCCAAGGCCGGCTTACTCGCATGTCTGTTTGCCTCAAATTCTTCCTTGCCCGATACTGCTTTGCAACCCCCCATTGTAGAGAGTTCTTCTCACTCAATGGGTAGAGAGTTCTTCTCACTCTATGGTTCTTAAAAAATTTGCCTCACCTTTGGCTAAATCTCTGCGCAAACTCTATGTTCTTTCATACTTATCCGGAGTTTTCCCTGACTCCTCGAAACTGGCCCATGTTCAGCCTATATCGAAAGAAGGTGGCTCCAGCAACCACTCTAACTACCGCCCAATAGCAATCACTTCTATTGTTTCCAAAATCATGGAAACCACAATAAACAGAAAGCTTATGGAATATCTTGAAAGCAACCAAATATTGGACGACAAGCAGTACGGCTTTAGATCTAAAAGATCTACTGGCGACCTCCTTGTATGCCTAACTGAGCACCTCTACCAAAGCATTCATCGTTTTGGTGAATCCGGCCTGGTTGCTCTCGATATCTCCAAGGCCTTTGATATAGTATGGCACCCCGCTCTATTGAGTGAACTGCAAGCTATTGGTATTGACTGTTCTTCTAAAGAATTGGATTGAGTTTCCTTTCTGACCGTTCAGTTAAGGTAGTATTGGACAGCGTCGAACTAATCCCCACACCATATCTGCAGGCGTTCCCCAGGGCTCAATTCTATCACCAGCTCCACCAGCAAGGTTCATCGCTATCTCCTCATGCACCTCCCAGACTCCCTTTACTCTATCTTATCCTCTCTCTATCACTCGAGCTAAGCGTGCTACCAGACATCTGACCTTGACGTGTACGTCATGACGGACTCGTAGTACAAACGGTGACACCTGAGCTTAGACTTACACATATGTAAAAAAAAAATAACTTTAAAACCGAAGAGTTTGTAATCCTTTACAACATTATTTTAGTCAGATTGGATTTCGAAAAAAAAAAAAAATAACTGAAAGCACGGTCCGGTCTGGGGTTTAAACCCGCAAAGCTTACTTCGGTAGACTTTTGCCTAGACGGTAGCCTAGGTAGTTTTTAGGAATTTAGCAACATTTTATTTTGTTCGCTGCCTTTTGAATTATGTACTTCCATATTTTCAAGGTGTGCAAATTTTATCAGTTTTTAATGCCTAACTAAAAAACTCCTTTATCGGAATTTTAAAAAAAGTAACGTAAATCAGGTTTTCTCACATATTTCGTAAGTTATCGACTTTACGTTAATTTTGATTTTTCGTGAGATTAATCTGCATAAAAAAAGTCCTATACAAAATTTAGGTAGAACCAATACTTTTCAAAATATAGGGCTTAGAAAATTTTGGCATTGCGCTGAATTCGTTTTCGGGTGACCTTTCAACTAGAAAGCAAGGCGTGTTTTATACATAGTGTCCTCTACTAGTTATTATTTGCCTTCGATTACTACTTCTTCGTCATTCTCTATTTATTCCACTTCAATACTTTCATCGTCAGTGAATAAGAAGCATTCACTTTTTTCAAGCCACTGACAGGGATCGGCGTTTCGATGGCGCCAGTGTGAGCTATATCGCTCTCTGCGTCTCCAAAATCATACACGCAGGAGTAAGATGGTTCATTCTAACAAATCGATCAAGCCTAGGCAGAACAGATGGTTTAATGGGGAATGTATGAACGCAATTTAAGGTAAGGAAGGCACCTATAGAGTGTAGAGATGTTCCCCAAATGAGTTACCTCGGTTGGAGTATATCAAGTTGAGAAACACCTGTTGTCATAGTAAGTGCAGGCAGCAAAAACTTCTGTTCGCTGGTAGCTTCAATTCATATGGCAATCCTACTTTTCTGCATTAATAATAATTGGTGCCACCAACATTTTGTGCAATTGCAGAAAATAGAACTGAGAAGTTCATCCAGTGCAGGAGCAATCAGAGTAGTTGTTAGGTCTAATAAATTATTGTTTTGCTGAGGGTCTAAATCTAAGCGAGCGTCGATCGTTTATTTTTCAGATCTTGTTTTGCATTGGCTAGTTCGCCTCAAATTTTGCACAAGATAGAAACATCGAAAGATTTTGATCTCTTTTTATGCTTTTATACTAATTTTCACGTTTTATACGAACTCTTTCGAACGTATGATGACGTGGTATTACTTGGCTAATGGCTTACCGATCGCTAGTACAAAGTTTGCCCAATTTAGCTTTGAATTAAAAAATGATAATTTTCTTGGACCTTTGTTACAAAAAATCAGAAGATATTGTGTTAGTTTAGGGGTCGCCCGTTAATTACGAGATGCGTTTAGAGCGAGTGGGGGGGGGGGTAGAAGGTCGAGCCAAATTTCTCGACATCTCACCAAGGAGGCAGGGGTGGTCGAAAAATCGCCTTAAGTGAATTATGGACGACCCCTTTTATAGAACCGGACAAATGATGTTTTCAACCGTAATCAATGAAATAATCAAAGCCTGTCTGAACAGAATTAGCAGCTGACTAGCAGATTGTATGTTTTACAGTCCATCGAGGCAAACCTGAACTGAACGAAAATCTCTGCCTTAGACCTTCCCACAGGGCGGATGGATTCACGCTCACTCTATATTCCAGAGTGAAATTTCTGATTAAAATCCTGCACCAAAAAATCAAATAGAACTCGAAAATCAAAGGAAGGATAAAAAGGCTTGCAAAACCTCTAAAAAACAAGATATAAGGTCTTAAGCCATTTTTTAAATCGTTCACAAGGTAATGTAAACCATTCTTTTTGAATATTCTGGCTTTAATAAGATTTCTCATCCTCTTTAGATTCAAACCCTTTTCCATATATTCTAGGATTTCGAATTATCATCAATCGATGATTTTTCCTTCGTCCTCCAAAACAGCAAAAAACCAGCTTCTGCGTTATTTCGAAAAAAAAAAATATAGAGCATGTTCGGCCACGATGAGTTCTGCTTAAAACGGAACTAAAATTTCAACTAAAAAGCGATACAAAAACCCCATTCCAAGTTTCTTACTCCATACTGGAAAATATGATCTCAAAAAAAAACTGAAGACTCCCGCTAAGGAAAATGATTTCCCACGTTAAGACTTCTTTTAACGAAGAATAAGCCGAGCATCTACGTCCATCGATTCCGGGAATCGCTTTGTCTTCGCGAACCGTCGATCAGGCCTAGACCAGTTGAGACTTGGTCCGCAGATGAGATCGGACAGAAGAAATTTGTAGAAATGCGCGGAGGAATCATCGCAGGAATTCGATCCGCACACCACACGATGCGCAGACGGGCCGCACTAGTCCGCCTGTCTCCAGCAGCCTGGTTGTAAATAATTGGAAAAATTCGCAGAATGAAAATTGTCACCAGAAGCTCCGCCATAGATTTGCTGCCATCTCGCACAGCGTGGAAACGGGGCTCCGCTGCGGTGCACTATGTGCGAATGCGTACAGTCTGGAGTCCTACATGAATTATTAATTACGATCGGGTCTGGGAGGCACTGTGGGATCCGCTGGGGATCTTCTTGTTCGTTATTTTACCGTTTTTTCCGCGGCTAGCTGGCACGTTCAACGTTAATAGTTGTCGGTGTAAATCGATTATCGGCTGAAAATCTGGGGGCCTTTGAGGGCCCTCGGCTGATCCTCATTTCGCATTCAGAAAACGACAATTGTTTCGCTCGGGTCTATCTGGACTGTGTGCGGCTCCGCGCGATCGGAAGTTATAACGTTTCCGGGTTTTTTTATTCCGCGCCTGAAGTCGTGACAGCTGCGTTATGCACGTATTTTTCGGTGGTTAGGGGGCATCCAGCTTTGAGGTGACTTTTTGAATGTTAAGCTAGAATTTAAATAGGAGTAATCGCTTCTCACCATAGCAGAAGGGCCTCTTCCACTACACTCTGAACTCACGTCGGCGATTCTTTTGTGTTATTTTCATATTTAAGGCAAAAGCCGAACCAGGTATATCATTTTCTCATCTTTCTTGTTCATTTTACTTGTACCAGAGCACAATATGATCGTAAACGCGATCACCACGATCAATGCTTTGAAGCTTCAAAAGAACACTGTCGATCAGTGAGTTTTACAAAAGGTTGGAATTATTGCAATATGGTGCTAGTTTGGATTGTTGCAAAGTTAATAACAGCATTCGGCTAGCCTTAGGTAAATGACAAATGATACAGAAAAAAACATAACTAAAGTGCAGATGATTATAGAAAACCTAGGTAGATACATATATCTCCCTCTAGTACGAACGTCTATTTAGCACTTTTACTCGCGGTTTCAATTCCACAGCTCTTGCACCTCCGGTTTGGTGATTGTCCAATGTTTAAAACAATCCTGTTTAGTTAAGAAAACTTGTCAGAGGCTTGACTCCTAGTCCAGAGATCTCTAAGTTTTCCAAAACGTAGTTTCCTGCACATGCGCTGCCTGGCTGTGGGTAGAGCGTTCTTCTCTACACCGCTACGGTAACAAAACTAGCCAGTTTGGGAGCGTGACCTATTTTTCCCGTGCTTTTCCCTTTCTAGCGATATACCTTCATGCTGTGTTTGGGAGGGCCCATTGTTCTTCCTTTAATGTAAGTAGACCTAGTCGTCCTAGATTTAAAGCAGGTCTTCATTGCACTTCACCTTTGGCTGGTTAAAAACAGGTGGTAGTGAAAAATAGGTTTTTGATCCCACTTATTATGCTGCTAACAGCAGTTAATATTTCGGAACTCCTACAACTACACGGAGCTCAACCGTAAGATCTATAGTGAGTCTGATCTAGTTGCTTTAGATATCTCCAATGCTTTTGACAGATGTGTGAAATCGTGCTGTGTTAACTAAACACCAAGCTATTTGTGTAGACTATGCTCTAAAGAACTGGATTGAGAACTTCCTTTTTGACTCTTCAATCAAGGTAATATCTGATGGTATCGAATCTAAACCCGAACACATCTTTTTTTCTTATATTTTTTTTCTTGTGCGAGGTACTCGGTCCAAAGGTACTGCGGCCATTAATTTGGCCTATTGCACTACACACTATACCTCATCTTGTTAAGCTAGGCCACTTGAACAAGTTCAGTAGTCTGCCTAGTGGCTTGTCGCTTCGACTTGAATGCTCGACCAGGGACTCCGCGAACAAAGAAAACCTGCTCCTCCGCAATAGGGCATTCAGAGAGAACATAATGAGCAGACTCATCCCGCTCCAGGCAAAGCCTGCAAGTGGGATCCTCCTCCTTTCCTATCCTCGATAAGCAGTAATTCAGGGTGCCAAGTGTCCTGACATCATTTTTTACTGCGCAGTAACATTTCCTTGACCGTGTTAGGAGAGGAAGGAACCGTCTAGAGTAGAGTTTGCCAGTACAGGCTCGAACCTGCAGCGTTCAGTATGTTTCATCAAAGCCCAAACAGCTAAGGCCCTTTGCAACAAGCTGGTGGATGCTCCGATAGCCGGCTCTGGACAGATGAATGCAATGTCAAAACCCTGCTTAGCTAAGGCATCCCCTTTTTCATTTGTTTTGAAGCCCCGATGACCTGGAACCTAAATGAGGGAAACTTGATTGAGAACGCTCAGCTCACTAAGAGCAGACTGGCAGTTCCAAACAAATTTAGACTTGGTCATACGGGACCCTATTGCCCGCTTGGCTATCAGAGAAGGCAAAACTCCGTTTACTTTTATAGGCAATGGTTCAAGTACGAACGCCATAAGTGAAAAAGACCTTTTGTGAGGCAATAGAAGGTTTTTCGAACATCACAAGACTTAAAAAGGTTCGTTCTCTCTAAAAGCGCAATGTGACAAGATCTGCTGCAACGAGCATACGGTACATCTACCACAAGAAGTCAGGAGTCATTGAAACTCCTGTTCGATACAAACTTTCCTGCTTCGGCATCTCTTGCTGCATCAGAAACCGATTTTGGGAACCCAACAGAGGCACGACGACGGTCTGAGAAGCAGGGATTTATACATATGCGACATAGAAGGCTTCAAGCCTTATAAAATTCTGGATTTATCCTATTTAGAGTTTCACGAGAGCGAGACAAGACAACAGTCGGCCGCGGTCTCGATCTCGCTGCGCAAGAGTGAGACCACTGTTGTCTTGTCTCGCATCCCAGTGCAACAGTGATATTATAGTGTTGTGTCGCGATAGTATCGCGTTACTCTCGCGAGAGTCAGTGTTGCACTCTCGACCTCCTCCACCATCCGTTTTTTCCCTGCGGAGAATTTAAATGTATGGGAAAACTCCTTCGCAGGCGGCTGCCGCCACGACCTCTGCGACAATCTGTTTTTGCCTTTAAGGGGGTAAAATTAAGAAGATGCCAAAAAATTAAATGAAAAAAAATTTAACATAAAATTAACATTTAAGAGATTTTTATTCCTTCCTAATTAGTGTTCACTCTGGACGACATACCCTTGTCAAGAGAATCCACTCAGAGTGTTCACTTAGTTTTTATTCACACCACCCATTGTCTCCGCGAGAGTAGTGTGACTAGATTAGGGACGCTTCTCTCTATGAGACAATGGGGTGTTTAGAAGGGTGCACTCGGGCTCTCGCCGGAGTGTTGGGGATTTACCGGCAACTTTAAACTCTGGAAGACTGGGGTTGTCCAGCTCATAAATATATTACCGACGAAAACATAAAACTCTACTTTCTATAGAATCGGGAAATCCCTCAACGATCCGGGAAAAAAATTAACCGACTGGGAAATCCCGCGAGATCGAGCGAGAGCGCGACAGTCTCGCATTCGATAGTGTTGTCTCGGCGAGACTGGGAATTTTTTACTGTCGCGCTACTCTTGTCATGGGGCAGAAGCTGTTGTCTCGCATCTGACAGTGCGAGAGTTGCAACACTAGTGTTGCATCTCGTGAAACTCTAATCCTATTGGAATTCAGGAAGTCAGTGACCTAATTGTGGAC
The DNA here is from genome assembly GCA_949987705.1 of Thereva unica. Taxonomy (NCBI): domain Eukaryota; kingdom Metazoa; phylum Arthropoda; class Insecta; order Diptera; family Therevidae; genus Thereva; species Thereva unica. Next base: position 42,618,652 of record OX465281.1, on the reverse strand, counting down.
TTTCTTGCAACCATCTATAGGAATTCCTTTAGTCCAAAGTTCTGAAGGCTAGCGAAGGAAGCTTTCATTCCGAAAGCAGGTAAAATCTTCTACCGGAATCCAAAGGACTTGTGACCTTATATGTCTAACATTCTTTCTCCTCCAGATCCTCCAAAGACTTATGGAGATTCATATTAAGCAAAACATTGATAGAAAATTGCAGCAGTAAAGTAAATCGATAGACTCTACTCTCCCTGGTAACAGTCACTGAAAAATCCCTTGAATTCAAGGCGTTTGTTGGTTATTGAAGGTGTCTTCAACAATGTTGAATCTACTACGGCCACGGGGGCACTCTTGGGTCTAGGTGTTGACGGATGCTCCACTTCCTTTATTGATCAGATACTGAAGTTCAGAGCAATAAAGTCTGGTCTAGGGGCTTCGGAAGAAGTCAAACGAGTTGGAAGAGGCACACCGCAGGGATGGGTGCTACCGCCACTCCTTTGAAATATAGCAGTCAACGAAGTTTTGATATCCCTGTGTCTGAGCCACCGTAGGGCAGGCCTATGCTGATGATATGGTTGTGGTGGTAACAGGCAAGTAAATCTCAACATTAAGCGATATAATTTGTGTTCATTGGACTACTACAGAAGGTCTAGACGTTAACCCAGCTAAGACTGAAGTGGTGCTCTTTACAAGGAAGCATAGACCTCCCGATTTTCCTTGTCTAAGACAGCAATGAAAGATAGCAACTTAAGGAGAATGCGAAGAGTCTTATACTGGATATGAAACTAAATAAGGTCATATCAATAGAAGGGAATACCCTTAGCCACCATATAAACTGGCTGTGCGAAAAGTCAGCTTGGTTCGAGCCGGGCTAAAATGGACCACAGCCACTTTGTGCCGCTCTTTTGACGAAATATTGCGGATTTTGCACGCAAAGCATTCAAAATCTCTTGTACAGCTGAACAAAAAAGTTATAGCTTACGTAATGAAGGTGTTGGCTGGACCCTGTCCTTTTGGTCCGCACGTCGAAAAACTGGGACTTTCCTACAATGACTTATGTAGAAGTTGTGGCAATGAAGATGAGGAAAAAATTGTGTCTCTGTGAAAATGTTCTCTGACCCTCATTGGCGCACCTTTCCTTAACAACCTTAACCTTGCGGGCCTCGGTAGTCTAGGGTAAGGCGCCCGACTACTATCCCCAGAGGTCCCGGGTTCGATTCCCGGCGGTGCCACGGTCCTAGCCTTTCCCAATTTTCCACCTACATAACTTTCCTTCTTTCTTCTTCCCTCTTTGCATTCCTGATTCCTTCTGTCATAGCCTTCACTAGTTCTTCCCCGCTCCACCAAGCGCATGCCATCGGTTGGTTGATGAGATTCAACTCGTTTCAGGAGGCATAACACTCCAGCGAGTTGTTCTCGATGCCTCGATGTCAGAGTCGCGTAATGGTTGGGAGTAGGTGAAATAAAAAAAAAATACCGCAGCTAGGTTGTGACAGTTCTCTTTACTTCTCTCTCTATCTTCCGACTAGAGCTGCTGTTCGACATTTCAAAAAATAAAAATTCGACAGTACAAAGGTCTAAGTCTCTAGTGTGTCACATAAAAAAAAAAATTGTGTCTGCTGCAAAAAACCAATGTTCGTCATCTCTGTCGCTTTATTAAAAACTTCAAATGGCTTGAAATGGCCTGTAACATTTGCTCAATCACTAAAATGGCATTCCAATGGGCCCAATGAACTAGTGGGGGGCAACCATTTCAACTAACCTAACCAAACAGATAATAAAGACAGAAGTTTGAGCGAAGAAATGAAAACCCTCCTTTATTTTACCGGTGTCCGAATATTTTTCACGCGAAGTAGAATAATGTGTCGGGCAAAGTGTAGCCAGGACCGTGGGTTTGGGATTGCGAACCTACCCACTCTCGATAAGCTTGGTTTTCTCAAGCAAGTGAGCCTTGTTGATTTCCGGATCATGGCGCTGGGCTGCCTTATATCGAAGTAGAAAGAATGCGGCTCATGTTGCCCTAAACTAAAACGAATGGAAAATTACATGGACAGAGGCCCCCATTTGCAGGCGCCGCCTTGAGAAGAATGTCTGCCCGTATCGTGTTTTGTACTGTCACTGTCATTTATCCATAGTATCTAGTACTACTCGTTTCTGAGTAAAAATGAACATGATCAATCATAGCAGTCTATAGTCATACTATAAACCAGCCAGTGTATAACAAATAGTAATCACAATTTTTCTTGTGGCATCAAATATGTAAATACATAAACCGGTAAATGAAAATTTATGAAAATTAAATATGAAAATAAAAATCCACCAAACGAACTGTGATCTCGATAAAATCGTCGGCGAGCCTTTGACGCATGCGTAATTTATGTAAAATTTATAGTGCCATAATTGCAGGTTGATTACACTCCTGTTGACACATTTGCTAACCGGTGGTGATTTTTTCTTATCCTCAAACAATTAGTGCGTAGCCTGGCCGCGCTTAAATCACCCAGAAACGTGTAAAATAATAACAGGATCTGAGTTGAATTAAATTTACTACATTCAAGCATGCGCCGTACTAAAGCTGGTATATTTGTGGCTTGTTCGTACATATATGTATGTTTGTATATCGGCATTTGGCTACTAAATGGGCACGTGCCAGCGATACGTTACGCCAAAATATAAGACGACAGCTGATTTGCGGTTAATCCAAATAGATCTGATCCATTTTCATTTGCCCAACAGATCGAGATCGTTCGGCTGCGCTAATCGGCTGTGGCTTCTTTTTCACATAGCCTAATCGCAGTCGACGCAGGAACTCATGAGCTCTTAAATCATTGATCCACTGGGCGATAACATAGCATCGAGTCAAAATATTTAACCGCGCCATCAATTTATAACATGATCCAGTACTGTGTAGCCGTGCCCTCAGCCAGACCGGCTCCTCGGCTGGGGAGCAAATGGCAGCCAATTCACCCAATTACTTAATTTCACCTCATTTAATCGCTTCGCGTTTTATACGCTCAATTAAGCTGGCCACCGACACATTAATTAACAGAGCAGTTACAAAAAAAAACGAGAAAAACAATATATAAGATAAATTCTCCCGCTTGGAGCTACCGAGCCCTCCGCATGTCCCAAGATGGAGATCGATTCTTTAACGAAGTGTAAATATATGTCTTAGAAATCTTGGAAAGATGTATTTCAACTCGTACGGAGAAGAGCTGCGCGCGCAACTTAATTCACGTTAGTTAATAAGCGCGTTCCTGATATGCTAATTGCTAGCTGGCCTAAGCAGATAGCCTGAAAGCGCACAGTTGCTGCTGTCAGCTCTGCAAGGAAAAGTGTTTTGCATGAGGAGCAGAGATTAGTGAATTATTGCAATAACGACTGTCGCCGATGACCTCAAGGTGTCAGCAGTGGTGATAGGAAAATAATTACGGTATTTTTACCGACGCAATTTAACGCGCGTATTCGCAGATTAATGAAGATGCTTTTTTGTATTTGGATGAAGTCTGGCTGATAAAGTGAAGGCTTCATTTGCATTTTATGGACTCATGCAACAATTTACATTTTAGAGAGATGTTGAACATGCTTGCTTATAGCAGGCATTGAAACAGTAGGCCTATGCTCTTTTACATATTAATAATAGATTTCCATATGTGGTGAGATAACAATAAGAAATAGACACAGATGTTTTGGATAGATACATAGCATTGTTAGATATTCGACTAAATGCAATCTTAGACACGCGTAATATTCTTCTGTTTTTGTAGACATTGATTGCAACGTTTTTAATGTAAATTGGCTATATTACTCAGATAGACTATGTTTCTAGCACAGACGTTGGGTTCTTTGCAGACACTAATAATTTACCTACATCGTTGCAGGAAAAGGATACTATCTCTTTGACCCTTCTCTTGCTTCCGATCCAACACGATACTACGACGGTGATGGTTTATTTCAAGAGAAGCTGAACCACTACCTATTCAGAGCTGATTCTCAAGCGTGCATTCGTCGTTCTTCAAGTCTATACCGCCAAGGTAGAATAAATTGCTTAATGGCGGACTGTGCAACCGCTTATAGAGCAGATGGACGTTCTCCGAATGCGTTGAGAGTACATTAAATGGCGAAACTCTTCCGAGCAAAAATAATTTAGTTCGATAATTTTCTTAAAAGCATGCACGCGTTCGCCCCTAGCACTTATAGAGAGCAAAGTAATTAAGTACTAAGTAGGAAGACTAACGGTACTAATAATCCACTACCAACCACTAACACAAATAATCCAGGTCTACCTACAGAACGTAATACCTTCCTTGAACTGTTTACAAATTTCCATGAACAATTCCAAATTGCCCCTCAGCAAGTTAGCAAGAACCTTTCTGCATATCAAAGCAAAGCATAGCTGGGAGTTAAAGAAGTCGGGATGATCAAATAGATATTATCCTCCTTAACTAGCTTCCCCCGAAATTCTAACCATCTCTAAGCCCGCCATTCTAAGCTAACATCTTCTGATAACTTAAGACTCTTCTATCATAACTGCAGTGGGATGAGAGGTAAACTGAAGGATCTTTTTATCGACTCCAATCAACTTCAATGTACTAGTGTTAAGGGGGACATGGTTGAATGACTCCTTCCTTAACGAGGAGCTCTTGGTTGGTAGCTGGTCAATTCATAGATGCGATAGAGACTGTATAGCTACCGGGTTTTCAAGAGGAGGCGATGTCCTCATAGCTTTTCTCAAGAGAGAATTCAGAAATTGCGGTCCTTATAGACAATATATCTCTATCGTATGAAGATATAATGACTGGTCTAATAAATCTGGATGTCAGGTCAAGGTCCGGAAGGTCTACCTGCAAATTTTTTGCAGAGCCAAGCCCAACTCATTTTTTCCCTTTTCACCTAATTTTTAACAAGTCCCTATCTGCCGGTAAATTTCCTTCCGTACGGAAGAAATCCTACCTCACACCAATCTTTAAATCAACTGATAAACATGCGGTGGGCAACTATATGGGCATTGATATCCTATCTGCTATCCCTAAACTATTTGAAAAACTTATCTATGACAAGATTGCCCGTCTAATTGTTCCGAACCTAAACGATCAGCAACTTGGTTTCAGAAAAGGTCGTTCCATCACATCCGGCCTTATGATACTGACCTCCGAACTGCTATGCGGTATGCAACAAGGTCACCAGTTTGACGCTGTTTACACTCATAAGATCGAGTAAACCACCACATTTTATTAATGAGACATTATTAAGATTTGAGATATCCGGCCCCCTTTTGGATTCGATAACATCATATCTTAATGGGAGAACTGCAGGGTTTATTTTCAAAAGAAATCAATGCAACCTCAGATGTACCGCAGGGCAGCCACCTTGGGCCACTTCTATTCGACATATTCATAAAATGGCATTCCGCACTTCTTTTACGTCGACGATTTAAAAATTTATAGTGCTATAAAGTCTCAAACGAACGTATCCTTTTTACAGTCGAAAACTTTTATTATCTTAATGACAATGTCTTCGATCGTGTCAATGGGGTGGCATACACGGATCATAACGTCAAGACTAAAAAACCGGTTTCCTGGACAGAGGGTCAAAAGGAAGAGAGAAAGTTGTTGCAACTTTTTGAACAGAAATTTTTGGCGTGAAAATTAACACATGCACAAATGTTTCTTCTTATCTTCTTCTTCTTTGGGTCTGATATTGACATATCTCTTTATTATTCGCGTTCGGGTTGTGTACACATAGATATTCCGTGTAGGGATAATAAAGTTACTCTCGGTAAAATAAATACCCATGTACGCCGAGAGTATCATAAAAAATCCGTTTTTTGGTGTTGATATTACGATCCGTGTATGCCAGCCCAATCACATTTGTTGATTTACGCATTGTCCTCGACAGCAAGTTAAACTTTAACTTACCCTATGATAATATTATTGCCAGATCTAACAATCTGTTGGGCTTTATAAAGAAAAGAGCTAAAGAATTCGACAACGTATGGGTTACTAAAGCTTTTTTTTTTAATAGAATCTGCCCAAAAGCAGTTCCTTCTTTTCATCCTTAGGAACCTCTATAATACTTCGGATTTTCACAACCTTCCCCAACCCACGGACAGGCTCGAAATCCTTGATCTCTTGTTTCTATCCCTTAGACGGGAATTGCCCATATCTTGTTTTACCCTGGTTGTCCTGAACAATAATCCCAAGGTGCAGTTCTTATCGGACACCATCAAATTTAACGATACTCGACAAACAAGACATTCCAAACTACTTAAAGGGTACCCACATTGCACTGAATACGCTAGAAACGCGTCAGTTAACAGGTGCTGCACTATTTTCAATACCTGCGGGGCTTGTTTCTCTTCCTCAATCAACAAAATGTCCTACCAAAAAAAATTCCCTGTTGTCCTCCTGATTTCTTACTATCAGTATAGACCTAGTAGGCCTGCAGCGCATCCCATTTTTTCGCTCGAAGTGGTGGAAATGAGATAACCGGTTGAGACTAATTGCAATCGATAGAGGATGGAAAATGCACCTACAGTTGATTTTGGCCGAAGTTTGGACATGAAAAACATATAAAAAAATCATGAAAAGGCCTTTTTTTCGTAAGTGCGGTTTGAACGAAATTTTCACTTTATCTCGCTATATCGCAGTTGATATTGCAGATATCAATTTCAAATTTTAACATAGTCTAGTTTGACTAATTCCCTAAATATAAAACTTTAACCGAACTGGTTACATCATTTAAAAACAAAATGGCGAATGTTTAAAAAATTTCCAACAGATTCGTCAAAGGTCACAAAAACGGGTTTTTCGCGATTTCCAGCAAAACGGTAACTTTTATCATAAAATAGTGTTTACAAAGTTTGTAGATTATGCGATTACCTACAAAAAAAGATCTTATACATTTTCCCGTACGAATTGTCATTCATAAGATATCGCCGCTTTAAAGATTTGAAGCACTCATATCCCCTCACTTGCAACTTGTATGGCCGAATTGCCATTTACTTAAACTTTAATAACTTCTGGACCGATTATAGTAGAGCAACGTAATTAAGCTCATCTTTTAGGTAAATGTGTATTCTTTTATTTGAAAGAAAGAACAGAAACCTGAGTGACTCCGTTTAGAAGATATGTAGGTTCAAAGTATGGGCAAACTGCTGAAAAACGACCGATTTAATTTAATTGAACCTACATATTATCTTCTAAACATATCTTGTCAACTGGATAGCGGTATTGACTATTTTCAGGAGACGTAAGACTCCAATCAGAATTAGTTAAGCTTGCAAGAACAAGAACAAGATTAATGTGCAAGAACAAGACCCAGAGCAAGACTTTAGCAAGATTCTTGCAAAATTAATTTTAGAAGAGAATTGGATAAGTCAGCGAGGTCTTGGGGTGCTATATCAGATGGCAAGGAACGAGCTAGTCTTTTGTTGCGGGAAAAATATTGCCGTGCAGGGAGGAAGCAATAATTTCATTGGAACCGTCGCTATAATTATTGTGAACCAATTTTGACAAGACTGCTACATTCCTGCGGTGGCTCGAGAAGTCGATGGGGAAGCAAAAGCAGCGATCTTCGATGATTTAAATAACTTGGTTTTGCACCTTGTCTAGTCAAACTAAGATGGGGCGCCTGCACAGACAGATTCGTTGTACTCAAGGCGGAGCTGAATATAGGTTTTGTAGATTATAAATTGGCATCTAAGACATTCTTGTAACGAACCGCGATTCATTACTAATAATTCCTCTCCCAAAAACGCTTTAGAAAAATAAATATTCAGCCAACTAACAGACCAAAAAGACTCTCTCTTTGAAAGCATCACTTCGAAGCTTTAAAGCTTCCTACCCCGACGAGCTTCCCACCTATAAAAGAAACCACTTCACCAAGCCAAATTCAGTCTTTCACCAGACTTGTTCCGGAGAGGTCATATTCTCTGGTCCTATACCGTGTCGAGGTGTACGATCCGTTATACCGACCACTACCGAATACTTGTGGAATACTTCGTTTTGGAGATGTTGAATTCTACACCATTCTCGCCGCCCTAATCTAGAATGAGTTCGATGTCCCTGTTGATAGAGTTGCGCAAAAATCCCAGAAATTTGGGCTCTATCTATAAGGGATATAGAATGAATCATTGAAGGACCTATAGATATCCTCAACGGTATCCCAAACATTTCGATATGCCACACATCCGACCATACAGTTACTGAACTAATGTTAAAGCGGAAATTTATGTTTATTCCAAATCACTATGACTGAGAGCAACTCTCCTATCCTGAGAAGAAACTTATACTGTTTTACCAACGGGTCAAAAATGGAACACGGTAAAAGGAAGGCTGATGTCGCAGGACCAAACACCAAAGTGTCGATTGGTTAGGTGCCCCTCTGTTTTTCAGACTGAAATACAATCCATTAAGACCTGCACTAGGTTCAATCTTGAGAATGGTTTGGAGGGGCAGCCAAGCTGCATGAAAGCACTCTTAACGTGAAACTTTTCTTCTAAAATAGTTGCAGGATGCTTTGATTTACTCCCAGGTCCGGCCAAATAGGGTCTCGCTGAGTTGAGTCCGCAAGCTAGCGAGGGACGGGTCCATTACGCTGACCCAGGGCCTAGAACTTTTCGGTTGCATATCATAGTCCAGCCCAAGTGCCTGATAGAGGACAGGGTTAAGAGATTGAATCTAACCTGTTGGAAATCAATCTAAGGTCTTAGACAGAGTAAAAAACTAATAAGATCTCTACCTCAAGGGGCTTTAGAACCTTAAAATGAGCGGATCTCAGGCTCTTGGTGAGATATCTGTCTCGCCTGGTGGTATCATCTCCTAAGACTGTTCCTGGAAACAGGATCCCGACTCTACTTGGAAGTCGGCGAGACATGCTATTTGTGAATGTCCTGCTCAGTAGGCTTAGAAGAAGAACCATAATCAGCGATCTTCTAAGCACCTCTCAAGTCCGTTTTCTTTCAACTGCGCTTGGAGGCACCGATTTTCAGATCCCTTCTATTATGACTTTAAGATCCCTTATATAAACTTGAAATCCCATCTATAAACAATATACAGAAAACCTCGTCTGACCCAGAAAAACATTACATCAATTGCTCTTTTAAACCCAAGCAATATGGAAGTGACAAGAGAATATCTGATGACAAAAACTTTTACACTTTTGCGAATTCAATTACTATTGCTCTACTTTTCTGGAGCAAAACGCGAATTTCCACAAATGTGAACCTTTTAAACTTTTACCCTCCAGTGCGACGTGAGATTAGTAGGTTAAGGGTTGTAAAGAAGTAAACAATTCCATTTGCGACACGACATGCCCAATTTAAAAGATAAGCGACAAGAAGAGTCATAGAGAATTTTCTGTTGAAGCTTTCTTACTATTTTTTTTTTTCGAATGAAACTATTTTCTAAAGAGTTTAAATGTTGTTTTGTTTAAACACTTCAAATAAAGAAAAGTTTTGAATTCACTCGACTACACCAACTAAGCTGGTGTCACTTTCGTCTAGCCACTGAGAAAGTCTACTTATAAAAAATAATGTCTAACTGCACTGCATTGATGTAGAGAATAGGGATGTTACGAATGTCATATTTTTCATATTCGCGAATGCGAATGCGAATGCGAATATTCGGAATGCGAATGTGCGAATGCGAATGTGCGAATGCGAATGTTTAGGAATAGCATTAAAAAACTTTAATTAAATTGAGTCATTATTTTTATTACTTATAATAGGGTATGAAAAAATATAATATAATAATAGGGTATGAAAAAAATAAAAAATATATAGTTTAAAAAAACCAAAAAATACGCTTTTAATTTAAAATGAACTAAAAAGTAAAAAATAATTTTTAATGTAAAATTTTTATTGCTCCAGCCAGTATATGGGAACAACCTACGTTTCGAAATGTAAAAAAGCGTGGGGCTCCTTACCTATTTCCTTATTTTATTAACATTGGATTTTTTCGTTAGCGCCCCACGCTTTTTTACATTTCGAAACGTAGGTTGTTCCCATATACTGGCTGGAGCAATAAAAATTTTACATTAAAAATTATTTTTTACTTTTTAGTTCATTTTAAATTAAAAGCGTATTTTTTGGTTTTTTTAAACTATATATTTTATTTTCTACTTTTTAGTCTATTATAAGGCTTCTACCATTTTCTTGTCACCACCATGTCCGCCATCCTGGACCCGTCATCTTGATTTTTTTTACAAAATAGTCAGATTGCATTGTCATCCAAATTAAACGTGTGTGCAAAATTTCAGCTCAATCGGAAACCGGGAAGTGGGTCAAATTTAACTTACAAGATTTTATTACATAGTTACAAGTGAAGCTAATAAAAGCGTATTAATAAAAATTTAATAATCAAAGTTTAAGAGAGGAATATTATATTTCAAAAAAAGCAATTTTGCCGCTTTTTCACCCATGAGGCGATTCCTAAGGGGCTCATATATAAGGCCAGCTGCACTGAACAATTGCTCACTCGGAACGCTGGCAGGTGGAGCGCTAAGATATTTGCGAGCCAGATCTGTTAATTTGTCATATTTTAATTTTGTTTTCCACCAGTCCAGAGGATTTTCATTCAGAGAGGATCGCTTTTCTTTAAGGTAGGCCTTTAATTGAGCTTTAATTTCACAGGTAAAACATTCGCATTGCTTGATGCGAATGCGAATGTCGATGCGAATGTTTAAAATGATGCGAATCATTCGCATAAGCGAATGCGAATGCGAACATTCGTAACATCCCTAGTAGAGAAGCATATTTTATTGTCCATAAGACTTCAATATTCCAATTTACAGAATGGATTACCATAGAACATAAAATCTGCACTGCATCTCTGCACCGAGGTCCATTTTTCTTCTATGAGAAGACACAGCAAGATTCCGCTTCATTGTCAGTCACAAATGCTACCGAACAATTGCATATATGTAAATCACTCTAGTCCTGTATATGAATTGCCCTGGCTGCGGAGAGTCCATAAATTTCTCGAAAGTTTATTAAAATATCAAATTGTGCATAAGCAGATGCAACAAGGCCGGCCCCGCAGGATGCGCACACAAGTGATGCAATAAAATGCAAAGATCAGGGTAAAAAGTTATCAACTCATCCGCAGAAAGTATCTCTGCACAGTCCTATTTCGTAAATATATCCGCCAAGTGGATACTTGATAGACTATCATCATTGGAGGCTCCTTCTGTCCAGTAATGTCGGTAGACAAGATGATGCCGGTATCTACCAAAGTGACAGGAGAATGTATGGATGGTGGATGCATCTCTCGTCTCTCATCGAAATCCAGCTATCTGGCCAATATGTTGTGCGCTAAGGTTTTTCTGCACAATTTTGATTTTGTTTTATGCCCGAAGGCTGTGCCAAGAGATGTGATGTCTCCGCCATGAGACGAGGACATGTCAAGCCCCCGTCCCATGGTGCCATTGGGTAACGATTATCAAGTTGCTTGTCAAAATTTTATCTCATTCTGAATCTTAAACGAGATTTTTATCGGTGACAATTTTCAATTGTATTCAAAGTTGGCTGCAACTTATTGGAATATGATTATAAATTCACACTTGCCGAGAGCCCATTTACGGGGGATTTTGTGTATGAGATCTTCGCACTGGGGAGATTGAAAATTATTTTTCTTCTTAGGAGTAAAAAATATATTCCTCGTATTACGGCAACACTGAACTATTAAAAACACCAGTCTTTACGTGCCGTTACATCACGCTATAACTGAGTCGTATCTGACCAAAATAAAGTTGCCCAATTTTGATGGTCATTATGACCGATGGATGCCTTGGAGTCGTCCATTAATTACGTGAGGCGTTTAGGGAGGACAGGGGGTCGAGTCAATCTAACCCAATCTCATGTAGGGGAGCAGAGGATCTCGGCAAATATCACGTAATTTGTTTCCTCGAGAAACAGTGTAAAATTGCTAGAAAACTAGGTTAAATTAAGTAAAACCTGTTTCTCCGCTAAAGACCCCTATTGACTTACAGGCCGCCGGCAGGCCAGGTCGGCAGGCACGACCCGATGAAGGCCACACAATACTCAATTTTTCTGACGGATGAGGACTTCAGGTATCCTCCTGACAGGCCGTAGCATGCAGGTGACGTCATGATTCCCTACAGGCCTTCAGGCGACGACGACAGTTGTTCATTCAACTGCAAAAATGTTCATGGTCTCAACGAAAACTTTAAAGGCACAAACAGATTGGTGACTGTAAAAACCTTTAAAATACACGGACCACCTTATCACGGTGCGGAGAAATTATATGTATGGGAAATTCTCTCGCAGGCGGCCGCCGTTACCGCCTCCGAGCCAATATGTTTGTGTCTTAAAGGCCGGGACACGTAAAGACTAAACGCAAGTAATTTGAAACGGTGCGCACACGGAAATGTGTGTACTGACTGGTAAAATTGTAGTTGTTAACTTTCTCTCCGTGTGTCGTGCGACACACGGCCTTGATGAGGTGCAGAAGCTGTGCGGATATGTGTGACCGGCTTTAAGGCGGCCGCCGTGAACCCCCGCGAACAAGCGCGAATGTGAGTATCGATGGTTTTCGCGTCTAGTTCGCGCCTTGCGTTCAGGTCCGATTGAATACGACGTGATTTCGTGCCATGAATTCACGGCTTGGGACCGAATAGAAGTTCTGGGAGTAAGTTGTTTCAGTAAGTTGTTTTGACTTCTTCATACAAAAATTCCAGTGTACAATAATTTTTGTATGAAAAGGTCGATTGAAACAACTGAATACAAATGCCCACACATATAAAGATTTTTGCCAGTTATCTTGGACTGTAAGCCCCATCCAGCTGCGTCGTGATACTTGGCTTCGGGGCGACAACTTTCAGGCCGCGGCCTGGACCTGTGTGTGAAAGGGGGTCTTAAAATATGGCTAAATCCTACACAAAAATGAAGAAACATGTTTTACTTAATTTCACCCAGTTTTCTACCAATTTAATATTGTTTCTTGAGGGAAAAAATTACGTGATATTTGCCGAGAGGAACCGCATGGCATTTCAATCCCCCACACTTTGACGGTCTTTTGGGTAGTTAGGGTCAAATCAGTGAAACACCCCATCAAAAGAGTTATAGAAAAGGCATGACTGACGTATGAAGAATTGTCAACAATCTTAACTCAGATAGAAGTGTGCCTGAATTCGCGGCCTTTATGTCCTTTGTATGAGGATACGAATGATGAAACCAGAGTGACTCCTGGGTATTTTCTGACAGGTGATGCTTTTCTGTCTCCACCAGAATCCAACTTATTAAATACTAGCTAAAACCCGCGTGCCTTGCAACGCCTTTCAATAAATATAAATTGGTGTGCATAGTCCGGGATGATGTATAATGAAACAAAGCACAAATTTGCAAAACATGATTTTGAGTACATAAAATAATTTAGTTACCAATAAAAAATGTGTTTCCCACAATTTTTTTTAAATTCGAGTTTGAGCACCACCTATAGGAAAAATTTTATACTACGTGACAGTACAGACACCTAGCCATATTCAGAATTCCTCTCATGCGCGTGGAATTTTACGTTCCCAGGTAATTGGCACCCTATTCAAGACTTTCCCTATGGCGGCCTCTACATTTGTTTTCCAAAAAAAGTTTTAAAAAAGATCATCAACTTTTCAAAATTGATGCCTATTGTGCAGCTCAAAAATTCATAATTCTATGCCCCTAAAAAATCGAATAAATATCCGTGGGAGGCGAATATTGGCAATATTATAAAACAACACTACTGATTTGATTCTGAAAAAGGACCACAGCTGCTTCCCGTTTTCTTGTTTCGGTGCAGCTAGTCATACCACCCGCACGGCACTGGTTCAAAATATATTCATGCAAGGCTAACAACTCACTGTAACACTTCTTTTTATACGATGCTCGATGTTTCCCTTGTAAGTATTAGAACGTTTGCGACATTACTAAGTGAGTGGACTTTGTTTAGTTGATATTTTACAAATAGTCATAAATGTCAAAACTTCAGCGTTTATTACGAAATTTCAAAGAGCAGCGAGCAGCTCAATGTCATATCTTTAATCTCAGAACATTTCTATCTCCTATGTTGAGGAGAATAGTACTGAATTCTGAGTTCTCCGATTGCTATTTCATATTTTATTTTAAATGAAATTTTTCAATCTGTCCCTAAATGAGTGATCATTTTAGATCTGCATTAATTTCATCGGTCCGCGTATCTGTTGGAACAACTGGCAAGCTTTGTCCGAAATATATGCCAATAAAACAGTTTCACACCAAAATAAGTAATTGGTATTTTCTTCTTAAATCTTACATTGTTCTGTAAACGGCTTCAATAGATACTATATTTATCAAGGTGCATCGTCCCATTCCCAGACAACCATCATGCAGTCTTGCAAAACTTTAGCTTTGTGGCGGTTTTTAGATTTGTTACATGCAGAATTTTCCATATGATCTTCTCCGATCGGTATTATAAAGATAGAATGAGCTGTTTTTGCTTTTATGAGTAAAGTTGCCACAATCTCTGTTAATTACCCTGCTGGGATAACCCTGTTATTTGCACGTAAGAACGTCATGCCAGTGCCTCCTGTTGGGCCTTAAAAATTCACCCGTATTGACACTGTTGATAATGCGTCAACTTTGGTTTATTGTGCTCCATCTATTTTGTGTTTAGATTATTTTCAGACCCATCGATTAGTTGTGGAAATGGGAAACCATAATGATCCTGAGTATTTCCACCAATTAAAAGAACAATATCTCGTAGTGACAGCATTTCATTCGCGTAGGTTGTAAAATTATACTCTCTTTGCCAATAAATAAATATTAAGGGATATTACAGTGTATCATTATGATAGTGTAATATGTGAGTCTCTGTGATTCATTGCAATCTGTTATCCTTTTTAATAAGTAGATATTATGACCCGGTTATTACAATACATGGTTAATTTACCAATAGCACAGAGATTTAATTTTTAGTCGGTTCACTGTAGTATGTAGTCAGGTTGCATCTCATAGTTTAATTCCAATTGTAGACCTCAAAGAGCTACCCATTGGTGCCTAAGTACATATCGTATTTTAGGCAACCCTAACTACGAAAATTTTACCAAAAAGAAAAAGGCTTCATATAGTACGTAATTTTGGAGAACCTAAATAATTAGTTAGAGCTCTTTTAGACCTAGAATTGGAATGTTCAAAAAAGTCTTCACACTCTATTTCTTCCGACTAAGGATTCAAGTTTTCGGTCTAATCGGGGTACTTTTTACCTATAATTTCATTTCATTAAGACCGGAACTTTTCCCTAGCGCCTCATTTGATACCCATATCGAGTGGGTTGTAAGAAAAAAAGTAGTCCGCCATTTTGTATTGGCCGCCATTTTGAAATTTGAATGCACCTCATAACTAATTGTATTCTACTTGTCATACTCTTTAATTTGATACCCATGTCGGGGGTGGGGGAGCCCAATTGCGAAATTCGCCCGCCATCTTGGAACCGCCATCTTGATTTTTTTACAAAGTGGTCAGATTATATTGACACCCGAACTATATATATGTGCAAAATTTGAAGTTTATCGGTTAGGGAAGTGGGTCAAAATCAAATTTTAAGTTTTGTCTACATACATACATCCATACATACACAGAGATAGAGCTAATATATAGGGTATATAAATAGCCTAAAACATGCTCGCAAAAATACTGAATCTTCCAGTGAAAGTCCCATCCCGATCGGCCTAGCCGTTCCCGAGATTACCGCGGCCAAACAGACAGACATACAGACATACAGACATACAGACAGACAAAAATTTTAAAAATAGTGGATTTTGTTTTAATTACATGTAAATAACCAAAAAAACTTAAAAAAACATAATTATTTTGAAATTACAGACAGACACTCCAATTATATTTATATAGATAAATACGAAAGAACACCTCCTCAGCAGATGGCAATTGCTTCAAAAAATGTACCAGCACTTTTGGCACAGATGGAGCACAGAATATTTATCAAGATTACAGCAAAGACCAAAATGGCTGGATAGAAGAGAAAATATCAGTCCTGAGCTATTGTATTGAAATTACAGACAGACACTCCAATTATATTTATATAGATAAATACGAAAGAACACCTCCTCAGCAGATGGCAATTGCTTCAAAAAATGTACCAGCACTTTTGGCACAGATGGAGCACAGAATATTTATCAAGATTACAGCAAAGACCAAAATGGCTGGATAGAAGAGAAAATATCAGTCCTGAGCTATTGTTTTGTTGAAAGATGAAAACGCACCCCCTAAATATTGGCCTTTATGCCTGCTACACACCTTCAGTATTTGTAGTAGCGATTTAGCATTACAGTCGGACTGTGCACATAAAGCGTTCGTCCATATGGCCTACACTCGTTCAAGTAAAACTACGCGATCTTGCAGTTTTCATCAATATGGCCTCAATAAAAGTCGGTTTAGCGATCGTAGGTCTAATACGTATGTGTGCTAAAAAATTTATTAGCTGAATATTTGTTTACTCGATTATGGTATTCCTTGATTTATATTTTTCACAACGCAGAGTTTTAACTCTTCCAGCTCAACGCGAATGGTCGACGAGTCTTCGTAATTTATTAATTAGAAATAAGAGACGTGTTCACTTCCCGCTCGCTGCGGCACAACTGACAAAAATGTGCAATCTTCTGTCTTGTCTCATTCCCTTCACCTGAAACTACCCCTTTCACGCACTCAACAAGACATGAATTCGTTTGTTAATAGAACAACTCGACTGTAGAATAACCTCTCGCAGTCAGCATTTCCGAACTCCTACAACATCCAAGAGTTCAAACGCAGGGTTCATCACCACCTTCTTCAATACCCCCCCCCCCGTACCTTTTAATCCTTAACCCATAACCCCCCCCCCTCCTCATCCCTCCCCCGTACTAAGCTTACTGCTAGACATTGCACCATGACGTGACAAATGACATGACGGACTAGTAGTACAAAGGGTGACTCCTAAGCTTAGCACTGCCACATAAAAAAAAAAAAATCTTCTGCTACACATTCTCAGTTTTAACTGTACAGATCTATCTGCACAGTTTTATCTATTAATACTTCGATTAGATTTAAGTTTAACTGAACAGTTCAACTGTCTCACAGTCCGACTGTGCAATTTAATCGCACAGTTAAAAGTGAAGGTGTGTAGCGGGCATTAGGTCGCTTCAAACTAATCCTTACAATAAGGAAAAGGAACTAGTTGCTGATATTTAGGAAGGCACATGACAATGCCTGAATCTACCAAGAACCCTTATAGTAATTTTTGAAAGCGAGATTTCAAGTCGCGGAGTAATATTACGGCAACACTGAACTATTAAAAACACCTTTTTATAAGTTAATATTTTTGTTTAATAGAAAAATCATAGAAGGCATTCCACTTCAAGCAAAAGCATCTCGTCTTCTGCAACCGATTTAGTAGGTTCAAAGAAAAAGAAAGAGAGAGCTTTAGGGTACTAGAAACCCTGAGTCCTTTTTTTGGGGGGCAATAAGCAAAAACCACTCAGGTTTAATGATATGAAGAGAATCCACGTGAATGGCTGCAGTTTCATACTTTCAAATATCACCTTGGATTGACGTTCTGGTGGTAAACAACCCAATTACATGCCTTTGTTACCGTAGCTCCGTTGTATTACCCCATATCAGCACACCCGGGAGAATATGGTCAAGCTGCTATACACACACGTTCCTTCCAATCTTTTACCCCCTTAGGATACATTTCTTTTCATTTTTCACGTAGCAACATTGGAGCAGAAGCTGAAGACTACCCAAAACTCTCCCCCGTGACCTGTACGTCAAAGATATTTTCCTTCTCAGCAGAAGTCAATGAAGCGTTAAAAGTTGCCATGAAGTCTGATAACGCGGCGAGCGATTTTCCCCAGAGTCCGGGGAGCGTTCTTCTGCACTTAAAGCACACACTTTCATTCTCGTGTATAGAAAGAAGACTCCTTATATAATTGTGCTAAGGAAGAAAATGTGAGTTGTGGTTGGCCATTTATCTCCAGGCATAGCAATCCAAAAAACCATAAGATTTCCTTCACCTAGAGAGACTGAGAGATCTCGGACTCGTGGAGCCGCATCACCTACCAGGGGGGAGAATCTCATCTGACATCACCGATGCCCTGATGAGCAGCTCTTATGCAAATCGATACTTGTACCCCGATCCACAATGGATTCCAGCCATTGTTGGTGAAATATTAATTCAGAGCTCCTAATGGCTCTTATCGCCTTCAATTCAGATCCAGTCTTAAGTGTGGATACGGCCGGTGATATATCACCTGTTTGCTCTGGTTTGTTCTGCCTGTTTACTATGTGTGCGGTGGCTCCATCGTCCAAGATAAGATGAGAGCCTTAAGAACAAGACAAGACAGCCACGAGACAAATTACAGAGGCGGCCGTTACTGGAATTGTCGTAATTAATAAAACCGTCCTCCGATCGCAGCGACAGTGGGTAAAACAGTGGCCAACTCGATTGTGCCTGCCTCGGGAGTCACTCTCTGCACATTGGTTCACTCTGTTCACTGTTCCAAGTGAATAATCTTCCCAGTCGATAAATTGTTATCGACAATTTGCACGTCGTTTTATATCCAACTTTGGGTGAACAAGTTACCTCACCGCGTGCTAAGTGATAATTTCTGCCACACAAAGGCGAAGAACTGTGGAAAGCTGCTATACCGCTGGTATCGTACCTGGGAGTCAATAATGGCGGGATTGGCGCGGTATATGGTGGCAGCGATTACAGGTAGGCCTTCATTGAGATTTTCTATTCACGTAAATTGTTTAACTAAAGCTGTGATTTAAAGAGTGTCTAATTGAGAACTGATAGCGCGCTTCAACAATGTTTTCAACTTAGTTGAGATTTTCTTTGTTGGCAGATGTCATCCGAGTGATTGGTTGACATTTGAAGATTTTCACATTGATTACTTCGAGGATTTCGTTTGCGAGATTCACAATGAATACTTATTAAGCAAAACTGATTTGCACGATCGCGTGCATCAAAATTAATGAAGTTTTTTATAGTTTAAAAAATTTCATTCCTGCATATCTCAAACTCGATGAAGATTGAGTAAAGGTCGAATACAACTTGAAATATCTTGCAGAATTTCGCAATATTATTTAATTTACAAGCAGGAATTAAAATAATGGCAAAGTTTCCAAAAATCATTTAAACTTTTCGACAGGGAGTTCGTTTTGCGATATCTACGGGTTTAAATTCAATACGAACTGAGCCAGACCTAGTTTTGTTCAAAAAGTACAATCAGGACGACCACCCTCCGGATTCCTAGAACGTGCATTTGACAGTTAGAATAGAAACGAATTGCATAAAAAAAATAGACAATCTTTTCTGATGGAACATTCGTGATGTTAGAGGCTCGACAAAACTCCACAAAATACTGATGAATGGTAACGGTGCTTTGAGAAATCTTAAAAACTTTTTTGATGTGGCAGTTCTAAACTCAGGAGACACCCATTGTTCTGCCGGTCAGTGGTGTCGTTGGCCACGTCATGGTGCAATGTCTAGTAGCAAGCTTAGTGCGAAGGATTCAATAGGTTTGGAATGTGGGTATGGAAGGAGGTGGCGATGACCCCTACGTTTAAACTCTTGGATGTTGTACGAGTTCGCAAATACAGAATGTGTAAGGTTGTTCCATAGCCGTACTTTTTATGTTAGGTAAAAGTTCTTTACGCATGCCTTAGCTAAAAAATTTCTATGGAAGTAAATTGGTTTTATTTGCATCCCATTCTCACAAATTGAAAAAAACGTCAGATTTTTCGTATAACGCTAGGAAGGACGGGGCACAAGAGGTGTTTTTGTTTTAAATTGGCACCCACCTCCACTTTGGCGGGATGTGCTGGACACCCCCATCTCGAGATTTAAGCTATAATTTTAGTAATTTTTTTAACTTACACAACAAATCAACGAATCTTTACAACGGCGGGGAATTCCACGAATGAAGTCTTGCGAACGAAACGATCCCGGACATAGAAATTATTTAGGCTGTGTTCCCAAATAGATCCTTGAAAGCGGTAATGACGCCCTAAATGGCACGCGATTTTGTATTTTTGCAATACCAATTGCATGCGATTCAAGATGTCACCAGCATAAACGGAACTTCTTCTTCTTCTTTAACGGCTCTACAAACGGGATCCGGTCCTGGCCTCTCGCAACTGTTCTCTCCACCCACCCGATTCTGAGCCGATGTCATCCAGTTTGGCATCCACCAAGCACTGACCGTCCTGGTCTACGCCATCTTTCCAGCGAAGGTTGGGTCTCCTTCGCTGTCGCACCCCATAGGTCTTACCGCAGAGAACTATCCAAGCAGGCTCATCTTCACTCATACAAGCTAAATGCCCTGCCGACCGGATCCTACCGAGCTTTATTTTCTTCTCCGGAATCGGAATCTCGCACTGACAATACACAGGCATAATATTGCCCGAAATTGAATTTTTTATACAAAAAAGTATATGCAATTAAAAAGTTTACGTGATATTTTTAATAAACCCCGCTTTTAAATGAAAATTGATAAATTTTGTGCCGGGTGACCCCTCCCCCTTAGCGATTTTCAAAATATAAAATCGTTTTTCCGATAAAGGTTTCGATTTGATAAAAATCGAGTTAATATTTAAAGAAAAATTAAATTACGTAGACA
Source organism: Thereva unica (assembly GCA_949987705.1). Lineage (NCBI taxonomy): Eukaryota > Metazoa > Arthropoda > Insecta > Diptera > Therevidae > Thereva > Thereva unica. The sequence continues at coordinate 42,598,018 of OX465281.1, read as the reverse complement.
AAAGTTTTATTCAGCAAAAAAAAAAAAAAAAACAAGAAAAGGCATCTAAATCACAGTCACAGTGTTGCTAAATCCCTCTCGGTAGTCTGTTAAGGCCAGTTCATGTGTAATGGTTTAATCTGCTGCTCGGTACACCCCAAAAACCAAGGCCAAAAAGGCAGAAACGCTCGTCCCCACCTAGCTTCCAGCAGGTACGCACAACGCACTAGTCTGCACGGCACCCGCAATTAGCGTGCATAGCGAACTAATGAGTACTTGCCTGTAACTTGCCTGTATGGCACCCAAGCAAGGTCGGGAACGTTCATACTTTTTCTAGACTGAAAGCGAGCAAAATTTGGACTTTAAAAAATTGTGTAGGATGAAGAAAACGGACAATTAGCTTGGCGAGCACAAAGGGTGGCAATATCATGCTAGGTATACCGGTTCTCCTTCTATTTCGTAGGTCAAGCAGCATTGAACATGGTTAGTGCTTAGTTGGGGGACTACTTGGTAAAAAAACACTCGCGTTTGGAATGGTCTATGCCGATGCGGATACGTGCAGCGCGTGCATACTTTTAACAAAATTAACCAACTAAATTAATTTCACTCGGGTTTATATAGACCACGGGTGGTAGTACATATGTAAGTTGTTTCAATTAACCTCTTCATACAACAATTTAAGTATTTTGTTTGAAGAGTTCGATTGAAACAACTTATTGCTGCCACGCCAGGATTATCAATAGTTTCGCTGAATTGTCAGAGGGTGCGAAGCTACAGGATTAAGATGACGAAATTGTAAAAAAAAATCAATGTATTGCTTTTATCAGAAAATTAGCCGAAAAATGAAGAATATGATGAGGACTCCGCTAATATTTTAACATATCATGCGGACATACCAAAAACGATATAGCTTAGTCACGTTAAATCACCATGAAATGTGTGTACGAAGATGTAAGAAGAAATGGACAAATTAATTTGATTCTCGCCACACAGCACTTTACGTGAAATAATGGAATTCATACATGACAATCACCACTGTCTGCAGTTTAATTTTACTAGGGTAAACTAGGGATATCGTAAGGAAGCTTAAATATCACCCTGTAACGTTAAAATTGTTTATAACTTCAAGACTAAAGGCCGTGGCATAAAAGTTGTCATTATTCATAGGAAATTGTCCAAGCTTTCCAATTTTGTAAAAAACATAAATATTGATTAACTACGTATTTTTTGGAGAAAAAGGTGGTTGAAGTTGAAATTTTAGAGAGAAAAAAAAACAAAATGTTGACTTTGACCACTCATGTTGGGCAAAAAGTTTGACTTCTAAAGTGTGGTCTTACAGCATTTTTTCTTTATTATAAACGAACTCGTAATGTCTGTAGAGTACACGAAATTGGCGTGGAGACAGTAGAGCGTGTATTTCGTAATGCAATCGCTGTGGTAGTACTCTAGTAAAAAGTTCTCCCTAAAAAGAAATTAGTAAAACTTTATATTTTCACTGGGAAAAAATATGTGACTCATATTCTAGGCATCCATAACTGTAAAGAGTTCCATTTAGCATACTCTATAAATACAGGGAGGTCAAGCAGCATTTCAGTATTATAGATGACGCAGGCTTGGGAAAACAACGCTATTCGTGTTAGAAAAGAGATGTTTTCTCTTTTTCGTCAATTTTATTGGTTCAACCAGTGCAATGTCACTGTTTTCCCATTGGTTGGCTAAGCACTAGTTAAACCATGGCTGGCTGGTCGATCACGAAATCAGGCGCTCCTGCTCGTTTGGCGGTTTGGAATGCGTGATAATTCCATCGTAGGTCTTTCGCTAATGACAAGTCAAATAAGGTAGCTGAGTCATTAGTTATACACCATCCACTAACACGGATTGGCAGCGACCGAGAATAGGCATGAAGACTAGAAAAAGAGTGGTATAAGTGGGTGCCGGAACCCTGGCAAAAATTGTGTGAGGTTGAGATTTGACTACTACTTATTCTACTTTGATTAAAAACTTGATCTTGCTCTTTTCAGATACCAATAAGTTTAGCTAACAGAGCAGGATGCAGGATCCAAAGTAGGCTCATAAAATCCGTGCATACTTTGGGTGAGGTGTGTTCTGTTAGACTCTAGTTATAGAAAAAAGAAATTCCCTAATGGGTGGTAGTTGGACGGGTTGCTTGAGTCACTTTTTTCGTTATGGATTGAACATGTTTTCAAGAGTCGTGATAAACTTCGGCGAAGAAAAATGAGACATACAGTTTGCGCACAGGTTAAACTCAAGTTGAGGCGCATGTTTTTACAACAAAAGGAAATAGTCTGGGCCAGTTGATTTGTTAACATCAAGCTCTTTCCGGCACCTATATACCTCACGAGTCCTATAGGAACCCGTGTCCATTGAATGAGGGGAGCTATTGGCGCTAGGAAGTGACAAAACAGTTCCGGGAAAAGAAGAATTAGAGACGAACAGAGATTCTAATAAATTTGCCTTGGATTTGTTGTCTGTTAATACCTCCCTCTTGAAGAAAAATAAGGGGTAGTGGACGTAGATGGACGTTACCAAAGACCAGAAGTGTTTGCGGGCATCGGTTTACCTATTGTCATTCTTTACCTTGATATGTATACTCTCAAGGGAACGATTCATTCGGGTAACTATTGTATGCTTTAAGAGACGACTTTTTTATAGAAACAATGGAGAACACCTTAACACGTGGTATGTCTGCAAGCACATTACTGAACCACAAGTCATACAGAAGAAAGCGCTGATTCTACTAGGTTGCCATTAGTGGCACATATTTGTAAAAAGACAAAACCTGCATGAACAGATTTAAATGAGGCGCGATGAGATCATTTATATATTACAAATCCCCTCTAGACCAAACACCATCTTTTCTGCTTTGCTGTAGAAGGGCCCTTTATCTTCAAAAAGCACAAGTTTTTTTGTGCAAAATATTTAGGTCTTCTTTCGTGCTTGCTTATATCGCATATACATATGTACATATGTGGAGCAATTTCAATTATTATATTTATGTCCACAAGAGAACGTTCTAGTTCTACAGTAAGTTGGTCCGATAAGCCTCTCATTTTTCACCTTGGTAAAAAAAATTTATGTAAAAATGCAGGAGTCACCATTTGTACTACTTGTTCGTCACGTCGTAAACGTCTAAATAGAATATATAGTAGTAAGCTTGGTTTGAAGGATGGAGAAAAACGGCAGTAGAGGTTTAAAAGAGTCTGGATGGGTGATTTGAATTTCTGGTCTTGCGTTTGAGCTCCACGGATGTCGTAGGAGCAGAAATAAACCCAAAGCCCACGGATGTAACAAAAATCAAAACCATAATTTTTGTAACGGGGCTTCGATTTCGCAAAGTCGGTATCTTCTTTTTTGTGTATCAACTCCTTTCTGACTAAGCTTTTAGTTGGTCAAAGCAAGCTTCACAGATTGTTTTTCTTTCGTATTCATGACTTCTATATGGACATCATATTATTGCCTGCTATAAGATCTTTATCTTTGTACCGATTTTCATTCAACAAATTAATTAAGCTCTTTTTTTAGGCCGTAACCAAAAACTATTCTACTGCGCACGTAGAAATTATAGCGTTATAGGCATCAAAGAACGAAATTAGGTTAAATAAGCACAACCCAAAAAAACCTTCAAACGATAATTCAGTGTTTTCTAACTACTTTAAAACAAATAAAAGGCCTTGATCCATTTCAACTTATCTTCTCTTATTCGCCTTCTTCTGGTACAACTTCTAAAAATCAAAAATTTAGCCAGAACGAAAAAAATTGTCATCAACATTCCTTCAACGCTCATAAGCCACAAACTATAATTGGGTCATCTACCCGGAAGAAATATGATTCATATTCGCCATCGCTCCAGTGAGACCTACTACACACTTGAATTGATATCGAAAACATAAAAGAAAACTGGTCCACTTTTTGCGTCTAAGAAACGAACAACCTTCAGTCAAGGCAAAAAGAAGCTCCTTACGCAAAAGCACGCAATCATGACCGTCGACGCATACGAAAGCATCTGAGAAACTTGAAAATATCGTGACAGAAATTCATAACGAGCACCGTGTGAACTGAACTTGTTGTTGGCAAGGTAGGAAACAAGTGTAGTATACCGGGGCGATGTGAAACAAAACAAAACGAGACATTCCATGGTTATGAGTCCGAAGATGAGGGCTACCAAGAGCAGGACAGAGCAAACGGTAGCTAAATTGATACAAGATGCAGGTAGCATCTTCCATCGCGTATCGCGTCCACCAGGCCTCCACCAAGCACAGACATTAAGGAAGGGCCAAAACGAAGATCAGCGAGCTCAGGAAGAACAGGTATGCAACTTACACGCAGTCCACAGATTCTTGTGATCTGTGCGCGCAAACATTTTTAAAATTCATTCGCGGACAATTTCACATGATCACCGAAGATCGATAGATTGGAGGATAAGAACCCCTGGAACCTATTCTAAGCGCAGCCCAACATCACAGCCGATCATCATCAGCTTGGCCAACTTCCTAAGAACTGGCGACGCATCATCTAGTACGACCCGGCCTGCACCTGTATCTAGTATATAATTTTCTCGCTACTAGAAGATCTCGTCAAAAACTAGCCGCTTCTCAGTGAGCAACAGAATCACGTATCGACTGTCTGGTCACAGTCAATTGTCACATCGGGCAGCGTGCTCGCAATGCGTTTATTAATTAAATTCGAATAAACTAATCAAATACAAAATGCTGCGCACACATCATAAATTGATGATCGGTTGTCGATCAATCGCCGACGACAACAACAACGAGAAAATTTAATGACAAAATACCTGGACTGGTCGCCGAGAGTTGTCCCGGCTAATGAGATGTGGGAAAGTCTACGGGGAAAATATGCTGGACGGAATTTTACAAACAATGAAAGGCAGCCAGCAGCAGATCGCATCCAGGAGGTTGTCCGATGCTGCAAAAGTGCTACTGTGCGCCGATGGCCGGACGATTCCACGATGTTATCAACAAATTGATCTTCAATGGCGGAATTTTATGCGCGATACAGGAAAATTTCGAATTTTTCGATATGATAATCTTTGGTGGGAAATTCTCTTGTTTTTTTGAACCGGAAAATAAGAAACAATGTGGTTTTTTATGGACGTGCAACAATGTGCCAAATTAAATTCCTTGAATTATTGGTCACCAGTCAGTGAGGCACTCTCAACATTTACTATAAAAACTCTATGCAAGATCTATAGGTGAAGGTGCAACCCAACTGTCCAAGCTCTAAATCGTCAAGAACTAAGCTCGGATGCATCGATTTACCATAGAAGTCTTCGCAAGATTATAGATCATGGTTAGAATATCGAATAATAAAACTATTTAAAACACGTGAGATTAATTGATATCGAGTATGTAGTGATCTCTTACAATCTGCGACAAACGTTTAACCTCAGGTCGTAAAATGGGAAGCAGTGAAGGTGTACAGATCTTCATTAGAATCCTGGGTACTATACCAGGCATATCGCTGATAGATTGGATAATTGTCGACGAGTCATCAGTAGCTTGATGGTCAAGTGGGCCTCGGTAGCCTAAAGAGTAAGGCGACTGGCTACCATCCCAGAGGTCCCAGGTTCGAATTCCGGCAGCCCGTTCAGCTCCTTCTCCTTTTCCAATTTCCTACATTACTTTCCTTCTTTCTTCTTCCCTCTTTACATTCCTGATTCCTCTTGTCATAGCCTTCCATAGCCCTTCTCCGCTCCAACAAAGCGCATGTCATTGGTTGGTTGATGAGATTCAACTCGTTTCAGGAGACATAGCACTCCACGGGTCCAGTGAGGTTGTTGGGTCCGTCTTGCAACAATTTTAGAAAGGTCAATGAAGGAAACGATTTCGTCAAGTTCAGTGACCATAAGCCATAGATAGCTCTTTCCACTAAATTGATTTGGAATTCAAATGACATAAGAAACATTAACTCACATGTGATATGAAACGACCTCTCCAAAGCATTCATTGAGTCAGTGGATCCTCCAAACCAACTCTGCGGAGCTTCCTATGTTTTGCAATTACTCACCATTCTATTTTGGAATGCACCGATGCAAACTAAAGAGTATCTCCTTACCTTTGTCACTGCTAATAGGGAGGAGTTGCTAAACCTCACCCTTACTAGAAGGCTTCTCTCCGACAGAATTAAATAGTGGCGTAGGATTGATAATTGCGCAAGGCCTCACTGTCGGACCTTCATATTTGCGGTTCGACATTGCGCCCTCCCTGGTTCCCAACAAAACCAGCTGGTGTAAGTTTCAGGGGCTTAGTGGTCTCGAAAACAAATCTGATGTCCTGATATCCTTCTATCATGACAGCAACACTGGCCCCTGTGTTGAAAGTCGAGTCGTTAAGACACGACAAGTCGTTTGAGCTGAAGAAAGTGATTTTTCAGTCGAATCACGACTTTCAGCACAGGGGTCTAGAGTGGAAATGTGACGACTTGTCGTGTCTTGACGACTCGACTTTCAGCACAGAGGCCACTGTCTCTTCCTTCCAGTCGTCGCGTTAAGTACCGTGGTCGAACGACGACATGGTACAATTCCTAGAAAAGTTACGAGATTGTTCAATAGGGCTAGCATGTTGGGCAATGGGAACAATATAGGTTCACCCTAACAATATACAATGAGTTGAAACGCTACAAAAGGATTGCGTGGACGAAGTACTGTGAGAGACTAGAGACTCTACCAGAGGCGACTCGACTCCAAAGCTCCTCTCCAAAGGACTTCTTTAACCGAGTGGGGCTTCTTAAAATGTAGGTTGGCCCCTTCTAACCACTCATCTAACCAAGAAGAAACCTTGGCATGTATACTCTGAGAGCTCTTTCCAGCGTCGATTCTCCAGACCGCTGGTCTCCTGAAGGCTAGATACAGTCATAGGACCATCTCAGACCGTTATTTCCGAAACCTTTCTGGGAACATCTTCGATCAGAACAAGGTTCTCTTTCAATCCTAAATTCCCCGGGAGAAATTTTCTCGTGGCTCCTTCAGAAGTGCCTATATGATTCTCCACATCCTGGTACGTCTCTTTAGAGCCATTTTAAATTGGGGATTCATTGCCACCATCTGGAGGTGAATTTTCGTGGTGTTTATTATTACACAGGGCAACAGGAGCTACCTAAATCTTATAGACTTGTTCTTTTGAAAACGATAGAAAGGCTGGTGCACCTTCACATCTGCAGCTCTTCCTTACTCTACATAGAACGCTTATTCAAAAGGTGAATTAACAAAGATTGCTCATTTTCCCTAAGGAAACTGTCTTATGTGTGCGTTCCTTGACATCGATGGTGGTTTCAATAACATTGACTCCGATTATTTTTCTAGAGCTTGTATTAACAATCGGGAGTATCGGTGCCTACACGCAGAAACGTCAAGCCACGTGATGCACTGCCCATAATCTGACCGGAGAGGCAGTAAGGTGAGTTTGATGGTTGCATATAGGTCTACTGGTCGGAAGGAGAAGGAGTTGTGGGGTTTACACTTCGACAAGGTTCGACAACGACTATAGGATATACACCTCGTCATCCCCGCTTCCTAGAACCGAAGAAGGTGCCTTATCCGGAAGGAATCTGGTATAGAACTATATTGAAATGAGCGAACGAGCAGAAAGCTTTCCCCTTCAAAGAAAGGAAACGCAACCCTTTTCAGGCCTGGGGCTTTAATGTTTACCGCATGTGTTCTTGGAAAGGGAATATATTGTGACGAATGTAGCAGCTCAGAAAAATTTCTATTGCTACTATCATAGCGACTGTCAGAGTGTAATTTCCCCTTCGAAATTCGTTTACCGGCAGCGATACTACCCCATAACATCTGACACCGCCAAGAGTCGAAGTGAGAATGATTGAAAATGAAAATGAGCGAGTTATTTGGGGTTTTAAACGAACAGAGTGGCGTTGCACGCTTTTCTTTTCGAATCTACTTTCTTAGTGGGGAGTTGAGACTCTCACTGGCCATGGAAAAAGCGATTTTGAGATTCCCAATCGTTTTGGCGCAGGCCATAACAAGGAATTCGTTTCTAAATAGAACAACTCGGCTGTGGAACTATCTCGCTCAGTTAGTATTTCCGAACACCTACAACATCCAAGAGTTCAAACTCAGAGTTTATCGGCAACTCTTTTATCACTCCCCGATCCCTCATAACTCTCTCTCTCTAATTGGACTGAAAGCCTAAACTACAACTATTGCTTCTGCTCTTTAACTTATATTAAAATAGTGAATATATTTTAAGAAATCATTACTTAAACTTCCACACCCACGATTCAGGCATCGTTCGAGCTCCTTAAAATTTTCAATTCATTCAATAATAACTTTATCAGCGGCACGTTATCACATCGCATCCCATAAACTAGACCCAGCATCAGTCAAGCCGGTCCGGCTAGAGAACAACGCAACTAATAACAATAAAATTGAATTGGCAAACATATTGGGGCGCGCACAATAATGTCCACGGCCGCGCCATTCTATATCACACAAAGGTTCGAAGGCCATTCACGCGGGAATCAATAAAACTCCAAAACAAGTCAATCCAAACAATTGTCAGGTCGTTATCCACAGCGCCTTTCAGGTAATAATCGAATCGTAGGTAAAAGTTCTCACATCTGATGGCATCCTCCACACAGGCAAGGTCCCCGCACAGCATATAAAGGTGCCTTCCAAAGTCCGGTTAGTGCGCCGCTTGATATGAACTCAAGATTAAAGACTTCTTCTTTAGGTCTAAAGCGCGCGCAAACCATCGTCCAAGGATTGACACGGCCAGGCGCAACAGAATAGGCGCGTGAGATATTTCGCCAACGGTTCATGTAACAGAAACAACAAGACCGTGGAACATGTGTTATAAAATTCCTAACCTAAAAACCGTGTTCAATAAATATCGGCGTTCGGAGTCCATCGATTGGGGGTGGCGGAGGGTACACAACATGTCCCGGTGCCAATATTTGTTGATATGTAAATAGATATCGTGAAATCACACCGATATACAAGCGCTCCATTGGCTTGCCTATGTGGATATATGCGAGAGTGTATTAAGTCCAAGCAACTGAACCAGACTCACTCCCGCCAGAATATCCATAACTTAACGAACTTATCATGGGCAAGACCCGAAGACATCTCCATAAGCCCATGATAAAGCCTTGGGATTTTGCGGAACCATTAATTTATCATAATTCCCTCCACGTGGCATATGTAATCTGTAGATTAAGACTGATAAGAAAGTGACACTATTTTGACTAATTCCCGTCGCCATACCTAGGCATGCTTTGTTTCCTCCTCTAGGCCGGCGAGTCCTGGCCAGCGCACAGCCCAAAAAGAAGATGGAAGATGAAATTTTTTTCCGCCTATCTCTCCATGTCTTCTCTGATGGCCTAACGACCACGTCAATCACATTGTCTCGAGATTCGATCAAACGAAGATTTATGGGCTCAGGCCTCTCCGCTCGGTGGTGGTGGCTCCGCTGTACCAAGAGAGAAGCCCAATGGACGGCAGCAGAAACGGGGAAAAAACCTGCCCTTCGAGACGACTCGCAGCCCATAGAACACGTTGATAATTAATTTCGCAGAAATTCCAATCAACAATCCCTCGACCCCTGGGCCCTTCGGTAGCAGTCTTTACGCAGCTTTAGTGCGGACACAGCCGGGGACTCCCCCTTGCTGTTTGGAGCCCTTCGTGATGACTGGCCACTGAATTGTTGTAATTGGATTCCGATTGTGGACGTTTCCTTGCGGGGACGTCGTCGTTTACTTTTACGCACTGATAAATTGCTCCTCCGGTACTGTTCAGGAGAGCGGACCAGCACGGCGTCAGCAGCTGCAAATTGGACAAAATCATAAAGTACTTGGCAGGATTGAGATTGGATTCTTTGGGCGGTTCTGCAGCAGAAAAAAGGACGTGATTGTCACTAGTATTAATAAAGCATTGAGGCATAGTTATCTTTGGGCTGACGGAATGGACGTTCATGCGAAAATTGGCTACATTGTATCCGGGGAACGGCTTTGATATCGCTACTTAAGGCTAATGAAAAGAAATATTGTCACATCATTACCTTCTCCTTTTGAATTTCAATTTCATGATTTGTGGAGAATGAGGCTGGTTCAAAATTAATTCAGATCATTGAATTTGGAATCAGGCTTCAGATTAAAATTTCGCTTGGTTTTAAAGGAACTTGGCTTTCTAAAGGTTTGATGGGATGCTAAATTCGTACCAGGACAGCTTCAGAAATACAGGACCACTCTCCAAGGGGCACTGGGTCTGAAAACATCAATAGCAATAGAAGAAGACAATAGAAGACAGATAAATTGGCAAGCTATGAGTATGGGACACAAATGTGGATAAACTACAAAATCGGCTTTATGTGACATTAGGACTAGAAAGAAACACTTTTATTTTATGCAAAAGAAAGAGCAGACCTCTGAAGAAAGAAAAGATCTCCTTGTACTCTCGATAGTTCTAGCGTTGAGTGCAATGTAGGACAGCAAGTTTAGTAGGAAAGATAGTAGAAACAAGTATGGTAGAAGTGACACCGACAACACGCGGTTTTATTTCACCAACTCGTTGACAGAAGACTGTTATCGTTGTGCAAACAGGAGTTAGCTTACACGCTTATTTTGCTTAGAGGCGATGGCAAGAGAAAGTCCAGCGCCATATTTTGGTAACGAGGGAAAAAAGAAACAAGGAAAGCTATCTAGGTCTGAAATATTCAGACGAAGGACCATCCCGCGGGGTGGATTCGAACCCCAAACCACTGATATGGTACTCGGGCACCTTAAGCACTGAGCTTCAAAGGCCGGAGAGTTTTCGGTATCGACAATGGTTTAAGTCTGTAAATCCAGTAAAAACAGAAGTGAGTTCAAGCCCAATAAATGTCATGGAGATACGATGACTCAGTATACAACACCTATGGAGACAATGAGTCGAGTTTCGATTTGCTGTCACCTGATCTATAGATAAGACAGTCTGCACTTCCTTGAAGCTACAAGAAGAAAGCTGCTGGGTGGAGAAGACGTATAAACAGCAATAAATTGAGCACAGAGAATACAAAAATTCGCGTTGGCACTGCGGAAACACAAGTCCCAGCCAGGAACAGAAGTCCCAGTTGATTCACATAATATCAGAGCTTTGTGAGTTGGAGCAGAATATGGCTACGGGAAATTGATTTGCACTAGGCAGGGATCCGAAATGACGAGAAGTGAATCATCATCGACACAGTACTATGGGGAATGGGAAGTAAGAATAGGTCGGACACATTGGTGTCATTGGAGTAATTTTATCAATTTACATTATGAACGTTGAAATCACCCAAAATAAGGATTTCGAATCCAGAGATCCCTTCGCTAAAGTAACTAATATTCAGACTTCTCCACAGAAAACAGAAGGTTATGACAAAGAGTATTTCTTTTTAATCCAAAAATAGTTAAACTGAGAAGAGTTACTATTGTACAGATTCTGAAAAGCCACTACCAGACCAGATTCCTCCGGGCCTGGTTTGTGTTACAGGGCCGTAGACTGCAAAAACAGTGACGATTGTACTTGTTTTGATGAATGGAATGAATGGAATTTCAACCAACACTTCCAATATCATTAGAGCTATGACGTGGTTCTAAACATAGATGGTTCCAAATCAGAGTCGGGTTTTGTCGCTGGAGTTTTCTAAAGTCGTTATACTTTCAAAAATACTACCGCCAGCTTAGCTCTTCTACTGTTTACGAAGCGGAGCTTCTGGCTATAGCCACAGCTTGCCCAGCAACGCAGACAAGCCCGAGCCCATGAGTTGGGACAATACAGTAATCAGAAACAGAAAACAAAACCTGTACCGATCTTCCCTCTATTTCAGTGGACGAGCATTCTTTGCTCCTCCATCGACCCTTTAAGCCACCGAGCAAATGTAATTGCGCTCAGCAAGTTTTATCGCTATTACCACAGTGACTGCTAAACTGAAATAAAGATCCTCCTGCCTACACGGCTACTTTTTCGCGCAACATAAGACTAGTCAACTCCGCTCACCCCCTTCGCTACAACCCTCCTCTTCGCGCACATTACGGTATAAAAGTTCGTTTGTAAATAAAACAACTCGATTGTGGAGCTGTCTTCCGCAGTCGGTGTTTCCGAGCTCATATAACATCTCAGAGCTCAATCGCAAGGTTCACTGATGCACCCATAACCTATCCGTTCTATTCTATCCTTCAGATCAAGCTTACTACTATACATCGCACCATGACTCGAACGACATGACGGACTAGTAGTACAAAGGGCGTTCATCGTATCACAAAGAATAAAACAATGAGAATTTATAAGCAGCATTAAGTACTACAAAAGACTACATGTAGCGAGGTGTAATCCGATTCATCCTTAGGAGCTCCCCAGCTAATTGTTGGATTTGATCTCCTCTCGCGTTCGTCTCCATGATTGTTGATCTCTAGCCATTACCAATTGCCTTTATGTCTACCGTGACGTCGCTACGCATTTTTTCTCAAGGGTCATGCTCTCCGTTTTCCTGGCGGTACTTATTATTGGCATTTATTAGCCAGAGTTATTCATCTTTAGATTTCGTGGTAGATGTATCATTGCCTTTTGCTATAATCGTCCCTTCCAAGAAAAAAACCACATTGATTCACTACTAGTACCCTTTCTAAGTACTATTGTAGTCGATTATTGAGTACACAAGAAAATACTTTGTGTGCGATATTCAATAGAGTATGTGGTCTGTAGTTACTACATGATACTTGGTCCCCTTTTTGGTGAAAGAGTGGTGACTATGCCTTGGTCCGATTCATCAGGCTTTTCTTTCCTTCTCCAGATTTCCACACTTTTTTTTTGTTTCATAAAATAATATAATTTATTCTTATTTATTATTATTAAATTTAGCATTAAAATACATTTTTTTTACATATTTATTATTATTGTGACTTCCAACATCCCCACCGAGTCAGCGAAGCTGGTATGAGAGTTGGGGAGCTCTCATTCATCAATTAATTATGCCATTCAAAAACTTTTAGAAGTACTACTACCACTCCCCATTCAGATAATTCTTTAGCCTTTTCGTAAATAAGCCGAAATGATGCAGTCCGGTAGAGTTTTGTAAATTTCCGCCGCAGTATTAAGGAGCCCTCTCTTTCTAGGTTGTGTTGGTCTGAAGTTGTTCGTGTTTCTTGTAACGTAGTTGTGTATGCTTGAATTTTGCATAATTACTAGGTTTGACCTAAGTAATTGGATACATACCCCATCACACTACGTTGAAAAGTTGAGTCGAGGTTAAGTTTAAGTTTTGACCATCGTATATGATGCCGAGTTGAGTTCGCTTTGGGATGAAATAGAATTCAACTGATATCAAAACATAACCTCAAATTTTTGTGTGAAATTCTCATTTATAGATTCCAAACATGAAGGCTAATCCGAACAAATTAATTTTATATAAAACACCGAAGGACTTCACGGATGACAAACCCACAAAGCAAATGTCACTTCAACCCAATTACAGCACAGACCGCGTATTTGAGGCGAAATATGTATCAACTCGACCCAGGTAGAAGGGCTTAGTTGAGTTGAGTGGTTCCAGTTTAACCCGACCTCCGTTTATGACCTGGGTTGAACCTATTCAGTAACTTGGTAACCGTTTTTGATAAGTGTCCTCTTCTCCTTGTTTAATGCGTTCCGCGAGTATGCTGTCAAACCCTGATGCCTTATTACTTTTGTATAGTCCCACTGCTTGGCGTATTTCTTCCACTATTAGGGGCCATTACATTGTCATTTTTTTCGCAACGTTCATATTCGAGTGCCACTGTACCACTGCTCTTGGTTCATTAATAGCATTTCATGGAAACTTTTATCCTTGCAGATAGTCATTCTTTTTTAAGTTGCTGCTATGGTAAGCAGTACAAGTAACAGTACAAATTGCTTGCGACATTCAAATTTGGTGATTGTTCTATGTTTCGCATTTCTTTCTCTCAACCACTGCCTTCTTTTTGTTTTGTTTATTCTATTCTCCGTTCGCCTCTTTTCTATATACTTTTTTTTCAGAATTCTTGTTCGGTGTCTATTTAGCGAGACTTGGCAGAGGTCGCGCCATAAAAGAAGGGGATCTCAACATCGTTATTTCTATGAACAGTGAGAGTTTCAAGTCCCCACAAGCGAACGTCACTTTGTGTGTTTAAGAACCTAAATGACCCGAACATATACCGGGTGTTTTTTTTAAAACTTGACACGGAATTCTTGAACAAAGGAGGGGTGACAGAGGGAAACCTATTATACAAAAGACGTCTGATATGGAGGGGGACATCGATTGGGTATAGTGCGCACCCCCTCTCTTCCACCCCCTGACCCGGGGGGGGGGGGGGGGGTAGCTTTTTTTTTTAAATGGCAACCCCTATTTTTTATGCAAGATTCAGATTCCTGGGATGAAAATAAACATCTTTTATCCCAAGCATTTTTTTCTATCATTTGTTTTTACTCCGGAAACTTTGATTGAAATCGTCATTAAGCTTTGATTGAAATCGTCATTAATCGTCTTTCAGTCAGAAACATTCGCGGCAGTGCGGCAAGGCGTCAATGGCGAACATTTTGAGCACCTTCTATCTTAGAAAATTAATAAATAAAAGTTGTTTAATATCCAAAAGATGTTTATTTTCATCCCAGGAATCTGAATCTTGCATAAAAAATAGGGGTTGCCATTTGAGAAAAAAAGCTACCCCCCCCCCCCGGGTCAGGGGGTGGAAGAGAGGGGATGCGCACTATACCCAATCGATGTCCCCCTCCATATCACACATCTTTTGTATCAGAGGTTTCCCTCTGTCATCCCTCCTTTGTTCAAGAATTCCGTGTCAAGTTTTAAAAAAAACACCCGGTATACAGGGTGTTCCACACCACCCGTCCAGGCTGATTATTCTGAAGAGTTTCAAATAAAAGCCTGAACAAAAAAACACGTATTCAATATTTTTTGAAACTCTATCCAACCATACCAAAAACACCCCCCACCCCCTACTCTTTGTTAGGGGTAGGGGGTGCAACTTTAAAAAATCAAATGGTAACCCTTAATTTTTTTTGCAGATTTGGATTTGTCGGAAAAAAAGACAAACATTTTGTCGGACACATTTTTTTCGATTTGCGTTAGATGGCGCTGCAATCGACCAAAAACCGTTCCTATTTTTTGAACGGAGTCACTCAGGTTGCTGTGCTTTATACCAAATAAAAGAATACACATTAAAGATGAGCCTAATTAGGCTACTCTATCATAATTACTTTAGGAGTTATTCAAATTTCAGTAAATTAAAAAAAAAAAAAATTTTCCCTAATCACCCTGTATCTTAGTGGATATTGGAGATAGCCGCCCTCTGTAGAACAATTTTTTTCTCCAAATATATCCAGGAATCACCCCTGAAAATATTAGCCGCGTACTCCAACAAAGGATTTATTAAACTTCTGATGACCTTTACAAGTCGGGAATGATAGAATATGAGTATTTTAACTTATTAAAACGACAATATCTCAGAAACGGCAATTCCTACGAGAAAATGTATAATATATTTTTTTGTAGATAATCGCCTAATCTACAAACTTTGTAAACACAATTTTCTGATAAGACGTACGGTTTAGCATATATTTGCAAAAAACTGATATTTTGACCCTTTGACCTTGAATAAAAAAGTTTGCAGCCGCCCAATCGCGTGGCAGTCTCTACAGCTTACGTATAATAATGTTTTTAACGGCTGTTCCAATTTTCAGCAACTTCGGAATTATCTTCCAATTATGGCGTTTTTTCGTCTATTTTTACTGGACTACTAGAACATCTTCTGCTGTTAGTTTTATTATTATTTTAAATCGTACCATTGATCGTTCAAATTTTCCTGTGTGTTTCAACCGTTTTTTATTTCATTTGTTCGTACCTTCAGTAGGCTCTCATATTCAGCCATAATTTGCTATTCCTTTAATCCTATTACGATATGATCAATTTGGTGCTGCGAATCCTTATTTTGCGCCCTCTCGAAGTTAATCAGTCTAGTGTAATTCGATGATCATTGCTTAAATATCTGCCAAAGTACTTTGAAGTATGGCTTTTGTATTATTATGAGATATTGAGAGTATCTACAATTTTTTGACAAAAAAAAAAAAAAAAATATCAGCTACGATATTGAACTTAAAAAGAAAATATCTGGCGAAAACCGTGAAAAGAAAAAGTGAAAAGAAGGTAAAGGATCCTGTTCTAAGCCTTTTATAAAAAACAAAAATTAAGTAACACCTTCGCGTTACTTATCAAAATTTTCTAATTGAAATTGATTATTTTCATTGTAACTAATTCATTCTCGAATCAAGATTTCGTATAGCACCTTAAGGGTACACGCATGCGTGTACTACTCAATGCCTCTCTAAGTACCGCTATAATAACGTGAGATAGCCTCTAAGGTACAAGACGTAACCAGCAAAGTAGATATTTCTCGTAAATCTTCTGTCAAAGCGTACTCTTGCACGGCCATGTCGATGTCCCTGGTAGCCTACTGTTTTTGCGGCGGCACTAGCGTCCACCTCGATCTTTAACACCTTCGATTCCTTTGGCCATTAATGCTGTGTAAACGTAACCGATTGTAAAAAAAAAAAGAAAAAAAACGAGGCAAACAAAAATAAACAACAATACTAGCCACTTAACACGTAATATGTGTAGTGAACGATAGTTTTACTCACTTGTGACGATCTCTTGATCACCTCCAAGTAAGCCACGATACGAGAGATAGAGGAAGGCACTGTGTTCCCATACGATGCGATCCCCTTAAAGGCCCCCGCGCATCGAACTCTGACGTGTATTTACAACTGCGCAAATACGTGCGGGTACATCGCTTACGTAGACCCCGTCCACACAGCACGGATTGCATAGCGTTATTGTTGTTGTTGGTGGTGCTGTTGTCTTCGTCTTCTTCTTCTTCTTTTTTCTTTCCGCTCATCGCGAAGCCAGCGAGCAACCTTCCAAATAAGGATGGCACATGTTAAATACGGAGGCAATAATGGCATTAGACGTTCGCTCAAATCGATCGCTTTTTCGCGGTATGGCCAATTTCAAGTGCAAAGAAATCAATTTTGTGGACGTGATGCAACCTAGGTGCACGGTTATGCGTCAAATTTCGTCATAAAGTCGCATATGGCCAGCGCAGAGAAGACTGCAGCACGATGTCTGCTCGCCCAACAGTAACAACAGCAACAACAACAACAACAGCATGCAAAATGTCGTGGTAGCGACAGTGTTAAAAACGAAAACATCGAGTGGAGGAGACCTCTGGTGGCTGCCTCCGATGGTGTCCCGCAGCCTCAGCAACAACCGCTCATGGACGGAACTGCTTAACCGCTTAACAAAAGGCAAGACACCACCACCACTACCACCAGCACCAACAACAACAACAAGCAGAAGAAAATCTAAAAAGAGTTAAGAAAAAAAACGTCTTTAGATCGCATTAAGTAACTACCAGCGCCGCACGGCCCAAATAAACGAGCAACCGCTTCGCCTTGTTGCCAGCCTCTACCGTTGATCGGGGCAAGTTGGCGCTGTATGCGCCGCCGCGTTCGGCATTCTGCCTGTTAAGTAAGGCACGCATGCGCATTCGCACAAGAACAAGAAAATGCGATACGCGGGTGCGCGCGATTCCATGTGACCGTGCGGCCACATCTTAAGATCGGGTCAACGGGTGGATTGTGGATGAAATGTTGCACAGAAATCGAACGGAAAATAGCGAAAAATAAAAAAAGGAGAAGAATCTTGACAAGACGATGGACCTCCATTGAAATGGACAAAAGTATTTTCCTGGTCGAGAAAGACTTGGTATGGACGGGAATGCACAGGAGGCTGGGAGATATTTTAATGAAGCTCGAGAGATTTTTGAAGTTGCTTAATTATTTTAAATTTTTGTTTTGTTAACTTTTATCCCCCCCCACAATAAAATGTTCAAGAAAGTTACTTTTTTTAACCAGAAATGGCGGCATATTCTAGTATTCGAGTAGGACAAAAATAGGGCGTATGATGTCGTGCGATCGCGAATCGGCGTATCGTTTGTGAACCATAACCAAATTTTGCAGGAAGTTTTTGCTAACTCAGATCGTATACCCTATGATCCTCGCATTGTCTAATATTTACAAAATAAAATAGAAGATGGGGAATATGGAAAGATAAAAGAAAGTCTAAACAGTAGGAGGTTTTTTGTTGTTTGCGGACGTAAGACGTATGCCTTTCAATTGAAGTGATGAACATTATACAAAAGGTATTCAGAAGAGAATTCCATATGTCACACATATTCAACTTAAAAGGAAATTGCTGTGGCTATGGATTGACAGAAAAAAGTGATATTTAAGAAAAGGTATAGTTCGTGGAGTCTCGATAGGCATTGCGGAAAAAGATATTGCTTTATAATTATAGGATCCGAAGACTGTTTTATCGAAAGTTGCGAATCTCTTTTTCAACGACATCTTATCGCGATATTTACCTGGGAACATTGGATAAATGTATTTGCTTAGCTTAAGGTAGACCACGTGTTAAAATCACGTCCACATGTTTTTATATGGCATTGTAAATTCTTCCTGGTCTCTCTTTTGATCTGACTGACAGATGGTAGTAGGAATGGTGCCAGTTTAGGGATATTATGAATGTCATATTTTTCACATTCGCCGAACAGCGAATTTGCGAATGTATAAGAGCAATATTAAAAAATTTTCATTGATCATATATTAGAACAATAGACCGGTGTTATTATACAGTAATGGTATTCTTTCTTTTCGTATTTAATAACACAGCCCCACAAAAAAAAAGTTTCAGACCTGGGGGTCTCACTAGGCTTACTATATGTTTTCGGGGTCGCTGAATCTGAATATGAGGTCTATATAGCTCTATCGGGTCTAGGATTAGCCATAACCTCAAAAAATAAGCCGAAAAGGGGGTTTTAAGCCTGACTAACAGAAGAATATAATATTTCAAAAAAAGCAATTTTACCGCCTTTTCGCAGGGAGACGTCGCTTCACCACTTCTCTTCAACATCTTGATATACGCGATTACGCGTGAAGCCTTCGACGGACGACTCGGAGTTCGATAAGACCACAACTTCGTAACCGGCTTAATGTTCGCCGACGATAGCGCCATATTCGCCGACCCGGATCCCGAAGCAACGGACATCACACAACATTTCCCGCATCGCCCAATCATTCGGGTTAAAAATCAATGCGGAAAATACCAAAGTGCTCACAACGGACGGATCGAGGGTAGTGTTCACCTAGATGAAACCCAAATCGAACAGCTTGAGGAACTGAAAGTGGCATCGACGGGCGACGTTCAAAGCCGGATCGGCCAGGCAAGAGCAACATTCGCCTCGCTTAAGTGGTGCATATGGAAACGAACAAATATTTCCATCAAAACGAAAGTACGCCTTTACCAAACGTTGATCCTTCCGATTCTTCTTTATGGATTTGAAACGTGGACACTGTTCAAACCGGACGTTAAGAAGCTCGAGGTCTTCCAAATGCGATGCGTGGGGCAGATCCTCGGTGTCTCACTCCGCGATCGC
Source organism: Thereva unica (assembly GCA_949987705.1). Lineage (NCBI taxonomy): Eukaryota > Metazoa > Arthropoda > Insecta > Diptera > Therevidae > Thereva > Thereva unica. Next base: position 42,578,506 of record OX465281.1, on the reverse strand, counting down.
CTTCGGAACGAGACAGATAGACAAAGATGCGACACTGTGCAGCAGACACTGATCGAAGAAGAAATGCAAAAACGTCGGCTACGGTGGTTTGGACATGTTTGCCGAATGGATCACAACCGCTTGCCACGTAAACTTCTCTGGCGAAACCGTCCCGCAAACCGGAGAATCCAGCGATCGGCACCGAAGAAAACCTGGGGAAAGAATATCGAGGGTGACCTAAAAAACAATTATAAGTTATCGAGGCTCGAGACGTCGTCAAAAACCGGCAAAAATGGAAACGAATCTTGAATAGAGTTCGAGACCCAGCGGCACCGACAGCAGCGTATCCGTTGCGGAGACATCCCGCACGGACCGCCAGGTGACGTATCAAAGAAGAAGAAGAACACTGTCAGTCAATGATAATTATCTAAGCTAACAACGAGGGGGCGAACGGCTAACAAAGACCTCGGAAAGTGGTGGCACCCGATTTGTCACTTCTGTCAAGACCCGAGAAAAGTCACTGCAGACGAACACCTAGCAGACCTGTTAGCAAGTCCTAATCCCACCTCCCACTTACTTTTGTCACAAGAAGATACACAAAGAGACCTGGGTATCGCCCGATGGTAGAACGAGAAATCAGATAGATCACGTGGCCGTCAGCCGCAGATGGAGAACTATTGTTGAGGATGTCAGGAGTTTCAGGGGAGCGGATACTGGAAGCGACCACCATTTGGTTGTAGCAACTATTCGCCTTAAAATCGCCGCAATCAGAAACGTGCAACAAACTGCTAGAACCCGTAGACGGTTTAACGTAGACCTCCTGCGGGAGAGCGTTAAAAAGCGGGAATTTGCTGGAAACCTACAAGCCTTATTAAACCAGCAAATCGTTTCTGACGACACAAATATTGAAGAATTGTGGAGTACGACGAAGGGCGCGATATTGACGGCTGCGGAAATGAGCATCGGTTATGTCCAAAGAAACCAGCAACATTGGATCTCGGACACAACCTGGCAAAAAATAGAACGCAGAAGGGCCCTCAAAAATAACGTAAACTCTACAAACAACCCGGAAAGACGCCACCAATTAGAACGGGAATACTCCCAATTACATCGGGAGGTTAAGAGAAGTGTCCGGCGTGATAAAAGGCAGCAGATAAATGAGCTCGCAGAAAAAGCGGAAAACGCGGCAAACACTGGCAACAGTAAGGTGCTGTACCAAATCACTAAACAGCTCTCGGGAAAGCACTCTACTAAAAAGCATGCCGTTAAGAGTGCGGATGGAAGGCTGCTGTGCAGCGACGAGGAACAACTCCAAAGATGGAGAGATTACTTCTTCGCCGCCCTGAATGGTACACTTACACAGGAACCTCAGGAAAACAACAACAATGCACAGCCAATAAGAATCGCCACTCGGGCCCCATCCAAGACGGAAATAGTAACCGCAATTCATGCGATGGCCAATGGTAAAGCAGCAGGAAAAGATGGCATCCCGCCAGAATTGTTGAAAGCCGACTCAAGCCTCATAGCAGATGCGCTTCAGCCAATCCTAGAAATAGCATGGAACACCTGTACCTTTCCGGAGGATTAGACGGAAGGTATCATAGTCAAAATACCAAAAAAGGGGGACCTAACAATATGCGACAACTGGAGAGGTATCTGTTTATTATCTACTGTGGGCAAAATTTTGTCCCATATATTACTAACTAGGATAAGTGAGGCAGTAGATCGAACGCTTAGGAGGCAGCAGGCCGGATTCAGGAAGGGCCGCTCCTGTATTGATCATATTAACACCTTGAGAATAATAGTGGAGCAGTCTACTGAATTCCGATCCCCCCTTTACCTTGCTTTCGTAGACTATGAGAAAGCGTTCGACTCGGTTAATAGGAGCTTCATTTGGAAGGCACTACGGCGACGTGGACTGCCTGATAAAATAATAGAATTGATAAAAGCCCTATATAACAATTCCAAATGCAGAGTTCTCCATAATGGAAAATTATCCGACAGCTTCGAGGTGAGCTCAGGAGTACGACAAGGATGCCTATTTTCGCCATTACTATTTCTTATAGTAATAAATGACATCCTTGTCGACGCTCTAGATAATAGAACAGGCGGCATACAATGGGGTTTGCTAGACCGCCTTAAGGACCTCGACTACGCGGATGATATCTGTTTGCTGGCCCACAGACATCAGGAGCTAAAAAACATGTTAAACAATTTGGCAACAGAAAGTAGTCTAGCAGGCTTAAGGCTGAATCCGAACAAAACCAAAGAAATGCGGATAAATGCAAACACACTTGAACGAACTGCGCTGAATAACCGTGACGTGGAACTGGTAGATAAATTCTGCTACCTCGGTAGCATTATTACCGAAAATGGTGGGGCAGAAGAAGACGTCAGTTCCAGAATAAATAAAGCACGAGGCGCATATGCATGCCTGTCCCACATATGGAGATCAACAGTGATTTCCACTAACACCAAATTGCGGCTGTTCAACTCCAACGTTAAGGCAGTTCTTTTGTATGGTTGCGAAACATGGAAAGTCACCCAATTCATAACAGGGCGCCTACAAGTCTTCATCAACAGATGCCTTCGTCGTATCCTAAAAATCCGCTGGCAAGATAGAATTTCAAACGAAGAACTATGGCGCCGTGCCGGCCAAGAAAGGATAGACGACCAAATCAGGCGAAGGAAATGGAATTGGGTTGGCCACACCTTGCGACGCGAAAACGAAAATCTAGCCAAACAGGCCCTCGACTGGAATCCGCAAGGTTCCCGTCGAGTAGGAAGACCTAGAACAACGTGGAGGAGAACCCTACTAGAAGAAGCCGCAACAACTGGGAGATCCTGGTCGGAGCTAAGAGCTGTCGCGCAAAACAGAGTCCGCTGGAGGGCAACTGTTTCCGCCCTATGTCCCATGAGGGATTAAAGGAGTTTAAAGAAGAAGAACAATAGATTATGTAAAACTAATGGCTAGGCTAGCCCATCCAAAGATCTAAGATGATAGGTCGCTTATTCCAAATCGCCAAACAAGCATCTCCGTGTCTGATATATTTAAAGGATGCAAATTCCTCCTCCAGCCATCGGAATTTGTAATACCAGTCCATATGTCCAAGCAATCTTCAAAGGTAGGAATAGAGGACAGAACATGTTAATAAAAGTCTAGAGGGTACTAAAGTAGGAGGGTGTGCGTTTGAGCTCCTGGATGTTGTAGAAGTTTATACCAAAGAGCAGAAATTTACACGGCCACGTTTGGAACAAAAAGCAAAACAAAAAATGTTTGTAACGAGGTTTCGATTTCGATCATATGCTTCGGCTACTGTGAAGATAGCGCTACAGCCCAAATTGAGTTTTGGTCTCCTCTAGGGAATTTCTCCAAAGTTCGACGATACCTTACAGCATGTCTTCAGTTCCGAATGTTAAGCATTGCCTCTGCGTCAGCCGTCACAGAGTCGATCCATCTCCTCCTGGGTCAAATTTTCCGATGCCATAAGCCATTTTGGGATACGATTGTCCTCCATCTTGATTACGGCCGGCCAGTCTCAATCTGTTAATTTTTATGCCTCCTTAAACAAATTAATGCCTCTAACCAGCCGAAAAAGGCTGTTAGGCCGGCAGTACCAGCGTATCTACATGTTCATATGTACCGTCCACTAGGTGAAGACTCAACCCAAGTATAATTTTAGTACCTATTATTAGCCTGATAAGTCGGAGAAAGGTATTCGAAAAGTACCCTAGTATGGCATAGATAAAATAAACAAAAGGGCCCTCAAAACGAACGGTTCGAATGTTTCCTCCACCATCGACACTTTGAGCAGTAAGATAGCGATTGCTCTACCGAAATAAAAACTTTCCTTCTTCCACGGCAACGTAATAGCTTGGCTCGTTCCCTCTGCAAACGGTCGTTCTCTTCGCGTACCATACAGATTAATCAATAGCACACTTTAAGCGTATTAAAATAACACACTTCCAAAAACTAGATTTGCAGGGTAAACAGAACAACTCGACTGTGAAACAATCTTTCGCAGTCAGTATTTTCGAACTGCAATTTAAGAGCCAAGCAAAAACGCACCTATCCTATTCCTCGAACTAAGGGTAATGGTAACATTGCAACATGACGTGACCAGCTAGTCTATTATGGTAGCACAAATAGAGATTCCTGAGATTAGTTAACGCATACACCTGATAGCCATCAAAACTGATTTAAACCCATTTTAAATACGTGTAACGTGTAAAATCAGTAAAGGGGCTTAAGATTTTAAGGACGACAAAAATATATTAATCCTCTAAAATAACCACCCACACAGAATCCCTACAATTAATCAGCTTCGACCCAATACCAACTGCTTCAATATTTGTCACCTTCTTGCTAAAATAAATCCATTCAAAAACTCTTGCAATTCATCCATTCAATATCATCAAGTCCTCGACGCATGCGCAATTTCAATTTGCCATAATAAAACGTAAATACACCTGCAGAGCATCAAGTTGCAGAAGATATCCACGCCGCGTATTCACCTTTATATACACGATCATATGGATATACTCTTGCACGATAATGATGACAACTCCCCGATCCGCGATCATTAAACGCAATTTTGCTGATCTCGCGAATTTAAATAAATTAGTGCCTCGGGAATACTTCACGGAGACACAAATTCAAATTAAGTCCCCCGTCCATTATCTTTAAGATCTACACTTTGATCATTTTCTTCCCTACCAAAACATATCGTTAACATGCACAGCATTGACACGATCACCACCTGTAATCTACCTGGGCAAAATGTCGGGAATAGGCTGCGTAGCGTTTTGCAATCATCTATTCGATAATGATCGACTTTTTGCCATGGTTTATTGGTGGTGAGGAAACCGCTCGTCGGCTTAGCCGCCATTATTATACCAATTAACGAGGAATTCATTGATATATTATTGAGAAGTTTGTGATCTTTTGTTAGAAGATCTTTAATCGGGGATCAGTTGTAGTGGCTTTTGGATTATGCGTCATCATCTTAATTTGCATGGAAAACACCAACACGTATTTTGTAAACAGTCCGTTTTTACCTGTGCGCAATTGGCACGTGGGTGATGTATCTGACGGATATTTTTTATATTAGTGAGTAATTTATCTCTTAAGCTAATTTATTAGTGTTTTTCCTTTTGATATATTATGCGAACATTGTCCAAGTTTGTGGGCAATCTTGTTAAAAGAAAAAAAAAAGAACATGGAGAAAATTCCATCTAAGTATGTAAAAAATATAGAAATGAAAAGCATTGGCGGCTTTTTATTGCCCACTTATGTTTGTTCTAATTTTAATTTATAATATTTTTTATCACGTTACAATTATATCATTGACAGGAAACCTAGTTAACTTTTTTCGTGTGGGAAACTCTAAGTTCAGGAAATCACCTCTCGTCCTACCAGCCCGTCATTCCATAGTTGTCCTTGTGCAAGTTCAAAGAGATGTATATTCTGCGAGTAGGAAGGAATTCATATTTTGATCTCGATCTTCGACGATATGTTCAATAGTTAATCGTCGTTGACAATACGAAACCCATTATTTGGGCATAGTATATACAGCTATCATATTTCTAGGCCGGACTGCATGAACAAGGTTCAGCAGTCTGACTAATGGAATTTCGCTAAAACTTAACTGTTCACCCTACCGTTGGACCCGCACAGAGATCATAAAGGGTAGATTCCTCCACCTAGTAGTCCAGCCAACAAGGGCCCCTTGACATCAAGCCAACAGGTGTAGCCAAGGTCGATCAGCAACCCCAATGACTGGTTCCGGACCGATCAATACAAATGCAATTGCTCCATAACAATCGCTTGAGTATGGTAGGAAAGATAAGGCATTATACTAATAGGTGCGGGTTCTTCTATATATATAGGAGAAAAAGCAACAGTAACCTTCGCCTCGCTCAAGTGGTGCATATGGAAACGAACAAATATTTTAAAACAAAAGTACGCCTTTACCGAACATTGATCCTTCCGAGTCTTCTTTATGGATCTGAAAAGTGGACACTGCTCAAACTGGACGTTAAGCAGCTCGAGGTCTTCCAAATGCGATGCTTGAGGCAGATCCTCGGAGTCTCACTACGCGATCACCTTCGAAACGAGATATTCAGCCAAAGATGCGATCAGCAGACACTGATCGAAGAAGAATTGCAAAAACGTCGACTACGATGGTTTGGACATGTCTGCCGAATGGATGATGACCGCTTGCCACGTATACTTCTCTGGCGAGACCGTTCCGCACGCTGGAGAATCTAGCGATCGGTACCGAAGAAAACCTGGCTAAAGAATATCGAGGGTGACCTAAAGAATCAACGGCTATCAGTTATCGAGGATCGAGACTTCGCCAAAAACCGGCAAGAATGGAAGCGAATCGTGAATAGAGTTCGAGATTCAGGGGCACCGAGAGCAGCGTATCCGTTGCAGGGACGCCCCACTCGGACCGCCAGCTAACGGATCAAGGAAGAAAGAAGAAGAATCTATAAAATTATTGGGGCGCACTTCTTGCTGAAATTTCAACTTTCTGTCTATTCAAAAAATCGACACTTATATAGCTTCTACACCACCAATCTCCTTCAGTTACCTCACCATTTTAGAATTTATGAAAGTGATCTTCACATCGCTAAAAATTTCTTCGGTCAGATTATCTCCGGATCTCCAGATCTCGGTAGCTTATAGGTTAACGGACACGCCACGGACCGCCATCTCAGAGAATTGGATTTCGAATCCAAGCACGACCTTGATCCCTCGTTTTTACACTTCTTTTAGACAGATAACATTTCCTCTTTATTGCTTTCTCTCTTTTTAGCTAATCCGTGCCCTTTCTGCTTTCACCGCTTGTTAGCATATAACCTCCTGATCGATCAGCGTTCTAACTGTATGATACTGAATGGAGTTGGTCGAGCAAAATCGCGTTGGCATTTCTTTCATCTATATTTTCGACTAGAACTTTCTGTTAGACATAGTACTCTAGCACAGTCGATAGAACACAGGAGTTAATCAGTGACCAGTACAGTCACAAAATTCCTTTCCGGGGCCTAATTTTTCCACCTGTGATTCTTTCCTATTCGTGTTCTTTGATACTGGTGTCTTGTTCAGTATAGACCATTCTTGCGTTCAATTGGTCACCTTGAACTCAGCAACGATCCAACCAGTATGAACCCTAAGAGTTTCGACTGAGATGTAATCAGCTATATAAACGACAATTTTATTATTTTTAAGAGGGTGTATTGGGTCCAAAAGTACCGCGGCCACTTCAGTTGATCTATTAAACTTAAAGAGGTGTAGTGTAACCCTATAATATTTGCTGGCCGTACCGCTTGACCAGTCAGTCTGCCTAATGGCTAACACTTGACTGTTCGAACTATCGCCGGGCCCTCACAGAGAATATCCTTCCCCCTTCCTGTATAACAGATAGTTTGAGTCATTTTTCCTGTGTGTGACCAAACAATTTCTTTAGCCACGGTAAGAAGCGACAATCAAGCCAGCAAGTGTAGCCAAGTCTAAAGGGCAATGACCTTTTCAGCAACCTGGTGGGTGGCGATTCCGGGCCGTTGAATACATTGTAATTGGTCCATGAGTATAGTAGGAAAAGGTAGGTCCATTCTGACAGACCCTCTATATCAGGAGAAGGCTTTTTACAACTGGATGCGCCCGATGCCCAGAGGAGACCATTAAACCTCTGTACAAAAAAATACTAACCACTGATAAAGAACCTTGGCTAAGTAGGCTTGGAAGGAATGCTACCTTTAACCTACTGCAAATTTCTCTTCCTGTCAGCGGGGGTTGCCCCGTGTAAAAAAAAGAATACCGCGTTCTTAACTTGAAACAGACACGCGCAGGGTCAAGACGCCTAATGGCACACAAATGGGGCACGGTACGACTGGGTAAAAATTATACTTTGCCAAACGCTACAGGCACGTATCAATAAAAGACGGGCGGAATGGTTCAAACAAATCACGGTATGCTCACACTTTTTCTAAACTAATTGGAGCTTGAAGAAATTGTGTATGACGAAGAAAACGGACAATTGTCTTGGGGACCATGAAGATTCCCATTAGTATACGCAATAGACAGGTTCTCGTTCGAATGCATAGGTCAAGCAGCAGTAGACGTGGTTAGTATTTAGTTAGGGGACCGCTTGGTAGAACGATGCTCGGTATGGTCAATTACAAATACGTTCATATAGCAAAGCATGTAGCAGTGGCTTTCATACTTCTATAGCGGAAGCATGTTTAGATATCATTATAAGCATTTAATAAAATAAGTACGTCTGTACTTGGCCTTTGCGAGTGAATATTTCAGCTAAGTATTTTTACTCGGGTCAGCATCCATTCAGAGTTAAAAGCGTTACCATTTCAAGGTGTTAGAAGATTAAGAGTAAGCGGTGGGAGGCGTCATCTCCGAGTATCCGTTATCAGGTTGTACATCATTCCCTATAAAACGTCAGAGACTTTAATCGTCCCTCGCTCAACCAAAATAAATTTAATGCTAAGAATGAATTTAACCATATGGTGCAACTTATAATTTGTCGACAATAATATATTCTTTCTCATCCTACACGTGTACATTTTTGAATTTGTAGTAATTTTTTCAATTTTTTTGAATTTGAAATTGAGAAAATAATGTTTTTTGTATATTTACTATTTTCAGAACAAACCGACGAAGGATTTTTGCAGGAACGTAAGTTATTATTAAGCATTCGTAAGTTATTATTAAGCATTAATAAACTGTTTCTAGTCTAGTCGGGAACTTAAACGAAACCAATTTGTAGTTGGCAATGCTATACTATACCTTTTCAACTTCAAATTGGGACTTGAGGCCTCAGTACAATTTACTATCGTGCAAGGGACAAATGTACCGCCTCGTATAAATGTCGCTCTACTCTATACTTTAGAGCTTTTGGATCTACATGGATCTGCATCTGCAACTAACGACCATGTATTGGATATGACTAGTGTGGTGACATACAACTAGGGCTTAATAGTTTCGTAACCAATTTAAACATGTTCATCACTAGAGCTATTTGAACGTTGCCAATCTTAGAGAAAAATAATCCCATATACGGCTACGATTAGGCTGAGGTTGAATGGATTCTTGGTTGATGATCTTCAGTAGTATAAGCAATCACGATTTTGTCACACATTTTACCATACAAAATGTGACATCACTGTTCCAAAAAAGCAAATTCCGTTTTCTCCGCTAGGGGCTAGTATAAGTTTCAACTTGGTGAGCTAGTATTAGTATAAGCATGCATTTTTGGAGCGTTTAGACATGTTATTGAGCCAGCTAAAATACCGCCTCCTAGTGTTTTTTAGAGACTATAAAATTGGTAAATGGCGCCACTAGTAAGCGGTAATCTTGAAAAATTAGTTAAAACTACACCCTGCCCTTGGTATACTATCTTCAGTTTTGTCATTCAATTATTTTCAGCCTCTTTAAAAAATTTAAAGAAAGGGAATCCTACTGAATAACATACAAGCCGGCAAAACGCCAAAACGCGTGCATGTCACCCAACACGGGCACGATATGTCTGAGTAAAAAGTCTACTTTTCCAAATGCATCCTGCTCCAGCCAGTTACAAATAAAAGGCACACGAAAGATTCCACAAGAAGCACGCTACGGTCACACTTTTTCTAAATTAAAAAGAGCAATAATTGGAGCTTAACAGAATTGTATAGGTGAAGAAAATAGGCTATTAGTAAGAGTGCCACTAGCATACTTAATCGACCGGTTCGCGTTTGATTGCTTAGGTCAAGCAGCATTAAACGCGGTTACCACTAAGTTGGGGGACCGTTGGGTAAAACGATACGTGTGAGACCAAGCCCTAGGACCACATCTAGGCAACTATAAGCGATTTTTTCTGTTTTGTCTAGTAACGCGGTAAACGACAAGCGTTCAGAGGTAATTCATATGTACTGTCGACGGTTCCATCATTAAATACAACGTCGAACAGCAAGCTCTAGTCGAAAGATAGTAGAGTGGAGAGCGTGAAAGAACTGACAGAGTAGCGTTATTCCACCAACTCCTAACAATATTACCGCTACAGAACTTTGACTTTGGTGACTGTACAGTATATGGATTCTCGGCTTATTATGGAGCTGTGCCCAGGTACAAAATGACAGCAGCTAGCCCATAATGCGGAGAGAGGTCAGGGATTTTTTAGTAAACAGGCAAGACAAGAAAGAAGGAAATTATCTAGGTAGGAGAAATGGAAAGAAAAAGTAACATGCTGCGAAATGAAATCGAACCACAGGCCTCTGGGATGAACCTCGGGAGACCTAGCACCTAGATTACTAGAGTCGGCAAGAAAACCGTTGTGTTGGTGAAGATTATCAAAACATTGGTTGGTTGGTTTCTATCAGGATCAGAATCAGAATAGCGGATGACCTAACCTATAGATTTTACTTCGAGGAGAATGAGTCTGTAGTTCAGGTTCTCTGTCACTGTTCTACGATAGCAAAGAGCAAGGTCCTCTTGTGCTGGAAAGCCTTGGTCGAACAGACAAATCCTGGGCAGGTTACTGTTCAAGCTGCCTGTCCTATGTATGAATCTAACATAACTGGATTATAAAAAGTATAACAGATGTACTAAATGGTGGCCTCGGTACTCGTAGACTCTCTTTAAACGAAAGAACAAGAGATAACTTTCTTAATTTCCGCCAAAACAAGAGCAAATCAATTAAATTAACTGGGAGATACTTGCCGACGACGGGTTGTTCTTAAACACTTTGCTTCAAATTAATGCTGAAAAACTTCGGCTGAGTCACTTTGGACCCATCTGTACCAGTGAAGGGTTAAATAAGATTTAGGTTACAACAAAAAAAAAATACCGATTCAGAATTTTCATTCATAACGAAACGGTCTCTCAGAGGGCACCCTTGCAAAAAGTGTGTCAACCTAAAAGTGCTTCTATCTCTTGAAAAGTATTAACAAATCCCTCGACAGTCTATCATAACACTCTAAAGAACCGAAAAGGACCTTTCGTTCCTTTCCAGCTACTTTAACAAAATTATGTTTCTAGATTTTCAATGAACAAATATTTTATTTTTTGTTGTTGGATTTGTTGGAGCATTTCTTATTTACATTCCACGTGAAATTTCTTCGGTTGTGTGTCGTGTATCGACCCGATCGCTATATAGACCCACTACGATAAACTCCGAAGGGACTCCTGTTTTTTTTTTTTTTTTTTTTTTTTTTTTTTTTTTTTTTTTTTGGTATACAGTGTGGGTATATGTATGTATATGTGTATGAAGAATATTGAGTCCGCTAAAATATGCCTACCCACGTTTTGCAGCCACCGAAAGGAATTTTCTTGGAAGGCGGCTCAACGTGTATCAATTGAAACCGATACGTCTCCATTGTTTTTGGTCCCGCAAGAATCGCACAGCCATCGGGGAGCGGGCACAAAAATCTCGTCTTCAAAGTTGGGGCCCTTCTGCCCAGCCATCACGGGATGATGGTAGGCATCCATCGGAAGGCCCCGGGGCTCCGCTTTCCCTTCAGTGTCGGCGAATGGTTGGAATTGAGATCATTTTTGTTTGCGGACCATAATTGGGTGATTAAGGCCTTAAAATGTCTTCTGTGCTGTTGCGTCTCGGAATTTGTCTTCGAATCATTTCTTGACCTGGAAAACTTGTGGCTTAGTTCAAATTGCGCCTCCGCAGCTCGTCAAGAGGGGGCATCACACAACACAGCACAGCTCCTTCCGGTCCTGTATGGATTTTGTGTGCGCTCCAAGAGCCCTTTCGCACAAAACGGAGCTGATTTGCTAAAGAGCAAGGAAACCCGAAGGCTTTATGAGAACGGAGATTTGTGTTTGGGGTTTGGGAGCGCAAAAAAGGTCGCAAAGTACATAAAAATCGGAAATTTTTTTCCTTTTCCAACCGAAGTTGTAAAAGGATATGAAACTTTTATGGAACAAGCCAAGGAATTTGTAGCATACGCCCTGGCACGTGGACTTCGCTTCGTCGGATTCTGCTGGATTTTATTCGGTAAAAATGTTCGTTTGTTAGTCTCCTTATTTTTTTCATTTTTTTTTCACTGTATTCTGGCGAAATTCTTCGGGAAATTCCGGTTAGTCGTTTTTTACCCTCCTTCTGCAGAATGTGCTTGAAATTTCTTGGTTCAAAGTTATGAAAAAGTTTCCTGCTGTATCTGGCGTTATTTTAAGGACATAGGTAAATTGTTGCACTTTGTGCTAGGTTGGATGTAAAATGGAAAAGGAATGGCAGCTGCACGAGCAAATTGTGTGAGTGAAGTAAAAAAAGTATTATTTCTGTCGCAGTATATATAAGTGTTAAACTTTTTCGGTGTATATTGGAGATGTTCCCTTATGAAAGCACAGGCACAAGTTGTAAAGATCCTTATAAATACTTACAAGATTTGAGCTGAGGCACAGAAAGACAGGAGTCGTGGAAATAAATTTTATTGCATTGAATATAAGATTATCGGCAAAAAAATCTTCTTCTTCTTTAAGTTCTCTTTAATTAATGGACATAACAGACTTACTTTGATTCCCCAGATCTTGTAACAGATATCAATAACGTTTAATTGTTCTTGTACGTTTGCTTATGCTATGTCGGGAGTAGGGTCACCAGTTTAGATAAAAGAGTCATTAGCGTAAAGTATTGATTTAGAACTAATCACATTGTGGGAGGTTTGATAAACATCAGGAAAGGCTGCAAGGAAGAGGTTAAATAGTTTAGGACCTATGAGCGAGCCTTGAGGTACACCTGACTTTATGTATATTGATCTCCTCGAATAAAGCTTCATTATATGAGACCCTTAGTTTTCTAAATTTAAGGAAGCTGATATAAATTCAGATCCATAGGTGCAGCCCAAGTTGTCCGTCGGAGCGGAGCAGTATCAGAAATGGCAAATGTAAGTTTTGTCTTCAAACATACGAAGATACGAGCCCGAAAATATTTCTAATGGTGATGAAGCAAGCGTATTTTTCAAATGCTTATGGTTTGGAGGTAAATCTTCCTTCTATCTCAGTGTGTAACGAGAATCTAAGGGCGGACCCAACTCTTACCATCCAGGGGTAATTTTAAATGAGGATCTGCGATGGAATAATCAAATGGCAAATCGCCAAAAAAGCATCCCAGTGCCTTTTTGTCTTCTTCTCCAGCCAGTTTCCGTGTTTGCCTTGAATACAACTCGTATATATCTGGGCACGCGCCCCTAAAACCCGCCTTGGCATGTCTGGACAAGGAGCAAAACCATCAAACTCATTGATGATAGAACATTTTGCGCCTCCGTTGACTCTAAGGCACCTCGTAGCGGTCCAAACTCGATCGCCATTACCATAGCGACTGTTCCACTGAAATAAAGAACCTGCCTGCACGGCAATATTTTCCCCGCAACATAAGATAAGCCCTTTCGACCCATCCTCATACCTTCCAGCCCCTCCGCGTAAACGTAACAAAGGACTTTAATGCAAGAAAGGGGAGTTTACATCCGAGGATCCGATAATACAACCATTAAACCTGAGCTGGATGATGACGACGCCGACCACATTTCGGTATTTTCCTCTGAAATGAATGTTGATGAAGATGACAGTAGGGAAGAAGTGAAAGTAGAAGAGATAGAGAGATAATCAACAAAATTATTTCATACGTTGTAACCTATGCACTAGGCCTAGGCGAACAGCCAAAGGAGCCGCAATTTAGTTAGTGTATAGTGTATATTTAATCACAACAGGCTAGTTGGGTGTTCAGGTAAACACCTAGGTTCTTGACTCGCAGCTGGTAGGGTAAGGTTGTTTGCATGGCAGTGATTGGTGCTAAATAAGAGATGTCTAACTCACTCCTGTACATTGTGATGCAGCTAGACTTAGAGGCATTTAAATGCAACTGATTGGATGTCGACCATAGAGGTATTCGCTCAAGGTCAGCGTTTATGTTATAGACACAGTTTTCTACCAATCCAAGGGGACTATTTAAATAAATCTGAACGTCATCCGCATACATGTGAAGTTTGCAATCCTTGGCAGTATTACATATGTCATTAATGTAGATGCTGAACAGTAATGGGCCTAGAATAGCGCCCTGCGGAACCCCACATGTAATTGGTGATGGAGCAGAGATAGAATCTTGAAACCATACACTTTGGCAATGGTTACTTATGTAATTTCGAATAAGGAGATTGCTGAGGGGTAAAAACCCAGATAGTCGGATAGTTTCGTTTCAAGAAGCTTATGACTGACACTATCAAATGCCTTACTGAAGTCGAGGAGCACCAGATATGCAATGTCGCCACAATCAAGAGCCATTTGAAATTCAGTAGCTACCTTTAGTAGCGTGTGGCGACTGCGTACAAACTTAATTATTAAGTTTCACACAAAGTCGCACAACATATTCCGAAAACGATAAACACGATCAATCGGAACACTATCTCGATCACCGAACTCAAAGTTCAGTGATCTTCCCGTGTCCCGTTCCGTCCCGATCGTGTTTATCGAGACAGCCAATTTCCGGCATCTCCATTCTATTCTTCGCTCTCCTCGTGGGTTCGACTACGCCATCGCACGTAACTAAAAAGTGATAAAAGAAACAAATTATAAAAAAACAATAGTTTGTATATAAAAAACATATAAATAATATTCTGAGTATTAAATAACTTAAGTATTAAGGATAACATATTAAGTGCGCTTGTATTAATTAAATTAAATAAATAGATATTTAAATTAACTTAAAGCCAGTGACTTTAATTCGTAATCACCGTTAGTACGGTAACGAAAGAGGTGACCCCGACGCGCACGCGCATTGTTATTTCAGATAAAAATATAATTTTATCAAAACGAATCAAACCATTTACTATTGTTTTACGTAATAAAATAACGTGAAAGTGAAAAAGTGGGCTGGCATAATTGATCTAGAGAAGATCTTACAACGTACATGTAGCCATGATATAATTGCCTTTTGTTAAAGTTTTTTTTTGTTAATGACAAGAACCCGTAACAAACTTCCACTAGCGGAATTTTATTTCTTACTTAGAAGCAAAAGAATAAAACCGACAAAGGTCATAATACACCATTAATATCAATAAAAATTGAAAATCGGTATCATATAGCAAAAGGAATTTTTGTTTTTGCATTTTGAGCGATAAAAAACTCTCGGAGTGGTTCCAGTTTATTGAAGCTTTGTTGTTGTCTATTTATTCCCTTTTAAAAGTTTTTTTTTAGGGAAATCAGAAATTTCGTGCCCAAACACAACAGCTCAGCACAAAGTCATTGCATCGATCAGAATATCACCCAACATCGGAAGAAATTAGGCGGCTAAATAAGTTTTATTTAACCTGATCTGGAAACTGACATTTGACGTTGGAGTAATGTTTACCACAGCATATTTGAACGGAGCACAAAAGAGGTTATATTATATTGCACCTGGATCAAGAGCATAAAACAAAGGACAAGGATTAACAGATAATTTTTTTCTTTCTTTTCTTTTTCAAAATATACACATTTTGTTTAACAAAATTTCGAAGACTATTAAATTTAAATTCAGTTAACTATGCTGATAACTACTTACTATATTTTATAATTTAACTGCATTTTACATAATTATCTACTATATGCTATACATATTTAACTACATTTCACATAGTTACCTATTATATTTGATAATTTAACTATATTTTGCATAAGTATCTACTATATTATATACATATTTAACCACATTTCACATAATTATCTACTAAATTTTATAATTTAACTATATTTCACATAATTATTTACAATATTTTATAAATATTTAACTATATTTCACATAATTATCTACTATATTTTATATAAATATTCTAAATTATTTATGCGCTCTACTTTCAATTGAATTAAAAGTTGTGATTAACACATATACACATAAGTACATATTCAACCTAGGGTTTCATACACACCTTTCACATTTACCATAAACATATATAACGTATATAGAGACCCACAGATATATAATTATTGTTTTTTTTTCTTTGGTTCGGTATTACACACCTCAGATTTTCTTTGTTGTTTCAATATATTTTTTTTTTTCTCCCCGTTTTCATTTAAAAATTTTTTAAATACAAATGTCGAACCCGGAAGATATTAATATGGAACAAGTCATTCCACAGATAGAGGAGCCAAAGCCCGGAACTTCGGGTGTCGACGCCGTTAAAGTGTCAAAATACGACATCCCGAAATTCTGGGTACAGCAGCCCGCCTCCTGGTTCTATCAGGCGGACATTATGTTTCAACTGGCGGGCTGCAAATCGGATAGAATCAAAGTCTACAATGTTATAGCTGCATTGCCGGAAGAGGCGGTAACGGCAATGCGGCTTAGCACCGTAGACCCCGCTACCTCCTCATACGAGGAAATAAAAGTGCATCTGCTCGAGAAATACGGCACTTCTGAGAAGCGCCGGCTCGAGCAGTTGCTTTCAGTGCAAGAGCCTGGAGACCGGAAACCTTCCGAGTTTCTCCAGGCTCTGAAGGCACTAGCTGGCGGGTCGTCGGCAGTGAACGATGACCTGATCCGGAACCTGTGGGAGCGGAGGCTTCCACAGGCCATCCAGGTCACGTTGGCCACAGCTGCCGACCAAAGCCTAGCCGGATTGGCCGCCACGGCGGACAAAGTATGGGAGGTGCTTCCACACGGAGGCGCCTCATACGCGTCCGCCGTCCGCGCAGCTCCAGCCAACGTGGAGCCCACATTGGTGGCGCTGCAAAGCGCCATCAATAAACTGACGGCCAGGCTAGATAAGCTTGACCGCAGCCAGCGCAAGCCGAGAAGCCGAACACCTGCCAATCGGCAGGGCGGCCCTCGACAGCCCTCGGCCAATCGGCCACAAGGGACGAACCAAGCCAGGGGTAGCTTGTGCTATTTCCACTACCGTTTCGGTAGTGAAGCACGCAGCTGCAAAGCCCCCTGCAGTTTCAACGGTGGCCAAGCCAAGCCGGCGAAAAAAAAGGCCACCTCCACCCCTAAAAAAAACTAAAGGGGCAGGGGATCGACATGAGCCATATAACCGGCCGCTCATATCGTTTATTCGTCAGAGACACCAACAATCGGATGGACTTTCTGATTGATTCGGGCTCTGACGTTTCAATTGTTCCCGCCAAGGCGTTCCCGGCCCATAACGGTAGCCCGAACGTCCTTCTGTACGCGGCCAACGGATCACTGATCCGAACTTTCGGCACTAAGTTGCTAGAACTCGAACTCGGCTTACGCCGACGATACGTTTACAACTTCATTATAGCCGACACCACTAAAGCCATTATCGGGGCGGACTTCTTAACGAAGTTCAAATTGTCAGTCGATTTTGAATATCGGCATTTAGTCGACAAGCGCACGAAGTTTCGCATTAACGTGTGCGCTACCGTCGACTACAACCCCGAAACATTTCCATGCCGAGTTATTGGCATATACAAAGAGCTATTAACGAAGTACGCTTCGTTAACAAAACCGCCCAATTTTAACCTTCCGGTTAAACACAATGTGCAACACCACATTGTAACTAAAGGGCAATTACCATTTGTCACCGCTCGGCGACTCCATCCGGAGAAACTGAAGGTGGCAAAATTAGAATTCGACCATATGGTCCAATTGGGGATTTGTCGACCTTCGTCGTCCCCCGCAGCATCTCCGCTTCATCTGGTCCCTAAACGGGACTCACATGATTGGAGGCCATGCGGCGACTACCGTCGCCTTAATGCTGTCACTGTGCCGGATAGATATCCAATCCCGCATATACAGAATTTCTCCGTGAATCTTCACGGCTGCACAATTTTTTCGAAGGTTGACTTGGTACGTGCATATCATCACATACCAATCGCCCCAGAAGACGTGCATAAGACTGCACTCATTACGCCATTCGGCCTATATGAGTTTACACGTATGCCATTCGGCTTACGAAATGCAGCCCAAACCTTTCAAAGGTTCATAAATGAAGTTACGAGGGATCTCGACTTCGTTTATGTATACTTGGACGATATACTTATCGCCAGTAAAACCGAGGATGAGCATATCGTTCACCTCGAAGAGCTCTTTAAACGCCTCGATAGCTTCGGTTTAACCATTAAGCTAGAGAAATGCGTTTTTGGTGCAACAGAGATTAAGTTTCTAAGCCACCGCATCACAAAGGATGGAATACTTCCATCCTCCGATCGGGTTCAGGCTATCGTTGATCTCGCACCTCCAACTTCTGTCAAATCGATCCAGAAGTTTTTGGGAATGGTGAATTTCTATCACCGATTTATCCCAAAATTGGCTGAACAGTTGGTGCCTATAAACGAGCATTTGAGAGACCTTCTCAACCGCTCACGTGCCAATAAAGTTTTTGACTGGCCAGCAGAATGTCAGGCGGCATTCCTCAAGGTGAAAACCTCGATGGCTGAAGCAACTCTGCTGAACCATCCAATCGAGGATGCAAAATACAGTCTTACGACTGACGCCTCTGATTATGCAATCGGAGGCGTTTTGGAACAATTCAACGGTCATCGGTGGCAACCTCTAGCTTTTTATTCCAAAAAGCTGTCACCAACAGAACGGAAGTACTCTGCATTCGATCGCGAACTTCTAGCAATCTATGCAGCGATCAAACACTTCCGTTACTTCGTTGAAGGACGCAATTTCGTGGTCTATACTGATCACAAACCACTGGTTCGCGCCCTTCACACAAAGACCGAACGATCCCCTCGACAGACCAGACATTTGGGTCTAATCTCTCAGTTTACCACAGACATCAGACATGTGTCTGGTAAACAAAACGTTGTCGCAGACTACTTGTCGCGCTCACTAGCAACCGACAACGTCGACTCGGTCACCTTCGACCTGCCTACACTGGCTCAGGCTCAACAAGGTGACACAGAGCTAAAGTCTCTACAAGAGCACCCCAGCAACGGCTCACGGGTAAAACTAGTCCTCACACCAATACCATTTACCGCCCATCAGGTGTGGTGTGAAAATAGTATAGGCATTCCAAGGCCTTACATACCCACTTCCTTACGGAGACTAGCGTTCAACTCCGAACATAGTCTCTCTCATCCTGGTATTCGTGCTACAAGACGAGCCGTTACCAAGAAATACTTCTGGCCATCGATCAATAAAGACTGCAATGACTGGTCTCGATCATGCCTAGGTTGCCAAAAGTCCAAAGTTTCACGGCATACCAAATCTCCATTGGAAGCTTTCAAACTTCCAAATAATAGATTTGACCATATCCATATGGATATAGTGGGACCCCTACCCCCATCTCGTGGATACTCTTATATCTTAACGATAGTCGATAGATTCACGCGATGGCCTGAAGCATACCCAATTCGGGATATCTCAGCTTCAACAGTGGCAAAGAAATTCGTCACTGAATTTGTCCCACGATTCGGCGTACCACTCGGGATCACAACCGATCAAGGTACGCAGTTCGAATCGAAACTATTCAATGAAGTTGCCAAATTACTCGGCACTCATAGAATCCGGACCACCGCCTACCATCCACAAGCAAACGGGATGGTTGAACGGTTCCACAGGCAACTTAAAGCAGCCTTAATGGCAAGGGACAACATTACTCATTGGAGTGAAGACTTGCCCTTTGTCTTGTTAGGCATACGCACGGCAATTAAGACCGACTTACAATGCTCACCAGCCGAGCTCGTATACGGTCAGAATCTGAGACTTCCCAATTCGATTTCTATCCCAACAGAGGAGAATCCAATTGAAGAATCAGAATTCCTCTCTCGCCTTCGTTCTCATATGCAGAACATTAAGGCAATACATCCTCGGCAACCCGTCCAAAAGGATGTCTATGTGCCAGAAGCCCTGGAGAACGCCGACTACGTTTTCATACGAGTCGACAGAGTTCGAAAACCTTTCGAACCTCCATACGAGGGCCCATATGAAGTAATCAAACGATTACGAAAACACTTCGTTGTCGAATTGAACGGCACAACCAAGTCAATATCCATTGACAGGCTAAAGCCAGCCTTCGGTTGCGACCGCGACAACGAAGCTAAGCCGTCTAAAGCGGTAACATTCCGTTAACGCTACGCTGGGGGGGGAGTATGTGGCGACTGCGTACAAACTTAATTATTAAGTTTCACACAAAGTCGCACAACATATTCCGAAAACGATAAACACGATCAATCGGAACACTATCTCGATCACCGAACTCAAAGTTCAGTGATCTTCCCGTGTCCCGTTCCGTCCCGATCGTGTTTATCGAGACAGCCAATTTCCGGCATCTCCATTCTATTCTTCGCTCTCCTCGTGGGTTCGACTACGCCATCGCACGTAACTAAAAAGTGATAAAAGAAACAAATTATAAAAAAACAATAGTTTGTATATAAAAAACATATAAATAATATTCTGAGTATTAAATAACTTAAGTATTAAGGATAACATATTAAGTGCGCTTGTATTAATTAAATTAAATAAATAGATATTTAAATTAACTTAAAGCCAGTGACTTTAATTCGTAATCACCGTTAGTACGGTAACGAAAAGCGTTGTTTCGCAGCTACTGCTTTTCCGGAAGTCGGAGAAGATTGAATCCCAAGTTTTTCTACGTTAGCTCAAAATTTCTTCGAGGGGAGGGTGGGATTGAGTTTAGCCAAAAACAACTTCAGTTTTGCATTCCTGACAGCTTTATAGGCCCTAAGGTTGGCTTCAGTTTTATTTTTTTTCTAAACATGTATTTTCTCAGATGTGAGCCGTTTAATTTGATAGGAGAACCATGGTGAGGTAGGGCGAAGTATGCGTTTAACTTTGATTGGAGCAAATGACTCGAGCACTTGGTCGTCAATGTCATGAAAGCAGTGTACATTGCCCCAGGATAGGGCGGGACATTCTTGTAGCAGCTCAGGAGTGTTAATGGCCTTATAATCACGGTAGGAAAGAGTTTTCTTCACGATGCTTTCAATTGCGAAGGTCAGGGAAAGATATGGAATTTCGTGATCAAGATAACTTGGTGGGCTGATCTGGTTATGAAATAAAACATTTCCTATATCTGACACGAACAAGGAAGGATTAGAAGTCTTACAGTACGTTGGAAGTTGATTGACAGGCTTCATGCCAAAAGTATTGAAAAAAGTTAGGAAAATATCGCACAGAGAGCTGTAGGATAAGTTATTGACGTTAAAGTCTCCTCCCACGATGATGCTATGATAATTGTGGGTAGCTTCGTAGAGCCACACTTCAAATTCACTGGCTTCAGATAACGAGAATGTGCGAGGCATTTCGTAACATGGATTGTTTTATCTTGAAAGACCGGAGACCGTTCTTAACATAGACAGCGACTCCGCCGCGATCCTTACGATCGCTTCTAAATAGACTGTAGCCATCCTCCAGTGACACCGATATTGAAGGACATGATCGCGCAGTCAGGCCTCAGACACTAGTAAGCCGCGACACGACCCGCGTGACTTTCTAAGCCTACCACCGCACCGTTTACAGACAGGCTCAAAGTGTTGGACCTCTTGCCGCTCTCTGCTTGGAGAAAATTTCTTAACGCATCTCTCACTTCTACAGTACACAGCCAGAAGTGCTTAAGTGCAAAATATGTGTTTCGAGAAAATCGCCCTCAAAGATTTTTTTAGATACAGAATTGTTCACAAAAGCAATTTTGCCTGTCGGATAACTCAGGAACCACAGCTCAGTTTAAGACAAGAATTATAACAATGATTAGGAATAAAATACTGAATACAAAAATGCAATAAACTCAAAATCGTGAAAATTGCACTTAGACACTTCTGGCTGTGTACTGTAGACTTTAGAAGTTCTTAACGGCACCCTTAAACCTCATTTTTTGTTGGATACGATAAATTTCAATGAAGACATCCGAATTACAAGACATACGAAATTGCTCGAAACCGGATAGATCATGCAAGGAACGAGCGCGTCAATAGATGTTAATCGCGCTTCCTTTCAACCTCCAAAGGAGTTTAACATAATGCGTCAAGCCTAGAAAGATTGGCATAACTACAGACCCCATGACGCCGCAGAAGGGCAGTTTTAAAACCATTCCAGTCATCATAAATGGCACCCAATTGCCGAATACGCAGCCATATTGAGAATACAGAACAACCACCAGCTTCTGTAGCTGTAGAGTGGGAACAAAGCAGAGGGACAACTGAACGTTTTCACCGTTCATTTGGAAACCTTTTTTCAACAGGTATTGAGAAAAAAATCGATGGTTAATAGAGAACATGCGATCTTACACCTGAATATAACAGGCTGAATCTAAAGTCACCCCTAGTATACTGCTCTGTACTTAGGTGCATTTTTTTAATATTTCTGGTTACAAAAGCGGTTCCTCCCAGCGCCAATAGTGTTCCTATCCCCGATTCTTGAAAGTTGGCGGCCGCCTGTACCAATCCCAATATATAAATTGACAGAATCTCAATAAGGTAAAAATTCACGAACAAGGCAAAGTAAATAATGTAAAAACAACACCAGCATATGGCAAAAAAAGTACCTTCTGTAAGCGCAGAATATTTTCGTGAGATTATTTTTCATAATCTATAATCACCAGTAGCAATGGACAATGCTTTGGTTTCAAATAGAACGAACCAATTCTTCTTTAAGCTAGCATCTGTTCGACAAAACCACCCAAGATACTCGAGTCACCATTTTCAGAATTTTTAATAACAATTCGACTACGACTCTAGCCACCGGAAGGTCTGGCAAAACCACATAATAGATCACCTTTGATTCCCTTGCATCTTAATCAGATATAGCAATCTATTTTAATTCATTCCTGCTGGCGCCATTCATTCATTCCCCCATTGATTATCATCTCGAACTCGTATCCATATTGAATACACGAAATCGAACACACGTCATGCTGAATTTGTTTTGTCAACACAATTCGATGCGCTGCGTGCATTAATTTGCATAAAACCGCACTTCTCTAATAATCGAGAAAGCATCAAGAAACAATGAATCAACCGCGACTCATCCGGCCGCAATCATCTTTAAAGATCATCAATGATCATCATAGGTGAAACGAGACGAAAATCGTCGTTATCAACGGGCTCTCGAGTTTATAAGTGGTGTGTATTAAACGCTTACAAATGGCGCCCACCTACTCATCGAGCTTTACCTGCAATTTCTTCTACCTTTTTATCCCCCAAAAAACTTACGTCATTCACGCGTGTTGCCGCAACATATTCGACATATAAGGCCCAAAGAGCCGGCACGTCGCACTTCACACACAGCGCTTGCGCTATCGGCTCTAGAATCTTGACTCAGCACACCACTCGGCGGCGGCGCAGAAGAAAATCACGAAGCATTTTACACCGTTCCGCAAAAGTGAGCCACCGGTCGTGTGCGTTCATGATATATACATATGGTATATGTGGGCGGTGTCTTTTGATAAATTTGTCTATGACGTAGGGCCGGAAGCAGGAACTTTACGTCTTACTGCATGTGTATATGCATGCATGCACGCACACTGACATGACACGCATTACGAACGGCTTGGATGTTGCAAGAAAATCAGAATTCGTTCCACCTTTCCACCTTCGCTGATTGCACCTGGATTTGAACGAAAAAAATAAAAATAATAAGTATACGCTCGCGCACGCGCTCCATACATCAAGACCGAATTTTCGTGGCCTGTGGTGGCCTAAAGACCGAATCTTGAAAATGCAAAACCTTGCTCTTGAGTTGGCCGCTAGCACAGCAGTGGACCACCTTGTTTTGTGTGCGGCTTGTTGTGGACAGTCTGGACGACCTGACTTTCTGGAGCCTATCATTTAGCACGTTGAGGTGGGCGAACTTGCGCAAAAATGCTCTGCGCAGTCCGTATACAATTCTGTGTACCCTCGCCGCCAGTTACGTTGTTGGTCGAGGTCTGTTACCCGTGTGTCGGCGGTCCGTCAGGCAAGGTCGACACTACAAGCACCGCGCGAGGAAGCCCACTATACTGCGCCAGCTCTGAATGACAACAAAACACCGAGCTGTGCTAACAGTCCAGAATCCAATTCTAATTTTTTTTATATAATTTGGACGTATTTTTTGTTGTCTTTTTTTTGTAATGATTTAATCGAAAACCAACTGTGGGCCGAACACTTCTGGTCTTTGTCGAAGTCTGTGATCAATTTGGCCTCTATGAGAAAGAGTATCGCCGGTTGTTTGGCTCGGGCTGAATCCATATTATTTATATTTTTTTCCATTGCTGGATGTAGGCAGAGTCGAAAATGTGTCGAAATTTATCGTCTTCAATTTTCAACAGTTTTAATGGCCATCAGAAAATGATCGAGCACACTTTGCCGGGGCCACAAATGGTACTTAAACGTGCGTGGCCCACTTCATTTTCATTGTGGAGAAAGTGTAGATGTTTTTGAGGGTGGCGTGTCGTGGGTGATTTTTTTGATCAACATACACGACACGAGAGATGCGATATCGCCGTTATTTGTCAACTGAATTAAAGTTGGAACACAGTATTTTTTTATTTTACGTTGAGCCGATGTTTAGTCATATTATATGCAAAATGATGACTACTTCTAGGGCTGGGGTGTTTCAATGGTTAATGATGATGATGATGATGTGATTTTTATCATTGTTACGTGGATTTTGCAATTCTTATTTCAAAGTTGGTTGCTATCACACCTTCTTAAAGAAAAACATGACTCGGTTTCAGCATTGGTTTTTTTATTTGATTTGGCCGAAGATTGATGCTGGTTTTGTTGAAATACACCAGGCCATAGAACTATAGATATCCCTGCAATGTTGAGCCAGCTATGGATCTAGGTGACAATGTAACCTCTACGATAGGTCTTTTAAACATTCCTGATTTGATTTTAGTATACAAAAGTATATCATGTTTAAGACAAAGCAGTCCATCTCCTTGACCTATTTCTTTCTTCCCGTCCAACAGAGTAAACCATTGAAGTTGATTCATCTCTTGGCCAATCATACTAGTATTGATTTAACATATCCATCTTCTGCTTCAGAGAGGAGCTGATAGCTCTAAGGCAAAGCCAACTGGCTCATTACTTCTTCCAAGTAACTGACTGGGACTTGTGTTTTCATAGCAAGAACCCAAACGTTGTCGACGTGTTATGCCGGCGAGAATGCGTTTCCTCATTCTACAACAGATATTAAACCTACAATAGATGGTTTAAAAGAGAATGTATGAACGAAATTACAGCTAAGCGAAGGAATATACAGAAGTTTTCTGAATGGGTCTCTTCATCGTGATTATTTTAAATCGATGAAAATTAAGCCACTTTTGATGCCAGGCCAGCACCACAAAAAAAAACCGGTTGGAAATAAAAGAGCACAAAACAAAGCATATGTGCACAAAAAACACCAGAAGTAGCAGACAAAATATAACGATCGACACCTACAATATCGAATCAGTGGATGAATTCGTATATCTAGGCACGATTATAACAGAAGGAAATGATACATCGGCCGAGATCGGAAGTCGAATAGCCCTGGCTAATAAATGCTACTTTGGTCTAGGCAAACAACTGACATCAGTAAGATTCCAAACGTTGTTAAAGTGATCAAAATAAACCGACTACGATCGATTGGACATGTCCAACGAGGTGGGAAAGGGAACCCGACAAAGAGTGCTGGGGAAAGTATCGCCAGGAAAACGGAGACCGGGTCGTCCTAAGAAAAGATACATAGATGACGTCGAAGATGACTTGAGACAGTTGGATATAAGAAACTGGAAAAGTCAGGCCAGGGATCGAGAATCATGAAGGCAAATGCTGGATGAAGCCAAGGCCAACAATAGGCTGTGGAGCTCTTGATGATGATGAATCCTTCTTTTATTAAAAAGGGGAAGTGGTAACAAAAATGCAAATCCAAAGACAATTTGTCAAGATGTCTTGTTTCGATCGTGAGTTCATGTCCAACTCTATTAACAACCCAAATACAAAGTACTTTCTCATCTCTAATAAAACCTGGACGGACCAACCCTCATTCTACCTCAGTTGACAGTGCAAATCTAGCAACTGACCCATTTCATGCATCCTTTTATCAGAAGAACTGCGATGGAATGACCACATTTTCCAAATGGACATACAACCATCACAATGGCTAGGATTTCATAAGAGGTTCAAATTCATTTACTGGCTGTAATCTACTATGTCTAGATTTAGTCTCACTCCGATTACAAATCATTTATCTGGCCTGGTGACTGTAAGGCTACTTCACTTAGCTTTACAGAGTAGAAATATGTGGATGTGTCTGGATTTCATTACTGACAGCAGTGAGAAGTATGTTCTGTTTGCGGCGTTTATTCGTCTATCGTTTCATCGTTGTCTTCGCTGACTGTGGACCCCAGGTAGTTGAATTGGTTTACCCGTTCGAAGTTGAACCCGCCACCACAGCCATACTATTCCACCGAAATGAACGCTTTTGTGTCTGGCACGGTAAAATTGTCCCGCAGTACAACGCCACTGACTACGGATAAAGCTAATCCTCGATGATATTTACGGCCTTAAGTAGTGAACTCGAAGGGTTTTATTCACCGGCCGAGTTGAAAAACAAGACACCGAATAACGTAGGTTCAATAGAAAGGATTGCAGGCACTGGGTGGCTTGTTCATAGGACCTTGTGCCTTATATTATATACTAGCATAAAACCCGCGTGCCTTGCAACGCCTTTAAAAACTGTTTATTATGTGCAATGTTTTCCTTAAAAAAAACCAACAAAAAAGTCAGTTGTTATTATCCCTAAAAAGGGTTTATTATAGTGCATTTATTTAATAAATATGGTAAACAAATTGCTGCGAATATCACCTCTGCTCAACAAATCTGCAAGTTTTAAAGTAGATTGGCATGTATATGTAATCAAGAAAAGTGACATTTTAGGGTTTGACGAACGTTCGTTAAGTTTGTTCGCCTATCTACGTGGATGTAAGAAATTATGAAGCAATCACAAATGAATATTAAATAAAGTGAATTTCGAGTCATTCATTTCTACGTGATTATAGGGATGCACTGTCAAAATTTCAGCCCTTCAGCTTCAGAGGTTTGGGTTAACCCCATTTCATCCCCTTAGGGGATGAATTTCGAGTAATCGCCTCTTAGTGGATGCCCATGTCATTATAGGGATGCACTGTCCAAATTTCAACCCTGTAGCTCCAGTAGTTTGGTAAACCAAATTTTACCCCTTTAGGGGATGAATTTCGAAAAATCGTTTCTTAGTAAATGTCCACGTCATTATAGAGATGCACTGTCAAAATTTCAGCCGTTTAGCTCCAGCGGTTTGGCTTAACCCCATTTAACCCCCTTAGGGGATAAATTTCTATCGCCCCTAAGTGGATGCCCACGTCATTATAGTGATGCACGGTCAAAATTAGAGCCCTCCAGCTTCACCGGTGTGGGTTAACCCCATTTCACCCCATTAGGGGATGAATTTCGAAAAATCACTTCTTAGTGGATGTCCACGTCATTAAGGGGATGCACTGTCAAAATTTCAGCCCTATAGCTCCAGCGGTTTGCGTAAACCCCATTTCACCCCCTTAGGGGATAAATTTCGAAAAATCGCCTTATAGTGGATGTCCACACGATTATAGGGATGCACTGTTAAAATTTCAGCCCTATAACTTTAGCGGTTTGGATAAACGCCGTTTCACCCCCTTAGGGTATGAATTTTGAAAAATCGCTTCTTAGTGGATGTCCACGCCATTATAGGGATGCACTGTCAAAATTTCAGCCCTATAGCTCCAACGGTTTGGATAAACCCCATTTCACCCCCTTAGGGGATGAATTTCGAAAAATCGCTTTATAGTAGATGTCCACTCCATTATAGGGATGCACTGTCAAAATTTCAGCCCTATAGCTTTAGCGGTTTGTAAAAACCCCATTTCACACCCTTAGGGGATGAATTTCGAAAAATCGCTCTTTAGTGGAGGTAAACGTCATTATAGGGATGCACTGTTAAAATTTCAACCCTATAGCTCCAGCGGTTTGGATAAACCCCATTTCACCCCCTTAAGGGATGAATTTCGAAAAATTGGTTTATAGTGGATGTCCACGCCATTATAGGGATGCACTGTCCAAATTTCAGCCCTATAGCTCCAACGGTTTGGATAAACCTCATTTCACCCCCTTAGGGGATAAATTTCGAAAAATCGCGTTATAGTGGATGTCCACGCCATTATAGGGATGCACTATCAAAATTTCAGCCCTATAGCTCCAACGGTTTGGGTAAACCCCATTTCACCCCCTTAGGGGATGACTTTCGAAAAATCGCTTCTTAGTGGATGTCCACGCCATTATAGGGATGCACTGTCAAAATTTCAGCCCTATAGCTCCAACGGTTTGAATAAACCCCATTTCAACCCCTTAGGGGATGAATTTCGAAAAATCGCTTTATAGTGGATGTCCACGCCATTATAGGGATGCACTGTCCAAATTTCAGCCCTATAGCTCCAACGGTTTGGATAAACCCCATTTCACCCCCTTAGGGGATGAATTTCGAAAAATCGCTTTTTAGTGGATGTCCACGCCATTATAGGGATGCACAGTCAAAATTTCAGCCCTGTAGCTCTAGCGGTTTAGGTTGTGCGTTGTTTGTCAATCAGTTACTTTTTATACAATAGAAAAAAATCCCCTTACAACTTATTGAACCCCATTTCAACCCTTTTGTTCTCCATAAAAAGTAGCCTATGTCCGTCTCCAAGGTCTAAACTATGTCTGTTGCAAATTTCATCAAAATCGGTCCAGCGGTTTAGGCGTGAAAGCGTAACATACAGACAGACAGACAGACAGACAGACAGACAGACAGAGTTACTTTCGCATTTATAATATTAGTAAGGATTTGAGGTTCGAAAAAGCATGGTAACCCACCTGCAGGCTGTGCCTCGAAAAGTACGAGTCTGTTCTTAATATCCTCTCTCACATGATAACCAAAGCAGAATCTCGTTGTTCTGATTGATGAATCGGTTTAAACGGTTGGTTTACACATCTGAGATAGTGCAGCGTGTTATCGTACAATGAGCCGGCGCGGTACTCCACACGGAACTCTTCATCATCATCTTCATCTTCATCATCATCTTCGTCTTCTGACAAGAGGCTCCATTATACAACTAGATGCTCCCGGTGCCCGAAGAGATCGTTAACCCATAGGATAAACTGCCCCGAAGTGGGGTAGTTTTTGCCCTGGTAGTAAATAATTTGACTGGCTCTTATCAAGTAGATCCACTTTCTGTACCGGTACCGCAGCAAGGCATCACTTCTTCTGGCGTCTAACCACCGTTAGACATTTGCCTCGAATTGCAACGTGTCTTTAATAGATGTATGAGCATCCAACAACAATTACAGGTGAATTATTTTCAAGCAAAAATTTCATTTTTATTTCACCAATCTCCTTGTGTAAGATTAATAATAAAAATTTCACAATATACAGAAATGCACAGATATAGCGCTCCATCCCTTCCGTCTGCTCCTGATATAGTAAACTTCCAACTCATTTAAGAAATATCCCGGTGGACAGTAGCAATTACTTGCCAGACCCTTTAAGGAACAACACTGGTGAGAACCTTTCAATTCAATCTAAAAACTTTTACTTTACTTTCAATTCCTGCTTTTCACCGGAGGGGTTTGCACCCCATTTTCCACCATGATTTATTTTTGAAATTCATTTTCCTCCTTCAGACGCTCAAAGCGGCATCCATGAATCTTAAGAAAACTTTCTTGGTGTGCTCGTCTCAAGTTTTGTTTTTCTTCTCCAGCAGCGGAAAAATAACAGACAATCTAGTCAGCAGCAGCCCCCACCCCCGCGGGCAGCAAGCGCACTAGTTTGTCGGTGAAATTGTTTGTATCCTTCTATAAGGACGAGATTTTCCTTTTTTGCAATTTCACATGATGTTTTCCCTTCATTTTCCGTCTCTATCTCCAATTCCGTATCAACAAACTTTCGAGGGAAAACTAAAGGATAATAAACTTTTCGCTGGAGCCGATGGAGAAGTTGAGCATCGCGCTAAGGATTTTCCGTCATTGTGGAAATAATTTTTTTAGTGCAGTCATCATTGACAGCAGCATCCCGGGAAGTATCCTTAATGGGAAGAGCCAGGCTCGGGGAGACTATATAAGTAAATGGAAAACTTTTTGTCCCAAGTAAGTCCCTGCACCTACGTAGAGGTCGGTTTTCGGACCTGGAGGAGAGGTTTGGGCTTGGTCGGGCTTTTTTGTTGGACAGAAACTTGCTTGTCATTTTCCTGGTGGTGTGGTGGCGTTTCTTTAATTTTTGTGAGTGCTTAAGAATTTCAAAATGGGTTGTTCTCTGTTTGTTGTAAGTTTGTTGGAGTTACATTATTATTAAGTAAAGTGTTAAATGTCTCAGGTACATGAACTTTCCGTTTTCTTAAAAATGTTTACTTAAGCTAGTGTAGTTAGCTTGGGGCAAGTCATCCGTGAAGAATTTTAATCGTCGGGTATAAGAAGGGTTTGGTTTTCAAACTACTTTAAATTTAGTTTGATGAAGAATTTATTATCGTACATTAGAGGCTGTCCATGAACTACGTAACGCCTCCTCCACATAAGGGGTCTTCCATTAATTACATGAGGCGTTTAGTGGGAAGGGGTCGAGCCGAATCTCACCCAATCTCACGTGGGAGAGGGGGGTCCCGGCAAATATCACGTAATTATTTTGTTTCTTAAAGAAACCGTGTAAAAATGCGAGAAAACTGGGTTAAATTAAACAAAACATGTTTCTCCACTAAAGACCCCCATCACTTGACTCAGGTTAACTTAGGGATGATACTTCAGATATCCGCCAGGTGACAGTCCGTGGCAAGAAGGTGACGTCATGATTCCCTACAGACACACAGGCGAAAACGACAGCTTAGCATAACAGGTTATTAATTCAAGTGCAAAAATGTTCATGGCCTCAACGAAAACTTCAAGGCGGCTCTAGGCTCACGCCGTGAGCACCCGCGAACCAACGCGAACGCGAGTATGGGTAGTTTTTGCGCCTAGTCGCTCCTTGGTTTCCGTTCCGACTGGATACAGCATAAATTCTTGCCGTAAATTCACAGCTTGAGAGATCAGTTCAGATCTTCAGGCACGAATTAACGATAGCTGCGATTTTTGTAAGCCTGATAGAGTTTGCGACCGGTGAGGGTATGGTGATACTGGGCCTCAAGGCAAAACTTTCAGGCCACGGCCTGCCGGCGACCTGGGTGTAAATTGGGGCCCTTAGATATGGCTAAATTAAACACAAAAATTTTTACGGGGGCCAGCCAAACGCGCGACTCGGCGAATGCTGCAGAAAAAGAGCCAAGAAACTCTTACCCGCGAAAAGGCCCTTAGAATATAATGACTGCTTGCCCACCTCGCTTTTCTGCTTGTGGTGGACACACAACTACCAAAACGTGAGTACTCACCCAACATTTCATTACGCTAAAATTCGGCATGTGCGTTCTCATAGCACTAAATTCTAATGGCCTTTTCGCGGTTCAGTATTACTTGGCTCGTACTCTGCAGCATTCGACGAGTCGCGCGTTTGACTAGCCTTTAGATGCTAAACAATCGAGTAATTTTTTTGTGTGTCCTACCTTACCCACATCTTAAGGGCCCAATTTACACACAGTTCGCCGGCAGACCGTGGCCTGAAAGTTTTAGCCTTGAGGCCAAGTATTACCATACAATCACCGGCCGCCAACTGTATGGCCTGAAGTTCAAGAATGCCTACAGCTCAAGAAAGCTGACAAAAATCATATTTATCGTCAGTTCGGGCCTGTAGATCTGAGCTTCTATTCACTCTCGAACCGTGAATTGAGGGGAAGAATTCACGCTGTATCCACTCGTAACAGAAAGCAAGGCGCGAGCTAAGCGTGAAAACCACCCACACTCGCGTTTGCGCTTGTTTGGTGTTCACGGCGCGACGTGAGGCTGAAGCCGCTTTGAAGCTTTCGTTGAGACCATGAACATTTTTGCGCTTGAATTAATAACCTGCTATGTTAAGCAGTCGTTTTCACCTGTGTGTCTGTAGAGAATCATGATTTCATCTGCATGCCACGGCCTGTCTGGCGGGTACCTGAAGTATCATCCCTCAGTTAGACTGAGTCAAGCTTAGTCGTGCTGGTCGACCTGGTCTTACAGGCCACTGCCTACCGGCGGCCTGTAACTGAATGGAGGTCTTTAGTGGAGAAACATGTTTGACTTAATTTAACCCAGTTTTCTCGGCATTTTACATTGTTTCTTTAAAACAAAAAAAATTACGTGATATTTGCCGAGACCCCCCCTCTCCCCCACGTGATATTTGGTGAGATTCGGCTTGACCCCCTCCCTCCCCTAAACGCCTAACGTAATTTATGGACGACCCCAGTTATCTGAAAAAAATGAATCCCAAATGAATTTTTACACGCCTTTCACTCCGAATTCTAATCAGCTGATAGCATTTCATCTTAATGCAAACTGTTGCGGTTGTTTATATAGTTCATTGTAACAATAAGTATCAATATAGAAAGTCGCAGGTTTGTCTGCCCTGGTGCAAAAGAAGAACCCAGGAGAAAATCATCAATTACGGTTAGCCATTTTATACATCACATTGAGGAACGTTTGATGCTGGTGGCTTGTGGATCTAGTTTTGTCGAATTCAGTTATTCCTCTCCACTCAACACATCACGTCACACTTGAATTTTGTTTTTCTAATTGAATAAGTTTGTTTAATATTTCTTAACTGAATACAATTTTGAATATTTGTTAATCATGAAATAAAACCCAAGTAAATCAACACATCTTTAATTTGAAACAAAACAAAGCAGATATAATTTGACAGTCAACTAATCCAAATTTCGGTACGGTTGCGTACACGGATTTTATACGCGAGGGCTTTTCCTGCAGTTCTTTATTCTAAGGCAGTGGTTCCCAAACTTTATTTCGTACGGCACCTTTCTACAATGTATAAAATTTGGCGGAACCCAAAAATGAAAAAATAAAATAATATATGATATATGTATATTATTTATCCTTTAATATATTTTAAAACGTTTTTATTATATTAGCTCGCTTTCTTGTCTGTCTGTTTGTCCGGTACATATCTTGCTATCGATTTTTTGAATACTTCCGGTTACCCGAACACCCTGATTTTGCACACAACTTCAGCTCCGATGGCAATGCAATATGGTATACTCATTATACCGTTAGATCCATGGCGGCCGTCTCAAGAGGACGGATTACTGTTTTCTTCGCGGAACAAATTTTGCAATCAATTTTTCAAATACTTCCGATCCTATCATGCTGAAATTTTGCATACAGCTTTAGCTCCGATGACAATGCAATATGGTATGGTCCATATACCTTTAGATCCATGGCGGCAGCCTCAGGAGGGCGAATTGAAATATTCTTCACAACCCCTTCGACATGGGGATCAAATGAAACGTAGATCAAATTTCAAGGAAGAAGGGCCACTCGCACTTTCTGATTAGCGAGAATGCGTTAAACGGCCGGCGCAGCGCCAGTGAGTGTGCGAATGTATTTGCGCTTCGGCGCTAGTGATACGGAACCCTAAAATTTTTTCGTGGAACCGTAAGGTTCCGCGGAACCCACTTTGGGAATCACTGTTCTAAGGAAAGGCCCTACTTGCTGTGGTTACGACCGTAAATATGTATTTTTAGTGTAAATACTAGAGATTTTTTAAAATTTGAAAAATCTCACGTGAGATTAGCGGGGAGGTGGTTCGGCCAAATCCCACGACATCTCACCAAGGACGGGGTGGAAAATTCGCAAAAGGCACCTTACGTAATTTATGGACGACCCCTAACAGGATCGTAGCTTCTGGCCTGACACCACTAAACAATATAAATTTATTTATAGGACGACAGAATTATTCTGGCAATCCTATTTATCGTCTTTGAACGAATTTTCTTTCCATTTGTGCAAATATTCTATCAGAGGCAAATTGTCAGAAGAATTGGAATTCTCTGCAGCATCGGTCACACCTTCTGTAACTTTAACAATCGCATCTTCTTCTGGTATCCGCCGTGTTACGTGTTAGCTGAGAAAGTAGCTCCATCTGACCTTGTGTGATAATTCCCGGCGACTAATTAATAGGTACATTTAACATTATGGGCAGAAGTTGATTTGGAATGAATTGTATTCTTGTGATATCAACCTACTTTTTTTAAAGGCAAAATAAATCCAAACAAATATAATAGGTTCTGTCACGAAATAGATTTGGCTACTGATGGGCAGAAAAAGTCATAGGGAATTACAGCGAATCCACCATGGTCGGGCTTCCGTAGTGCAGGGGAGCGAATTCATAATTTCCGTGACCTGTGTGCTGGGGGCTTTAAAGTAACGTGTGATTGGAAGAGAGAGTAAAGTAGGGATAAAACCTATCTGATAGTATCAAATATCGTCCACTTAGAGCTTCCTTGCATCAAGCAGAGTCAATGCATTTCACAATCTGTATTTAAAAACCACGATTTTTATTATTTGAATGTTTGCTACAAAACTACCATCAGGCTATCATTAGTTTTTTTCTCTCTTGGTACACAAAAAAACTGAATTTCCCTAACATGATGTGCCTACCACTTCCCCGGTGGCTAAGATGGAACGGAGGAGAGCCTCAACAGGGTAGATATATTCCGCGGCAACATCGAGTTGTGCTCATTAATGACCAGACCATTCCAGATATCGACCAAAACTCCACCAACATGAGCAACGTTCTGAATTTCCAGATAAAACTCTACAGTTTTTGCGTTGACGTTGAGGTGTGACCAAATATCTTGGTGGTCAATGATGACACGTCTCAGCTCATGGCGTAGTGGAGCAATTCTCCTTTTGACACAGTTGTAAGCACTTCTGCCGAGGGGATTTGTAAAAATAAACAAAACATCTCGGTTGCGTCACCATCGACAGATAGGATGACAACTGGCGCACCACCTCTTCGTTTGTTAGAGTCTGAAAGGAGTTACATCAAGGATCCTTTGAAAATCGTAATTATATGTGCCCAATAGGCAATGAATGTTGTACTACAATAGCCTCTAGCTGGCCCATGGAAGTCGGCTTGCTGGCAATATAGGCGTGAACAGACGACACCAGGTTGTGTCGGGCTGCCTACTAGAATGACAGTCAAGTCTAAGCCACAAACCACTAGGCCTTCTACTGAACCTGTTCAGAAATCTTTAAAATTTTCACATCCACAAGTCAATAATATTAAAGACTGGCAAGAACCCGCGTGCGTTGCAACGCCTTTTAATAAAACAAAATTATGTGTGCATTGTCCGGGATAAGAAAAAACATAAAAAACTTTAGAGTTGACTATAAAAATATGTTACCTCAACTTTTTTTTTAAAATTCGAAGTTAATCATCACCTATCAGAAAACTTTTGTACTACGTGCACAACAGATACCGAGCCAATTACAGTGGTGGACATATTTTTAGGGACACCAAATTAAATTTTAGATTTAATGAGGTTTAATAAACTTCATTGACTGATACAGTGCAGACATCTGTCGGTAAGTAGTATTACTATGTGTTCTTCAAAAGTACGTTGTTGGTGCGACTGTAAATCACGAGATTTTTTGGTGATTCCCCGCTTTTGCTTTCCATTGTCAAAATAAGCTGGTCATATTTATAGGGCCACTGTGTCTCTTTAGTATTATTTGCGAAAAATCATAATATTTTCAGCATATTTTGTGTTTTTAATATTCGAATATAATTCTTGTGATCATTTACTGAACGTAAGGAAAAGTGTGTGGTAATATTAATAGTGTTATTCTAATAGTTAATCGTTTTAGTAAAAAATGGGACGTGGAGCGAAAAATTGTTCAGACGACCAACGTAAAATAATAGTATCATTAAGAAAAGAAGGTAAATCTTTGAGAGAAATTGCCAGAATTATAGAGTGCTCAAAGAATATGGTGGCCAACGCATTAAAACCCAGGAGGGAAAAAAGAAAAACTGGACCAAAACGCAAAACTAGTTCCCAAACAGACCGTCGAATTGCTCATTGTTCGAAACTTGACCCATTTAAATCCTCCAAGGACATCAAAAACGATCTTGGCCTTACTGTTAGTGCTCGCACCATTCGTAGACGTCTGGAGGAGCAGAATCTTTTCGGTAGAATAGCGGTTAAAGTCCCATATTTAAGTAAAAAAAATATAACGAGCAGACTAAAATTTGCCAAAGAGCATGAGGATTGGGTAGGCGAGGAGAATATCAAAAAATGGAGAAATATTCTTTGGAGTGACGAATCCAAAGTGAATTTATTTGGATCAGACGGAAAAAATTATGTTAGAAGGCCTCCAAACAAACAGATAGACCCAAAGTACACGAAGAAAACAGTCAAGCATGGAGGCGGAAATATTAAAGTGTGGGCATGCTTTTCTTATTTCGGTGTTGGACCAATATTTCATATAGACCAAAATATGGATGCCCGGTACTATGTGGAGAAAATTTTGAATGGTGTAATGCTTCCATATGCTGAAGAAAATATGCCTCTTCGGTGGGTTTATCAACAAGACAATGATCCGAAGCACACCTCCAAGCTGGCAAAGGAATTTTTTAGAGCAAACAACATCAATGTCATGGGGTGGCCTGCACAGTCCCCAGATCTAAATCCAATTGAAAATCTGTGGAAGGATGTAAAGGAAGCTGTGGCCAAGGAAAACTCCAAAAATATGAGGGAGTTGTGGTGTGCGGTCGAAAAAGCGTGGAAGTCTATTCCTGTTGAACGATGCCAAAGGTTGGTGGATTCAATGCCTAGACGTTGCCTGGCTGTGATCAAAAATAAAGGACAGACAACAAAATATTAAAACACAAACATAACTTGCAAGTTTTAGAGAATTTTGTACAAGAAAAAAGACTGTCCCTATTAATATGACCAGATAGTATTATTCTTTTTATGATAATTAAGGACGAACCAATATTTTGAGTTTTATTTTTTGTATTATATTTACATTATCTTAGATCATGAATTCTGTAAAATGAATTTTATGACAATAAATCATGTGTTATTGCTTGTTTATAAGGCTTTTTTGTAATTTTTGCAGACGTTTTGCAGGTGTCCCTAAAAATATGTCCACCACTGTATATTCAGAATATGTCTTGTGCGCGAAGATTTTGACGTTCCCAGATAATTGGCACCCTGAACTTGCCCCATGGCGAGCATGGCTTGGGAAGATTGCCAAACTTATAAGACGACACTACTGATTTCATCCTAAAAAGGGCAGTTGCTGCTTCCCGTTTTCGTTTTTCGTCGTTTCCGGTCATACCGCCCGCACTGGTTAATAATCCACTGTAACGCTTGTTTGTAAACGATGTTCGATTTTTCACTTGTTAGTATTACAACGTTTATGGCATTACTGAGTTGTGTCGACTTAGTTGAGTTGATATTTTCGAAATCGTCATAAATGTCGCTCATCAAAATTTCCGCGTCTATTACGAACTTTCAATGAGCTGTTTTTCCTTATGTGAGTTAATCTTTGCTACTGTCCTGATCTCATATTGATCAAACAACCTGCCTTTCGAAATGTAAGAAACGTGAGAGTTTACCTATATTCTTATTCTATTAACACTGGAACTTTTCGCTAGCGCCCCATATATTATATATACGGGCAATTATATATACTGGAGCAATAAAAAGTTTCCATTCAACATAATTTTTTACTTTTTAGTTCACTTTTAAATAAAAGCGTATTTTTAAGTTTTTTTTAACAATATTTTTAGTTTTTTACCTTTTAGTTTATTATATGTCTTCCGCTATGTTGTGGTGACATATTGATACTCATCATACACTTTTATTTGGTATCCATACCGAGAGCGTTGTAAAAAAATGGTAGTCCGTCATTTTGTGTTGGTAATGCCAATTTTCACACTCTGAAGCCATTTTGAATTTGGAATCACGCCACCCAGCTAAGTCATATCCTTTCATTTGATAGCCATACCGATCGCGATGTAAATAAAAAAGTAATCCGCCA
Source organism: Thereva unica (assembly GCA_949987705.1). Lineage (NCBI taxonomy): Eukaryota > Metazoa > Arthropoda > Insecta > Diptera > Therevidae > Thereva > Thereva unica. The sequence goes on along the minus strand of OX465281.1, from coordinate 42,540,651 downwards.
TTTTGTGTTGGCCGCCATTTTGAATTTGGAATGACATCAAATAGAAAATTATATTATACTTATCATTCCCTTTCATTTGATACCCATGTCGGCGGTCGGCGAGCACAATTGCGAAATTCGGCCGCCATCTTGAAACGGCCATCTTGATTTTTTTACAAAATGATCAGATTACTTTGCCAAGTGAACTGTATATGTGTGCAAAATTTGAAGCTATAAAATTTGTCTATGTGGAAGCGGGTCAAAGTCAATTTTCAAGTTTTGTCTACATACATACATCCATACATACATTCAGGTAGAGCTAATATATAGTGTATATTAATAGCCTAAAATATGCCCGCCAAAATACTGAATCTTCCAGTGAAAGTCCCATCCCAATCGGATTAGCCGTTTCCGAGATTTGCCCGAACACACAGACAGACAGACATACAGACATTCAGACATGCAGACATACAGACAGACAAAAATTTTAAAAATGCGTGATTTCGTTTTAAAATCATGTTAATAACCATATGAAATTAAAAAAACACAATTATTTTGAAATCACAGACAGACACTCCAATTATATTTATATAGATTAACTGACAAAGCTAATCCATATGGAAACGAACTTGTGTTCAAGTAGTATATTTTTTTCTAATACAACTTCGCCACTCTTAGTACAGTTTCCAGAGTAAAAAAATCGCTAAAACTGCAAAAAAAATTGTAGGTTAATGAAATTTGGAATGGTGGGAGTTTAGCAATTGGAGAAAAGGTAACCGTTGAGTTCCGGGCCGTACTTCGTGAAAATCACGAGAAAATCCGATTGAAAGAATTTTCCGACGCTTTTCCCGACCGTAGCTCGGAAAAACGTCGAAATTGGAAAAATGTTAAGAAGACAAAATTAAAGCTATGAAAATTCTCAACAAAAAAAGTTATATATGCTTTTCCCGGAAAACCTCACGTTTGGTCGGAAAATGGAGGGTAAAGAAAATAAATATAAAAAATTATTTTGTTTTTATATTGTTTTCTTTATGCAGGGTGTCCCACTAGTCCAGTCAAAATAGACGAAAAAACGCCATAATTGGAAGATAATTCCGAAGTTGCTGAAAATTGGAACAGCCGTTAAAAACATTATTATACGTAAGCTGTAGAGACTGCCACGCGATTGGGCGGCTGCAAACTTTTTTATTCAAGGTCAAAGGGTCAAAATATCAGTTTTTTGCAAATATATGCTAAACCGTACGTCTTATCAGAAAATTGTGTTTACAAAGTTTGTAGATTAGGCGATTATCTACAAAAAAATATATTATACATTTTCTCGTAGGAATTGCCATTTCTGAGATATTGTCGTTTTAATAAGTTAAAATACTCATATTCTATCATTCCCGACTTGTAAAGGTCATCAGAAGTTTAATAAATCCTTTGTTGGAGTACGCGGCTAATATTTTCAGGGGTGATTCCTGGATATATTTGGAGAAAAAAATTGTTCTACAGAGGGCGGCTATCTCCGCTATCCACTAAGATACAGGGTGATTAGGGAAAATTTTTTTTTTTTAATTTACTGAAATTTGAATAACTCCTAAAGTAATTATGATAGAGTAGCCTAATTAGGCTCATCTTTTAGGTAAATGTGTATTCTTTTATTTGGTATAAAGCACAGCAACCTGAGTGACTCCGTTCAAAAAATATATAGGCTCAAACAATGCTTAGAATCTAGACCTGGCAGATTTCTTCGTTTTTCTCAGAAAATTCGTTACTAACAGTACATTTTTTTTTGCTTTTCTGATGCACCAAACTATTACCTACAATATTTCCATATACAATAAGTGTTTATTTTGGGTAGTTTTGTAGGTAGTAGTAGTAGTTTTATCGTGTTTTATCGTGAACAAATAAAAAGTTACTCGTCTTTCAACTGCGGCATAATAGCATTGGTTTGAGCCTACATATTTTTTGAACGGAGTCACTCAGGCTGCTATGTTTTACACCAAATTAAAGAATACACATTTACCTAAAAGATGAGCCTAATTAGGCTACTTTATGATAATTACTTTAGGAGTTATTCAAATTTCAGTAAATTTAAAAAAAAAAATTTTTTCCCTAATCACCCTGTATCTTAGTGGATAGTGGAGATAGCCGCCCTCTGTAGAACAATTTTTTTCTCCAAATATATCCAGGAATCACCCCTGAAAATATTAGCCGCGTACTCCAACAAAGGATTTATTAAATTTCTGATGACCTTTACAAGTCGGGAATGATAGAATATGAGTATTTTAACTTATTAAAACGACAATATCTCAGAAATGGCAATTCCTACGAGAAAATGTATACTATACTTTTTTGTAGATAATCGCCTAATCTACAAACTTTGTAAACACAATTTTCTGATAAGACGTACGGTTTAGCAGATATTTGCAAAAAACTGATATTTTGACCCTTTGACCTTGAATAAAAAAGTTTGCAGCCGCCCAATCGCGTGGCAGTCTCTACAGCTTACGTATAATAATGTTTTTAACGGCTGTTCCAATTTTCAGCAACTTCGGAATTATCTTCCAGTCAAACCTCTAATATGACTGGACTACACCTCCAGTTACAAAGTGGCAGGCTGTAGATAGGCTTTGGATAGACGAACAAAAAATCATATGGGAGGGAGGCAGAAATCGTAACGGTTTGGTCACTAGGGCGTTTTGAAATTTTTTTGATAGAGGTTTACATATCACCCTGTATTTTGGTAATCCGATGACCTACTTGCATGAATTAGGTAGCAGTATACGCAGAATACTCCCACCTATCTAAACTGTAAAAGCGAAGGTTCTACACCACCAACTTCCAGAGTTATGAGTCAAAATATCATTTTTTTTTTACAGAAAAACTATTTCGAATATACATATACATACATATATTGGAAAAATTGACAAAGTTCCTGTATTTATTTCCATTTATTCTTCATCGCTGGATGTCTCATTTTCTTCGTCTAAGTTCTCTTCAGGTTTTCTACATTTTTTCTTAATGAACTTTTTCTCCAAAGTGCACTGACTACAAGAGAAATGCATCAAAAAACTTTTTGGGTTTTCCAGGAACCTGTAAGTGGTGGGAGGTCACAAATCTGGGTTTAAGCTTTTTTCATGACCCCCTAACATTTTATGAAAAAAACATCCCCGTTGTAATTTTTTCAACAAACAGCCTTTTTTCACAACAGATTGACTGTACTACGAATATACTTTCAAGTTCAAAAGTGGCTGTCCCATGATATGCACGTTAAGGATTGGGGGTGGATAGAAGGAGATACATTGGCGCCAGTAAAAATGACCGATGTTTTGGCTCCCAAACACCTTTTACAGTTAATTTTCTGCAAGTGCATAAAAGGGTGCACGAAAAGCTGTTCCTGTCGAAAAGCGGGGTTATTGTGCACCTCAGTATGTGCTCATTATTACAGCAATCGCTGCAGTAATATCCCCGTAATGAATGATCTCCACCACTCTCCACTCCCACCATTCCAAATTTCATTAACCTACAATTTTTTTTGCAGAAGAAATCTCTAGGAGCTGTACTATCTATATAATCTAAGTTTCATAAAATAAAATAATATAAAAAATTCATGGAAATGCAAATAAAATTTATTTATTTTTCTTTTTTTTTTTTTTCAGACGGTCTCAGATGATGATCAAATTGACATTGGCACAAAAGTTGCATACCAACAAATCGGATTTATAATTTGTACGGTTTTAATAAAAAGGAGATGATAGACAAAATAATAAAACATTTCATTTGGGGATTTTCGTTTTTAATGTTTTTATCTTATTTTTACTAGCACAGCCTGGAGATGCAAAATCGTATTGTACGGTATCCTTAGGGCAATGTCGATCGAGTGCCAGTGAAGCGATTTGCCAATTAGGCTTGCAAATATAATAAGACCGCCATACATACACTTATCAGGGAAATTGCGATTGTATTTGACAGGTTTAAAGAGAGTTAGGCTGATCCGGTGTGATTAAGATAAGCAGATTAAACATGGTAAATTGACGTCCCACGAAGTCCAATTGTCAATGACTCCAATTGTCTACGGTCAACTGAATAATTCCAGGAACTGCAAACAAGACATAACTGGAAGCAAGAATGTCAAAACATCGAACATTGGTCTTATAGAAAGCCGAAAATTTACCCTCCTAAACTGAAAACTGTGACCCGTTACAGAAGTGCAAAAAGGAAATATAATAGACAATAGAGTTGAGCCGGGCTTCCGCAAGGCAGTACATTTCTCCATTACACGATGGTAAATTGTACTGAGGTCTCAATTTTTTTAAATGTACCGGTTCAAAAATAATGCCTTACTTCTTCTACTCCAGACGAGGTGAGATTGTAAATGCGTACTTGTTTTGCGGCACCAACTTGAAATTAGGCCTGGTAAAAAAATATACATTGTGGAAGCACAGGTTCCTTGTTTACTCTGAAAAACTCTTCATTGGTATATATTTTCTTTCTTTCTTTAACTTGCTTGTTCTTGTCATGTTGGTATTATTCATAGCCCAGGAGCCTGGGGTTTAACCTGACATTTGAATTATGACATTGTACTGGCTCAAAAAAAAGAGGAACTTCATACAAACCCATTTTATAATCTTGTCCTACCCAACACTAATGGACAACTCATCGGCGCTACTGGAAGCTAATGACTTCCTTGGCGATGGTCTTGGGCGAGGACATTCTCTAATAATCAACATTATAGACGAGATTCAGGATACGGAGATGCCATCGGACTGGAGAACCATTTAAGATCTCAAAATTTGAGCTACTTTCCGTGCACCGTAGATTGGATTAGTATGTGGTTGGGCACGAATCCCAGCGGGAAAACTAACTAGGGAGGGGTTACTTAGGTAACCCAAGAATTCATTCATGATTTGTATAACCGCCTACAAGGTAATCGAAAAATTCTACTGCAAATTTAGGAAAATGGAGGTCTTTACATTGTAATGGCTAGGTAAGTGACTGGGTAATGACTTGTGAAATACTTTCGTTGGAATAGTGAAGTGTTTTATTATTCTTTGTCTTGTCGAAGCCCCTCTTTTTGAGTTTATTCCGTCCTCAAAATTCGTTCGGAGTGGATCGTGACCAAGTGCAGTCAAAAAGGTATCTTGCTAGTAAAATTCTCACCAAATGTAGCAGAAATGCAATGGTAATTTCGGATATTATTGTTTTCAATGCTAAAAAGGGTAGCCAGAAATTAATTCTGCATGCCTTACATGGTAATCTATGTATTCACCTAATACACTTCACCTCTGAAATAAGTCCTCGTTTGTAATGCCTACAGTAAGTACTTACCGCCCTAGGACATCCCTATGTAAAAGTAACCTATTATTTCATCACAAAGGTAATGGATCCATCTTATTACCACCTCGCTTACCTAGCCATTACATTTCCCGCTGGGATGCTTTCAAAGCAAAGACAGGTTTGGGCCCGGAATCTGGAGTGAAAATCACAAATTCAGTAGACCGATAAGCCTAGGCACCCTAGCAGCTGCCTGTCAAGCAGAGGTATAGACTATACTGGCATGCACTTTTGAGAACTTAAGAAGGGCAAACTAAACCAAACAGATCTTTGTCTTCTCTGATAGTCAAGCGACGATCAAGACGATAAGGTCCAGTAAAAGCGAGTCTAAATTGTTTTGGAGCTGCCAGGGTACCCTTGATCAGACAAACATTCTCAATAAAGTTAAGTTTGGCTGTGAAGGCTTCAAAAGGGAATGAAAATGCGCACGTTTTGGTTTAACAGACTTCTTACATTGCATTCATCAGTCCAAAACCAGCTTTTAGGCACCCACCACCTTGCTGAAGAGAACCCTTGCCAATCAGACTTTGATGAAACATATCGAATGATAGAGGTCGGACTTCTCTCGAACTGGAAAACTGTAAGCGTTTCCTTCCTGTCGCGTTTCTTAATGCGGTCAAGGAATTATTGTTGGGGCGCAGTAGAAAGAATGGCACAGTACTTGTTGGCTTGATTACCGGACACTACACCTTGATTTACATCTTATGAAGGATAGGAAGGGCGAAGGACCTTACCTGTAGGCTTTGTCTCGAGAACGATTAGTCTGCTCTTCGCTGGGAATGTCCCGTGATTGCCGAGCCTGCTCAAGCGGTCTGGCATACAGATGTGAGGTTTAGGGGTGTAATACACAATAAGCCGAGTGAGTGCACCCAGTATCTCACCATAAGGCAGAAGGAAAGGAAAGGGCGATAAATTTCATACATCTCTCTCCTCTTGTGATAAGGAAACTTGAACCGAAGGACTCAAACACATGGTGCTCCCTTCTACAAACCTAACGAAATATAGTCCAGGCGCTAGAGCAGTGAAAGCTATAACTTTTGGTGGAATATTGGCGTGATGTAACGGACTTTTTTGATGGAATCGGTCAGAAATGACATCCCCAACAATATTTAGGGGGTGCGCAAGCATGAAACTCCCAGGAAAACTTTTGGTAGCCCAAAAACTGAAAAATTCACTAAAAATTCCCTGTTTTTTGACCTTTCTTGTTAAATATCTCTTAACGAAGGCTTCTAGGCGAAAAATTTGTTGAGCATGTTTTGTTCGTTATTGGATTTGCTAAAACTTACCCTAAGGTGGATTTTTGAAATTTGAATTTTTGCATTGCAAAATAGCCGAAAACCGCGAAAAAAAGTACCTCACTTTAAAGTTATCACAAGGAAAGCAGAGACCATTATCTTCCAGTTTAATTTTGGAATTAGATAGTTAAAGGCATGATTAACTTATATCCAAAACCCGATCACGGTCGGACAAATAGTTTTTGCATAATGCATTTTGCAATTCTTCTTCTTCTTTAAACTCCTTTAATCCCTCATGGGACATAGGGCGGAAACAGTTGCCCTCCAGCGGACTCTGTTTTGCGCGACAGCTCTCAGCTCCGACCAGGATCTCCCAGTTGTTGCGGCTTCTTCTAGTAGGGTTCTCCTCCACGTTGTTCTAGGTCTTCCTACTCGACGGGAACCTTGCGGATTCCAGTCAAGGGCCTGTTTGGCTAGGTTTTCGTTTTCGCGTCGCAAGGTGTGGCCAACCCAATTCCATTTCCTTCGCCTGATTTGGTCGTCTATCCTTTCTTGGCCGGCACGGTGCCAAAGTTCTTCGTTTGAAATTCTATCTTGCCAGCGGATTTTTAGGATACGACGAAGGCATCTGTTGATGAAGACTTGTAGGCGCCCTGTGATGAATTGGGTGACTTTCCATGTTTCGCAACCGTACAAAAGAACTGCCTTAACGTTGGAGTTGAACAGCCGCAATTTGGTGTTAGTTGAGATCTCCGTTGATCTCCATATGCGGAACAGGCATGCATATGCGCCTCGTGCTTTGTTTATTCTGGAACTTACGTCTTCTTCTGCCCCACCATTTTCGGTAATAACACTACCGAGGTAGCAGAATTTATTTACCAGTTCCACGTCACGGTTATTCAGCGCTGTCCGTTCAATGGTGTTTGCATTTATCCGCATTTCTTTAGTTTTAGTCGGATTTAGCCTTAAGCCTGCTGGACTACTTTCTGTTGCCAAATTGTTAATCATGTTTTTGCATGCATTTTGCAATTAAGTGAATTTAAAAAGTTAAATTTGTTACTGCGCCAAAAGAAAAACTCCCATGTTGGCCCTGATTTTTTTACGTATGCTCTAAGACTCTCTTTACAATATCCAATCATTAAAATTCTGGTTTTTAAATTTTTTTTATGGTTTTTAATTTTTTTTTAAGATTTTTGGCAAAAAACTGCAACTAAGGCGTTTTTTCCACAAAAATTGCTAACTCGGCGACGCCAGGAATGCTAGGCGCGTTTCAAATTCGCTCGAAAAGGGACTCAGTTTCTATTGAGCACAACTTTCAATAAAATATTGTTAAACATAATTTCTTAAACAAATTAGAAGAATTACCGATTTTTTTGTTGTTATTAGCTGGAACGCGGTGCGGCTCGCTGCACCGAACGTTAAAACATTAAAAATTAATCCAAACCTTCAAAATTAAACTCTTCATAACTAGTGAACAAGACAAAACTGATATATTCTTGGCCTTAGTCTTGCGAGCACAGCTAAGTCTTGGTTTTGGTCTTGCGAGCATAGCTAAGTGTTAGTCTTATTCTTGGTTTTGCTTAATGTACAAGATGAAGACAAGACTGCAAGACCAATGTAGAGGTGTTGAAGAGCTTTAAATACCTAGAAACAATAGTGTCGTCAACAAACGAAGAGCTGGAGGAAGTTAAAAGCAGAATACAACAGGGCAATCAAAGTTTTTATTCACTGCGTAAAGTACTTCAATCAAGATTGTTAAACAGGAAAACTAAATTTGAACTATTCAAATCTGTTATAAGGTAGTAGCCCGGTGTGACGGCCGAAATTTCGACGTTTTTTCGTGAATTTTTTTCAGCAGGAAAATAATATGCCATCGTTTTGAAATTTTTACATGTTGTTATTACTACTTTCAAGCGTACAAAAAAATTTTTTTTTAATAAATTTTACATTGATTTATTCATAATTCTTTGTGTTGAAGTGGAGTCCTCGAAGGAACGTCGAGCGGTTTCGGGGAAGCACTCACTAGATACTATTTAACCGATTTGGCTGAAAATTTAACTCGTTATTCTAGATACATATAGCTAGATGCTGAACCGCTGAAACATTTATTTTTTTGATAATTTATTAATTTTGTGGACTTGTGAAAAAAAAGGTATTGAAAATTGAATTTTTTTGCTGACAAATTGTTAAAAAAAATAATAAATTATCAAAAAAATTAATGTTTCAGCGGTTCAGCATCTAGCTATATGTATCTAGAATAACGAGTTAAATTTTCAGCCAAATCGGTTAAATAGTATCTAGTGAGTGCTTCCCCGAAACCGCTCGACGTTCCTTCGAGGACTCCACTTCAACACAAAGAATTATGAATAAATCAATGTAAAATTTATTAAAAAAAAATTTTTTTGTACGCTTGAAAGTAGTAATAACAACATGTAAAAATTTCAAAACGATCGCATATTATTTTCCTGCTGAAAAAAATTCACGAAAAAACGTCGAAATTTCGGCCGTCACACCGGGCTACTACCATAAGGCCTGAGGCTTGTTGTGACTCGAAGAAGTGGACAATGACCCCCTCAAAATACGCAAACTAATTAGGAGCTTTTGAGAGAAAAATCTTAAGACACATTATTGGACTATTAAACGTAAACGGTATGTGGAACGTCAGATACAATGACGAACTGTACCAAATCTACAAAGAAATAAAATCGTCAGAAATCGTCAACTAAATCAAAATAAATAGACTACGACGGGCAGGACGCGAATGCAGGAAAACAGACCAGTGAAGAAAATATATAATCATCGAATCATAATCGATGACAGCAGGATGGCCGAGGAAAAGATGCCGCAGATACAGACGCTGAACACCTGTTGGGCGTACGAAATTGGAGGACTCTAGCCAGTGAGCGAGAAGGTTGGAGGAGAAAACTGAATAACCATTTTTGTACATCACTATTCTTAACTATTAACGAAAAACCAATTATTCCTTAAAAATTTGGGAACATTAGGGTCAAAATGCATTTATTTGAAGTATCACCAAATTACCTATGTATTATATTAAAACCTCGAACGTTAAACTATTTAAAATAAATGCCAATCTTCAAAATTAAACACATTACATCTCCAACTAATATATTCCACAAGGCATTAGCTAGTTGCTTACCTAGCCATTACAATGTAAAGACCTCCAATTTCCTAAATTTCCAGTAGAATTTTTCGATTACCATGTAGGCCGTTACACAAATCATTAAAGAATTCTTGGGTTACCAGAGTAACCCCTCGCTAGTTTTCCCGCTGGAGTTATTCGCGATGAAAGAATACCAGTGTAGATTAACTTGTAGAACCGGCTCTGCTGCTGCTGAATGAATATTAGTCTAGAAACTCACAATGACATCCATTGTATTGTACAATTATACCAACACCACGCTCTAAGCAACTACTCGGCCTCTACTAGTCTGAACAAAATTTGTCCATATCGATTCATCCAGTAAAATTAAGCCTTTTTGATTCGCTACCCAAATTTAAAAAAAAACAGCTAAATTGGTGCAATAGAAACTGAGTCCTTTTTCGAGCGAATTTGAAACGCGCCTAGCATTCCTGGCGTCGCCGAGTTGCAGTTTTGTGTCAAAAATCTGAAAAAATTAAAAACCATAAAAAAAAATTTAAAAACCAGAATTTTAATGATTGGATATTCTAAAGAGAGTCTTGGAGCATACGTGAAAAAATCAGGACCAACATGGGAGTTTTTCTTTTGGCGCAGTAACAAATTTAACTTTTTAAATTCACTTAATTGCAAAATGCATTATGCAAAAACTATTTGTCCGAGCATGATCGGGTTTTGGATATAATGTTAATCATGCCTTTAACTATCTAATTCCAAAATTAAACTGGAAGATAATGGTCTCTGCTTTCCTTGTGATAACTTTAAAGTGAGGTACTTTTTTTCGCGGTTTTCGGCTATTTTGCAATGCAAAAATTCGAATTTCAAAAATCCACCTTAGGGTAAATTAGCAAATCTAATAACGAACAAAACATGCTCAACAAATTTTTCGCCTAGAAGCCTTCGTTAAGAGATATTTAACAAGAAAGGCCAAAAAATAGGGAATTTTTAGTGAACTTTTCAGTTTTTGGGCTACCAAAAGTTTTCCTGGGAGTTTCATGCTTGCGCACCCCCTAAATATTGTTGGGGATGTCATTTCTGACCGATTCCACCAAAAAAGTCCGTTACATCACGCCAAAACCACTGGAAATGCTCCAGCGCCCGGACTAATATGGAAACTTAGCCCCAAGTTTTTAATAGTTTACCTCCAAAGCTTTGATTTGACCTAAGAAAAGTGCTAAACAAGACGAATAAATTATATAGATTGCATTCTTCGTAGAAGTCATCGGGTATATCGAGCTGCAATCTAATCCTTTCTAGATTTCTTGTCATTTAATAAAAAAAAAGTGTAGTCACTACTCAAAGAAATTGTTTATGCGGAAAAATGTAAGAATTGCTTTGAAACAACTACATACAAAAAATCCGAAACTGAAACAGATGTTGATCTCACAGAGCTTAATACTTACAAATATCTAAATTTACTTTCGCAAGGGCGCCATTATCCTTTTACATAAATGACAGCAATCAGAATAAATACAATCATATCCACAATTTCACAATGATTGTTAACCTACATTAGCTTGATTGAAGAGTTACCAAAGCGTAATTTAATCATCTGGAAAACTACTAACAAAAAATTTCGCCCTCCATACAGCTTTAACACTTTCATATCAATAATTAAATTCCCTCCATAAATGAAATTAAACCTCCGAAGGAATAACATTCGCCGTATTTGGTTAAACCTCATTCTCACCATACTACATAATTATACAAATTCGATATTAGTTACATAAGTATAAAAGCTCTTGCTGAAGATGTATCGTTCTGCAATAAGTTGGGCTGTAATTTTGTTTACATCGACACTGTTTGAATCGACTGTTTCAAATGTCAACTTTACAGAATTGTCAACATTAATTAAAGAACTTAATTCTCGATACAAGTTTGAAACAATTGCATTATTTACTAGTGAAGAACATCAGCAAAATTTGGAATTGACGAAATTTAGCATTTACATACAGTCTGAACTGTTGGTGCCAGTTGTTTTGTTCACCAAATCGATACGATACAAAATTTGACATTATATTTCCAAAAATATCTTATCGCTTATTTTTATAAATAGATGCAACGATACATCAATAAATACTGCTGGATATGCCCTAGGAGGAATGCATCAAGAGAAAATAATCGCTGTCATCACAAGACCAAATCAACGATACCAAACGATCGTCAGAATTTTTGAATTTTGCCAATGGAAGAACATAATCAATTTGATTGCAGTTTTTATGAACAATCAGGGAAGAAATGAAATCTATACCTATGATCCGTTTCCAAATATTTCGATACAAAATCTCACGGATTTCGATGACATTGAAACATTATATCCCGATAAAATGAAGAACTTACATGGATACCGCCTAAGATCACCAGTTCAACTAGATCCGCCGCGTGTTTTTATGTACATCAATGCCAATGGCGAAAAAGTCATCACTGGTTTTGGTGGGCAAATATTCATGGCATTTGTAAAGAAACACAATGCTTCATTTGAAGAATACAAAGTGACGAACAAATCACGAAATTTTGATATAAAATTATTTTCAGATTTGCTCGAGAGAAAAGAGATCGACATTGGCATATCACCTCATCCAATCAGTTCGATTGATTCTACCAAATTAGGCACTACATACCCTGTGTCTTTTTCACTCTGGAAGCTTATCGTTCCTGTAGCTCCACCAATACCAGTATACATGTACATCATAAGTCCATTTTGTATTAAGGTTTGGTGGTCATTAACACTGCTTATTATCTGCATATCAATAATTGCATTTGTAACGTCGCACATAACACTGAAACCAAAAATGGAGTTCTCCAATATTCTAGTGAACTTAATCCGATGCGTTCTGTATCTTCCAGTACCTAATTCACAAATCACCAACAAATGGCTATGGAAGCTATTCTTTGGTCATGTCATACTTCTAGGCTTTATTATGTCCAACTATTATGGTGCCGTTCTCTCGAGCTTTTTAACCAGCATAGTCTACGAACCACAGTTAAACACCGTAGATGACATCATCGCATTCAACCACCCTATAATGCTTAAAGACCACACTTTTCCAATACTAAAAAGTAAAAACAACTTCTCCAACGAATTTATGGACTTAATTATAAAAGTTAGTCCAGACACGTTTTCCGACCATACATTGGCACTAAACACTTCATATGTATATGCAATGCTTCGAGAGTCATGGGAGTTTCTGTTTCACCAACAAGACTACTTACGACGACCGATATTTCGTGTTGCAGATGTTTTGCTTGAAGAAACCTTTCAGCCTTTCGCAACACAGCTGGATTCGCCATTTATAGAGCCGTTCAACAATCTTATAACAACTATTCATCAAGCTGGGCTTTTTAAGAAGTGGAGTTCTACAACATTTAATGAGGGCGTTCGGGCGGGATTGGTGAAACGTCTTCGAAGTGACTGTCATCAAACGCATGTTTTGTGTATGAAATTTTTTAAACTACTTTGGATTGGATATGGAATTGGTGTGTTTGGTAGTTTTTGTATTTTAATTGTTGAAATTTGTGTAAAAAAAATCGGTGTTAGAAAGAAGCCATGTGTTGGTAAAGTTTGTACTACGGACAACTGTAAAATGCAAAATAGAATGTAATTAAAAAGATTGTTCAAAACGAAGATATTTTTTTGTAAAATAAAAAACGTAGATTTCCAAGTTCGAAGAATGATCTTATAATAGTGAATATATGTATTAATTCCCAATCTATAATCTGCACCAAGCAGTGTTGGATGATATTATTTATTTAGTTAGTTACTTATTTGGTTAAATCAAGCACATCTTATTTTATATGAAAGCCTAGATCCTTCGCATAGTCCTGCGACTTTCCATTTCTAAAACCTAATGTGGCATGCATAGCGGTGCTTACACAAAAATCAGCGTTGGCAGTGAAACACTTCCAGCATCTTCTAGCAGCGCTGGCGGATCGTGTTGGGCCCGGGTGGGTAGTCTGACAAACTGACTACCCTTCGAAATTGTTCTTAGGCAAAACCCTTTCTTACAAGGTAGATCACTTCATTGTGAGTCGAACGATGGGCCCACGGTGTACATAACAACATGTGGAGTTCCGTAGATCAGCGTTATAATCTTTTCAGGATGAAGCGTCGCTAAAGGAAAACAGTATGGCTTAGCGAAGGACGCCCCCCCCCCCCCCCTCTTTCCAGGAGAAAGTTAGTTTTTGTTTCAGCCAGGTATCCTCCTCGTTAGCAAAATACGTCAGTACCGAAAGGGAGGCGCTCACGGTAAGGTAAGTGGTGGTGTACGATTTAAGGTGATATCTCTGTAGTCTCAACCGGCGAGCCAGCCCCAGTCTTGAAGCCCGAGGTATTTCTAGGTAGCTGTTTTGACGGCGTTGCGTTAACGGGAGCGTTCGATTTCAAATTTTAGTTTTTGGGTTTGAATCCTAAGTTAGTCTCTTCGGGCAACTAATCTGAGGTTTGCATCACACTAGAGGATATCAAAGCAACCCCAGCATAGGTTGTCTATGGAACAACACTGAAACTCCCTACCTTACCACTTTTAGCACAGTTAACCTAGGCGATATGATCTACCAGTCGTCTTCGTCAACAAGTGCATGGAGAAGTGCAGAGTGTCTTCATCGAATACAGCAGTTTGTTACGATATTATTGGATGGGAGTAAATGGAATAAAACCATATTGTTAGTTCATTCACTCTTTTCTCTCTTTTCCGACTAGAGCTTGCTACCCTACAATGTGCTAAATGATATTACAAGAATGTTAAAAATCTGGCAACTCCGTTTTGGACTTCACCTATAGACACAAAGATGACTCGTAAAGAATGATACCTAATCAAATGAGTGATGCTTAAATTATTGAGAATAATCTTCCAGGGCTAGCAGTTTTCATGCAAAAACTCAGAATTGGCCAGCAAAACCTGTGTGAGGCTAATAGAGTCTTTCAAATCAAAAGACAAAACGTGGAACTCAAGCTTTAAGGAATTTGATGAAGAGTGCAGAGTGTAAGAAGTTCTTGGCAGCTTGTTCGTTAGAAAATGGCCGACAAAGATATTAGAATCAACTTCAACAAAAATATTTACAACGTTCGCAGCTTCGATAACAAGTCGAGAACTTCAGCTTTTTTAACAGGTTGCTATAAGTTACTGCTACGGTCATCACTTTAATGGCGAAACTTCGTAAGAAAAGCTACAACAATTGTCGGTGTGTTAAGAGTTTGCGGGAGATGAAGAGTCATTGGGTAAGACAGACTCAAAGAAAATCATTTTCTAAGGAAGCATCCAGATTGCAAGCTTACACCCATTTGGGACGGGAAATGGACCTAATGCGCTTAGGTGAAAGGCTGTAGTCACTGAGGATAATAATCACCTGATAATATTTACTATAACAACGAACTTCACTGCCGAAAACTTCTAGTGAAAGAGCTACGGGATTTCCCAAAAGTGACAACTTATACGGCAATTGCACTTTGTTGAATTTATGGCTGCATTCGAAAATTCAGCCAACTGCGCAGAAATGGCAGCACATCATTCAAAAAATCAAAATGGCTGCAGCCAGGCATATATATCCTGCAGCCGTTGCTGCGATACTGCCAATTCTGCCCAGCCGGCTGAATTTTCGAATGCAGCCTATAACTGTCTCTTTAGTAGACCAGTCAGAGCATCCTTCGGTCCACTAACTCCTGAAAGGCTGAACGTAACCCGACCCTTCGAAGCAGTAATGGCAGATTTTGGGGGCCGTCTTCACATCAACTTTTCAAAGGAAGAAGAGCGTAAGAAAATATACTTCAAGGTATGTACCTGTGCTTACATTTGAGCAATACATCTTGATTTGGTGGTATTCGACCATTCTAATTTTAATTTCATTGCGGTTCTGCGCCGTTTCATCGCCGGAAGACGATCATTTGAAACATAAAAAAGGCATCCATAGGGCGGTCAACACTGAAGTTGGACCAGATTCGCATTATGTTAGTTGAAGCAATGATGAACACATTTCCACTAACTTACATTACTGAAGACGCACGGGATGTGAAAGCACTAAGTGTGAATCACTTTCTTCTTGGACCGCAGAAAGGTGACACTGCTTACCCTGTGACAGAAACGACAGCAATTATTTAGGAAGTTTTGAAAAAGATGATTGCAACAACTCTGTATTGCTCATCATACAACTACCATTACCGGAATCAGTATTACCGAAGGGTGTAGTACACTAGCAAAAGACGACGCCCTGACTATGTTGGAGGCTAGTAAAAGTGGAAGCTGCTTATACTGGCAGAGACGGAAATATACGCTGATTTACGGACAATGTTCATAGACCCCTGGGGGAGGATGGTGAAAATCTGACGAACATTTTTTTCATGACGTAGGTTCTATTCATGTTCTTTTACACACACATTTATCGATGACAAGATGTTTCATGATAATGTTTAAGGAAAGTTTAAGACTTCCTCTTCCCCTCCAATGATAAAAAATAAATTTGTGCGTATTTTTTTCGCATAAAATTACGAAATGCCCCTTCCAGTTTCGTCTTGTTTCACGATACACATTCAAACTACTGCTGAAACGATTAACATAAAACTAAAAATTTAAAACGCATAAAAAATTCTATTCCGATTTCAATAAAATATTCAAATTTAATCAAAACGAAAAATTTCCAAAATCAAACCGAATTGATTTTTGCTAAAAACTTTGAAAATTTCACCAAAAAAGGAAAAATCATGCTAAACAGTCGCGCAAAAGTTTGCGCAGTTTTTTTATCGCGCAATCAAAACAACAAAAAAAAACTTTTGCAAAAATGTGGAGGAAGATTTCTTAATTTTTTTCTCGAAGACTTTTTAGAGATGACCATTTACGTGGATTTCTGTTGCGTAGGGTGGATTTGGTGAATGCGAGAAAAAGCAACGGTCCGCAGCGGTCGTTTTTGGTCAACTTGCAAAAATGACCAGCAAAAGATGAAGCCAACTCGGGGCTCTGGAGCTGATGCGGGGCTGATTTCGGTTTGTCTCAAGACACGGGAGGTTGAATATGGGTTTTTATTGTCGCTTTAGGATAGACAGAGCCACGGAGTATAACGCCTCCTTCTTGACAAGGAAATTTATAACTTTGGGTTTAATTTTTGTTTTTTTCCTGCGTTATTGTGAAAAGGTGAAAATTTTTGCAACTGTTGTTTTGATGACTATAGTGACGACGGTGTTGACTCATCAAGTTCAATGTCTGCGGCGATGATTGTTGTTGACGAATGGAATATTTTCAATGGAGACGAAAAATTATTTTTTTTTTTTTGGAAGTTTTATTTAGAAATATGATGTTCTAAATTTGGGAAATGTGACATTTTGTTTGAATTATGACTTTTTTTAATTTCTTCAAATGATGAAGAATTAATACATCAATGACTTTTATAAGTTGTTTGTTGAGCGGAGATACATTATTGATTGGAAAACAGATTTATGTTTATAAATGTTAAACTTATTACCTCTGTAATATAATATAATAACACTATAAAATTGATTAAAATAAATAGATGTAATAGCATCTTTCTTTCTAAAGTTCGTGTCAAAATTGGAAACTAATTTCTTCACATTTCTACCAAATTTCAACACCATAGAGCTTGTGAGGGTCGTATGCGACATCTTAATGTGATATAGGAGAGCTTGAAGCAAAGTTATTGATAATGTTTATTGGTTTACTACGAAGAAAATAATGGAAACCAGTTCAAATTAATGAATACATTTTAATATGAGAAATTTATTTAAAAGTTCATGTTGAATAGTACACCTATTGTTTTGAAGACAATTGTATTATAATTCACGGCAAAATTTCACCTATTATTACGATAACGAAACGTAATGCAAATACTAAAAAAAAGTTATGGAGAGCCGTTTAAAAAGAGGCTTGAAAAAAAGTTGTCCACGAATTCTAGTCAAATTTATAAATAAGTTACAATTGTTTTATGCGGAATACTGTAAGTTGATGGACGAGCACTTGTTTTTTGTGGGAAGAAAGGTTCCAGATATTCGAAAAATAGAAAATTCTGAGAGCGAGTCCGAAGAGGAATAAGAAGAAAAGAGAAAGAAACACTATGAGATTCGGATAAGTACCTGCAAGCTACAATCATTGTTTGCTTTTTAAATTAAGAACATGAAAATGCAAATAAAGATCCGACAATAATATGTAAGATATAATCATTCCCTTTACTGTTCGCAAAGAAGTCATTACCTAAAATAACTGCCCTTGTGGATAGTGTACAAAAACTTTGAATAAACTTCAGCTTATCTAAACTTTTGGACCCATGGAGGAGATCTGTGCCAGTTAATCCAAAACTCAAATATCAGGTTAATCAAAGATGGAAATATAGAGATGCAACGATGAACAGCCTGCTCTACTGAGGTAGCTTTCGAAATGCACTAATTTGACATTGATTGCTGGAATTATCGTTTAATATTGTTAATATTTAATTCAAGTATTGTTTTTTATATCATTTAATATCTGATTTTGGGTCAGTTGTAAATTGGTAAATGCTTAGAAGTGAGTATTAAATTTAACAAGACAAAAGCGTGCTGGTACAAGGGGGTATTGGGCTTTCAGGCGCTTATCTATATATATAAAAGTGAATGTTTGTCTGTGTGTATGTAAGTCCTTTATAGACTTCGAAACCGCTCATCCGATTGGCATAATTTTTTGGATATAGGGGTTTTCGGGTACGGGGAGTGTTCCTAGCTGGTCTATTTTGCTCTATCTCGAACACTTCGGGTAGCTGTAGTGTACCGATATGGTAAAATCTCGAACTTTTGTATGGGAGGTACTCTTCGAATCACTGCTAAAGAGCTCAAATCCATTTTATTTTCGTTTTTTTCCGAAAAAACACGATTCCCAAAGTTTCAGATCGATCGGAGTTGATTTACTGGTAGTTGCGGTCAGTAGTTTTGTGCTAATTTTTTTTTACCGGAACGCGTATATATATAATTATATAGACAGGGCCGATCCTGGGTAGGCGGCCGCTCTGTGCGGTCTCATGTCCCAAATTTACTCACATACATACTCAAATTTTTACACTAAGGGTGGAAAATGTAAAAACTACAAAGAGGGGAGTTTCATCTACCAATACAGAAACAAAACGTTCCGGACTCCGGTTCACGGTTCGGAAAAACAAGCCGGTTCGTTCCGGTTTTTGTTCCGGTTCGGGTTCGGTTCAAACCCTTGTTTATAATGGCCTCGATTCCCAGATCCGACGGCGGGGAAGTGAGTGCGGATTTGACACTTTGCGATTCTCAAATCCTCAGTCCCGGATTGGTTTAAATCGAAAATTCGGAGTGAAGACTCACGCGATAATGAAATATACGATGTCGGATTATCTTAGGCGCATTTGTTGTTCAAATCCGCAGAAAATTTGTTGCGGATCACACTTTTACAGCGCGGAAAATGTCAAAAAGAAATTCGGGGTTGCGGATTTGAGAATCGCAAAGTGTCAAATCCGCAACTCACTTCCCCGCCGCCGGATCTGGGAATCGAGGCCAATAATACCATAGACAAATAAAAGGAAAGATGTTCCATTTCATATAAGAAAAGTGTGCACTTTCCTGATGAAAGAGCTTTCCTATTTCCTCTATTTAAGCTTCCTCCAAACGAAAGCTGCCCCCGCTAAATCATTAGTTTCGGTGGCACTGTCAAGAGACTTGAGTAAGTTTCATATTTGGAGAGAGTAAAACTAAATGAAAAGAAAATGTTAGGGATCTATGGGAGCATGGGAGAATGGTCGAGTTTTTTTTACAAGTTTTCTTATTTATGAAATATCGGCATACGTACATACATATATGTATATAAGAATTTTTTTCTAGGAAAATTTTATTAAAGGGATAAAATTGTTGGCGGGAATCTATTTGAATAAGAAAACAGCTGTTTGATTTTTGTTTGAATGACAAAAATCAATTGCACATTTGGACTATTTGGAGGCAGTTACAATTTTGTTTTTTCAGGTCAGACCTTTCGGTTTTTACTACTTTGCAAAATTAAGTAAAATCGTTTGTTTTGTGCGAATTTTGATTTCGTTTTGATTTACAAAAAACATTTCCGCAATATGTTTATTTTTCAGATTGGGAAATGTTTAATTTTCGTAGAGACTCAGATGAAAATTATTGCGTTTTGCAAGATTTCAAGATGTAAAATAGTAACAAATTTAAAAATATGAAGTGGAAATTATACTTTATGGTTATTAATGGATATTATCAATTAATAGTGCAGCTCTCTCAGCAATAGGAAAGCTCTTTCATCAGGAAAGTGCACACTTTTCTTATTTGAAATGGAACATCTTTCCTTTTATTTGTCTATGATTCGTCAAAAATTAGGAAAAAAATCAGCAATTCTTTTTAATTTTTTTTTAATACGTCAGCCAATTCTCGTTATCAGAAATCATCTTTAGTGCCGGAACGCGTTCCTGTCCAAAAAGGAAGTACCGGAACGACGTTCCGGAGCGTTCCGGCTCGACAACACCACTGGTTGCGGTACAATTTTGTTGGATTTTTCGCGAACGACGCGGTTCCCTGAACTTGGATTGAAGTAGCTTCGACTGTATGAACCGAATTTAGAAATCTATGGCTTAAATAAAAGGTCTCGAAGCCAAAAAGACAACAAATTCAATAATCGTATGTTTATCACTTTTACTTTTTGAGATGTGGTACTTGGAAATTTTCATCCAAACCATCCATTGACATGGCATTTTTCGAGATATGAATTTTCATACACAGATGAAGTGTCTCAATGAACCAAAATACTTTTATAGGAATAGTTGGTTTTTCGTTAATGGTTAAGAAGAGTAGAATTCTGAAGGTTTGGATTGATTTTAAATGTATAAACGTTAGGTTCAGCGAGGCGCACCGGGTCCCAGCTATGCAAAATACAGAAAATAAACGGTTCATTGAGACACTTCATCTGTGTATGAAAATTCATATCTCGAAAAATGCCATGTCAATGGATGGTTTTTATTGTCTCGATCAAAATGTCAGATCCCTAATAGTTTCACATTTTGTTATTTGAAATCAAAAATACCAAAAAATTGACTTTTTCAAACTCTCCTACTGTATATTAAAATTCATATCACCTGATTACTACTAAGAAAAAAATACACTGGAAAATACTTTATCACAACCTGAGTTACACTGTAGGCTATCAAGTATAGAATTGCTTTTTGGTTGTTGGGGTTAATCACCTGCTGCAGTATTACGAGGGGTTTATGTAATTAAATAATTGTTTGTACAATAATTGCGACTTCTATGATGATGGGGTTGCGGTTATGGTTTACTAAATTTGTTTTTAGGATGATGGGCTAATGCCATAATAGGATGGCACAGCAATGGCGTTGACGCTTCAGTCTCTGAATGATTTGGCAGATACTGCTTGCCTCCTGGTCAGGCGCTCAGCGTCCAACACACAGAAAGTTAATTTCTCAAAATGTATCAGTTGTTAAATGCAGAATATTCCTATATTAATATTCGATTACGATGTCCGAGATAAGCAGGGTAGGAGGCGTAGTAAGGGCGTAGAAAACCTCATAAAATCGACAAAAATTACGATTGTTTACAAGCTCCAATGGGACTTCATTTTGCAAAAGTTTTTTGAATTCTCTAAAAGTGTTTCCTTATTATAAACTGATTTGACAAAAATCGGCACAATTGTCGGTTATGGTTAAAAAAAGAATAGATCTTTAATTACTCAATTTTTAGCCCTCTATATGCAATTGTTTTCAAGTAAAAAGTAGTGATTTGATTTGATTTAAAGCTATTTTCAAGTTCACATTACACCTTGAGACCTCTATCTGTCTCGAAGTGTATACATTGTAGTTTTTGCAAGTTCAAACATGGCATCATACGTGCTAAAAAAAACAGCATTTGCCGGAAGTCTTGCTTTTCTTCTCCAATCGAAAAAAAGTGCGGATGAAAGTTAGCGAATGTTGTTGGAAGTTTACGGTGAACCTACTCCGAAAATATGCGAGTTCTGGTTTCGACGCTATAAAAGTGGTAATTTTGACACCGCAGACAAGGAACGGCTAAGCGAAAAAGTTGGAATACCAAGGTTTGGAGGCATTACTCAGTGAAAACTCGTGCTAAACACAAGAAGAGATTGCGGAACCGTTGGGAGTGACACAAGCAGCAATTTCCAAGTGCCTCAAAACATTGGGAATCATACAAAAGTAAAGGAAACTGGGTGCCATATGAGTTGATGATTGGCGACGTCAAAAGGCGATTTCGCATGTCAGAAATATTTCTTGAACGTCTCAAAAAAAGTCATTTTTGCATCCAGTGATAACTGGTGACGAAAAATGGATCTATAATGACAATCAACCCGGAATTTCTATTCCGAAGCGAAATATTCATGCGCGAAGGTGATGCTATTTTGTGTGTGGGACCAGAAGGGAGTGATATATTACGAGCGGTTAAAACCTAGCAAAACTATAACGGGCCGTTGTATAGTAAGCAGTTGTTTCGTTGGAAGAGGATAAGAAAACGACCAGAATACGCGTCGTCATGCTCGACTTCATGTTGCTATACCGTTTAAAAACTATTTAGAAAACTGTGGGTGGGAAGCCTTAGCGCAACGGCAAAAAGTTATAGATTCCGATGGACAATACTTTGAATAATGGACTTACTGATGTGTAATTGAATTAAAGATATATTTTTGTAATAAAAAAAATTCCCCATTTTACAAGTTATAGACCGAAGTTGGTGAATATAACAACTCGACTGGGGAATAATCTTCTACAGTCAGTATTTCCGAGCTTGTACAACATTTTCGAGATCAAACGTAAGGTTCATCTACTCTAATACCCCACAGACCCCTCTAGCCCTTCCTATTCTTTTCTATTCTTCAAACTTTGCTAACTATTAGACATTGCAATAAAATACCAATATCAGTACAAGCTTGTTTACGATTATGTCAACCAATTTTGATCACCAATCGTAACATTACGACTGTCAATTGGTACACCTTAACGGGACATGTCAGTACTATGCTAACAAAAGGTATTACGGTTGTAGCGACGATAAGGAAATACAAAAAGGATATTCTTCAAAAATATTTGCACACAAAGATCATCTTGTGATTGAATCTTCACCGTTCGGGATCACAAGACAACCAACAATTGTCTATGTACCAAAACGAAATAAGAGGGTCATACTCGTGTCTTCGATGCATCACGACGACATCGTGGTCCGGTCCACGAATAAGCTCGAAATCATGCTGTACTATAACAGCACAAAAGACGAATCCGATTTTGACCAGATGTATATTCTAGTAGTCCCCTTCGTAGGGCTATGTCTATTTTGTATAATCTGTTGGGCAAGAGTGCATTGAATGCCTTACATCATCCAATCGAGTCATGAAAGAGCTTCGAAAATACGTTTGATGTTCTTGAAAGGGCTTGCTAAGTCTTTGTGGAATTGAGTTGAGATGCCTAATCAAAGATTGCCCTCGGAACTCGGAATGAGCATTACAGCAGCTCTCAAAATCCCACTAGTAGAGGAGTGGAATTCTGGGCAGACTCTAAAATTAGATAGGAAGCGATACGAATTACATAAAAGAAAGCGATACTCTTTCTGTTTGCTTGAAAAGAGAGCAAAGACTATCCACTTATGCACAAATTGCAACAGCCTATAAGCATGACTTGTGAAAATATTGTGTGCAATTCATGCCTGTAATTGGACCAGTTTCAAAAAACAAGCTGCAATATTTTATGGTTAATTTTCTGAAAAAGCATTCTTTTATTAATTAGAAGAAAAATTGTTGGAAAAACTTGTTTATTTTGCATTTTCTTAAGATTTTTGTAAGTCACCTATTTTCAGCCTAAGAAAACAACGAATGATTTTGTAAGAGCCGATGGCATTTCTTCATCAAATTCCAATTGTTGGGTTTGATAAATATATATATATCCTTTATAAAATAAAAGTTAGTCTGAATTGAAATATCCTGAAAAACATCCCTATAAATTTCTTTTATGATCGTTTTAAAATACACGACTATAAAAACATAAGTAATACCGACCAAAATGCAACGCTAACGGACTATAACCTGTCAAGTCAACATAAAACAATGAACACAAAACAATATTTTTTGTTTACAGAATAAAGTGGAATTTAATTAAGGGTCCTTTTTTCAAATTAGTCAAAATTTAACCCTTTAACGACTATCAATGATAAGAAAAATAATGTAAGATTTGCCTTTATAAAACAGAAACACAATTCAACCCCAAAATTCGTGAAATTAATTACCACCGCAATTACGAAAAAATACAATTTACAAAAAAAACATCCGATAAATAATTCACTTTTTAAATATAATTACTTTTCAATAGAAAAAAAATTAAATGAGATATATGTATCGTTTGTAATTATGCTCCACTTAAATACAATAATTAATGACGAAAAAAAGTACATAAAACCTCATTAATTTATTGAACTGTTCCATCATAATGACAAAAAAGATCAATACATCACACAATCTCCACTTTAATTACAATTTTAACGTATCAAAAAAAAAGGAATACATTTAAATGCAGCCACAATAGCATTGCAAAAATTAATTAACTTGGATGCACAATTTGTTGTTAATTGCTCCCTTGGGTGTAATTCATATCACAATTTCTTTTTTATTTGTTTATTTCGTAAACACACACACATATACCTACCTGAGAGAATTTATATTTAATTTTTTTTTGCGGAATATTAAATATATATGTAATTATGATTTATACACTCAAAAAAAAACCAAAAGATAATGAATCCCACAATGCACAGCAGAAAAAAATAAAATATTGTATGTAGCAGAAAAATAAAATATGAAATGAGAGCTTAAAAATTAAATAATAACAAAACACAAGAAGCAACAGTTTAAATATTTAATTTTTATAAAAAAAATCATATTGCTATAATTAAAAAAAAAAAATAATTAAATGTTCTATGAACAGAAAAAAAAAATTCGTATGACAACACAAAAAAATGCACAAAAAATATATAAAACAAAATCACAAGAAAAATATAATGAGAAAAACACAAACATGAACTCTAACTACTTAAAAAATGATTTTTTGTTTAATTCTTTTTTTTTTTTTTTGTTAAATAATATCTAGATATCTTTTTTCATTTTTTTTTTTTAAATTTATATGTATGTATGTGTATAGACTTTCTTTCGATGTATTTGCTTACATAAATATTTTTTTGATTTTTGTTTTTAAAGAATTGAATAAAAACGAACCAAACCAAATATGGGCACGCTCATTCGCTTCGGAGGAAGAATTAATTTTTTTTTGTATTTATTACTTTTTTTTATATTATTATTTATTTTAATATTAACAACTAGTCATTCTCGTCGTCATATTTTAAAGCCTTTAAAAATTGCGTTTTTTTATGATTTTTTTGTAAAATTATTGCACAACATTTAATAATATATAGCATGCAAAAAACAGGAGCAATGGATTCTGTTAACTCTATATAATCTTGAACATCGTATTATTCTAAAGCATTTTTGTAACCGCACGCATATTATGAAAATTGGAATTATAATAATAAAAATTTGAATTACAATTAACTAAGTTTTTTATTTTTACAAAATTTTTAAATTGCAGCTCTACTTTAATCCAAAATACCTACATACTTTCCTACATGTTTTTACTCTTTCTACTCAAGTTTATTCAACACTGCTTTAAATTCCAGACTATCCAGTATTTTCCACGAAAGAATCAATTAAGTTAATCGAAAAAAACGAGAATTGATCAAGTCATTACTGAAAGACGATATTCTGTTAAAATATTACAGAAAAAAATGTGCAGAGGCGTTGACTGTGATTTGAATCACTACGAAATAGAAGAGCTTTTTTTGATATCGTAACCGAGTAAACAAAAATTAATAAGAAAAGATTAAAGCACTAAATAAAACCAACCCTGCCGAGTCGCAGGAAATATAGAAAAGAAATCGATCCTCTCCTAAAGAGAAGGCGGGGGGAGCCAAACAGGCCAAAGTTATACAGGGTCACCCCTACAGCAAGCACAGCAGTGGCAGGTGGATCACAGGTGGTCTCAAGAAGCTGCTGAGCGAATTCGACAGAGATCAACTGCAAGTAACTTTTTTTGGCCAAAGAAGTTTTGGAGGACGCATCAGCACCGAAACCTGAGTGAGATGAAAGTAAAACTATCAGAGATAGTTTCGTATCATTGTACAATAATACAAGGTAAGCCCATAAGGAAAAGCTCTGTTTTCATCTTGAAAAGCTTTTACTCTTTTTACATTAGAAAAGACCTGTGTGAAGATTTTTTATAAAGATATCATACCAGCCTATGGATTTTTTTTATGTGATAGACTAGAGACTTAGGGGAAGCCCCTTAGTACTGTTCGACAATCTATATTTTTCATAGAATGTCGAACAGCAGCTCTAGCCGGAAGTTAGAGAGTAGAAAGAGATAGAAGTAGGAAGGAGCTGCCACAACCTAGCCGCGATATTTTTTTTTACTCCAACCATTTCGCGACTCTGGCATCGGGGCATTTGAGAAACAACTCGCTGGAGTGTTAGGCCTCCTGAAACGAGTTGAATCTCATCAGCCAACCGATGACATGCGCTTGGTGGAGCGAGGAAGGACTAGCGAAGGCTATGACAGGGGGAATCAGGAATGTAAAGAGGGGAGAAGAAAGAAGGAAAGTTATGTACATAGGTGGGAAAGTGGAAAAGGCAAAGGACCGTGGGGCTGGCCGGGATTCGAACCCGGGACCTCTGGGATAGCAGTCAGGCGCCTTACCCCTAGACTACCGAGGCCCCCCCGAGGATATTTCAATAACCTCCGGTGCCGAAAAGTTTTTATTATTTTTCACCTTTTCCAATTGCCTTTCTAAACGCCAGTGTTGTTTTACTAAAATGGTCCTCCAACTAAGTACTAATCATGTCCAATGCTACTTGACCTTCAGAATCGAACAAGAACCAGTCTATTGAGTATGCTATGGTTACAAAGATAATTCCACGTTTTCTTCGTACTATACAATTTTTTAAAGCACAAATTTTTCTCCCTTTGAGAGGTTTTTCAAGAATGCACGTTCGTGAAAAGAGAGAAATGCATTCAAAATCCTATGCGATAAGAGTTCCAATTTGTGTTTACATATTGCGTTTGGGATGTGTCTTTTAAACCTAGGTTTGAAGGAGCCGATGACGCGCATTTATAGCAGAAAAAATGGGATGATTTGTCTACCAATCTAAATAGTATTGGAGGAGCTGTTAAAAACGAGATACAGTGGAGCAAATTTTGGACTGATCAAAAGTACCTTTTGAGCCCCAAAAGTTGCGCAGTTCTACTCCACCTTGGTTTAATAATGAGATGAAGCATTTAAGGAATCAGAAAAATAGACTCTGGAAGACCTATTTAAAGAGAAAGGACTCTCCGAGTCTTATTACATTTACTGATTGCTATAACAGATTTCGTTTACTCTCTTCTGCTCTGTATGGCGAATATCTCAGCAGCATGAGGGACCAGGTTTATACTGATCCTAGAAACTTCTTCAAATTTGTCAATTCCAAGAAAAAAACTGATAACTACCCAAAAACTATGCAGCACACTAACTGGTCAAGTAGTGAGTCTTCCTCGATTTGCAACATGTTTGCTTCATTCTTTCACCAATCTTTCACCTCTTCTAATTTTCAGCCAAATGACAATAATTTTCGTCACATAACTCTGCACCGAGAGGCTACTAGTTTGTCTCTCTCAATCTCCATTGACGATATCATGAAACATATTGATGAACTCCCATACGATTTCACTTCCGGCCCTGACGGTATCCCTCCTGCTGTCCTTAAATCCTGTGTGGAGGTTCTCCAGTCTCCACTGAAAACCCTTTTTCAAAAGTCCCTGGATAAAGGGTACTTCCCTACTCTTTGGAAGAATTCGTTCATAATTCCTATTCACAAAAGTGGTAGCAAGAACGAAATATCGAACTACAGACCAATTGCCAAGCTGTCTGTCATACCGAAGCTTTTTGAGTCAATCATTTATTCTGCAATCGTGCCCATCTGCAAAAAACTTATTTCTACGAACCAACATGGTTTTCTTCCAACTCGTTCCACTACCACCAATCTCCTAGAATTCACTTCCCATGCTGTTGAAGGCTTCGTTTCCGGTTGCCAAACTGATTGTGTTTACACTGATTTCAGTAAGGCATTTGACAAGCTTTCCCACTCCATTATACTTTTCAAACTAAAAAAGTTAGGTTTCCCTGAAGCCCTTCTATTATGGTTCCAGTCCTACTTAGCTGACAGGACTTACCAAGTCCTTTTCCGTGGATCCAAATCCGCCACCATTGAGGCGTCATCCGGTGTCCCTCAAGGCAGTCATCTTGGCCCTATCCTCTTTATTCTTTCTATTGATGATATTGTTACCTTGCTAAGACACTGCAGAATCCTGATTTATGCTGATGACATCAAATTGTACCGTCACGTAAAGAGTATGGAGGACTGCAAACTTTTGCAAGTCGACCTCGACACCTTTTACTCTTGGTGCGCTAACAACAACCTGGTTCTTAATATTAGTAAATGCGAAGTCATGAGTTTTTGTAGGCGACGTGACCCTATAATTTATAACTACTAATTTTCTAGTGAGGGTGTCCCCCGTGTTAATTTTGTCAAAGATCTCGGGATTAGATTTGACACCAAGCTGGACTTTGCTTCTCATATCAACTATATTTCTACCAAGAGCAGCTTAGTCTTGGGTTTTATTAAAAGGTGGTCCAAAGAATTTAATAGCACCCTGATCACTAAACACCTCTACATTTCCCTTGTCAGACCTTTACTTGAATATGCGTCCCAGGTTTGGTCTCCTTACTATTCTTCGCATGTTGGAAAAATTGAGTCGGTTCAACGTAGGTTCGTTCGATTCGCATTGAATCACCTTCCTTGGGAAGACCCTTTAATTCTTCCACCATATGAATACCGACTTAAGTTACTCAACTTAAACACTCTCCACAAGCGTCGTGAGGTGGCCGATGTTGTTTTCGTCCACCAGCTTCTTAATGGACGTGTCAACTCAGGTTTTCTAAGGCGCCGTGCGTCGTTTAGAGAGAGCCGATACAATCTGAGAGGACCACCGCTCTTACACATCAACTCCTCTAACACCAATTATGGCCGATTTGAGCCTGTTAATCGCATGTTCATTAATGTAAATAAAAATATTAATGTTTTTAGCGTGAGCACTAACAAAGACCTGCTTAAAAGGAGGCTATTTGTTGTCTCATGACTGTGTATGTGTTTTGCATGCAATTTTTATTGGTACTTAATCTTTTATGTTTGCATGTCTCAGCTGAGCCACGGCAGTGGTAAATATTTCTCAGCCCTGCTGGGAAGTGCGCCTTCTGTGCTAGAAGGGTTAACTCTTGAACAAAAAAAAAAAAAAAAAAAAGGCAGTCCACTCAGAGCACTTAGCACCGAGAATTGCACCGCATCTAAATGCGATTCTGTGAAGTGTCGTGGGTGCTGGCACCCGGTACCGGTTCACGTCCAATGACAGCACCGAATGGATCGCGAAATAAAATTGAAAGTAAGTGCTCGGTGTTGAGCAAACTATGAAAACCTCTTCGATAAGAGCACCGGCATCAAATTTTCGAGCACCACACTCTCATTCGAGAATCGATACGATGCTTTCATTGGACATTGATCCATATATCTACTGACGTTTTGATAAGACAGGCACCTTTTTGAGGGGCAGCATCCGGTGCGGTGCTCTCATTGGACTTCGGCTTTAAAGGGAATCTGAAACCTGAAAAACTTATCAAGTGTCTCCAAACTCAAAATATTGCGATTCTTCTTGATGATAAAACAGAGGAATCGCTGAAGAATATCATTTCATTCTTTCTCTTTATAAAATGAGGATTCCTTCAAGATATTGGAGAAGAATGAAAGCCGACTAATTTTTAACAGCCTTTCCCAGAGGAGGGGTCAACAAATTTGGATGAACCGGTGAAAGGTTTGAGTTTAAAGGAGGGCCCAAGGATGGCGCCGAGAGGGTATCGGCAGATGCTTGAGATCTTGCAGATCAACCTCCAACATTCCAAAGCGGCCATAAACATGGTACAGAATTTTTTAAAGTAGAAAACCCTGGATTTAGCCTTAGCCACAAGAGCTCTGGGTACCAAGAGGATAAGTCTAACATCCTTCGTGCTTTAGACATTGAAAAGGTCATGAGACATTGAAAAGGTCATGGCGATGGTAATTTGATTTTGAATTTTGTTGTCACAATTTCGATTTTTGTGTGTGAAGGAATCTTAGGTTGGCCTCTTCGGGCAATCAATTGAAGGTTCACGATTACAAAATGAGTTAAGCCAACAAAGCAGGTTTAAGTACTCGACCAAAATCCTTGAAGATGACTCGAGCCAACAGAACTCAGCAGAATGCATTCCTTAGAAAGTCTTTTGCTGTAGGGTTTATAGGATGCACCACCATGACAGACCTCAACATTCGCTAGAGAGCTTAGGCCAAAACATCCGACTTTAAGAATAACAAGCTACAGGTCATCGGCTTGAAATCGAGATCAGTGAAAGTTGCCAATAAATAGGTCATTGTCCGAATGAATGCAGATAATATCGAATACAAAATTATTATTAATCTAAACAGGAAGAGAAGAAGAATGCCAATTCAACCTGTCGCTTTTTTCTTGATGGCTTCGATTGAAGAACTTTAACCACAAATGATACTCGACTTCGGAGGTCAAATGTTACCCGGCATACAATGTTAGAGCATGCAGTTTAATTATTAACTGAAATTTTTTTGAAACCTCACAATCTTAATAAAAAGCTTTAAGTGGAGCATTCCCTGAGTTTTTAATTTTTTATCATGTTTTCGAATCAGAGGAGCTTTTAAGATTAAACAGCTTTTATGACGTAAGAACAAAATGAGCTTTCATATTATAGAAAAGACGGAAAAAGTTTTTTGTGAGAAAAGAATTTAGTTGGAAAAAGAGTTATTTTTGGAAGTTGGCATTGATTTTTTTAGACGGCATGTTGTTTGTAAATGACAAGAAGGTACTGGGTCTGGTTGTAATTGAGTTGGTAATTGCCAGAGATAAAAGGTCTGGTACCAGGGCGGTTTTCTTGGGTTGAGTTTAGTATAGTGTAAACACACACTATCTGCGTCAGGTGCACTTGATTGAGTGTTTTTGTTGTTGATTAATATTATATTTGTGGTTTGTAATTGTTTCATTAAATAATAATATTGAGTAACAATAAAGTGTTGAATTGTTTTTGGTTCAATTGAATTGACTTTTTTTAGGATGATAGGCTAAGATAGAAGAAGGCATAGCGGCGGACGATGTATCTCACTACGGAATTTCTTTTTAGGAATCCTCCTCGCTCCAATAAATACTCGACGTCCACGCGTAGGTAAGTAATGGTGCGACCCCCGGTCAGCTATCCCTACTCTTGAGTCCCGATGTACCGCCTTGATGGTGATTTTTTTTAAGTTTAAACTCTAGCCAACTAACCTCTTGTAAAAGCAATTTTTTTAAATATTACCATTGAATCAATATACCAAAAAATATAATGCGTCCTTTTTTTACAAAATACTACTACAACCTTTCAGCTATCATCAATCTATATTACAAGTACGAGTAATCACCCCTATATACATATCACTGCTCTAAAATTTCACAATACAATCTAAATTCGCAACATTTAAATAATATTGCAATACACGTAAACAGCACTGCAGCGGATTCCTTCAAAATAAACATATTTTACACAATTATTTCTTAAAAAAAACTGTCATTTCTAATAAAAATAAAAAATAAAATAAGAAACAAGAAAAATAATAATAATAAAAATAATAATCTCTTTCAATTATTTTATTTAAATAATATAAAAAAAATATCGCTTTTATGGCACACCACAATTGACTAGTTTATGTAAAATTAACTAAATTGCAATAACATTCATCACACTATGAGAACATTTTTCATTTGTTTTGTTTTTGTTTATGTTTTTTTGTTTTTTGTTGATTTGTACCTGAAAAGCGAAATTTCTTGTGTTTCTAACTATTTACAAAGAGATATATATAATATATTATTTACGTATACACACAATTTTGAAACCCGGCAGTGCCATTTTTATGCAATTTTTAAAAGCTTTAAAAAATGCGTAATTTTCCTTTAGAGAATTAAGTATTTTGTTAGTTTAATCTTCTTAATAAAAATAAATTAAATTGTTTTTTTTTAATTTTTATTTTTTTTGTGTTTAATAAATATCATTATGTCTTATTTTTACAACTATTCCTAAATGTTTTTAAAAATCTCACTTTGAGTGAAAATTGCAAAAAAAGAAAATATATAATATATTACAACAAAAAAAAATTCATAATAATTATGGAAATGTCATCCACAAGTCTTAAGCATAAAACAATTTCAACTACAAACATTTTTTTTGGAAAATGGACGTTCTTACAAACAATGTGTGAAGACGTCAAAGTTTCATTTATACATATGAAAAACTAGAAACGTCAAGAAAAGGAAAAAAAAAGGAGTATAAAAAATAGACAGAGAAGGAAGATAGTAATATTATAAAAAAAATTAGGTTCTAAACTACCGTTGCGCATGCGCATGACTCATATGTGTGGAATGTGGAACATGAGGAACATGTGAATGATGCGTATGTCCACCATGCGGTGTCCCATATGCCTGGGCATGCGAAAGCGGTGATGGCTGACCACCAGAATATGGCGATTGCATCAGGCTCTGTTCTAACCCATAATGCGTAGCGGCTTGTGGATGACCTAAATGAGCGTGCCCATGGTGACCATGGCTATAAATTAATTGTCTTACTTTCGAGTCCTCATCAGCTATATTGTAACTAAGTTCAGTTTCCTCGAATCCAGTTGCTGACATTCGCTGATCTCCGCCACCGCCTCCACTCGGGGGATCTGGTGAATTTAAACAGGTCTGAATTAGCTGTTTACCAGCTTCGGATGTTATCATTGGCTGAAGTTTTCGTGTAGCAAATGTGTACACATGTCCAGTTTCTGATGCTACAAGTAACATCACTTGTGTACCAGTTAAGGTTGATAGTTCATATGCCTGGAAAAGAAAATGCAATTATTCATACAATGTCTATTCATAATTTTATTGTATACAAATTTTATAACATTTTCAAAACACTTTCTATAACAAAAAATTTCATCTACTTTCCAACAGCATCTACATATCCATTAGCGTATAAAAGGAATCGTGACTCAGTTTAGAACGTTAATTCTGGAATAAAAGCTTTGGAGCGCATGGTTCGAGTCTATGCTGCAAGTTGACAACGACTTGAAACCGGGATCGGTCAAAAAACAGCGTTTGCAGACAGCCAGCAAATAATCTCAATAAAAAGCTTTAAGTAAAAATATCCGCAAGCTTTGCCTTTTATCATGTTTTCAAACCAGAAGAGCTTTTAAGTTAAAAAAGCTTTTATGACGTAAGAGCAAAATGAGCTTGCAAGTTTTTAAACTACAGGAGCTTTTAAGCTAAAGAAAAGGTGTTCATGACGTACAAGCAAAATGAGGTTGCATATTATTTTATTTTCTATGAATTAAAACATGCAATTTTCAACTATTCATTACTGATACAACTATTCACTCGACTCAAGAACCTTTCACAATATAAACCCAGAATCAAACAATAGCAAATGTACAACTTGAATTTTATTGCATGTAAATTTTAATATAGGGGCTGCTATCAATAACAACAGATTAGTGCGAGTCGAATTTGTCCAAAAGGAAACCTTAACAATCGCGCTTTTTACTTCCAGTCCGTCATGTCGTTGGAGCCATGGTGCAATGTCTAGTAGTAAGCTTGGTTTGAAATTTATAATAAAATATGTATAGGGATTAACACGTTGTTTTGTGCATCATACCTGAATTATGTGACTCCTCTGGAAGTGCGACTACAACCTCCTCCTGGGGACGACCGGAAATAGACTTCTGACAAAGCCGTCTCTTCCAGTAGTAGCTGGGCGGAGAGAAGAACACTCTCATAGAAAAATTACCCACTCTAAGGTATACCGGGATATGCTGATAGATGCATGGCCATAGACGTGCGTGGTCACAAACATCCGAGCTCTGGCAGCCTTCCATTACAATAAAAGCTCACACTGTAGAAGAACTATTTTCCCTTCTATTTGTGAATTCAATTCTTGATAAAGACAATAACGAAAGCAATGAACTTGATACAGCTCCGATACCATCAACCTCAGAAGGACACGAGTTCGAACTTCGAACGAAGGCTAGAAGGTCTTTAATGACCGGAGTCAATCGGGGCTCAGAAGCTCTCTAATAACCGTGGTTCTTCTAAACCATGTCTTTTCCTTTTCGTGCAGAATTGGCACTCTGTCTTTTCTCAGGCAGTCCTAGGTTGTGGAGATGATACCATGATAAATAGCCGACCAGATAACCCACCAACAGCCTAAGGTATCCCCAATTGAATCTGGCAAGGTAGGCAAGTATGTGGAGAATAATATTGAGGAACCTCTGAGGTAGTGCTGGAAAATGTCATCTTCTCCGGGTTGAAAAGAAGTAACTGCCTTGTCCCGGTCGAAGGTGTTACCAGGGGTGGTAGCACGTAACCTGTTTCAATGGACCTCGTCATACAAAAATATGAATATGAAGAGGTCGATTGAAACAACTTACGGCTACGAGAATAACGGTTTGGAACGGTTCTATGACTGAACCTAGCATCGCGGGAATTAGGGGTCTGGTGGATTGCCCTGAAAAGTGCTCCATGAGCAGGCACCACAAGCTTCAGAGATATGGAGAGATTAGAGGTGTATGAACCACCCTGCTTTTTGAGAAGGTTCATTCTGTTGAAGGAGTCGTTGGAGAGGAGCGTTTGGAGTTTAGTTGCCTGTGTAGGAGTTGTGGGATTTATATTGATCGTCGACTTCGACTATTCCACTTTTATCAAAAACTGCTTTTACTGTTAATTTCTTTATTTTACTTCACTTTAATTTATTTAAATTTTATTTTAAATCATTCTACCGGGACACAACCGCTTCCCATCGATCGGCTGATGGTGTGCCGATCGATGGGAAGCGGTTGTAACGTTTTAAGTTGAACTGGTCATTCACGCGGAACAGAACGCTTTGTATCGATCGGACCCAACAGAACATAGGCAGCACCAGCTCCCGTATCTAGGCGAAACAGCCCCATTCCGGGCACATCTTGTGCACTGCTTAAACGAGAGTACTCAGAGCACTGTTCAGAGGAGAAGATAGCCCCCGCTCTGCCCAAAGTTGCACGACCCACCAGAGAGCAAAAACTAGGAGAGCCATAATGGAATTGGGGAGTACCACGGAGCACACCCGTTGCGGTAAGAAACCCGAGAAGCCTCAATGGGCCGAAATCACAATGGCAAGGACGAGATCCTGATCGAAGAATACTGACTAGACAAACTGACTTCAAATATGAGGTGTAGTATAATAAGCCAAGCGAGTGACCGCGGTGCTTTTGGACCCAATACCTCACCCAAAGAGGAAGAAAAGGTATGAAATAATAAAGTTAACAATATGAAAAGCTACTGCCTACTAGAAACTGCAGGACATAAAGCAACAATAAAAGCTACAAACCATTTATTCCAGAACCAACAATGGCATATGCCCAAACCTGATATCTTCAAAACTGGACTCCCCTCTGCTTGGCTGCGTTTTTGAATTAAAAACCTCCTGGACAGTTTATAATGTACACAAGCTTGATCCTTGGATTAACAACCAAAGATTCCGTGTATAACTGCCGCCATTTCCCGATTAATCGCCATTTTACCGCAAAATTAAACTTAGTGAAAAACTTGATGGCAGAGCTCCATTAGTATAGGTGAGAATGTAATAGTCATATCATTCATTAGACTGTAGAGCAAGCCAAATCTTGAAACAAACCGTCACTTTTTTGCCATTTGGAGGCCCTTCTTCATTCCTCCTGTACTAAAAATATCAGCTTGAAATTCAAAAGGTATTTTAATTTATCAAAAGTGAAACACTGACGTTGTTACTTTTTTCTACAGTAGCATTGACATAGTTACGTGCATCTTGCAAAAAAAATCACATAATTATAAAGGACGTTGATCACACGATCAGTTTAGACACGATCGGTTGATTTGTGTCATGTACTGGGGATCTCGCATAAAATTTTCGAACCCTTCACTTTTTCCACAAACACGAGAAATAATAATATAAATTTACCTCATAGATAGAAAAACTGATCGAGAACCAATTATCAGCAATAAAATAAAACAAAAATCTGAAATATATCTAAAGATTGACAAGAAGATTTCCATGGAATTTGTGCCGCGATCTCTTGCGCGCCAACAATCTCACACCTCTGCATGCCATTCCACTGGAGGATCCTTGACCACCTCCTACTTGTTATTCTGGATTCGCCGGAGATAAATGGTATTGAAAGGAGCGCGCTAAAGAACAAACAGATCGCGGCCATAAGGCTGTGCGCGATCAGTGATCGGAGCTGCTTAATAAAAGGTGTTGACTGCGGCTATACTGCGCTCTGCCCGCGTGCCATATAAACAAAGTCCACCTAGCTAGCGGAATCACAGTGGTCAAAGAAGCAATTTTGTGTCTTATTCGCGTCGGGGGTTTTTCTTGTTTTTTGCCACTTTGTTTTGACATTTCGGAATTTCGCGCACAAAAACAACGAACATGTCGCGCCTCAGCCCTGTGCACTCTCTCAGCCCCGGCACAGCTTTGCAGGGCAGCATCGGCTTACCGGCGAGAATCCTGCATCAGGTAGCACACCTACAAAACGCATTTGCTAAGAGTTATTCTTGGGGGCACTCGGCGCAAAAAAATAAAACCGCCACCGTCTTTGCTGGCGATGGTGTGAAACAATCGAATTTTAATGGAAATATCTTCACGTGTTCCTCTCTCTCTGGAAAGACACCGAAAACCCCGGTGGCTGCTGCCCGAATACAATCCTTTCCTCTATTTGTAGGCCCCAGTGTTTGCTGGTGCAGTGGAAACAAGAAGAGGCACCAACCACCACCAATCGTTCGTGTGCAGGCTCCTCCGCGCGCTGCTTCAGGTAACAATCGTGCCGGCTACATTTGATGACAGCAGCACCAAAGGAACAGTATAAAAGAAATCTTAAAACGAAATAAAACAAGCCAAATCCGATCCGTATTAAAGGATTGCATCACTTCGCCTCCTTCCTACATAAATGCAATTCGTGGTAGCTAACTGCCGACATTTTCGCCTCGTTTATCGGCTACCGGTGTGACATCTTACAGAAATAAATTGCACAGGGCTGATGCTCCTCTGTCTTCTGCCTACCCTGCAGAAATATTCTCAAATGGTGTGAATTCATGTTGGAACACATGTTCGACAACGTTCGACTTATAAATATTAAAAGGAGCAAAAAGAAATTAAATAAGCCGCGAGAGAAGGTGACACTGAAAGGTGCCCGCCGCCGCCAATTCACACTTTTGAACAATGGGAACACCTCGTTTTTCATGTTTTTGGCCAATTCCCTCTTGTAAAGGCCGATGAAATTCAAATTTTTATCAAAAGACAGTTGTGCAACGTCGTCGCTGCATTATCATGAATGCAGCCGCCGTTGAACATTTAAATTGCGTTTCTGAGGTGCCCTTTTTATATTCGTTTTTATGCACAGTTTTGGAGAAATTCGAAGATAAAGAAAGTTTTTTTTTTTTTTTTGAAGGAGTCTCGAGTGTCTTACCTTCCCACTCAGAATGAAAGCATAGCTGCGGGTAATTTCGTCGTTCACAATGTAAGTTAATTAATTTACCAAAATGGCACCAGTGTGTCTGGCAAAGACGGCAAGCTCTTTGAAGACATCAGTATGTCAATTCCCCTGACGTTGCAATACGAGAAGCATATCTCTCGCTAATTTCTCTTATCCATGTTCTACCTCAGTCAACTTCTTCTTCTTGGATGGCTCTACATCTCAGTTCGAGCCTTGGCCTTCATCAGCTTCTTCCTCCATTCGTCTCTCTGTTCTGCAGCCCGCTTCTAGTTGCTTATGTTGAGGAATTTTACTGCATCAGCCTTAACACTGTCACTGCCTCAGTCAACACTATTCCTGAATGAACCATCTACCCCTATTGGAAAGTCAACTGATATGGTTTATTTGCTTTTTTCAAGCCCCCGACTGGGACTTATGTTTCCGCAGTAGCAACTCCAACTCTGTTGCCCTCTGTGTCACCAAAGTAATAAAGGTTTCTTATTCACTCATGCTACCAAATCTAGAAACACTTTGATTTGTTTCATCTGATTGCTCCAGATATCTCAAGATCTTTTACAGAGTGTGAAACACCACGCTACTGAATCAATTCCAAGCTATCGATAGTATCTGGTTCAAACATTTCCCTTCTGGCCATTCATTCAGGAGCAGAAGGGCATTCCAACACCTCAAGGACTCATTCTACATGCTCAAGTTATTTGATCTGGGGAGACTCACCCAACACCGACGCCAGCATGTTTGGGTATGGCGCGCCTTTTCTTCATCGGGTACCAACACCTTGTCGTGGCCTTGGGACTTGGGTGGCTCGTGGTAGCATTAGGCTATATCGGCGGTGGTTAGCCTGGAAGCAACAAGCCACGGATAAGCTAGATACATCCTCTTCCCTTCTTTTTTCTTTTCCCTTCCCATTTCCACACTTCTAAACCAAGGAGTTTACCGTGTTGATGGATGCGTGGCCAGACAGTGGTTAAAGAGTGCTGGTCGCAAACTCTTCCCTCCGAGTCCCGGGCAAGGTCATAGTGTACGATTGTCTTATCCTGGTAAGTGGCTCTAACCGGTGACCGAGCCCGCTGTTTTTAAGGGTAGTAAGGTTGGTAAAAGGAAAAAGGGAGCTTTAGACACTAATCCGAAGCTCCCAATACTTTTAAGCCAGTTGGTTTGACATAAACAGGCCCTTCAGCTGCACCCGTGCCTCAAAAGAGACTAACAAAAATGAAGTATCAAGCGAAACGCAGCGCCCTAAGAATTCTTGCTCGATTCGAGGAAACTGCGAAGAGTAAGACCACCGAGAAGCAACGAGCTTCAATAAAGTGGGCGACGCAGGTTGTTAGCGAGCACACTTCGCAAACTCGCAACCCAGCACCAAAGCGTCAGAAGCCCCTTAAGGAATCGAATCACCCTGAAGCTAAGCGTAGTAGTAAAAGTAACAATCTACGTCCTCCTACTACTAAGATCTATAGTCAAGTGCTAAAAGGTCAGATCGTGATCGCCGTTATCGACGAAAGCGATCCAGACGGCACCATTTTGCCTAATAAATGGAGGAAAGTTGAGGTCAGGCACGCGACGATTTTAATCCCAATTCTTCAGGAGCATCCTGACACTGCTCCTGTTGCGATGGCGGATGGCACTAGGGCCGCGTGAAGCTCCTCGCATGTGCCGATCAGAGATCTGTCGATCTCTATAAAATAGCAATACACAAAATCGAGGAAGCATGGCCAGGGACTAAGCTCGAGATCGTTATGAGTGCGGGGATTCTGAGTCGACCGAGAGCGCGTCCCTGGATCACAGCGGAACCAGCCGAGCCTCAGGCTATTCTGGATATCATTCGGTTGAGTAACCCTAGCTACAGGCGTCATCGTGGAAGATTACAAAACTGAAGGATCCGATAATATATAGAGTGTCTTGGCGAATAGGGCGTAGTACTTACTTCACAGAATACAGCAGTATAACTTGGCAGGCTTTCTGGCCATAGAAGACGCTTTACACAACGTTAGAGTAGAGGCTATATCCAAGAGACATTGGCAATAGAATAAATAAGTGAGATTCGAGATTCGCAATAGAATAAATAAGTGGAGCCTCCACATGAAAACTAGAATCACTCCCAAGCAGAGAACGACTGGATAAAGGCTATGGTCCATGCGGACGCCTTAATGATCCTAGTATCCCGAAAGTTGCTATTCACAATAAGAGAATTTGCGAAAATGGTTCCTAAAAAGCCTAGGCTCCGAGGAAAATATGACGAATACGGATAAAGATCGATCCAAACATATCCGCTACGGCACCGATTGTTTCCGTGTCAGTGGCTTCCGTGATGAATTTTTCACTGACATTCTGCAGCACCTGCTATTTCGTATCAGTCGTCAATGTTCAATGGCATCTGACATTTTAGTTTTGAAATTTGGACAATGATCTCAAGTGCATCATGGAATTTACCTCGTTCCAGGTGGTCTCTTCGGTAAGTGGTCGTCGCACAGAAACAAGTTTGAGTGTATTTCAAATAAACTTTACCTAAATTTCTGTAGAATTCTTATATAAAATTTTCCGTTAAATTTAAAAAAAAAAATATTTCACGTCCGGGATAAATTAAAAATATCAGTGGCAAAGTTTTTTTTTTTTAATTTTTTCACGGATACCTGAAGGGTACTGAAATCGTCGGTGCCCTACTACTTCGGATGTCTGGGAGTATCTCGCGTCTTTCTCAATTTGTTTGCATGAAATTATATCGGACCAATCTTTTTTTTCACTGATGCTACCGGTACGGCACTGAAGTCGCCGTCACATCACGGATATGTGTGGATCGACCTTAAGTGAACAGCATTCAGGTTTGGTGTTGCTCTTGCATTCTTGGTGTTGTTCTTGCGGAAGACCAAGGACACCTATTCATCTGCAAGACCAAGCCTTACCTAGGCTCTGCTTACACTGCCAGTTTTTATGTGTTCAATCATGACCACATTATATGAATGTCTCACTTGCCAAATCGATTAACTCTACTTGGATCAAGGAATGTGAGAGATGAATCGATGTCAGGAGCTTTAGGGGGCAGGCACTGGAACTGATCACCGTTTGCTAGTAGCAACTATTCACCTTAAAATCGCGACAATCAGAAAAGTCCAACGCGATGCTATAAACCGTAGACGGTTTAACGTGGACCCTCTGTGGGAGAACCTGCAAGAAATATGAAACCAGCAAACCGTTTCTGACGGTGAGAACAAAAAAGGGCGCTATATTGACGGCAACGGAAACGAGCATCGGTTCACATCCATGTGACTACAAAAAAGTCAGGATAGCTTTCTTTCTATGCCAGTCCGCAGTCCTTCGGCAAGAAATGGGGCTTGAATCCACACGTAGTTGTTTCCGTTCCAGATTCCTAGATGAAACTGCCACCTGTATCTATGCACCTACAAACCTTACAAAACCTAATTTCACTCTCCAAATACATCCTTCTTTTTTCTGCAAATTCATAATTTAATGGTTGTGTTAAGGTGGCTGAAAACATCTTCTCCATAATAATCATCTCCCAGGAGGTATTAAATAATTTAATCACTCTGTCTATTTAGCTTGGTGGAAAATTTTATTAGATGAAATTGCGTTAATTGAGCCACGGATCGTTGAAGTTGAGTGTAATTTAAAGCAGAGGAAGCGTGGTAAAATGCGGTGCCCTGTACGGGTAAAAATTGCACAGTCGGAGAAGACTGGCTACACCCCATTCAACACACCTACTCACTAGAACGAACACGAAAAATAAGTTTTTTTTTGGTTTTATTATGGTAAGAACATTTTATCATCCTTTTTTTTCGGTGAATTGATTGAATTTAAGGAGCAGGGATGGTAGTTTCTATTTTTAGCCTTGTTAAATTTGGATAAAATGTCCTTTGCCAGCCCTTTCATGACCCTTCTTCGTCTCCGAATGTTATATTCAAGCTATAATTTTTTTAAATGGAGACAGGAGGGGCTAGACACAACCTTTTTTTCTGGGCTTTCACGCCGTTTAATGTAGTCTGCTGGTAAGTATATGTCTTTTTGCAATTGACAAAATATGGACAGGGAGTATTTATTATAAATAGAGTACCCTATCCCTGAAAAGGCATTCGTTG
Organism: Thereva unica; assembly: GCA_949987705.1. Taxonomy (NCBI): domain Eukaryota; kingdom Metazoa; phylum Arthropoda; class Insecta; order Diptera; family Therevidae; genus Thereva; species Thereva unica. The sequence goes on along the minus strand of OX465281.1, from coordinate 42,499,151 downwards.
AAGGTGCAGTTTGATTTTTTCAACTTTTTATAGAAAACTAAAACAGATGACGAGTATTTAGGTAGCAATTACTTCTCGACAAAGGATGCAGGTCCTGTTTGTCTTGCACAGGGAAGGAAAATCTTAGAGGAGAGGTGAGCTTTACAGGCCAGCAGATCTTACGAGAGTAGGGTAGAAAATGAAAGGCGACTTTAATGCCTCTCCTCGTTTAAGGATCGTATAGCTTAGCTTATGCTTTGTCTAAAAATAGAGGACAACAAACATCGGACAGGCTCTGGCCTAAAAGAGTACACGATCAGGAAGACGCTGTGGCTTACTAAAAGTCGGACGAAGAAGTAATATAAACCAGAGTGTATTGTGCCTACAGTTGAGCTAAGTTGGCCTTGTTAGTTTATTGATTAGGGCACCAGACTAACGTCCTATAACTTCGTGGTTCACATCCACTTTGAAGCATGGCCTTTCAACTTTCATAATTTTCCTTCTTTCTTGCCTTCAATCTTTATATCTCCTAAATATGATTCAACAAACTTTTCTAAACAAAAAACGTACAACTAAGGTAGTGGGTAGATAGAATTTCAAATAAAGAACTATGGCGACAAGAAAGGATAAACGACCAAATCAGGCGAAGGAAATGGAATTGGATTGGCCATACCTTGCGACGCGAAAACGAAAATCTAGCCAAACAGCCCCTTGACTGGAAGCCGCAAGGATCCCGTCGATTCGGAAGACCTAGAACAACGTTGAGGAGAACCCTACTAGCAGAGGCCGCAACAACTGGGAGATCCTGGTCGGAACTGAGAGCTGTCGCACTAAACAGAGTCCGCTGGAGGGCAACTGTTTCCGCCCTATGTCCCATGAGGGATTAAAGGAGCATAACGAAAGAAGAAGTATAGTTACCTTATATCTAGACAGTGCTTAGCCCTATTTTGCTCAACCTGTGCACAACTTCATGAGGTGAATATGTGGGTGTTGAAATTTATCAGTTTGCTGATGACTTCCGCCTAATAGCGGATGGTGATTGTATCTCATCTGTAGAAGCAACCTTACAACCGGCATTGGATGGCTTCTTCAGGACTGCCACGGGAAGGAAACTAAGGAGTAATCCTTAGGAAAGCGCAAACGCCTTGCTGTAACTTTAAATAATATCCAAATTCTAAATGTAGGTAGTCTGAAATTTGTTGGCTGGACATTCACCAGAAACCAAAAGAGCAGAGTTCAACTAAACGAAGCTTTAAGTTCTATGAAAAACAAACATCATAAAATAATTAACATTCTAAGTAGGAAAAAATTCGGGTCGTCTACCAAGTGTATGGTCCTTTTGTTCAGGTCCTTAATCAATCCACATATGTAAGTGGACCGATCGGCTAAAGTCCAGTTTTTGTCCAATTCGTGCTTGAAATTGCTGTTGATTTTTCGCCAGAAGTCAGAAATGCAAAAGCCCACTGGAATGGCATTCCACTATTCCAGTTGATTACTCTCTTTTGAAGAGCTTTTACGTTCAACTTCAGTTCGAGACCAGTTGGACGAACTGATGATTGTTTATCCTCAGTTGAAAATGTGGAAATTGTTTGCGAACTAATGTTATTTTAAAGTTGAGTTCGCCAATTTGCTCGAAGTTGCGCAGTTCGGCCGGTAAAGCGTGGGTATTAGGGTATTTCTAGCTCTAATATAATATATATGTAAATATCCCACACTAATGGCGTCAAATAACCTCCTGGAACTTCTGGCTCCTTTCAGAAACATTTTGGCCCTCTCAAATTTCCTAACTGATGCAGGAATTTCAATCTAACTCAGTATCCTTTAGTTCTTGTATTTTGCCAACACCTTTTTTAGAAGCACCTATTGTTAGTTATTTATTTCGCTTCCTTAGAGGCCTTGTCCCGTTATCGGAAGTTAGCAAACTTCAAAATTACAACAACAAAAACTGACATTTCTCGGAAAAAAGAATTCAGGCGTATCATAGTTGGCGAACTTTGTACGCCTGAATTCGATTTTTCCGACAAATATCAGTTTTTTTTGTTCAGAATTATGATTCCGTTTCTCAGTTCCCGTGCCATTTGTCACTTCAAGCGCCAACCATGATCAGATCCAATAACCAACATTGCACTCATTGATAAAGCTTTCGACAGTATGTAGTATAGCTATACCGTTTCTGACACACTGTGATGACTCATCCGTTGTTAGCTTTTGGCTTGGAGCTTGATGTCAGAGTTTGGGCCTTGGCTTGGGGCTGAAAGCTCCTAGAGATCTTGTGGGAGTTCTTTGTGTCTTTGGTTAGAAGTTCCTACGGGAAATTCTCTAGATGTGGGAAGCCCCGCTGTTCTTCGATTTTGGACAAAAACAATTTCCGTTAGATGACACGTCTAGGTCCTTAAGAATACCTTCGAGACTAGTTCTGTAGTAATCTGTTGGTTTCCATCTTGGCTTGGATTGGGTGTTTTTGGTTTGTGCCTTGAGTTGTTTGGCTAAAAGCTCTGGCTATAATGACTTGTGACTTATGACTGTTCACAATTTAGAACCAGCTCCAGGGTTCCTTTTTACAATCCAATACAGAAAATAAATCAAAGCTTGGTACCTTGCCACGCAGGGAGCGCATAGACGACTCTTTCTGTTGCTTCCTGAAGGGTTTATTCGGCCTTTAAATGCCCAGAACACACAAATAATGAGTGAATGAATCATTGGTGACACCCGCCAATTCTTTCGTGTTTGGGAAGGATACGGCTTTCACGGTATATTCATCCCAACGAACAGGAGACCCGGTTGCAGACGATGCAACGTGAAAGTTGGCAAATTCCTGCGGACTTGAAGATTCCTTTTGTCAAATCGGTCCACTCATCACTCAATCCGAACATGACGGGGTGGCAAAGACACTTGTTGGCCAGATTAAAAGTCAAGTACTATTGATCGAGAATGGCTCGGCAGGTCAGGACTTTTGTGTCCGAATGTGACGAGGCCACCAAGACTCCCAATCCAATATTGCGACTACCAATGGGGCAACCCATACATATAGGTTACAAATCTCTTTCAGTTCCTATACATCGATTTCTTGAGTCCGTGTACCCGGACTAAGAAAACAACCCTCATTACAGTTTTGCAGTGTTCACTTTCAGTATAAAATTTGTGTATTATTTTACTTTAGTTTGGACGTGTGACAAATCGATGGCGGTTTAAGCGCTTTAGAATTGCCACACTGCATTCGTGTTTACTAATTTTTTTACACCAAATTTTATTTCTTACAACGATATACATAATTAAATTCCTTAATTCGAAATGTCCTTTGTTAATTGCAAAACGTAAAAATTATTAACATTTTGCTTAATTAAAGCAACGCATAAATCCCATATAATCTTGACTAGCATAACTGAATGTCGGCGGCAGAACACGTAGGAGAAAGGGTACAAGGTTTAATAGGCATGCTGAAAAATCCTTAATTCCTGAAATTCCTTTCTATATCACCGGAGGACCTGAAAAAGCAAAAGTTGAATAATTGTTGGGTGGAGAAAAAAAATAATCTGTCTCTATTCCCACTCGGCCCGGCCACTTTCGGGTCCTTTTTACTTCATTGTTATTAATGTAGGCGCAGACGAAGCAGCAAAGACTTGGGCTTTGTGCTGCTCCCTAACTACTTAGTCGCCCTCGAAGGTTGTCTTCCGCAGGTCCTTTCGGTTGGGAAAGTTTTCCAACTAAACCTAGACAATTATTAACCACGTGACATGGCAGCATTTACTTTACGCAAGAGCTCCTTTCCCTTGCTCAGGATCAAAAGTTCCAATTTAAACTGTTACACACCCAGAGAAATTTTACATCCCTTTATGTTATGGGTGGAATTTCATGGGGCAATGAACTTGGGGTAACTGCCTGACGGATATAACCCGGCCCCCAAATACTGGAACTGGAAGCGCCCGGGGCCAGTGCCTGGTAGCGCTATGGCCGATGGTCGATATGGTGGTGTGCGCGCTGTGTCTAATTCCGCCGAGTCGTGGGTGCTAAAATATACACGTCAAGTCTTTTAATATCTTACCACAGTTCCCAGGCCTGATCGTTGGGCCAAGATGCATACATCGGGGCTCCAATGGGGCGGGGATATATATGTATGTATGTATGTATATATTTGGCTTGACGAGTTTTCCCGGGCGTATGAATATTCCTGGATGGACTCAGGCAAGGACTCTGGCTCTGGGACACTATGGACTGGGCATGGCTCGTTGTGTGAAGACTTAAAAGCTTTTATTAAAGGACAATCAAATTATGGTTATATATACGGTGGTTTCCCGAATGGCTGCTGAGTGACTGGGCTTAAGTCTTCCGGAACAGTCCACTTTATGTGCTCCAGTCCACACGCCATTCACACACTGTCCTCCTCCACACTAGAGAGCGGCACGGCATTCCGGGAGGGCTTTTTTCTGTCCTTTAAATTGCTCACTTTGTGCCACTTTTGTTGCTTTCCGGAATCCTGGCTGTGAGCTCTGTGATTAAATTGATGGATTTTTATTGAATTTCGAATGGTGCACAGATAGAGCTGAGGGTCCGGCATAGCAATCCCGAAGTAATTGAAGCGGACGTTTACTTTAAAACTTTGTACACGACACAACCGAGAACGACGGACTCGGCACAGGACTAGAGAAACTTGAGAGGAAGTTTTTATTAGACTCAACTGATCCATCACTCTTCCAACATTGCTGTTGGGATATAAAGGAATTCCTGGCAACGTGTGAGCACACCTAAGGTCCTTAAGTTCGCAGGACTTTAAAGTTGAGCAGAAAAGTGAAGTGGATAAAGAAGAGGGGGACTAAGGAACTTTTTGAAAGAAATTATCGCTTTCTTAATGACCTGCCGAAGGAGCGGGGATGAACTTGAGAGTCTCTTAAAGAAAATTTCTTACAGCGTTGGAAACATTTAAAGATTGTCAGCAAGAAAAAGGTTTTATCTTAATGATTTTAGTTAATTAATTAGTTATGTTCTCTGGGAGTATTAAAAGTCATAATGAGCAACATGTACATATCTCTGAAGCAGAGTTGTTTTAAGGTAATATGTGAGATGCGGTAACCTGTATATCGTCTTGTCGTATACAATAAAACTTTTAATTTCATAAGACGACTTCTTGTCACTTGCGTTATTATCCTCAACCCTAAACAAATTTAGGGTTGTAAACATTATTGATAAATACCATTAACGAATAGAAGAGGATTACCTTTACCAGCAATCGGTGATATGTGATAAAGGAATCGTTAGCGCATCGTTTAATCCATATACGAGTCCAATGCTCATGCGAAAAAAGGGACGGAATTTGGAGAATCTGTGGAGTCTACCTGGTTGAGTAGGATGAATGACCTTGCCCGATAAGTATCCCGTGCCGAATATTCAAGAATGGATCTACACTGGCGAGCTAACTGAGGATTTCTCCAAAAATATCTGATGATAATACTATGCTGTTACCACCAAGGTTAGCAGAAGTTAGCAGAGCCATCACCGACTCAAAAACCACAAGGCCTCGGGTGCAGGCGGCACACCTCAACACATCTTCATAGACTTTAAAGCCGCCTATGATAGCATAGCCAGACTAGAACTCTACAAAGCCATGAGAGATTTCGGCATCCTCAACTAACTGAGAAGACTATGTAGGTTGACCATGAGCAATGTGATAAGGCAAGTAAAGTTATTCGGAACCGTTTGAAGTAAAATCATTTACCTACCTTGGGTCAATAGTAGCAGCTGACAATAGCATGGAACAAGAAATACGCATACAACTGCTAAAAGCCAACAAAGCTTACAATAATCTGTCAAGGGTCTTCAAATCCAAGCATCTAACCATAACATCTAAACTTATACTATATAAGACGGTGGTCTTACCGGTTCTCATATATGTATTGTATATGCATCTGAAACGTGGGTACTTAACCAAAAGCACTAAAACCTCTTAGCCATGTTCGAGAGGAAAATACTTCGCAGAATTGGTGACCCCTTATGTGAGAAAGGACGATTCCGGAGACTCTACAATGACAACAGCTACGAACGCAATAGCGACACAGATATTGTGAAGAAAATAACGACTCAGCAGGCATTTATCTCCTGTGAGTAAAGAGGAGCCTGCTCGAAAGTTCTCTGCGGTGCGACATCGATGGAGACCCAATCTCCGCTGGAAGGATGGCGTATACCAGGACGCTCAGCGCTTAGGGATGTTAAAGTGGATGACAGCGGCTCAGAGTCGGCATCGATGGAGAGAAGAGTTGCGAAAGGCCAGGACCAAATCCCGGTTGCACGGAGAAAGAAGGCAGACAATTATCTTGATGACCACAAAGTGTGGCATTATCATACTTAAAAGACTGGTTCGCATTTGGTTGCTTATGTCAAGCAGCATTGGATGATGTTAGTACTAAGTTGGGGGACCGTTTTACCAAACGACACGCATGGAACGCTTAAAATCTCAATCAATCAGGTGAATCTCAGCAGCCTCTTAAATAATGAATTGGAAGAAGGCTGTTCTATTAGAAAATACAGGGGTAAAACCAAACCTCGTTGATGCAACAGTAAGCATCTCAAACTAAGGTCTGAAAGTAGAAAGGCCTTCAATAAGGCCAAACGATCTAACTTGGATTCGGACTGGGACAACTATAAAGGGCATTCAAGTACAAACTGCATAAGTCAAAGAGGGAATCCTGAAACACCTTTTGTGCGACAATAGAAAGTTTTTCGGACATACCCAAATACCTATCTTCTGCTTATCCTTCTTATGTTCGACCTATTAGTATTCTTCTATTTCAGGTTAAGGTTCTTGAAAAGCTGATAGCAGCTCAGATCCTTGATTATTATGATCGTCTTCGACTCATAAATATCTGGCAGTCTTGATTTTGCAAGCATCACAGCTGCGAAACCGCATTCTTCAAAGTTGCAACTTATATCTAAAACTGTCTCGACGTTCAACACGTTTGCTGCCTATTGCTGCTTGACTTCTGTAAAGCCTTTGATAGGGTCAAAAACTCTCTGCTTTTGCAGAAATTCTCTCCTCGTGTCCATTTTTCTCCTTCTGCTATCAAAATCTTGCAAAGCTTTTTAACCAACCGTTCTCAGAAAGTTATATATGATGGTTGCAGTTCGCCGTACTGGCGAACCCCAAGGTTCCATTCTGGGTCCTCTTTTATTCAGCATTTTTTTTAACGATCTTCCTTATTTTTTTAACGATCGTTAGTAACACATTCTAAGATTCATATATACGCTGATGATGTGCAATTTTATATCTCCGCGCCCAGTGATCAAATTCAAAGATGTGTGGAGGAGCTTTCTGCTGATCTACGGCGTGTTTTTTCCTGGTCGACCTCAAACTTACTTCAACATAACCCTTCGAAGTCTTTTCCTGCCACTCTTCGTCCTAACGTCTCGCTTTAAATGGAGTGCCTTTAGTCAGGGTTGAGAAGGTAAGAAATCTAGGAGTTATCTTGAATGTCAAAATGACTTGCTGCAATCATGTTAGTAGTTCCATCATTCGTAAAACATATGGACAACTATCGAAACTTAAGTTCCATTACGATGTGCTCAGTAGGACTGTCCGTATGCACTTAAGGCACTAATTTTATCTCTTCCAATGCAGGATCTGTCTATTTTTCCTGTTCTTGACGACTCCTGACTAAACGTGAAATTGCCTTTAACGACTGTGTTCGTGTTCTCACCCTATTCTAATTCCGTTATGGGCTGGTTTCTTATTGTCTACCGTGAGTATAGACTCCTGCGTCGATTTCATGATATCCTCCAGCATCGCAAACCATCTTATCTCAATCAGTTTGTGCAGCTCATAAGGTCACTTATAAATAATAGTGCTATTATTCCGCGTTTCTAGAAGGTTATGGCTAAAACTGTCAAATTCCTTACTGTAGTCAAGAAGAGCAAGAGAGGTATTGTCATCAGAATCAAGAACCATTTGAGCAAGGCGGCAGTTACCTTATAGCAATACAGTTTCGCAACTGTATACATACTTCTTTTGCGGGAACCAGAAAGTGCATGCTGCAACGGGGACCACGGATTGGCATGATATTAGTTTTTCCAGTACTTTACCTAAGAACAATAATATGAGTGGTGGACAATAATCACCAGGACCTTGAGAGAATTTACATATAGGTAGTGCGATAAACGTTCTCCTGTCTCCACGACATTTTATACCCTCAACACCAAATTAGTCCAATTGGATCATTCCTTCTGCCTACAGCTCCCCTTTTCGAGGAGACAATAAATTCGTTAATTAATAGAACAACCCGACCGTGGAACAAACTTTCGCAGCCAGTATTTCCGAGCTCCTACAACATCAAGAGTTCCAAGGGGGAATTTATCGCCATCTCCTCACATCTCACATTCTCCAAACACTTCGTAACGTGATCTATCCTAGCCGTACTGAGCTTATACTACAAGACCTTGCACCATGTGACGTGACCAATGACATGACGGACTGGTAGTACAAAAGGGGAATCTTGAGCTTTGATTTGTCACATAAACAAAGGGGATGCATCTGTTGTCCATAAATTATTAGAAATCGTTAATGTTTTATGTCTTCATCCTCTTTTACGATGATCTACGTTATTAGAAAAGGCACTATTTGAATAAAACTTTTTGCACACATAGATGACGACATTGCCGAAAACTGATTTTCATCCAACTTCTGCTCCGTAATCGCAACTTTTCATCAAACGTCAAACTAAGAATCGAAACCAATTAATTGTGTCTTCCCCTCTGCCCCTGAAAAAAGAGAGACATCACAACTTGTGGGGTCCTTTTTTGCTGTGAAATTCCGCCACCACCCGTGGGGAATAAAGTCATTCCAGCTTCCATAATACGCCTTCATTTGTGGTGATATTCGATAAATTGATACAAAAATATAAAATAAAAATCACAAGAGCAAAATTTCCTCACGATGGGGACACGAGGGAAAAAATTTCACGAAACATCTGAAACGGAAAAAAGCACACACCGCACCGCACCGCACCGCGCGTCCCATTAAGAATAAGACGCAAAAAAAACCCAGGTAAAAGACGCACAGCATGCAGCGAAAAGACGCGCAGCGAATGTTGGCGCATGGTCTTAAGGAGTCTTCCGCCATGTAATCATAAAATTTACGAGTATTCCGCCGAAAGATATTTTATCGCATCATCAGTTATGGCCGCGCGACGGGACGGGGCTACGCCGATGATGCTGGTGCCGATGCGATGTTTTTATGCATCGACGAACTGATCGAGCAGGAGTCCGCTCCTTTGGGCTGCGCGCTTTGCGGTGTGGTTTCTGCAATTTTGCACGCTTCCATTGCATCGTTTTGCGCGGCCCCCGGATCCCCACCTGGCTGGCCGCGGCGGCACAGCAGCGATATTCAGATTATTGTCATTGTTTTATGGTTGTTTATCACACTTGCGCGCTGCGATCGCAGCTCCGAAAGGATCCACCATTGAGCAACTGATGATATTGAGCAACTTCCCACATTCCGCATAGAAAAATTGCTCATTAGCTGTCATCGTTACAGAATCCCACGGCGTGGAAAACGTGTCCATAGATCACCCGCCGCTTAAGGGTCAGCGTGTTCGGAATATCTCAAGAGCACAACATTTTGACAGATCGATCATGTTATGGCAGCAATCGGAGCTGTGCGGACGGGCGTCCGTCGTGTCGCCGCTGCCATCATCTAATTTCGGTGGTGATTCAGCAAATTTAAATTAAATAAAAATTCGACGGTTTTTAATGGCTGCGGTATTTGTTTAGCTCTTCCACCGGACGCCTTTGTCTTTCCCGAGACATTGCGTTCCCTTTCTTCCCGTTTCCCAATCGGTTTTGACAGTTCGGGGATTGGGGAAATTCCTCATGTCGAAATCAGTTCGATCGAAATTCGAGAGTTGAGAGATTTTCGATTGTCGGGCACACGAAAAACATTTTTTTTTATTTCGGTACAAGCGGAATGATCTGAAGGAAAACAAACGGGCAAAGAGCTGAAATCGACAATAGTCAAAAGGTCAATGAGATGTGGGAATATCGTCCGAATATGAGAATTTTGCCTTATCGACATTTTGACTGTAGTTGCGATCATAAAGAACGATTTTTGCTGTCAGTATTGATTGACTTGGATCAGTTATGATGGTCGATGACAGTTAAACAATGGCGCCCTCTTCGGTTGATTTGTTTTGTATTTTTTTTTTGTAATGTAGTTGCTGTCGATCGATCTTGTTCTCTTGCTGTTGGGTGATCTTGTATTCTTTAAGCGAGTAAAAGTAAGCGATTTTTAATTTTAGAAAAAATTATGAACTTTTAAAGAAAATTTGTACAGAAGCAGAACTTACACGCACAATCTTTCGGTAGTGAGGACAGGCTCATTACTACCCTAAGTAAATTACATCGATCGATAAACTGTGTTTCACTTGAAATTACTGATAAAAAGATCATCGCGAAATTTGATTCAATGATTCAAAAATTTAGCCCGACATCGCACCAACAATTTCCGCATGCATAAGTCTAAAAAGGCCAAATGCAATGTGGTATTGCATCGGAAGGTTGATATTAGTAGAAGGATGAGAAGATTGAGAGTAGAAGATTGAGTTTCCTAGAGCTCGGAAGAGGATAATATGGAATTGTCTTCGGCCAGATCCTTGGAGCTCTATATTGCCGTCACTAATGGCTGCCGAACACACCCAGAGGACCCTTTCAACCTTCTTCTAAATGTCTGCCTTTCCATGGCATCTTCGATTATACGCTGACAGCATTAATCAAATTGAACCGTATAGACGCAGGGGACCCCGTTCACTAAGGGTCATGAGTCGAGCCACACGTGCTCTAAATACTCGGTACAACCGTAGAAAGTGTTCCCTTTTCCGAAGTAAAATAAGACAAGAAAGCAAGCATTTTTGGTGAAGTTTGTTGAGAAAAACTATTTTTGGAAAATAATTATACTTAATCAGTTGAGCTTAAAAAGGTTTCAGCCTGATAGCAAATCAAGAAGTTTCAAGTGTGGGTTTCCGGTTCCAAAGGAACAAGTGAAAAGGAGGTATCCATAAGGAATACTCTCGGGAGAGCCCTGCCTACGGACTTTAGAACTATGACGTGTTCGCATAAGCGACCCTCATAAAACATTACTGTATATTATACTTCTATATTTACACTCTAGCAATAATTAGATTTTAATGTATACAATATAGAAAACTAGATGCATTTGTTGTATATAGATGTAACGGTCAACCAACCTGAGGTCTGAGGGAAAACAGTCCACCTTGGCTCACAGAATCACCGGAATATTGGCCAAAAGGGGCCACAGTCAGTGAAGAAACAACAATAGAGGCCAAGAAAAACACAATGACTCTGGTAAACAGACGAAGACGATGTACTGCCAAGTCATACAAAGAATACGTATGCGTCTTCGTCTGCATGTCAACCAAGGCGGAGCACGTTGAGTTAGCCTCTGATCTGACGTCGGAATTATTCGTTGCTGCTTTTGGAAACCATTTCCAAACAAGGCAAATGCATCGATCGACATGTATTCGGATTGTGGCACGAATTTCATAGGCGAAAGAAAATTGTTAGATAACGAATATGCCAAGTCATCAAGCCATCCAATCCAACTGGGGAAAGATATACTTAGCCAGACTTATCCATAAACTGGCATTTCAATCAACCAGCCCATTCAAGACCAATATGCTATGTATCCAACAGGACGTTTGACTCACTCATTTTAACTCCTGGCCATTTTCTTATTGTTCAATCCTTATTCGTGCTACCAGAACCAGAAGCAAGAGTCGGCAGGGCCTCGCTCAACCTAAGATTGCAGCACACCAAGAACATGAGGACGCAATTTTGGAATAAATAGTCAAAGGATTACCTTAATCAACTTCAGTAGAGACCTAAGTGTCAACAACAACAGCCTAATCTGAAAAGTAGGTGAAAGGCGACACGACATCGTCAGCAGTGTATCCTTTTGAAGTCATAGAACATTTCGCAGGGAATAATGGACTAACACGGGAACTACAAGTTCGCACTAACATGGGGCAATTCAAACGACCTAGTCAAAAATCTTATGAGTAGTTGATTAAGAAGGGAGGTGTTGACAACCGTAAAACGGAGTAACTTCTGCAATGTGAGTCGCCCAACTATTCAGCTTTGACAGAGAGTTTTTCATAAGTTATTGCGTAATAGCTGTCGCGCAGAACAGAGTCCACTGGAGGACAACTGGCCCCGCTCTATGTCCCATGAAGGATTAAATGAGCATAAGTCAAGTATTGTGTAACAGAATTAGCTATTTTAAAGACAAGAGGATTACGTTTTTCTCTTTATATATGTAGGATAATGACATAACGGATAATAACTTAAGCACATTTCCTTTCGATTTGAAACATCTGGCTAAAGTACAGGAAAGTAACACATATTTAAAACGAACGAGCAAAGAGCATCAAGACATTAATTCACGGATAAATCTAATGCTCACATCCAAGTCATAGAAGACTTGTATACCGAGATGTCCTTACAAGTGCTAAAATCGTTCACTAAGTAAGATCAAAATTGCACTGTATCTAAAACATCCCACAGACAACATAAATCCCATGCGGGAAGTGCACAAAGTGCGCCTAAAAATATCGCATTTTGTTAATCCCGATGACTATTCTGATTCGAAACCCGAGAGTTAAAGTATGGAGTTCCGCCGCCGATCTCAGCCGATGCACCCATTCAGTAAAATTCCTCTTATCGCTCAGAGTAGCTTACAACAAGCAAGCAAGCAAGCACATACAAGACAGTGAAGTTCAACCAAATTCCCTACGGGAAAGCTCATCCAAGATGCAGCGAAGTTCTACTAATTTCGCACAGGAGGCGCTCATTCACCCCCAAGACAACATCCACACCAGAGCCCACAGCCGATGACGTCACTGTGGCAGTATGTATTTAGCTATACTACTGCTCAGAATTACTTTCCTTGCTGGATCAAACCTTATGTGATAACCGTGAGTATCTGTACCTGGATCGCTGGATTGCTTTCCTAAGTGGATGAACGCTTCCAAGCTTTAGAAGTACCGTCAGTAGGACATAATCAACGAATATTCATTAACCCGACCAAACTCAATCTTAGCATGTGGTTTCCATTCCGAAATGTCGATACTGCACTGCACTCCCATGTATTACGACAGTGTCGTAAATTCAAAAAACTTAGTCCTTAATTGCGTGGCCCAACACACAATCCTATTTCAAATATCATTGCCGGCATAACCCGGGTTACTCCATCAAGTGCCCCGAACTCTTCCCAAGAATGAGGATACCTAGTAAGCCTGAAATATCATCGGAATTTCACTTCCAAACCCAAAGATACTCTACTTGCTATCGCAATGATTCAGATGCGATCGCTTCATGGCGATTGGATAACGTTAAGAGCGCTGCTCGATGCTGGTAGTCAAGCAACATGGATGACTTCTAATGCAGGTCAACTTCTGAAATGGAGGATATCACCAATGGAATTCAAAATATTTGACTTGGGAAAAGAAACTTCAATGGGGCAGCCACTCGCCATCGTCAAGCTAGGAGGATGCGGGCCATTAGGGGTAGATGTACATACACGGAATGCCTGGTGGCGCAAAAAAATACTTTTCAGTTATGGGTTTGGCTATGTTAAGAAGTCTCGTCTACAGGAGGTATCCTCTTCCTGCAGCACAGGAAAGTGAACCTTCCTTTTTATGCCCACTACGACAAGGTCAGGAGCTTAATGTTGGAGCTACGCATTCTACAGGTATTCAACCTTTCTCAAGAGGCCCTAAACTTCGCAACGTTCAATACTTCTATACATGTGACATTGTTAAGATACAAAGAAATTGAGGTGCGATATGTTCAGATAGACATCAGACCAGATCAGACCGCCCAATCTACTGAGTGTTTTATTTTGTCGAATTAAATTGTATGGCGCTTTTCTTTTGCATAGTTTTCCCATCACCCGAAATTTCCAACAAAACTTTTAAGTATAATTACCGGGCGCACACCTTGCTATCTGTCCCAATTCCTTCAAACTGCCCCAAGGGTGTAGACTGCGACGTTTCTCTTTCCTCCCATTCTCCAGTCTTGTTTAGCACATTTCCCCATCGTAATTATCATGTATCAGTTTTGTAATTTGTCATGTCCAACATCGCTCGCGAGTTTCAATTGGAGTCGCCAGGTCCGAGGAGAAATGTCAGAAATTTCTTTCTATGTTAGCGGGGACGCAGCACAGCCGGCTGCGCGGCACGTAATGTTTGGACTGCAGGGCATCCACAGCAACGCAACAGCTCTCTCAGAACGAATGTGTTTCCAGCAAGTCATCTTTGGAGGGCTTTATTATTAAGTCCACCTCGTCCCCCCGAGCTCCAGGCTCCTCCGGGGATCCGGCTGTCCAATTCACAGTGTAATTCGGGATCCGCTTTGAATGGCCGCGGGGCCCTATTCCGAAAAATGATTATTGATTCGGAATCGGGACGGAGCATGGGGCGGCGGCGGTGGGCGTTGTTATGGTTCCTCTAGTGGCTTTCTTCCTGCTTTCTTGATTGATTGCTCGAGTTGTTTTCTCGTTAATTGGAATTTTAACACTTGAAAGAAGGAAAATAGGAGATAAAAATTCATCCTCTAATGAGGGCTTGTTACCATCATTAATGGCTGAGTGTGAATGAATTAACCTAACACTCCCCCCGGGAGGGGAACATGCCCGGGGGAAGTGTAAGATGGACGTGGACGTTTGATTAGGGGTAGGTAGTGTGCTGCGTGGCATCTAATTGATTACGAAGCGGGTTTTATGAATAATTTCACACAAAACAATTTCTTATTTAGTAGTCCGCAGAGATTATAGTTCATGGCGTTGTTATGTTTCGATAACTTAATACTGATTTGCTTTGTTATGAGTTTTCATGACACTTGAAAGACGGGTCGATCTAAGAAATTCATTTTTAAATATTACACACTTGGGTTATCTTCAAAATGCATTTAATAAATTTGTGTGGACGATGGCTGTCACAGGCTAAGTTATAGAAGAAGGGAGAAAACGGGATCGAATAAAGGGGCCCGGAAGTTGAGTTGAGTTGAAAATATTCGTACATTAAAAGAGACGATTTAGATGACCACATGAAAATTGCAATTGCAATTCAAGAGGTTAGTTCAATTAACATTGGATACACGAGATGAAGCCTAATATTCTCACGAGCCTATCACGATATGGAACAACAAATACCAATTGATGCGTTTGTTTGTTGTAAGTCAGCACAATCTTCAACTTTCTTCAAAATTAATACTCACTGGCTGATCTAAGCTAAGAGTGATATCTTGATAGGTGTAGAACGCTTATTCAATTTCATTACCAAGTTTTGCGCACACACACAACGGTTTAGAAATTCATTTATAACTATGCAACAATCTGCGGAACAATCTTACACAATCGGTATTCCCGAACTCAAACAAGGTTCATGAGTTCAAACGTGTAACGGCGGGCCTATCCCCATTCTAGAAAAATATACCTTATCGGCACTGTGCAATCTTGATTTTTGATCACAAAAAAGGAAAAAGGAAAAGATCAGGGCGTTTTCGAAAAATAAGACCTCGGAAGGTAGTGGCACCCGATTTGCCACTTCTGTCAAAACCCGAGAAGAGTCACTGCAGAAGAACACCTAGCAGACCTGTTAGCAGCTCCTAATCCCACCACCCGCGGTGCCCCCTGGGGTACTTCTTCGGAAGGAGATAACGGGAGACTGGCGAATGGCCAGTTCTCTGCGCCATAAAACGGAGTTTTAAGTCGGTTGGGCTGAGGGTTAGCAGCCCGCTCTCATAAAAATACCATTGCTACGAATCGGCAAACAATGCCTCGGAACCGGATCGACAACACGACGACGACCTTTGCTTTTCGAACAAGGACACAAATCCGATCATGGAATGTGAGTACACTGTTTGCTGATGGACGGCTGGATGAAGTCCTCAACGAGATGAATCGATATAAAAGCAAGGTCATGGGACTTAGCGAGACCAGATGCCCCGACGCAGGGGAACATATCTGCCCAAACGGTGAGTCCTTTTTATATTCTGGCAGAAACGAAACGGAAAGCCGTAGGAAAGGTTTTGGCGTAATACTCACCAAAGAAGCCAGATCCAGCCTCATGGTCACCAGTTTCCGAGAGGATTATTACCGTGCGCCTGCGTGCCAGACTAAGAAGTACTACGTTAGTCCAATGCTATGCTCCAACTGAAAACGCAGACCAGAAGATGACATCAAAGACGAGTTCTATTTGCGACTGAAGGTTTTTCGGTCTATTCCAAGGGGAGACATCATTGTATTAATGGGTGACTTAAACGCACAGATCGGCCGTGACAACACCGGCCTTGAACAAACAATTGGAAATCAAGGCCTAAGCCAAGTTACCAATAACAATAGTGAGCTTTTCGTTCACTTTTGTAGTTCCCGCCAACTCATGGTAGGTGGAACTTACTTTTGTCACAAGAAGATACACAAAGAGACCTGGGTATCGCCCGATGGCAGAACGAGAAAGCAGATAGATCATGTGGCCATCAGTCACAGATGGAGAACTATTCTAGAGAATGTCACGAGCTTTAGGGGAGCAGACACTGGAAGTGACCACCATTCAGTAGTAGCAACTATTCACCTCAAAATCGCCGCAATCAGAAACGTCCAACGCGATGCCATAAACCATAGACGGTGTAGAGGAAAGGCAACTGTCGGAGTGCAATAGTTGTGTCTACCTATCTGTAAACGGACGCAGCCATGGATCTCGGACAGCTGTTTGGACCTCGTCGATCAGCGGAAACGAATGAAACACGTCGATTTCGAGCAATACCGACGATTGAACAAAGAAGTTCGACAGAAAAGAATTCGGAACGGAAGCTTGCTGGAATAACATTGCGGCCGACATGGAAGAAATAGCGTCGAGGCACGTGTACCCGATGCTGTACCAGACAATCCACCGGTTAGGCGGCAAGACAACATCAACAAACGACAACATCAAAAAATCGGATAGAACTTTCGTGACTTCTTCCCACGAACGCCTGGAGCGGTGAAGAGATTTCTGCCATCAGCTGTACAACCACGATCCGCCGCAAGGTCCAGCACCCGAACCGCCGATTATCGAACAGCCGACGTATCAGTTTCTCGATACCGAACCGACAATTATCGAAATGAAGACAGCAATAAAATCTTTGAAAAAGGGAAAAGCGCTGGGAATAGATCAAAGCCGAAGATGATGTCTTATTACAACAACTCCAGGTCCTCATAACACTCGTCGGCGTGGAAGAAAGCGATCGTTGTGCCAATTTTGAAGAAAGACGACAATCGGAAATGCAAAAATTGTCGCGGTAATAGCCTCCTTTCAATCGTCGGCAAAGCATTTACAAAAATCATGCAATCGAGGCTACAGAATCATCCAGAGCAAACGAGCTGGAAAGAACAAGCGGAATTGAGACCAAATAAAGGATGCGTTCATTAAATGTTCGCTTTCCATCAGCAAATGGAGGAAAGAATTCGTTGCGACAGACGAAGTCGTCGTTTTCATCGATTTCAAATGGCTCTCAACGAGCAGTGTTCGTATTCAAAGCGACTTATCCGAGGAGTTCGCGATTTAAACAGGTGACCAACTGGGGGACGTGTCGCTTCGCCACTTCTCTTCAACGTTGTGATCGACGCGATTATGCGTAAAGCTTTCGATGGCGGAGTTCGATGCGACGACAACAACATAAACGACTTTTAAACAGACATTTTAAAATGAGACTGTCAGAGTGCCTGATATAAAATGATTTTTAATATTCCTATGGCTCCTTGATAGAAATGAACTCTTTCCGCATTTGGGGCAAACAATATAATGGAGGAAAAATATCCTAGAGAGGAAGTCAATTTTTTCAAAGCTTTCAACTACAAGAAACAAAACAAGTCGAAATACCCCCTCGTGCATTGAACGTACCCACTCTGAATAATTTTGTTTACTCAATCTGTACATTTTTCAACACTTAGGAAAAAATAGTTTATCCAGAGCGTTCCTTCTTTACCAGATAACTTAAGCTCATAAACGGTCCTGGTTAGTTACTTAAGTTCAGAACAAGTATCGTTCCTTATCTTGTTTTTTCTCTGCTGATTAAAGGAAACTTCTTCGCTTGTTCATTCCCTTGCTTCGAGTTGATGCATTTTTAATTTACTCAATTTTTAGAAGATGTTTTTTTTCCAGGACTTCAAAAGATTTCTCTCTTTTGGATATTACTTTTGTCGGACATTTGTGTTGTTCCTTATCTTGTTCTCCGTGCGGTTCTCTGTTCCCCTCTTGATTTTATTATGTGATTTTACAGCTTATTACGAGGAAATCTTTTATGATTTTAATTAAAAAGAATAAAAAGACGAAAAACGCAAGGAAAATGAGAAATAATAAAAGTGGAATTAGAGGTATGGGCGGAGGCGGTGCTTGCTTCTAAGAAGACGAATTTCTCATTCTTTCAGTCATGAACAATTCTTTTTTTTTTTTTAATTAAAACACGAGAATTTATTTCTTCGTAATTCTTTTAAAATAATACAACGAAGGAAATTATATTTAAGATTGTGAGTTACAAATGAGATGGTGACCGTTCGTAAAAAAGCAAGTAGTGGGATGAATACGTGGGGAAAATGGATTATGCCTGATGCGATATTAGAGCATACATACATACATATATATCGTTAAGGTCATGGTGCAATGTCTTGTAGTAAATTCAGTTCGAAGGCTAGAAGAGAATAGGAAAGGTTGGAAGGGACTGGGGGTTGCTCGAACAGATGTTGGTGAATCGAACGTTTGAGCTCTAAAATGTTGTACGAGTTCGATAATACGTAATACTGACTGCGTAAGCTTATTCCACAGTCGAGTTCTTCTATTCATAAACGAACTTCTAGACTGTATTGAGATGCATTGACTTTGATGGCGCGGTTTTGCACCATATCGAGACAAGCCAAGGTGGTTTTGAGGCGCCTGCGCAGATATACGAACAGTATTCAAGGCGTAGCCGAATATAGTATTTGTAGGTTGTAGCCAGGGCAGCTGACTAAAGGAAGAACTAAGAAATCTAAGGCATTGGGAGGCGTTTTTGGCAATTTGGAATATGGGATCACTCCATCGCCAATCCTCCGTTAAAGTTACCCCCAGGATATTAAGATTTGGGTCAAAGGTTTAATTCTATTCTCACTGAGATAGGAGGAAGGTCGGCCGGTGGAAGTTTTTTGGACATAAGACGCTTTTGTGGCGTTAAATTCGACACGTTTCGTGAGGCCCCATTCAAGAATCGATTTAATATACCGGGTAATTGAAGTGGACATCAGTTCACGATAGTGAAGACATGTCTGACATGTGGTTGTCTTATGTGGTGGTGTAACGCAGAGTACTGTAATCGGCGAAGCAGTGAAGTAGTTTGAAGGAGATTGGGAGAAAATCATTATGCCGATTGGGAAAAGTGCAGGTGACAGAATTTACCCCTGCGGAACACCAGCCGAAATGGCCAGAAAGGAAACTCTTAGAACTAAGTCGATACGAATGTAAAACTCAAATTTTGTCAAGCTCACACCAATATTGCAAACGTTTCGTAGAATTCGAAATAAGAGCTTGTAGACGGCAGGGACCGCCCCGACACAACTCAAACCACTGCATTTAGTTTAACAAAAAGGTGATGAAGCTCTATTTTGTAAAGTATTGTAACGGCAGGCCTATGACCTCCTTGAAACCCTTCACTTGTTGACAATGGGTCATTCGTCGAGTCACACGTTGTCTCAATAGGGACATTGTCCTACTACTTCCGGCATTACCTAGCCAAGAAGATTTGCTATGAAAGCAAAGTCGGCCAAGTCTAGGTAAGAAAAAAAACCAAATAAGTTTTTTCAGTTGATAACAAAAATTAATTGAATATAGATAGATATATGTATATACAAATCTAATTGTCCTTATCGGGTTTTAAAATCATTTAATAAAGTTTTACTGTGTTAATAAATTTGTATAGTAATTCTGCGCTAAAAGTGAATCAAGTTGTGTCAAATAAAATGAAAGATTATAAAATAAAATAGTTTCAATTTTGAAAAGCATTACATAATCCAAAAAAGCATTACATAAAGCAATACTGATTGCGGATTACACAAGTTTTCGACTGCGGTTGCAACGGGAAGCCTATCGCCCTCTTTGAAAGTTTCCTCTTGGAGAGCATGGGCATGGGTCGAGCCACACGTTGACTCTAACTAATTGCGAAATACACCAGTAAACCGTTGTCCTAAACGAGATTTGGAAGCTCTTCAACCCCTGGATTCAGTGACGCATATGTGATTTTGGCACTTGATTATAGCAAAATATCGAAACGATCCTTCCGACCTTGGAGAATATTTCTAGCCTATATAAACAGGGTAAGCTGGATAAGAGTTTGAGTTTGTTTGTATGCGAAGTACGAGCTCTCATTTTTTTGCTTTATTTTGAAGCCACCCCAGAACCCTCCCGCCACCGAAATCTGCTGCCAAGGAGGGTAAAATCTTCAAAAAAAAAAAAGAAAATGTATCTTAAATCATTAGTGTAGGCTGTTGAATTCACCGAGAAGATCTACCAAAAGGTGGAATAAGCAGCGGGCGAAATAATAGTTCAGAAGCGGCGCCTTGTTACCAAAACAACCACAAGATGCATTCTTCAGATGCTACACTGTTGATTGAACCACATAAATGAAATATTTATCAATATTCAAGAAAATAAATTGTTCGACAAAACATATCATCGTTTCACCACTATTGATTTGATATAATTTTTATTTTTGATTTTATTATTACTAACATAGAAACAAATTCAGGTTTCCTCTAATAGCACAATGAGGTAGAAAAACACAGTGCACAAATCAAAAGAAAAGTATTCGGAGTCGGAAAGCTATACAGCACGCTATATGAAGCATCCATAAAAGAAATTTTACCAAAGGATAGATCCTTAAGGAACGAGGGTCATGGGTCGAGCCACACATTAAGACATACTAATTGGAAGTTTTTATTTTTATGTGATAGACTAGAGGCTTAGGGAAAGCCCCTTTGTGGTGTTCGACAATCTATTTTTTTCGTATAGAATGTCGAACAGTAGATCTAGCCGGAAGATAGAGAGTAGAAAGAGAGAGAAGTAGGAAGGAGCTGCCACAACCTAGCCGCGATATTTTTATTCCACTTATTTCCAACCATTTCGCGACTCTGGCATCGGGCCTCCTGAAACGAGTTGAATCTCATCAGCCAACCGATGACATGCGCTTGGTGGAGCGGGGAAGGACTAGCGAAGGCTATGACAGGAGGAATCAGGAATGTAAAGAGGGAAGAAGAAAGAAGGAAAGTTATGTAGGTGGGAAAGTGGAAAAGGCGAACGACCGTGGGGCTGGCCGGGAATCGAACCCGGCACCTCTGGGATAGCAGTCAGGCGCCTTACACCTACACTACCGAGGCCCCCCAAGTTACACCTGTAAGTTGTCATCGCTTTTTGCGACTGCTGTTGTATCGGCAAGCCAATCACCATCTTTGAAACCGTCCACTTGTAGAGTATGGGTAATGGGTCGAGCCACACATTTTTTCTTAAAAAAAAGGAGACAGGTCAGTTTTTGCAAGTCAAGCTGTCATTTTGATCAAATTACAGATACGGGCGTATAGAGTACAACAAGGTTCCTGTTGGTAGGATATGTAAAGTTCAAGCACGGTAGATGATACCATCCGGCATCAAGGCATGAGGGCGGAGGACCCATGTTATCCCTCAGGACCTTCATAGCGAGTTTAGTCAGTGCGACTTGAACCCACCGCCATTGGTGTTTGGAAATATTTCCATTTTCATCGTTCTTGCCCAGGACGCCGATTATTGGGGTCTGCAGATTCTCACAATGGCTCCTCCAGGTTAGAGCGTTTTGGTGTAGACTCTTAGGGTAAACATCTATTATTACTATTGCCCAGCATTTATCGCTCTATTGAACAATCTCTTAAATTTCGTACGCATTGCGGCCATGCAGCCAGCCAGACATTCCAGATAACATAATCTTAAAAGGAACTTGATTTTTTTTATAAAAACGTTTGGCAAATTTTGAAATGTTTGTTAAGTGAAGCGTAGCCCAGCAAATAACCTTTCGGCTTGTGACTTACATATTTCTTTAATGATTAATTGCACCAATTAAAAAAGTATTGATTAATTATGGAAGTTGATAGGAGTAATTAGCTGCGATGCAATCTTAAATAGCGTTTGGAATTCTTTTTCAGTACTTGTTAACTAACTTGATTTTGCTGTCATGAAGAGCATTCTAAACAAAAATTTTATCATTATTTCGGTTTTGTTATTTTTGTTGCCATTGGTTGAAACAAATATAGACGATGTAACTAAATTAATCGAGAGAATGCAAGACTTTTATAAGTTTGATAATATTGTTATTATAACTCCCACGAATTTTTCTCCAGCAGTTTTAACTAATGTCGACTACATAACCAAAACTAAAGTTGATGCAGCATTCTTGTGGTTAACAGAATCATCAAGCCAAACTTTGAGTAATATAGTTAATAAAAACACGCTTTTTGTAATTTTTTTCAACAATACCAGCAATGCAGTTTTGAGTATCTTAGACATGTCTCTGAAAGGAATGAGAACGGCAAAGGTGTTAATTATTTTATATAAAAGTAAATACAAATCTCAAGATAGCGTGGATTTATTTAAGTGGTGTTGGAATGTTAATATTGTGAATGTTTTACTAGTTTTAATGGCGTCGAACAATGAACTAGAACTAATAACTTATAGCCCATTCCCAGAGGTACGATTGGAAAATAAAACAGACGCGAATATATCCGAAATGTTTCCTGATAAACTCAAAGATTTAAAAGGATATCAGCTAGGATCACCAGTTACACAAAGTCCACCCTATGTGTTTCGGTATATCAATAAGAAATCAGGTGACGAAATCATATCTGGATTTCGAGCTTTGACACATTTACAATTTGTGAAACAGTTTAATGCCACATTTAAAGAAATATTAGTCAACAAAAAACGTAATGTGTATGATACAAAAGTGGTCCTTGATATTATGGACGAGCATAAAACTCCTTTCGTAATGTTAAATCATCTGGAGTTTAATCGAGGAGCATTTGGACTAACATACCCAATATTGTTCACGAAATGGATGCTTGTTATACCAGCACCAAAACCACTTCATCCATCTGCGTATATTTCGTTACCATTTCGATTAGAAGTTTGGTTAGTCCTTTCAGCTACGATTATGTACACGTCTTTAACTGGATACCTTACTGGATTAAAAACGAATGACAAAAAGGATTTTGGTGTAATTTTACTGAGCACAATCAGTGCTATTATTTATTTTCCAATCAATTTTCTTAACTACAAAGAAAAATTTGCGTGGAAGCTATTTTACACACAAATACTACTCTTAGGCTTTATTTTGTCCAACATGTATCTCGCCCAGTTAGCCTCCTTCCTCACAAGGACAATAAGTTCGTCACAGCCAAACGAAATTGAAAAAATTCTCGAAGCAGGTCAAAAAATACTGGTCACATCAAACCTCATAAATCTGCTAAAAATCAAATTTAAATTTTTGGATAAATTCCCCGAGAACTACATCGAGACTCATCCATCTGATTCGCGCAAGCACTTGATAGCATTAAACAATTCATATGGCTATATATCTCGGAAGGAGACATGGGAGTTCGCATCGCAGCAACAAGGACTTTTGGAGCATCCGAGGCTACGTGCCATAGAAATGGATAAAATGGACAGGCCACAGTATATGTTTGTTCAATCTGATTCACCATTTTTGGAGCCGTTGTCTTTGTTTATAATAAGACTTCATGAGCACGGTTTTTACACCAGGTTGCAGTATCTTAATTTTCATGAAGGTGTAGAGGCAGGAATAGTCCAGAGATTCCGGGATGTTCGCGATCAGTTTCAAAATTTGTCAATTCATCATTTTGTTTTTATTTTTTTACTATATGGAATTGCAGTTGTTTTTAGTGTTTTAATATTTTGCTTGGAATTGTGCATATTTAAATAAATAAAACAAAAACAAATATTAGTGTTAGTCCATTATTATTAGTTTTTCTCAGCCATCTTTGAGCATTCCTTTTAATGCTTCTTTAATAGCTTTTTAGAAGCATTACCCAAAAGCCTTACATATTCATGGATGCCTGTGGATATGTGAATAAGTTCCGGTGTCGAAGAGCTCTTATTTTTGTTCATATTTGGCAACGGCAGTTTCCATTCCAAACGCGAGTGTTTTTTTACCGAAGCGGTCTCCCAACTAAGTACTTACCAGGTAGAATACTGCTTGACTTCCGTATAGAAAGAAAGAGTATGAAGAGTATGCTTATATCGCCCTTTATGATTACCAAGATAATCGCCCGTTTTCTTCGTCCTATAAAATTTTTGAAAACTCCAATTATGCTGCCTTGGAAGCATATTTGACAGATCTCAAATTCTATTGGTTCCTGATGGGTGTAGCATTATGATTCCGCATAAATACCAGATAACTTGTGTTGCTCCCCTCTACGAGGCACAAACCTAAACGCGAATCAAACCGGCCTAATATTAAGGTTGCTACAATAATTTTTATTTTATTGTAAGGTTGCTACAATAATTTTTATTAGAAATTTCACAGAGTCGAAGATGAGCATAGAAACTAATTTTGAAGCTCAAATAAATCATTTGAAGAATAAACGGATTCAAGGGTCGCATCACATATTTTAAAAGCCAAATTGAGAAGAAAGGCGACCAAATGAATTGTAGTCTATTCACAACAGACAGCCGACTACCTACAGCAAGTTTAATAATATTCAAACAGAAATAGAAGATCTTGATCATTCCTCCCTTGAAATCAGAAATACATTCGAAAATGACTGGCGATTTGGAGTCATGCATTATAGAGCTAAAAAGCAGATCAGAAAACATCACAGCTCGTGGCTGTAAAACTGCCAGATATCAAGTTATCATTTTTCAGTTGCGAATATGAAGATTGGATAAGTTTTCGAACACTCTTTTCATATCCTAAACACAACCAGCACAGTGCTATCAGATTCTACAAACTCAATCACCTCCTTAGCTGTACAAGTAGCAGCAAGGCTCATTTTCGTGTCTCAGTACTTCCGGTAATAGCAGAAAATTATAACTGGTAACAGCTATAGTAAGTACCTACGATACCAATGGTAGTCTTTATCAGTCTAGATTCTTACTTGGTAGTGGATCTCAATCAAAATAGAGCGTTTATCAAAAGAGCATCAGCAGATATCTCTTCATGTGGTATTGGTAAAAAAATTAATTATATTTAACAGAAAGTGAACATTCCCATAAAATCACGATTGTCCTCAGCAGGCCACACTTTTTCGCATCAATCATAATTTTCCTAGACATCTATCGAATGCCTGCAAAGAGCAGTACCGTATTATAGCGGGGATATGTAAAAACCTTGATGACTAATTGATTGCAAACGTAGCCTTGGGATGTGTGCTTTTAAGATCTTCGCTGTGTCTAAGGTGAGCTTTCGCGTGTAGATTTGGGTTTGTGAATTGCCTTGAAGATTGGGATAGTTGGTTTGTGTCTTGACTTGATGGGCTTTGACACTGTAGATCTTGAGCGACCATTGCTCTCTAGAGGTCTTGGCACGACTTTGTGGGGAAACTGGTCCCAGTTCCAGGGACCATTCATTGCTTCATATCAGTTTCAGTATAAAATTTTATTAATAAGGTAAAGTCGAGGCAGTTTTTTGAAGACGAAAGTCAGTTTTGGAATAATTGAAAGTTGAAGCAGCTTTTTAGAAGAGAATCCAGTTTCGGAAGTGGTATGGTGAAATTTCAAGAAAAAGCAGGTCTCTGAGTTCCTGAAGAAGAATGTGAGCTGGAAGATGGTTATTCAGAAGGCAGAGTTTTGTTAAATATTCGCTTACTAATAATCAAGCTATACTCTATCTATGGATTTTGTTAAGAAAGCTTACATTTTTTTTCTATATTTCGATAATCAATAATATCAACAAATAATCAACTCCTAACATGACAGACATATGTAGCTTAAGTTATTTCAGAACTTAAGACCATACCGGGTTTAGGGCTAGCTGGCAAGATTAAAGACCTTTGTTGATGCCATTTCACCAGAACGGAAGACCATTGAAGAAATGGAATCGCGACTGGAAAAGTTAGAAAGGTTGTACGATGAACTTGTGATAGCAAAGGAGAAACTGATAAGTCCAGATATTTCGTAAAATTTTGGGGAGTTTTTGAAAAAGGACCTGGAGATAATGCCAATCTTGCTTTTTTTTATGTGGCATGGTCAAGCAAAGGAATCACCCTCTGCACCACTAGTCTGTCATGTCGTTCAACTCATGATGCAATGTTTAGTAGTAAGTTTAGCCTAAAGATAGACAACTAATATGAAAGGTTAAGGGTAGTCTGGTAGATGCATGAGGAGGAGGCAATGAGCCTCGCGTTTGCACTCTTGGATATTGTAGGAGTTCATTTTTTTAGCAGCCGGGTGAGTCGCAACCGTCAGGGCCAGCGGGAAACAGTCTTGTTAGAGTGTTATGCCTCCTGAAACAAGTGAATCCCGCTAACCAACCGACAAAGGCTGTGACGCTTACAGTACCAGACTACCAGGAGAACAAGGAGGTGCACCGACCAATAGGTGAAGACCCGACCTAAGCGGACATTTGGTATCCTGTTATTAACCGGTTAAGCCGTTGGGATGCCTTATTAGGGCTTAAAAGACTGAAAGTTCTGAGAGTCAATGAACCGGGGAGACCTATACTAAATCGTGAAGAAAATGACAGTACTCTAGGTAGACTGCTTGAGTAGCAGAAAAGTTTTAGCCCCAGTTTCATGTTACAGTTCAAAACCATTTCCTTCGAAGTTCAGCTCGGCAAAATACAAGGCGTTTGGGGGCGATTAAAAGGACTGGCCTTCATTTAAAAACCTATTTGTGGCTTCCGTTGACAGCAGATAAGATTTGTCAAATGTGCACAGCTTATTAAACATATCCCTGACACTGATGTAAATTATACAGATGGGCAAAGTTTCTAACACGATATGAAAAGAGGTACATTGTTAACTTGTACATTGAAACGTTCATCAACCAATCCCAAGTTACAAAAACAACGTAAATAATGTTTAGAATGCTCACCGACACTCTTCTGAACAAGCTGTGGGAGTATTGCAGCATTGGGAGACAAATATTTGGCACTACCAAAAATTGTGGTCACTGGTGGCTCCTGACATCCTCCATCTGCAGAAGAGGCGCAAGTGAGCTATCTGATATTTTGTTCTACAAGCCGGCTATTGCCAGGTTGCCCTGTGTATCTTGTGACGAAAGTCATGAGTCTTACTACAAGAAGACAACGAAGAGCTTACACTAGCTGTTAGTAACTTGGTTTATGTCTTGATTTCCCATTGTGTGCAGTGCACCAGTGCACTTAAACCACCTATGAAAACAATATTATACACGCGTGATTAGAATTTTATTTAATGCCAATGAACTTTAAGGATTGATTAACCTAAAGTAGCAACCACAATTGATATCTCCAGCAAAATCCTGCTTTACAAACAAAATTACAAAATGAAATCACTTAAAAACCAAAAAATTATGAATAATTCAATTTTCTTTTGTTATCTCAAAAACCCATTGAAAATTATATTGTTAATTAAGTTAAACCGCCATTGATAATGCGAAGTGAGAAAGAAAATTTTCACAATACTTTAAAAAACATTTAAAAAAAAATATCAGCCACCCCCAAAAAAGAAAGCTGTAAATTAGTTAAGCACTTTCAAGTTCTTAACGAACAAAAGCACCCCTAATTAATTCAGGAAATTTGGCACATGTATTAATCCTGCTCATGACTGCACTGTAACGTCCTCTCTGGAAAATGAAGATGAAGATGATGATGCTGATGATGATGATGATAAACCCTCGCGTTCATAAATTCACCAAATTTTTGAAAAGTGCTTAATCAGCGCGCTTACAATACTTCAATAAAGAAAGTAGCTTCCCATAACACCTTCTTGCCCCTTCCTCATCGGGTTCCACACACATATATCCTTGAAACCACACTGGTTCCACATCAGTTACATGTTGTTAAATCTCTGCTTTCTCCCTGTTGACTCGGCAAATACTCTCCATCAAAAAATAAAACAGTTTAAAGCCCCAGGAACAAAATATGTGTGTATATATGTATATGGCAAGCATACACCTATATAAACAGGCATATATCGACAATACTGAAAAGGAGTGCCGCTCCACAAATTCGAGATTCTTTTTGATATTCTTCAGAAAATTGAAACATTCATAGAGATTATTACTCTCACAATCAGGAGTAGTGGGTGGTCATATATGTGGATTGGGGTTGTGTTTCATCATCCCCAATCCAAATTCCCTATCTCTACGCCCCACCTTC
This sequence comes from Thereva unica, assembly GCA_949987705.1. Taxonomy (NCBI): domain Eukaryota; kingdom Metazoa; phylum Arthropoda; class Insecta; order Diptera; family Therevidae; genus Thereva; species Thereva unica. The sequence goes on along the minus strand of OX465281.1, from coordinate 42,470,774 downwards.
CCCAATCATTACCTTCCCCCTCCCCCCAATCATTCCCGCCTATCCACTGTTGCCACAGAATGGAGTGTTTGCTACTTTACACAAAATTGATTGAATTTTGTGTCTAATCGAGTTTCTACAAAATGTTCCCTTGTTTACTGTTGATTTCATGTTCAACATACATACACACACAGCCACACATACAAAACACAAGTAGAAATAACTCTCAGCCAATTGCTTACTTAACCACCACCCTGTGTGCCCGCCCCCCATTTATTTGGAAATAAAATTTGTGTACTATAGCGCAACAACTTTCGGAATTGGTGTACTCCGAAAATGAATGTAACTAGTTTAAATGAAGACATAAATAATTCGGAAACACCCTACCTCTTTAGGATGAAGCTGTACGCATACGTTATAAATATGAGCACCCTGTGGAGCCAGGCCAAATTGAACTCGATAAATAAGGGATTTTTTAGGGAAATTCGAGCTAACGCTGTTTCTGTTGAATTTTACTAGAAAAAAAATCTTATCAATTCCTAACTCGCGACCTATCCCCTCCATTATTTTCAATCACTCATCAAACAACCCCCTCCCTCCTTCCACTATTCCAAAAGGTAGAAGCTTTCCTCATTATAACTTCAGGGGTGGGGCACCATTTTTACTGCTGGCACTTGAAAAGATATGAGGGTCGTTCGACGCTAAGGATAATGGATTTTAGGAACCACCTTTGCCTACATGCCATGATTTAGACTACTTTGACTACCCCACCCACCCTACACATACCCACCCCCCTTCTGCTGTCCCGATTTTTTCTTGTAACAGCGCCATACGCGGAAAGACGCCCCTTAAAGGCGGAAAATAGGTGACTAAGGAATCCTACCCCCTATGATCTCTCGATTGATAGGGGGTTGGCAGAAGTGGTCCGTACTAGGAGAGGAATGAGACGCCAAGCGGAGGAAGAGGGGGTATTTCTAAAAAAAATCCATTCTTTGAAATTTGCGAACATTTAAGACGTAATTTTTGGAAGTTCACCAGGTGAAGATAATTAGCGAGTCCTGGAGAAAATTTCCATGAAAAATGTGCTTTAATGTATCCAAGGATAAGTAGCGCTTATTTCGAGTCTTTAAATTTCTAAAATTTAGGGCCCTCGAATTTATGGCGGTGGAGGATTGTTGTTTTTACAGAGCGCCCTTATTCTTCTTTTTGTTCCTTATTGTTGTGTATGTGTGTGTATTAATTTCAGAGTTGACTGCATGCTTTTGAGTAAAAATTAAAGTGAATTTAAATGTGAGGCTTCCTCACAAAAAGGAAATACTGTCCGCTTTTTAGATAGAGCATTAGTTATAGACTTAGATTGACTATAACTGGATATATTATTATAGTTCGATGAAATTTGGTGTGTTTTGATTGCTCGCATTTCCATCTTAGACAAAAGTCGAAGGAGATCGATACCATTGATTCGATGATGAATACGTTGGCCATTCAATGTAAGAATGCTGCGCAATGCAGTAGTTTCACAGAACATGGGCGTGCGAAGAAGAGCTTTAACGAATAAAAAGAACTAGAACAGTTCAGAGAGTGAAAACCATATCAGACACGAGAGTTATATGCTTTCAGCTCGAATTGTTATCGCCTACCTCGGAGGTAAGTCGCTTCATTATGAATGGTGATGGATAATTAAATTGGAAGATGGTCCAAAGGTGACAACATGCGAGGTTCCGCATAGATCCATCTTCGACCCTCTTCTGTGGATGACAATGTACACATGTATGTATAATGATATGCTGACGATACGCCTCCCAAAACGAGCAATTGCGATAGGGTTTGCGGATGACCTCGATTAGATCAAAGTCTGCGAGAGCATAGTGATCTGCGAGATTAAAGCGTGACTAGAATGTGCTGCTCTGACAATGCCAGCACACAAAACTGAAGCTGTGCTGTGCTGTGTAAACGGAGAAAATCCATAAGGATCAAGATAGGACAAAATATCATTCCTTCACAGGCCACCCTAAGGTACCTGGAAGTGACGCTACACTTATGAGGCGCTTGCAAGAATGCTGGCGTTACATGGGCGATCCTAGATCGAGTCATCGCCTCGTAATGGCGAGGGTGAATACTTTAATCTCACTATGCAGCGCCAATGCCAATGCGACAATTATTAAGGCTCACCACACGCTGCTTTTAAAATACGAACAAACTGCAGCATATCTTTTTAACCAACCGCTCTCATGTAGAGAGTGTGGCAATATTCAACATGTTGAGCACCACTGCAATCAAAATGTCATATTTTGTGGCAAAATTCACCCATGCAACAAAAGAAATCTACAAAATGTGGCAATATTCAATGAGTTTATGGTTGGTGAGTCACCGTCACCGATGTCAAAAACAAATTTCACCAACTTTCGGTTTGAGGTGAAACGTGATCAGTTTAAGGTGTTCAACATGTTGAATATTGCCACGCACCCATAGTTAAACTCGCTGAGTCTAGTTCCGCCATTGGCCTACTAATCAACGGCGTTCTCCAAGGCTCTATTCTTGGACCACTTTTATTCAGCGCTTTTATGAATGATCTTAAAAACACTCTAAGGTTCATAGTTATGCGGATGATGTGCATGCTACACACCTCTGCGCCAAAAAGTCAAATCCACACTTGGATAGAGAAGATTGCAGCTGACTTGCACTGTGTTGTCCTGCTAGTCATCATTGAATTTACTGCAACTAAACCCATTGAATTAACATTATATTCTGTACTCACATTCTTAAATTCCTTACCCGGACCGTCCACTAATTAATTTCTTTCAATGGAGTTCCTCTTGCCCGTGTCGATAAAGTAAGAAATGTAGGAGTCATTTTTAATAACAGTATGGACAGCTGCGACCATATCAATTCCATTATTGGCAAGACATATAGGCTGCTGTCACCCCTAACTCAAAAACGCAGATATCTTGGGTTATGTGGGAGTTATTTCTAGTAGAGTTTTAAGCTTCTAGTAGATATTTATATTTTGGGTTATCCCCCTTCCACCTCCAAGACAGACTCTTGAATCCGCCCGTGGCAGGAGGTTAGGTTAGATATGGACGAGCTGTTGGTTTAAGCTCATACACTTAGGCCAAAAGGATAGGCCTATTGTAATGCCATAGTAACCCCTTCCTTTTAGAACATATACGAGTTAACCTTCTAGCTCAGAAGGTGCACTTCTCAGCAGGGCTGAGAAACAATTTATCACTGCCGTCGTGGCTCAGCTGAGACATGCAAACATAAAATATTAAAAAACATAAAAGATCAAAAACATCAAACAGAGAAGCATGCAAAACTAAAAAGGGGTCGTCCATTAATTACGTGAAGCGTTTAGGGGGGGGAGGGGGTCGAGCCGAATCTCACCAAATCTCACCTGGGGGAGAGGGGGGGTCTCGGCAAATCTCACGTATTTTTTTTTAAACACACAGTGTAAAATTGCGCGAAAATTGGGTTAAATTAAGTAAAACGTGTTTCTCCACTAAAGACCCCCATTGACTTACAGACCGGCCGGCACGACTAAACTTGAATCAGTCTAACTGAGGGATGAGTCTGACAGGCCGTGGCATGTAGGTAAAGTCCTGATTCCCTACACACAAGCGAAAACGACTGCTTAGCTTAGCAGGTTATTAATTCAAGTGCAAAAATGCTCATGGCCCCAACGAAAGCTTCAAGCCTCACGCCGTGAACACAAAAGAGCAAAAAAGCGCAAACGCGATGGTGGATGGTTTTCACAACTAGCACGCGCCTTGCTTTCCGTTCCGAGTGCATACGGTGTGAATTCTTAGTGAATAGAAGTTCAGATCTTCAGGCCCGAACTGACGATAATTGCTAGTTTCGTCAGCTTTCTTGAACTGCAGGCCCCATACTAGTGATGAGCAAGACTAGTCTTGCACATTTAGCAAGACCAAGAAATACCAAGACAAGACAAGGATAAGTCAAGACTGCAAGATCAGGATAGCAAGGCTTTTTGCTCATCACTAAGGGGCAAAAGTTTTCCAGTAATGAGCAAAACGTCTTGTCTTGCGGGACAAAGACAATTCAGCAGGACAAAGACAAGACTGCAAGACTTTTTGCAAGACTTTTAGCAAGACTTTTTCGAAGGCTTTTTGCTCACCACTGCAAGACTTTAGGCATTTAGTGATGAGCAATGTAGTCTTATTTTGTCCTGTCTTGTCTTGTTCCTGCTTTGGTCTTGCTTAATGTACAATAAAAGGAAGAATTGCAAGAAAAGTCTTGCTCATCACTACGCCATATAGTCCAGGAGAGATAGAGAAAAAGTATTTAAAAGTTGAAATAAATCTACCCTGCGATTTCTTGACGCTATAATTAAGAGAAAAATCGTAGGAATTCAATGAATGTGTTTTGGATAAAATTGGTCCAGGGCAACAGGTGGTAAAAAGCTAATAATAGTAGCGAAAACACGTTTTTCCACGTTTTGGGTACGAAAAAAATGTTGTTTTGGAAAACAAAAAATACTACATAATAGTGCTTAAAAAGACGAAAATTATGAGTTTTGGACCATTGAAATCGATCAACAGGTTTTTGCAGAAAAATTCAAAAACCATTAAAAATGGCCGTTTTTTGACATTTAATTATAGGGAGTGTATTTATCGTAGAACCTTGTGTCAGGGCTTAAATTGTGGCCACTGATGGTGCCTACCTACCATAAAAATTTCATGAAAAAATAATGGTAACTTTTCGAGTAAATCTCAAAAATGTAAAAACACCTGTTTCACAGAAAAAGGTTGAACAAGGCCAACAGTGGTCCTAGCAATTTTTTGATTGACATTTTTGCTCGCAAAAGGTTACTCTACAACCCCATTTTCATGAAATGTATGTAAGGTTTGATTTAACACCTTAAAACCCCGTTTGAAAACCACCCTTTTTCCAGTTTTTTGAATTAAAAACTTTACTTTTGAGCTTTTTTTTGAAAATCGTTCTTCGACAGTTTTATTAGTTTGTTTTTCACCTGTTCTACAGGTCCAATTTTATTCGAAACATATTCTTATAATTCCTACGATTTTTCTCTTAATTATAGTGTTGAAAAACCGCAGTTTTTGTTTGTTTTTAAGAAAAAGCTCAAAGAGCTCACGAAGAAAACTCAAAAGAAAAGCTTTTTATTCAAAAAAACTGGAAAAAGAGTGGTTTTTAATCGTGTTTTTAAGGTGTTAAATCAAACTTTACAAACATTTCATGAAAATGGGGTTGTAGAGCAACCTTTTGCGAGCAAAAATGTCAATCAAAAAATTGCTAGGACCACTGTTGGCCTTATTCAACCTTTTCTTGTGAAACAGGTGTTTTTACATTTTTGAGATTTACTCGAAAAGTTACCATTATTTTTTCATGAAATTTTTATGGTAGGTAGGCACCATAAGTGGCCACAATTTAAGCCCTGACACAAGGTTCTACGATAAATACATTCCCTATAATTAAATGTCAAAAAACGGCCATTTTTAATGGTTTTTGAATTTTTCTGCAAAAACCTGTTGACCGATTTCAATGTTGCAAAACTCATAATTTTCGTCTTTTTAAGCACTATTATGTAGTATTTTTTGTTTTCCAAAACAACATTTTTTTCGTACCCAAAACGTGGAAAAACGTGTTTTCGCTACTATTATTAGCTTTTTACCACCTGTTGCCCTGGACCAATTTTATCCAAAACACATTCATTGAATTCCTACGATTTTTCTCTTAATTTTAGCGTCAAGAAATCGCAGGGTAGATTTATTTCAACTTTTTTGCTATTCTTCCTGGACTAATACAGTTGGCGGCCAGTGAGTGTTTAGTGATATTTGGCCTCAAGGCGAAAACTTTCAGGCCACGGCCTGCTGGCGACCTGTGTGTAAATTGGGGCCTTACGATAGGGGTAAATCCTACACAAAAATTGGTTGTCGATTGTCAAACGTGTGTCTCGTCAAATGCTGCAGAGTACGAGCCAAGTAACACTGACCCGCAAAAAGGCCCTTAGAATTTAGAACTACTTGTGTGTCCACTACAAACGGAAAAGTGAGTGGAATAGAGGAGGGCAAGGCGTCCAAATTATCAGTTATCTCAAATAAAATCTTGCTCCCAATTCCGCTCAGATTAACTTTTTTACACGCCTTTCACTCCGAATTTGAATTGGATTTCACTACGGTTACGAACAAGGATTTTAAATTCGGGGGCCTTTCCTGCAGTTCTATATTCTAAGAAAAGGCCCACTTTGCTGTGGTTACGACCGTAAATACGTATTTTTAGTGTAAATACTAGATTTTTTTAAAATTTGAAAAATCTCACGTGAGATTAGGGGGGGGGGAGGGAGGGGGTCGAGCCAAATCTCACGAAATCTCACCAAGGGGGGAGGGGGGGTCGAAAAATCCCAAAAATCACCTCACGTAATTTATGGATGACCCCAAAGGGAGTGAGACACGTAGAGAGTCACGCCACATTAAGAAGGGTCCTTTTAAGGACAACTTCACTAGTTAGCAAGCTAAACACACTCCTATTGTTGTTAGTATTTATAAGCATGCGATTAACGGGTTCGAACCAGCCATAATTGGTGTTAGAGGAATTAATGTGCAAGAGATGTTCACCTCTCAGGTTGTAGTTATTCACTCTAAATGACGCGCGGCATCTTAAGAAACCAGAGTCCACCTTGTCATTCATCAGTCGATGAACGAATATAACGTCAGCGACCTCACGGCGCTTATGGAGGGAGCTTAAGTTGAGCAATTTAAGTCTCATAAGGCGGAAGAGCGAGTGGGTCATCCCACGGGAGGTGGCTGAGTGAAAACCGGACGAACTTCCTTTGAACCGATTCGATTCTACTAACATGGGAGGAGTAGTAAGGAGATCATACCTGGGAGAGGTAGGAGACCTTAAGCCTGATGTTAGTGTCGTTTCTATCTCGAGGAAGTAATGAATCTTTTAAGTTGTGGGTTCCCAATCTTCGAGATTTCCGCAAGCGTGCTTAGAAAGGGTTTACCAAATATGGTTAGCCTCCTTCTGCTTAGGGCTGGGGCTGTCCAGTGGCAGAGGAGATGTAGTACACTTTCCTCCACGTCCGGATTCTTACAGCTTCTGCAAAAATCATATGTCTCAAAATCAAGGCGGGTCGCATGCGTCCCTATCAGAAAGTGTCCGGCCAACACTTCCACCATAACTGAGAGGTCTTATCTCCCGAGGCTAAGTAGTGAAATGGTCCGCCTGAAATCATAAGAGGGCCAGGTTAATTTGGCTAAAGTGCATTTATTAAGCTCCCCCAATGCTTTTTCGCTTGTTGCATTGTATGCTGTTTGCATCGGAGTTTAAAGGTGGCCCAAGGCATACCAACTCTTTCCTTTTCTGGAAGGAGAGTAGCGGTCGTGCCTCTCCTAGCCAGTTCGTTAGCTTGAGAATTTCCCTCTATATTTCGCTGACCGGGCACCCATACGAAGAAGGTCCTGAACTGTTGAGCTACGAGTATATATCGTTAAGAGATCTGCGACATTCAAAGTTAGTTCTAGAGCTGTTTGTTCCAAATCGCAGGGCTTTTAGAGCCGCCAGATTATTTGAAAAGATGTAGACAGTCCGATTCCTAACACATTGCTGGTTGATTTGGGCTCCTGGCAGGAGGATACAGAGCACAGCTTCTTCTATTTCACGATATTCGTTGTTCATAAAGCGAAACTTGGCGGTATGGCCGAGATGCGACTAGCACCAAAACACATCTTATGTATGTAGGACACAACGTCGCTTTGCAAGAATAGTGGCACAACTCAAAAACAATTTACAGTGGAGCCATTTCAAAGCTTTTAGTTTCATACAAGCCCTTGTCATGATCTTGGATTTCAGCGGGCTTCCAGCGATCATTTTTGGAAGCATTAATATGGAGTTTTATCACATAAAAATATGCGGATTTAGCTATACATTTTCAAAATAAACTCGAAATGGGAAATTTTTGAGTTGTGCCACTATTCTTGAGAAGCGATTACATGATGAGATCCGAAGAAGTGTAGACGATGGCGGAAACAACGCTACAGGTCATACATACACAGGAAAGTGAGGCTTGAAGAAGGCGAGATAAAAAAAGAAAGGCAAATAAATGGCAGGACTATTATTAGCAGCTTGGTAAAAGCTGATTATTCCCGCACAGACTCAACTAAAGGGACTAAAATATGATTGGGGCTCCTTTGAGGACATATTGAACTAAAAAAATTGGGAGCGCTGCACAGGGGAGTGCACTTGGAGCACCCTCAAGGGAGCTTTCCTGGAGTTTTCATAAATTTCATAGAAAAAACGAGTGTGCGTAGGACCACACTTTAGAAGTGTTAACTTCTATGGCTAGTCTAAATTTCCAAATCCATCTTAATGCAGGACGATAAGGAATAATATATTTTATTTATGAATATTCTGTTAAAGTTTATTTGATTGTTACTTATATGCACTCACTCCAAAATGTGTTGCAATGTTTTGGAAATTAAACTACATATTTGTCTTAAACTTATCACACAAAGATCGGACGATGGATGACTGGGATAATGTAGTTTTTAGTAAAAATAGTAGATAATATATAGTAATAAATAAATAGTTCATAGGAAATATGTAGTACGTAGTACACAGTACTTATCGCAATAGTCACGAACCAGAAATTTTGGTATTCTAAACATTGTGCAAATATGCAAAAAAGTCATATTATATTCAGCCAAAGTCACGGATCTAAATTTTTATGGGAATCTACTGGATTCAATTTGAATTTTTTCAGAACATAGTACATAATATGCAGTATATAGTACGTAATAGATAATATATAATGCATAGAAAATAATATAACATACCAGTAGGGAATGGAAGTACTGGAAAAACTACTTCTACAGAAGCAGTTCAGTACTTCCACCCAGTACAAAAAAGGCATTACATTAACACGGCGATGGCCTAAGTTGGGAAGTACTTCTTTTTTCCCTTCCATAGAATGTGTTTTGGAAGTACTTATACTACATTTATTATTAAACTCATAATACAAAGTTATTATACTGTAAATTTTTGTAATGTAATTTAGTTGGAGTAGGCGTGAAGAGGTGGGGTAAATTGAAGTAAAATTAAGCGATTTATATTTATATCATAAACATAAATTCAAATATATGTTTATACATTAAAGATAAAAAACTTAATGGCTGAGATAACTGAGATGATTAACAAAGAAAACGACCAGCTATGAAGTTTATCAACACGCTTTTTGCGCGAAATCAAACGCTTGGTCACCAAACCCATTCTCCTCTGCATTACTTATAAGTCATTACAGAAAACACTAAATAAAGAAGTACTTCCAAATCGACTTCCCACAGTAAATACTTGCGATTTTCCCTACTGGGATACTACCCCAGTTAGGTAAGTAAAATACAGACGCCCAGTCGAATAGGCGAAACGCCGAAACGTATTCCATGTCGCCGAAAGTGATTAATCCAAGCAAAATATTTAAATATTGCAGCCATTTAGCTGACAAGAGCATGGCAACTTTTAGTCGAGGTCCAGCAACAGACAGCAGCGATGGTGACACGCGCACTTTGCTGCGCACCCGTTTCTGGCTACTTGTGCCTATGCAGCTGTCTAGAGCATGGAAACTGTTGATTGAGCTCCGCGCTTGATGGGAGGGATTGGGTTTGAATGTTGCAATGCAGAAGCTGCTCTCAGCATTCGTTTCATATTCTCGCAATGCAGACGCCGCTCTCAAAATTCATGGCATATTCTCAACCAAAAGTTTCCATGCTCTAGAAAGCTGCATAGGCACAAGTAGCCAGAAACGGGTGTGCAACAAAGTGCGCGTGTCACCATCATTGCAGCAAGTGTCCAGAAACGGGTGTGCAACAAAGTGCGCGTGTCGCGAATTCTTTGTTTTACCCCCAGCGAAAAAGTGCCAAACGCGCCTAAAGAAGTTAACACTTCAAAAATATGGATAATACTTTTTAAAATCTGTGGTAAGAATAAGTTCATTCAGAACGAACGATCGACTCATGGTTCTCGAATATACTTAAAATTACACGTTGCAACTTAGAACGAAACAGGTCTTAGCCTGCTCCCTCCTTGACGTTTAAAGCGCAGGGACATAAGGATTTTAATTTTTGTCATCAATTTTCGGGGCCCTCTCTATTTTGGGGCCGAGGGCCTGCCCTCGCGACGCAATGCTAAAAAACCAGTCCTGCGAGAGAATGGAATACTGGGAGATGTTTTAGTTAGGATCCCAGTCCCACATAATCTGCAGGCAGCAACGTGTCTGTAGCATGAGTAGCTGTTCACCTCCCAACTCAGTTATATGGAAGACTATGATGCGATGTCATAAGGGCAAAAAATGTAAACTTTTTTCGCCAGTCAGAAATGCATTTTGGAACGTTACGCTTTAATAAATCGCCAAATGGTGAGCTAACTGATTAATTGTAGGCTCCATCAATATCTAATGATGATATTACGCAAGCGCCACCAACCTAAAACGGAGCCTCGGGTACGGTACAGAATCCTTGAGAAAATGATAAAATATGGAAGACCCACACTAAACCAAACAGTTCATGAAGTGATTGTGCAGGAATATGAGCGGAAAGGAATGCCTGAAAATTGAAAGACCTTCAGGAATTATCATGGTATAACATTGTTGAGTATACTGCTATCTTTCAAAACAGGATAACGCCATATGCAAGAAACGTCCAATACAAACGTGGCTTCAGCCCAGGCAAATCAACAACTGATATGATTTTCACCATGAGAAAGGCGATGGGAAAATATCTAGAATTTCAAACTCAATCCAACTCCTCTTGATTAGACTTTGAGGCCGCCATGAGAAAATCTCCTCACTCCAAAAAGCTAACACGATTATGTAGGTTGATCCTAACCAATCTGATAAGCCAAGCTGTTCTGGATATGGAATGTAAGTTTTTTTCTTATGGTAATTATAAGATGTCGACTCGATTAGGTTATTTTAACTTACGCGATGCCACGACTTTTCTACATAGACTTCAGAAAAATAATTACAATACTCTCGTAATCAAGCCCCTAAGTTACAAAACATTGATTCTCACATAACAAGCTGTTTTAGTTATTTTAAAAACTGGCTCTTCCATTTCACCCCTACTCCCACCGTTACCTTAAATTTCCAATAATTCTTTTTTACTAAAATAATAATCAAATAATTACCACACCCTTTGCTCATTAAGTCCGGCAATTAAGACTTAAGTACCATGTAAACACTAAAAACCACAAGCGATTTACTCTCCAGCCAAGCCACATCATTGTTGCTACCGTCTGTGTAAACCCAGCAAACAAAATCCCAAATTGCACTGAAAACTTAATTTCCGCATGCATTAAGTACGTTCCACACCAAAAAAACACCCGAAATTTAATTGTTTTAATTTTCTCCATTCAATTTCCACGTGGAATCTCATATGGAGGAAGTAAACATTTGATGCACTCTTTGGCCACCACAATCCACGTGAACCGAGAAACTGTGATTCATCACCCACGACCTCTCAAACAGAATTGCCCCTTCTGGGTTCAAGCTGTGGGGGCGCTGAAATCGTTGTAGGTACCTTACCTGCCCGTTATATAAGAGTGTGGAACGAAAAAAATAATGAAGAAGAACAAATAAAATAAAGCCGTGATTAATTTTAAAACTGGTGGGCATTTTACAGTTTCTCTTGTAGATCACTTTGACCATGACCACTCGAAGGGCGGATGTTGCCGCGTTGTGTTGCTGGCGATATTTTTTTAATGAATGTCGCACCGCACCATTTCGTAATTGTTCTGGTAAGATGTAGGGCCACAATAGTTGGTACCATATGTTATGCCTTTGGCAACTTTCATGTAAACATGGCACGGGAATTTGGGGGCGAAAAGTTGTGTCGAAATTTTCAAAACTTATTTTTCAATTCATTTTTCGCTAATTTTAAGTAAACATGCATAAAGAAGCCGAAGGGCGGTTTGACGAGATTCGAAAGTGGACTTCTTGGTGCAAAGCGAGTTCTTTGGAATACCTTGAATCCTGATGCTCCAACTCTTAATGACAATCACACAAAATAAATCCAAATAGAACTAGTTCAACTTGGTAACTCTCTATAATAAAGCTCGAACAGCGATTGTCAATATTTTGCAAAGATCGAAGCGAACTGTGATGGAAATCGGGAAAAACGGCAAAGCATTGTTAGAACCTAAATACATGGTAATGCATGCTTCCGAAGCAAATCTTGTTTTGGACAAGAGAGGTGCACAGAGGTAGTAAAAATAGACTTCCATGCTATTGGGGCACTTCTTTCCAAAAAAAAGAGTTTCTTTACGAGCATTAATTCTTATGTATCTCGGATCTTATGCTCTAAAATATCGAAGCATTCTACTGAAGCTGCTTAAGTTTGCTGGAAATACACGAGGAAGCATTGAGGCGAAGCACGGTGTTTGTTTGCCAACCTTGGAAACGACCAAATAATTAATTTACTATTTGTGGGAGTAGCCTCAGGTTATATAAGAAAGAACGAATACTTTTTCATTTGTATTTAGCTGATCTTGAGCGATCTTTTATCGGTGGCTAGTTGCTTGTCAACTTTTATTTAGTTAGCAAAAAGTTGTCAACGTTTAAATTTTTAACGTTTTGACTTCAAAAAATATATTCAATTCTATCAAACCTTCCCATTTAAATTTATTAATACTTACTTTGGAAAATAGTAATTTTGGCAGGTAAAAGAACAACCCAACATACCTGTAAAAAAGAAAACGAAAATTAATTATTTATTCTTATATTCGATTTGTTTAGTCATTTTTTTATCAATACAATGGAAGAAAATAATACAGCCATAGTTTTAGGGTGTGGGCCTTATTTGGCAAATGAGCGGCATGCCGGGTAGATAGATTTCCCCGTAGGCTCCCAATGAAGACCATAAAAAAACAGAGATCGTGAAATGAGGTATGTCTTATGAGTTTTTCAAAAGGGTCTTATGAGGCAAACTTAAAACATGTTTAACCTTACATAACCATGGGCAATCCCATCATCAAACAACAAAATATTGTACTTAAATAAAAATCAAGTGCCAGAAGTCAATATATCAACAAACAATAAAACAAGTAATAACAGTTCCAATCCTTATAACAGAATAACCCTTCTAACACAGACGGCGCACTGGCGTACACACTACATAACGAATATACGATACCGCCCGCCATGGACACAGTTCACTCGAACCTTGATATAAAGATTCCCTATTCAGTCATTCACATAAAGGCCGCCCGCCGGCAGGCCGTAGCCTAAAAATTTCTCGCCTTGAGGCCGAGTGTCACCACACACTCTCCTGACTCCTGCAGGCCAAGAAAAGTGAAATTTCTGTGTTTGGGTATTTATCGTCAGTCCGCGCCTGAAGATCTGAACTTTTATTACGTCGGAAGTTTTCGTTGAGGCCATGGAGATGTTTTCACGTGAATTATCAAGCTGCCACGATAAACTATCGTCTTCGCCTGTGTGTATGTAGGAAATCATGCGGTCACCTCTCCTTCAGTCACAAACTGAGTAATGTGTGGCCTTGATCGAGGCGTACCTGCCGACCTGGACTGAAAGGTCACAGCACGGCCTGCTGGCGGCCTGAATGTGAATAGGTCTTAAAGTTGCTTTGTAAAAAAAATTTCTTACACAAATAAAATTATCTTACATGCGAAAGTTGTTTTCAGAAATCAAATTTGCAAATGTATGTAAACAATCAATTTACATTTGTAAATTTGGTTTCTGAAAACAACTTGCGCAAATTTGTTTTCAAGGGTTGCCAGTTGTAGGAACGAAAATGAGCTCGAAGCATCGGGTAACGGACAGAGACGCTTCTGGGAGGAGATTTCCGCTATTATTACAAAGGCAAAGACCTGAGTTATTAGTAGCTTCTCCCTCTTCAAAGCACCAGGCCCGGACGGCATACTTACTAGTCATGGTGCAGAAACTACCTGAAATGGTAATACTAGGTTGGGTAGTCATATTCAAGACCTACGTGATGGTCAGCTACGTGACTAGTACTTAGTTGGGGGGCCCTTTGGTAAAACTTTCGGACATTCGGGTTTGCAATGGTCTACACTGACTCAAAAATGTGTTGCAATGTTTTGGAAATTAAATTATTTGTCCTAAACTTATCACACACAGATCGGAAGATGTATGACTGGGATAATGTAGTTTTTACTAAAAACTACTGTATCCCAGTCATCCTGCGCCCAATATTTGTGTGATAAGTTAAGGATAAACAATTTAATTTCCAAAACATTGCAACACATTTTTGAGTGAGTGTATATCTACAAGTATACTGAGAGTGCATTTAAAGATGTCAATGCCTGTAGCTCAAGCATGCATACCTCGCGCTTTGCCTGTGACTGGCTAAATGTAGGTGGCTTTCAAAAATAATATTTTTGACTGCTAACCATATCAATCTCGAAACCCCGAAGATTGACTCCCTGCTGGCTAAGTAGATAGTCGTTTTTCTCGTTTTTATCTTTATGTTCCATGGTCCGCGAATCTAGACGAGATTCACCTTATGGCTTCAACTAAACCTATATAGCTCACCTCTGCATCGCTTTACTAGCTTGGAACGCAACACCACTGAATCTGAAGCTCTTATAGAGATTCGACCTTCTGGGGAAATTCAAATGCTTGTCTAGATTGACGGCTCATTATCAGACCTTCAGTGTCTCCAGTACGCGGAAGGATACTACTAGAAGTTTGTGATCTCTAGATACAACCCTGTCCCGACGCCTTCTGGCGATCTTTTTTAGGATTTCACCTCTTTTTTAAAGGAATATTTCTTCGGTGATGTCGTTCCTAATGGTCTATCGAGGGAGAAGGTAGTTTGCGATTGTGGTAACCATACCATCGGGTAGCAAATTGCTATGATCGTAAGATTTTGATGTCTTGGCCTCACACTCCCTCAGTGTAAGGGTACATCAAGAGGCCAGCTGTTTGATGTGAAAGTCGGAAGGGAGTAAGTCTAAGACCGGGGCGTTCGTATAGTATGTTCACATGGCTAAAAAATTTTAATACTGAAATTTATGCATTGCGTGAAAAATAATGGCAAACAACTTTTAGCACGGAGCGAACACGATACCAGACATTAACCAAAGCATTGGATAGGCTGAAAAAACAGTGGGCAGAGCCAGTTGCGCATTAGATGGTTCGATCTTTAAAAGCTTAGTACATCTTAATCATATATTGAAGTTTTCAATGTATCCTTCACTCTTGAATCCAAAATTAATGCCTCAAAATGAATTAAGTTCTTTCATATCTCCAAAAACCCAGAGTACAGCCTTAATATGCTAAAATCCCCATCCCACATCGCATTTTCCCAAAAATTTCACATACCCCGAAACCAAAATAAAAAACCATCGCCATCCTGCCCCGAATGAGATATCAAACAAGTCCTGAAATTATCCACCTCAGTGCCAGGAGCCCGCTCCCCAGGGGCTTAAATGGCAAAAATCCCATTTTGCTCGGTGGCACGCTCCAGAGGAGTTTTTCATCAGAAACCAATTCACCTAATAAATCTGTTTAAGGCCTGCATGAAGTGACCAACCGGCCAATGTCACAATGAATGAACGCCACTAGCCTGCGAGCTTGAGATTTGGCAATTTTGTGCAGAGCTAACGAGCCCCTCCCGTGCCTTCTGGCGCTGATATCCAGTGGGCCTCCGTCGATTCCAATAATCCAATCAACATTTTCGTGTCATATATGTATGCCTCCGCAGTCGAAATGCCAAAAATACATTTCGACTGTCCAGCACCGGGGCTGCTGTGGAAGAGTTGCCGGCGGAGAGCCTGGGCAATCCCATATCTTATTAAAACATACTGGTCGACCCCTGGTCCCGGGAGCGACTACCTTGCCATCCGTAGCTGGCCGGCAAATTACGCAAAACAAAACGCGGATGAATATCACGGCCCCAATATCTGCATTAATTTCGTAATGTGACACTTGCGTTGTGTCCATTAATTACTGAGCAGCAAATTAAAAACCACAACGCCAGGAGCACGCCGCCCGGTGCGCGGTCCCCGCAGCTACTGCACTTACGATGCGGTCTAATGGAGCCCAATGCTACTGCAGCGGACAGAAGAGCAGACGTGATGCAACGTGGAGCGGCGGCCGCGCTTACCTGGACATCTGGCATCCAGGACCAGTCCCAGGTATATCCCCGGGCATGAATAAAAATGCCACACGAAAATCAGATCCGCGCGGATTAGACGCTCGCCGATGCAAGATTAGCCACTGACAGTTTAAAACCAATAAACACTCGCTTAACAGGAGTGCGAGTGGCGGTCGCGGCGGCACAAGCGGCGGCTCCGGGCTCCGGTCGACAAGGCTGCCAACGGGCTCCTTCTCTGCAGGTAAGGCCTGGCGCGGCTAAATTTATGGGAAGAGCTTTTACAAGATTCGCGCGGATAACAGTGCGGCCGGGTGTAATTGCGGCCGAGGTGCACTCAATTAGATTAAAGTAGTGTAGGAACCCGGGGGGAGAACTGCCATGCAAAATCAGGACCGAAACTCACTCATTACCGGCGACTGATAAGCCTCGCAACACTGCGGGTACCTGGAGAAACAATATAAACGACGACGTCGGGTTTTTGTCTTAAAAGCCGCCCCGCGTCAGATATTATCTGCCCGAAGCGAGTGTACGCGCCACGGATGGGGAAATAATGTAGATTTCCGTGTGTGTGTCTATATGGGCACAGTCGCTCTGTGCTGGATCGAACCCAGGCTGGGAACTAGCTTTTTCCAGGGCGGAGAGGGAGGCTCTATAAATATGCGGAGATAATTTGCGGATGCGAGGAGATAATTTTTGCAATCGAATATGTTTTGGCAGAAGTTATGTAGTTAAGATTTGAGTTTCTGCAACTCCATCCCTCACCTCCGCTGTTTAAAGTGCCAATGAAATTTATGTATGTATTATGCCAGCTGTGCGTTCCCAGGTATTTAGAAAATGGATGTTCAGGAAGATATTTGTTTTTCGTAAATGTGCTTGTGTCGTTGCCCAGCGGGGAATTGAAGCGCTCTGGAATAAATTCTGAAGCGCTGAAATAGAATGCCAACGCGCTTCTTATTCATATCCCAATTCCCTTCCTTTTAACACAGGCATGTCATCAGAGCGAAGCGCTTATATTTTAGTGTTGAAGAAGCGCAATCGAAGCAGGGAAATGGAAGCTTTTGAGAAGCTCCTGGAGCTTTTGTTTTCACCAAAAATAGTATTTCATAACAGACACGATTATTATAAAAGCACAAATTTACCAACTGTGGAGAATAAAAAAGAACTGGAGGAAAACAAAGCAAAAAATGAGAGTATAGAGTGGGTGCTTCTAAAGAGCTTCCATAACATATGAATAGGAAGTGCTGCTTTCTTGCTTCTTTTGGCAGCGCTTGATAAATTTCCCGCTGGGCCCAGCGGGGAATTGAAGCGCTCTGGAATAAATTCTGAAGCGCTGAAATAGAATGCCAACGCGCTTCTTATTCATATCCCAATTCCCTTCCTTTTAACACAGGCATGTCATCAGAGCGAAGCGCTTATATTTTAGTGTTGAAGAAGCGCAATCGAAGCAGGGAAATGGAAGCTTTTGAGAAGCTCCTGGAGCTTTTGTTTTCACCAAAAATAGTCCCAGCGGGAAATTTATCAAGCGCTGCCAAAAGAAGCAAGAAAGCAGCACTTCCTATTCATATGTTATGGAAGCTCTTTAGAAGCACCCACTCTATACTCTCATTTTTTGCTTTGTTTTCCTCCAGTTCTTTTTTATTCTCCACAGTTGGTAAATTTGTGCTTTTATAATAATCGTGTCTGTTATGAAATACTATTTTTGGTGAAAACAAAAGCTCCAGGAGCTTCTCAAAAGCTTCCATTTCCCTGCTTCGATTGCGCTTCTTCAACACTAAAATATAAGCGCTTCGCTCTGATGACATGCCTGTGTTAAAAGGAAGGGAATTGGGATATGAATAAGAAGCGCGTTGGCATTCTATTTCAGCGCTTCAGAATTTATTCCAGAGCGCTTCAATTCCCCGCTGGGGTATTTCATAACAGACACGATTATTATAAAAGCACAAATTTACCAACTGTGGAGAATAAAAAAGAACTGGAGGAAAACAAAGCAAAAAATGAGAGTATAGAGTGGGTGCTTCTAAAGAGCTTCCATAACATATGAATAGGAAGTGCTGCTTTCTTGCTTCTTTTGGCAGCGCTTGATAAATTTCCCGCTGGGTGATGTCTAGAGGTATTATTGGACCACCCATTCCCCAAAAGGGACATATGTAAGTATTCGGAGACCTACTGGTAGAAGTTGGCCGGGAATGTTTAGGACGAAGAAAACGAACAATTATCTTGGTGGACTTAAAGGCTGCTTCAGTAAACCGGTTCTTGTTCGATTGCGTAGGTCAAGCAGCATTGGACTTGGTTAGTGCTTACTTGGGGGACCGCTTTACATTCATATCTCTAGCGTGTATACCTCTATGGCGAGAGCATTTTTGTATTTATGTACCTGAACATACTCGCGTGCAAACGAATTTCTGCGCTATACGTGCTAGTTGCGGGCGTATATGGGACATTCCACGTCAAATCGGACAAAATTTTTCGACCCCCCTCCGTTTTGGCTGAAATTTTTCAGGGACTTTGGGCAACTATTTAAGACTACAAAAAAATTTTTTTTAGAATTTTTTCGACAATATATTGACAATAAAAATTAAATGCGTTTTTAGTGATTTTTATGAATTTTGACTTTCTTTCTCGATTTTGGCTCTATATCTTTCGTTGGGGTCGACGTTTTTGATAGGTTTTACATGTTTTCAGGTCAGAGGGGTTGTTTACAAACAAATTTGCTGAAAAACATAAACATATTTTCGAATTCAAGGTCAAAAGGTCAAAAAATAGTAAAAAACTTTAAAGTTCAATTTCTCAAATACCCCATCTCGAAAATGGACGTTTTTGGTGTCAAAATGTTCGGGAGAAGTCACTCTAACACCTCGATCAAAAATCTCGATGGGCCCTTAAGGATTTCGAAAGTTATGAGTATTTGTTTATAATCTTTAATTTTTTACGATATTTATTGAATTCTTTGCCCTGGATGTAGTTGAAACGTCATCAATTTTCACCAAAACTTGTATAAAGGGTTATTTTTGGCGGCTGATTACGAATCTGCGGCCAGATTTTCAAAATTCAAAATGGCAGCCAAGATGGCGGTCCAAAATTCATTTCATGGAAAGAGGTTCATTTTTTTGAATATCTGACCACAGATTCGTAATCAGCCGCCAAAAATAACCCTTTATACAAGTTTTGGTGAAAATTGATGACGTTTCAACTACATCCAGGGCAAAGAATTCAATAAATATCGTAAAAAATTAAAGATTATAAACAAATACTCATAACTTTCGAAATCCTTAAGGGCCCATCGAGATTTTTGATCGAGGTGTTAGAGTGACTTCTCCCGAACATTTTGACACCAAAAACGTCCATTTTCGAGATGGGGTATTTGAGAAATTGAACTTTAAAGTTTTTTACTATTTTTTGACCTTTTGACCTTGAATTCGAAAATATGTTTATGTTTTTCAGCAAATTTGTTTGTAAACAACCCCTCTGACCTGAAAACATGTAAAACCTATCAAAAACGTCGACCCCAACGAAAGATATAGAGCCAAAATCGAGAAAGAAAGTCAAAATTCATAAAAATCCCTAAAAACGCATTTAATTTTTATTGTCAATATATTGTCGAAAAAATTCTAAAAAAAATTTTTTTGTAGTCTTAAATAGTTGCCCAAAGTCCCTGAAAAATTTCAGCCAAAACGGAGGGGGGTCGAAAAATTTTGTCCGATTTGACGTGGAATGTCCCATATATAAAATTAACTAACTAAATTATTTCAACTTGGGTTCTTTTGGTTGGTAAAATTCTGGATCTACGAATTCTGAATCTGAAATCGCTCTGCAGCCGACTTCGGTGCCATTCCTGCCTTTCCCTATTAGTGCCCATTATCAAGGACATCACTTTCTCGCGCTAAGCTGGTTAAATCCCATCTAAAGTTCGAGACCTTCAATAAGTATGAATGTTCTTTGGCAGTGACTGCGGTTGTCTGTCTTGCGGTTGGCTTCGAATCGTAAGGAATCAAATCGTTGATTTGTTTGCAAAGTCTACAATGTATTCCAGATCCCTTTACTGCTCTAGCAAGATGGACTCTTTTTCCCTACTAGTCGTGGGACTTTTGATGGAAAAGCTCAAAAATAAAAAACTGCTTTTCTTCAGTGTGGAGGCCCAAGAAACCAAACCTTCCATTTTTAAAGGCAGTAAGGTTAATAAAGGGAAAAAGCGAGCTTTAGACACAAATCTCTCTAAGCCAGTTGCGGCCCCTCAACTGCATCAGTGCCTCAAAAGAGGCTAACAAAACCAACATGCCTTCCGATTCTAAAGGCGCCAGAATCGGGGAAGCATGGCCGGCCAGGGCTAAACTCAAGGTCATTATGAGGGAGGAAGGGAAGATATAAAAATATCAGGCATTCCTTCGCCATAAATGACTGTAGACTTTGCCCAACTTCTTTCGGTGGGAGATGATGAATTACTCTCACGCCGGAGGAGGGCGGGACTGATATAACGGTGATCAAGATTGATCTCGCTGCATCCGCCAGCCACTGCTTACGTATTTTGAAGGCTGATTTAGACGTCGTCCTGGAGCCTTGGATTGTCCGATGCCTTGTATGCGGTATCGGAGCTCCAAAATGCAATTTGCTATATCCCAGAAATGGGGATAGCAGTGTTGACACTGTGCTGGCTTGCTTGGACAACAGTAAGGAAAGGGTATGTGGATGTATCTGCCTACCTACCATAGGAGGGAGATATAGACAGCTCCAGTCTCGTCGATGCGATAAAGGAAGCGGCTAATTATGGGGGCAACCTCATCATTGGATGTGATAGAAATGCTCACAACTCCGTTTGGGACACAAATGTAAGAGGTGAGGTGCTTTTTAATCTTTTACTCCAACTAATCTCTTGCTGTACAACAGGGGAAATTAACCTACGTTCGTTACAAGTGTAAGACAATAAGTTTTGGATATTACTCTTGTTTCCACAGACTTTGGAAATTGTGTAGAAAACGAGAGAATACTCAGTGAACACTCCTTTTCTGACCACAGAGCCGAAAGATTGGGACTGCTCCACAACGACGAAGGACCTTCCTTGGCTCACCTTTCCTTGATGGATTGAGTGAGCTGCAAAACACTGGTGTTCCTGATATCTGTTGCTTCAAAATAGCTTCAAACGGGCTGAATTTTATTCCAACACTAGAATAGCATCACTATGGGCCCAATGGTGTGCCTAAGCGTAACAGGTGATTGTCAGCGCCGTCTGTCGTTTAACAAGTATCACCATTGGATGGTTCACTTGTTTGGAGTAGGCCAAGGAAATCATGGGTTTAGGCAGGCTCAGTTTTAATTGATTCTTATATACTGGGGCCTGGGTGCTAGTGTGTTTTGGTCTTCTGAAGTATCTGAAGCAATGAGGTTTTTAGTTTTTGATAGATCTAAAAGTCAGACAGACAGAGAAGCTCTAGATCGAAAATATGAGAATAATATTGCAATCGACCGCTGAGACACAAAGAAGATTGATGTTGGTTTTATTAGAGATGAAGAAGGAACTTACCAAGCGCTGGAGATTCTGCCCAAAATGGTACCATTCCAGCTTGAGTAATACGCTATATTTCTGCCATAAAAATCCTAAATCTGAAACCACGTTTCTTGAAAAGGATATTCTAAGTTTTCTTTTAAGATTCCCAAGAGTAGAACACGGATGGCTCCAAGACAACGGCAGGTCTTGGTGAAGAAAGTCGGGCACTGATGCGTTCGATAATTTAAGCAGTTTAACAAATCTTGTCTTCATGATCCACAATTTATGTGCAGCTCAACAAACAAGAATATCGAAATGCTGCTTTTACCCCTCGTGTCAATGGACGGTCTGGATCTAACCACGGATTTCAAATCGTTATACACGGATTTCTTAGGAAAAGCAACTTTCTCCATTAACCAGCACTCCAAACTACAATCGACAAGTCCTATATTTCCTTCAGTCTTGAATACAGCTCGTTTAAATGGTTTAGCGTCTTGAAATCCACGCGTTAGCGAGGCTCTTTTCTCAACTTTTGTTCTCCATTTTGAGATTAGGCAAGTCTTTGCTAACACTTCCGAAAATTACTGGGGTTTGGTATTGCGAGTTTTACCCAGGTTTGTTAGTATGGAAAATAAGAGCTTCCAGAGTCACTTCCCAGTGGAAAATGGAGTGTTGCAGTAGCCATCTTACGACTCTCTTTGACCCTCCTGTTCTCATACCAGTTCTATATATATATATTTTTTAAACATTGCATGTCCTCATAGAAGAGCTTTACTTTTAATGCTGCTTTAGAAGCGTTTTGGAAGCAGTATAAAAGCCTTTTAATAAAGAATTTATGGCGGCTTGTTAATATGTGAATAAGCTCTGGAGTGGAAAACCTTTCACATTTCTTCACATTTCAATTGTCTTTTTGTCCTAATAAAACTTTGACCACGTGGTCCCCCAACTAAGTACTAACCATATCCAATGCTGCTTAACCTCCGTAATCGCACGAGAACCGGTCTATTGAGTATACTAATGGCACTCTTTATGGTCACCAAGATAATAGCCCGTTTTCTTCGTCCTATAAAATTTCTTAAAGCTCTAATTTTACTCGATATTGAGAGCAACAATATGCTGCTTGCTTTCACTGGGAGCTGTCCTGAAAAGGATGGGCTATTATGATCAGGCATACAAAGCCAACATGTAAAGTTATCGTGCCGAGGATGCATGACAGCGGGTAGTTTTTGCATTGTCGTTTAGACTAAGACTTTTTTCAAAGGATACAGCTTCCAGATTGCTTCAGTTTAGATTCTAATTACTTCAATTTTTACGGGAAGAAGGGAACTTAATTTAGTTACTTCTATCATTTAACAATAAGAAACGAATTCCCTCTTTCCTTTGCAACAAGTAAAGCAAAACCTTCAAGCGGCAATATTTCACGTCGCCCCCAACAAAAAAAATCATATTTAACAACTGATTTATCCGCCATTTGGCTAACACAGGAGCACAAGGAAAAAACGCAACAATCCCCAATTACTCCACTCGAAACTGATTCGCTGTCGTCAGCTCTAAAATAAATCCCCATGAACGACGGTACAGGTGCACAAAAAATGAAGTAAAGCAGCCGCGCGACTACTGGTTGTCAATTTCTATTGTTTTTAATCGCCTCAAATAATCCACTCCCAGCCCCAATCCCTAGGCAGGTCGTCGTCCTACACAATGGGGCTGATGATTGTCCGCCGAGTTCCTGTAATGGTGGCCATAATTTAAAATATCGTTCACATGGCAGCAACAATAACTGTACGTTAGCGTTCATACAATATCGGAGGGCCCGCTCTCGTATGCCGCGTGACTCATGCCCCGTTGTTTGGCGCAGCCTGAACCAATCGATCACCAATGTTCGCCTTTATCGAACAAAAGTCATCGCATAGATCCGCATCTGACATTGTCGCAACTCGCAGTCATCCAGGCCCATTGAGGCCGGAATGGCTGCAGATCAATCTTCCCGGCGATTCGACGTATTTCTCAAGACGACGACGAGAGTCCGCATATACGGCAATCGAGTTCCCATTGCCGGAGCATATTTCACAAATCATGAAAACCGCACACCAAGTCCCCGTCTCCAACATAAATTAAGTCATACGCGGGAGAGTGTGGCGGCTATGCTGTTTCCCGTTTCCCTTAGGTGTCCCCCACCACGGGGCGGCAGCGGGGGAGGCGGCGGACGCCTATGAAAATTCAATTACCGCAAGAGTTCAATAAAGTTCCAATAACAATGACGTTCGCGGCGGCTCTTTCAACTGGGCCCAGCGACGATGTCATCGGTCATAGGTGAGGCATTGCTGGGGCCGCCGCCAGGGCACCTCTCGCGGTCCTGGGCCGCAGATGGAGACTACCGTCGTGACGTGCCGCGCCAGAGATAAATTCCCGCACATCTCCGTTTATTACATCATTTCATGCGATTTGATGACGTGCAATCGATTTAAGTGTCGCATGCCACTGCTGCTTCCAGTTGATTTTAACGGCGGGGAATTTTTCACCGACCCCTTGCCAGCACTGGGCAGGAATGCTACGGGCGGAAGGAAGACGTTTTTGTGAGTCCTGATTCCAGGACGCGCATTTATCGAATTGGTTGCTGGCGGTCGCCCTGCACGAGGACACCAAAGTGAATTGACTTCGATGGATTCTTGGTGTGCATTTTGCAGGTTCCGGAAGCAATGCAATTCGCAGAATGCACTCCGAGAACCGAGTGCTGCGGAAGCGGGGCAGGGTATCGATTCGACTCTAGATGGCAAAAAATTAAAGTGATTTCACATCAGGACCTTAAGGAAGTTTCGCCTTCGTGGGGGTGCAGTTTCAGTTACCGCAAAATCGACTGAGAACGTGATTGGGAAGTCGGAATGTTTTTTATGATATGTGGCTGCGACTCTATTGGTCGTTAGAGAATTTAAATTATGGAGCGAACGTTTTTCTTGTTTTGGAATGTTTCCGTCACCGACAGAATTCGCCTTTTAAAATATGTCGTTCATAAACAACGTCTGGACATTGATGTCTGTGAAATTGGTAAAGGGTTACAACTTGGAAATAACGTCTTAATACTACCAGTTCGCCATGTCGTTCAGATAATGGTGTAATAACTATACCTAGTACGCTAATTTGAAAAATAGAAGAGTATGTGAAAGCTTAGACGTGTTTAGAAGAGTTTAGAAGAAGCCAGGAAGGTAGAAAAGACCTTATGCACGAAAAGTAAAGCCATGCGATTGAGGAGTTGAAAGACGTCACAACCCAGTAGGGAATTTTGGACACTTGACGCATTATCTGATCCTCTCAGAATCATGAATCAAAAGAAGAATTTACCAGCGAGCCATAAAGGAAATGAGGGACAAAGAGAGATTTGATGGGTTTGACTCGAATTGGTGAGGATAACAGACTGGCATGTAGCCACAGTTTGCGTAGTGTGCCATAGATTTTAGAGAGCAGCAATGAAACATAATTGCAAAAGGAGAGTTGGGAATTGACAATACCATGGTTGTTGGCACAGTCAACCTTTGTAGAAGAAACAGTATCGAGTAAAGGAGGTGGAATTAGGGTTGAGTAGGACACGATTATAAAGTGAGTTTGAAAGAGATGCCTCATTTTTGTTTTGAACCAGTACAATGTCCTACTTCAAATGAGGCGAGGTGCCATTGTAATGCCAAAATGACAAAACAAGCAAAATAAAGAAAGAAAGAAAATAAATGCCAATGAAGAGCTTTGTTGTGAGTTTGATTCTAATCTGCATTAAACTGCCTCAGAGTAAGAGTAAGAAACCTATGCCTCCACGATGTATATATACCGGGTGTTTTTTTTAAAACTTGACACGGAATTCTTGAACAAAGGAGGGGTGACAGAGGGAAACCTCTGATACAAAAGATGTGTGATATGGAGGGGGACATCGATTGGGTATAGTGCGCACCCCCTCTCTTCCACCCCCTGACCCGGGGGGGGGTAGCTTTTTTTCTCAAATGGCAACCCCTATTTTTTATGCAAGATTCAGATTCCTGGGATGAAAATAAACATCTTTTGGATATTAAACAACTTTTATTTATTAATTTTCTAAGATAGAAGGTGCTCAAAATGTTCGCCATTGACGCCTTGCCGCACTGCCGCGAATGTTTCTGACTGAAAGAGACGGCTTAATGACGATTTCAATCAAAGTTTCCGGAGTAAAAACAAATGATAGAAAAAAATGCTTGGGATAAAAGATGTTTATTTTCATCCCAGGAATCTGAATCTTGCATAAAAAATAGGGGTTGCCATTTAAAAAAAAAAGCTACCCCCCCCCCGGGTCAGGGGGTGGAAGAGAGGGGGTGCGCACTATACCCAATCGATGTCCCCCTCCATATCAGACATCTTTTGTATAACAGGTTTCCCTCTGTCACCCGGTATAATTTAAAATCTAATCTCGCCTGCAAATTTTACAGCCCTCAAAAGAAGTAAGAAATGTCTCTCCAGTACGTACTTACAACCTCACCTCGACTCATTTCAAGTTAAAAATTAAATTGTCCCAAAAGAAAACAGAAAGAAGAAACCCATGTCTCCGTACTTCCCATGGCACCTAGCCTCATTTATCTGTCGCGATACGAGCTCATACCGGTTGAACATTATTTTTGGACCGGAACATTTCAAAAAATTGGGACCTCAGTACAATTTACCATCATGTAAAGGACAAATGGCTCGTGTAAATCTGGTTCACCTCTAGGTAGAATACCATTCTGAGACAGCAAACGACGACCAATAAAAAGTATTTGGGATATAATTGTGTTTAATTTAAGGAAATTAATAGAACTTCAATTCATTTATTTGAGAGAAGATGCTTATTAAGTTCAGACACACAGAATTCAATTTGATGAGGAGGGCAAGAGATATGTAGCTAGAGATTATGACCATATATAGATGACAAGAGCAGCAACGGATAGCCGAGGGAATATTATTAATAAAAAGGGGGAGAAAAGAGAAAGAAGAGGGAGAAAGAGAAAAGCAAAGGACCAAGAGCCGAACCCTGAGGAACACCTGCGGGTACACTTAGGTAAGACGATGTAACATTTTTATGCCGCACACACTGAAATCTATTAGGGGAATAAAAGACAAAACGAAGAAGAGAAAAGGTGGGTGTATACATTACTCGATTTTCGGCTGCGACAGTTTACAAATACTTGTATAATTACATCCTGATGAGTAAAAATAATTTTGTTGGTTTAAATGCGCCCGCAATTAGCATGTGGCCAAAGGCGCCTTCCACATGGGTCGGTGTGAACGCTCCCGCTACAGGAATGGAAACCTAAAAATGCGCCCGCCAGAAATAGGCACGCCTCTGTTATATATGAATGTATTCGTAATTGACCAAAATAAACGCGAATGTGCCTTTAATAAGTGGTCCCCCAACTAAGTACTAGAGATGTCCAATGCTGCTTGACCTGCGCAATCAGAGAACTAATGTCTACTGAGTATGCTTAATGGCACACTTTATGTGCCCAAGATAATTGCCCGTTTTCTTCGTTCTATAGTCAAAAAAAAGGGAGCGAACCGTGCTTTTTTGGAGTATTCCGTTCGTATCTGTAGCGGGCTGCATTTAGAAACTTGAATTTTTACCTAGGCGTACCGTTCTTGTTTTGGATGCCACGCAGGTATTTTGACGTTGGCCCCTGTGCTGAATGTCGAGTCGTGATTTGTGACATTTTTTTTGAGTTGAAGAAAGTGACGTTTCAGTCGAATTTTGACTTTCAGCATAGGGGGGCTAAACTCGCACTTAGCACTTCCACTCTAGGCCACTATGCTGAAAATCGTAATTCGATTAAAACGTCGCTTTCTTCAACTCAAAAAACTTGTCACAAATCAAGACTCGACATTCAGCACAGGGGCTTATTTCGCTATTCGCTGTCGCATCCCAAAGGTCTTACCGCAGAGAACTTTCCGAGCAGGCTCATCTTCACTCATACGAGCTAGATGCCCTGCCTACCGGAGCCTACCGAGCTTTATTTTCTTCACAATATCTATGTATGTCGCTATACGGGACCAACAATCCTCCGAAGTATTTTCCTCTCGAACACGGCTGCGGTAAGACCTATGGGGTGCGACAGCGAGGGAGACCCAACCGTCGCTGCAAGTATGGCGTAGACTAGGAGTAAGCTTATAGCTTAGGGATGACAAACAGTATGACATCGGCTTAGAATCGGGACCGGTGGAGAGAAAAGTTGCCAGGACCGGATCCCGGTTGTAGAGCCGCTAAAGAAGCAGTGTGATTATTTCAGGCTAAGAACGGGCGAGGCTGATTTTTACTCGGGATATAGGATAGAAATTCAAACCGATAAAGGCCTGTTTACATCCCCAAACACAAATTGGAGCTCTTTTATCACACAGCAATTTGTATTTGTTTCTCTCTATTTGGAATCCTCGTTCGTACAGCCGAGAGAAAGACACCCAAAATTTCTATCTTAAAAAAAAGTGGAAAAGGCGAAGGACCGTGGCGCTCTCGGTATTCGACCCGGACCTCTGGGATGGTAGCCAGACGCCTCACCGCCTTGGGTACCGAGGACCCGAAGAGAGTTGTCCAGAACTAGATATCAAGTCATGAAGAAATCGATGGAAGACCGCCAATTCAAAAAGGTACCCGCATTCCATTCATCGGTCCAAAGTCTTTCTGTGGAACATCTGGTACTCCGAAGAGACATAATTGACTCTGAAAAGGCATCATTTAGTGATCGCACTCGTGAAAAAAACCTTTAGGAACTATATGGCAGTATATTTGGAGTGACTTTAGATCCAGCCTGTCATATTCAGGTACCAGATCATAAAGATCAGAAAAGGTTTCAAAATGCACGATGTGTGATGTAAGAAAGTGACCGGTACCCACTCAGAGCTCCTTTTGATAGATTTCGTTAAGTTAACGTATCCCGCTATAGCGGAGACCTGGATATCGAAACCTAGGTTGAAATTGAATTTCCATTTGATGTAGTCCGATTAGTTGGTTGGTAGATAACACAGTATATTGCAGTGTCCATATGTCTCCTCCACACAGAAGGCCGCTTTTCGTAACCTCATGGCCGTGCAGGCCTCATTTGAAAATCAGGTGACAGCCAATCGAGAAATGACGTCCATTATTTCCATTACAGCCCCGTTACTTCGAAACATGACATTATTTGAACTTGAACTTCTCTGGATTTGTCATATTCTGCTGCTATACAGGCAGCCACCACAGCATGTGTTCACTAAGCCACATATCTTGCCAAAGGTCTGCTAACTGGGATAAGAAGACTGGCCGGGTTAAAGACTAATGAACACCAATCTTGTGGGAAGCGTGAAATGTTTAAAATTCTGAAAACAATACCGATTTATATAAATAACTTCCTCTCCTTTGACCAAAAACCATCCTTATTAAAAACCCATCAAAACTTCCTCTCCACTCAAGCCAGTAACCCGCTCACTCCTCGTCCCATTACAGCACGGGCAAGAGCCTCATTTACTCATTGACACAATTCTAATTACAATCTCTAAGGACGAGTGGCTTAACCGAAGATGTTATCAAGCTCTCAATCTCTTCTTCAGACAATCCACCCCCGAACACAACTGAACAACATAAGCAATGACCAAGGGCCCCCAGAGAACATAACAAGCCGACGGTGGTTTTCGTGGGTGATTGAGACTCGATAACCTCTTAGCAGCCACCAGGAAACCGCATAAATGTGTAACTACAGTAGCCCAGTAGTCCCCGGTAGCCGCAATCGGTGAGTCTTACATGAAATTCGCAAGAAGCTGTGGAGCGGTGAGGGAGAGCCGCGCTATTACGGGCTTCACAGACTCCTTACCTTCTTTTCTTACCTGCAGCAAGATACGTCCCTAAGGGCCATAATCTCGGAAGATGGAACCGCGATACTGAGGTTCAGGTTGTCGTCGAATTATAAATATTTTATGGTAATTTAATGAGACAATATCGCGCGCATTCCGCTGCGACCTCTCGGCCATGGAGCATCGCGAAACGATGGAATGGGAGCTCAAAGGAGCACGCATTGAATATCAATTGGCCGACGACGTCGAGGTATCGGATGCAGCCCAAGATGCCCCCGGTCACTGCGTCATGGCGCATCGTCTCTCCTGGTACGGTCGGTCCCCCGCGATCGAACTCTTTCCGGCAATAATTACAAGACATGGGAGCTACCTCGGCTGCCCTAACCGTGATGGTATTATACCAAGCGAACACAATTCGCATGGTCCGTAGGCCGCGAGACACACGAGACAATCCACCGTAGTCGGGACAACGGAAAGAGATGCAGCAAATTAGTGGCTCGTTTGTGTTTGATTTAACCTTTTGGTGAAAACCCAATTTCATGGCTCAGAGACGCTAGATACAATCCTTTTGTGTCCTCTGAAGCCTCCTCAGTTGCGGATGAAGGTTGCGCTTCGACAACGAAAAACTTTTGAGAAATTTCCGTGTAGTGAAACTTTGATTAAAAGTTGTTCGGTTTGTGTGCGCTTTCAATTTGGCGGATCCCCCCAGCAGGCGGCTCCCCTCCCCTGCATCCCTTACTCACTAATCATCCTTTATATTTATAAGGAAACGGAATTCCCGAAAGTTTTCATACCTTTAATCAGTAAGGACTCATCTCAGAGGTGGTTTTCAAGTAACTTTTCAAGTTTTTAACACTTTTATGAATATGAGACGGCGTAAAGGTAAGTGATTAAGATAAGATTCTGGGGGAGGAAATGTGGGATAATAGTGGTAATCGCTGTCTTAGAAAGGCAAAACTTGCGTCCATTAGGAGAATTCACATTAATTATATTATCCTTTGTGGGATTTTATTTAGTTTTTCCTTGACATATCTAAAGAAATGAGAGGTGCTCTTTAAAAATCAGACCGAGAATAAGTTAATGGCGACGGGTATGAAAGTAGAGGCCGTTACAGAAAGACAACGAACAGAACACTGCTAACTGGAGAATTCTGAGTAGCAATGTAATTCTGAAGACAATTTTGAAGTCACTCAATATGAAAGGATGGCAGATATAAAGGTATTAAAGAAATTGTAGATGTTATTCAATTACTAAATCAAGAACTGTCAGAATTTAATGGAGATGTGTTTGAAGCCAGGGTTTCGAACCCGAACCGAACCCGAACCCTGAACCCGCTCCGGTTCAAGATTTTTTTTAAATTTTTTGAACCCGAACCCGAACCCAATCAAAAATTCGGTTCAGGTTCAATTTTTAACGGCAATTATTATCTAAGTGTGCAAATTTAAATTTCAGATTTCACAGAATTTTCTTTTTCTTTCAAACAAGATTATTAGAGGTGAAACCAAAAAAGATGACTCCGAGAAAAGACTCGATATCCATGCGCAGTAGAATCCCCGCATGCCATTCCCGTCCCTTAGCCTAGTCGCAACAAATTTCGAAGGGGAAATTTTAAAATACATAAGCACGTTTCTTATCCATATGTGGGCAATTTCTTTTTGTGTGCAGTTTTCATTTCCCCAGATGCGCGCTCCGGCGTCATCTTTTTTGGTTTCACCTCTTTTCGTTGTTTTGTTTTTTCTGGGAAAAAGCTTGAACACGAACCCGAACCTGAACCCACTAAATTTCAGGGTATTGAACCCGAACCCGTACCCGCACCCAAAATTTACAGGGTTCGAAACCCTGGTTTGAACTAATTACTTAGTTGTGTCGAACTGGGTAAGTGGGAGGAACTCATCTTTCGAGGGAGCCAAAAAACTGTTTTTTACTGATAGGTCAACGATGGAACATGGCACAGAGACGGGTGTAGCAGGAACCATCTCCAAGGTGTCGATTGCAATCAGTAGATGGCCCTGTGTTTTCTAGACTGAAATACACGCAATTGAGACTTGCGCTAGGCTGAACCTTGAAAAGGTTTGGCGGCGCCAACATTTGATATTTTCCAACACCCAGACAGTCATAAAGGCATTCGCATCGTAGAAGTTTTCCTTCAAAATAGTTGCAGGGGGCAGAGTACTCCAGAGTCGGCCAGAAAAAATAGGGTCTCGTTCTGCTGGATCCCCCGGCACTGGGATATCGAGGGCAATGAGGCTCGTGAGTAATGGGTCTGAGGGGTCGGGAATCCTGCTGTGGCAACTCATGATTGAGCCCAAGTCCCTGATAGAGGACTGAGCTGAGAGACTAAACATAACCAATTGGAGGTCGGTCCCAGGTCTTAAGTAGACAGGCTAAAGAACAAATAGGATCCTTTGCCTTTAGGGGCGTTACAACTCTCAACAGAGCGGAACTAGGTTGTTGGTGGGTTATCTGGCTGAGCCTGCCAACCTCACAACTTAGGATCGTGACAGGAGGCAGAATACCGACTATAATTGGAAGGCAACGAGACTACCACACATGATCTTTGTGTGTCCTGGTCTGATTAGGCTTAGTGAAGCATGTTCAAATTTGGTTGCGTTGTTCGGCATATAGGTTGCCCCATTCCCAAAATCTATTGGAAAAGTTGTAAACACTAGAAATTGTTTAGAGAGACTAAAGCTAGCTAAGGAACCATTCTTTATATAACTGGTTGGGCCTTAATACAAGAAGATACATGTAGTATGAAAGAGAGATAAAAATACACACTGGGATCTCGAAGGATTTGTAGGGACATCGTCCTACTACTCACCTATTACTTGACTGCAAAAGACTTTGCACAAAAGCATAGCCGACTTGCATCAAGTAATGAAAAACAATTATGTAATTAATTAGTTAGTTGTCAATTGAGAATTTAGAAAAAAGTCGATAAATAAAAGTAGTGTTTTTTGGTTCAAAGAATAATATGCGAATAATATCAAAACAAACAATTTAAAAGTAAAACCAAAATAATTGTAGTGATTTGTTAAAGCCAAAAACACATATTTCTATTTGGGTAAGGCTCCCTAGAGCTTTGTAAAGGAACATTATAGAAGCATAGTTTTTTAAGAAGAAAAATAAAGTAAATGTGACATAACAACGTCTTTTAAGAAGATTAAAATATTGTATCCTGAGGAGCTATAATTTTGTATCCTGAGGAGCAATAGATTCAGCTGCAGCAAATTTAATGTCGACCTGCAGGATACATGACGCAAGTCAAAAGCAAGCACACATCTATTTTATCTCATGGCGCAAGGGAATAAAGCTGCACATCGTCGCATATGAATGTTAGAACATCGTTAGTAAAATTACTGAATAAAAGAGGCCCAAGAATAGAGCCTTGGGGGACTCCAGCGTGGAGTAGGGCGCTTGAGGAACTTTAGCCACCTAGTTTAACCTTTTGAGAGCGGTTAGATAAGAAAGTTTACAAAAGCTAAAAAGCAGAAAGAACAAAATGGTGCTTGTGAGAACAGTTTTCGCAGAAGCAGGACGTGATTGAAGGCTGTGATGTTTAAGAAAGACAGATTGCCATATTTATATTTATAAGCTTGAGACGTTCACAATGCACAATCATTTTAGTGGCCATCAGCTTTATCAGAAATGGAAGAATACTGGTAGGCCGAAAATCGGATGGACAGGCAGGATAAAGGCAGTTAGGAATAGGTATGATTAAAACATGATTCCAAGTCGAGGAAAACTTTGTTACCGTGAAGCAGGAGTTGAGAATGTGAGTTAAAATAGGCAATAGTCGAGGTATAAACATTTTAAGAGACCAGGTGAAATTATGACAAAATTTGAACCGATAGATTAGCTTTATGGATGTCCTGTGCTCCTAAAAGGTGTTGAAGATTAATAATAATTTATGCTATAAATAACGAAGAACGGTAAACCATAATAAAAATAATGGGAATTAATAAAATAAACTCATCCTAACAAATAATCATAAATAATAGAATCCTATTAAATAAAATAAAATAAAAACAATATTTTGAAAAATATTCAAAATTTCCCAAATTTTACATAAAAAAATTATCTAGCGGTAATCGAATAGCAAAAGAATCTACCAAAACCGAGGTGAATTTCTCAGTTTTCCCACCTTGTAAGCAGGAGTAGTACCACACAAACGTGTCAGCTGCTGTCACTTGTTACCACCGCCTTCGCCGCAGACGAGAGAAAATATGAAAATTTCCGCTGTACCCCAAAAAGGCCGCAATAAGAAATCACCTTCCAAGGGACACGTAAGAAAATACCCAAATTTGATTGGTTGCAAAACTGAAAATAATTGAAATATAAATTTCATATCTTTCACAGTTTCAAAAGGTCACAAATATTCAAGGCGAAAATTGGCGGGCTTTTCTTTGATGGCTGCAAAACACAATTTATGAATGGAGGTGGGTGGCTTCTCTCGGTTCGTATATTGGGCGTTAATTGCACAAGAGTTGCCATTTCGGTATTTTTTTTGGGTGTTATATGAAATGTGAAATCTTTTTTTTTATTGTTAAAAAGATTTATTAAGAAGTGTATAAAAGGTATTTTTTTTAATTAATTATTTATTATTTTTCTGACAACATGATTATACATCAGTTAGGAAACCAGAAACAAAGCTACGAAATGGGCGGGAAAAACGGCAATAACACCTAGAAGACGGAACATGGAATATGCGAAGCTTGTACAGAACGGCAGAAGTTAAATCATTACTAGATAAAGTGAATAGATACAAAATACTCACGATACAGCAGATTAGATGAATAAGAGAAGCGGCAATGGACCTTGGTAACTACAGGATATTGTACAGCTGCGAAAAGAAGCCTACTTGGGCGTAGGGTTTTTATTATACATAATGTTATACAATTCAAGCCAATAAGTTAATAAATATGTTTAATATGACTGAACGAAATTCTTCACCCTCTCGAGAAAGCAGACGCGGCCAAAAACACTTTAAAACTATTAAAACCTTAAGCATGTATATGATACGGCCTCTTGCAATGACATTAAGATGTTGATAGGAGATCTGAATGCCAAAATTGGAAGAGATAATTGAAACAGACTCCACTGGAAAGGAAAGTATACGAAAAATCAAACATAACGGACAGCGTATTATCGACTTTATAAAGAGCAAACACATGATCGCCAGTTCAACATATTTCCCAAGAAGGAACAGTCACCAACCCTCTCGACATCTCCTAGCGAAAAATACTGTAATCAAATAGACTATATACTCATAGACAGAAGGGCAGTTTTCAAGATCTTCCAACATAAACATTTCTCATAAACGCGGCGTTGCGGCTGAAAACGAATGGTCACCTGTGTGCTGGTCTTGGGCGAGGATAGTAAACATCATAGAATAGATTCCTAGATTGAATAATTGGACCTCTGGTTGCACTTCATATACCTACCTACTCTCAAAAACATACAAAACTCACATCAATGTGGAGTATTGAAATTCTGCTAAATTGCTTAAATCCATTTGCAAACAAGATATGTTACACAAATAATGGTATAACTCGAAACTACGAAATGCAATCCACACCATAAATATATAATGAAGCATTAATTCTGATTGAAGACAAATGTTTAGCAATTGTGAACAAGTCACTTGTTCAATTAGGAATGGTAGCACCTAATCGATCAGCAAATGGCATTTACAATCATGATTTGCAACGAAAACAATGCTATGATATAAATGAATAATTAAATACATTTGTTTGATAGAATATTCTGAAAAAAAAAAAACAACAAAAAGTTGTACTTATGCAATAAAATTATGGGAGGAATGACAAATGAAAGTATAGTGGATTGATGCACCAGGTGGGACTGGAAAAATATTCCGCATTTTATTAACATTGGCACCTCCACGATCACAACATAATACTAAATTGGGACTTGCTTCTTCTGAAATTGCAGCACTCTATTGGATGGTGGTGTAACAGCATATTCAGTACTAAAATTACCATTGAATATGCAATACACTAAAAAACACCAATATGCAATATGTCAGAAAAAGCAGGAATGTCTAAAATACTCGTAACATGTTCTCGTTAAAAGGGATGACTGTACTATGGAATACAAGAAATCTTTGGAAGAACTTCATCAAACACTGCAAGATTTGATGCGAAGTGAACAACCCTTCTTTGGTGTGTTATTACGAGGTGAATTTAGTCAAAATATACCTGTTATCCCAAGTTCAATACCTGCTGATGAGCTAAATGCGTGTTTCATTAAAACATTACGTTTATAGATACACGTACATAAATATGCGTTTTCTGCAGCACGTTTTGCAGAATAACTATACAAATTGCAAATGAGAAAGTACCAAACGATGCATGAGAAAGTATCAAAGTATTACATTTCCACCCGATTTTGGTTATAACAAGAAAATTAAATTTGATGTGTTTTTTTTTAAATGTCAAAGAAAGGAGTACAAAAATCATCAATAGTTAAGGGAACGTGCAATATTGGCTGACAAAAACATGGATTTGATATTAATATTACCATTCAAAATACGATGTCGGTCGACACAGCTATCGAGCAATAGATAGTACATTATTATGAACCAAGATGAAGCAGTACATTATCCTACTGAATTCTTGAATTCCTTTGATCTAGCAGGATTGACACCCTAGAATTGCAAATTTGTGTTTTTATCATTCGTGTTAGAAACATTGATATACTTAATTCTAGTTTTAGTGTAGAACCTGAGTAAAAAAAACCTAAAGTAACGAAATTCAAAAATGCCTCCGATAAGCAAGATCCTCGGGATTAATGATTGGATACTCGGATTGACGGATCAATGTTACAAACAGGAAAGCTATGTGAGATTGGGAATGAAATTGAAAAATACAAAATTAATAATGTAATTAAGCCATTGCCATGAGAAATTTAATTCTCTACAAAAAAATTTATATAAAGTAATTCAAGTATTACTTCAAATTTCAAATTCAAAATTTCTTCGTTTGCGAGATATATTGCAAAAACTAAAACCAATTTCCACCCTCTAATTTAATAGCACTCCGCGGTTTTTTTTCTTGAATGACCTATTGACCGTTTCCTACAATAAAAACCCATGAAAGCCTTACTTCCTTAATGCCCTATTTTTTAAGACATAATCAATAGACTATTATACTATAGCGGAAATCTTAATAGAAATGGCCGCAATGGAGTGTGCTTCATAATTAAGAAAAAATTGTAGTGTAGTTACGCAACTATATATGAGGAGGTTATTATCAAAAGGTGACATGTCCATACTTCAAGTATTTTTTTTTAAAAGGATCGATTATCCTTGGTAAAATGCATAATTTTTGCTTGAAAACAAGTTTAAAACCGCACTATATCTCGTATATAATAGACGGTAAATTCGGTTATTTTTTTTAAATTCGACACATGTCCCAGTAACCGATTTTCTTCCCTAAATTTTCTTCCCCGATTACCAAGAAAAGCAATTTTAAATTAAGTTCATAAGAAATATATTTTAGTTTAAAATGAAATGTTGAGTTCATTTTATAATTCAAAATATTAAAATAGTATCTATGATTTCAAAAAGGAACATGTCCACCATACCATTAAATCAGAAAGTGACATGTCCATTGGCATATTACAAAAAGGTACATGTCCATTTTGTTTTTGCTTTTTTCACAATAACCAGTTAATGTATTTCTATGATTTTTTCACAATAAAATAATAAAATACTTTATGTGTGTCGTCATATTTTTTAAAAATAAATATCTTTTAGGACTAAGTTCATGCACAGTTTTTACTCATTGCTGTAAAAAAATGAATGGAGGACATGTCACCTTTTGATAATAACCTCCTCATATGCGAAATTAAAGATGCTTTCAAACCTACTTGGATCTCGAATCGAATTCAAATAGGAACAACATTTGGGGGTAGATCAAATCGAAACGTTATTTTTATTGTTGTGCCTTTGTCGTGTTGTGGGTAGAAAACTAAATTAGAATATTAGTACAACGAAACAACAAAAAACAAACGATATGAAAGCTATACTTAAATTGTAGGTTATGTTCGTTCTTGTTCGATTACGTTTGAATCCAATTAAACTTCAATTATATTCGATCCGACGATATCAAATATGTAAATTCACTTTCAATCCTTCGATCTCTGGATCGTTCGATTCTGTCATGTATACGTGAGTGTAGGGTTCAAACCAGTTAATGATAGAATATGCATTGCAATACATATATAAACTGAAAGGAAAATTTAGTAACTTATAACACTGATATCTGGCGATTTTAATGCCAAAATTGGCAATCAAATAGATCACATACTAATATCAAAGAGATGAGTATCTTCTATATTTGAAGTGAGAACTTGCCTTGGTGCAAGTAGAATATAAAAAGATTAAAATATGCGCACAAGTTAAATGAATATAATATAAAAGTAGAACAACAGCTACAATAGATACCAAAATATGGAAAATGCAAATTGGGAAGCAATCGAATTAGCTATAGCAGGTGAAGAAACTATTGGACACACTCAGCATAGAAGAAATAAACAGTGGTTTGATGCGGAATGCCTGGACACTAGTATGAATTTAAATACCTAAGATAGTGCAATAAATAATAAAAATGACATGCACTACAATATTATGGACAGGCCAACAGCTGCTAATAGATGTTTTTATGTGCCTTCTAAATTTTTTAAATCGAGACTAATATCTAGAAATTACAGAAGGAGATGAAGATCATACGCATGCCCAAAGCTGGTAAAGCACGATCCCCGGATGCCCTGAGACCAATTTCCTTGATATCGAACTTTGGGAAACTTCTGGAAAGGACCATCTAAAAATGCCTGAAGTACTTCTGGTCAGCTAACTCCACAAAACATGGGCTACTTCTTCTCCAGGAGCACGTCATCAAGAATCTAAGATGCACGGTCATGTATATTCGATCTAAAGAAGGCGTTTGATAGTGTATGGCACAAAGGCCTCATTTTCAAGAAGAATAGACTGGACTGCCCCTTTAGCATCTCAAAGATGGTGTACAGCTTTCTCACTTATATTCACCTTCAGGTTATATTCAGCTGGGCGAGTCGATGTCGGCTAAATTCGTGATCAGTTCTGGAGTAAACAGCGGGCCATCTTGGGTCCAAAACTATTAACATTTTTGTTTACGACTTGCCTTTACGACGCTGATCTGGACTACTAGTAACTCTCCAGTGAGTGCGGGAAGAGCTCTACAGGCGCATAGAATTGCAAGATACTACAAAGAATGGAATATTGACTTCCACCAAAATAAAAGTAAATTAAGCTGCATTAGAAACCTTTATATACATATATGATCCTATAAGAAACAAAAAACGACAATACATCCACAGGTACAATTTAAGAGAACTCATTAAGGGAGAAACAGTTATTAAATGCATTAAAGCACAACGTAGAAGACGGTCAGGACATACAGCTTAAATGTCTTCCGAACCACCACAGAAGAAAATATTCGAACTCCTATAGGTCTAAGAAATAGAGGACTAAGGACCAGAAAGCATGACGCGTAGAAAAAGAGTTGCGGATGCAAAGAAGTAGTGCATTAAACAGGAATGAATAGAAGAAGCTGACGTATCCGGTCAAAGATACCCCGTTTTGTAGAACCACAAAAAGAAACGTTAAGAAAACATAGAAAACAATTCCCTTTTGTAAGAAAATCATGAAAAAACACACAAAAATAGTATACTGGAATACAAAAAGTAAGATAATCAAATTCTTTTCTGTGCATTTGTCTAATTTATTGAGAAGCTATCATGGCACGAGCAAGGATAATTTTTATTCCGGTAATTTCTATATCTTACTATCTACCATTATCGTTATACAAGGTCTGAGTGGACAACCTGTATATTGACAACAAATCAAAAAAAACATGCAACAATTTAAAATCACAGCTTTGGTGACCTTAAGTAAAAGCCCAAAAGAGCGCGGCAAGAAGATTCCCATAAGATAACCAGGTCAACTACGAAATTATTTAAGATAAAATACTTATCTCTATCAGAGATGAAATATATCTTGTTATGTGTGCTTTGTAATGGAATTTCTTGCATTCACAACAAGTAGAGCACTTTAAAATTCCTTCATCCACAAACATCATGTCATCTTGTTAGTCAGTTCAAGTGTAATCCCTTTCCTTGAATGATTGACTGAAAGACATTTTAATGATAGAGCTTATCTATATGCACCACAAAAACGAGTCTATCATTATCTTATGGCTGCTTGTAATCATGTAATCGCATTTAAATATGTAAATGAAGAACAAGCTTTTCTCAGGTCAAGGATTACAAGGAGTAAGTATAGATGTATAGCAGGAAAATTAGAAAACAAATTCCTTCTTTCTTATACTTATAAAATATGAATTTATTATTATT
This sequence comes from Thereva unica, assembly GCA_949987705.1. Lineage (NCBI taxonomy): Eukaryota > Metazoa > Arthropoda > Insecta > Diptera > Therevidae > Thereva > Thereva unica. The sequence continues at coordinate 42,430,988 of OX465281.1, read as the reverse complement.
AATTAAGCGGTTTTAATGATTATAATTAAAAGCAGTCAGCAATGATTTATACTGCATTATAGATTTATAGTATTTAACAGAGGTAAGGTTTCCGCTGCCATGGCAAATGTCTAAGTTGATATAAAAAAATATCTCACTGCTTTGAAAATTATTTAATTAGCCCAAGTTGGTTTTTTAAAAACAAAAAAAAACTTAAAGCAAAAATTCGCACTTTTAAATTTAATTTAACCTGGCAGTACCCAATAAAATCACCACAATAAAAAGGGGAAATCTACGTAAAGAAAACAAATTGCTGAATTACGAGCTGTGCATTTCCGTCTAGCTTCTGACATTTTGACAGTTCTCTCGCGCACACAACTACATCACCACGCGCAAAATCTCTACACAAAATGCACACGCACACACTGACACCCATCCAAACATTATTCAGAATTCAACACAGGGGAACTAGGCACGGGCAGGCGCAGTGAGGAGCAATTGGCCGCACACACAAACAAAACTTTTCGAGGTTATGCAAAATGTCATATGCGTCGGAAAACCTTAATTTCAATGAAAATTAATGCAGGAAAGCACCTACCTTCTTCATAATTCCAGTTTTCCGCTTTGAAAACGTCGTATAGCGGCGCAATTTGTTGTCAATATACTCCATTTTGATCTTGACGCGTCCCTTTGTTTTCTTGCCATTAGCCGGTGGAGATTTCTTGTTTTGCAGCGACGTGTAGCTGTCATCGACGACATCTGGAACATTTCCAGCTGATTGTTGGCCGCCACCGTTGCCGCCGCCGCAGCCATCGAGGCCCTGCAATGTCTGAGATGTCATGCTGCCGCTGCTGCGGTGATGATCGTCGTAACAATCGGAATTGGTGCGCTTTAAGCCGCGAGATTGTCCGCCTAACGATTGACACTGGCCGCCACCACTGCCGGATGCACTACCCCCGTGGCTCATGAGCCCACCACCGCCACCAGACGAACGTCCCATCGATTGAATGAGTCCACCACTTGGGGGTCGGCCAGCCCCTAAGCCGGCGGGGTTGCCATACAAGTCAGCCTGGTCGGCTAAGCTGAGCCCGATGCTGCTCATGCTGTAGTTTAGGTTATAGCGCGAGTCTCCGCGCGTTGGATCCATCCTGAGGTAAAAGTTATCCACTGCTTGGCCGTGTAGAGCTCCTTGGAACACAATAAAACAGAAAAACCTTAAAACTTAACAAGTTACAACCCTCTGTTAACGCAAAAAAACACTCGGCGAACTAATTGGGTTTCAGCACTTCATTTAACTTAAGACATTCGGTGGTAATTGCACTTTAATCATACAAATTCTTTTCAGATTCACTTTGATTTGTTATCGGCACAAGTTATATCCAAAAAAGCATAGCATTTCCACACTTTCTGACCGCAGAATCTCAATCACTTCGACGGGCACACACCGAGTTGCAGTTGGCGTTGGTTTCCGGTTATTTCGGAAGCAAATTTTTGTTTACTTTGATTTAATTTGGATGCGGATTTAACTACTGCACAGTGTTTCCGTATTTTCGTGGCCGGAATTAGCGAAATTCACTGATTTTCTTTTAAAAAAACACCCCAAAACACGGCGAGAAGACACCGACGTCGGGAGAAGCAACGCAAACTGAAGCAAATGAAGAGCAAAAGCGACTGAATTTGTGAGAAGTCTTCGGAGTTCGCAGCGAGCGCACACACACGTCCCATTCACAGCTGAGCGCTGTAGTCAAGTAATCGCTCTGCGCTGTGCGCAATTCGCCGTTTGCTGTTTTGACATTTCTGCAAAGGCTGAGAAGTTCTTCTCGTCCCTCTCACTCACATGTCACTTCCCAATCGCCTCCTGTCACTCCCAGCTTAACCAAAGCCGCATTTTGTGTTTACATAGAGCCTCTCATCCGCTGAATCTGCCATTGACACAGAGAGAGAGCGCGAGCTGAATCCTGACTTGAGTGGGTGCTTGCTTATTATCCGCGTGCAGCTTGTGCATTAACAGCATGAGCGAGTAGTTCAACTGCTGACAACAACTCGGCAGAGGGAGACAAAAGCGGAACAAATATTTTTTACGCTATTTTCTTATCTCTTTCAATTTCAACAAAAATTGTTAATTGAGCGACGAATGCACGGGACTGGGGGAGACTGTGGTAAATAGTTTTTTTCCGTTATGTAGTAAGTATATTCGCAGCTAAACAAGCTGCGTGCTGGAGACTGATCGAGCGCGACCGAGAGGTAGAAAATGGTCGAATGATGGTGTCACCTGGACGAAGTAAATAAACAGAATTTCGCGATTGCAGTAAATCTCGCGCGCTTAATACTTTCGCGCGCCCCCCTTCTTGCTGGATCTCGGAATTTTCAAGCCGCTGAAGCTAATTGAGTTCGTGTTATTTAAGAGGTAAGCTCCTCCTTTCCTTGCAGAGGTTTTTTTATTTGCTGAAGATTGAAATGTGACACCCGCCTTCAATTATTATAAAATATTTAGAAGGAAATTTCAGAATTAATAGACTTGTAAATTTTAACGGTTAGTGGATTGCAGAGAAGTTTCTAACAGAAATAGGGAATGAAGTACGATGGCTGAAGGTACATAAAAGCCTATACAAAATAATGAGTATTGATCGGTTGCAGTTGATCTGCCCAAATTCCAATCATTCGATTCAACATTGGACAAAGACATTATTTTCTATTATTGGAAGATCATGAAGAAGATTAATGGTTATGATAATATCACCTAAGGTAAGATAAAATCTTCTGTGCGGTGCTACAGCAGCTGAGACGTGAGGCCTAACGTACGCTGGAAGGAAGGCGTAGTCCAAGTTGACCAAGGCTTAGGGATGCCAAACTGGATGACATCGGCGCAGAATCGGGGGCGGTGGAGAGAACAGTTGCGAGAAGCCATGATCGGATCGCGGTTGTAGACGCGCTAAATAAGAAGAAGAATATCACCCATAGATGACACATAATTATTTCTTTTTTAGATAGCAGGTTTAAGTTCAGGAATCTCTCTTTTAACAACAGTCAGCCAAATCGTTGGCCATGTAATAGTAGTGAGCTTAATTCGAAGGATAGAATGATTCTGAAGTTATAAGTAGCAGTGAATGGATGAAAGGATCAATGGTAAAGCTAATGGCATAATCAAGATGAGTTTTGAGTTTTTCTTACTTTACCTACTCATGTGGTTTTCGAAGTTGCGCCACGAATAAATACATACACTGTAAAAAATGTAAATTCACAGTGCAAATGTACAGTAAAATTACAAATCATAATATGAATACTAAGATTAAATTCCGAATTGTTTTTAAGTTAAGGCCAGACCTTTGACTTTGATCAAGGTCTTGGCAGTTATTGTAACAACCAAGAAATTTTTATATAATAGACAATGCACATGTTAATAAGTCATGGTGACCAACACTGCATCAAAGAAGTTCGATAGAAAATGAAATTAGAACAAGAAGCGTTGGAATAACGTTGCGGCCGACATGGAAAAAGCGACTGCGAAGCACGAGTACCGGACGCTGTACCAGACAATCCGCCGGTTAGGTGGCAAATCAACATCAACAAACGACAACATCAAAATATCGGATGGAACTTTTGTGTCTTCTGCCCATGAAAGCCTGCAACGTTGGAGAGAATTCTTCCACCAGCTGTACAACCACGATCCCCCGCAAGGCCCAGCACCCGAACCGTCGATTATCGAAGAGCCAAAGAATCAGTTTTTCGATACCGAACCGACAATTATCGAGGTGAAGAAAGCAATAAAATCGCTGAAAAATGGAAAAGCGCCGGGAATAGATCAATTCTGAAGGAAGGCGACAGTCGGCAAACGAACTGTTGTCTTTTTCATCGATTTAAAATCAGCTTTCGATTGCATCGATTGGAACAGCATGGAAATCGAAATCGTGTGATTGAAAACCATCCAACTTCTTCAAGCGTCGTACGATAGCTGAACCAGCAACGTTCGTATTCGAAGCGACTTATCCGAGGAGTTCCCGATTCAAACGGGTGCCAGACAGGGAGACGTCGTTTCTCCACTTCTCTTCAACGTTATGATCGACCCGATTATACGTGAAGCATTCGATGGACGACGCGGAGTTCGATACGATGACAACCACTTCGTAACAGACTTGTTTGCCGCCGATAGCGCTGCCTTCGCCGGCACGGATGTCGAAGCAACGGACATCTTATACAATATTTCCCGCACCGCCCAGTCATACGGGTTAAAAATCCATGAGGAAAAGGCCAAGGTGCTGACAACGGACGGATTGAAGGCCAGTGTTGACCTCGATGGAACCCAAATCGAACAAGTTCCGATGTTCAAATATTTGGGATCATTGGTTGAAAAAAATAAATTGGCATCGATGGCCGACGTTCACAGCTGCATCGGCCAGGCAATAACAACATTCGCCTCGTGGTGCATATGGAAACGAAGAAATATAACCATCAAAACGAAAGTACGCCTTTACCGAACGTTGACCCTTCCGATTCTTCTTTATAGATCAGAAACGTGGACACTGCTCAAGCCGGACGTCAACAAGCTCGAGGTCTTCCAGATGAGGATGATTCAGATTCTCGGTGTCTCACTCCGCGATCGCCTTCGAAACGAAACAGTTAGACAAAGATGGGATGGGATCAGCAGAGACTGATCGAAGAAGAAATACAAAAACGTCGACTACGGTCGTTTGGACATGTTTGCGAATAGATGATAACCGCTTGCAACGAAAACAAGCAGACGAGAATTCTGCGATCGGCACCGAAGAAATCCTGGCTAAAGAATATTGAGGGCGACTTAAAGAATCAACGATTACCAGTTATTGAAGCTCCAGACGTCTCCAAAAATCGGCAAGCATAGAAACGAATCGTGATTAGAGTTCGAGACCCGACAGCAGCGTATCCGTTGCGGGGACGTCCTGCTCGGACCGCCAGCTAACGGATAAAAGAAGAAGAGCCTTTTACCAAGAATGGCCCTGTGGATGTACGTCTAACCCTCGCGTAACACTCATTAGTGTAGTGGCAGAACCTGTTCGACTAGTGTCCTTGATGTTCCTTGCTGACTACTTAGCCAAACCGAGAGCCTCTCCGTGGCTCGGAGACTCAGATGGTAACAGACCAACGGGCAGGGTTAAAAACGTCAGATTGCACGTCGTTAAAAACAATGGGTCCTGGGTCCATAAATATAGCAAAATGGACCTCTAAACCAATATGATCCCGGGAAAAAGTAGCATAATTTGTGTAGTGGGGGTTGTATTGTGGACAACAAGGCCTACCTTTTTAATTGTTAGAAAATAAATAGTTTTAGTTATGAAAAAAGCCAAACGATCTAAAAACTCTCCTCAGACTTTTGCTTCCTGTTTGTCGAGTTTTCCTTAAACTGTAAAAAATCCACCTGTCGCTGATTATTACAACTAACCTGATTCTGTCACTAATCATAAAATATGGCAAAATTGAGTCCGAAAAGAAGAGTGCCCGAGCCCTGGCGTACCAAAATATTTGAGGATTTCGACATGAAAACATTTCCGTAGGAGTCAGAGGCATTTTTCTCACGAATCTTCCCGTCCCTTGCCTTGCTGCATGTTTGGCGTTTACGCGATTATTTACTCTGTTCGGTAAAAATAGTTTCTGTGATGTTGTAATGCGTAAGCATCAAAACCAACCGCGGCTGCCCGTTCCGCATGCGCCCAGCGCCTAACCCTGTGTAATTCGTGATGAGACGAGCTTAAAATAGATTAGGACTTTATAAAATCGACGAAAGTTTGGCCTGGCAGTTAGTCAGCCTGACATGGATGAAATCCGTTCTGTTTGGGCCAAATATGGCTCAGGTTCCATATTTGGCCGGGGTATGTTTCTAATTATGGATAAATACACCACTTGCGCCCCGTCTGGATGTGGTTGGCTGGTTGAATACGGTGTATTCGCGGCGCGTACTAGGTGCCAACAGCCGCCCACTCATCCCCTTGCGTAAATATGTGTATTATACTAAAAATCTGGCCCCAATTGAGCTTTCGGATTTAGATTTTTTTTCTAAAATTAGTCTTTCGAATGATAATAGAGAAAACGGCCCAAGCACATGCTAGAGATGCTAGTTCTCTGGCCGACGCGACGGGCTCCTCTCCCATATTCCCGTCTTGTCCAACATACACTATACACAGAGCATCGCGACACCAAATCTACTGGCTGCCAGCACGCGCTCGACGTCTTCTATCGCTGAGGCTGAGACTGCGGCTAGAGCAGGAAGCCCCAGGGAAGTCGGCTATTCACAAGTTCGAATTTCAGCCGTAATTGCGTGAATTTCGGTTAATTTTAGCCCCAAAAGTGTTTCGTTTCGTTTTTGGGTTTAATTTTAGAAAAAAAGAACAACTTGGCCACCGAAGCGGCAGCACTGCTTACAACTGGCTAATAGTAATCGCAAGAAAAAGAGTGGTTTTGAGTTGATATGTATACCGTGTCAATGAACGGCGGAATTTTAAATTTATAAAAATAATTATAGTTTTTATCCGATTAAATTTGTTTTCGCGTATTTTAAAGAATCTGAAGCGATTAAGTGTAATCGGCATTAATAAAAAGGAAGCTGATTTGGTATAATTTTGTGTGTGCAAAATTAAATTCCCGAAGGCGTGGGTCGCCATTTTGAGTTAATTGTAAAATACAGAAACTCATACTTTTATTGTTTTCTGTGGGTTTGGAACCTGATTTTTTAAGCATCATATTTTATAAAACTGAAGGTACATTGTGATTTTAAATAAAAGATCGTTCCCTCAATTGGATGAGGTTGGGGACTCTTGTCCCCAGCCGGTTTCTGGCGTCAAACTTTCCGACATGGGAGACAAGCCTCCTCCGGATACCGGTAAGAGGCCTAAACTATCTAAATTAGTAGACTTGGCTAATGACCAGGTGTTTGTCAACGGGGTTCTCTCCCAAGTAAATGAGTGGCAGCCATCTCCGCGAATGGTCAATCTTGACAACACTGTGAATGAATTAATGAAGTCCTGCGATCGCATACAAAGTAGGATCACCAACATTTCGCAATCACAATCTAGCGATATTGATGTCGCCCCTATTTCTGCTGATGATGAAATCGGGCAGCAAGCCCCCATGGATGTTCACGTCGATAGGCCCCAGTCCTCTCAGGCTGCGACTAGCATTTTAGATAATGAAGAAGGCTGGACCCGTGTGAAGAGAAATGGTAGGAACTGCGCTGCTAACAATGGCAATGCTAGTAACATAAGTAACTCTAGGAATATTAACTACACCAACAGGTATTCTTCGCTTCATTCTGATGTTCACGCGGATTTAGATGTAAATAAGCCTTTTTCTAGTAATAACTTTAAGAATTCTAATAACTTTAATAATGTTAATAATAACAATTTTGATAAATCAGATAACCCTCTTCCAAATAGGTTCTGCCCACCGATAATTGTCCAAGACGTCAGCGTGAGATACCTCACTCAGATGATTTTAGTTCTTTATCCAGACTCTGAGTTTAAGCTCGCTAGGACCCGTGGGGGGGCGTGTAAGGTCTTTTTTAAGGACCGTGCCCATCAGACGGGCTTCTTCGCCAAACTTAAGGAAAACAAAGTAGCCTCACACACTTTCACGCACCCCGACGAGCGATTTGAATCTCTCATACTCAGGGGGGTCCATCCTGAGTATTTGCCTGAAGAAATTTTAGAGGATCTTACCGTGAACTTTCCTGCCCTTAAAGTTAAGAACGTGAAAAGATATGATACCCCCTACTCTCGTAGAAACAAAGTCTTGCTAAACCTATATTTGGTCCAATTCCCACCCAAAACGGATATAAACAAGGTTAGTACTATTATTAAATTTATCTTACGTCAGCGGGTTACGTGGGAGCGTATTAAGAGCGTTGGTCCGGTCCAATGCCGTAACTGCCAGATGCATGGGCACGCTGCATCCAACTGCAACAGGGAGTATAGGTGTGTGAAGTGTGATGGTATTCACCTGCCTAGGGAATGCCTTCGCACTCCTGAAAACATGAAGGACAGTGAGCCTTTTTGCGTGAACTGTCGTGCCTTCGGGCATCCCGCCAACTTTAATGGTTGCCCTGTGTACCTCAGAAGGGAGGAGCTGCGTAAGCGGCTGAGGTCTGGTCAGCGGTTCCAAGCAAAGGTATCTGCCGATACCAACCAATTTCCCTCCTTGGGGAAAACCCGCTCCCCTTCCGGGCCCCAAACCTATGCTGACTGCTTTAGGAGCGACCCTCCTCCCCATCCGCCAAAGAATTATAACTTTTCTGAAGAAATTAATGAAATCCTTCACCCGGAGGATACTTATGGAATGTCGCTCTCTCAACTGTTGGATAAGATCCGGAAGTTTTTGCCGCAACTCAGGGGGGTCAGGGGGCAGGATAGGAAGACGGCCATTTTGGGGTTCTACTTCTCTCTGGTGGGAGATGAGTACTAGAGCTCTAAAGTGTGCGTCTCTGAATGTTGGCTCCCTGATTTCCCTGGGTCGGAGGTGGTCTTTGCGGGACCTTCTCCATTCCAACAATTATGACTTCCTATGTCTCCAGGAAACCCACTTACATGCGAATGCTAAGCTATCTATCAACAACTATAAGCTTTACCGTAACGACAGTTTTCAGGGCACGGCCCTCTTATGTAAGAGCACCTTTGTATCTCGCCAAATTCACCTTTCCCTCCCTTTTTCCAATGTTTCTGTGGAAATCTCTCTCAATCTTCCCAATTCTGTCTCGGGTAAGATGCTTTTAATCTCTCTTTATTTGCCTTCCAACGTTAGTGCCTCTGACTTTTCTCTGCTGATGATGAAACTCTCTCGTCTTGAACCCAGGTACGAGGGCCTACTTATTGGGGGAGACCTAAATGCCAAGCATCCTAGCTGGTTTAACTCTACCACAAATAGAAACGGTAAACTTATTATGGACTGGAAGCTAAATAACCCTCTTCTCGACTTTTTCTCTATTATTGGACCGGGGGGCCCTTCTTTTCCCAGGTCTATGAGCTGCATTGATCTTTTCCTAGCATCTCACAAACTATCGGGCAGCCTGAACTTCCATCGGTGTTCGACCTCCCCTTCCTTCTCTGACCACTACACGTTAGAGCTTGAATTTAGTTTCTCTTCCTATGCTCCCTCCTTCTCTGCTTTGCCTAAATACCGTGTCCTGGATAGGGTCGACTGGAAACAGTTCGGCGTTAATCTTAATGACGCACTCCTCTCCTTCCAACGCCCGGCCTCTTGTAACTGGACTAACGACGACATAGACTCTTCCATCTCGTTTCTAAATTCGACCTTCAATTCCCTTTTGGATAGAGTAGCGCCCTTAAAGCCTCTTGGGTTTCGTGACAGACTCCCTCCTGATATTCAGTCTCTTTTCTTAACACGTAAAAACTGGCGCAGGAGTCTTAAGCGTCAGCTAGAGAGAAACCTTTTCCAACATAACGCCCAGACGATGGCCCTTGCTAACCAAATAATGTTGCTTAATCGGATTGTTGACGCACGTGTTTCGTCCTATATGAACACGTCCTTTCAGAACAAACTCCGTGCTTTGAGACCTGGCCCTTCCCTATATAGGGAGCTTAACAGGATCATTGGCAGAAAGTGCCCCCACCCGTTTAACAATCTTAATTCTGGAAACCACCCCCCATCGGACATCCCTGAGGTATTCGCCGACTACTATCGAGACCTTTTTCAACTCAGGCAACCTGGCTATAATCCTGCGAACCGTGACCTGGTCACGCGCTCTGTCGAGGCTCTTCAACTTCAGCTACCGTACTCCCACTTTAATTTCGAGGAAATCCCTGCCTGTAGCGAGAGCTTGTCTTATCCTTTCTTCAAACCCAGTTCTCTGGACTCCTTGATTCACTCACTTAACGGCAAAAGGTCGGCAGGCAGTGATAATATCTCCAACTATATTTTAAAAAAGATCGGCCCCCATATATCCTCTCCACTTTCCACCCTTCTTAATAACTGCCTGAACAATTGTTATTTCCCTACTGCTTGGAAATCGTCTAAATTAATCCCCATCCCTAAAGGAACGCTGCGTACTTTCCCTGCAGATTTTCGTCCTATTTCTTGCCTTTCTAATATAGGGAAACTTCTCGAGCGCAAGATTGCCTTTGACCTGGATCATCACTGCCTGCAACATAATCTCATACCGCATGAGCAGTTCGGCTTCAAATCTGCCCATTCCACAGAGCATGCTCTCCTAGTTCTGCACAATGCGATTAATCAGGGCCTTAGGTGTAAAAACCCCACCGTTGTCTGCTCCTTGGACATAAAGGCAGCCTTTGACTCTGTCTGGCATACCGGCCTCCTTTATAAACTCTCCTCAATGGGCTTCGCTCCCTACATACTTAGAATTCTATCTAGCTTCTTGGCTAACAGGTCTCTGTCGGTCCAAATTGGAGAACTCTCCTCTACTCCGGTCGATGTACTGTCAGGGGTTCCCCAAGGCTCCATCCTAGGCCCCAAATTGTTTAATCTCTATCTACATGATCTCCCTCACTCTGTTCCTGGTATTGGTTCGAAAGCTATTCTTTATGCTGACGATACTCTGATTTATGCCTCGGATCCTGATCCTTTGAAAAGTATGGAGTGGCTGTGCAAGCATGTGGGTCTTGTTAAGCGTTTTTATAGTACTTGGGGACTATCACTTAACGTGAGTAAGACGCAGTTCATTGCATTCCGGAATGCTTGGGGCAAGGGCCGTAGGGGTCCTACCAAGGTTTGTGGCACCCTTCAATTCCGTCTGGACGATGTCAGTATCATGGCTGGGAGAAAACTTAAATACTTAGGTGTTAATTTTAACCATCTCTTGAAATTCAACTCGCATGCTATGGCTACTATCGCTAAAGTTAGAAGCGTTCTCGGCCGCTTAAACCCCGTGCTAAAATTTAACAGTAATCTTAATCAAAAATCTAAGTTGCTGCTCTACAAGCAAATTATCAGGCCGATTATTAGTTATGGCTTTCCCTGCTGGCACGCTATCTCCACCACTTGGGCTCGTAACCTTGAGAAGCTTGAGCGCAGGATCCTTAGGCAATGCCTCTCTATCAAGTTCAAATCCCGTAATAAGATGTACTCGAATCGAGAGCTTTACGACAGGGCTAACCTCTCCCCTCTTCTCTCTTTCCTTCAGGAAAAATGGAAGGCTCGTGCTCTCAAACTGGAATTTCATGAGAACCCGTTAATAAGGAAATGTTGGGCTGACAATCCCAGTTCTCGGCCCTCTTATTACCTCAGCCCGCTCGACTTTGCTCATGCCCCCCCGGATTTCTATGTTGGCCGTGATTCTTCCCACAGTAGGGGATGAAATAACTGCAGTTGGACAATTGTCGGACGCCTGAACTTGTTTAGCACTTTGCACTATACAAATTTGAAATATGAATGATGTAAAGCACTAACTGCCTATATATAATATACTGTAGGTTAAGCTATTTTGTATCATAAAAAAAATTTCTTTTATATCCTTATTTATCTAGTTATACTGTTTTTTTAAGTAACATTACCAATACTCTATTAAATATAACTTTATTCTGTAGGATAAGCTTTTCTATTAGTAAAAACTCGGCTATTAAAGCTATGGAATTTGAATTTGAATTTTATACGAATAACATATAAACTGTGCCTTTCGCTATTAAAGAAGTGCATTACTGATAGTGCCTGAAGTGCCCTTTTGAATTAATTATTAATTAATCTTGATTACAATCCAGTTAGGATACTGTATTATTTGTTTTACCATATTTCTAATCTAATAATCTATTTAATCCTTAAATTTTGCTTTGTTACTTAACTATTCATTTACCTTATTTATTGCTACAGTGTAGCTGTGTTTTAAAGTGTAAAGAACTTGGACTGACTAAAGTACCTTCTATAGGATAATGTAAATAATATGATTAAGATAATAATAATGTATATAGATGTAAAGAATGTTGTTTTGGCAATGACTCCTCCCTGCACTGCTAAACGCATTGTGTCTGTGCTCTGAGGTATCATTGCCTTACTCAACCTTTCTATACTCAAGCAGAGTGTCTATATTGGACTAGGCATGTGCGTGGCCTCGTCCGCTTTTTTTGTTTTTTGTATTTTGTTACTTTACTGTGATATGTAAAAGTAAGAACCTAGCAGCCAGCCTATTCACCTGGCTCCGTTTCATCACAAATGTAAGAACTTTGTAACTAGCTGTACCTACAATTGAACTTAATACTTAAGTATGTTGCATACATTTTACGGTTGCCTTTTGGCTAGTATTTAATTATCATACTAACATGTAATAATCTTATGTATTTTATTTGAATAAACTGTTGAAGTTGAAGTTGAAGTAGTAATCGCAATTTGACGATTGGAACTTGCCGGCGGGACAACGAGGGATCCGCAAATCATTTCTGGGCCTTTGAAACAAGACAGGCGATCCTCAATGCTCTGCTCGTCTTGTTTGTTTGTTTGTGTCTTTGCACATTTCTTTTGGTTGCTTACATTTTGAGTTGCAAACGCAATTGCCATGCGAAAATTTGGCAATTGTGGCCATGCGTAAGTCGGTTAATGCTCCATATTTCTGCCCCACAAGCTGCTTTCCCGAATCTTTATTTACATTAATTGCGGACCATTAGAATCTTGAACCGCAGAAACTAATTTTCGAGAGGCGGTTGACTTTGCGGCCATTGACTGGCCCGTCAGAGTTTTTGATATATTAATAAATTTATAGACTTGACAAATTAATAAAAAGACAAGAAAATGGATGGCCATTTGGACTGAACGATCATTTGCCGTGTCTTAGGGATCAGAATTTAGTGTTTGTAGATCGAATTGATGGGCTTCTTCCAGGATAGCCTAATCTGGATTTTTCCAAGTTTTATAATATACATATATTTCACTCAAAATCTGGAGATGATGTTATTTGAAATAGTATTCGGTGTACAGTTAAAAATTATAGTATCGATATTGACTCCCTAAAAATAAAATAATTGACAAGAAAAAAAATATTGTAAATAACAATATGCTTTTATATACATACATATATGGCATCACTAAATTTTCTGTTTTTCGTAAATACAAATACCCTGTATCTGAGCGGATAGTGGTGATAGCTCCGTCTCTAGAACTATTTTTTTCCCAACATATCCAGGAATCATTCCATAGTTGAATGTCTACTTTAACTGGACTATGTCGTCTGTCTATTCGCACCAAAAATGGTTCACACGAGTAACACAGGCCGCGGGTCACACGACTATACGGGCCACACAAGGTTACTATTCGACTTTTTTTTATAAAAATACAAAAGGCCAAACCTAAATGAAAAGTAATGCAGAAGTGAAGTAGACGTTACTTCCACTGAAATAGATGTAACTTCCACTTATTTCCATTTTGGTCAATCTCATAGAGGCAAATTACACGGCATAACACTTTCTGCCTCAACAAACCGGTTTGTGCGTGTTATACGAATTGCACGATAAACTGACTGTTCTGCATTTTTTCGTGTAACAATTACATATATTGTCTATATAGCTGTGTACAAACTGTCAAGTTAAGCTAAGTCATTTTTGTAGACCCCGAGAATGAAATTATGATTGTGTTAGTGTGTTGCTCTGTGCAGTCAAGAATTTTTTGGGATGCACAAATAACAAACTTCTCCGCGACCCCTTGCCAATAAAACCGGTTTATTGGAATTATTGGAAGTGTTGATGGAAGAAATGTTATGCCGTGTAATTTGCATCATACATTTACATATATGCAATGGTATCTAGCTTCACTTCACTCCCATTTAGGTTTGACCTAAAGTTTTTGCTGGTGCCACCACAGTACCCCCTTTCCCATGTGATCATTAGTCCCTGAACCTGACGGGATGGACTATTTAGTCCAGTCAAAATAGACGAAAAAACGCCATAATTGGAAGATAATTCGGAAGTTGCTGAAAATTGGAACAGCCCTTAAAAACATTATTATACATCTTTTAGGTAAATGTGTATTCTTTTATTTGGTATAAACTGGGCCGTAACGTGGATTTTGTGGGCCCTGGGCAAGACCTTCAAATTGGGCCCCCCTCAATAAAAAAAATTGAGAAAAAACTTACCATGGCTATAGTTCCTGTTCTTTCACATTTTTAAAGTTTAGTAGGTATATCACTTAATAAATAAACACAAAATAAGGAATCTTTAAATTGGTCCTGTCCATATTTTTTGTAAATTTTTTTTTATTTTATATTTATGAAGAAAAACGAATTAAAAATTTATTTAAATTGCATTCTTCTTGCTTTTTTCTCCGCAAACTCATCAATTATATTATTAAAATCTATTTCTTGCACTATGTTAGATTCAATTGTTATAATAGACAGGTTCGACAAACGCTGTTGTGAGAGCGACGATCTTAAATAGTTTTTAATTAACTTCAGTTTACTAAAACTTCTCTCGCAAGAAGCGGTGGTGACTGGTAGGGTTAGAAATATTCTTAAAGCAGCCACCATGTTTTGGTACGATTCGACTAATTCGAAATCATGTATAGTCTTGTAATATATTTAGAGGAGTGGTTTCTTTCAAATTTTCCAGCAGCCCACATACTTGAAATTTAAAACTTTCATTCTCACAGCTTAATTCGTGACTATTCAAATCTTTATCATATTTTCTGGATAAATCTGCCGCCGCCTTTTGTAATTCAACAACGCTCATTGATTCTAATGACGAGCCAAAAAGAAAAGAAAAATCTTCACAATTTCTCTGTGAACCTTCACGGATGCACGATTTTTAAATGAAGAAGATTTATGAATGAAGTCACAAGAGACTTAGACTTCATTTGTGTCTACCAAGATAGAGGGTTAATGATAGAGGGATAGAGGGTGAAAATGTTTGTTACTAGCCTTTTTCCCGGTATTTGCAAAATATAGTGATAGAACATATTAAAAATCACTTCATTTGGTGAAAATTCAGAGTTTGAACTAAAATAGCCTGAAAATAAACTTGGTTGGCCAAAAGTACAAAAGATCATGATATATTCGTAAAGTTCAATTAAAACCCTTGCGATTTCATGTAAAACAAATTTTTTTGAGGTATACACATTTTGAGATATTTTAAGTTGAAAAAAAGCTGTTTTTTTTTTTTTTTTTTTTAAACGCCATTTGAACCATTAGATCTAAAAATTTCGCTTCGACAATGTCATAAATCGATTACATAAAATTTCCTATCAGAATAGTGTATTTTTACATTTTTTACTGTTCACTATTTGCAAATTTAGAAGAAAATTCAACTATTGTGAATTCTGACTTCGATAAAAACATAAAATAAAAAATCGATTATAAAAATCAATAGAATCAACGAAAAAATCTTATATTTGGCAAAATTTGTTGTTTTTAAGTGCAGAAAACGCCAGTGAAGTTGAATTTAAAATCCGTGATGGGCGGGTGGACACTCATGCTGAGTTGGCATGGAATTACCCATATGTGATTTGGAATATTCATTAAAATACGAATGAAAATAATTGAGATAATTTTTTATCGGGGTTTCCTGGGCCCCTCTGGGGCCCCCCTGGGCCCAGGGCCCTGGGCAAGTGCCCCTATTGCCCCTGCCTAGTTACAGCCCTGTATAAAGCACAGCAACCTGAGTGACTCCGTTCAAAAAATATGTAGGCTCAAACCAATGCTACTATGCCGCAGTTGAAAGACGGGTAACTTTTTAATTGTTCACGATAAAACTACTACTACTACCTACAAAACTACCCAAAATAAACACTTATTGTGTATGGAAATATTGTAGGTAATAGTTTGGTGCATCAGAAAAGCAAAAAAAATGTACTGTTAGTAACGAATTTTCTGAGAAAAACGAAGAAATCTGCCAGGTCTAGATGCAAAGCATTGGTTTGAGCCTATATATTTTTTGAACGGAGTCACTCAGGTTGCTGTGCTTTATACCAAATAAAAGAATACACATTTACCTAAAAGATGAGCCTAATTAGGCTACTTTATGATAATTACTTTCTTTAGGAGTTATTCAAATTTCAGTAAATTTAAAAAAAAACAAAAATTTTTCCCTAATCACCCTGTATCTTAGTGGATAGTGGAGATAGCCGCCCTCTGTAGAACAATTTTTTTCTCCAAAGATATCCAGGAATCACCCCTGAAAATATTAGCCGCGTACTCCAACAAAGGATTTATTAAATTTCTGATGACAAGTCGGGAATGATAGAATATGAGTATTTTAACTTATTAAAACGACAATATCTCAGAAATGGCAATTCCTACGAGAAAATGTATAATATATTTTTTTGTAGATAATCGCCTAATCTACAAACGTTGTAAACACAATTTTCTGATAAGACGTACGGTTTAGCATATATTTGCAAAAAACTGATATTTTGACCCTTTGACCTTGAATAAAAAAGTTTGCAGTCGTCTAATCGCGTGGCAGTCTCTACAGCTTATGTATAATAATGTTTTTAAGGGCTGTTCCAATTTTCAGCAACTTCCGAATTATCTTCCAGTCAAACCTCTAATTTGACTGGACTAATTTTCCTAGTCTGTTTTTAGCTTTTTCAAAAAAAAAGCTTATACAGAGGCTCTGTCCGTCTGTGACCTTCTTTCATCTCTGAAAGTACTGCCGCTACAGACTTGGGCCATATCTCAAATTGTAGCTCTTAGTCAAAAGACCTAAAACTGAGAAAATGGTCTGGAAATCCCAACCGGAAGTATATTTAACAACAAAAAAGAGATTTCTAATAAAGCCCATATATCGGTAGCCTCGATGTAAGGCGCTGGAATCCTATCCCGGGGATCCAGGTTCAATCCTCGGCTGCACAATGGTGAAATACATTTTTTTTTTACTTCGATGTAACATGTTTTGATACACACGATTTGCCCCATATCTAAAAATGTTTGCAGCCTTTTGTCTAAAAGCATATTTTTTAGTTTTTATTATCTAAATTTGTATGTTATCTCTTCAGAATAACAAAAAAAAAATTATAATTAGCTAAGCCTTCGTACCAAGAATTGAACCCTGGTCCTTTCGCGCGGCGATCTAGCGCCTTCCCAATACTCTAAACATGAACTTGTAGGAATGTGGCAATAAACATATTTATTCATTCTTACGTAAAAAGGTACATTGCAATGCTAGATATTATGTATAAATTTTCGAAGGAAAGAACTGATTTATGACAACAGATTTTCTATTATTTATGAAATGTATTTTGTATATTTTATGGAAATTGATAATCACAGCTAAAACGAAGAGTAATGTAATATTGGCATAGATGGTGTGTTCACTATTCTTTGTCATAGATGGGGTGCAATTAAAATATATCAATTCTTGGTGGGTAATTATTGTATAATTCTTTCAGCAGCATCGACATGCAAGATGCGTTAGTTTTTCAAGTTATTTGTTGGAGTGTTTTCGTGATTCTTCACAATCTCCACTTAATATATTGTCATCCAGTGTTATTCAACAGAAAGGATACCATGAAAAGGCGTAATTAGTGGCTAGTCTCTAGGCACAACATCCCACTAGTTTGATAACTCGGTGGTTCTTCTAACGACTCATGATCTGGAAGTGGTCCTTTTATCATGTAAGATGATTTGTCTCGATCGATAGACTTTTCATTTTCATAAAATTTTGAAACTCTTTGATCCTCTTTTCATTATCTTAAAAGGTCCCTCGTATGGCGACATGGGCGGTGATATATACATGTCATCCCGCACAAACACGGGCGTGGTCGTTGGAATGGGTGCGTTAAGGTCCTCTTTGAACGCTGATTTAATGCCGAGGCGTATTTCGGTAATCTACATTTTCACTATTTTTCATTTAGTCCCTAAACGTAGCTTTTGAAGTCCTGTGAAAACCTCCTATTATGCCGTTGCTTTGGGGATGATATGGTGTCGTATAAATACGTTTAGAACCTAATAATCTTGTCAGCTGTGTAAAAAGGCTGCTTTAAAATTGTTTCCACTGGTCTGTTCAAATCCTTAGTGGAACTCCAAATCGGCTTATCCATCCAGAATAAAATGTAACGGCTATAGTTTCTTCTCTAATATTTTCCATTGACAACACTTCCATCCATCTTGAAAAATCACCTATGATCCCTAAACAATAATTTTCCCTTCTGACATGTTTACGGCAGTTAGCGGAGGTGAACTGGGCTAGCGGACTTCTTGTGTGCTTATTAAGTGTACCTTTTTGAAATACCACAGACGCTTTTACAAATCTGTTAATGTAAGTACTTAGGCCACACATAACGTCCGATCATCAATTTCCTTAATGCTCGTAAGTCTGGGTGCGCTTATCCGTTTAAGGTCTCGCAAACTGTTCTCCTGAACTGGTCTGGTACATAGGGTTGAACTGCTTTTTCACCCATGTCGCAATACAATTCGCATTTGCTGTTGAGAACAGGCATCGATAGCTTCAATTTGATTGTTCTAGTTCGATCGTTTAAGTTTAAACTTAGCGAAGTCTGCTAACTCTCTTGCTCCTTAGCCATTTCTTCGAAAGCAATCATTGACGGAAACGATATTGTATTTGTAAGCGACAAACAATCTGCGACCGAGTTGTCCTTTCCGCCTATGTGAACTTTGTTTTTTGAAAATTGACTGATAAAATCTAATTGTCGTATTTGCCTTGGTGACAGTTTCTCCCAAGTCTGCTAAAACGCGTAACACTGAGGTTTTTGGTTTGCTGATGATAAAATTAGTTCCCTGCATTCAAAGCCAGTAATTCCCTGTATAGTGCAAGATCCGGGATAAGAAATACTTATATACCCTCATCTGTTATTTGATGATGACAACTATTATATGATAGATAATATATACATTGATAAAACGCACATGGGTTGCCTAACTAAATCGCGTACTGAAGGTGTTAAATAAAAGATATTGTAATTAATTTTTTTGGGCCAACTACCCTCAATTGTTAATCATAAAATTCGACCATTAACTGACAGAATATGACACAAAGAAGAGTAAAAATAGGGGTTGCCTGATTTCTACCGGGCCCAATTGTGAGGTTGCCAGGTATAAACAGGCAAGCAAGCGTAGATAATATACCCTCATCTGTTATTTAATCAATTTTTTTATGTAATGAAAGGTTTTCATTCCCTATCCAACAGTATTAGGTTGCCTCAGCAAAAGTGTGGCACAACAAAGGTTGCCTAGATTTTAGAGTTCTTCTGTAAGAAGATTTTTTTGTTCTTTGTTTTTGTTCGTTCCATATATTTTTTTTGAAATATGCGATACATGACGGACTAGTGACACAAAGGGTGATTCTAGAGCAATTTTAATGGAGTCCCACAAGAATCGTGTTGAGTTAAACATTTCCGTATTTATAACTAGAGCTCGTGTATTATTTTACTATGTAGCAAGGGAATGCAGTATGCGAGTCAGTATCGATTTCTTTTATAGAGAACCGCAGAGCTCAGAGATAAGCAACCTATGTACTATTGACTATTCCATCTATAGCCATGTCAAACAAACAGCAAGTTCTATTCGAAAATGTAGTGCAGAGAAGAATGAAAGAACTGTCAACGGGAACATACGGTTGATTACTCTACTCACTTTCATCCAATACTATCACGACAGAACGCTGCTTTTTGTAATTGAACTGCATATGGCTTAATCTCTTATTGTGCTTACAGGTGACGTCAGCAGAAAGGACAAGGAATGACAAGGTATATTCCCTTCTTACAGGTAAGAAAACTTATAAAAATATAGAAGTGGAAAGACGAAGGAACAGACAGCAGCGGGAACTTGAACTTTTGTCCTCTGTGATCCGTAGAGTTTTCGCATTTTTTCTGCTCTTCTTCCTTTTGTACGCACACTGGCTTTAGCAAAACTTGTACATGGACGACTAACAGCATCGCTTGATTCCATATTTCTTACGGAAACAATGATAATGCAACTCGAGCCTTAGTTGATTAATTTCACAAAAGCGGAACTTCGTCAAAATGCGTCCTGAGGAATGCGGTTGGTTTTTTGATAACTATTTAAAGTGAACGTGGTTCATAGATGATCCAACGCCCTTACAAGTTGAGGATATTCTCAAAAAATTCAAAAAAAAAGAGAGCGATGAAGAAATGGAAATAGATTTTGAGATAGGCACTTCTGACGAGTCTGAGTCGGAATAAGTTTTTATATAGTTTGCATTCCATAATTTTGTTGTTGTTGCTGTTAAATTAATGTGTGAATAAAAAAAAATCATTATTAATATTTAATCTAATTTGAATCTAGCATTTGATCAATGCAGCTGCGCTCACACAATCGGAAAAAGAGTTCTTTCAGAAGAACTCTAAAATCTAGGCAACCTTCGTTGTGCCACACTTTTGCTGAGGCAACCTAATACTGTTGGATACGAAATGAAATAACCTTTCATTATATAAAAAAATTGATTAAATAACAGATGAGGGTATATTATCTACGCTTGCTTGCCTGTTTATACCTGGCAACCTCACAATTGGGCCCGGTAGAAATCAGGCAACCCCTATTTTTACTCTTCTTTGTGTCATATTCTGTCAGTTAATGGTCGAATTTTATGATTAACAATTGAGGGTAGTTGGCCCAAAAAAATTAATTACAATATCTTTTATTTAACACCTTCAGTACGCGATTTAGCTAGGCAACCCATGTGCGTTTTATCAATGTATATATTATCTATCATATATTAGTTGTCATCATCAAATAACAGATGAGGGTATATACATATTTCTTATACCGGATCTTAGACTAGTACGTTTTATATCGTTTCTTAGTGCTGAAAACTGTATTTGACGCGCCTGTAACTATCGAGATTTGAGCGCCAGTGGCGTAGCGTGGATTTCTGCCACCCGGGGCGAACCATAAATTTGCTGCCCCCTAATTTCGAATTGATACTTTTAATCAATGAATCGAAAACCCAACTTGAATTTCAAGTTATTTTATATCCAAGAATTCAAGGCATCATGTAAACGCAATGAATCATATGTAACTAATAAATGTTCGGTATAGTGCGCGCCAAAATAAATGGGAATTTTACCCGCAGGCGAGGAAATGACAACTCCACATAAATTAACATTCCGTGTATGGAAAAAAGTTCAAGCGCACATGTATTTTAATTTCCCTTTTCAAACTCGTTTACCGGGGACAACACTCCACCATAGCACTTGACCAGGACGGACAAGAGTCGCGTAGTGAGACGGATTGAATTGTGATTGAAAATATAAATGAGCGGGTGATTTGGGGTTTTAAACGATCGGAATGACGAGATGCACTTTTCTTTTCGAATCTACTTTCGTGGTGAGGATTTTGAGACTTTCACTGCGCATCAAAAAATCGATTTTGAGATTTCCAATTATTTGGGCGCAGGCTATATGCGTGCTTCAAGGTTGGCCTAAATTATAAACTATAACAAACCCAGAGAGCTGGAATCAGTAATTTCTCTCTGTAATTTATTTCAGTCTATCTATAGATAGAAAGGCTCGTAGACGCACAAGCTTAAGCTTAAACTCTTCCCTGTCCCAATATCTGGAGGTTTCATTTCCCATCATCGTAGCCCAATGCTATTACAGGAGATTTTTACGACAAATGCGGCAGCTGTTGGAGCCCTTCTCAAACTTCAGCATTTACAGCCCGCGTCATAAAAGAAGGGAATCTGAAAATCGCTGTTTCCATGCGCATTGAGAGTCTCATACAAGAGAGCAACGTCACTCTGTTTGTATAAAAACGAACGAACGAACGAATGAACTTACCCAATTTAGCAATCCGCTGTCAGCTGCCAATGGACACCTATCGTGTTTCATATGCGCGCTCATTTTCCTTCTTTTATGTCACGGACTCCAATCATAAGGAATATATGTTTGCTAGGTATTACCCACACAAGTGTTTTGAACCATTTACCCAAACATGGATACAAAAAGAAGGTCCATGCATGAGTTATTCTTGTCTTCCATCACAGGCGTACGCTTTATTGATAACCCGTCAAATAGGAGAGTTTGGTTGGATAATTTTGATGCATCAACTTTATCATTTTTTGATGACAGTTAAGGAAAATGAAAGAAGACACAAACACTCATTGAAAATGAAGGCACGGAATTTTTCTTTCACTTATTTTGAAATTGCGCCCTGTCCAATTGCGCCCAGTGCAAATATAACAGTTACACCTATGAAAGCGCGCCCCTGCTTTTGTCCAATCAGGATTTGCTTCGCGATCTTGCTTTTGCGCTGAGTTTACTTACGCTTTAAGCTCACAAAACTCTCCCGCTAATTAATTAGGATTAATGCTCTCCGATGATTTTCATTGTAAGCTGCACTTCCTTAACTATTTCCAGCACTAATAATGCTACAAACTGGAATCTCCATAACGAAGGTCTCTATGTCGTTCTCCAATCCTATATATTTCGAAGGATAATAGGTGGTCACTGCACTGCATATATTGGTTTCTACGGTAGAGTCTTGCATAACAAAGCAGTCCATTTAACAGCCTTACTGGACGTAGAAGCCGCTTTCAAAAACTTCAGAACAGAGGCGATCCAGGTGTTTCTCGCCGAAGTAGTGATCTATAATAGTACGACTTATTTGAATTACTAATCATGACCTATGGCACCGTGCCAGCCAAGAAAGGAAAGACGACAAAATCAGGCGAACTAAATGAAATTGCATTGGCCACATCTTGCAGAAGGCAATGGTAAAACCCACAGAAGTTGCATTTCGTGTAATATATGACAATGGGATCACTTTTTCAATTTTTTTTTAAATCTTAATTTCTGAAATTGCGCCCGGTGCAAGTGCACCATTTTCACTTATGAAAGCGCCGTCCTTGCTCTCATACATTTATATGGAATGGTACCTAACTTCGCATCACTTCACTTCCCTTCCCATTTAGGTTTGGCCTATAGACACCATCAGCCAGGACATCGTGCTGGATGTGGCAATGGTTAGGGCCTGATGTTAGCAGCAGCATCTCTAGCTCTGTCCAGTTTGGCCGCCGCCCCCAACATCTACGCCGCCCGGGGCAATGGCCCCCTCGGCACCCCCCACGCTACGCCACTGTTGAGCGCTATGCGTAGGATAACGCTAACATTGTTGTTTCCGGCAGACTGTTTAATTGAACGCACGAGTAATGATCTTCTCCAATTCTGGGAAAAGTTACTACCCGGGACCTTTGCGCTCGTATAGTCAATATCCCAAGCCTTGTTCAGCCCGGGTGGCCGGTGAGACTCGTATTTTTGGTGCGAATGTCGATAAAAACTAGTAGGATGTTGTGCCTAGAGACTAGCCACTAATTACGCTTTTTCATGGTATTCTTTCTATTGAATAACACTTCAGACTAGATGACCATAAAAATTCAAGAATATGAAATTTTTCACTTTTAATTACATAAGTAAATGTTTATGTTCTCCTGAGTATCATTATTTAATAATATAATTTAGTGATAGATTCAAAACATGTTCCACCAAAGTAAAAAAAAAATTTATTTCAACACGGCCGGCCGAGGATTGAACTTGGTTCCCCTGGGTAGCATTCCAGCGCCTTACCTTTAGGCTACCAATATATGTGCTTTATTAGAAATTTCTTTTTTGTTGTTAAATATACTTCCGGTTGGGATTTCCAGACCATTTTCTCAGTTTTAGGTCTCTTGATCAAGAGCTACAATTTGAGATATGGTCCAAGTCTGTAGCGACAGTACTTTCAGAGATGAAAGAAGGTTACAGACGGACAGAGGGACAGAGCCTCTGTATAAGCTTTTTTTTTTAAAGCTAAAAACCTGTGTAGACCTGCACATGAACGCAACAAGTGGACTGATTATGTTCCTTGAGATTCGTGGGTTTGGTTTTGGGTGGATGATGGTGCTGCTATACACACTCATGCCAAGAGTAGCAGGGAATTTTTTAAAGTGGAACATTTAAAAAAATTGAGGCAGCAGTACAATTTACCGTCATGTAAGGGCAAATGTACTGCTTCGCATAAGTCCTGCTCAAGTCGAACCGGAAGGAATGTTTTAATCGAATGGCTCACAGAGCTATTGTAGCTAGATGTAGGTTCTAAAATGAATTTTCTATCAAGCTGCGTTTTCCAAAATTCAACAATTTCAGATACAGACCTATTTTGATTAGATAATATTTCAAATTAAGCACAGAGCTAAAAATTGGGTAGAATTTTTCGAGAATTTTTTATAAAGCTATGGAGTATTTAAGATTTCCCACGCACCTCGTAGATTTGACCAAAATGACAATGGAAGAGGTAGTATGCAGAATAAGAATTGAAGGGGAGCTGTCAGAACCATTCAACGCCATAGTATGACTAAGACAAGGAGATGCTCTAACGTGCTCACTATTTAACGTAGCTATGGAAAAAGTGATAAGAGGCGCTAGAATTAACACCGCGGGCAGTATTTTCAACAAGTCGGTATAACTATTGGCATACGTTGACGACATCATAATACTAGCCAGATCCCCCGTAGCAATGAAAGAAGCCTTTATATCGCTAGAAAGAGCAGCAAAGAAATTCGGACTAGCAAACAATGAAGAGAAAACAAAATATATGGGCATCTCTAAAAGACGGAATGATCGCCAGAATTTGACAATTGATACATACAACATCGAAGAAGTAAAAGAATTTATATACCTAGAGACGCTAATTTCAAAATATAACGACACGCCATTAGAAGTCAATCAAGAAGAGATTGGTCCTCGGAAATAGTTGCTACTTTGGGCTACGTTAACATTTCTTAACAAGGAACATACCAAGGAGGACTAAACTGAAACTATACAGAACTCTTATAAGGCCAATAGGGGAGACTGGGTACGGTTGAAACAATTTAGATTTTATTGTCCGTAGCATCGCTACTACCGAACCCAGCAGTGATTGAGACATGCTAAATTCAAGGGCATGTTTCCATCTACCAATTCGCAGTATTATTGGAGTGCCCGGTGTTTTGTGTAAAATCAAATTAAAAAAATAAATAAAATTGTTTCAACCGTCCACATGCCAGGGGCGGTTGAAACAGTGATTGGGGTCAATTGAAACACATGCAAATATAGGTTACAACTTATCAATAAATATGAAAATTAACAGCAATTAACATCAGTTGGGTATTTCTACCGTAGTTATGCCTGTTTCGTCAGCATTATATATATATCTTGTGGCTCAAATTTGTTACGGTCCATGACAAACTCAAGCTTGAAATAGTCCAATCATCAAATTGTTATAAAAAGCATCTACATTGCTTTTGTTAAAACTAGTTTCCCGTGAAAGGGTTGTAGCCTGCGCTCCCCGTACAGATAGTTCAGTTATACCTAATGTCTTGGTGTTCATCGCCAGATGCATCTCGCTTTCGAATATATCTTAGAAGCGAACAGTGGTGCACTCCATGTTTCTCCGTCGCTTTTCACGAATCCCCTGCTTTTACCTTCTCATAGGCTTCTTTATATCTTGATAAATCCACCTGCCCCCGCGAATTTTTCTTTCACGTTCCCTCGGCATCTTCAGAGCAGGGAATTTAAATAAATAAATTGTTTCAACCGTACCCACAAAAACTGTTCCAACTGTACCCATGCCCCCATTTGATACAAAACAGTTTATAACAACGGCAACACTAATTTTACACAAATACTAATAGACGCTGTCATGTTCTAAAAACATTGATTCAAACAAAACAAAACCACTCAAAACTGTCAGTTAATGAAAAGTATAGTAAATTGAAAAAATTGTACTACAAAAATTCTTACTTTTGCTTGTGAAATTACAATGGGGTCCCCTGGAAACAACCACAACCTGTAGTGATCGTCGCGCCACTTATATTCGTGTTCGAACTTGTCGTCCGCTTTGTTCGTTCTTTATACCCCTCCCCTTACTGCACACGATTCAAAAGATATTAACTCTGTTTCAACCGTCCTGTGTTTCAACCGTACCCAGTCTCCCCTACAGAGAATCAACGAAAACAGTGTTTGTGATAGTTTGTTTAAATCAAGTTCGATTGATGCAAGGTATAATCCTAAATCAGAAGCTGCATTCAGCTTATTACGGTATTTGCTATTTATAAAAAGAATGCTCTTAGCGGCAGCACTGCACTTTTTGTAAATGGCGAAAAGAGAGGAGAATAGTATATTTTTAACACACGCCATCACTAATTTTTTTTGCTTGCCCATAAATCATCAAACGCGTACCCTAGCTGAGAATCGCTGCTCTAGACGATCAGACCAAGATAGAATTTACTGATCAATGGAGGTCCACACATGGTCTGCTAAAACCAACGGTTCTTTCCTGCGCTGTCTCTTAACAGGGCCAGCAAATTGGTTTGATGTACATATGTAGTTGGAAGTATCTTCGACCCTGGTCGAGATAAATATCGGGTACTTCAAGGCACTTCTATTGGAGGATCGAAAAGACGGACGGCATTTAGTCTTTACCTCGAGAAAGATGATCTCCTTTTTACGTTCTCTGTTACTGTCCCAGAGAGACAAATCTAAGAGTCAAATCTATAGGAATACTGCTGAACTTGTTTAAAAGCAGTCTGACCTACATATAATTCTGAGCTGCAGGTATTGTCAGAGTACCATGGTGGCAAGCTATGGTACTCGAGAGCCCTATATATCAATGCCGACACAAACCCTAAAATAATATTTAACATTTTGGACTTGCAAAACCATGGATTCCAAATACTTAGGAAGACTGAGATCGAGTTGACGGGACAGTGGCCAAAGTTGCAGTTTCAATATGAAGGAAGGTTCGAAATCATGTAGTATCACATGATGACCATGCTGATGAGTGATTATTTATTGCACTATAATCGGTGTATATTAATATCACGATCCCAAATGTCTAAGACGAAGTGTGACTCCTTTCCCACAACAAGTGCCATCGATACAAATTTTCCTTCTCTTCACATTCGGCAATCATAATTATGTCACTCACACTACCAAAAATCACATCGCTTATGCTCTCTTGTTATAACCAAAAAAAATTGTGTCGTTTCTTCCGCTTTCTGTTTGTGTACCAAATTCCCCAAAAAATCTTCTAAAAATACCGCGTAAAAAATTCTATTGTAGCGTTTTGAATTTCGCGCTCAAATGGAAAAATCAACGAGAATAAATCTCGCCAAGTGGAAGAAAACGTGAAGGAAAATTCGATTGGTATTTATCAGAAAGGAAAAAAGCGTTTTCCCGTCTCGTTTATTTCTTTAAAAAAGTGTTTTTTTTTTCATTTGGGTATTTTTACAAAATTTTCTACGACATCTACACGCTGTCGTTTTGCCCCAAGTCTAATCTTATCCTTGGCTCTAGGCGGCGCCAAGGTGAAAATTCTGCAGTCGGCTTTTCTTATTTTCAAATTTGTTGAAATGTTCCGTCACGAGGATTTTGGGAAATTAGTTTTTAATTGGGGGCGAGATTTTGGTGCTGCTTTTTGCTTTTCTTTTGGGTGATGTTAGTCGACGTGAAGCAATATTTATTGATGAGATAGAATACTGAATTATGTTATGGTTGATTTACATTTTGGTTAACGTAAACCTTTCCCAGTAGTACAGGTCCAGGAGTAGTAGCTACATGATTTAGTAGAAAGTTCTCTTTGCTGATTACTCATGGAGTGCGTCTAATTTATTTAACAAGAGCTCAGGATACTCGTCCAGACTATGCAGGATCTAATCCAAAAAATAATCCAGTCCTCCTTGATTAAAAAGGGCAATTGAGCGACAGCGAGGGAGGCCCAACCTTCGCTGGAAGGATGGCGTGGACCAGGACGCTCAGAGTTTAGGGATGCCAAACTGGATGACATCGGCTCAGAATCGGGACCGGTGGAGAGAACAGTTGCGCGAGGCCAGGACCGGATCCCGGTTGTAGAGCCGTTAAAGAAGAAGAAGAAGAATTGAGCCTGGATATAAACGTAAGCGAAGTCCTTAAAACACAGACTTCCAAGATGAAACGACTAAAAAGCGGTCAAAAACTCAGGGAATCGTACAGTGGTCTGAAATCCCCAAAACCTGGACAAAATTAAATTACTACCGTAAGAAAAATTATTTTTTTATGAAAATCGGTATATGGGGGTTTTCGCGGTCGCTGAATAAGAATCCGTTATCAGATTTTACAAAAACAAAATGGCGGATCCAATATGGCGACCAACTTTATGACAAATTAAGCAAATTTGATGAAAATCGGTATATGGGGCTTTTCAGGGACACTGAATAAGAATCCGTTATCAGATTTAAAAAAAAAAACAAAATGCCACATCCAACATGGCGACCAACCTTGTTCATAATTAACTGAATTGAATGAAATTATGTAATAATGGGTGTTATATGTCATATGTAAGGTGACCAGATTTTTAGAAGGGCAAAGCGGGACAACTCCGAAGGGGGGGGGGGGGTATCAACGCAAATTTTCGTACAGAATAAAAATAATATCGTAATATTTTTTTTATTTTTAACATAAGTACAATTTATAAATATAAAAAAATGTGTAATATTTTATTCCTTGACATATTTTTTATTTGAGTGAATTTGTTTCAGTAGATTGTTGTCATTATTTAAAATATTGTAAAAATCTTCACAAGAATTTGTCAAATTATATTTGACACATAAAATGGCTTTCAAAGTTTCAACACTTAATTTTGATTTTTCTGATGTCCACACTTGATTTACTGTAAAAAAAACGCGTTCAGTCGCAGCGTTAGTTCCAGGTAAAGATAGTGCATATTCCACAATTTTTAATACATTATTGTATGGAACATAATTTTTTTCCAAATGATGAAATATTTCTAACCATTTGTTTTCTACTGTGATTTTTTCTGATGCCCAATATTTAAACTTTTCCTTATCAATATATTTTTTTACTAATGACACTTCATTAAAAAGATCATTCTCGGAAATATTACCTACTATTTGGGAATTTTTGAGAAATATAATCAAATGATTTTTGCACATCGTTCCAATTAAGTTCTGGTTTTAATGTAACCCAACGAAAATGATCAATATCATTACATTGTACCGTCCAGTCTTCCAAATAATCTTTGCAGTTACTATAAAACTTTTTGACATGGTTCATGATATCTTGACGATTTATTACACCTTGCTCTTCGAGCTGGTTTATACTATTGCGGATAGTTAACGGTAGAAAATTGTTATCTAACCTCTCTTGACATTGACATTTCAAATTATTAAAGTATAAAACAATAAATTTTAAAATTTAACTTAATTCTAAAAGTCGGGACTTTTGAAAAACGTCGCGGGGCGCGGGACAAATTGTGAAAAATCGGGACTGTCCGGCCAAAAGCGGGACGTCTGGTCACCTTAGTCATATGGCAAATATGTAGTATACCGTGGTGGATAAAATGACATGGAGCAGCTAATTTTTTTATATGTTTTGCAATACTATACTACAATTACATGCGTATTTTATAATGAAAGTCGGTGGAAGTTTGTACTTAGCCATCAATTTATAAGCCGAATCGTTATTTAAATCACCATAATTTACTACATTTTTGATCATAAATAAACAATACAACTATTTATTTATGTTCATTTCAATAACACAGTATAATTGTACTTACTCTCTGGAGAAGAATCCATTTTACACAAAAGTAAACAGGTAAACGTACTGAAATCTACACGCGAAAACCTAACACGTGCTTTTGATCCGAGAGAACGCCCTGCGTATAGCGTGTTCGACGCTCACTTTCCAAATGGAATGCGAAAGAGATTTCGAACATCTGCCTCTTACCAAGGGCCCTGAACTACTCCAGGGGGGCCACTATACCTAACCCACGTGAAAAAAGTCCATAAATATAAACTTTCGTTTTGGTACTTTTGTCCAGGTTTTGGGGATTTCAGACCACTGTGAATCGGTCGAAATTACCGCTATTATCGCAAATAAGGAAGGCGTTTAAAAGCCTGTTCGCCTTTAAATCACGCGGTTCGGACGGCATAGGTACTACTACTCAAACTGGAGAAATAACCTGAAGTGGTTATACCATGGCTGGTGCCAGCGAGAATGCCTTTCGGCGCCTTTTGGTCGACGCTTACACTTTACATAAATTGTATTTCCAGTTGTCCTAGATAAAACTTTTTTCGAGCACTGCTTGCCTGCCATTTCCTTACGGGATTATATCTCCCCTTTTGCAAGCCTTTAAGGGCTGGGGCCGCATAAGGATTTCGATGGTGGTTTTAGGGTCACAGCCCCGCCTGTAGCGGCAATAGAGGAAGAATGTCTTCTCAGACTTTTCTGAAGGCTTTTAGTAATAGAGTTTACCCTTCTAATACAGAAGGCGCACTTCTTAGCTGAACCAAGAAAGGTTTACCTACTCAGCACAACCAAGCACTGACATTAGGCTCAACACTAAGCATGCAAACATAAGCAACAGGAAACATAAGTGGTCACGTGAGATTTAAAAGACTCCTTTTAAGGACATCTTTACCAATGCTCACGCTAAAGACATTGATATTATTATTTACATTAATGAACATACGGTTTACAGGTTCAAATCTGCCGTAATTCGTGTTAGAGGAGTTGATTTGTAAAAGAGGTGGTCCTCTCAGGTTATAACGACTCTCTCTAAACGATGCACGGCGACCTAGAAAACCTGAGTCAACCTTTCCATTGAGGAGCTGATGAACAAATACAACATCGGCCACCTCACGACGCTTATGAAGAGAGCTTAAGTTGAGTAACTTAAGCCGGGATTCATATGATGGAAGAACTATTGGGTTTACCCAAGGAAGATGATTCAATGCGAATCGAACAAACCTTCGTTGAACCGATTCAATAGTTCTAACATGCGAATTGTAATGAGGAGACCAAACCTGGGACGCATATTCGAGTAATGGTCTGACAAGGGAAATGTATAGGTGTTTAGTAATCAAGGGGTTGTTAAATTCTTTGGACCACCTTTTAATAAAACCCAGGACTAAACTACCTCTGGAAGAGATATAGTTGATGTGTGTGGAGAAATCCAGCTTACTATCAAATCTAATCCCGAGATCTTTAACAAAATTAACACGAGGGATACCCTCACTAGAAAAGGTGTAGTTAAAAATTATAGGATCACGTCTCCTACTAAAAGTCATGACTTCACATTTACCAATATTAAGAACCAGGTTGTTAGCACACCAAGAGTAAAAGGTGTCAAGGTCAACTTGCAAAAGTTTGCAATCCTCAATACTCTTTATGTGACGGTACAATTTGATGTCACCAGCATAAATCAATATTCTACAGTGTCTTAGCAAGGGAACAATGCAATTGACAAGATAAAGAGAAGAGGGCCGAGATGACTTCCTTGAGGGACACCGGATGTCGCTTCAATGGTTTTTTTTTTTTGTGGTGTAACGGTCGGAATTATCATTTATTTGGGTTGGGAAATTTATTTTGTAATCACCTGGCAATGGGAAATTTTGGAAAAAATCACTTTGCGGAAACAGGAAAATTTAAAGGATAATAGGCGAGGGAACGAAAAATTGGATTGAAGGGGAGAGCAGATTTTGTTTTTGGAAAGGGAGAAAAGATTGAAAATTTGTGGAAGTCGGACGGTAGAAGTTTTTTTTTTTTTTGAAAGGAGAAAGGACAAAGATTTTTTTTAAAATTGGGCCGATAAAACGGTTCTTAATTTTTTGAAAATTAGTGTGGTAGTTTCTCCAACATGAACTTAAACTGAAACTCACCAATAAAGTCAAAAAAAAACTGATTGGTGGTATTGAATTCTTGAGGACTGATTGCAGTAATTTGAAGCCCTATCAAAATACTGGGAAGTGGGAGTTGAGTATCCTGGATCCGCTGAACAAGAGTGCAGAGGTTGGCGAGCAACGCTGAGAGGTGCTGAGGACAGTCCAGGCTTTTGTGGGTTAGGAGGGACGAAGAAGAGCCACGGCGAAACGAGCTGATTTTTTTAAATACACGAAATTTATTGGACCAGCAGCAAAACTGAAGTCCGGAGGTAGCTGCCGAAGGGCATCCCTTTACAAGTTTTGAATATGGGTGCACTGTTCGCAGGCGGAAAAGCTTTAATAAAAATAAATAATGAATCTGAAAAAACATGGGATCTGGATACATAAGGTATAAGGATGTAGAGCAACCGACATTTAAGAAAATCTGGTTATCTGGCTGTAAGTAGGCATTAATAATTAATAATTAAGAGGAACAGAATTATAGAAAGGTGACGTAGGTTATCCCTAATACGGGCTATGGTTACATTTTCTTTTGTGAATACGCCACTATTTAAAACAAAAAAAATTATATATATACTAAATATAACTATACAAATAAAAAAAGTAAAAAAAGAAAGAAAAAAACACGAATACACCACAGAACACAACACATTATACACATTATATGGTTTAAGAGGTTAATTGATTAATACAATACATTAATTTTTTTACTAGTAGATGATACAGTTGGAAGTAATTTGAATTATATTGAGATTTTTTTGTGTAAATTTTTGAGGGGGCATTTGTTGTCCTAATTTTTCTTGTTGTTTTTCAAGTAATTTATTATTAATTAAAATTGAACACGATATTTGTGATACCATTTGTGATAAAACGAGGCGAAATTGGTACCAATACGGCGCGTTTTAAATCGGTTATCTTACGAAAGTATCCCGACAGTGGAAATCGTAAGTTATTTTTGTTGGTTCTTCTTTAAAAATGTATATGTTGATCTAGTATGACATTGATCTTATTTCGTTTTCCATTGAATATTGTTTTTACCTAATTGTGTTCTGGTTTTTGATAACTGTATCTGAAATAAACAAAACAAAGATTTGTATGCTATTAATGATGAACTCAAGTTGTTAGATTTTTTTTGGGGAATGGTTGGGACGGGTGATATTTCTTTTCAGGGTGTCCTAGATAGTGACTTTCCCTGAAGCTGATAGTCGTAGATACTATGGGCTGTCAGGGAAACAGATAGACATGACACGGCTCAGGCGAGGACCGGGGGACGACGGGAATTGAATAAGATTTTTCATAGTCACAGGTAAGTGGTGAACCAACCGCGGTAAGCCCCGGCCACACACCCCACGACCCCTCCGGCGAGCTAGATAACTCCGTGTGGCCGGCGTAGGAGTTCCGGATTTTCTTTTCATTTCTTATGTATGGTATTGGCTCCTTGGTCATGCTCTTCCGGGCTTGTGGCCAAGGGGGTAATACCTCGCATAAGTGGCGCCCACTATTTTATCGCGCCATTATGCTGTTACAGTGGTTAGATGAAGCTTAGGAGTCACCCTTTGTACTACTAGTCCGTCATGTCTTACAAGTCATGGTGCAGCGTATAGTAGTAAGCTTGATCTGAAGGAAAGATAATAGGATAGGTTAGGGGTCTGGAGGGTGCATGAGTAGATGTCGATGAACCTTGCGTTTGAACTCTGAGATGTTATATGAGCTCGGAAACACCGACTGCGGAAGAGAATTCCACAATCGAGTTGTTCTATTTATAAACGAACTACTAAACCGTAATGTGCGTGAAGGGGAGGGTTGTAGGGTGAAGGGGTGAGCGGAGTTGGCTAGTCTTGTGTTGCGGGAAAAAAATTGCCGTGTAGGCAGGAGGTTTTTGATTTCAGTGGAGCAGTCGCTATGATAATAGCGGTAAAACTTGCTGAGCGCTGCTACATTCCTACGGTGGCTTAAAGAATCGATGCAAAGGGTGCTATCGCCAATGAGTTTGATGGCGCGGTTTTGCACCTTGTCTAGCCAAGCCAAGGTGATTTTAGGGGCGCCTGCCCAGATATACGAGTTGTATTCAAGGCGTGGCCGAATGTAGGATTTGTATATTGTAGCCAAGGCAGCTGAATGAAGGAGAAACTTACATCTCTTAAGGAAGCCGAGGTATTGATACGCTTGCTTGGTGATTTGCAGTATGTGATTATTCCATCGCAGATCGTTGGATAGAGTCACGCCGAGGATGTTCAGATATGGATCAGCTGTTATAATATCCTCGCCCACTGAAATGGAGGGAAGGTTGGTGCAGGTTTTGTTGGAGAATAGACAGTACTTGGTTTTGGTTTCGTTGAACTCGACACGATTCTTGCGGCCCCAATCAAGAATGAGTTGGATATCCTCGTTAAGAGAGTTGGACATGAGTTCGCGTTCTAAGAGACAAGGTCTGGCATTTGCTTGTCCTGTGTTGTCGGAGGGGTATGAGTAACGCAAAGTACCGTCATCGGCCAGAAAGAAAGCTCTCAATCCAGTTCCCTAGAACTGAATCAATACCAATAGCTTGGAGTTTCGACAGCAGAGCGGGATGCCATACTCTGTCAAAGGCCTTGGAGATATCCAGAGCAACCAGACCAGACTCACCGAAGCCATGAATGCTTTGGTTGATGTGTTCAGTCAGGCACACAAGAAGGTCGCCAGTAGACCTTTTTGGTCTAAAGCCGTACTGCCTGTCGTGAATAATTTGGTTAGATTCTAGATATTTCATTAACCTTCTATTGATTATTGTCTCCATAACTTTGGAGAGAACAGAAGTTATTGCTATTGGGCGGTAGTTTAAAGGGTCGCTGGCTTCACCTTTTTTGGGAATGGGCTGACCATGAGCTAGTTTCCAAGAGTTGGGATAAACTCCGGAGAAATATGACATGGCGAAAAGTTTGCGCAGAGGTTTAGCCAAGGGTGAGGCACACTTTTTGAGAACCATAGGGGGAATATTATCGGGGCCAGTGGATTTATTGACGTCAAGATCTTAGAGACATTTATACACCTCTCGTGTCCTGAAGAAAATTCCGTCCATTGAATGGGCGTTGCGATCGAGGACCGGTGGTGACGTATCAGCTAAGGGTAACGAAGAATTTGAGGCGAACAGAGATGCCAGTAAATCGGCCTTGGGTTTGCTTTCTGTTATCACCTCCTTTCCATTAATGAATGGAGGAGTTGAGGAAGAGGTAAAATTCTTCTTAATGGAAGTTACCAAGGACCAGAAGTTTTTGCTGCCTACGTGGGTGTTAAGGATCTTACTTCTCAATTTGTTGTCAAATGATGCTTTGACCTTCCTGATGATGGAATTACAGGAGTTTCTCGACTTGATATACTCACGCCGAAGTGACTCGTTGGGGGAATGTTTGTACGCTCTATAAGCGGCTTCCTTAGCTTGAATTGCGTTCTTACATTCTCCATTGAACCATCTATTTGGCCTAGGCTTTATAGATATGGTAGAATGAGGAATGAACAAACACATTCCTGCCTGTATTATTTTAGTAATACAGGAAGCGGCATTACTGACAGGAAGCGGGTTACTGATTTGGAACCACGAAAAAGAACTTGGTAGGTCCTGTCAGCTAAATAGGACTGGAACCATACTAGAAGGGCTTGCGGAAAGCCAAGCTTACTTAATTTTAGAATTATAATGGAATGGGAGAGCTTGTCAAATGCCTTACTAAAATCAGTAGGTATAAACACAATCAGTTTGACAACCAGAAACGAGGCCCTCGACAGCATGAGAAGTGAACTCAAGAAGATTGGTGGTAGTGGAACGAGCTGCAAGAAAACCATGTTGATACGTTGAGACCAGCCTATTGCAGATAGGAGCGATTGCAGAATAGATAATTGATTCGAATGGTTTTGGAATAACAGACAACTTCGCAACTGGTCTATAATTCGATATTTCGTTCTTGCTACCACTTTTGTGAATAGGAATTATGAACGAATTCTTCCAAAGCGTAGGGAAGTACCCTTTATCCAGGGATTTTTGAAGCAAGGTTTTCAGTGGAGACTGCAGAACCTCCACACAGGATTTAAGGGCAGCGGGAGGAATACCATCGGGGCCAGAAGTGAAGTCAAATGGGAGTTCGTCGATATGTTTCACGATATCAGCACTGGTAATTGAGAGAAGTAAAAAATGAACCTCTCGGTTAGGAATTATGTGTCGAAAATTGTTGTCATTATGCTGAAAGTCAAAAGGCGAAAAGGATTGATGAAGAAGCATGCAAACATGTTGCAAATCGCAGGCGACTCACAGCTTGACCAGTTCGTGTGCTGCATGGGATTAGGGCAGTTATCAACTTTTTTCTTAGAGTTGACAAATTTAAAGAAGTTTCTAGGATCATTAAACACCTTATCACTCATACTGCTAAGATATTCCCGATACAGAGTAAAAGAGAGTGAACGAAAACGGTTATAGCAATTGATAAATGAATTGAGACTCGGAGAGTCCTTCCTCTTTAAATAGGTTTTCCAGAGCCTATTCTTCTGATTTTTCAATTGCTTGAGTTCATTATTGAACCAAGTTAGAGAAGAACCGGGCAATTTTTGGGGCTCTTAAGGTACACAAGAAACGAAGGCTTCGTAAAGTACGCCATAAAACCGTGCCACATCGTCATCCAACTCATTTGCGGAAAGTAAGTTGTTGAAATCAACCATGGCAAGTTTAGATGACAGATCACTAAAGTTGGCCTTTTTAAAGTTAAAGGAATGGGTTACCACCTCCGGATAGGGAGTATTAACTGAATTGTAACAATAATTGAGCAAGAGAGGAGGATGGTAATTGTCAATAGTGGACATGACTATTGGACTGGGTTCAACAGTCATGTTGACTGAGTCCGTAAAGAATACGAGATCTAACTGCCTCCCCAAAACGTTAGGCACACTGCTCATTTGATTCAAGCCAAGTGAGAATAAGGAATTAAGAAAGCAGGATTCCTTTGAATTCAGGTTGCCTGCGGGGAGGTAGTTATCGTCATTTTCATCCGATACCCACTGAATATTGGGTAAATTAAAGTCCCCTAGGAGAAGTAATTCATCACTTGTGTCCATCATACACAGGATATGATCAACACAAGAGATAAGGATATCATAGAGATTTTTACCTTCATCGTCAAGAGTGCTAATTATATCTGGTGGGATATAGCAGCACAGTAGAAAGAGATTAGTTTTTGATAAGGAAATTTTAAGAGCGACAAGCTCTATATCAAGGTGGAAAGAAAAACTAGGAAGCAAAATTGGGTTACACGCCAGGTGGCTACTACAAGCCAGGAGTACGCCACCTCCACGAGCTTCCGAGTCAGTGTGACGATCCCTCCGAAAGACTTGGTAGGAGGAATCGAAGAGTTCAGCATTAAGAATGCCTTCATAGAGCCAGGTTTCAGTGAATGCTATGACATCGAACCCGCTAGCCGTCGATGCCTGAAGGATGTCGTTAGTGTTTGACCTTGTTCCCCTTACGTTCTGGTAGTAGAGGGAAAGCGTCTCGAGTCTTTTGACATCTGTGGAGCGCTCAGAGTAGAAGCATTAGTATGATGGGCTCGGGTACGGGTACGCGGAACAAAGAGCTTGGTAAGAGCACCAGCAGGCCAGAAGCCAGGATCTAAGAGAGTCTGGGCAATAACAGGCGGGACAGACAAAACAAAAGAACGGCTTGGAAGCCGTGCTGACTTATCTACAAAAAACGGTTTCTGGGTCTATAGATTTTATCCTTAAGTAATCACTGATAGGTTCTGTCCCAGTTTCAGGAGAAAATCTCGAGATGAAGATATTTAAGGGTCTCGGTATCGTAACCAAAGGGGTGCGCTGCTCCAAGGGAGCAGTAACTGCAGTGACCGGAGGATTGACCACTATGAGCGGCGGAGAGGTTGATACCGAGACCGACCCAGAGGTCGACTCCGACCCTGGAACACGGGGCAAGGAACTCAAAGAGATATCGTCACCAATGGTGGCTTGGCGATTTCGATTATTCCTGCGACTTTTACGACGCGCCTTCATACTACTTCTAGGCACGATCAGTGGCGGATCCTCTTTGGAAGCAAAGGAAGCACTGCTTCCCTTGACCAAATAGGCAATTTCATAAAAAGAAACTACATAATATAAATTAAAATAAAATAAAATTTTAAAATATATCAAGATTAATCACAAGAACAATCTTAATATAATAATCCTCTGGAAACACTAAAGCTGGAGATATTATAGCTTCCTCATGTTGTGTTAGGCCATGGTCATGATATGAGCGGCGAGCGGCAGAGTGACAATACTAAAGTGCCTCTCTCCGGAAATTCGAGACGTTAAATTTGGTGCCGCTCTTATCATGGCCAAAGCCTTAAGGCCCCCATACACGGTCAAATTGGACGTACAACCAGATTTTCATCAAACCCATAAGCCCAACGTATTTTGATCGGCCGACCGGCCCACAATCGATAGTTTTCGTTGTACATCCGCCCTTCGATGTACATCCAATTTGACCGTGTATGGGGGCCTTTAAACAACATGAGGAAGCTGTAATATCTCCAGCTTATTTGGCCCAGAAAATCATTGTGAAAACTCCAACACATTCAATCTAATTGAATTCATACTCGCACAAATGTTTGCGTTAATACAGTACCCGCAGAAGCTGAGCTAAACGCAGCTTCTTCGGAACCGAACAGCGGGAATTGAGAAGTCGAAGATAGAAAAATTTTCTGTATCCATCAAATTCTCTTTGTTTTCTTGGTTGGTTTTCTGGTAATCTGTTCTGGCTTCGAGCAATATTAAATTTGCTCTTAAAATTTTGTTCTAGATTTTGTTTTTGACTCTTCTTCAAATATGAATTTTCGTTTATGTATATTGAATCAAGATAAAAGAGATCGAGGATAGGTGAAGTTTCTCTTCATCTCTTGCTTATTCTAATGGGGTGGCATGAGGTGTGTTTTGAATAAAAGCTGATAGATAGAGGTCCCGCCAAAAGAGTTGATGCCGGAGCGCGCAGCTGGGGAAATTAAAGCTGCACACAAATAAAAATTGCGCACATATTGATAAGAAATGCGCTTATGTATTTTCAAATTTCCCCTTCGAAATTTGTTGCGACTAGGCTAAGGGACGGGAACGGCATGCGGGGATTCTACTGCGCATGGAAAACGCGACTTTCTCGGCATCAACTCTTTTGGCGGGACCTCTAACTTTGTAGCTTCCATTATATTTTTATGATTCTCTTTAACGATGATTTAAAGGGATAGGGAATATTTTTATGAATTGTATTTTTGAGTACGGGTTGCCTGAAGTGTTTTTTTGCAAGAAGAAGAAGAATCTTTTTTATATTTGGAGCCAAAATTGTGGCTTATTATAGCTTAACGGCTTTTTTTGGACGCTTTAATTATCAACAGAATTTGAAAAAAGGCGCAAAACGTCCGCTAGAAGCGAAACTATTTCGAAGAAATTAACGAAAAAATGCAAAAATTCACGACTTTCAATTCCATTTTTTTCACTTTATTGAAGTTTAAAAAATTTTCTTCTTCGCCATCATAAATTGCATAAAAGAAACTACATACATATTAAAAAAAGGAAAAACCTCATACGATGCGATGCACAAAAATTAAAGGTCAATTAATTTTCAAAGTTGAAGTCAATTTTTGGGGCTTGAATAAGATATTTTGACCTGACATTTTAACCAGTTATTGTTCATATTATAAAGTATAAGTTGAGAGATCCGAAGTTATAACCAGAAGTTAAAATTTAGCAGTTTTTGAAGTTTTTTTTTTGACGTTAGGTGTACAGATAAAAATTTGATATTGTAACCGCTGATAGCCATAGTTATAACGAATAGCCTCTATATTTTTTGCCCTTTTCGGAGCTACACATACCGAGATATACGCATCTATACTTAGAAAGAACGACCAAAATGAAAAAAATTTCACAAAATGGCCGATAACTTACGTAGCGGCGGTTACTAGAGGTAGGAAATTTCCATTTCGTATAGTATTCGATGTAACTAACACGTTCGAAACCTCACCGATGTATCTACACCTTGACGTGGTGGTGAGGCTTGCGTGGTCCCGTTAGGACGCCCTGACCAAGATAGATACGTAAGAGCAATGGAAAAAACAAAGGAAATTTGTACCCCAGGTGGTAAACCTGCAAGCCAGGGAAATCCACACTCTACGGAGGTCGGCCTCATGGATTCTGGGGGAGGCCATCTATTGCTTGCTAGGAACAGGGAAGTGGACGACTCGCATGTCAACCCAGTCACGCAGGAAAGCGTAGAAGCGGCGGCGAGCGAGCTAGTGAAGCTGAACCTGGAGGTATGCTCGGAGAAGGTGGACAATGCGACGCAGCAATGTGTCAAGAGGTCAGCCGGCTCTGGGCCTACGTTAGCGCAGGAATCCGACTCGGAAAAGAGGCTGCGAAAGCAGCTGAAGCAGAAGAGGAAGAGGGAGCGCAAAAGACAGAAGAAGGCAACTTCCTCTGTTGGGGAATCGGCCGAGTCTACTCCGGAGGAGGTGGGATCCACGAAGAGGTTTAGAGGTGAAAGTCTCTGCACCTCAGCTGTGGGTTCTACTGTCAAAGGGGAGGATAAGGCCAGGGAAAGGAAGGGTGGACAACCTCAACCTGTAAAACAGGGAGGAGTCAACCCTTCTGTCTCGGGGGTCGTGCGTGCGGAGCCTGTGGCGGAGAATACCTACGCAGGCATAGCAAGCAGTGACCTCCGTTTGGGTGTGGCCGACGATGGAAGGGAGGAGGGTTTGGGCATGAAGCAGGTAACCGTTTTTAAAGCGGCCTTGCTTAAGGCACTAGACTCTCTGCCTGACAACGCTGGCGACATCGGCATTACCGAGGTAGACTTGGAGGACGGGGTCATTGCACTCAGGTGCGTGAACCAAAAATCCAAGGCCTGGCTGTACGAAGCTGTCGGAAAGATGACTGACCTATGGGAAGAAGTCAATCTGAGAGTGGAGCGCCTTCACATCCTTAAGGATGTGAGGAGGATGATCATCCGAGTTCCCGGTTCGCCGGAGAGCAAGGAAACCATCCTAGCCAGATTACGTCGTCAAAATGCCTGTGTGATGGACACTTCTAAGTGGAGGGTCAGTCGCATAGGTAGATATGGTGACGCGAAAAACGGCGGTACCATTCTCATCGTATGGTGTCCGAAGGAGGAGGCGGAGGCGGTCAGGCATGCAGGGGGGAAACTCAACTGCGGGCTGGACCTTGCCTACGTGCGATTCCAGAAGGACAAGCCGGAGGAAATGGTAGAGCCGGCCGGAAAGGCAGCTGAACAAGGGGACCAGAGAAATGGAATCCTCGTCAGCTGGGCGGGAGGTGGGCCAGTTCCGGCAATTAAAGGTTTGCCAGTTGAATCTACACCATAGCAGAGCAGCATCAGCAATGATGACGCGAGGCTTCGGTGAGATGAAGCTGGATATTGCTCTCATACAGGAACCCTGGATCTACAAGGGTAGGATTAGGGGACTATCTGGGAGCTTTGACACTCTGTACGTTCCCAATGCGAATGAAAGAGTGAGGACGTGTGTGCTGGTGAAACACGGAGTGCAGGCGGTTTTACTGCCGCACTTGTGCACACCAGATCTCACAGCAGTACGCGTAGGTAGGTACTGGAAGTGGGGCTTTCATTCTAGCCTCAGCCTACCTTCCGTACGATTCGCCAGATCCTCCGCCCACCAGGGAGTTGGAAATTCTGGTTATTACCTGTGGCGAAAAAGGCACAGGGTTAATAGTTGGTTGCGACGCAAATGCACACAACACGGTGTGGGGAAGCACCAACGACAACCATAGAGGAGAGGCTTTGCTCGAATTTGTGGAATGCAACAATCTAGTTATTGCAAATAGAGGGGCAGAACCAACCTTCGTCGATGCTAGACGAAGGGAAGTCATAGATATAACTCTATGCAGCAACCGGATGTTGACAAGATTGACCAACTGGGAGGTGATGGATCGGACGACTATGTCAGATCACAGAGCCATTTCATTTGAGATAGCGTACGGAACCCCGGGCAGGGGAGACGGAATTAGAACAACGAGAATTCCCCGCAACACGGACACGTCTAGATATACTGAAATGTTGCGCAGGAATCTCGGGGAGCGCGTGCCAAGGGCACCGAAAACCACAAGAGAAGCAGAGTCTCAGTTGCATGTCCTGCAGACAGCGATAGAGAACGCTTTTCGAGTGGCGTGTCCTCTTACGTCAGTGGATGACCATGATCCCACACCCTGGTGGTGTAGGGAACTGGAGAAACTGAAGAAAGAGGTCAGAAGGGCTTTCAACCAAGCGATGAGGTGCAATGACCCGGTTGCCTGGGAGAATTACAAAGCCAAGAAAAGAGAAATTAAACAAACTCTGCGACGACGGAAAAGGGAGTCGTGGAGGGACTTCTGCTCGAGCATGGAGAGCATATCTGAGGCCAGCAGACTTCAGAAAATGATCTCCAGGGACCCGGTCTCCAAAGTCGGACTCGTTCGTGACTCGTCGGGGAGGATGACGGAGACGCTGGAGGAAACCAACAAGATCCTGATGGAAGTCCACTTTCCTGGCAGCTATATCTCGGGTAAATCTTGGGCTATTCGTAACAGAATGGCTACAAGGATGAACCGAGAGGAGGCTAACGGGGTGGTGACAGAGGAAGGGGTGAGACGTGCAATAGACACGTTCTCTCCCTTCAAGACATCGGGGCGTGACGGAATATTCCCTGCGCTGCTCCAATGGGGCAAAGAAATCATTGCACCCAGGCTTAGGGGAATATTCGTTACCTGTCTAGCAACAGGATACATTCCGGTGGTGTGGAGGGAAACCAAAGTGGTATTTCTCCCTAAGCCAGACAAGAAGGACTACACCGAGGCGAAGTCCTCCAGGCCGGTCAGCCTAACATCCTTTCTGTTGAAAACAATGGAAAGAGTGGTGGCAGACCACCTGGAGAGTACTATGCTAAGGAGGCACCCTTTAAGTAGAAGCCAGCACGCTTACCAGGCTGGCAGATCTACAGAAACGGCACTTCACCAATTGGTGCGAGTAGCCGAGGGGGAACTGTATACCGGAGGCATAGCGATGGCCGTAATTATGGACATCGAAGGCGCCTTCGACAAGATACAGTTCAACAAACTCAAAGACGCTCTGGTGAGGCGCGAGGTCAGCCCCATGATTGTAAGGTGGGTGGACAGCATGCTGAAAAACAGAGCGGTAAGGATTCAGACAGGAGACTCGCGGCTTCGAGGGAGGGTCAGCAAGGGATGCCCACAGGGCGGGGTCCCTTCGCCCCTCCTGTGGAACATCACTGTGGACACTCTGCTCAGGCGGCTAGAGGTAATGGGCGTGCATACCGTTGGGTATGCAGATGATGTAGCGATTGTGGCACGTGGCAAGTTTATGAGCACTACGGCAGATATCATGAGGAATGCACTCCAAGTGGTTGAGCAGTGGTGTACGGAACAGGGCCTCACCATAAATGCCAATAAGACAGACGCGATAATCTTCACTAGGAAGATTAAAGATCTGGATTTTCAGCCCCTCATGCTTTTTGGATCGAGGATCAAGGTGGCTGGGATGGTCAAGTATCTGGGTGTATACTTGGACTCGCGACTAACCTGGAAATACCACGTTGAAGAGAAGATTAAGAAGGCGACAAGGGTGCTTCACCAGTGCAGAAGAGTATGTGGACTAAGGTGGGGTATCTCACCAAGGTTAGCATACTGGATATATACCATGATGGTGAGACCCATCATAACTTATGCCTCGGTGGTCTGGTGGACTAAAGTCACACAGAAAACCGTCAAGAGGCATTTGGACAAGGTGCAAAGAATGGCCAGCGTAGGTGTGAGCGGTGCTTTCCGCACCACACCCGCCGCGGCATTGGAGGCGCTGTTAGGTCTGCTGCCGTTAGATCTCCAGGTGATGACTCAGCGATTCGGATGAGACGGGATGCCGCATGGCAGGCGTCAGGAACCTTATATGGGCACATGAAGATTCTGGATCGCATTAAAGGGATTAGGGAGCTCATGATGCCCATGGAAGGGATCACAAAAATGAGGGTGACCGAAAGGTATCATAAAACCCTCATAGGGAACGGAACGCTCCCGGAAGGGAGGCCGGAAGACATATATATCTTCACGGACGGATCCATGATTGACGGCAGAGCAGGTGCGGGAGTCTTCTCAGAGGACTTAAATCTGACCTGCTCTCTGGCTTTGGGGAATTACACCTCAGTCTACCATGCGGAAATGCTTGCTCTGCTGCACGCGCTGGATCACATAAATGAGGGTCAGGTGCAGGGAAGAAGTATCCTTATAGCACTGGACAATCAGGCTGTGATTAAGCGCATGAATCAGACAGAGATTAATGCGTCTCTGGCGTTGGAATGTGTCCAAAAACTGAACAGGTGTGCGAAACAAAACAACGTGACGCTAGCTTGGGTTAGAGGACATACAGGCATCGATGGGAACGAAAAGGCTGACAACCTGGCAAAACAGGGGTCAACCTCGGAATTCTGGGGACCGGAGCCATACTCTGCCATTGGCAGAGGGTTGGTAAGGAACTGTATCGAGAAATGGGTCGCTGAGGAACACCGGAGACGGTGGGACGCTATGACCACGTGTAGGCAGGCTAAGATGGTGCTTACGTTGCCGATTACCGCAGCCAGAAGAAGGATCCTGCATATGCAAAGGAGAACCCTCAGATGGTTGGTGGCACTGATTACAGGACACGGATGTTTCAGGTATCACCTAAAAAGAATGGGAAGTCTGGAGGATGACACCTGTCGGATGTGCCTGGAGGAACCTGAGACGGCCACACACATAGTGTGTCACTGTCCGGCGGTGGCGAGAAAAAGGGCTGCCATAACTGGACTCCATTGGATGGAGGACATGAGGCAGACTCCCTTCAATCAGCTGCTTGCGATAACTAGGGGAGTCGAAGCAAGGGAGCAATGGGACAACCCACTGCAACCCCAATAAGATGACTCTAGGCAGAGGGACGAAAAGGGACCCGCAAATAGTGGTGTGATTCGATATCCCTCGAAAATCTATATATGAGCCGTTTATTTTGAAAGTGGCATAAGTCACTTTTTCAAAAAAATCGAGTTAATGGCAAAACTATATACAATTGAACGGTATCTTTTCATTTTTATACAAAAAAATTTTTAAAAAAAAAGTGACTTATGCCACTTTCAAAATAAACGGCTCATACTTATATATAACATGTTCGAAAAAAAATTTTAAGACTGGAAACAGTTCCTTATGTTTTGCTTATCTGACTCCGCTATATGTTATTTTTCAGGTTTTTTAGTTAAAGCCTTCGATACTTTTACTTTTATCGTTCGCCTTGCGCATTGCTTCCCTTAT
This sequence comes from Thereva unica, assembly GCA_949987705.1. NCBI lineage: Eukaryota > Metazoa > Arthropoda > Insecta > Diptera > Therevidae > Thereva > Thereva unica. The sequence goes on along the minus strand of OX465281.1, from coordinate 42,386,088 downwards.
CCTGAACCTTACGAACCGCCACTGGGCACGATGGGATTGTTGGCCACCTGTTGCAAGACGGGGTGCTCTTCGTATCATAGACGCTCGCCAATCTTAAAGACAGAGAGCTCAGGGCATTGTGATTTTTCACCACTGCAGATGACAGCGACTCAACATCAGCCCGAACACGCTTGGTGTTCCTTTTGATATCATCCAATAAAGGATGAATTGAAGCTGAGGGGTTAAAAGTGCAGGAAGAAGAAAACCCGTATGACCAAAGCCTTCGCCCTTTTCGCCGGGTTATTATTTCAAGGGGAACATCAAGAGGATCTAACCCTCTTCTTATAAAGAAAATCGATATTCCTTTCTTCCCCGGCTAGAGCTACTGTTCGACATTGCGCTCTATACGAAGAAAACAGAACGTCGACAGTATAAAGGGCCTTTCCTGAGCCTCTAGTCTTTCACATAAAAAAAAAACGTTTTTGGGCTGCGGCTCCCCGTCTTCTGAAAGTGGTCGTTTTTCGAGCCGCCTCTCCGATTAGGTGCCCTTATTTCCGCAGTAGATCTAAGGAGATTTCCCAATGAAGGAGTGATCTCAACGTACTCCTTCACTGGGTTTATGTACTCAGGCTGCCCTCCCTAAAGGAGAATCCCGAAAACTCTCCTTCCCTGGGACCACTTTCGACACCTTGATGCATGGGTCCAAAAATATCTAGCTGGCCTTGTAGGTCGTCCTTTTGGGAGCTGTGGGAGCCCCAGAAATGTTTGGAGCGTTAGAAGTGTTCCATCTTCAAAAGTGTTTTAAAGACATTTCTATATTGATACCACGACCTGGGCGAGAAAGGACGGTCGCGCTTGGCAGAGCTCGTATCACCATTGGAAGTCCATCGTTAGTAGTACATTCACGCAGTACCATTCACAACTTCAGCACGATTGGTTTACACATTAGGATTTCGGTTTTTATCGAGTTTAGATCCGCCGCATTAAGTCTGCTCCATGGACCTCGAGCAGAATGTGGCCTAAGGCCATGTACTATCGGTCTTGGAGTCAGTGCTCCCTGCTTGTGCCGTGTTCGAGTCATATTGATGAATACAAGACTTGGCTTGCTACAAACAACGCCCGCAAAAAGTGCCAGCAAAATTTTATTTTTTGCTCGAAATTGTTTTTCGCATTCGTTTTGGCGCCCCTTACCACCTGGCGCCTAGAGCGACCGCTCCACTCGCTCTACCCCAAGGCCGGCGCTGGCTGGTGGTCATGTTCAAGGACTGCGTGTGGCTTTGTGACGTCCCCGTGAATTACAGCGGGTCATCTTCATCCCAAAGGAAGGAATAAGAGGCCCAGTTAATCGTCATTTGTGCTCAAGATACTAGAAAGACTGTCAGTGGCAATCTGACTGAGACAGCTTTTCACGAAGTGGTGGAAAGTATCCAAAAGAGCCTGCATTACAAGCAGTACGCCCTGGTAAGCTTTTTAGACGTAGAAGCACCTTAAACAATGTACTACATTCCAGGGGTGAAATGTCTGGATTTAGTTCTTGCACCCAAAACTCAACCGGAACTAAGACCTCGTCATATGAGTCCTTAGCGTCCTGACTGCCGCTTGACTATCAGAAAAGACAAAGATCCGTTTGGTTTCGTAGGCCATTCTTAATTTGTTATGAGTCCATGGCAGTATAGCGCACAATTCCGCTTGAAAGGCAGTTGCAGGAATCTGGGTTATTTACTTCATATTCCGGGGCTTACACCTGTACACCGCATTTGTTTTGACTCTATCCCTGGGAGCGTGTGAGACTCTCGCCTTTATACATAATTTCTCTGAGTTGTTCCTAGCTTATTTTCTTGGGGTTCCTATAAGGCTCCGCCTTGCTTATCCCAAATTTATGACAAAAGAGATATAATTATGGTCTGAAAAGGATCTTGTGTCTAGTTCCACTAGTCTAAGTCCAACCGACCATAGAAAAGACAAATTAATACATATTTCGGGCTAGACTAATATCGGTAACTTCTTCCCAACTTATCCTAGCGCTGAAACTATCTGTGCCTGAAAATAGAAAGGTGGATCAGCTACCTTTATTACATATCGCACATGTATTACAATAGTGACACAACTCAAAAAAGTAGATTTTTCAGGAGAGACAAAAAACTATTTCGTGACGAAGCAAGAAGTTTAGTAGTTTACAGTCGATTATATGGAATGTCGGGCGGTATGTTTGAAGAAAGTTTTCCTCGTCGATGTCCAACAAATGTCAAAGCATAAATGTGTGCGCTGTTTGTCAAAAACTTGTTTGACCGTGGATGGGGACCTAACACAATTTTGTTTGAGAGGGCAAGAGTGACATAAGTGATGTCTGACGGCAAGCAAAAAAAGCTAGATTCAAACGGTTTGCGTGGTTTATACCAATGGTTTTGCTAAATAATTTGACGGGTATAACTCAAATACTGAAATTTTTGAGTTGTGTCACTATTGTAATACATGTGCGATATGTACATATTTCTAAGTTAGTGTTCGAAGTATGAAATCAGATTTTAATGAAGAATCTGTGGACTAACTTATCATGAATTCTATGAAGAAAAACAGTGAAGCAATATATCCACCATGCCGTACTGCGAAAATAACCCAACAAAAATCTCTCATATAAAAACGATATTTTTTGTGCAAACCTTTATTGATCCTTTATAGCACCAAATATCCCTTAATTCAGTATTCTTCTCACCTAACACCTAACCTGTTATCAGATTTGCGTCAATCAATCCGGATACGTCAAAAAACTAAATTATTCTAAAGGAACCTTGACCATACTGAATCCCTTTCTGCACGCCCTTCACTACAGCTGCTGGCTAACTCGCTGTATGATCTCTCTTCGTCATCGTCATCGATGTCCCTTATCACCGAGAAACATCAAAATTTTATGCGGAATATTTAATGTGATTTTATCTATAATCTTGATAATCGATGATCAAAAAGTTGATGGCGTCCGCAGAAATCGACAGAGAGAACGAATATAATATATCTCTCGAGTGAATTCGAATTAGGTGGCATCAGGGGACGTTTACCGCCAGGAATTTCGAATTCAGGCAGTCAACTTTAAGGAAATAAAATGAGCAAATAAAAAACTGTAAAACGACCTGAAGAAGTTCAGTGGATTTCGTCAAGAAACAAAGGCAATTCCCTGATGGCGCCTCTTGCGGCCGCTCGATACTTTTCATTATTCCATTGTATTCACCAAGTGGCATTATCTTCGGGGGAATTTTTTTATTGCATGAAATTAAAGAAATTTTTATAGAGTTTTTTATTATTCAATTTTTACTTGGAGAATTTTGTGGTTAAGAGAAATAATGGTTTTTACGAAGGCGTTGTTGTGGCATACTAGAGGTAAGAGTAGGTGTAGTGAAGTAAGTGATTAGAAGTGAAGCAAGAGCTCTAAGATAAAACTTATCCAATTTATATTATAGAAGTATTTTGTATTAATCATTTTGGAAAAAATAGTTCCCATACAAGTTTATTAATTCTGACGCAGCGATACCTGACTGAAACTCAGTCATGATGAATTCAAGATGTGCCCAATCACTTTGCTGTTAATACTGGTGAAATTTTTTAATGAGGACAACTATTATTACGTTTACATGCTTACTTGAAGTATACTTGAAGTAGGTTTGAAGTAACAAAACATGCATGTAAACCTGTCCTGACTTCAAGTATACTTGAGTCAAGTAAACCACAAAAATTTTCCTACTTGACTTGAAAATATATCATGTAAACTCGTTTGAATACTTGAAAATTGCATATGTATTTTGGCTTAGATAAGAAGAAGAGAAATTTAATCATTGTTGTTGATTTTTCATTTGCGGTGCGATGTGACGTTTATTTTGTACAACTAAACAAAATAAAAATGAATAATAACAACCAACACACTGAATCCTTAAATGTCAGTTCAAGTAAAACTCAAAACAGTTTGAAGTCAAGTAAAAGAACCAAAAACGCCACCTGACATTTCAAGTAAGTTTCAAGTCAAGTACTCAAGACAGCATGTAAACGTAATATATGATTAATATAGTAATCAGCAGATAAAGCCGGGGTGTAAGTGGGCATACGGAATCGATAACTCGGCTTTAGATTTAACTCATATCAGTACTCGATAATTTTGACCGACTACTTTTTCTCATATTATTACTTATAGGGTAGAATCGAGTACCGAGTACAATTTCCATTCAAGTCAAAGTTCAAGCTAACTGCAAATTTCGTCAGTCGTGAATATTTTCCATATACAGACAGTCGCAAAAGTGGTCGTACAGTAGCGACTTCGAATTCTATGTGTGAATAATTTTTGTTTTTTAAGAAACAAAATAAATCTAATGATACAGTTCTTTTATTTCATATGTCTACTGTCTAAACTAGGTGGGATGTGGGTTAGGCCCCTTCGATCTACACGATCAGCTTCCCAGTATGATGACCGTAGACGGAATAAACTGTCTTCTAACAAATAGTAATACTTTCATCACTACTGTGAAATTGACTAGTACCAGAACTGATGACAAAGTAATCCTCAGAGAAGCTAGTTCAAATAACTATAATAGTGGTTAATCTAAAATAAATTTCTAGAGAATTTGTTTTTCCTGAACGTTAGCAAACAAACATTTCTTTCGTACTTCGTTCGCTACACTAAAGCGGGTGTTCGAATTCGTATTGAGCGTTGTGAAGCGCCGCTGATAAACTGGGAACAGAATGACTTCATTTGGAAACTCCAAAGCTTTCCGGAGATAGTACTTGTCAGACTTGACCAAAAAGAACTACTACTACTAGAAATTCCGGGGTGTACCGCAATTTCCTGAAACTGTATCATGCATAGAAAACAATTCCCCGTCAAAAAGTGCTGATTTGGGGTTTGAAAAATTCGTGATGTTTGTAAAGCGTAACGAAATTTTTGCACGATTTTTAAAGGTTATCGGATTTTGACAAGTGATGTTTTGTTGGATAGCTATCGCTGTGCAGAATCGAAAAAGATCACTTCGTTTAGAACGGGTCTCATTCCATCGAGTTTATTATATGTATATTAGCACAACTTGTCTATTTAAGGTCTTTCTGACACTTAGCCGAAGTTTTACCATTTAAACAAACAAAGGTCTGACCGAATGTTATGAAATTTTTTTCAGGACATCTTTTGTTAATATTCTTCTCTCGGCACCTCAAAGAAGTTTATATAGTTTTTGGTTCGCGCGGTATCGTACAAATATCAAGAACGTCGTTTAAACAAAAAAACGGTTCGATCGAATTTTATGAAAATCTTTTCAGATCATATTTTGGTTAATACTCTTCAAATGGCACTTCAACTAAGTCGTTATCGTTTTTGGTTCGCGCGATATCGTGCAGGAAAAAATGATCACATACTTAGGCTGCGGTTACGCTGGCTGAAAGTTGGTGATAGTCCAGCTGGTGCCAGCTGTTACAAGAAAATTAAACACAAGGAACTATTTCAGAGTGGTTAGGCTGAAACTTGCAAGCTTTCACACATTCATGAAAGTTCATGTCAGCGTGATAGCTAATCAAATTTGTTTAGTTAGCTGGCACCAGTTGAGGTTGAAATTAGCAAAATGGATTCAGAAAAATTAATTAACGAAGTGCGGAATAGAAAATTGTTGTGGGGTGCAACGGCGGCTAATTATAAGGATAAAAAGAAAGTGAAGCGTGCGTGGGATGAAGTAGGGGACGCATTAAATTTAGATGGTAATTTAGTTTTTATTATTATTTATTTAAACAAAAATAAGTCATAAAAATATTTCGAACGTTGCTGGCACTAAAACTTGGATGATTTGAGGAGGTGCCATCGGCGGAGGTGGACGTTGTAGTAGAAATTTGATTTTGTACACGAAGTAAAGCTACCTTGTCCACACCTTCGTGGTCAATGATAACATTATGCAATAAACAGACGGTTTTCGTAATATCTATTGCAGTTTGCACATCTGTTTCTATCTCCTTTGTGAGGATACGCCACTTCATAGCAGTTAACCCAAATGCACACTCGATAACCTTTCGTGTTCTAGCAAGGTTTTCGTTAAATATATTTTTCTCGTTGGTTATATTTCTTTGGGGGAACGGTCTTAGCAAATATTCTCGCAACGGGTATGCCTCATCTGCTAATAAAACGAAGGGTGCATAAACGTCTGTACCTGGTAACCGAGCTGGTAGTGGAATATTAATTATGTCGTTTTCTAACATTTGGTAAAGATTTGACGGAGCAAATGTTCCGCCGTCACTTTGCTTACCATAACCACCCACTTCAATAAATATATAACCACTGACATATAGAATGGACTGCTTATGAGAAATTTTTCATGGCACCAATTTGTTCCATAGGCTAAAAACCTTTTTTCACTCCATGTAAACACCGGAATCACTTTTGAAATTTACATTTTTTTAAATACGTACTTAAAACATTAAAACAACACAAATATTTTGCTTAAAAAAATTAATAAACACTATTTTCACTTTTTCACCTTTTAAAATGCCTTTTTTTCATTAATTTGCAAATTTTATGTGTATCTGATTTAAGTTCTTAACGCCTGTCTTAGCAACTGACATTCTGTATGTCAAAATCCGGGGGCTTATGGGGAAAAGAGCAAAAGATATAAACATCACTATACCCGTCTATTTTTTTCTAATTGATTTAACGCAAAAGATATAAACATCACTATACCCGTCTATTTTTTTCTAATTGATTTTATTTCTGAGTGCTTCTGTCAGTTTGGGGGCTTATGGATGAGCGAGCGACTATACCTTTTTGGTGCCATCGGTTTGTATGGGAATAATTGCTGATGAGCAGTCCATTATTATATGTCAGTGTATATAACGGAAGCAGGCATCTGCAACTCCTTGCAACACAATTGAAAAGTAATGCTTGATGCGGATGTGTTTTCCATCAATACAACCCACACAGTTGGGAAATTGCCAGCGGTCATAAAATTCCTTAGAAATGGTTTTTAAGTCCTTTGTGGTGGGTCGAAGCAGATGTTTTGAAGCCAATTTTTTCCACATAGCGAGGCATACCTCCTTTACTATTCCAGATATTGTGCTGTGTGCTATACTGTAGCTGAATGCCAGCCCCCTATACGACAAACCAGTAGCTAGAAATCTAGAATATAAAATACTAATAAGAAATTTTTCCAGGGGATTCTGCTAAAAAGAAATGGAGGAGTTTAAGGAACAACTACACTCAGGAGAGGGCTAAAATTTCAAAACAATTCAAGTCGCGTTTCCGGCTAAGAATGAGCCAATTGCTAATGGAAACGCTTGAGGGTGACGAAGGAGCAGGACCATCATAGAGTAGAATATAGTTCTACGCCCACACCGACGCCTTCTGTTAATTGGGCAACAACAGAGGAGATATCAAATTATATTGTTTATGTTTTACCATTTGAAACGATTTAATCTTTATACATATGTTTTTCTTGTTTTTGAATTAATAAATAATATTTTATTTTGAATATTTACCTTAAAGTTACTGAAAGTCTTTCGGCAGCAGAAATTGGTCTTTGGAAGTTTGTGTGTTGCTTCTCAATTTCATCTTTTATTTGACACAAAATGTAGTCGAAAGTTTTGGGTCTCATCCTGTAGTATTCATAAAATCGATTTTCATCTTGCCTTAACTCCATGTGCAAATTATGGAACTCGCCGTGTTCAGACCGTTTTTTATAAATGGGATGTACACCGAATTTTCTTTTTCTTTTATACAGCATAATGTACTTAAGATAACTACTTTCTGTTAAAAATAGCATATCTTCAAATGATTCGTCCATCATGAAAAATTGTTGTTAATAAACACAGAAAAGTTTATACCAAAAAACAATTCGATCCGAGCTAATCGATGCCGTGTACATAACTATCATGAACTGTCTTGCAGCATAACCAGTAAACAATGAAAACTTGAATTGTAACAGCTGGCACCAGCTGGACTATCACCAACTTTCAGCCAGCCTTACGATACTTCCATTCAAATTTTTCCTTAAAATGCTCTTGAGACCTTGAAAAATGAAAATACGTTGAAAATTTCGATTTCGATTTTCGGACCGATTACAATAACTTCCTATACTGGGAAGTTAATTAAAAAAACTCCAGGTTTCCTGTACGGTTAACTCAAAAAATAACAAAACCAAAAAATTCACCTAAATTCATGGTCACAAAAGTCACGTACCCTGTAAAATTAAAGGAATAGTGGCTGAAAAAGGTTAATATTAATATCTTGCAGGACCTCCTTTAGCATTTATAACTGCTTTGAGCAGTGGCGTATTTACCCTAGGGCCATGGGGGCCATGGCCCGGGGCGACAGACTGCGAGGGGCGGCACAAGTATCCTCGTGCTCAGCTTTGGAAGCTTTTAATAATCGTTACAATACACTGAGAGATAACTTTTATAAAAGCAATATTTTTCGTGATATAACAAATATTGATCAGCTTTCTTTAATTGCGAGATCCTTCATTCATTCTTGTTTTGGGGCGTTTTGCCTGAGGCCTATTTTATTTGGTCTATACCAACCCCGTCGTTAAATACCTTCCAGGTTAATGCATGTTTACGGCACTAAGGGCGACCGACGAATCGCTTTCCACAGAGACTGTCAAAAACGAATAAAATACACCGCTTTTGTATTAAGGTACACAATATGCAAATCACTACGAGCTCACCCATCGGATCAATCTAATTTCTATTTCGTGGTCGTCTCGATGCCTGTCAAAGTTTCATGGGCGCTGTGGGATGGGTTTGCGTAGCGCCCCTCGTGTATTACTATGTGCGTGTTACTTTACATCTTTATGCTGTAAACATGCTAAGGGCGACTGCGAAACTATTTTCCTGGGCCAGGTCGAATTGCTTGACGATATTTGATGTGAGCACACACTAAAAGCGACGGCGAAACAAATTAAAAAAATACACACCGGAATTACCAACCTGCACGGCCGAATATGCTGCACACGCACACAGGAGCACACGAAAATTGCAACAAAAGCCCATGCCACAACACACATGTAACTTTGATAGCCGACGGCTACGAAATAGAACTTGAATTGATTCAGTCGCCGATCTCGGCGGCGTAGTTATCGCAGTGGTCTGCAGATTGTGCAGCTTCATACAAAAGAGGTGTATTATATTCGTTTATGACAGTCGTTGAGCAAAGCGAGTCGTCGGTCGTCCTTAGCATGTTTACAGCATTAGACTTTTAATATAGCCTAAAATTGAGTTTGGACTCAAATACCAAATCTCACTGGGAGCGGGGAAGTCGCGATGTAGGAGAGTCAGCCTCGTCCTGGCTATAGCCTCACAGCCACACAACAAGTGCTCCGCAGTTTCGGAAGCTGTCTCGCATGACCGACAACTACAGTCAGCTACCAGCCCTATTCTGCTTAGATAATAATTGTGAGATTTTTTTCAAGTTAAATGATTTTGTTCTTTCTGCCAAACACTGGCCACAAAGTAGAACATATACTGCTACCTTCAAAGTACTGAATATCGACATTAATAATTGCAGAGGTCTATCTTATGGAAATGCCAGCAGTATGGTTGGGCAGTATAGTGGCCTACAGGCTAAGATCAAAGAAAAATTTCAGTATGTAACATAGGTGCCGCACATTAGTTAAACTTGACCCGATCATCGGTAACAGCTCAGAAGCTACACAGATTTGCGTGTTGCTGCAAAAGCCATATGTCCTTTTTTCAGCATTAATCGAACGTATAAAATTACTAAATAAGCCCTAAAAATGTAACCGTGAACTATTTGTCACTATGCGGTGGTCAGATAAGGACGGTACCTGTGCTAGCCCTGATAAAAATTGGAAGGAAATAATAGCGGCTCTTGACGTTATAAAAAATGACTGCCCGCAAAAAAGGATTGGTTCAAAATGAAGCGGCAGGTCTATTGGCTCAATTTCACTCAAATTCTCTAGAAACGGCTATATTATCGGAATTTCGGGAATCCAAAATTCTTCAACATGTCGAGGCAGACGCTGATGCTTTTGAAGAGGCTAGTAGTTTAAATGAGTTTATTAGAGGTGCCTCTTTTTTCGTTTGACCCAGTCATACTTCAAATAAGGTGAAGTGCCATTGTTATGCCAAAATGACAAAAACAATGAAATTAAAGAATGAAAGAAAATAAATACCAATGAAGGTATTTTTTTATGATTTTGACTCTAATATGCATTAAACTGCCTCAGATTAACTAAGAAACATATGCCTCCACAATGTATATGGGAGGACCTTGTTCGAAGATCTAATTGATAAAGTGTGGATAAAGTGTTTTGATGATGACTTTACTTTATCAAAGATAAAAAGTTAAAACATTATCAATGTGCAGTTTTCGGCTTTACACCTTCAGCATTTGGTTAAAGTATCGGATTCAAAACTGCGATGGATTTAGTTAAAATTCTCGGATTAACAGCAGCTAGTGTTGGAATTGTGGCTAATAATATATTTAAAATTATAAAAAAAACAAAAGCAAAAGAACACGAAGAGATTAGGAAAAGATGTTGGATACATGGCATTTAATGAATTAGTCTTGGAAGACCCGAGGAGATTTAGAAACTTCACGAAATGCCTCAAAGTGTTTTTTTCAAATTACTGCAAAAAGTTGAGCTCCGAATATGTAGACAAAACACGGTTTTTCGTGAAAGCATACCTGCGAAAATACGGTTTGCTAAAGTGTAGACATAAGCGCATAGAAATGATTCTATTTACTTTATCCGCTATGTGTCACACTTTGTCTCTGCACTTTATCGTGTCCATGATAATGTAAAGTATCTTGTATGTAGATTATCCGCACTTTATCCACACTTTAGGACAACACTTTATCGTTTCGATCATGGTGTAAAGGGGCCTTTATTGATCTTGCAATTGATCTACAAGAGTGTCCTTTTAAAAAAAATTCTTGAGGTTACGGTGTTTTTATATTATTAAAATGTATTACCTTTTTTTCCATTAATGTATGGGGCGCAAATGTCCTAGGCCCAGGGCGCCAAATCTTAAAATATGCCACTGGCTTTGAGCCTTCGGGGCATTGATTAAAGTGTTTTACCGTGAGAATGAGGTTCTTGGAATGTAGAGCTTCCCCCTTCTTCCGCCATACTAAAATTCAACCATCTGACCCAAAAATATTAAATTTACTCTCGGCCAAGAAAATACACTTGGACCAGAAGGATAAATTCTTGTCTAAATGTTCCTTCGCGAACAACATCCTTTTTATCCGGTTCGCGGCAGAAATAAACAAATTTTTTTCCCTGAAGTGTCATGGTTTAGGGCTGTCTGTCCTGGAACGGAGTCGGAAAACTAATTTTTATCAATGACGTAATGGACGCCCCTCTTTGAAAATCCTGCAGGACAATCTCATCGCTAGTGTTAAAAGGATGGGAATAGAGGATTGTTTTAATTTCGAAGAGGACAACGATCCGAAACATAAGGCCCACTTTGTGATGCAATGGATGCCCCCACATTCTTGGAACGCCGCGCCGCCACAATCACCTGACGTCAATCCCATTGAGCATCTTTGGTACGAATTGGAAGGACAAATCAGGACGACCGATATTACTAATAAGGAACAGCTCAAAACCAAAATTCAACAGGAGTAGCAGAACATATCATCAGAAGTCACTAGGAAATTGGTGGAATCAATGCCCCGACGGCTCAAAGCAGTTATAGATGGTAAAGGAGGTCCTGCAAGATATTAATATTAACTTTTTTAAGTCACTACTCTCTGAAAAGATTCAGATCTATGATCTGAAAAGATTTTTATAAAATTTGGTCGAGCCGTTTTTTGGTTGAAACGACGTTCGTGATTTTTGTACCTGCACGATACCGTGCGAACGAAAAACTATATCGACTTCTTTTAGGTGCCGAAAGAAGAATATTAACGATTGCTCTGGAAAAAATATCATAACATTCAGTCTGGCCTTTTTTTTTTGTTTAAATGGAAAAACTTTGTGTGTCGGAAAGACCTTAAATTGATATTTTTTGGTAATATCTAACAAACTTGATGAAATGAAACCCGTCCTAAACGAAGTGATCTTTTCTGGATTTTGCACAGCGATAGCTTTCCAACTTGCAAAAACCGACCTTTAAAAATCGCGCAAACATCGCAAATTTTTCAAGCCTGGGATCAGCACTTTTTGGACGGGGAATTGTTTTCTATGTCCCAGAGTCTCAGGAAATTGTGGCTCATCCCGGAATTTCCAATAGTTACCGAAAAATTTGTTCTTGTTGGTCAAGTCTGACAAGTACTTTACATTGATTATTGCTAATATCCCCGGAAAGCATTGGTATTTCCAAATGAAATCATTCGCTTTCCAGTTTATCAGCGGCGCTTCAACACGCTCAATACGAATTCGAACACCCGTTTTAGTGTAGCGAACGAAGTACGAAGGAAATGTTTGTTTGATAATGTTCAGGAAAAACAAATTCTAACTAACGACTATTAGTTATTTGAACTAGCTTCTTTCAAAATTACTTTGTCACCAGTTTTGATACTAGTCAATTTCCCACTAGTACTTAACATTCATCATACTGGGCAGTTGATCTTGTGTACCGAAGGGATCAAACCCACATCCCAACTAGTGAATTTATATCCATCCCATTTAAGCTAAATAAATATTTGTGATCTGTCCCAACCGGAAATAGACTAATGCATACGCTAAGTCAAGTTGCAGGTATAAGACAACATTTTGTTAAAAGTCAAATGCTAAAACTAGGGATGGCAAATTTGAGTAATTATCTTTCAAGATGGCGAAAAAATAAAAATACGATTACAGAACTCAGAACACATACAATCTTCTCGCATCAGCGCGCAAATAATTTGGAGTGTCATTTTTGGTGGACAATTCAATGAAATCGAGTATCATCGATTTTAAAGGTATCAGTGGAAGAATATGCTTACTAAGACTCAGGACGCGATTCCACAATCTCTCCATAATCAACATACATACATGCCCCAACAGAAGGGAAGCAAGACGAAGAAAATTATGAGATCCACGACGCCCTGCTAAGAACTTTTAATCAAATTCCGTCAAACGACATTAAGATGATCATGGGAGACGCTAATGCGAAGATAGGAAATGAACAGGAATTCATTGGTACCATAGGCAAACATAGCCTGCACAACCACACTAACAGCAATGGTACCCGCCTAATTGATTTTTCCACATCTCGCAGAATGGTCATTATGTACACCTTTTTTCCACATAAAAGCATCCACAAAATGACGTGGATATCACCCGACGGGATTACGAAAAACCAGATTGACGACGTCCTAGTAGAGAAGAGAGGCGCAAACAATGTATTAGATGTCAGATCCTACAAGGGAGCATGCTGTGGCTACGACCATTTCATGGTTAAAATCAGACATAGGCTGCTTAGGCTGCTTACACACCAAACTCGACATCGACAAGACACGACGAAATTCGACAACATTTTCTGTCGCGACACACATCTATTCTTATCATTAAGCGAGTCTGTTCACACTGAATTCGACATCGACACAACACGACAAGATTTTCTGTTGTGACACCCATTTATTCTTATTATTAAACGAGTGTATTCACACTGAATTCGACATCGACACGACACGACAGAACTCGACAGAACTCGACAAGGAAAAAAACCGTTACCGACGAAGGGCTTCACATTCAAATCAGTTTATATCCACTGAAGGCGACACGAGGAAAAACGTCGAACGACGACTTTCGACACGTCGAGTACTTATGCAGTGACTTTCGTTGTGTCGAATGGTTCTGGTTGTCGAATGGTGTCGAGGTGTCGAATTTGGTGTGTATGAAGATTCGACAAAAATTTTTTTGTCGATGGACGTTTTGTAATGTCGTGTCGATGTCGAGTTTGGTGTGTAAGCAGCCTTACACACCAAACTCGACATCGACACGACATTACAAAACGTCCATCGACAAAAATTTTTTTGTCGAATCTTCGTACACACCAAATTCGACACCTCGACACCATTCGACAACCAGAACCACTCGACACAACGAAAGTCACTGCATAAGTACTCGACGTGTCGAAAGTCGTCGTTCGACGTTTTTCCTCGTGTCGCCTTCAGTGGATATAAACTGATTTGAATGTGAAGCCCTTCGTCGGTAACGGTTTTTTTCCTTGTCGAGTTCTGTCGAGTTCTGTCGTGTCGTGTCGATGTCGAATTCAGTGTGAATACACTCGTTTAATAATAAGAATAAATGGGTGTCACAACAGAAAATCTTGTCGTGTCGTGTCGATGTCGAATTCAGTGTGAATAGACTCGCTTAATGATAAGAATAGATGTGTGTCGCGACAGAAAAATGTTGTCGAATTTCGTCGTGTCATGTCGATGTCGAGTTTGGTGTGTAAGCAGCCTAAGTACTCGACGTGTCGAAAGTCGTCGTTCGACGTTTTTCCTCGTGTCGCCTTCAGTGGATATAAACTGATTTGAATGTGAAGCCCTTCGTCGGTAACGGTTTTTTTCCTTGTCGAGTTCTGTCGAGTTCTGTCGTGTCGTGTCGATGTCGAATTCAGTGTGAATAGACTCGTTTAATAATAAGAATAAGGCTGCTTACACACCAAACTCGACATCGACACGACATTACAAAACGTCCATCGACAAAAAAATTTTTGTCGAATCTTCGTACACACCAAATTCGACACCTCGACACCATTCGACAACCAGAACCACTCGACACAACAAAAGTCACTGCATAAGTACTCGACGTGTCGAAAGTCGTCGTTCGACGTTTTTCCTCGTGTCGCCTTCAGTGGATATAAACTGATTTGAATGTGAAGCCCTTCGTCGGTAACGGTTTTTTTCCTTGTCGAGTTCTGTCGAGTTCTGTCGTGTCGTGTCGATGTCGAATTCAGTGTGAATACACTCGTTTAATAATAAGAATAAATGGGTGTCACAACAGAAAATCTTGTCGTGTCGTGCCGATGTCGAATTCAGTGTGAATAGACTCGCTTAATGATAAGAATAGATGTGTGTCGCGACAGAAAAATGTTGTCGAATTTCGTCGTGTCATGTCGATGTCGAGTTTGGTGTGTAAGCAGCCTAAATGGGTGTCACAACAGAAAATCTTGTCGTGTCGTGTCGATGTCGAATTCAGTGTGAATAGACTCGCTTAATGATAAGAATAGATGTGTGTCGCGACAGAAAAATGTTGTCGAATTTCGTCGTGTCATGTCGATGTCGAATTTGGTGTGTAAGCAGCCATAGAGAGCGCATAGCGACACAAATGGTTTAAAGAACATCCAGGATGGAAAAAATCAATGTGGAAAATTTTAAATTGGAAGAAACACGAATAGTCCAGTAAATAGGTACTTTTTCTTTGCGAAAAATACCGCACGCGATTTTTTTTTACCAAATGTTTTTACATATTTTTATTAGCTTAAATTCAAAATGGCGTCATCCCCACCCTTATGCTTCACTTACAATGAAGGGAAACGCGTTTAATTCTATATCTCAGAAACTATGCGTTTTACGACAAAAATGTATATAATCTTTTTTGTAGATAAATAAGTGATTTAACTTTTTTGTTCAGAATTTTTTTTTGTAAAGTCAATATGTTCGGAGTTATAGTGCTTCAAACTTTATTGATTACTTTCTTTGCACTATATTTCGTTAATGGTTAGCCCGCCATCAAAAAGTCCTTCCTAAGACTTAAATAACACACGATTATCTATAATTTTTGCTTTTATCATTTTTAGTTAGGGCTAATATTTCACGAATTATAGCGCTTTAAATGTCGGAAAATGTAAATTCAAAAAAAAAAATTCCTAATATCTTTTTCTTTCCCCGTTTCATTTCAAAACTGATTATATCGTGTGTTGAGCTCATCATTGCCCACAATTTGTTGCCTTTACTTTTTTCTATAAAGTTGATATTTATGGATTTATTACACCTCAAAAGTTTATTAAAAATGGTTTTTTGCAAATATCTAGTCAACTATTTATTTACGATGACAAGTTATACCAACAAATTTGTTTGTTATAAAATTCCGTTGAAATTTTACTTCAAGCATTTTTTTCTGGCATTTATACTTTAACCGCAATTCAGCGCCGATTGTTTCATATAGATACACATTAATGTTCATACATATAATTAAGAAATTTCGTTGGCGTACAAACGCTTTTCCACACCACCCTGAAGGTCGAGTTTTTGGCGCGTTTTTTTATTGTGGTTTCCCCAGTAGGCCTAATCCACAAGAAAACGAAACAATGATGCTATAACATGTTATTTAGCCTCATATGTTTCGAAGATGTCGGTTGACAATCGGATAGACCAATGAAGCTGCCATCTAATGACTTGACGTTGTCTTCGTCGAATGATATACTTATCTGGGAGACTTGAAAACTCGCAAATGTTCTCATTTATTTCATTGTTTTCAAGGAGGTTTGCATCCTTCGTCACATTTTCGCAATTTCCTCCACTGCGGTTAGAGCAAATTATGGTACATTTGAGACCGGCCTTGCGGCATCCACAGGAACCGCCACATTTTTTCCTACATTTGCAGGATATTAATTTGAATAAAGCTGATGCCGGAGCAATTGTCATTGGGACTGGTTGTAAGCCAAATCTTGTTCGCTTCCAGTCCCATTCCTCCGGGTCTTGATAACTATCAAGCCAAGTTTGCACTTGATAATATACTCGAAATGAGTGAAGTCGAGCAGCATCTTTAGTTGGAGGCAGAGCTAATAAGTTCACTTTGGTTTTTGTAGCCGATTTTCCAAAAAATTTGAACCTTAGTGAATGCTTAAACAAACGAGTTTCAGGACGATTTTCCTTGTCGATTAAGGCGAGCAACTCAGAAACTCTAAATTGACATTCCTCACTGTTCGTTATAAAGCTTCTAATAACTTGCATCACCTTGGACATTTCTTTATTAGGACGACCCCCTTTTCCCCCTGTAGATGGTGTGGTTTTCAAATCTCGCATACAGGAATGATGATACCTAGCACCTGTAGCTTTGGCATCAGAAACATTTGCAATATGTTGCACATTGTCCAAACTTCTTTTATCATTCCGATTCTGCAAACGTACGCCAACGAAATTTCTTAATTATATGTATGAACATTAATGTGTATCTATATGAAACAATCGGCGCTGAATTGCGGTTAAAGTATAAATGCCAGAAAAAAATGCTTGAAGTAAAATTTCAACGGAATTTTATAACAAACAAATTTGTTGGTATAACTTGTCATCGTAAATAAATAGTTGACTAGATATTTGCAAAAAACCATTTTTAATAAACTTTTGAGGTGTAATAAATCCATAAATATCAACTTTATAGAAAAAAGTAAAGGCAACAAATTGTGGGCAATGATGAGCTCAACACACGATATAATCAGTTTTGAAATGAAACGGGGAAAGAAAAAGATATTAGGAATTTTTTTTTTTGAATTTACATTTTCCGACATTTAAAGCGCTATAATTCGTGAAATATTAGCCCTAACTAAAAATGATAAAAGCAAAAATTATAGATAATCGTGTGTTATTTAAGTCTTAGGAAGGACTTTTTGATGGCGGGCTAACCATTAACGAAATATAGTGCAAAGAAAGTAATCAATAAAGTTTGAAGCACTATAACTCCGAACATATTGACTTTACAAAAAAAAATTCTGAACAAGAAAGTTAAATCACTTATTTATCTACAAAAAAGATTATATACATTTTTGTCGTAAAACGCATAGTTTCTGAGATATAGAATTAAACGCGTTTCCCTTCATTGCTTCATTGTAAGTGAAGCATAAGGGTGGGGATGACGCCATTTTGAAAGCTCATAAAAATATGTAAAAACATTTGGTAAAAAAAAATCGCGTGCGGTATTTTTCGCATTACGAAGGCCTTTTTTTCGACCTATTTACTGGACTAGAACGAGATATAAGGAATTGACGCGAAGAAGAGTCTCCGAAAGGCTGGAGCAACAGCCAGATAATATAAATGAAATATGGGAATACATAAAACATAAAAGGCCCCTGCCGAAGACTCCATCGGATTGATACGAAGAAACAGTAACACTTGGTTTGACGAAGAATGCAAAGCATTAGCATTAGAAGAAAGAAATAAAAGTCGTAGGGAGTATATCGCCAGACCGGCCAGGACTAGAATGGAAACCTTTAAAGCAAAACGACGAAACGCAGATCAAATGTTAAGGGAAAAGAAGAGGGAACAACAAAATGCGAGAATCCTGGACGCTAGCTTAAGTTTTAGCAACAAAAACGTTAGGCAAGGGTATAAGGATATAAGGTCGATTACTGACAAATTTAATCCCAGAACTAGTATGTGCAGAGAAGACAATGAGGGTATTAATGTATTATAGTAACCCAACGGTGCAAAATAAATGAAAAAACTACTTTGAAGACCGGCTTAACCAAAATGCTCCAACATCAACAAGAAGAGACATAGCAGAGGACCATATAATAATAACGAGCCCAACCCTGAACGAGGTTAAAAAAGCCATAACTAAGCTCCAAAACAATAAAACCCCTGAAGGAGACGAAATTGCTGCTGAACTACTTAAGTATGTATTGCCACAGCAAAGTCGTAGAATGTCTGCATAGGCTAATATGTAGGATATGGAATGAAGAATCGCAAGACTGGAAGAAAGCAATTATATGCCCAGTGCACAAGAGCGCCGACCAACTCTGCTGCAGAAACTAAAGTGGTATATCACTACTGAGCTCAGGTTACAAAATTTTCACCAATATCCTGTAAAATAGTATAAAACCTATTGCTGAGGAAATACTGGGTGAATAAAAAACGGGTTTCCATAAGAAAATGTCTACAACAGACCAACTGGCCAGACCAATGGCAATTTTTATTGGCCGATAAACGGCTTATAGCTGGAATGATAACATCGGCCCATTAATTGCATTCAACTATCGGCCCATTCATGGCAAACACCAATGGGCCAGACATTAGACATAGAATTTATTGTGTATGCCCAACGACTTATGTATTTAATTATGGGCTGATGAACGGCTGTTGATCACACGCTATTTTTATGTATGATTGAACGGCTGCTGGCAGTTAACCAGATATGGGCCATTATAAGTTGCCAATACTTGGCTATGTCGCCATCAACGGCCACTTTGTATGGTAATTAGAGAGGATACTATAAGTAAACATAACAGATACAATAGCTCAGGTAAGGGTTCAAAACTCGTTAACTGAAGGCTTCCACGTCAAAGAAGGACTCAAACAGGGAGATGGTCTAGCAACAATGTTATTCAACTTAGCCGTCATCAGAAGAACAGTAAGTAAATCCACAAGATTTTCTAGAGAATTTGTTTTTCCTGAACAAACATTTCCTTCGTACTTCGTTCGCTACACTAAAGCGGGTGTTCGAATTCGCATTGAGCGTGTTGAAACGCCGCTGATAAACTGGGAAGCGAATGACTTCATTAAGAAATTCCAAAGCTTCCCGGAGATATTGGCAATAATCAATGTAAAGTACTTGTCAGACTTGACCAAAAAGAACAAATTTTTCGATAACTACTGGAAATCTCGGGATGAACCCATGAACCACAATTTTCTGAGACTGTAGGACATAGAAAACAATTCCCCGTCAAAAAAGTGCTGATCCCAGGCTTGAAAAATTCGTGACAGGAATGGAACATTGATTAACAAGTCGGTGCAAATATTGGGTTACGCTGATGATCTGAACATAGTAAGTAAATCACTTTTAGGGGCAAAAGGAATGCTATATAAGTCTAGACATCGCCGCTAAAAACATGGGATTAATTGTTAATCAAGACAAAACTAAAGCAACGCTGACACGCCTAAGGACCAACTTCACGATAGATAGCTACAATATAGAGGTAGTGAAGAGCTTTAAATACAGTCGGGGGCAAAAGTGAGAGGACAAACGAAAAAACTTCAGAACAATGTAATAAAACTTCTTTTATTTTTAGTAATATTAATTTTACAAAATAATTGTGTACATAATATGAAACCCCAAAGCCCAAAGTGTATGTAATGAAATAATACAAAAAGGCCACCACTTCTTCGTCTTTAACGGTAAAAAAAATCTAATGTTTATTTCAACTCGAAATTTTTAAAAGAGACAAAATTAAGAGGACATGCGAAATCTGTAAACTAATACTTCGTATGCCCCCCCCCCCCCCTTTGCTTTAATGACAGCACTTAACCTACGTTTAATACTTTTTACTAATATTTTTAATTTTACGACATTAAATTCTTGCCATAGCTCTTGAAGAAAAATTTCTTTGTTTTTTCTTTGTTCTCTTTTTATTTTTTGTTCCATAAAACCCCATAGATTTTCTATGGGGTTCAGATCAGGGCTTTGAGGCGGGCAATCTAAAACAGTTATTTTATTAACTTTGAAAAATTCCTTGGTTTTGTTAGCAGTGTGCTTGGGATCATTATCTTGTTGGAATATAAATTTTGATCCCAAACCCATCTTTTCATAAGATTCTTCAAGACTTTCATTCAGAATTTGAATGTAGGAATCCGCTGTCATTCTTCCTATTATTGGAAATTTTTCTTCAAGAGCTATGGCAAGAATTTAATGTCGTAAAATTAAAAATATTAGTAAAAAGTATTAAACGTAGGTTAAGTGCTGTCATTAAAGCAAAGGGGGGGGCATACGAAGCATTAGTTTACAGATTTCGCATGTCCTCTTAATTTTGTCTCTTTTAAAAATTTCGAGTTGAAATAAACATTAGATTTTTTTTACCGTTAAAGACGAAGAAGTGGTGGCCTTTTTGTATTATTTCATTACGTACACTTTGGGTTTTCATACTATGTACACAATTATTTTGTAAAATTAATAGTACTAACAATAAAAGAAGTTTTATTACATTGTTCTGAAGTTTTTTCGTTTGTCCTCTCAATTCTGCCCCCGACTGTACCTTGGTACAATAGTGTCGTCAACAAATGAAGAGCTGGGGGAAATTAAAAGCAGAACACTACGAGGGCAATCGAAGTTTTTATTCACTGCGTAAAGTACTTCAATCAAGAACGCTGCCCAGAAAAACTAAATTTGAATTATACAAATCTCTCATAAGGCCTGTGGACCATGACCCAAAATAAAGTCGAGAGCTTATTAGGCGCTTTTGAGAGAAAAATTTTAATAAGCATTATTGGCCCATTAAACGTAAACGGTATCTGGAGAATCAGATACAATGACGAACTGTACCAAATCTACAAAGAGATAGACATTGTCAACTATATCAAAATAAATAGACTACGATGGGCAGGGCATGTAAAGCGAATGCCCGAAAACAGAGTAGTGAAGCAGATAGATAAGGAAATCATAATCGGTGACAAGCCAGCAGGACAACCTAGGAAAAGATGGTTTGAAGCCGTAGATGAAAACGCTACACATCTGTTGGGCGTAAGAAATTGGAGAACTCTAGCCAGTGAACGAGAAAGTTGGAGGAGAAAACTGAAGAAGACCTAGACGCTCGATTTGGGTTATAGTTCAATTGAACTGAACTGAACTAGCATTTTAAACTGTATTAAAATTCGCCCAACCGTCTACACGGAGCACCGGTCCCGACTATTAGGCCGAATGGTCTAGTAATAATCTAGACACTAGGTTCAGACTGTACTAAGAATTAAATATTACTTAATTGGTTAGACGAGAGAATAGTCTAACAACTTGAAATCGTATTTTTGTTTATTATATCATATTGAATTTTACAAAAAAAAAATTATAAATAAATATTAATATTGTAACGAATTTTCAATCTAATCTGACCTTGCAACAGTTGACGGCGACGTAACAAATAGTGATTAAAATATTTGCTTGATTCCTCGGTTCTAGACACTGCAAAAACCCCTTTTCAAACGCATTCGTAATCGCATAATTCAGTTGCATATACGAAAAATTCCAGAGGACTGCAGCGTACCGTATACGCAAGTGGAAGCATGTCGAGTGGACGTCGTACGACTATAGAATAAGTGGCATAGTCCCATAGCCCATCACTAACCTGATCATCATCAGCAGAGTGATCGTCGTTGTCGTCATCCTCCCATCGAATCCACGACCCGCTCTAATGTGTTATTCATGAGGCCGCAAGATCAGGAATTTTTTCTCCTTTCCTTAAACTATGAGTAATTCTTTGGAGACCACAAAATTGCACCAGAGACAACGATGTCAACGGACGTCCTGACTAAACCGAAAGAAAAAAACCCAATCGCATACAATCCACGAGATTCCTATTCCCGCATGGCGTATAGAGCTACTCTTCGGTAGCCGCGCTGGTCCAGCCTTCCGACCCGTCTGCTTTGACTGGAACTATACGAGGATTTCTCGACTCTTTTTCAGTATTGTTTTTTTTGTTGCTTTGTCTTGGCAACAAAAGTTTGTTGACCGATCAACGATCTGATCACATCGATCGATACCAAAATAAAAGTCACAGGAAGAAGGCAACTGGAAGACATCGAAATCTTCGCATGGATACCTATACAGAACAAAAACCGAACAAAAGGACGAAATGGAAAAAACAACGTAACTCGTACGCGTACGCATTTTCTTCCTTTTAAGGCAAAACGTACTCCATCGTCGATGCGTAGAAATCGCAAAGGCAAGGACGACAGCAAAATGGTCCGGTCAGGCCGGGTTTTTGTTCTTTCGCGCGTTTTGTGATCGATGTCTCTTCGGCTAGTAGGACCATCACCACCTCCACCAGCTACTTCTTCCCTATAAGATGTATTCGACGGCATGGATTGACTCGTGCCTGGTACCCTTTAGCCACCTTCCCAGACTTTTGATGGTCGACATGTTCCCAGGTTTAAGGCTTATTTCCAGTTTTTCCATCATGCGCAAACAGAGACATGATTCTGCGCTACTTCATTAGAGATTCAAGTCATGAAAAACTTTTGCAATAAGCTTTAAAATGAATCTTTACTGGTTTTTAATAAATTAAATAAACTATGGAGTAATAGCTTAATTTTAACTGCGGTATTTGAGGAGATTGTTAGGTTGAACTATGCAGAGTTTGTAATCATTAAATTTTAATGAGGATGGTACTAAGTATGATCTGTCCATTAGTGTTTTTTTTATTAGAGTGTAGTTGGTAGAAAGTTTCAATTTATTCAATATTTTTCTCTCTAACAAATAATGATGATCAACCTAACTCCTCGTGGGGGCATAAGGCCTCAAGATGAGAGCGCCATCTGACTCTGTTTTGAGCCTTCATTTCACTCCAGGTTTTATTGAGTTTTTTAGGTCTTCTTCTATAGCTCTCCTCCATGTTATTCTTCGTTGATCTTTTCTTCTCTGTCCTTGAAGATTACAGGTCAAATGCTTTTTATGAGGAAAACGCACTCAGAGGTAGGTCCCTTTGTACTGTCGACGGTTCTATTAATAAATTCAATGTCGTTCAAAAAGCTGTTGCCAGAAAGATATTTCAGAGAAGAGTAAAAGAACTTCCAAATTCAATACCCGATTGGATTTCAACTGCTCTCACCCAGCACTATCACAACAGAACGATGACTTCGGCTATCAAAGAAGAGATGTACTACTCGTTTATTGCGCTTGTAACCCAGGGTAGAGGAAAGCATAGAGAGCTGCTATAAAGAGGGAAAAGAAGCATGTTATCTAGGTGGGACGAGTGGAATGACGAAGGACTATGACCCTACGTGGAATTGATCTACGGACTCCTTCGATGGTAGATCATAGATGGTATAAACCCGATCTTCTTCTTATTCTATTTTAATCCCTCGTGGGACATAATTCGGAAACAGTTGTTCTCTAGCTGAAACTGCCTTGTGCGACAGCCCTCAACTCCGTCCTGGATCTTCTCTGGCTCTCGTCCCTCGTCTCGCTCTCGTCCATTGTTCCAGGTCTTCCAACTCGATTCTCGTTCTCGCGTCGCAAGATGGAGTCAATCCATTCCCATTTTATTCGCCTGATTTCGTCATCTATCCTTTCTTGGCCGGCACTGCACCATAGTTCTTTATTTCAAATTCTATATTGCTAGCGTATTTTTAGGCTACAACCTTTGATCTCCAGATGTAGAGTAGACTATGAAGAATTGTTCGATGGTTGACCTTCCACTGCGGTTTGGTCTTCGCCTAGTAAACTCTCGGAGATAGTTTCATTTTTTATGGAGATTGTGAATATTTTATATCCTGTAGAAAGTAATGAAATGGGGCAACTCCGCCGTCGCCTGGTCCCAAGTCCAGGGTATGAAAGGAGGTGGTCGACCTGCCGCATCTTCCAGAATCGGGAAACCGAAGAAACTAGAAAAGAAACCGCATGGCAAAACAGCGGCATCGACAGAAGCGTATCCGTTGCGGGGACGTCCCGCTTGGACTACCCTAAAAGAAGTAAGAATGAAATGGGGCAAATCGTGGCTTCTTTCCAGTCGTTGTGTTCCTCCATCCATTTTTCGTGATCAGTTTCATGCATTTTTTCTACTATATTACTAAATTTTTCTAGCAATGCTTTATCTACGTTCTTCAATATACTCACTTCCAAACCATATAGTAAGCCAGACCTTATTAGTGTTGTGTAAAGTGTCAATCTTGTTTTCCTTGCTATATTTCTATATTATAGGTATCTATCGTTAAGTTTTGTGAGGCGTTATTTTGCACATTCACTTTTTTTTGTGCTCGTTTATTTCTAACCCGATTTTTATTGCGGCTTGTTCGAATGGTCCCCTTCATAATCTCAAATGATATTCCAAGGAGTGGGATATCGTCGGCAAAGACTAACATTTGCACTGACCTGTCAAAGATACACCCTGATGTATTAATCGATGCATCTCTTACTGCTTTTTCTAGGGCCACGTTCAACAAACAAGCTGGAAAGTGCGTCACCTTGCGTTATTCCTTTATTTGTTCTGAGGAGTGGGGATAGTTCATCAAATCACTTATTACGGTTCACACTATCGTAAGTATACTTGTAGTCGATGGATAATGATGTTTAGCACTTTTTCACCTGACCTTATCTCGAACAGTACGAAATAGAAGCATTTTTAGCATTAACATTGCCTATAACTTCAAAAGTAAAGGCCGTACCATAAAAATTGCCTGGACATTATTCATAGGAAATTGTCCAATCTTTCCAATTTTATTTATTTATTCACCAAACAAGGCACACTTAAACTAAGTACAACCAAAATTACACTTAAATTAAAAAATATAGTAGTACAACAGTCATTTTATAATAATTGATTAACAACTATAACTACTGACAGCTACTGAAAACCCACGGTATACAGAATACAAGGTAATGTAACTAGAGTGCTAGCATTGAAATGTCATTTTCTTGGTGACGTCACTAGGCACGCTCAATATAAACAAAGGGAAGTGGAAACTTATAAACAAATTAAGATAAAAAACTAGATTTTAAATTAAAAAAGTGATTGAAATAGGGAAAAAGTGGTTAAGTGTGAAGTGATAATAAAAACTATGAAGACAATAAATATTGCAGGGAAAAAATTAGATATTACAGATATAAGATAAAAGACGAAAATGTATGCGAACATTTGATAAAACTTAGTGGAAATAAAAATTGCAACATTAGTGCCACTAGAATGTGTTTCGTTCTAGCTAGTAAAATTTAGCAATTTATAAGCAAAAGCAAAATAAACATGAATTCAAATATACGTATACATTAAAGTTAAAAACTTAATGACTGAGATAATTGAGATGGTTAACAAAGAAAACGACCAACTACGAAGTTTTTGAGCACGCTTTTTGCATGAAATCAAACCCATATTCACCAAACCCATTCTTCTCTGCATTACTAAGAAGTCATTACAGAAGAACTTCTTTGGTATTTACGAAAACACTAAATAAAGAAGTACTTCCAATTCTACTTCACAGAATAAGTGTGTCACATAAAAAAAAAAAAAAAACGCGATTTTCCCTACTGGGAAAAATCGTATGGGTGGGCGGTGGGAAACCGTAACGATTTTGCCTCTAGGACATTTTGAAATTTTTTTTGGTAGGAGTTTACATATCACCCTGTATTTTTGTAACCCAATGAGATATTTTCATTAGTGAGAGCAACCTACAGCAATCTACAGCATGAAAATTTTGTATGAGGATGAAAGACTTGTTATTTCTAGACTTTGGCTCTGGAGTGGTGGTATCACGTAAGTTATTTCAGTCGACCTCAAGTGTTACAAAAATTTTTGTATGAAGAGGTAGATTGAAGCAACTTACGTACTACAACCCCAAATCTTTAGGCACAAATTTACAACAAATGCCCACATACATTTTTGTCAGTTTTCTTGGACTGCAGGCCCCATCCAGTTGGCGGCCACATAGGTGTGTGTTGATACTTGGGTTCAAGGCGAAAACTTTAAGGCCACAGCCTGCCGTCGACCTGTGTGTGCAGGGCCGTAACTAGGCAGGGGCAATAGGGGCACTTGCCCAGGGCCCTGGGCCCAGGGGGGCCCCAGAGGGGCCCAGGAAACCCCGATAAAAAATTATCTCAATTATTTTCATTCGTATTTTAATGAATATTCCAAATCACATATGGGTAATTCCATGCCAACTCAGCATGAGTGTCCACCCGCCCATCACGGATTTTAAATTCAACTTCACTGGCGTTTTCTGCACTTAAAAACAACAAATTTTGCCAAATATAAGATTTTTTCGTTGATTCTATTGATTTTTATAATCGATTTTTTATTTTATGTTTTTATCGAAGTCAGAATTCACAATAGTTAAATTTGCAAATAGTGAACAGTAAAAAATGTAAAAATACACTATTCTGATAGGAAATTTTATGTAATCGATTTATGACATTGTCGAAGCGAAATTTTTAGATCTAATGGTTCAAATGGCGTTTAAAAAAAAAAAAAAAAAAAAAAACAGCTTTTTTTCAACTTAAAATATCTCAAAATGTGTATACCTCAAAAAATTTTGTTTTACATGAAATCGCAAGGGTTTTAATTGAACTTTACGAATATATCATGATCTTTTGTACTTTTGGCCAACCAAGTTTATTTTCAGGCTATTTTAGTTCAAACTCTGAATTTTCACCAAATGAAGTGATTTTTAATATGTTCTATCACTATATTTTGCAAATACCGGGAAAAAGGCTAGTAACAAACATTTTCACCCTCTATCCCTCTATCATTAACCCTCTATCTTGGTAGACACAAATGAAGTCTAAGTCTCTTGTGACTTCATTCATAAATCTTCTTCATTCAAAAATCGTGCATCCGTGAAGGTTCACAGAGAAATTGTGAAGATTTTTCTTTTCTTTTTGGCTCGTCATTAGAATCAATGAGCGTTGTTGAATTACAAAAGGCGGCGGCAGATTTATCCAGAAAATATGATAAAGATTTGAATAGTCACTAATTAAGCTGTGAGAATGAAAGTTTTAAATTTCAAGTATGTGGGCTGGTGGAAAATTTGAAAGAAACCACTCCTCTAAATATATTACAAGACTATACATGATTTCGAATTAGTCGAATCGTACCAAAACATGGTGGCTGCTTTTAGAATATTTCTAACCCTACCAGTCACCACCGCTTCTTGCGAGAGAAGTTTTAGTAAACTGAAGTTAATTAAAAACTATTTAAGATCGTCGCTCTCACAACAGCGTTTGTCGAACCTGTCTATTATATCAATTGAATCTAACATAGTGCAAGAAATAGATTTTAATAATATAATTGATGAGTTTGCGGAGAAAAAAGCAAGAAGAATGCAATTTAAATAAATTTTTAATTCGTTTTTCTTCATAAATATAAAATAAAAAAAATTTACAAAAAATATGGACAGGACCAATTTAAAGATTCCTTATTTTGTGTTTATTTATTAAGTGATATACCTACTAAACTTTAAAAATGTGAAAGAACAGGAACTATAGCCATGGTAAGTTTTTTCTCAATTTTTTTTATTGAGGGGGGCCCAATTTGAAGGTCTTGCCCAGGGCCCACAAAATCCACGTTACGGCCCTGTGTGTGTGAAAGGGGGCCTTAAGATATTGCAAAAATCGCCTCACGTACTTTATAGACGACCCCTTTCCAGTCAATTTGGGTAACAACAATAACAAATGGATGAAGTTTCAAAGTTAAGATATCCACAGAAATGTTTTTTTTCGTAATTCTGTCTAAAGAAGATTGCGTTAATTTCCCTCATAAACTGCTCCTGCTACCAAAGAAATCTATTCATAATCACCACAAATTAAATATCGCTCATATCAATAAATTCCCAATTCTTATTACGTACTTTCTATTCTTAGATTGATACCCATAAATCGCGTATCACATCCTGAGACGATGACATTTTCATTTCCGATATTTTCACTGCAATCCATAAATAGAAGGCACTGCAGAGGAAGGAAGAGCTGACCACTGACCGCATAAACTTCTGTTATCACGTACAAGACGTTGTCATTTTTACCGTTATCTACTTAACGTTAGATTGACATTGTCAACAAGCATGCGCGGCTCAATTATTAAACAAAGTGACCAGAATGATATATGTACGGCCAATAATAATAATAATGACAGTATACGAAGGAGCGATCACCTAGTCATCTCACACCAGCTCGATCGCCCTTTAGTGGACATTAATGAGCCCCTTACAGTTGGTGGCGGTGCCGCATTGCTGCGTGCCATAATTAAAATGCACACGGAAAGCAGATGTGCGCGGCGGCGGTGGACACGAATATTGTGAACGGTAGACTTTATACTGGCCGCGAATTGGACCGGGGTACACGTCCACTAGACACCATCAGAATGGCTTCCTCTTCCGTTTTCTTGTTCATCCGAATCCGTACAGAAATCCCGGGCAGCTAATAGTCGCAAGATCGCAAGTGATTATGAAGTGGTAAAGTGGCCCATCCTCTAATTTCTTAGGCATAAGGCGAACTCTTCGCTTCCGGTCAATCGATTCTGTTGATAGTGATGAGCTTAATTGATTTGTAAACTGTACATGAGCAGATTGGTTCGGACGGCTGAAGCAAGGAGGTCAGCTGAAGTGGCTATATGATTTTTGAATTTAAATTCGTAAAGTAACTATATGTGATTTTGAAACACATAAAGAGACTATGTGCTCAAACTTTTTAATTTGAGTTTCATGAGCATTTCATCATCATGGTTGCATTCTGGACAGAGCTCGTGCTGCACAGCAGCTGACCGATACGTTATCTAAGTATAATGCTGACATGGCATAGAAAGGAGAGATTTTGGCGTGTGCTTTATCTGCGATAGAAAGACTTTGGGGTAGGTTTTCTATTTACCAAAAAATGAACCCTATAGTTATAAGCTTTAACGTTATAAAGGAAGGACTATTCCGACGAGTGCGACAACTTTTAGAATATGAGGCTCATAAACGTCCACCCACTTACAAGGTCTGGACGATGAAAAAGTTGAATTCTTCGAAGTAGTTAAAAAGTAACTGCATCACAGAGCTCCGTGGTTCGAATCCACTCCACGGCACGGTCTTCGTCTGTTCATTTCTCCAACCTAGATCACTTCCCTTATTTTTGTCTAGTCCAGTAAATAGGTGCTTTTTCTTTTCGAAAAATACCGCACGCGATTTTTTTTTACCAGATGATTTTATATATTTTTATGAGCTTAAATTCAAAATGGCGTCATCCCCACCATTATGCTTAACTTACTGTGAAGGGAAACGTGTTTAATTCTATATCTCAGAAACTATGCATTTTACGACAAAAATGTATATAATCTGTTGTAGATAAATAAGTGATTTAACTTTATTGTTTTGACATTTTTTTGTAAAGTCAATATGTTCGGAGTTATAGTGCTTCAAACTTTATATACAATACCTCGCCACTTTTTCACTATTATGTTGGATTGAACGGAGCCCAAATCGAATTTTTAATCGGGCCAGAATTGAGAACATTTATCCGCCATATTGGCACAACCATTTCGAAGTCCTCTCCTTCCCTATATCGATTTTCAGTGCAATCGGAATACCATTAGTCCGCCATTTTGAATTTTCAATGTTTAACCACAAATTCGTCATTTGGAACCCTTAAAATTGTCCAATACTGATTTTCAGTCCAATCGGAACACAATTGGAAAAATATGTCCGCCATTTTGAATTGACAAAATTTTAAGCACAAACCTATTATTTGCGACCTTAAAAACCCTCAGAGGAAAATTTAAAAAAAGGGGTGAAACTAAACTCATACTAAACTAAAACTCATATTAATGGCTAAAGTGTTAAGGCTCAAACAGTACCGATCCGTTCCGTCCGTTTTTCAAAGTTGAAAATTTGACATTTCCATAAACTTTCCAAGAGACGAACAGAGCGGTAGCCACAATCAAGCGGACGGAACGTCAAAAAAACAAAGAAAAAACGTGCGGAGCGGATGGAAGGGTTTGGTTCTGGTTGATCCTTTAATCATTCAATCATTAAATTAGATTAGATTAGATGTAATCATGCTTAGTAATTGATTCAATCATAATAAGTTTTAATCATGATTATTAGTCTAATTAAAAAAATAATTGATTATGCCCAACACTGCCGCGTTACCACAGTCGGTTAGCGGAGACTGACAGCCCTTAGGATTTCTTTTGCGGAAGCTTTCAGACGCTAATGCTGTTATGATACTTGCATTTTTTCAGCGTCTAATTTTTAAGTATGAAAAGACAAGGACACCTTGATGTGAGCGAGTAGGCGGCTTTGCTTTTTCGTGCAGTTTCATTTATGTCATGCCAAATTTCGAACCTCCTTTTAAAAAGTTCGTTAACGTTGAAAATGGGAAAAATTAAAGAGGAAAAGTTTATTTGGAAGCCCTCTCATGTGGAGTTTTTAGTGGATCAAGTGTTTAAAAATGAAGAGTTGTGGAGTCCGTCCAGTTTAAACTACAAAAACAAAGGTGGGAAACAAAAATAAAGTGGATGGAAATTGTAAAGGAGTTTAACGCTCATTTTTCAGAAAATGTGTGTTATGGTGAGTTTTTTTCGGTAAATGTTTCCATTTATAACAATTTTGTCATTTGTTCATAGCGGAGGCGTTGAAAAAATGGAACAACTTGAGAACTGATTATGCAAATTATAAACAAAGAGTTGATGTGGCAAAAAAAAGTGGCGCGGGAGCGGATAAAGTTGAAGACGTAAAGAATGAATCCCATTGGAGATTTACAGAAAAGTTGGCATTTTAAAATTCACGAATTGAGCCGCTGCCTTCAATTAATAATTTCACAAAGGAAAGTGCTGCGGTATATAATGCATAATATAAAAATTCCAGGTCCTAACAAAACAAGTGAAGATGAGGACCCAGTAACAAACATTCGACATCATGAGGAGTCTGAATCGTCATTCGAAGTAAGGATTCCAGAAGACGTAACTTTGCAGCGTGGACCTTTTTTGGACGAGTCAGTTGACAGTGTGAGCATGTTGTCACCACAAGCATCCTCTTGCAACTTTGGACGTACGAAGGATTCAAAACCGAATCATCCAAAAAAGAAAAGGCCTTGTCGTGTTTGCAATCAACGGAGAAGATAGACACAATTTTAAGTCGACAGCCGGTTCGCCCAGCGGGGACGTTTGGAGCTTACATGCAACAAGAAATCGAAAAATTGAATCCAGACTTAGAGTTGAAGGCCAAAAGACTTATATCGAATATTATTTATGAATTGCAAGAAGAGCAGTTAAAAAGAATTGAAAAATAAATAAATTAATAAAGTTTTAATTTTAATATTATTAATTATTAAAACTAGTACAAGTTTGTGAACAAATTTATATATACCGTCAATTGCACCTATGCAATGCGGAAATCCCCATAAATCATAAAATTCCTGCGAAATTTTTGACCAATCGCCTTCATTTTGCGGAAATTTTAAATATTCGTGTTTTAAAACTTCGAAAAGGACCGTCACAGTTTCTTTTATAATTTTTGATATTGTGGATTGCTGGATTCGGAATTGCACTTGCAAAAACGATTGGGTGGCGCCTGAAACCGTGCACACGTTTTAATGAAATTAATTTGTTCTCCCAATTACATAGTACTTACCTGTTGTCAAATAAGTCAAGGTTACTTGTAATCTTTCCGCAGGAGTAATGGCATTTCTAAAGGTTGTATCTTTCTTTTGTATACGAGGAGTGACAAGTTTCAAAATGAATTCAAACTGAACTGGAGTCATTCTTAACAAAGTTTTGAATAAATTCGTATCCTCATCCATTAATTCTTTTGATAATTTATGTCCAAACCCTTCACTTTCGCGACGTAGAAGCCATTTTGCAGAATATTTTTTATTTCTCAATTTTTTCATTTCAAAACATATTAAATGTGCACTCATATTTAATAAGTATTTCTTCATAGTTAATAATAACATAATATTATCATATTCAGTGCACATATTAACAAGTTTTCTACATTATCTATACAGTCAACAATGAAGTCGGTAATTGTCGAAAATTAAGATGAAGATCCCGAAAAAGTATGAAAAGTTCATACTTTTTCTGGCACTTTTCGAGTTAGCTGAACTTTTTCTCGTAGATTAGCTTCAATTTTAGCATATTGCTAGTCCTTTGCACTCATGCCAAATCTCCGTAAAGAATTTTTGTCCCTTTCTAAACTTGCTAAAAAGTGTAAGATTCTTTTGAAAAAAAGTTGGTGTCATAACAGCATAAGCCACGTTATAACGCTTACGATAGGAAATTACTGGCGGTATATGCAGGGATAAAATATTTCCGTAAGTTCTTAAAGGGAACATCTAGCCAAATAGGCGCTTGACTGGAACACGCAAGGAACACATCGAGCTGGAAGACCGAGAACAACGTAGAGGAGAACTCTGGGAGATCCTGGACGGGCGGAGAGCTGTCACACAAAACAGAGTCCTCTGGAGGGCAACTTTTTCCGCCCTATGTCCCATGAGGGATTAAAGCGGAAGTCATTGGACTACATGGCATCGCAACTTCAAAGTAGTGTTCGATGTGAAGATTCCTACCAGATAGAAATCGAAAAACTTCCAGCTTGAAAGGAACTTTGATGTACTTTTATGCACAGGTAGCCTCAATTAGGCTGCTGACAATCTTCAAACCCAGCCTAGTAATACCGACCAGGCCAAGACACAGCATTATCTTGCATCAGATAGCAAAGAGTGGCTATCAGTCCACATAACTTCAAAACTGGTCGAACGCTCTCAAAAGGATCTCTCTTTCTTGTGAATGATGTACAGGATCGCTCTTCAATGTGTACCGGGGCACAAAACCATTGTGAGTAACAAAGAAGCAGGGGAATTCATGTAGACACATCAGTGTATAAAGTCAGAAGCAGCTGTGTGCAACGAAAAGGGCTATCGCTATTCACTTTTCCTTTCAATTACAAACTACAGGTCAGATCATGTGTAAACATTAAAAAAAATTGGTGTGACTATAGCAAGTAGAGATCACGCGACTTCTTAATTCAGGGGAAGAAAACCAGGACACTAATAATCGGGCAGTTTGCGAGTCCTATAAAACACCCACTGCTGTAACAGTAGGAGGGAACAAGCCCGGAAAGCCAAACGAACATTTTCTTTCCTGTTGTCCGATTCTGGTTAGGTTCAGACAGGGGGCACTTGGAACCCCTTTCTTACAAGGCTTGAGCGAGCTTTCTAAGCTTAAAAAAGAAGATATAGGTTATCTGAATAAAATAGGCTAGATCTAAAGTTTATGGTTACGGGTTTATGGTCGAGGATGCATTGATCAAAATTTCTCTCTCCGTCATCGATTTCAAACCCGCTGTTCGATTAGAAAAGCTTGTGGAGAGTCTTGGAAACCGAATTCGTGTCATCGAAAATCATCCAATTTCTTCAAGCGACGTACGAAGACTCAACCAGCAGCCGTCGTATTCGGAGCGACTTATCTGAAGAGTTCCCCATTCAAACGGGTGTCCGACAGAGAGACATCGCTTCGCCACTTCTCTTCAACGTTGTGATCGACGCGATTATGCGTGAAGTTCGTTACGACGACAACAACTTCGTAACAGACTTGATGCTTGCCGATGATAGCACCGGCTTCGCCGACGCGGATGTCGAAGCAACGGACATCTTCTACGACGTTTTCCGCATCGCCCATTCATACGACTTAAAAATCAATGCGGAAAACACCAAAGTCTGGACAGACGGATCGAGGGCTAGTGTTCACCTCGATGGAGTCCAAATCGAAATCGAACAGGCTTCGATGTTCATATATTTGGGATTATTGGTTGAGGAAAAGAAAATGGCATCGACCGGCCGAAATTCACCGGCGCATTGGCCAGGCAACAGCAATATTCGGCTCGCTCAAGTGGTGCATATGGAAACGAACAAATATTACCATCAGGAGTTGACCCATACGAATTTTATGAACCAAATATATGCATAGATACAAGCATTATCTATAGTAATGAAAAAAGTGTCTACTGAAATTCTAACATGGCATTTATAGTGAACCAACATTGTAATGAGTAACACTCTTAAAAGTAAATAACTTTTATTACTTTTATTTAATATTTTTATTCAATCAAGTTCATATTCCCATAAAGCAACATTTCTTAGGAATCAAACGGTTAACGACGCACCTGTCCAGTAGGTAGATCCATCAATTAGCGTTGACTGTGAGAACAGTGCCCCAGCGGCAGGAAGTCTAAGAAGAACTTGTAATTATTTTTCTAATATGAATTAAAAATGCACATAATCATAAGTCTCTTAGCGGCTAGAAAAAGTGTATCTTAACTGATAAGGAAAAATACTCCGCAAGTGGTGCGTGCAGAACGTACACGTGACATGCCTGGCAAATTCTGCAGATAAATTCAATATACCATGGAAGACATAGCGGCGACATTTTTCGTATTCAATCAAAAAAGGAGAATTTCCCATTTCTAGATAAGTATGGATCCGGTTATCAGCAGAACATTGGAATATTGAATGTAATCTTATCGTTTTTGCACCATCATCTCAGTTGATGGTATCAATAACGTAGGAAAGGCCGTCGGATCGTCTTTAAGATATTCTCGAGTCTCTGCACGTGTTCATATCGATCTTAACCGTCTACTGTTCTTATCTGAGCAGATGGGTGACATGTCTTTTCCATTTCTGGATGTTTAACATGCCTCATTTATAATATCAAATCGATATAAATGAAACAATCATATCCTGATACCATCGATTCTAGCAAAATGCTAGGATAAGACCACGACATATGCCCCTTATCGGGTAATCAAGATCATCGTGATAGCTTTTGATTTAGCATCCGGACATAATCTAATCATGTCATCATCAACCAAGAGGCAATTTCAATTACACTTAACGCTTACTTCTAGGCGATCTTAACACCATCATTATCCTCTTTAAATCATTTTATGCAAAAAAGATGCGCAGCCGAGATTCCGCGACATCTTGAATCAAACACTCCCCACGTCTGCGTAGAATCCATTTCAAGCTCGCTAATTTCATGACAGACATTCTGTCTCTTCTTTGGTTTCAGGCTGCTGCTTCTGCTTCGCGACAGCGCAGGCTTAAGTCACTATACGTTCTTGCTGCGCGATCACTTGATCACAATACAAACTGGTTCAACTCAGGCACTTTGCTG
The DNA here is from genome assembly GCA_949987705.1 of Thereva unica. NCBI lineage: Eukaryota > Metazoa > Arthropoda > Insecta > Diptera > Therevidae > Thereva > Thereva unica. Next base: position 42,350,646 of record OX465281.1, on the reverse strand, counting down.
TTGATGTCTGTCCAGCATCATCGTCGCGTTTCAACATTTGACGATTGCAGAATAATGATGATCATCGGGAGGAGAGAGCGATGCTGGGATGCAATGCCTCATGATAATTTTCTGATTCTGAATAGATCGTTGATCTTTGGCGGGAAATTTTACTTGTTTGGTCCCCAGAGAAGGGTTTTAATGTTGTTACTGCAGAGATTTTTCAACGTCCGTGCTCTGAATACCATAGCGCTTCTTAAAACAGGAGAGAGATAAGATATCAGGAATTCGACAGCAATAAATACAACTATTCTATACCTGTTTTGTTCTGGCGGATCCAGTCTGAAATGCGTGGGATAGTTTTGTTCTAATTTGAGATGCTTTGTTCAAGGAAGGAATACAAATTTTTGGTTATGGAAGAGGGTGAGTTTCTTTTGTTTTATTTAATTGTTTATTAATTAGAATTCTACCAACGGCATGAAGTGCACTTATGCAGTTTTTGTGAAATTCCTTAATTTCTCGGATCAGATATATTTCAGCCGTACTTGGTACGATATATCGTATAAATTCAACAAGAAACTTGACTATGACGTTTAGTACAGCTGTCATACAAGACAACATATCCTCGAGGTAGGTTTTATGGTCAACAAAATGATGAAACATAACCTTCATAAATGTTCAACCACTTACAAATAGGCACAGAGCACGTAAAAGAATAATTCTTCGAAGTATTTGTAATTCATTATGGCAGGCATGCAAGCTAAAATAGACTAAAAGCCCGCATGTGGACATAAAGTCCACGGCCTACACAAGGTGGCCTCGGTAGTCTAGGGGTAAGGGGCCTGACTACTATCCCAGAGGTCCCGGGTTCGAATCCCGGCCAGCCCAGCCCCACGTCCTTCGCCTTTTCCATTTTCCCATCCACATAACTTTCCTTCATTCTTCTCCCCTCTTTACATTTCTGATTCCTCCTGTCATAGCCTTCGCTAGTCCTTCCCCGCTCCACCAAGCGCATGTCATCCGTTGGTTGATGAGATTTAACTCGTTTCAGGAGGCATAACACTCCAGCGAGTTGTTTCTCGATGCCCCGATGCCAGAGTCGCGAAATGGTTGGGGGTAGGTGGAATAAAATATCGCGGCTAGGTTGGGGCAGCTCCTTCTTACTTCACCCTCTCTCTCTTTCTTCTCTATCTTCCGACTAGTGCTGCTGTTCGACATTGCACTCTATACGAAAAAAATAGATTGTCGAACAGTACCTAGTCTTTCCCTAAGTTTCTAGTCTATCACATAAAAAAAAGTATCTTCTTCTTCTTTAATGGCTCTACAACCGAGATCCGGTCCAGGCCTCTCGTAACTGTTCTCTCCACTGGTCCCGATTCTGAGCCGATATCGTCTGGACAAGCGAGTAATTGGGTGGAATTGGGAGGATTGTGCCCCTTGATGTCACGCCCGAATCTCCGATCACTTCCTCCAACGCCAGGTTGAAAAGGAGGCAGGCCAGACCGTCCCCTTGTCGGAGTCCACTATAGATGTTGATTAGTCTGAACAGTGCTCCGGATACCTTTACTTGTCTTGTCACATTGGTCATAATCAACCTGCATAGTCTTGTTAGTTTGTTGGGGATGTCGAACTCTCTCATGGCTTTGAAGAGTTCTACTCTGGCTATGCTATCATAGCCTGCTTTAAAGTCTATGAAGACGTGTTCATTTGAGTTTTGAGACTCTCTCTAGACCAGTGGTTCCCAAACTTCATTTCATACGGAACCTTTCTACAATGTATAAAATTTGGCGGAACCCAACAATGAAAAAATAAAGGTATATATTTATCCTTTAATATATCTTAAAACGTTTTTATTAGCTCGCTTTCTTGTTCGTCTGTTTGTCCCATACACATCTTGCAATCGATTTTTTGAAAACTTCCGGTTACCCGATCACCCTGAAATTTTGCACACAACTTCAGCTCCGATGACAATGCAATATGGTATACTCATTTTACCATTAGATCCATGGCGGCCGTCTCAAGAAGACGGATTACTGTTTTCTTCACGGAACAAATTTTGCAATCAAGTTTTCAAATACTTCCGGATACCCTATCATGCTGAAATTTTGCATACAGCTTTAGCTCCGATGACAATGCAATATACCTTTAGATCCATGGCGGCAGTCTCAGGAGGGCGGATTGAAATATTCTTCACAACCCCTTCGACATGGGTATCAAATGAAAGAGTATGATAAGTAGAACACCATAAGCAATATAGTATACTCAATATATCGTTTGATCCATGGCGCCCATTTCAAAAGGGCGGATTACCATTTTCTTCACAACCAGCGTGACGTAGACCAAATTTCAAGGAAGAAGGGCCACTCGCACTTACTGATTAGCAAGAACGCGTTAAACGGCCGGCGCAGCGCCAGTGAGTCTGCGAATGTATTTGCGCTTCGGCGCTGGGGACACGGAACCCTAAAATTTTTTCGTGGAACCCTAAGGTTCCGCGGAACCCACTTTGGGAATCACTGCTGTAGACATTTTTCCATAGCCTGACTCAAGGGGAATATCTGATCGGTCGTTGATTTGCCTGGGCTGAAGCCCCACTGGTATTAGCCTATGATTATTCTGGCGTATTGGGCCATCCTGTGTTGCAGGATACCGGAGAATATCTTTTAAGCGGTAATCAACGACACTACACCGCGACATTTAGTGCATATCTCCTTTTTTACGAACCGCGCATAGGATGCCTTTTCTCCAGTCTTCTGGCATTACTTCCTGCTCCCATACTTGCACAATTAAATCATGAATCGCTTGGTGTAATGTAGGCCCTCCACATTTAACCAGCTCCGCTGGGATGCCGTCCGCACCCAAGGCCTTGTTGTTTTTTAGCCGGTTTATGGCTCCGCTAACTTCTTCTAAGCTTTGTGGCGGCAGCATTGCATTATCATTAGAGTTTGGTGGAGCCTCCGACCAAAGTCTAGTAATAACAAGTCTTTCATCTTCATACAAAATCCCCCCCCCCCCCGTTAGTTATGTGCGTGCATATATGAGCATCACTGCTGAGCAAAACTCAACGCATACTTCGTGAACTCGGCGGAATAACATGTAGCATAACATGCACGTGCTGCAACTATTTCGGACTTATGGAAGTGCGATCATAACCTCCTAACCTTCTATGAAAGAGGATAGGCTAATATGATCGGGCTAGTCCACTCCAAATAAGATTGGCGTGAGGCTAATAACCTCATCCGGAAAAAATAATTATTACGGAACGAGCAGCATGCCTCGATCCTGGAATCAACGACGACGACCACGGCAACGAAAAAGGCAAAACGATTTGCTCTTTACAGAACTCGAGATACACAACATCTACCCGATCACGGTATACAGAAAACGAAGGTAATGTAAAAGCTACAGCAGCTTCGAATACCGTAAAAAATGGGCGCCTGGTGACGTCAGCCGTAATGCTGAAACAACAACAGCTTCGATTTTATATGGGAAGTGTCCCCCACGGCTCCGTATACCGTATACGGTATACAGTCTTTTACATTACCTTGTTTCTGAATACCGCGTAGAAACAATGAACGTCAAGCTAGCGGCGGTTGCACGGAAAAGCGGCGAAGTTAAAACTCAACTCTATTTAAAAATAAAAAGCTAATGTCCCTCATTTAAATTATTTGTTTTATGTATCTATATGTGTGAGGAAGATTGTGTAAAAATTTCAGGATAGTTCCATGGTTCTGAAGGAAATAGGATTAAAATTTTCCAGCCAGCGTTTTTGAGCTTAATTACAAAGTCACGGCCCTTTTCAGTGCAACCGCCGCTTGCTTCGCCGCTAGCTTGACGTTCATGTAGAAACAAGGTAATGTAAAAGACTGTATATCGTAAACGATATTTTAGTGCTCACGTCACGTGGGGCCCGCTTTCCATATAAAATCGAAACTGTTGTTGTTGTTTCTGCATTAGGGCTGACGTCTCTGGGCGCCCACGAAGCTGACATATTCGAAGCTGTCGTCTCTTTTACATTACCTTATGTTTCTGTATACCGTGTACCCGATATCCTGTCAAAGTATAAAACTGACATTACCGCCATCCAGGAGATGAGATGCACAGGGAGTGGTATTTTGCAAAAACTTGACGAATATTACCGCTGTCATACAAAACACCATGTGCTCGGAGTAGGTTTTATCATGGTCGGCAAAAGAATGAAGCTTACAAAGCAATAAACGAAGCGCTACGCACCGCTACGAAAATTTAAGAACATAAGCCTCATAAACGTTCACGCACCTACAGAAGAATCCCCGCATAGAGATTATACAAGGAGTATAAACGCCGTGTTGTCAATTTTCATTTGATTAATGATGTCGCCACATGTAACATGTACCCCAAAAAACATGGCCGATTATATTCATCCGGTTCATGGCCAAGTTCGATATTTTATGTTTACGCCTAACTTGAAAAATCAGCTTAATTAGATTTATATCAATGCGTTTTTCGTATTTAAAGCCTAGTATGGAGTTCGAACGGAATTCCGTTCCCCATATAAAATAAATGTAAAAAGATGCACAGAATTCCGTTCACCCGAATTTTCCGTGTACTTTTTGTTTTGTGAGTACGGACTTCGAACAGAATTCTGTTGGTAATATATCACTTGTGAAACTTTCTAACAGATGGCTCTGCAGGGGAATTGGAGACTTTTCTGTTCACGTTGGAACGGAATAAATAGTTAGACAAATATTCCGTGCTGTTGCTGTTGGTAATTTTGACAGAACGACAGAAAAGCAGCAGTTGGCGTTGTGATTGTTGAAATTTATTAAATTTTCTGTTTTTTTCTTTTTCTTTTATGATTCTGATCTTTTCTAATTGCGGTTTAAGTAAATAAAATATTTCGTATTGAATATTTTTTATATTATGTTATTTTCTTCTGACTCTGAAACCACCGCATACGTCCCACTAATTATTAATAAATATGTACACAAGAGTCAGCTGTTTACTTTTTCTTCACAACGTTTTCTACAGGGATTTTTCCTTGTAGAATTAAATTGCAAAAATGCTGACCGGAATTCCGTTCGAACTCCATACTAGGCTTAGCCAAATTATGAATTTTCCAATTAATTTTTATTCATTTCCAATAAATTTTTTTTGCATTGCTCCATTTCGACTAACTTAATTTTGAACAAATCGTCGAAATGGGTAAAATTCAGCTAACTTCATGTGCGGCACGTCAGCTTTAGGCGACATCTGTGGGCAGAAATGACCTAGAAGTTTAGTTTCTGAAACCATTTCCGGTTATTTTCCCATTAGAGCTTGCACTTCTTGTATAGCCTCCATGACTAAATTTTATGGGCAAAATAAGCGGAAATTAATAGGTAGCAGAAACTAAACTTCTAGATCATTTTTGCTCACAGATGTCGCCTAAAGCTGACGTGTCCCACACGAAGTTAGCTGAGTTTTAATTTCAACGATTTGTTCAAAATTAAATAAGTCGAAATGGAGCAATGCAAAAAAATTCATTGTAAATGAATAAAAATTCATTGGAAAATCCATAAATTGGTTAAATACGAAAAATAGCATCGATATAAATCCAATTTAGCTAATTTTTTAAGTTAAGCTTAGGATTAAGTTCAAACGGAGTTTTCTTGATATATATTTCTACGCGGAAAAATTCCGTGGAGAGAAAAGCAAAAGCTGAGAAGAAGTTAATAAACTGTAAAAAAAGGCATATAAAAACATACTTGGCGGCAGATGCTATTTTTTCGTTCTGTCGAAATTACATAACAGAACAAAACGGAAAAATTGTCTAACTATAATAATTCCGCTCCAACGCGAACGCAAAAAGTCACCAATTTCTCGTGCAGAGCGATCTGTTGGAAAGATGCTCAAGCGATATATTACAAACAGAATTCCGTTTGAAGTCCGTACTCACAATACAAAAAGTACACGGATAAATCGGCAGAGCTGAATTCCGCGTATCTTTTTACGTGTATTTTATATGTGGAACGGACTTCCGTTCGAACTCCATACTAAGCTTGAAGCCTGGTATGGTGATCGGGCAAAATTTTGCCTCGTTATTTTTATCATTTTTCATGCAAAATTTTGCCCAAGTATAATAGAGTTGTGAAGAATAGTGAAAAGTTGTTTCTTTCGGTCATTTGTCCTTCCATTATAAAATGAATTGTATCAAAATAATACAAAATATTAAGAAAAACAAATTTTACGCATTCAATTTTTTTGTCAATAAAAAATGACCAGATAATTTCTGGAGGCAAAAATTTGACTACAAAACTTTCCACAACTAGAGAGTCCATCTACTAGAAAAACTTGTAAGCTTTTGCGACCGTGAAATGGGGCCCAAATTGTTGCAGTTGCACCGGCAATTGTATTTAGCAATGGAAAATCGCATTGCCATTGAAAGAAGTTACGGTGTAGCCGCGTTAAATGCTGGCGAATGGCTGAATTATGACAGCTGACATTTTGCGGCTCACGCATACATCAAAAGCAAATATAAAGTGATTTCTTGCATTTCTGCTTGATAGTTATCATCGTAGAAAGTATAAAATTTGTTGAAAATTACTTTAACTTTAGTGTAATTATACGTAAAAAAATATAAGTAATTCTATTAAGCAGCTAAATGCACTAATAATGAATGGTTTAGTCGAAATGGTAAGTTAGGATTCGATCGAAAATAATTGCTTGTGATTTTTAGAATGTGTTTTTCATGATGGCCGCTTGAGGAGGCTTCTTGTATTTGCTTCTGGCCAAAGTAATAAATTTTCTTTAATTGAAAGTAAACATTATTATAGTTATTTTATTAATTTTTCAGAAGTTTACCAATTAAACACCTACAATTGAAAGATTTTGATTATTTATTTCTCATGGAAATGATATTACCCTCTGTAATCTATATTTTTTAATATTTCAGTAATTAGGCCGGGTATTTCTTAAGTGCAAGATATTTGATATTCAGAAAACCTTTAGATCTAATATTAAGTCGATATTATTATCTATTATTTAAACTACATTTTGCCTTGAATCTTTATTTCAACTTATATAAGACGCGGATGGAAAATTGTCCTCAAGCCATGCTGCTGGTAATCAAAAGGGATTTGTATCTGGAGCAAATTTGAGTTGACTTGAAATCTTAATACGCATGCATGAGATTGTAACGTAGAAAATAGGTCAAGTGCCACTATCTTAATCTATGCTATTAAAAGTGATTTTTTATATATTTGGAAACGGCGTTTTTTGTTTGCCTTTGTACTAAGCACAATTTCCAATGTACATATTAACCTTTGTTAGTTTTACCCCTTGCAATCAAAAACACATTTAGTGGAAGAAGAAAAAAATGGGAATACCATTTTAAATAAAAATACAGTCACAGGATATTGAGATATTGTAATTTAGAGTCTTGCACGGAACTTAATTTGCATTAATGCATTTCGTTCAGGTCAGTGCCGTAAAAAGGCGATCATTTAAAAAAACTAATTTTAATCCAAATTGATTAAAAAATGTCAAGATTAAATGAAGATGAGAGAAGAAAAACATTAAAATTTGAGCCAAATTAGGTGGTGCGCATAAATGTAGCAATTGTGACTTCCCAAAAAAAAATTGCTATAATGATAAAAATTTCTTCTTATAACATTAATATAATAAGTGTTAATCCCTAGGATAACTAACCAAAAATAATAGAAATCTTTTTCTATTTAAATGCAGCTAGAGGACTTGTTAGGAGTCTGAACTCTTGAAGTGTTTTCGCCCAGTCTACGTTTTGTTATTCTCCTCTCAGGTTGCTTATATATGGTTTTCTTACACATTTTACCGGTCATCTATCCCCCTATTGATCTTTTCACACTTAAATTTCTTGTGCTACAGTCCCTGTGGGTCTTGGTTCTCTTAAAGTCTCTTCTTCCAGTCGTCTCTACGTCTTCCCTCCAGCTTGTTTTCTTGTATCTTCTAGCATGTCATCCATTCACCTGCTGTCACGGTCGTGCTACATTTCCTTTTCCTGTCAATTGAAAATTCAGGCTAGCATTATTTCTTCAGAAGCTCTATCCGAGCCTTCGTAGTCAACTTTTTGTGTCACTACATTTATTTCGTCATACATTAGTTCAAGCTCTTCGTTTGTTCTAACGTCCCTATTTTTTTATTAACCCTTACGAGACGAAATAATCTTTTTAGGACTTTGAACTGAATTCTGCTTATTTCGTCAATATCCAACCCCTAGTATAGAACTGGGTGGATTAAAAGTTTTATATATTCTCACTTTGCATTGTCTTGAGATTTCTTGGTTCGGGAATAATGTGAAATATGTGATAAAAACTAGTGCAGTGGGAAAAACATGTAGTGAAGATCACCAGAAGGGAGTTATAACATTAATACTGACGGAACGATAAATAAGTTTTTCCCATTTTGACTTCCCCGCACTCCTAGCTAGACATCGCCGGCTCTGCAGCACTTGGCGGCCAGCTGAAGTGAATCGGCATAAAGCTGGAAGCAGATTGAACGTTCATCAGCGCTGTGAAATGTCAAAAGACGTTCTTAACGTCGCGTCGGGCGTGTTGGGGGTGATTTCAAGATTCATTATGTCAATTGGCTAAATTACTCAAATGGCACCAGTTTTTCGGGCAAAGACGGCGAGATCTGAACTAAATCATGAACTGACTTATTTCTTCTACTCATCCAACTCGATATGCCGTCGAGGTTAGCTCACTCTTTGGCCACTCGGACCACAAACTCTTCAGCGTTAATTTCCAATATCCATCTTCTACTCCAACCGGTACAGTCCCCAAAAGAACTGTCTGGCACTATGGAAAGCCAACTGGTTTGGACTTATGCCAATGACTGGAATTTGTGCTTTCGAAGTGGTTGAAATAACGCCCGAAATGCTGGCCAGTGTTATGCAGGATGCCCGAAAAAGAGCTGCTCTTTGCATATAGAATGGAGGTTGCCATTTCATCGACATACTGATTTGAAATACACAAATGGTAGAGAATATCCTATAAATAAATCTTGCTCATTTGTCAAAATCGGCTAAAAACAATGTTGTGATGACCGAAGGGTAACAGGGGGCCGTAGTATCATAAAGTTTGGAAACCACTGGCGTAAACCGTGACTATAGTAAAAATTGAGTCCCGAAGATGGACCAGTCCGCTGTTTGCTTCAAGCAACCACGGGTCAGTTTATGTAAAGTCAACATCTCCGAGGAAGTGGAGGTGGGATTCAGTTGCATGGCTGTAGACTTAAGATCATACCTTGACGTCCTCAGGAGATACCTTTTTAGTGTATTAGTACCACCAAAGATGCCTGAGGCCATTACTACAATTTGATCTCCATTTCGAGTTGGTGGTTTACTTGTTTGTTCGAAATCTAATCATTTTTCGTTATGTTTTTTTCTAATTTGCTTTCTTCTCTTTTTTCCAGGGAGTAACTGAAACATCTGAAATTGAACCCCCACCACCAGGCGAAGAATTCGAATTTCCAGCGCCAGCTAAAAAACTAAAAGTGGACATAGGTAATTACCATAAAGGAACAGGATAAGTTTATAAAAAATAATTGATTAATTTGTAAGAAATCCTAATAAATCTTTGAAAGGCACTTAGATAAAAAACAAACTTATTTTAAAGTACCAGAGCTAAATTTAATAAATTATTATTTTTTTATTTTCATTTAAAAAAAAACACATTTGCATTAAAACAACCACAACTTGCATTTTTAACTAATTTCGCGGTTTTGTTCTGCTTGAGTTATTGCAGACGCTAGATGATGTCAGATGAGACACAGGTTGAGACTGAAATGGAGTCAAATATATACAAAAACTCTCTGAAATAGATGATTGATATGCATCTCCATAGAGTGTAAAAAAAGTACATATAAATAAATATTAACTGCATTTGCATCAAAATAAAAATTATCAAAGAAAGATAAAAAATCGAAAAATAAAAAAAATATAAAAATATCGAAATGGCAGGAAATCGAACAAAACAAAATATAAAACTTTTACTATAATGAAAAAAAATGGTGAAACTGTAACTGACTACTACAGAACGAAAAGCTTCTATCTAATTTAATTAAGTAACGTTGACCAGTGATATTCCCTTTAATTAATTGAATTTTTATCAATGAGAACAATCAAATTTTTTTCTTTTTTTGTGTATTTTTTAAGTTCTTGAGAGAGAGGTCATGATGAATACTGGGGAAGCTCTGAACACCTCAAACGATGTGAACGTCCCGCCTTCTCTACTGGGTGCTGTTTCATCTTCTCTTTGGGCAGCAACTGAATTCTACTTTTTTTAATTTTTTTTTTGTTTTGATTAAAAATTTGCTGAAATACTAAAAACTCGATTCGATTCTTGTATCTCTGCTTGTTATCATTTCAGATTTTTTTAAAATAATATTAGTGACAAAGAACAAAATTTCCCCCAAATAAATGGCGAAGATGGCAAATTTCATCAACTTAAAAAAGGCTATTCAGCTGGTTTATCGTTTTCTACTTAGTTTTTTTTTGTTACATGTATGTTAATATGAAAATTGTATATGCCAGTTCATATATATTTGTTACTGTTTAAGTATTATTTATTGAGTCTATGCGTCCTTCTTTCGTTGGTGTTAACTTACAAATAGACAACCTTATTTTAATTAAAAATTGCACTTAACACTTAAATTGCTGATATTTTACATAAAAGTAAGTAATGTCATTATACAGTGGTTATAACTTGAAACGAATACATATCGAAAAAAATATAGGAAGAAGTATATTTAGTTTATGAGTTTGAATGTAGTCGGATTTTAACAAACTTAGTTTACAACCTAGAATAAGGTCTAGCAGAAATAGCAAGAGCAATGGTACTCTAATTCTAGCCCTGAAAAATAAGGCTATTTTAGGTAGGTAATTATCACCTATTTCTCTAATAAAATTCCAAACTAATCCAAAGAACATTTCTAACTTAAATATAAACCCATCAAAACAAAAGTAAAGGGGATAATATAAATTAAATAATAGGTCTGTTCCCGTACTTTCTGCATTCTGTCACTTACTGCAAGTTGCTTATTGAGAGGTGGGGATGAAATAAAGAAAGTACAGGAACATGTTTCTGCAGATTCTGCAGTTTTTCTGAAAGCGAAAAGAACGGTTATTCTTTTGTTTTTAATCTGTTTTAGAGCACTTTACAAACATCTAACGTTTACAACGAACACGGGAATGCAAGTTTTGACATTTCCATATTTCAAAAAATTGCTGCAGCAGGGTACAGCAGTTCGCAGCTTCTGCAAGTTTCTGCTTCTTACTGCAGGGTGGGGAAATGAGTATGGCGGCTGCAGTATAAGTACGGGAACAGAATTCTGTTAAGTAATTCGAAGCAACTTGCAGATTCTGCACTTTCTGCAGGTACGGGAACAGACCTAATGAGTGTTGCCTCTGTATGACCGCATACTTAATATATTTCGTTACTTTAAACTTGACTCTTATATTTATACACGGTGGCCACTTTCTGGAAAGTCAGGGAATTTAAGTGATACGGAAAAATCTGGAAAATGTCAAGGAATTTTCATTCATAATATTTAAATTATTTTCTAATGAAATACAGTTGAGCCTCGATAATCCGTACCTCGTTTAACCGGAGCCTCTATTAACCGGCAAAATTTATATATGTAGTTGATATTTTTACTCTTTTAACTGTCATATCTGGGGTCACAGAAAATGTTTTTACGAGATATAGTCTAGTCAAATGCAAATGATTGTTTTTTCGAAGCATAATTACGGAAGTTTTTTCTCAGCGGTTTTAAATGTTGGGTGCTGAATGCGAATTTTAAGTTTGCTGCCTTGTAGGAGGTCGGCTTCACAATCTAAAAGGCAAAACCCTCAAAATGATGGCAAAATTTCCTTCAAAATTCACTAGTCAACTTTGATTTTCTGACAAACGGTAATTTTTTGGGCCTTCTGCGAAAACGTAGAAAGCGCCCACCTACTACACCTCGAAAAATATACACGTTACCAACAAAAACTCATACTACTCTTCAAATCGACAAAAATACGGCTCTTCATGCCCTGTCTTCCATGAGGTTTCTTACTTTTGGAGAGTGGAGATCGAAGTTAGCTACAGAATGCACATGGCACATGACTATTGTGTTCGATGAGTACTCGGATCTATGGGACGCTTCAGATCGACCGAATAGTACAGGTAAATTAAGCCGAAAAAATCGAAATAGCGGAAATGATTGGGTACAGGCTGAAAATTGGCACAGAGCTTCGTTTTAGGATTCTTAACAAGGGGTATAAAGTCTACCAATTTTCTACCCCGAGACGCTCACTTTTTGAGGGGTTTAGGGTCAAAATATCAGTTTTTTGCAAATGGATCTTACCCGTAAGTCCTATCATAAAATAATTTTCACAAAGTTTGTAGATCATGCGATTCTCTGCAGAAAATGTTATTATACATTTTCCCGTACGATTGTTATGAGATATAACCGTTTTAAAGATTTCAAATACGCATATGCACTCATTCGCGACTTGTATAGGTTATCAGACGTTAGGGTTGAACTAGGTTACTAATTTGTTTAGAGGTGATTTCTGGATGTATTTGGAGGAAAAATTTGTTCTAGGGATGGGGCTATCCACTGAAATACAGGGTGTTTATGAAAAAACAATGTTTTTTTTTAATTAGAGTTGAATAACTCCTAAACTAATTATCGTAAAGCAATATACTTAGACTCATTTTTTAGGTAAATGTGTTTTTTAGTTAGTATAAAAAGCAAAAGCTTAAGCGACTCTGTTTAGAATATATGCAGGTTCAAAGCATGAACAAAATGCTAAAAAACGAAGAAAACTGTCATTTAACTTTCTCGTTAATATGCTTCGATCGACAACTTAACAAAGTCGGTATCATCAGTCGGTTTACGTTAGATCGTGCAGAATCAAAAGTCATGAACGTCGTTTAAACGGGAAAAGGGCTAGACCGAATTTTATGAAAATCTATCGGCACCTCAATGACGTCTGTATCATATTTACGTCGATATGACGTACGTCATTTGAACAAAAAAACCACCCAACCGAATTTTATGAAAATACTTTCAGATCATATTAACGTTAATACGCTTCAAACGACACCTCAACGAAGTCGATATCTTTTATGGCTCGCGCGATATCATGCAGGAAAAAATTGCCACATACGTACGCCTACACACACATACTTCTTCTCAAATTTTTGCTTAGAATGCTATTGGGACCTTGAAGAATGAAAATACGTTAAAAATTACGATTTCGATTTTCGAATCGATAACAATAACTTGCCTATAAACTGGGAAGTTAAAAATAAAACGCGTTTCTGAAGGAAAAACCGATAATTATTAAAATTGTCGAGCTCATTGCGTTTATTTAGTGAATTCTTAGTACTTGATTGGGTTTCAAAATATTTTTTCTAACAATTGATATACTTCTGTCTTTACCCAACCATCGGAAGTCCTAGCTTCCTTTTGGTCTGACCTTCAACGATTCTACTACAAAGCCGGTAGCAAGATGATCATAACACTTGAAACTCGCCAAAAAAAACTATGTACTCCAACTTATTACCTACATTTGTTTTCACTTTGGCGAACTTAACTATAATAATTACTTTTCCTTAAATATGACAAAATAACATTCATGACAAAAAGAGAATTGTTTCGAAGCAATGCTACATCCTCATTGTTAAATGCTACACGTCTTCCCCAGCAGCTTCTTGCCCTGAAAAAAATGCTGCAAACACAGATTCTTAATAATATAAACTTAATAGTAACGAATATTTGCTCGATATATATTTAACAAAAAACATTCCCAAAAATATTATTAATTAAATTAATATTACATACAATTTTCATATTAACAATAAAGTGGAGGCTTCGTATTTAATTTATAGTTTTTTTTTTGTTTAAACTCAATTAGAATCATTTATTTTTATTTGCACGGAAGTTTTGTACTCTCTTACTTTCAGAATCATGTAAAGAAAAACAAACTGAACAATTCTATGGCAGGCGCTCTCACAAAATACTCTACTTCTACTTGCTCTCTACTTACCACTGGGGCTCAAATGATGATTGAAAATTAAAATTTGAGAAAAATCACCTTACCCGTTAGACATACATTATTTATACTTACGCTAAAAATTAATAATATTTTTTTTCTTTTTTATCTTTCTTTCAGGCTATCCTACGGAAAATAAAATCTATTCACACATTTCTGATTGCGCTGGCGATTTAATATTTATATTAAAAAAATTATTTTTTTTTAAATTGGTTGCTGATAATATTAGTTTAGTTTCTTGTTAAATTTTCAATTGCTCTTGATCTTTGAACATTATTATGCTAGATCGAATAGTATACTGTTCATTCAATGGAAAAAAACTGATACATATATATAGAGATCATTTATACCTCGATCTTGTACCTTTTTTATACATAAAGAAGTAAACAATGCCACTGAATTCTCATAATATTCCTTTTCCTTTTATTTCCAAAAAATAAAAGCAATACTGTGCTGCTTTGTGAACGTTATCTAGACATACTTCCGATCTATTGCTCACAATGTAATAGTTTTAGAAATACTGTTATAACTCCATTGGATTTACTAAAATTATATATAAATTCATTCATGCTCATAAACCATTAAACCAAAAAAATGAGTTATGGGGCCATTAAGCTTTTCATTTCTTTTGACGTATTCACCATATAATTTATAATATCGATTTCATGGTATGAAATCATTCTACAGCTAAGATTTATCCAGCAACCAAATTGTCAGCCTTCCAATTCAACAAATTGTGTGTGAATAATTTTCCAGAATATTTTTTGTCGAAAATTATATCAAAATTGTTAAAAATTATCTAGAAATGTTATATAATATTAATCCATTTTAGGAACATGGGAGCCGAAAGTACCTTTTTTGACAACACCTATCTATGATTTAAAACAGACTGGTGATGTAAAATTTGGTCCTGGTACACGATCAGTTTTGCTTGGTCTTCTTGGTGGAGCATTACCAAAATTATCATCTGAACAATATGATACGGTTACAAAGGCAAAAAAATATGCTATGGAGCAAAGTATTAAAATGGTACTGATGAAGCAAACTTTAGCACATCAACAACAGGTTTGTTATTTATAATACTTATATGTTAAGTATTCATTACCTATTTTTTCTTACTTGCAGCAATTGGCTAGTCAAAGAACGCAGGTGCAAAGACAACAAGCTCTCGCTCTAATGTGCAGGTAAGAAAATGGTATTTAAATTATACACTGACTCAAAAATGTGTTGCAATGTTTTGGAAATTAAATTGTTTGTCCTTAACTTATCACATAAAGATTGGGCGCTGGATGGCTGGGATAATGCAGTTTTTAGTAAAAACTACATTATCCCAGTCTTTAATCGTCCGATCTTTGTGTGATAAGTTTAGTAAAAACAATTTAATTTTCAAAACATTGCAACACATTTTTGAGTGAGTGTATGTAGTGTGGTAATATAATTGATGCAAGTTAACATGTTTATTAAAATGCAACTAACTTATTGGAAGTGCAACTCTCCTGGGGATCGCAATGTACAATGATGTGTTGGAGCTTCGTCTTCGAAAGGAAGCAGTGTAGGCCGGGTTCTTCTTCTGTGTTGGGTGTTCCCTTGAATTGGGTTTCAACAATGCTCGTTTCTTATCATAGTTCATCCGCTTGCCCGGATATACGGGTTATAGTCCAGACGAGGCAGTTGGCTGAAAGAGCAACTTGCATCGCTTGAGAAATCTCAAGCATTGATATGTTGATCTGGAATAAGTGATTATTCCATCGCAGGATGTTAGGAGATGTGTCAGCCGTTAGGTTCTCTTTGCCCACTGATTAATAAAAATATTAGTCAAGTTTTAATAGTAAAAAAACCAAGATTAAAAAACATGAAAAGCTGAAAAACATCAGCCAGAAAACGAAACAATATGTTCTTCACCGAAACAATATCTTTTTCAGCAATAAATTGAAACAATATCTTTTTCACCAACATTTTGAAACCATATCTTTTTCGTAAGACCCATCGATATTACCTTTCACCTGGTTTCTTAAAATTGCTCATAGCTCATATTTTATCCCACTTTCTTAACTCGTGCCTCACGGTATTGAAGTTTCCTTCGACTTGGAATTATGTTTCAATCATAATCTTAAGTGTCCTTCTACCTGTCCCTCCGATTTTCGGCCTATCAGTATTCTTCCATTTCTGTTAAGGTCCTTGAAAGGCTGATGGCTACTGAAATAAATGCGTATTGTGAGTGTCTCAAACTTAGAAATATATGGCAATCTGGCTTTAAACCTCACAGCCTTAGAGTCACGACTGATATTCGCAACTCTCTTTATAAACATGACATTTGTGCCTGTTGTTGCTTGACTTCTCGAAAGCTTGCGATAGCTGATTGACGAATCACGCCCTGCTTCTGCGAAAACTGGGGCCAGTTCACGAAATTCGACGTCGACTGAAAACGACACGAAGCGCCTTCTAAATCCTTACTATGGTTAACTGTGATAAACTTTTGCCGTTTTAAGACTCTGTGGTTAACTACAACACAACCACTAGTATAAGTTTTTGACGTTCAAAAATTCCCCTAGTTAACCATAGAAGGTTTTTGAACGCACTTATAGTGTCGTTTTCAGTCGACGTCGAATTGCGTGAACTGGCCCCTGGTCTCACAAGCACATGTTTCTCTTTGTGCTCTTAAACTTTTGCAAAGATTCTTACTCTCAAATGGATAACCTAGCTGGCTAAAGTTCTTCAAGTGCACTCACTACTTCATGCTCGCGTTCCCAAGGCTACATTCTTCGGGCAATTTTATTTAGTATTTTTATTAACGATATTCTAAGACTAGTATATATGCAGACGCCATGCAGCTAAAAGATCAAATACATAGTGTGTAGAGAAGCTTTCTGTTGACTTGCGTCATTTATTCTACTGGCCGACATTAAATTGACTGCAGCTGAATTCTTCGAAATCTTCGTGTATTTTTATCTCTCGCTCTGCTACCGTTTGTCCTGATTTCTTTCTCCCTCTCTCGATTCTTTTTGCGCCCATGAATTTGAAGCAGCGTTCAACGATTGTGTACGTTTAGTTTATAAGTTACGCCATTTTGACAACATTTCACCATGCTCAACCTCCGTTTTGGGCTGCTGTCTAAGTGACTATCGTGAGTATAGATTTCTGCCACTGTTTCACGATATCCTACACGAACGCAAACCTGCATACGTCAACCAGTTTGTGCAGTTTTCGCAATCCCTTTATGCTTTATTAAATTAATAATTCCGCGTTTCCGCACGTTAAGTTATATTAAATTAAATTTGAATCACCCAATACATTACTCCGTCCCGCGGCATCATAATGCATTTCGATGGCTTAACCTGCAAACCGGCTAACTCCATTTTATGAAATTGCACAGGAAATGAAAAAACCTCATAACAAAATTATTACTTACATTATCCAAATTCCAAAAATCCATTTGGTGCCTTTTTATTTTGCAAATGAAATCTATCAAAAATTACAAAAAAATACATTGATAACATATCCAATAAATAGATTTTTGGAGTTGGCCTATTTGAAACAATAAAAAAAAAGCAAAGAATGGGAGTTGTCCGTTTTTCTATATTACTATGCAAGTATCAGAAAATAAGAAAAAATAATATTTTTTGGTCAAAAAACATTATATTTCTTTATCATAATAATCTTAGAGTCTAAAAGACATTTAATATTTAGTCTTCATGTGGTATATTGTCGTAGAAGTCTCTGTAGTCTGCCGGTAGAGTGGTTTTTAACTCCTGGAGGTCGTTGAATTTGCGGTTGATTATTTTAAGGCGACTTGTATGCAGATCCGGTAAGTTTTCAATTGATGTTACTGTGATATTTTTGTTACATCGCTGTGGCAGTAACTGCCATTCATCAGTAAATCTTAGCTTAAAATAGACATTCCCTGTTTTATATTGCAATGCACCAATATCAGTGACCTTGGCATCTCCTTTGGCTTTTCCTGGTCTTATTGACTTGTAGAATTGGACACCTTTAAAGGATTTGAAGAATTTGTGAGTTAGGTAGGATACATTATAGGGTTTAGGCTGTTTGCGTGCTTCAAGACAAACTCCTGCATATTCGACTGGTACATGGATTATTTTATTTTTCAGTCTCCTTTCGATAGTGGCGTGCATCGAGTCTGCTTCCATTTGAGTGTGGCCAACCTCGAGATATTTTTGCTTGATCGTAATGTTGTATAACATTGCAACATTTAGTAAAGCATTTGCCAGCGTTACGTTTCTATTTTGAGCTGCACATCCATCACTGTATAATATAATTTTTATTTCCTTTTCAAATTCCCTTTGGATGTTTGGCAGAAGTTTCTCTGTAATAAATTTGACAATTATGGTAACGTACCTAGAGCAATTTCCGTAATGTCCTCTGTAGCAACATCAGATGTTGACGTACCAGCACCCTGCATATTAAGCATATTTTCAATAGACTCTTTTGTGCGAATTATGTTATTTTGCTTTAAAGCGGCTTCAAGAAGTTTTTCCTCCCTTGACATCTTCTATAGCTGAAACCCCAACCAAGTACATTATAACAGATTTTAATGATTTTTTTTTTATATTATTTGTAATACATAATTGAGATACATTGTAACTGATTCAGTACATTTATTAGCAAATTAACAATGCTAAAAAATATATAGCATTAAAATAATTACTAATTAAATAACTTAATATTGAAAAACAAAAACTGGCAACACTCCCAAATCAAACAAAATAATGTCATACTGAAAAACGGCTAACTTCATCGTCATAATTTTGTAGATTTAAACTCGTATTTCTATTAAGTATTCATAAGAATATTATAATACTTATTTAACACTACTTACCACAAAATACACTGTATTGTTTTCGGTCAAAATTATTTGATGGATTTCAGTACAAAATGGTGGCCGGCGTCGGAGTTAGCCACTTTTCAGTTTTGCTATGCCAGGGTTGGGAGTTGCCCTATTTCCGTGCACACGGTTTTTTGCATAATTTTAAATGCTAAGGATTTTTTTCATTTTGCTTATTGTAGGTGAAGATTACTCGCATTTAACCATTCAAAAACATGATTTTGGGTCAAAAGTGGAGTTGGCCGGTTTGCAAGTTAAGCCATCGATTTGCAGTGGCTCCCGATACCATTTTGGTTGGCCACCCGTAGGCTCTAACATAACATTCTCCTAGACATCGTCGATGAGAGGTGCTGCGGCACTCTGCCTAACTGCAAAAACATTACGACGTACGTTTTTTCGCCCAGACCCATTATACAAATACAAATTCACCATGTAGTCACAAACTATCAATGACAAGCACCAGTCAAAAAAGTTTGTGAATGGTCATAATTTAGGATACGCCATGTGCTTCGTGAACCTAACATTATTGTGTTAGATAAGTCCGCCAAGCCTTAAAAAAAGAGGTTTGAGGCTCGAAAGAGGATTCTCCAGGACGTTAGAAGCCACAACAAATTTTTGGATGAAATGACAGTGCTTTTGGCTTTAGAAAGACGTTTCCTATTGTGTCACAAGGAACTTTTGCAGACGAAGCTAAGTCCTGCCTCAATATCAGATTCCTTTTATGAATTACATATATAGATGGACCAGAATTGCATACATATGTATATAGATGGACCAGAAGATGCTAAACTGATTTGCTAAACATTAAACTGTTTCAAAATGATGTAAAAAAAATCTCGCTAAGACGATGTCACAAATAGAAAATTTGCTTGAGTTAATGAGCTTTCTAAAAGGACAACATCTCATGCGCGCTTTGCTGATAAGATCTGATTTCCCTCATTATTACATTTTTATATTCCAATATTTTAAATAATTCTATACACCAAAATATTTTTACCTTTACAGAGTTTATGTCGGAAGCATATCGTTTGAGTTAAAAGAAGACACAATTCGTGCAGCATTTCTGCCATTTGGTCCCATTAAATCCATTAATATGTCATGGGATCCAATTACACAGAAACATAAAGGGTTTGCTTTTGTTGAATATGAAATACCTGAAGGTGCACAACTTGCCCTAGAACAAATGAATGGTGCACTTATGGGAGGCAGGAATATAAAGGTGAAATTAGTAATGCACTAATTGTGTTTAGATATTGTAATCAAAACATTTTTATTTAGGTTGGTCGACCTAGCAACATGCCTCAAGCACAACAAGTAATAGACGAAATTCAAGAGGAAGCCAAAAACTACAACCGTATATACGTTTCTTCAATTCATCCAGATTTAACGGAAGACGATATCAAGAGTGTATTCGAAGCATTCGGTCCAATAATGTATTGTCGCTTAGCACAAGGCTCGTCCGTACATTCTCATAAAGGTTATGGATTTATTGAATATGCCAACAAGCAAGCCATGGATGAAGCAATTGCAAGTATGAATCTTTTTGATTTAGGTGGACAATTGCTCAGGTAAATTAAAATTATTGAATAATATTTAATTAGTATTGCAATATAAAATTGAATTTTTACAGAGTTGGACGTTCCATCACACCACCAAATGCCCTAATGGGTCCCAGCACAAATTCATCCATGCCAACAGCCGCAGCTGTAGCTGCTGCAGCAGCAACAGCAAAAATACAAGCTATGGATGCTGTAGCCAGCAATGCTGTGCTGGGCTTGTCGGCTGCTGCACCAACTCTTGGTATACCACCTATAATCCCTGCAGTTATTCCAACTAAAGTACTACCTGCGCCAGTTGTTACAGCAGCTCTGCAACCTCCAGGCATTGCAGTTCCCACACCAGCCGCTGTGCTTACTGTTAGTTGTCATGAATACAATTTTTTTTTGTCATATTAAATTAATTAATTTTTCAGCCTCCACAAGTTGTGACACCTGTTCTTGGTACACAAGGGGCGATAAACGTAACAACAGCTACTCCAACAGTAACGGCTCCAACCCCGATTCCAATCACAACAGTTGCAACACCGAGCCCTGAAGATATTCTTAAGAAAGCTCATGAGAAGCAACAGGAAGAGCTACAAAAGAAACTTTTGGAAGAAGGAGAAACGCAAACACTTCAGCAGCAAGAAAGTATGTCCATAAAAGGACAAAGTGCACGCCAGCTTGTTATGCAACGTCTGATGCGTCCACAAGATTCCAAAGTAATAATACTCCGCAATATGGTTGGTCCAGAGGATGTGGATGAAACTTTACAAGAAGAAATTCAAGATGAATGTGCTAAATTTGGAAATGTTGACCGGGTCATCATTTATAAAGAGAAACAATCTGAAAATGAAGATGATGATGACGCTGATGTCATTGTAAAAATTTTCGTTGAATTTTCGAATTCAATAGAATCGGAAAGAGGTCGTGAAGCCCTTAATGGGCGATACTTTGGTGGGCGAAAAGTTATAGCACAATTATATGATCAAGCATTATTTGATCACGGAGATCTTTCTGGTTAAACATCGCTAAATACTCGAAAGCTTTTAAAATGCTTTTTCTTCCATAATTCATGTACATTAGGCGCTAATTATTTGTCCTTTTTTTATTTACAAGACTTGTGTTTTAACATAATTTAGCTTAGTTATGTCAACAAATTGGCGTTACCTGAAGTAGATCATTTTCCCCTTCTTTCAGCAAAATATAGTGAACTGTATAAAGATAAGTGCTAAGGTATAACAAGACGATGTCATGTGTTGATGCAAAAATTAAATTAAGTCATATAATAATAGATTTAATAGCTGTTTTAGTTATTGATGTTAAGGGATGGGTCAGCAGGTAGCTCTAGACCATTCACTGACATAGATGAAGGGGCCTTTCTCACGTTACATAACAAATGATTACAAATTATGGTCAATTTTATCAGATCAGTCACGCGCAAATGGTTTATCTGAATTTAAGCTAATTGTGGATGCAGACTCAAATAAGCATTACACAGTGCATTATGGACAGCACCATAGGACAAGGCCTTTTCGTAAACCCATACGTATGCTTTGCAACAATGCAACGTCATTCGTTCGGAAACGTACAAGATTCAAATTTGTTGCGCAACAGTTAAAGCAACAGCGCAGCCATTTCCGAATGTATGTTTTTGAGTAGTAGATGAAGTTTTCACTCCTAATAAAAATTTGCGTTTAGGAATGGATTGATGTATCGCATCCGTATGCGAAAAGAAGTTTGCGATGCAATGCTCCTCAGTTGCTCGGTTGCTTTGATCTTCACGAAAAGGCCCTCATTTATAAAGATTATAAAAAGAGTAGGTGACAAAATAGATCGCAGGGGAACACCGGCGCAGAGGCTGACAATTGACGCCGTTCAATACTAACTTGGGCCGTATTTAGTCGATTTATTTGGCATTGCGACCAAATCGACAGATAAGTGTCGCTATTCAAAACCATCAGAGCATATCACGAATATTGTATGCATGAATTGAGACTATTCATAAAAGTGAACTTTGTCGATATCGCGTTGTCATGTGAATTTTTACTTACATCGACTCGAGAAACCAAATATGGCTCCTTGGACCGGAAAGAAAAGTAAATGCGGTTCTTCAGAGTTGGGTCAATACCAATAACTTTGAGGTAGGGGCTTCGGTAGCCTAGGGAGTAAGGCGCCTGGCTACCATCCCAGAGGTTCCAGGCCGAATCCCGCCTAGCCCCACAGTCCTTTGCCTTTTCCACTTTCTCACCTGCATAACTTTCCATCTTTCTTCTTCCCTCTTTTCATTCCTGATTCCTCCTGTCATAGCCTTCCATAGCCCTTTTACGCTCCACCAAAGCGCATGTAGTCGGTTGGTTGATGAGATTCAATTCGTTTCAGGAGGCATAACACTCCAGCGAGTTGTTTCTCGATGCCCCGATATCAAAGTCGCGACAGTAATGGTTGCGATTAGGTGGACTAAAAAATATCCCGGGTAGGTTGGGGCAGTTCCTTCCTTCCCAGACTAAAGCTGCTGTTCGACATTGCACTCTATATGAAGAAAGTAGATTGTCGACACAGTGGCCCCTGTGCTGAAAGTCGAGTCATATGACAGTCGCATGAAGATGTCGGTGTCGAAGTTGGTTGGCGTTTTGTAGTAGTTTTGCTGAGAGTCAGGTGGCGTGACAAGTCGTTTGAGTTGAAGAAATTGTCGTTTCAGTAAAATTACGACTGTCAGCACAGGGGTCAGAGAGTGTATGTGCTAAGTTTTTTTCGTTTCGTGGGAAATAAACATTTTTAGTTTGAAGAATAAACATTTTGTTTTTCGCGAAAACTTTTGAGATTAAAGATGTTAAATTCTTGTTGTGGTTTAATAGTTCGGAAGATGAAGATAGCAAACGCGAAAAATTAAAAATTTTATGTTATTTGTTTGTCAGCATATCTCTGCCTTTTGGCCACATCTGGATGGTTTTCAAAAAATTCGAACTTATGTTTCGAATTGTTTTCTATTTGTAATTTTTATTCTGAAATTATTAAAAACTTAAAATTAAACGCTCCAGAATAACAAATATGTATATTCCAATTTTCCTCCTTTGTCACTATCGCAGACAGCCCGACCAAAAATGACAACAAAACTACAATAAAAACTACTGTCAGCACACTAAATAAGCTGTAGTTTATGTCAGAAGATTTTATACGACAAGAATCGACTATCAGCACACCGCTGTATTAGGGTGCGTTCATAAACGCATTTGTAATGCTTTGCATCCCTGCATCTAGTCCAAAAAGGCATTGGTAATGCAGGTCACTAGTCCAGAAACGTAATAGATCCAAATTTATGCGCATATTTTAGTGCATAAGCGCAGTTGTAAAAGTGTTCATGCTTTATCCGTCCATGTTTTGAGAGTTCGCATATTATGGCTGAGCAAAGCGTCGATATTGAAAAGTAAGTATTATAATGTTCGTTTTTTAATTAATAATACAATTTATCGGTTTGTAGAGAACAGAGCCCGTGGACTTTCAATCAAATAAAATTATTAATTACAAAACGATTTAAATATGAAGCGGAATTTAATTCCGGCAAGCGTAAGAAAACTTCTTTGTGGACCTTAGTCCTTGCCGAAATTCGTAATGTAGACGAAGAATTCTATTTTTCGAGAGAAGACATCCACCGAAAATTTAATAATTTGCTCATAACTTATAAGCGAATAAAACGGAGGAATCGGGAAACCGGTAGAGGCTCAACAAAGTGGGAATTTTATGAAATGTTCGATGAGATGTATGGCTCGAAACATTTCATCAATCCTCCAAAAGACATTCAGGGATCATCCCTAGATTCTGTAGAACCAGAAATGTCTGAGGAGGATGAAGTTCCATCCGCACCATCAAAAAATTCACCTAAAAGGAAACCTCAGAGGTCCACTTCGGATGTTTTAGAATTTTTGAAGACGCAAGAAGAAGCAGAAGATCGACGACATCAGGAGCACTTGAAGTTAGACTCCGATAAAATGAAACTTTTAATCAATATCAAAGAACTATTAGAACGAATTTTGGAACAGTGAAGCATGAAATATAGTTCACCGATAGGGAGAGACGAGACGTTATTTGATGTGGAGAATAGTTTTGATGAATTTTTAATATTTTTGTTAACTTTTTAATATTTTTGTTGTTGAATTTTTAATATTTTTTGTTTGTTAGTTTTGTGTTTCTTTTAGTTCTCTATGATAAATTTTTAACGAAATAAAAATATTTTAATTTGTTATATACTACTGTTTTATTCTTGGATCAAATTATTTATCGAGGTTGAAGATTGCAATATACCTATATTGAAGCCATTACTGAATTTAGCAAGTTGCTGCAGAAACTAAATTGTTCATCGCAGTTTATTACTTTGACTTTGTTGGTGGTTTTACTTTTTAACAAAGAAATCATCTAGAGAAATTTTTATGACTGCAAGTCCCTCGTTTTTACAGATAATTCAGATTTGAAAAAAAAAACAAGTATATATGCTTAAAAAAGTGAATATTTATTTTCTACTAACCAGACAACAAGTTGGCAATATTGTCCCTTTTAATTTTTGCGTCCTCTGATGTATTAGTATTATAATCTAATGTCTCAAAACTATCATTTTCTGAAGTTACATTATTACTCTCACAATCAAGATGTAATCCTTCGCACTTTATAATGAAATTGTGAAAAGCAACACATGTAAGTACAAAATATTTAGCCTGATTTAAATTCTGAATGTCTAAATACTTCAATATGCGAAATTTACTTTTAAGTATACCAAACGCTTGCTCCATGGATACCCTCGTCTTACTATGGCATGTGTTAAATTTTTTTTCTTTTTCATTTAAATAACCGTGGTCCCTATAAGGAACCATCAAGTACGGGGCCAAAGGATAAGCTGAATCCCCAAGCAAGTGTGCGCTTCCTGGAAGTCCAATTAAATTTTTAGCTAATGCTTTGCCTAAATTGCTCATGCGCCAAACAGCAGCATCATGTGCTCGTCCAGGTATTCCAAAAAATACGTCAGTAAATATACAGTTTGCATCACATACGGCCTATAAATTTAAATTAAAAGTAACACTGATCACGGTTTGTATCATTCGAAAATACCCATACCTGCAAAAGAAAAGAGTGAAATCCTTTCCTGTTGTAATAACTTTCAACATTTCGTGACGGAGCGGGAATTGGGATATGGGTCCCATCTACGCAACCCACTACAAATGGGAAAGGATTTTTCGTTAAATGTTGAAATTCCTCAATGATGGTAACATAATCAGACGAAGAAGGCCATTTAATAAATTGCTTTCGCATTTTATATATACTATACTTGTGATTTTAATGACACAATTATACGCGGTACCTCTTCCAATACCGAAACGGTCAGCGACGTCCCTATAGCTACATTGATTCGATAATTTCCATATTGTTACGTATAATCCTTCTCTTAAACTTATTGGTGGCCTTCCTGTCCAAGCATTTTTCCACGACGGCATTAATTTCAAGATTAATTTCTACAAACAAAATAATAATAATTATTTGATCTTATAACAAAATTTTCTAAATTCGTACCTCAAAAGTTGCTTTTTCCATTCGAAAATGTCCTTTAAAAACATCATTAGGATATGTTTCTATTATTTTAAAAAAGCCTCTGCTTTTTGGAATATTTCTCCGCCGGTTACTGGATTGGAAAAGTATAACTTTTTTCAATATTTTCTTTTTATTGCTTTTACGTCGAACATGACATTCCTCTATTAAGGTATTTAATAAGAAACCAAATAAAAATTTTTTGTTCACGTTACTAATCATTGTAATATTTTTTCTCAAATTAATTCTTTAAGTGCTGCGAAGCTGTCCATAAACGCATCTGCAATCCTTTGGCAGTTCATGCTTTTTTATGTTTACATGCAGTGCTGCCACTGCACATATGCATAAATGCTTTTATGCTTTGACGTTTATGAACGCACCCTTAGCTTCACTTCTTATGACAGCAAATAGGACTTTCAGCACAGGGGCCAGTATAAAGGGCCTTTTCTGAGACTAGCCTTTCACATAAAAAAAGGTTAAGCTAACAGAGAAGGATACCAAACTCGTCAAAATCCTAGATTCACTAAATCGATGGATACTTTGATAGAGATGTTCTGCCACCACAGAATTCGTTTCAAGTCATTTGTTGCGAGTTTTTCATTTAAAATTCGTAAAAACGACTTTTTGGGCTGGAACCCCTCTTCTTCTTTAACGGCTTTACAACCGGGATCCGGTCCTGGCATCTCACAACTGTTCTCTCCACCGGTCCCGATTCTGAGCCGATGTTATCCAGTTTGGCATCCCTAAGCTCTGAGCGTCCAGGGGCCAGTTCACGCAATTCGACGTCGACTGAAAACGACATAAAGCGCATTCTAAAACCTTACTATGGTTAACTGTGGTAAACTTTTGTCGTTCAAAAACTCCGTGGTTAGCTACAACATAACCACCAGCATAAGTTTTTGACGTTCAAAAATTCCCCTAGTTAACCATAGCAAGGTTTTTGAACGCGACGTCGTTTCAGTCGACGTCGAATTGCGTAAACTGGCCCCTGGTCTACGCCATACTTCCAGCAAATGTTGGGTCTCCCTCGCTGTCGCACCCCATTGGTCTTACCGCGAGCTAGATGCGCTGCCCAACGGAGCCTACCAAGCTTTATTTTCTTCACATCTATGTCGCGATAGCGCTCGCAGATCTCGTCATGGTACAGTCTCCGGAATCGTCCTTTCTCACATAAGGGGCCAACAATCTTCCGAAGTATTTTCCTCTCGAACACGGCTTCTTACGAAGGGCCGATGATCTTTTCCGGGTGTGTACAAAATAGGCCTAAATTGGCATGATGAGTTGCTTTCCACTTAAAAAAACGTTGCGATCCCAACTTACTATTCCTTTAAGATCAGTCCAGGATTTATCCTGTTCTAGGATTCCTGCTACCGAAATCGGTGGAATTATGTAGTCTACAAAAGCCTTTTCCAGTAAATAAAAACGACCCGTTTTCTCTTCATACCTAATACGAGTAATTTAGTAAACCTGAGGCCACTAAGTACATGCAATTTGTATTGCAGCTAAAACAATATTATCTTTTATAAGGCAATGTATTTCTATAACAAATTATCTGTATATTTCTTTTAACAAATGAACAAAATAATTAATTTTGCTATAATAAATATCAAAACTTTATACTGTTGTTGCAAACGTTTTCACGATAATCAAACTACGTCATTATTATTTTGTGTTAAAGTGTTCCTAAAGAGAAATTGAGACACATTCCCAATGTAATTATAACAATGGATATAATTAAAATAGAACAACAGAGATAATTTCCCTGAATTGGCATTCTATATAGTTTAGCCGACATATTTAGCGAAGAAGCAAAAAGTAAAGTTGAGTCTAAGTCATGCGATGACGAATTATGATACACGAAAGGACGAACACGAATTTGATGTCCACTAGCTTGTGCGGATTTGCAAGCCCTAGTAACTGATGCTGCTTGAAAGAACGGTATTAGGCCAATAATTAGCCAGAAGGTGAAATTTGCAATATTTAAGGCAAGCGTTTTCACAGCATAGTCCCACTCATATGCTTCAAAAAGGTAGACTAGACTTGAAAAAGCATATGAGAGATTCATCACTGTAAAAAAGCAAATTGGTGTAGCCACTCTTCGATTGAGGTTATTCAAAAGTTTTCGAAACTCTAGTATTTCCTGAAAAGATAAGTTTTATGAAAATTTTTCAACAGTGTAACTATAATTTGCCTTCATCCACTCTAGAGTTTCTATAGTGTGCTGAACCAGTTTATCCTTAAGTGTTCCCAAATGAAGCGTTAAAAGGTGACATTGTATACAGTAGCTAGTCAAGACGGATATCTGTACTGCATCATGAACACCCATAGTTAATATTAAAAGAATCTGTAATAGATTATAGTATGCAGAATTAATTTAATTGTAATAAAGTAAATTTACCTTTCCCCAATGTTGCACCTCTTCACCAGGTTTCTCTGATCTTATTGATTGGATAATTTCGTGCCTTGGAAGAACTGTTAAAATCACATATGTTAAAAGTAGTCCTAACCCAATAACTCCACAAAGAATGTATAGCCATAAAACAATGCAAAGTTTCTTCGGCTTTTCGGAAAGTAAGTAGACTCTTTCAACCAAATTCTGAAGTTGCTCATTATCAGCGATTCTAAAAACATATATCGCACAAAGGAAGCCAATAAAATGTAGACAGCTTGGTATAAAATAAACGAAAATTAATTCTCCCAAATCATGGGAGTCCCTGTGGTAAGGTTGGTTGTATATAAGAGTATAAATGTCGGAGCTGTTGGCGTAGATTCCTCTGTCGCGTCTGAAACAATTGAAAATAATGTTAATTAAGCAAAATATTAAAAAGTGTAAAAGGCCAGGTCACTAACAGTAACGGTGAGCTTTTCGTTGACTTTTGTAGTTCCCACCATCTCAAGGTAGGTGGAACCTACTTTTGTCACAAGAAGATACACAAAGAGATCTGGGTATCGCCCGATGGTAGAACGAGAAATCAGATAGATCAAGTGGTCATCAGCCGTAGATGGAGAACTATTCTAGAGGATGTCAGGAGCTTTAGGGGGGCAGACACTGTAAATGACCACCATTTGATAGTAGCAACTATTCGCCTCAAAATCGCCGCAATCAGAAACGACCAACGCGATGCCATAAACCGTAGACGGTTTAACGTAGTCCTTCTGCGGGAGAGCATTAAAAGGCGAGAATTTGCTGAGAAACTACAACAAACCTTAAGCCAGCAAATAGTTTCTGACGAAAATAACATTGAAGAGCTGTGGAGTACAACAAAGGGCGATATTATAACAGCAGCGGAAACAAGCATCGATTATGTCAAAAGAAACCAGCAACATTGTATCTCGGATACAACCTGGCAAAAAATAGAACGCAGCAGTTTAGGGCCCTAACATGAACTTTACATGCGACCAGGACAATCGTCATGAACTTGAAAGGGAATACTCCCACTTACACCGGGAGGTAAAGAGAATTGTCCGGTGTGTTAAAAGGCAGCAGATAAATAGCTCGGAGAGAAAGTGGAAAACGCGGCAAACATAGGCAATAGTAAAGTGCTTTACCAAATTACTAAACAGCTCTCTGGAAAGCACTCTACTCAAAAGCATGCCGTTAAGAGTGCGGATGGAAGGCTGCTGTGCAGCGACGAGGAGCAACTCCAAAGATTACTACTTTGCCGCCCTAAATGGTTAACTTCCACAAGAACCTCACGAAACCAGCAACACTGCACAGCCAATAAGAATCACTGTCCGTGCACCCTCCAAGACAGAAATAGTAACCGCAATTCATACATTGGCCAACGGTAATGTAGCTGGAAAAGATGGAATCCGAATGCTTAGAAGGCAGCAGGCTGGATTCAGCAATGGCCATTCATGTTTAGATCATGGGCGTTCGTGTATGGCGAACGACGATAGTCGAACGAAAAAAAATTGAAGTCGAAAAATTTTGACGACGAAAATTTTAGCGTTCGCGTAAGTCGAAAGAAAATTGTTCATGTCCTAATGCAAAAACTCGATAACCCAAGACCTTTCGAGTGCCTTTCGTCGGCTTCAGGTGAAAATTTTCAATTTTTTCGACCTACGCGAACCCGAGACGAAAAAAAATTTTCGTTTTCGACATACACGAACTGGCCCCATATTAACACCTAGAGAATCATAGTGGAGCATTCTATTGAATTACGATCCCCATCTACCTTGCTTCCGTAGACTATGAGAAAGCGTTCGACTCGGTTTATATGGCGAGCTCTACGCAACGTGGACTGCCAGATAAAATAATAGAATCGATAAAAGCTCTGTACAACAATTCCAAATTCGCACCCCATTGGTCTTACCGCGAGCTAGATGCGCTGCCCAACGGAGCCTACCAAGCTTTATTTTCTTCACATCTATGTCGCAATAGCGCTCGCAGATCTCGTCATGGTACAGTCTCCGGTTCTTCACAATGGAAAGTTATCCGACAGCTTTGAAGTGAATTCAGGAGTACGACAAGGATGCCTAGTTTCACCATTGCTATTTCTTATAATAATAACTGAAATCCTTGTCAACGCTCTAAATAGTAGAACAGATGGCATACGTTGGGGGTTGCTAGGCCGTCTTGAGGATCGCGATTACGCGGATGATATCTTTGCTGGCCCACAGACACCAGGACATTAAAAACAACTTGGCAACAGAAAGTAGTCCAGCAGACTTAAGGCATTTGACTAAAACCAAAGAAATACGGATAAATGCAAACACTATTAAACGACCAGCGCTGAATAATGGTGACGGGGAAGGAGTAAATAAATTCTGCTATCACTATAGTATTATTACCGAAAATGGCGGGGCGGAAGAAAACATCAGTTCCAAAATAAATAAAGCACGAGGCGCATATGCATGCATGTCTCGTATATGGAGATCAGCGGAGATCTCAATTAACACCAAATTGAGGCTGTTAAATTCCAACGTTAACGTAGTTCTTTTGTACGATTACGAAATATGGAAAGTCACCCAATTCATCACAAGGCGCTTTCAAGTTTTCATCAACGCCTACGTCGTATCCTAAAAATCCGCTAGCAAAATAGAATTTCAAATGAAGAGCTATGTCGGCCAAGTAAGGATAAACGACCAAATCGGACGAAGGAAATGGAATCGGGTTGGCCACACCTTGCGACTCGAAAACGAAATTCTAGCCAAACAGGCCCTTGACTGGATTTCGCCAGGATCCCGTCGAGTTGGAAGACCTAGAACAACGTGGATGAGGACCCTACTAGCAGAGGCCGCAACAACTGGGAGATCCTGGTCAAAGCTGAGAGCTGTCGTACAAAACAGAGTCCGCTGGAGGCAACTGTTTCCGCCCTATGTCCCATGAGGGATTAAAGGAGTATAAAGAAATTAAAGCAATAAAAGATAGTATTCGGGTAGCTATCAACTTTTTCCATAGAGTTGACACTTTGTACCTCGTGTTGCTAAGATATTCTCGATACAAAGCAAAGAGAGTGAACAAAAACTCTTATAGCAATCCTTAAATGAATTGAGACTCGGAGAATCCTTTCTATTTAGATAGATTTTTCAGAGTATATTCTTCTGGTTTCTTAAATGCTTCAACTCATTATTGAACTAGGGTGGAGATGAACTAGGCAACTTTCGGGGCTCAAAAGGTACGCAAGAAACGAAGGCTTCATAAAGTACGGCATAAAACCGTTCCACGTCGACATACAACTCATTTACGGAAAGCAAGCTGTTGAAACCAATCGATGCAAGCTTAGATGATAGTTCCCCAAAGTCAGCCTTTTTAAAGTTAAAGGAATGGGTTACCACCTCCGGACAAGAATTGTACAGTGAGTTGAAGCAATAATTAAGCAAGAGAGGAGGGTGAGAGTTATAAGGGAAATGGTACGATTTCGAAAATACAGACTATGTAAGAGGGTCTAATCTGGTTGTTGCGGGTATAAGACAGTTGTGGAGGCAGAAAAGTTTATTTCGGTGAAGCAATTGCTAAAATAGTAGCAAAATATTTTTTCGGAGCTGTTACATTCCTGCGGTGGCTCAAAGGGTCGATCATGGAGCAAACGGCACCTTTTCCGATAAATTAGAGGACCCTTTTTGCAGAGCAGGGTGCCAAACTCTATAAAAAGCTAGAGATATCAAGAGAGATGACACAGGTTATCTTAAAAGTGGGACTAAAAAGCACTGCATTGGAGCATTACACCGTACTCTCATTGAGATGACTCTAGATAGAATCACCCAAAGGGACCCGGAAAAGTGGCCTAAGTCAAATAATGCCTAGGGCATAAAAGCCCCACATCGCAGGACTTAGAGTTCGGAGAACATTGTTGGATAACTGAGTACATATTAAGATGGAAAATTACGCGGCATCGAACATCTCACTGATACGATTGATATTTTACCTGCTTTTTGACTATAAACCAATAATAAAGCCGGATTTTGTCACGCGGGCTTGTCATTGCCACGATGATCAGTAGTCGGCTTCGCACAATTTGACGGAGATATCAACAGGAGCTCAGTATGGAGCTTTATTGCAAATGAGGAGGTTATTATCAAAAGGTGACATGTCCATACTTCAAGTATTTTTTTTTTAAAAGGATCGATTATCCTTGGTAAAATGCATAGTTTTTGCTTGAAAACAAGTTTAAAACCGCACTATATCTCGTATATAATAGACGGTAAATTCGGTTATTTTTTTCAAATTCGACACATGTCCCAGTAACCGATTTTCTTCCCTAAATTTTCTTCCCCGCTTACCAAGAAAAGCAATGCTAAATTAAGTTCATAAGAAATATATTTTAGTTTAAAATGAAATGTTGAGTTCATTTTATAATTCAAAATATTAACCACTTGCCAGTTTTGCCCGAACTACACTCGGGCGTGACGTTTTCACTTACACTGACAATCCCGAGTCTCGTTCGGGCAAGTTTTCTTTTAACGTGTAGATAGTGATTTGCCCGAGTATTTAACTTCTTTTGTTTCTCAATAGTGGGGGAATAACATAGAATGATTCATAAAGTAACTTAAACTAGATGGGTGGGGGAGGGGCTTCTTGATGCTGGTATGTAGTTATAGGGGAAGAAATATTATTATAAAATGTTTGTACACTTTCTTGATCAGACAATATGGAATTCTTTAGTTTTATATGGAAAGCAGGGAGGCTCAAAAACTCATTTACAATTTAGATTAGACCTCGTGCAACAAATTGTTGAAAAATATGGTAAATCCCAACAGACTTCTTCTTATGTCTGGTAGACATTTTATAGAAGTAATAAAATCTACTGCAAACAAAGATAGACCTACTCGACAGTGCAAAGTATGTTGCTCACGGAAAAATGCAAGTGGCAAAAAATTCGAAAGGAGACAAGATATTACTGTCCGGATTGTGATGTAGGATTGTGTATTGAATGTTTCAAAATATATCATACTAAAACTACTTATTGAGTAAATTTATTGTATTAATTAATTAAATGCAGTCAAATAAAAAAAAAGGTGACAATTTTTATACCCCTTTTCTCAAAAACGTCCGACTGTTAAGTGGTTAAAATAGTAGGGGTATTCATGATCTGTGTTAAACGTCGAGAAATCGTAAAATTTTATCTTCGAAATAGATGAGATCGTGAGCGACCCCTTTCAATTTCCATGTTAAAGTGTTATTTCGAATAATCGAATTTCACTTCTGCTACTCTGCCATATGATTATTTCGATCTCGATATCGAGTTGTTGAATTAACACGCCTTTTCAGATGTTATTTGTTAAAATCGAAACAAATGTCATTTACTAAGGAAAGTTTCTCGATTTGTTAAACTTTTTTCTCGATTTAACACAAATAACACGAATAACACAAATAACACAAATCATGAGTACCCCTAGTATCTATGATTTCAAAAAGGTACATGTCCACCATACCATTAAATCAGAAAGTGACATGTCCATTGGCATATTACAAAAAGGTACATGTCCATTTTGTTTTTGCTTTTTTCACAATAACCAGTTAATGTATTTCTATGATTTTTTCACAATAAAATAATAAAATACTTTATGTGTGTCGTCATATTTTTTAAAAATAAATACATATCTTTTAGGACTAAGTTCATGCACAGTTTTTACTCATTGCTGTAAAAAAATGAATGGAGGACATGTCACCTTTTGATAATAACCTCCTCAAATTATAGTGCAGGGTAAACTAGTAAAAATTTGAATGTTGAAATAAAAATGTTGAATAATACCTATATCTTTAGTTGAAGGGGAAACGTGATACTGGAGTGGCATATCGTCGAACGAAGGGAAGGGAAAGAGGTGATATAGTCAGGATAGAAAATACAAAATCAATTAAGTCAACAATTAGAAACTAATGTAACGTCGGAGATTCCATTTTTCTCAATTGCAGGAATTATACTATTAGCAAAAGGCCTTTTTTAATAGTCGTTCATTTTTTTTAAAAAAAAAATGTCAAAATTTGATTAGAAGTTATCTTCGATGTGCATTAAAGTCACATTTTTTACTTACCTAAATGATGACATATATTGCAAAAAATAACCAAGGCAAATGAGCATCAATACAAGTGTCGTTTGTAAGTGACTTACACAAGCCCGGCAGCATGTCGTGTCTGCTGATATCGGATGCAAACCAGCAAATCCCAGAAGATGCACGTATGGACGCAGAAACTGTAAATAAAAACATTTTAATCGAGACCTAATGCACTTCTTATCTACATAAATAAATACTTCTTTATTTTAATGTTTAATCACAAAAATACAAAATGGCTAATCAAGTTGTCAATGTCAAAACGTCACAAAGCATCTTACCTTCCTCTTACAGAAATCCAAAATAGCGGAAGTTGGTTCATTTTCAGCTAGATCATCGATCTGCGGGGGGCCATTATTTAAACAAATTGCACAATTAGAATCTCTTCTGCACATTTTCAATTAATAAATAAAAAAGAACAAAAAATTCTTCACCTACAACAACTTCCGTCATGCTATCGTTATCGATAGTTGGAATAGAGGAGATCATGTTCCGTCTAGAATGACGAAAGCGACGATCAAAATCCCGGCTGCTTCCCGATGATACAGGCTGATCATCGGAGGAATCGTCTGCATTAACAGCGGAACAGGCAGGATCACTTAAAAGATGTCCATTGTACATATTTGCTGATCCTTGGGTTATGATATTCATGGGTGATAGCTTTAATTAATATAAGCACTAAACACCCGATATAAAACCCCAACGTGAGTTTTGTTGATAATAGCATAACGCGACGATCCACAACAAGCCCCGAATTCTAGCAGCACACTAGCTGGTAAAGCGTAACTCTAATATTTGGTCACCAACTTAAGAGACCCGAAAACCAAGATAAGACGATTTGATTTAATTTGGAGAGGATCCAAAAATCAGCAATTTTTTGCGCGGAAAGTTAAAAGCGATCTGATGAATATTAAGCTGCCACTTATTGTCATCTTAACAAAATCCTCCTTTACGATTTTATTCTTTGATTATTTTTCTTTGAAGTAGCGATAATCGTAAAACAATGCACATGTAGAGTTCGGGACAAGACTGACTCCCATGATCTTTCGATGCATCAACAGTATGAACTGAGTTTTTAAAACAGTAGGACCTGGCTGTCTGGTATTAACAGTTGCTGGTCTAGTTGACGAAAGCTGAATCTTGTTTGGTGTTGGTCTGTTATCACTACTGTGACCCACAACAAAGGTCAGGAAATGAGCAAGAGTAGAATGCTTTTGTTCGAAGGTACACATAGGAGTCAATTGGTAAAAAAAAAAATCATGACTCAATACATAGTTTCACAATTTAGCAGCAAGTTCAAGTGGGGTTCGCAAACTTTGATTATTTTATACGATTGGAATATTCGGCGCAGTATTTCCATTGACTATTTTATCCTTTGGAGAATATTTCGTATTTTAACACTCCCCCAAAATAGTAAAAGATATTACTCTATAATATATTTAGAAGATATTACTCTATAATATATTTAAAATTTTCGCCTTCTTAACGATTTTGCAAAAATGTGAAAATCGATTAGCTTGAGCATTGGAATATTGATCGGAAAAATTAAAATATTCATTAAAGCTATAGATGGTTACTCATGACTCTTATAATCGCTACTTCGATGCGTCTCACAAGCGAGCAGTCACTCGCTTTTGTTAAAAAAGGTCAAATTACCCGCTATTTACATTCTCAACATGTGCGCTCAGTTTCCTTCTGTTTTGGTTTAGCGAGTTTAGTTTAGTCGCTTTGGATATTTCCAAAGCTGGAGTATGGAACCCCACTCTTTTAGCTACACTCCAAGATCCTGGTATCGATCCAGCTGAAGAACTGGATCGAGTTTTCTTTCCCCTCGTTCAATCAAGATAGTATTGGATGGCTCCAAATCTCTGCCCAACACGGTAAATTTTATTACCTACTCTTTTTCTAATCCTCATATATGACCTACTCTCTTCCCTTCGAGCCCAATGTCAGCTTCGCTAATTAATTATTTCATAAATAGTAGTTTAGTATATCCGAACAAGATTTCAGTGCTAATCTAGTCTAAATGCTTTCAATATTTCTACCTTATTCGAAGATACCTTTTCTTTTAGGGAGACATTAAACTATTGGTCTTACTAACGACCGAACGAACTATTGGTCTTACGACGAACGCTCACGTAAGTTTCCTTTGCTCCTATTTCAAACACGGAGCGGACCAAAGTGTAGAAATTAACATCAATTTCATCTTCTTATGGTTAATAAGTCAAAGACGAGCAGCTGTAGAAATTCTTCAAATGACGATAGGCTGACATCTATCAGAGAGGGAATGCCACATT
The DNA here is from genome assembly GCA_949987705.1 of Thereva unica. NCBI lineage: Eukaryota > Metazoa > Arthropoda > Insecta > Diptera > Therevidae > Thereva > Thereva unica. Next base: position 42,313,878 of record OX465281.1, on the reverse strand, counting down.
TTTATAAACGCTCGCACACAACTATCCAGGGGAAGACTTTATGATTTTATATAGGGATAAACTTGATATGTTGATGCATATTTGCTCGTTGTTCGAAAAAATAGCTGATTCAATTTTCCTTCCCTTTTTGTTCTGCATACTTTATCGTAGAGAGATAGAGAGAATCTGGCTTTGTCTCGGTGAGTTCACGAGGTATGCGTTGAATCGTGCTTACTAGTGATGTTCATATATGCACGTACACAACTAACCGAGCAAAAATTTCGTATGAAGATGAAGGACTTGTTATTTCTAGACTTTGGCATTGGCTCGGACCAGCGGGTGTTGCGGCCAATATCTATCGGTCGATGAAACTTGCCCGGTCTCAAGAGACATAACACTCTGACGCGAACAAGTTTTATTGACTCCGTGGTTGCAGTGACTGCTTCGCCGTGTGAAGTCCCTAGAAAGAATGTGACGATTGAGCCCGCGCAACCGAGGTCCCGTTACAAGTCTTGGTTTTGCGTTGATTTTGATAACGTGCGTGGACTTCATGAGGATTTTTCTTTTGTAGAGTGCCACTTAACGGATTTTAAACCCCCAATTCTCGCACTTAGTGAAACCCACATATCACCTGATACTGATCTAGGTCATTATCAGGTGTCAGGGTACTCTTTAGTGCAAGCGGTGGTAGCACAAACTTTTGGTCCTTGGAAAGTTCCATCAAGAAGAATTTCACTACTTCGACTACCTCTTCCTTCACCTTCGATGAAAAGGTGATAATAGACAGCAAATCCAAGGCCGATTTACTAGCATCTCTGTTCGCCTAAAATTCGTCTTTACCCGAAACTGATATGCTTCCCCGGTCTCGAGCACAACGCCCATTCAATGGATAAGGTATTCTTCAGGACCCGCGAGGTGTACAGGTGCCTCAAGGAGCTCGATGTCAACAACTCCACTGGACCCGATAATATACCCCCTATCGTCTTAAGTGATACCTACTTTCAATCCCCTCCAACCCACTTATTAGTTTCGCTGACGACGATACCCTGCGTTACTCTTAAGAAAGACAAGCAGGCGCCAGATCCTGTGTTGATTATGGTGAACGAATGTCCAACTCCATAAATCAAGACATTGAACTCATTCTCGATTGGGAAAGCAAGAATCGTGTTGAATTCAACCCCCCCAAAAACAAGTACTATCTTATCTCCAATAAAAAGTCAACACCTCTCCATCCGTGTTGATAGTGTTGAACTAGTGGCCGGCCCAACCCTTAACATTTTAGGCTGTTTCAAATGTTACAGTCGCCAAACCAGCAACGCAAGTTCCTCCTTCCGCCATAGGCCCGTGCTGAAATTTACAAGTCCTACATTCGGCCGGTTCTCGAATACAACTTTCTCATTTGGGGCGGCGCTCTTAAAACCATCATGGTTAGATAAAGTACAAAAGTTGAGGGCTCTAACTTATGGGTGACGACGCCGTTTGCTCGTCCATCGACCCCTTAAGCCCCCGTAGAAATCTAGCAGCACTGACAAAATTATATCGCTACTATCAGCAACTGCTCCTCCGAAATAAACGCTCTCCTGCCTTCACGGCAATCTTATGCCCGCAACACCAGATTGGCCCAGTCGTCTCGTTCTCTCCACCTGCAATTCCTAAGTTCACGCACTCTAAACTAGTAATTCTTTTCTAAAAAGAACAACTCGACTATGGAACAACCTTTCCCAGTCAGTTTTTCCGAACTCTTACAACGTCCAAGAGTTCAAGCGCCGTCGACTTTCCATTTATTATTATCGTTCAAAATTGTCTTTTCTATTCCAAGAAACTCCATTGCTTCGGTGTCTTACGCCATCTCATTGTGGATTGTTTTCCAACAAACAAAACAACCGCACTGCCCCTTGCCTGAAATGTCGGCTGGATTAACTTTGCGACAATTTAGAATAAACAGAACTCCCATAGAAACTTTCTTCCTTTATTTTCACCCTCTTATATGAAATATCTACTAGCAAAGCTTAGCGAGAAGAATGGAAAAAGGTAAAGTTTGTAGGCTTTTTGGTGCTAGAAATCTAATGCTTAGTGCGGGAGTGAGTGAGTGATATTGCGTTTTATACATACATAGATATCAGGTAATTGTATATTAAAAAATTAAAGTAATTAACGAATCTACAAAAGAATCCACTAAAAAACGAGCAAAATTTGAAATAAAAAAACGTTTTAATAAGCCAATTGGACTTAAGAACTAGCATATAACGATATCATTTAATTTCTATAATTTATTACTCTGTTTCTTATTTTTATAACAAGCGTATTACACATAACTAAACTTGTATTTAGTTTAATTCTTTTTAGCTTTAGAGTACTCTCCTGGACGATCAAATATATCAACACCGCGAACCTTATACATCCCTAAATAGGTAAAAAATGATATCAACTATAAAATTTATTAATAAAACCAAACCTGTCACAATGCCATCTTCTGGTTGAAAATGGTACGACGTAAACGGTACATAAACATCTTGCGATATAAGCTTCCAACTTCCTTCCGAGTTTTTCTTAAAGTAAACCTCGTAGGTCTTTAGGCAACGTTCACGTCGAAATATTTCTTTCCAAATCAAAAGAACTTCTTTGCTGTTTACTTTTCTTATACGAAGATTATTAGGTTTAAATGGTGGAACAACATCAGAACTGCAAACTCTTATAAGTATTATCCAAGGGGAACGTAGGGTTATTGGAATATTGATCGCTTTGTGGTATGTTTTCAATAATTTCGTTGCTAATATTTTCGGAGTTTGCATGCTTCTCATGACTTTCCTCACTGTTGCATTAGGGTAAGCTGGACTTCCATAATATTTCCAAGCTTCTACAGGATCTGTCGTGCCAGTTTCGATTACATCTACTATATATGCAAAAGTGTAGCCTTCCAAATGTCCCTGCTCTAAAGGAATAGTGATGACAAAATCATTCCTTTCATTTGCAGCTGCCTTTACAATGACCGAAGCAATGTACATTGGTTCATTTAGAGATGCGGAAGTTGTTAAAATCGTAAGATTTTCTTCGTTTACATAGTCCACATCTTTCGCAAACTCGCCCAGATTACCCAATAACCCTAAAGCAGCATAAACGGGTTTTTGAATAAACTGCGTATGTGGAGGATTAGTGTTGTTCATTTGAAATCGCGCAAGAAGTGTTCTTTGATCAAACACATGAGGATAGTAGCTTAAAAACGCATTATCATGACTAATTGACTCTAAATTCTTGAATTCACCGGAATTGAGAATACCAGTCCAATGCTTCAAAACAATTAAGACAACAGTCACGGCATAGTGAACATTCGATTGAAATTGACGAGGAACAGACCATCCGGCTATAGGATCGGCTTCACTTTAAAAAATGAATGATTGTAAAAAATATTTCTACTTTAACTTAATATATGTACTTACTCGTTTGAAAACTTAAAATGCTTCAGTCCAGCAAACTGTTTTAAAATAGAAGAAATCAAAGCCTGCCCGCCAGTTGTAACTTCGTCAGCATATCCCTGACCTTTGCGATGAAATGTTAAAACATCAAATGGACACTGATGTGTATTGTTGCAAACTTGTAATGCTGACCAACAGAGTGGATGTAGTGAAGGATTTTTAAATAAGCCCGCAGGACCTCTTAGTGGTAAGTAAAGGTTTTTCCTTTCGCGAGAAGCTGCTAATAATCCTCTTTTTATTGCTTGCAAGTAAGTAAGATATTCTGGAAAGGCAAATTGACTTCTGCTTTAGCTGTTTAATAACATTAAAATATGTAATTTGAAAAATCTATATAATAAAAAAATATAGTTTAAAGAAACTAAAAAGAAACTAAAAAAATATGAGTGTGCTTAAGACCACTCTTTAGAAGTAAAACTTTTGTACCCAACGGCTAGTAATATGCAATAGATATAGTGGAAAGTCTGTCGGATCTATAGTACGCTTGAGAAAATTCAGGCCAACGACAGATGCAGGAAGAATAGTGACGAATCTACTGACGGACTTGATATAAATACTATTTGAAAATATCAATATTTATGAATTCCTATTTACATTAAAACCTAAACGTAGCCGAGTAAAAATAATTTTTATTGGCTAATTTTCTTAAAAGCATACACGCGGTGCACCTAGTACGTATAGCATATAAGTGCGCATCCCACACGGGTATGCACGCTTCCGCCACAGGCATGGATACTACCGCCACAGGCACGAAAATCTAAACATTCGCCTCATGGAAGTAAGCTGGTGACATACAGTGCCCGAAATTGATTTAAGTTCACCCAACACTTCTATGTTTCAGAGCGTTTTCCTCAGCCCCATTTTGTTGTGGAAACATGAATTTTAACATAGTTGCCTTTCTAGGGGTTGCGAATAAGTGGTAAAAAAATTATATCGCTAGCTCTCTTAATAACGGTAAAATGCATACCGGAAGTAAAAGCATTTCAATTTGAAGCATTTTTAGTGCGAAATTGATTTAAGTTCAGTAAAAAATATAAAGAAAAAAGGGTTCTTATTGCTATAAATGAACTTTATTTAATATTTAATCGATTCTCCATTGTTTTTATGACTGGAAAAATTCTTTTTCTCATACTCGCCACTAATGTGTGCAGCATTTCCTCCGGAATTGAATTCCAAGCATGTTAAATGCTTATTTTGAGCGATTCTACATTTTCAGATTGCCTTCCATGGGCATAAACCTTCTTGACTACAATTCCCCAAAGGTTCTCTATTGGATTTAGATCAGAAGAGCGTGCCGGCCAATCCAAAACGGGGATCTGCTGCTCCTCAAACCACTTTAGTGTAGCTCTCGCTTTGTGGATGAGTGCATTATCCTGTTGAAATGTCCAATTATCGCCATGTGCATTCTCTCCCAATACGACTAAACATTGTCCAAAAGGGCAATGTAGTCTGCAGCACACATCCGGGTAGTTATCCAACAAATAGGACTCTTTGTACGAGCAGAAAAAGTGGCCCAAACCATCACTGTGCCTCCTCCAAAATGTCGGCTCCAAGGAACTTCAGGTGTTTTCTTAAGATCATGCCAAAAGTATTGGCAGCCATCTGGCCCGTCGAGATTAAATTTTTTTTCATCAGAAAAAATAACATTTCGCCATTCCTTGTCCCATGACATGCTTTTGGCATGACCTTAAGAAAACACCTGAAGTTCCTTGGAGCCGAAATTTCGGAGGAGGCACAGTGATGGTTAGGGCCGCTTTTCTGCTCATACAAGAGTCCAATTAGTTGGATAAGTAGCCGAATGTGTGCTGCACACTAGATTTCACTTTTGGACGATGTTTTGGTGTCATTTGGAGAGGAAGCGCTTGGCGATAATTGGACATTTCAATAGGATAGCGCACCTATCCATAAAGAAAGAGCTACTAGTAAGTGGTTTGAGGAGCAATAGTATCCCCTTTTGGATTGGCTGGCACACTCTACGGGTTTAAATCTGGTAGAAGATTTATGGAGAATTGTAGTCAGAAAGGTGTATGCTCATGGAAGGCGGTGGGAAAATTTAGAATCGCTCAAAATAAGCATTTAACATGTTTGGAATTCAATTCCGGAGGAAATGCTCCACACATTAGTGGCGAGTATGAGAAAAAGAATTTTTCCAGTCATAAAAACAATGGAGAATCGATTAAATATTAAATAAAGTTCATTTATAGCAATAAGAACCCTTTTTTCTTTATATTTTTTACTGAACTTAAATCAATTTCGCACTAAAAATGCTTCAAATTGAAATGCTTTTACTTCCGGTATGCATTTTACCGTTATTAAGAGAGCTAGCGATATAATTTTTTTACCACTTATTCGCAACCCCTAGAAAGGCAACTATGTTAAAATTCATGTTTCCACAACAAAATGGGGCTGAGGAAAACGCTCTGAAACATAGAAGTGTTGGGTGAACTTAAATCAATTTCGGGCACTGTATGCAAGCGTACATGCATTGCATTCAGAGGTTCATAAAATTGCATGGTTTTTTTCCGTCCCGGCTTTCACACATAGCCCGAAAATTTAAGTAACGAGTGCATGCAAGGTGCATGTGTTTGTTGTGCATACTTGTGTGTGCTATTTCGAATGCGGCATTACAGAAAAAGTTAAAAGTAGTCCGACCTTTGCGTGGCATGCATTCCATTCATGGAACATTCCGTCAGGTCCACTGACATATAGTAATGGACTGCTAAATGAGCAAAATCCCATACAAAAAAATGGCACCAAAAACTATTCCTGCCTCACTCCCACGTTAAATCCCAATGAACTGTAATCGTCAGCGCATGTCAGCGATATAAACATAATTAGAAAAAAATAGACAGGTATAGTTTTCGTTCTTCTGTCTCACTCTTGAGCTATTTTGAAAACTTCGTTAAACAGGGGAAATAACCGCCACGGTTTTGGAATAAATACATTTATTTAATGAAAAAACTGCTAATAAATAAAAATGAGTGATGGAAATTTGTTTCCGGTAATTATAACAAACATCTTATCACTTATTTTCTCCTAAATTCGAAGAAAATTTTTTTGTTTGCATAAAAAAGGTTTTCTATTTCTGGAGAAAAATGGTGCCATTCAGCATCGTCAATCAGCAGTCCATTACTATATGTCAGTGGTCAGGTCGCATTTGAATACACACACTTCTATATTATTTATCAACGAATTGAACGCATGTACGCTTGGATATGTCACCAGCTGTATGCATGCTCCGCTCCCGCTACATTCATGATCATTAATAATTGCATCCGCATCGGCATAGACTATTCCAAACCCAAGTATTGTTTTACCAAGCAGTCCGCCAACCACATCCAATGAAGCTTTACTTACGCGAGCCGCTTTACCTACGCGAACGAGAGCCAGTCTAATTGAGTATGGTATTGGCACCCTTTATGGCCACCTAGCCAATTACCTGATTTCTTCGTCCCAGGGAGCCAATTAATTTTAAAGGGAGTAAAAAGAAATGCAAAAAACAATCAACCTTTTTTCAAATTCTTCTTTCTAGGCGTAGTTGAAAATAATGTATTTTAGCTGATTAAACCGAATTTGAAGCATAAAGTTGAAAAAACATTTTTTTCAAACCTTTATATTTTCAGACGATGTAGGGATAGTTTCAGCCCTTTACTATTATCCCTTATCATAAAATTTGCTTTGTTATAAATCAACCACTTTTGAATATAAATATTGCAAAAAATGTATTTTATTGGATTGTTTTCGATTATAATTAAAATTATCGCGAAAATCCTTAAAAAAGGGAGCTTTTAAGCATATTTAAAGGTGACATGCATATTTTAAGACTGTGGGACCCCGATTTTCGTAATCAGCGACCCAAAAAACATATCAGGAACAATTTTCACAACAGTGTAATGTTTTGACATCAACGATTCGTCGATTTGTGAAAGTTAAAAAAATTGTAATTTAAAAAGGGGAAAGGTGAAGCACATCTCACCAAAGGGGAAGTGGGTGCCAATTTAAAACAACAGCACCTCACACATTTAATTCACCACTCCCTTTTGGTATTCTAAGCACCCAAATCACATACGGTTTTAACAGCTTCGGTTTTATGAATTGAAGCGTGCAAAAAGTATTTTATATTGGAGACAATTACAAAAGTAAAAGTAAGAAAGATGTATTGTTCATTTCTTCTTTCATTTTTTCATATTTGTTTATATCGTTTGGCATTTTAAGAGTCTCAAGTGTTTATACCGTAACTTCCCGGCAGTGCTACATGTTTGGCCACGCCAAAAAGCAGATTCACTTGCTCAGGCTGCGCCGAAAATTCTTGTCGTATATGCCGCTTCCAACATGTCAGTCAACTCCAAAGTGTCCGCGGCATAAGCCCGGCCAGTGACCAAACCACAAGAAAAATCTCAAATAATTCACCTCTACATAATGGTGAATTTGTATTCCTATAATGAGATAAAGCAAAGTCTGGGCGACAACGTAGCTAACATGCCAGAAAATTTATGCAGTAAGGCAGAGTGTATTTTAACCAGGGACTAAAAACGAAAAGTATTTGGTTCGTTTCCGATCAGAACGAAAACGAAAAATTTCGTTTTCGTTCTTTTCGTCCACACCCAAAAAATATGTTTTTCGTTTTCGTGAACCGAAATGAAATAACGGTTAAAACCGGTTTTTTACTATTTTTCTAATAAAAGTATGCCAACATGCTTTTTTTATTTTTTTTATATTTGACAAATAAGTCACTTGTCATAATTTTAGTCATAGCTGGCAAAAATTATTAACATATGCTTTTAAAAACTTAAATAATAGGAGAATACCCTGCATGTGCGAGCGATTGGTTGGCGACACTGACATATAGTAATGGACTGCTAAATGAGCAAAAATCCTATACAAAAATATGGCACCAAAAAATATTGCTGTCTCGTTCCCACGTTAAATTCCAATTAACTTTAATCATCAGCGCATGTCAGCAATATAAAATTAATTAGAAAAAAATAGACAGGTATAGTTTTTATTCTTCTGTCTTACCCTTGAGCTATTTTGAAAAGTTCCTTAAACAGGGGAAATAACCTTCACAGTTTTGAACTAAATACATTTATTTAATGAAAAAACTGCTCATAAATAAAAATGAGTGATGGAAATTTATTTCTATGAATTATAACAGACATCTTATTACTTATTTTCTCCTAAATTCGAAGAAATTTTTTTACATAAAAAACGTTTTCTTATTCTGGAGAAAAATGGTGCCTTCCGCATTGTCAGTTAGCAGTCCACTCCTATATTTCAGTGGTTGGCGATCACGTCACCTTCGGTTCTCCTACTTTATAGCGGAGCACTAGTAATGAGTGCGAGTAGATACTTCGGTAAAGTAGTGGGAAATAGAACTGGGAGCTTCCAAGGCCAACGTGAATAGAAGACCCTTGCATCCCCGATACATAAAACCGGTTAAAACCGGTAACCGAAATTATTTATTACGTTTTCAATCATAAACGAAAAATAAAAATTTCGTTTTCGTTTCCGTTTTCGTTCTTATGAATTATTCGGTTAATTTCGTTCTTTCGTTCTCGTTTTCGTTCCGTTCTTAGTCCCTGATTTTAACTGTTGCACACACAGCCCCGAGTTTCTTCGTCTCTTGTACCCCGTCCGCCCCATTTCCCATCGTTATACGAAAGTTCTGACGATTTTTCATGTGTGAGAGCGTTATGCGAATGAAATTGATTCACTCTCATGTAAATTTTTTTAAGCAAACGTCCCTAAAGAAGTTTTACTTCAAAAAACTAAAAAACGCTTTTATTTTAAAATGAACTAAAAAGTAAAAAATAATTTTGAATGTAAAAGTTTTTAGTGCTGCAGCCAGGTATATAGAAACAAACTTCACCGTCGTCTGGTCCCAAGTCTAGGGTGTGAACGGAGGAGGGCGGTCGACCTGCCGAATTGACCAGAATCGGAAACCCGAACAAACTAGGCAAGAAACCACATGGATACACGAACAAACCAGGGGACCAGGGATGCTGGTGAGAAGTGGGTTACTCTGGCCGAACACCCAAATTAGTCACACCGAAAATGGAATTTCAATTCGCCGCGTGGAATGTACGAACAGAACATCACGTCGGTCAAAAGGAAATCATAGCAATGGAATTGTTGAAATGCAAAATATCAGTTGATGTACAAGTACCGGACACTGTACCAGACAATCCGGAGGTGAAGACAGCAATAAAATCGCTGAAAATGGGAAAGCGCCTAGAATAGACCAAGCAACCGGCGAAATGATGGAGATGAGATGACGACTTCATGTCCTCATAACACACATATCCATATGACATTCGGATCGTATCCCGTCTACGTGGAAGAAAGCGATCATTGTCCCAATTTTGAAGAAAGGCGACAATCGGGAATGCAAGAATTATCGCGGTATTACCCTTCTCTCGATCGTCGGCAAAGTATTTACGAAAATCATCGAGGCTACAGAAACATCGAGAGCAAACGAGCTGGAAAGTAAAAGCGGGATTTAGACCACATCGAAGATGCATTGATCAAATATTCGCACACCTTCAGCCAATGGAAGAAAGAATTTGTTGCGGCAAACGAATTAACGTCGTTTTCATCGATTTCAAATCCGTTTTCGCTTGCATCGATTGGAACAACTTGTGGAGAGTCTTGGAAATCTAACACGTGCCATTGAAAATCATCCAATTTCACCAAGCGTCGTACGATGGCTCAACCAGCAGCGTTCATATTCAAGGCGACTTATCGGAGGAGTTCCCGATTGAAACGGGTGTCCGAGAGGGAGACGTCGCTTCGCCACTTCTCTTCAACGTTGTGATCGATGCGATTATGCGTGAAGCATTCGATGGACGACTCGGAGTTCGATACGACAGCAGCAACTTCGTAAACGACTTAATGTTCGCCGACGATAGCGCCATCTTCGCCGACACGGATGCGGAAGCAACGGACATCTTATACGACATTTCCCGTGCCGCCCAGTTATACGGGTTAAAAATCAATGCGAAAAGACCAAAGTGCTCACAACGGACGGATCAACGACCACCGTTCACCTCGATGGAACCCAAATCGAACAGGTTCCGATGTTCAAATATTTGGGATCATTGGTTGAGGAAACGACAGTGGCATCGACGGTCGATGTTCACAGTTCCATCGGCCGGGCAACAGCAATATTAGCCTCGTTCAAGTGGTGCATATGGAATCGAACAAATATTTTCATCAAAACGAAAGTACACCTTTACCGAACGTTGATCCTTCCGATTCTTCTTTAGAGATCTGAAACGTGGACACTGCTCAAACCAGCTTAACCGGACTGGTTTTCTTGGATTTAACGAAACTTTACTCAATCCCCGTTTCCATATGCGCTTAATCTGAGTAAACCCACTGTAAACTCTGCATGGAAACTCAGTAATGGGAGACCCCCACATACAGATACTTTCTTTTATTAATATATGTAGATAGAAAATAAATAGATGAGTTAATCCTTAGTTGGTCGGTATTCGGAGCCATTACGCTAATTGACTTGTGTACTCCTAAGTGATGCTCCCTTCCGCAGCTATAGACTAGTGTGCAGTTACCAAGGTTCACTGTTCTTTCTCCTATCCATCTGATCTCGTGAAACGCGATTAGTTTTATTTTATATATGCTCACTTCGCCTAATAGTGATTTAACTGCTGCAGTTCTGTACATACTTCGCGTGTTGCATGTTCCGAAAATAATTTCCAGCGGTTGAAGCACGTAAGTTTTTTGGGGTCGTCCATAAATTGCGTGAGGCGATTTTTGGGATTATTCGACCCCCCCCTTCACCCTTGGTGAGATGTCGTGAGATTTGGATTGACCCCCTCCCCCTCACCTTAATCTTACGTGAGAAAAATCTCTAGTATTTAACACTAAATATACATATTTACGGATGTAAACACAAGATTTAATTAAAAATAACTGATAATTCGAACTCCTACTTGCCCCGTTTGTATTGGACACACAACTACCAAAACGTGAGCATTCGGACTCAACAAGAATTTCATTACGCTAAAATTCGGCGAGGGCCCTTCCTGTAGTTCTATATTCTAATGACCTTTGCGCGGGTCAGTTTTACTTGGCTCATACTCCGCAGCATTCGTCGGGTCGCGCGTTTGGCTCCCTTCACACACATCATAAGGCACCTTAAGGCCCCTTTCACACACCCCGCCACACATTTCCCCGCCCGCCAACTGGAGGGAGTCTGCAGTCCAAGAAACCTGACAAAAATCTTTATATGTGTGGCTATTTATCGTCAGTTTGTGCCTGTATATCTGAACGACTATTTAGTCTCAAGCTAAATTAACTGCTCGAATTCACGCCGTATGCAGTCGGACCTGAAAGCGAAAACCAACCACACTCGCATTCGCGCTTGTTCGCGGGTGTTCACGGCGTTAGTCTGGAGCCGCCTTAGGGCACAAACATATTGGCACGAAAGCGGAAACGGCGGCAGTCTGCGAGAGAATTTGCCATAAATTTAATTTCTCCACGCAGCCTGCTCATAGGGTCAGCAAATATGGTGGTCCGTATATTATTCGCCAGTGTGTCTGTAGGAAATCATGACGTCACCTACATGCCGCGGCCTGCCAGGCGGATACCTGGGGCCGTATTTGGTTTCTCGAGTCGACATTGTCGTCTGTCGATATATAAAAATTGGCATTTGGCGACACGACATCGTCTTTTTACGTGTCGATAAAGACGTTTGACGATTATTAAAAAGCTCAATTTATGCATACAATAAACGTTTAACAATTTCTATTTTAATTAAATATACGTGGTTTGCTGCCCTTGGAGTAATACCACAATTTGATGGTTTTGTATGGCTGCGCTTAGCTGTCGATTTGGTCGTGAAACCAAATATGAAACTTAGAGAAAGTCGAGAAGCTTTTTTTGTCGAGTCGATCCATCGACTCGAGAAACCAAATACGGCCCCTGAAGTCCTCATCCCTCAGTCAGACTGAGTATTGTGTGGCCTTCATCAAGCTGTACCTTCCTACCTGGACCGCCGGTGGCCTGTAAGTAAATGGGGGTCTCTAATGGAGAAACATGTTTTACTTAATTTCACCCAGGTTTCTACCAAATTTACACTGTTTCTTAAGGAAAAAAATTACGTGATATTTGGCGAGACTCCCCCCTCCTCCCCCACGTGAGATTTGGTGATATTCGACTCAACCCCCTCCTCTAACTAAACGCCTCACGTAATTTATAGACGACCCCTTTCAATCGACCTCTTCATACAAATATTAAAGAATTTTGTATGAAGAGGTCGATTGAAACAACTTACGTTCTACCATCCCAGGTTTCCTGTCCGTACCGAGGCTTTGCTTCTGTTTTCTTAATGGATGTATTTTTGCGGGTTCTGGTAGTTTCCCTACCGGTACTAACAAATGTATCCAAGACGTGGGTTTAGCAAAAAGCACTCTAACCTCTTAGGCGTGTGTTCCAGAGAAAAATCTTGCGTAGAATTATTGACCTCTTATGTGAAGAAAGACAATTCCATAAACTCTACAAAGCTGATATATACGAAAATTTAAAGCTTCGGTAGGCAGGTCAACTAGCTCTTATGAAGGGAGATGAACCTACGCGGAACGTTCTCTGCCATAAGATCTATGGGGACTGGGGACACATGTTTTCACTACTTTTGATTTTATCGATTTTTTTCTATTCTTTATTAGAGGAGTTAAGATTGCGTTGAACTAGCTAGTAGATAATATTAATTGTGTTCCTAGTTACATAATATATCCATCAGCCTTATTTATATGAAATATTCACCTGAAACTCCAAAATTAAGCAAATTATAAGCTTTAAGGTCCGGTTCATTCCACGATTCAAATCTCCACTTAAGAAGTTTATCAACACCAAGACGTTCTGTAATATGTGAATAACAACATTGTGTAATAATTAAAATATATTGAATACCCACCTAAATATTGCTGAGCAATTTGAAATGATAAATCTTCCCATAAATAATCCTTAGAAACGTTTTTAAAATTAAATATTCCACCAGGATTTCCCATCAACTCAAAACCCAAAGCTAAGCCGGCTTCATCAACCCAATCCACCAATTTATCCAATTTGTTAAAATCATATTCGGGTATTCTTTGATTAACAATTTTCGTTAGATCAATTAATTCTAAGAGCCAGTGGATTCTAACGGTCGAAATACCTCCATTCGGAAGCGCTCCGATAAGCTCCAAGTTTGTTCGCACATCGCTCGATAGCAAAGATGATGATATATCTTCATGGTTTATCCTTCCAAATGGACAAAATCCAGTATTGGTCCAAAAACGAGGTAAGTTATAGTATTTATTAGTTAAAAAGGTATTTATTTGAAAAGAAAACGTAAATGGAATACTGTAGAAAAATATTACAGCACCGAAAAATGTCAGCTTTGACATGTTTATGAGTTCAATTTTGTTGTGTCTACTGCCTGGTAGAGGACACAACAGATTTGTTTTGGAATTTTTACTTTGCGCAATTATAATCATAGGATTAGGGCTGGCAATACTTAACAAATATTTAGCTTTGACATTGCAATTTCGGCAGATCGGATTTTTTCTAATAGGTCCGTCGATATTTTAATAATTTCGAGATGCGATGCAATTTTTCTCACTTAATAAGTGATTACCGTGGTAAATTATTAAAATTATGTTTCGCGGCCGCAGTATAGTGTTGGCTTTCCTGTTGGCGATTTTGGAATTAACATGTGACGTGTTCGTTATCGCCGTAGGTAAGGATGCAGAGCAAAAATATCCTTCGATGTTTGGTCCTTAATTTAATTATTTCTTGTTTTAGCAAATAACTTACAATTTTATGATACTCTAACTACACAAGATATCATTGCTGGAGACGTATTTTTTGAAATTATTGAGCCATCAGAGCTGCAATATACCTACAGACTAAGACCGGCAAAGGACTTTGGGGCACCTTTCAATTCTAATTTTAAGCTTGTAAAGACTCCCTTGGTTCCAACAGTGCCTTCTGATGCTTGTGGTAAAATTCACAATGCCCCAGATGTTAAGGGTAATGTTGCTCTAATTGAACGAGGGTAATTTTTATCACAGTTTATATAGTATAAAGATTTTTATTTCTTATTTATTTTCCAGAGAATGTTCATTTCTTGCCAAAACACTGAACGTAGAAAAAATCGGGGCTAAAGCCGCTATTATAACTGAATCTGGTGGTAAATCAAGCCATTTTGACTACTATATAGAAATGATTCACGACAATACATCGCGAGAGTCGAACATTCCAGCAGGATTTCTGCTTGGCAAAAATGGTCGTATAATACGTACGACGCTAAAGAAGCATAGGAGACATTATGCCCTTATCAACCTGCCTGTAAATTTGACCTTTACACCACCACATAGAATTAATCATCCACCATGGCTGGGGTGGTAGTTCTAATGAAATTATTTTCTTTTGAAAAGGAACTTCCACAACCTTGTTTTTTGTTCCATACGCCAACGAAATAATAAATAGCTGTGAAAAGTAAAAAACAAAATTGTATCGTCAATTTCCCAATAAAGAAAGTGTTAATAATTACTAGGGTATGTATTCAAGTGGCAATGTTTTTTCAATATTAAAGAGATTTGAACTTAAATTAAACTTAATATGCTCGTACTAACTGAAATACTAGTCAAAAACCAAATTGTTGAAATAAAAATAAAAATGCTTGTATTAAAAAATTTTGCAGGGCCTTTATACTGTAAGACCAAAGTAGACGGATAAGTAACTTTGTGATAGGTTTTAATAAACATTTTTTAATCTTTGAAGAAACAGTTGAACTTATTTATTGGCGAAGAGAAATAAATCACCCTTGATATAAAACGTATTTCTTTAAACACATTCTTCGCATGAAGCAGCGATGTTAACAAAACTAAGTCTCCTAAGATATTAAAAATCGTAAGTGCAGCAGACGCCACTTGAATGATTCGGATTATCTTGAATTTATTTAGTTATAATTGGAGTAATGCTTATACTCCTTTTCAAATTTCCTTCCTCAGTTATCACATTTTGCACTTCCAATCCGACATATTCAAGTCATGGTCCAAATCTAGTAAGTTTAGTTTGTAGAATACATAGAGGAATCGATAGAGTAAGAGGAGACTGCGGGTTTATCTATGAACTTCCATTGATTATCTATAAGTAGATGCGTAATCATGGGACCTGCGAGGATGGCGGGTGTTGGTGTTTGGCGGCGCTGGCGTCTGTTTTCTTTTTGCGGTTTGTTCTTTCGGTAAAACTTGCAAGATTTGGAAGCTTTGGTTTGGAGTTTCGATAATACATAATAAAAAAGCTGAGGGTTATCGATGATGTAAATAAAGTGTACATAAGAAGGTATTTTCTTGGAACATTAAAATGAAGTTGAATTTATTTTGGCTGGGGCGCGGTGCTGTATACAAATTTGAGATATCGAATCTCATGATTTTTCAGTTTTCGGACTTTTTGATTTTATGAGACTTATTTGCATTAGTTAGCGAAAAGTCCATTTGCAACGCAAAGGAATGGGAGGGGGACGGGTGTAGAAACACCGATTTGAAACTATTTCTCTTCATGGTGGCTGATTATGAAAATCAGCAGGAAATTTTTAGACTGCAATAAAATATGTTTGTCACCCTTAAAAATGTAAAATACACCCCTTTTTAAGGGTCAGGATAATTATAATAATCAAATTAAATGCACTCTTTTCTATATTTATTTGCGAAGGTGGTTGATTTATATTGAATCTAGCCAAGATTTATCAAGCATTAAGGGGATAAAACTACCCTTTAATTGAAGTAATATTTTAAAAATAAAAGCAACTGCTGCTACCGGATTGCAGGTTGGCTGCTTGGTATTGTTAAGAAGAAATAAATCATTTTCAACAACCCCTAGATACAGGTTGTATTTGAAAAATGATTCAAATATTTTTATGTGTTTAAATTTTATTTTTGATGAAATAATATCAAAAAAAAAATTGGAAAATTTATTATAACTTCCTTTTCAATGCGGTGAATCCACCCTTGAATCAAACCAAAATCAAAAAAAAAAACTTGAAAAAAGTTGCACTATTTTTGAACAAATTTCCCAAAATAACCCTTGTACTACTAGTCCATTATGTCGTTTCATGTCATGCTTCATTGTCTTGCAGTAAGATTAGTACAAGGGTGGAATAAGTTAACCGTTATGAGGGGGGGGGGGGAATTGACGAGGAATTCTGCGTTTGAATTCTTGGATGTTGTAGGAGCTCGGAAATACTAACTGATTATTCCAGAATCAAGTTGTTCTTTTTAGAAACGAATTACTATTTTGTAGAGTGCCCGAAAAGAGGGCTGCAGGTAGAAGGAGTGAGACGAGTTATCTAATTTGGTGCTGCGGGAATAAGATTGCCGTGCAAGTAGGAGAGCGTTTATTTCGATGGTACTGAGATAGTGGCGATAGAATGTTGTATGTTTAGCAAATAATTTGTTGATCTACACAGGAAGGACCAAGATGTATTAATGGTCAATTCGCCTTCGACGATAACTTCGGAAGTTTACGGGATAAAACTGATAAAAGTGTTTAAATATTCTCCGTTTTTTACAAATAAGGCCTTTGATTTGTTACATATAGGGTGTTAGTAATACTCTACTTACAAATTTTATAGCGCCAAACTATTAGGAGTCCTAGCATACGTGACAGACCCTGTACAAGCAGTTGCGGAAAAATTGTAAAAATGTGAGGAAGTAAAGTAAAGCCAGTTTATAGTATACTTCAGCTTGTTATGCTGTCGAATTTAAATTTTGGAAAGAAGGATTCAATTGTTTTACAGTTCGAGGATTTATGTGGATCTATCATTATAGCCAAGGTCCTAAATCCAAAGCAATGCCTGAATGCGAAAGGATCTTTTTGATTGAAAGCCGTGGATTATGCCTACTGAGGACACCACGATATAAAAAACGCGCCCTGTACTCTTCCTCTTAGGTGGTGTGGAAGAGAGTGCACAAGACTTATTATATTTATAAAGCACTTACGATTCCTGGTGCGTTATAAATCTTAAAATATTCTTTTGGAGTAAAGGTCGACAATTTAGCATGGAATGGCTTATTTTACATAAAGAAATATGTTACTAAATAAAGCAAAAATTCGTCGTCAGCATCTTGTAACTCTAATTTAAACGGGCTGTACCGGCTAAATCGTTACGACTTACCCGAGCCCCCACCGATACGTTTTTTGGTGGTCTAACATATCAAAATTATCCACGATTTTCCAATAAAGGTCGATCCACACAGATCCGTGACCTGACGGAGACTTCAGTGCAGTACCGGCACATCAGTGAAAAAAAAATACTTCGATGTAATTCCTTGGGAGCAAAATGGGCACGTCATGTTGCCACACATCCGACGTAATGGGGAACCGACGTTCTTAGTGCCCTTCCAGCGTCCGTAAAACCCGCAAAAAAAACCTTGTCACCGATGTTTTTTAAATTCATCCTGCTTTCTAAATTCAACGGACAGTTCGGTTCTAGTCCCCGACCGGGTCGGTCGCATCTGCCTGCGACTGGCCCCCAGTGTCTGTATTCCGTTCGCTCATATAACAGTGTTTCATTTTAACTGTATAAACAGCTTCAGATGAAGCCATCGTGTTTTTAGAAATTTTTGAGATATTTTTAATTTAACCTATGTCTTAAGCCCTGGACAGACATGTGATTTCGATATCATAATATTGAGATCACGATATCAAAATAAACTAAGTAGTGACAGACATAATATTATGATATCTGTGGCAGTTGTATTTTTGACAGTTGGAATTTAAATTTCTAAGGAGAACCTGAAACTACTTGGAAATACAATCAAAGGTTCGTATTCTACTTTAATAAATAGTTACTATAGTAACTATACAAAACTAAACAAATATAAAAATTTTAAAGGTAACTTGATATTTCAAAAGAGCAAAAGTGAGAGTTTTTATAATTTCCGCTAGCGAAAAATAGCGCTGCTCTCACTAGAAATTACTCATATCATGTTAATATTATGAAAATCAGCTGTGTTTCGATATTACGTTAATATCACGCTGTTGCGTTTTGATATTATGATATGGGGGTGACAGACATATCCGAATATTATAATATTAGGAATATTATGATATCGAAATCACATGTCTGTCCAGGGCTTTACTTACTGTGTTCACAGTATCACGCGAACTTTGTTAAACTAGTCCTAGTTTTTCGTATCTTATTTTTCAAGTGACTAAGATTTCATGTTAAATATGAACAATCAGAGTGTCCTTACTAACAAATCTTCGTTTTTTGTTAAAACAATCAGACCGTTTCTATATGTATCAAGGAATATTTTAAAGCAATAATACGGGGACCTTTAGCTTAAATGCATCTTAGGAATTCATAAAATATCATCTAGACCGACTCCCATGGATCAGCGAGATTCGTCAGGATAATCACATGCACCACGTGTCTTTTATAAATCTAATATTATGTGCTCTATTAATTACCAAACAAGGAGAAGTTATGTATAATAATCAACGATTAGACTCAAGGATTATCGAGATTTCTCAAGATAATCTCAATGCTGCATGGCATCTATAAGGGACCGGCATTTTTATAGCATTGACATAGACACATGGAAGTGTCTAAATCACCTATTATTCAGATTTTCATACCACTGGAGCAACCGGACCTTGAACCAAACACATCCTTACAGCGTCTCAATCTAAAGGAATTTATCAATCCAGTCATTGAACAAAACTCAGGGATCATCGAGATTATGTACGTTAATACAGCATCCGTGGCAAAATCATAAGTTCCTGGTATCTACATCATACATGGGTCAAGTGGAATTTTCTCAGCATCCGTTAACTTAGATCACACATACATGCATCCAGTCTACACTTCTTACGACTATGTATCAGTTTTTCTATAAGGGGGGATTAACTGTTACACTCGCTGCGACTGGTTGAAGAGGGACAACTAGCCACAGCAACTGGATGTTCATTGGCCACCTGACTCACATGGTATGACTGTCCGTCTTTGTTAAGGAGACAACAATCATCGGTGATCCTTGCTTTATGGGAAGACAGAAGTTTCAAATCGAGTGGTCAAGGCTGTGATGTGGAAAAGTTTAAGTTCCTAAACTATGCTTCTGTCAATGTCAATCTTGAGTAACCTTTTGACAACTTCTTACACAGAGAAGAGCTAGGCACATGCACGTTCTCAACATCTATGTGTGCAAAACTGAAATCTTGGACCTAACCTATTTATCCTTATCAAGAATCTTTTTACTATTTCTATCAAGTGATTAATCATGAATTGAACCTTATATCATGGAAACTCCTTCAAATTATCAATTAATTGGTGACTCAAGAAAAACATGATTTTGTGTTGAATGTATCATGGACTCATCATAGGACACAACCATCTAAATCAAAAGCATCAGCCGAAAATTTCTTGCATCATTGTAACATCTAGCCCATGTGCCAGTATAAACAAAGGGCATCTGCAAGTAAAAGTTCCAATACTTACCCAGACATGACACACCGTTCCTGCATGGTTTAGTGTTTCACTTTCAGCCGTGCTTAGAACACCTTCACCGGATGCATCTGAGACGACAACATAAAACAATCAGCAAAGTGAACAGTGAAATATTAATCAATTGATTTTTGAACTGATTGTGAATTCAATCAACAATTACAAACTGAATAACATAGTTTCATGGTTAAGTATAGCTAAAAGCTCGTACCAATAAGTGACCTATTCTGGTCACGCCAGTTTTTCTCTGGTGAAGAACGGAAAAGGAAAAAAAAAAAAAAAAAAAAAAAAATTCAACGGAAAATTTTACAAGAATTCAACAGAAATTTAGGTAAAGTTTATTTGAAATACACTCAAACCTGTTTCTGTGCAGTCTTTTGGTGCGAATTTTTATTAGGATTTTTTTATACGGAATAAAAAAGTACATATGTTATGTTAGTAAGAAATATAAAATACTGCTTTGATGTAAGGTTGCTTGAATGCCCAAATGTACTTCATCCACCTACTACATTTGTATGCACAGACTCGTGTGGATCGACTTCTCGATTTTTTTTAGTAAATCACTAAATGCATTTGGCTCATTCTAAATTATTGGTAGAATTTAGTTTTATGGCCCACCAACTCTCTGAATATGTAAAGTTGCGAAGTCTAACTCCACTTCCCGAAGATTCCACATGAGATGAGCGCACTCACTTTTTTATTACTTTCCTCCTAGTCTAATATTATTGCTATTACAGCAAGATATTAAACGCTAAAACCCATGATGCACTTGAGATCAAAACTAAAAAGTAATTACTGATGCCATTGAACATTGATATGGAAAAGGCGGTGCTGTGTGAATGTCAGTGAAAATTCATCACGGAAAGCCACTGACACGGAAACCGTTGGTGTCGTGCCGTCACAGATATATGTGGATCGATCTTAATAACTCAATTTTACGACCGATTTGACGGAAGAAGTTGAAACCCGATCAAGCATGATTGTTTTTCCTGTCGTCTCCATCAAACTCAATTGTTAGTTTCTTAGCGAGAAAGTCACTCCAAATGCTTGGTTTTTTATCTTTGAACCAATATTATAGTGACGAGGTAACAAGATTTTTTATTTAATTTTTGGCTTTTCGGGGGGTGGCAGCACTAAAATGATTGAGAAACGATTCAATAAACCATCTTTCTGACCAAGGATTATAATTCCGAACCTTCGGCGGTACATAGTATCTTACCTCGGAGTTTTAGCCCCTACAAGAAATGCTACCCTTCATCATCATCATGAAAAGCTCCGCAGCATGTTACTAATTAGAGTCTAATTTCTTATGCCTAGGTTTCGTAAATCTTTACGACATCTGCATATTTTCTTCGGTGTCGTTGTGTCTGTTCGGTTCTTCGTTCATAATCATGATGTTATCAATGCTACATTGCGCATGTCCCACCCATCAAAAACTCTTCATTTTTATAGTTTTAATAGTCTTTATACAACTGATATAGGTCATGATTGTCACAAGTCACAATTTTGGAAAAATGGAGCTGAGTATGGCAAACCATTCAGCAGGGGTAAATACACTAGTCAGAGAGAAATTACACAAGCGCAGGCTTTAATGAACAATTTATAGCCGGTCGAATTTGACTTATATTTGAGAAACCCCATAAGTCCGGGTCCGGGACATGTGGGCTTTCTGTAATATTTGGCCTGGTGACACTTGTTCCGTTCTGACGTTTCTATTAAGTTAAAGATTATTTTGGCGGTTTTATAATTTTTATTAACTTCATTTTTTTGGAAAATATGGAAGAAAAAAGCGATAGCAATAGTCCTGGTGTTAGCCCGCCTCGTAAAAAGAAGAGAGCCGTAGTAAACAAATGTAAAAGCAAGTCGGAAATTATCAAGTTGGCGAGGGTGAAAGGTATAGATAGCCTATACCAGCTGCAAAACCTGGAGAGATTGTATGTACGTTTGTCATCAATTTATTTGTATTTTGAAGTTTGTGTAAATAACAAACCCTATTATGATAGGTCATAGATGCAAAAAAAAACTGCTATGGTCATATAAGTAAAGAAGTGACAGTTGGCATATTCAAACAAATTTTGTCAAATTTTTTAATGTACAAGATGCCTATTTAGAAGAGTTTATTTCTGCGTCTCACATACAGCGTAATAGACCACGAACTACAAAAAACTTAAAGACAAAGCCTATTAGTAAGCTTAGCTCGAAGGATAGAGAGAAAGATAGGATAGATTAGGGGGAGTCGGGTGAGTGTTGGAGGAGAACCTTGCGCTTGAACTCTTGGGTGTTGTATGAGTTCGGGAATATTGACTGAGGTAAGTTGTTCCACAGTCGCGTTGTTCTTGTTATAAACGAATTTCTAAATCGGAGTGTGCGCGAAGATAAGGGCTGTAGACTATAAGGGTGAGCCGAGCGGGCAAGTCTAGTGTTGCGGGAGAAAAGTTGCCGTGGAGGCATGAGGTTACTTATTTCAGTAGAGCAATCGTTGTGGTAAAATCGGTAAAATTTTGCAAGGGCTGCTACATTCCTACGGTGGCTTAATGAGTCAATTGATGAGCAAGTGGCGCTATCGCCAATAAGTTTGAAAGCGCAACTTTGCACCTTGTCCAAGCAGGCTAAG
Organism: Thereva unica; assembly: GCA_949987705.1. Lineage (NCBI taxonomy): Eukaryota > Metazoa > Arthropoda > Insecta > Diptera > Therevidae > Thereva > Thereva unica. The sequence continues at coordinate 42,291,302 of OX465281.1, read as the reverse complement.
GTGGTTCTCGGGGCCCCAGCCCAAAGAATACGAGTTGTATTCGAGGCGGGGACGAATGTAGGACTTGTAGGTTGCAGCCCTGGCCGACGGCTGAAGGAGGAATTTGCATCTTTTAAGGAATCCCAGGCATTGCGATGCTTGTTTAGCGATTTGGAATATGTGGTTATTCCACCGCAGATCTTCGGATAGTGTTATGCCTAGGATGTTTAAAGACGGTTCTGCCGTTAGATTTTTATTGTCCAATGAAATAGAAGGAGGGTCGGTGCAGGTTTTATTGGAGATGAGACAGTACTTCGTTTTAGATGCATTGAATTCGACACGGTTCTTGCGGCCCCGTTCAAGAATTCGTTCGATGTCCCTGTTGATTGAAATGGACATGAGATTGCGATAATGCAGACAAGGTCTGGCGCGTGCTTGTCCTACAGTATCGAAGCCATAGGAGTACCGTAGTGTACCTACTGTCGTCGGCAAAGCAGTGGAGTGGGTTGGAAGGGATTGAGAGCAGGTCATTTATAAAAATTAGGAAGAGAGCTGGTGATAGAATTGAGCCCTGGGGAACACCTGCGGAGATGGTGTGGGGGTCGGATTCGACGCCATCCAATACTACCTTGATTGAACGGCCAGAAAGGAAGCTCTTAATCCAGTTCCTTAGAACGAAGTCAATACCGATAGCCTGGAGTTTAGTTAACAGAGCGGGGTGCCACACTCTGTCAAAAGCCTTGGATATATCTAAAGCAACCAGGCCAGATTCACCAAATCGGTGTATACTTTGGTTAAGGTGTTCAATTAGGCAAACAAGGAGGTCGCCAGTAGATCTTTTTGGTCTAAAGCCGTACTGTTTGTCGTTTAATATTTTGTGGTATTCAAGATATCTCAAAAGCCTCCTGTTTATTATTGTCTCCATCACTTTGGAGAGAATAGAAGTTATTGCTATTGGGCGGTAGTTAGCGGGGTCACTAGCATCACCTTTTTTTGGTATGGGCTGAACATGGGCCAGTTTCCAGGAGTCGGGATAGATTCCGGAGAAGTAGGATAGGGCGAAAAGTTTGCGCAGAGGTTTAGCCAAAGCTGAGGCACATTTTTAAGAACCATAGGGGGAATATTGTCGGGGCCAGTGGATTTATTGGAGTCAAGCTCTTTGAGACACCTATACACTTCGTGTTCTGAAGAAAACTCCGTCCATTGAGTGGGTGGAACACTCGATGGCTGGTGGTTGCATGTCAGCATCGGGTAAGGAAGAGTTTGCGGCGAACAGAGATGCAAGTAAGTCGGCCTTGGGTTTGCTTTCTGTTATCACCTGCCTATTGTAGATGAATGGAGGCGTTGTGTGTGAGGTAAAATTCTTCCTGATGGTGGTTACCAAGGACCAAAAATTTTTACTGCCAGCAGTGGAGTTAATGAGTTTATTTCTCAGCCTGTCATCGTATAATTCCTTGACTTTCCTGAGTGTAGTATAGTCCTAGTAATACTTTGGTATAATCAACTAATTAAGGATAGTACAATTTTTTGGGACTAGAAACATTTTTGTGCCTCCTCTAAAATAGGGTCTCATGGACATGTGGGGTTTCTCAAATAATCGATTGGAGTCTGGACTGGGCTAGCATGTAGTGCGGACGGTTGCAGCCGCCAGTCCTTCATGGCGCATATCAGCTCAGTTATCCGGTGCTAAGTTTAACAACACATTTGAATTAAATAAACAATAACAATATTCAATTCCAATCACACTACACAAAACTAAACAATAATCAATTGAAAGAAAAACTAAGTGCGCGTGAAGTGATAAAAAAAAATGAAGTGAAATCACCATCTCTGACAAAAAAAACTAGACGAAAACTACTAACGGACGGCAAGTAAGTTTTTTCCCCCTTCCTTCCTTTCCCGTACTCTCTGCCTGCCATCGTCCGCGCCGCAACCGGTCAGCTGATGGGAATCGTCTTGTTTAAGCAGGCATAACACTGCAACAGGACTCTTCCGTTGGCCCGATGGTTGCACCGCCGACGCAGACAGCAAAAAATGAGGTCATGAACCTTGCACCGGAGAGGCTCCGTAACAAAAATTTTTCTTTTCATTTTTGTAACATTCTCGCGCTAAGTGAAACTCAAGTCACCGATATCGATTTTGATCGATTTCAGGTGGCTGGGTATTCCTTAGTGCACAACTTCTCTGACCATAGGGGAGTCGCCATATACATTAGGAATGACGTGGCTTTTCAGAAAGAATATAATAGTACAACTCCAGACTTTAATTATACCTGGATTAAAATCATTCTTCGCAGCCACCATATTCTTCTGCTTTTTATACAGAAGTCCTAATATTAGTAATGAAGCCACCACGTTAGCTTTCGATGCTATTTCCGAGAGAATCTTCAAATTTTTATTTTCCCACTCGGAGTGTGAAATCATTGTTGCGGGTGATTTCAACGTACATAATATACATTGGCTGAAATACTCAAATGACACCCGTGTTTCTGGCAAAGACGCTGAGCTTTTTGCGGATATTAATAATTTGCATCAAATTGTAAACCGGGAAACGCGTGTCCCAGACGTTGAAGGTCACGGAGCCCATCTCCTTGACCTGTTTCTTACATCACACCCATCACGGTACTCCGTCGAGGTTGGCTCACCTCTCGATAATTCGGACCATTGCACACAGTTCCTAAAAAAACGGTTGGGCACTATGGGAATGCCAACTGGTTGGGGCTAATTTGCTTTTTTCAAGCCACTGACTAGGATCTATGTTTCCGGGATGCCAGTGCGAGCTAGGCCGCTCTATGTATAACCAAAATTATACGGGCTGGAATGCGCTTATTCATTCCTCATTCTACCAAATCTATAAAGCCAAGGCCGAATAGATGGTTTAATGGGGAATGCATGGACGCAATTAAAGCTAAAGAAGCCGCTTATAGAGCGTACAGACACTCCCCAAGTGAGTCCCTTCGTCGTGAGTATATCAAATTAAGAAATTCCTGTAATTCCACCATCAGGAAGGTTAAATCGTCATTTGACGACAAATTGAGAAACAAGATTCTCAACGCAAATGCAAGCAGCAAAAACTTCTGGGCCTTGGTAACTTCCATCAAGAAGTTTTACCTCTTCCTCAAGCCCTCCATCCCTCCATTCATCAATGGAAAGGATGTGATAACAGAAAGCAAATCCAAGGCCGATTTATTGGCATCTCTGTTCGCCTCAAATTCTTCGCTGCCCGAATCGGATACGTCACCACCGGTCCTCGATCGCATCGCCCATTCAATGGGCGGGATTTTCTTCAGGACCCGTGAGGTGTATAAATGTCTTGACGTCAACAAATCCACTGGCCCCGATAATATTCCCCCTATGGTACTCAATAAATATGCCTCACCTTTGGCTAAACCTCTGCGCAAACTTTTTGCCTTATCATATTTCTCCGGAGTTTATCCAAACTCCTGGAAACTAGCTCATGTTCAGCCCATTCCGAAAAAAGGTGATGCCAGCGACCCTTTAAACTACCGCCCAATAGCAATAACTTCTGTTCTCTCCAAAATCATGGAGACAATAATTAATAGAAAGCTGATGCAATATTTAGAATCTAACCAAATCATACACGACAGGCAGTACGGCTTCAGACCGAAAAGATCTACTGGCGACCTTCTTGTGTATTTGACCGAGCATCTACACCGCGAAGCATCCATAGTTCCGGTGAGTCTGGTCTGGTTGCTCTAGATATTTCCAAGGCTTTTGACAGAGTATGACATCCCGCTCTGCTGTCTAAACTCCAAGCTATTGGTATCGACTCAGTTCTTATGAACTGGATTGAGAGCTTTCTTTCCAGCCGTTCAATCAAGGTATTGGATGGCGTCGAATCCAACCCACACTCCATCTCGGCCGGCGTTCCCCCAAGGATCGATCCTCTCACCTGCTCTCTTTATAATATTTATTAACGACCTGCTCTCAATCCCCTCCAACCCACTCCACAGTTTCGCCGACGACAGTACTCTGCGTTACTCTTACGCCAACGCTAGACAAGCAAGTGCCAGACCTTGTCTCTTAGACCGAGAACTCATGTCCAGCTCTCTTAACGCGGACATCGAGCTCATTCTTGACTGGGGCCGCAAGAATCGGGTCGAATTTAACGCATCAAAAACAAAGTACTGCCTTACCTCCCCCAAAACCTGTACCGACTTTCCCTCTATTTTAGTGGACAAGGATAACCTAACACCTGACCCATCTCTTAACATCCTGGGAATGACTCTATCCAATGATATGCAATGGAATGGTCACATATTCCAAATCGCCAAACAAGCGTATCAATGCCTCGGATTCCTTAAGAGATGCAAGTTCCTCCTTCAGCCAGCTGCTCTAGCCACAATCTACAAGTCCTACATTCAACCCCACCTTGAATACAACTCGTATATCTGGGCGGGCGCTCCTAAAACCACCTTGGCTTGGCTGGACAAGGTGCAAAACCGCGCCATCAAACTCATTGGTTATATCACTCTTTGCTCCTCCATCGACCCTTTAAGCCACCGTAGGAATGTAGCTGCACTCAGCAAGTTTTACCGCTATTATTACAGCGAATGCTCCACTGAAATAAAGAACCTCCTGCCTACACGGCAACTTTTTTCCCGCAACACAAGACTAGCCAACTCGGCTCACCCCTTCACCCTGCAGCCCTCCCCTTCACTCACATTACGGTTTAGCTGTTCGTTTATAAATAGAAGAACTCGGTTGTGGAACTCTCTTCCGCAGTCGGTGTTTCCGAGCTCATATAACATCTCTGAGTTCAAACGCAAGGTTCATCGACACCTACTAATGCACCCTCCAGACCCCTAACCTATCCTTTCTATTCTATCCTTCAGATCAAGCTTACTACTATACATTGCACCATGACTCGAACGACATGACGGACTAGTAGTACAAAGGGTGACTCCTAAGCTTCATCGTATCACAAAAAAAAAATATATAGTGCGAAGGATTTTTTCTTCGAAGCATCCTAGGAGATGTTCCTTATTACATTTTAATATCCAAGTTTCGGATCCACCAAGTAGAATTGGTCTTATAACGGTTTTGAATAGTTTAACTTTAATCCTCGTTGATATGTTCCGTGTTAGAATTGTCCAAAGTAGCTTCTGTTTCACAGCGCCAATCTCCTTTGGAATTTTGCTGTCGTATTGTCATCTTTTGAAGTTACCATCCGTGTTAATTAAGAAAATGTACACCATCAGTAAAAATAACAGTATCCATCAGTGTACTTTGATAATACAAAAAAACCATCAGTTCGGTTCTCGCTTCCGACCGGGTCGGTCGCATCCTCCTGCGACTGACCCCATTTATACCAAGTGCTCGTCTGATAACTGTATTCTAGTATAACTGTGTCATTTTAGTTATGTAGCCATCGTGCTTTATAAGTGAAATTCATAAAAACTCATCGTGGTTTTTGATTAAACTTTTAGTTTTGTTCTAGTTTGTCTCATGATGATATTATTTCTGTTTTCGAACAGATAAACGTGACATTTTAATTTCTAATCTGAGTTTTTCTATTACTCAATATCTTGTGATATTTTCTTTTCAGTCAGAAAGAATTTTATTAAATCTGTGTTTTTTAATCTTGCTATATTAAGATCTTATAACTTTATAAATGTAATTATGACTATACTATGTGCCTAATTTATCGGATCATCGTGATTTTTTAAGATTATAATACGGAAGCATGTTTCTCAAAGGTGTCCATCTTTCCCATTGTGGAAGCGGGCACATGGAACCGATCTTAATCTTTATTAACCTTACCAACGAATTAAAGGAGCGTTTACTTCTCGATCTGGCTTTCTAATCTACTCAACTTTAAACTATTCAGGAATTCTCAGCAGCTAGAATTACTTCATGGAGGAGCGATTGGATTTTACCGTTATTTTCTTACCTTGGACGAGTGCACATGCACGCCCTATCTTCCGCTATTGTGCACAATTCAATCATGTATTTTTTTTCTTGGTACAAGCAACGTTATCTACCTATTAACAACTACTCTGCGATTATCAATTATGTTAATTTTTTCTAAAATGGAGCTGTGGTGGACGGGTTTTTTGAAGGAAGAAATCAACGTGTCCCATACCCATTATGATTTATGTAACAAAATCACCCTAATCATGGATTTATTGTCACACTGAGTGGATATGTAACCAGTTAAACATCGCTTGTGTTATCGGTACATTCAATAGAGTTAACCCTTCTAGCACAGAAGGCGCACTTTACAGCTAAGCGTGAAAATCTATATATACATACACATACATACATATATATAGTTATATATATGTATATATATACATATATAGAGTTTCCCTTCTAATACAGAAGGTGCACTTCCCAGCAGGGCTGAGAAATGTTTACCACTGCCGTGGCTCAGCTGAGACATGCAAACATAAAATATTAAAAACATAAAAGATCAAAAACATTAAACAGAGAAGCATGCAAAACTAAAAAGGGAGTGAGGCACGCAGAGAGTCACGCCACATTGAGAAGGGTCCTTTTAAGGACAACTTCACTGGTTAGCAAGCTAAACACACTCCTATTGTTGTTAGTATTTATAAGCATGCGATTAACGGGTTCGAACCAAAGTCTAGAAATTAACAAGTCTTTCATCTTCATATGGTTAATGAGTGAAAGGCGAACAGCTGCATGCACAAGTTTTTCAAATGACGATGTCAGGCTATCAGAGAGAGAATGCAACATTTTTATACGCGCTGGAATACAACCATAAGTCGGAAAATTTTATGAGTTTATATGGGGATGTATTGGTGCATATTTGCTCGTTTGTTTTGATGACTTCAATTTTGACAGCTGATTCAATTTTCTTTCCTTTTCTCTTCTGCATACTTTACCGTAAAGACAGAATCTGGCTTTGTCTCGCTGAATTCACGAAGTATGCGTTGAGTTTTGCTCAGCAGTGATGTTCATATATGCACGCACACAATCAACGGTCGGAAATTTTTGTATGAAGATGAAAGACTTGTTATTACTAGACTTTGGTTCGAACATGCCATAATTGGTGTTAGAGGAATTAATGTGCAAGAGAGGTTCACCTCTCAGGTTGTAGTTATTCACTCTAAATGACGCGCGGTTTCTTAAGAAACCAGAGTCCACCTTGTCATTCATCAGCCGATGAACGAATATAACGTCAGCGACCTCACGGCGCTTATGGAGGGAGCTTAAGTAGAGCAATTTAAGTCTGTTCTCATAAGGCGGAAGAGCGAGTGGGTCATCCCACGGGAGGTGACTGAGTGCAAACCGGACGAACTTCCTTTGAACCGATTCGATTCTACTGACATGGGAGGAGTAGTAAGGAGACCATACCTGGGAAGCGTAGTCAAGCAAAGGCCTAACCAAAGATACGTACAGGTGTTTAGTGACGAGGGGGTTGTTGAACTCTTTGGACCATCTTTTTATAAATCCCAGGACTGAATTGCCCTTGGAGGAGATATAATTGATGTGGGTGGAGAAATCCAACTTACTTTCTAACCTAACCCCAAGATCGATTACAGATTCAGTACGGGAGACCTTGTTGTCAAGGAAAGTATAGTCATAAGTTATAACACCACGTTTCCTACCAAAAGTCATAATCTCGCATTTACTAATATTAAGCACAAGGTTGTTGTTGGAACACCAAGAATAGAAGGTGTTTAGATCTGCTTGCAGAAGTTTGCAATCCTCTATACTCCTTATGTGGCGATACAGTTTGATGTCATCAGCGTAAATAAGGATTTTACACTGCTTTAGCAGGGTAACAATATCGTCAATTGATAAAATAAAAAGAAGAGGGCCAAGATGACTGCCTTGCGGGACTCCAGAGGACGCTTCGATGTTCTTCGATTTGACTCCGCGGAATAGAACCTGGTATGTTCTATCGGCTAAGTACGACTGGAACCAATCCACAAGGGCATGCGGAAAGCCTAATTTCTTTAGTTTAAGAACTATAATAGAGTGGGAGAGCTTGTCGAAAGCCTTACTAAAATCTGTATAGACACAGTCAGTTTGGCAGCCAGTGACAAAGCCTCTAATTGTGTGTGAAGAGAACTCCAGTAAATTAGTAGTAGTGGAACGGGCTGCAAGAAAACCATGTTGGTTTGTTGAGATAAGCCTCTTGCAGATAGGGGCGATAGCAGAATAAATAATAGATTCGAAGAGTTTTGGTATAGACGATAACTTCGCAATTGGCCTATAATTAGATATTTCGTTTTTACAGCCTTTCTTATGGACAGGTATAATAAAAGAGTTCTTCCATAAGGTTGGGAAGCGCCCTTTATTTAGGGATTTTTGAAATAAACATAGAAGAGGAGACAGTAGGGCCCCTGCACAGGATTTTAGAACAGCTGGAGGGACTCCATCAGGGCCGAAACCGAGTACCAGTAAGCATTTACATCATTTATATATGGAACTTGTAAGGTGGGAGGAGCTGATACTGATAATCCGCGGCTAGTTGAGGAGAGACAACAAACCCACAGCAGCTGGAAGCATTCATACTCAGATATCAATCTGAATAATTTGACATTCCACATAGTTTTTTTTTACCCATTTCTGCAACTTTCTTGTCACCACGGTTTACTAGTTGGTGTCTTTTTGGTTCTGTACAACTAGTCAGTCGATGATCCTGAGGTAACACGTGGAATTGGAGCTACCTTGCTGCCTCTGGAGGGGATCTTTGTCTTTTCAAAAGTGATCTGGTCTTATGGGGGCACAATGCTTCACAACAGCTATTAGGAGATTTCACCATTTGATTTACTGAATTTGTGTGCAGCCAGTGTACATCGCTTGAGAAATTGGTATCTTGGAGCAAATTATTATGTTTTAAAGAGAGTGAAAAGAGCAGGACGGATACTGATAACTCGTGGCTAGTTGAGAAGGGACAACTTAGCCACAGCAGCTGGAGGAACACACATTCAGCTATCACACACGAGTCATTAATTCATGCACTATGTGACTTGGATTTTCTGCGCCACGCTTGCAACACTTTCCCGTCGTACCCATTTGACATCGCAGTTGACAGCTTTACTCCATCACTCCACCATTTTGTATAGTTGAGGTTCTTGAATATCAACAATTCCTGCTGGACGCTGTTATACATACCCTGACTTCCGATTACTTCTACTCATCATAAGAAGAGCTGAAAATTGAACTATAAACTACATTGATTTGACATTTCTCGCATCCCTGAGCTGAGACGCCTGCCACGTTGTTCTGGCCTTAACCAGGACGCACCATTCAACTTTGTATCAGCGAAAGAGATTTAATTGATTTATTCCAGTATTTTGGTCTATATAGCCGCGAGGCTGGACCAGTAAGCAACCCTGTGGTCAGGGTTCGCTAGCTTTATGCTAGGACCGGTTCTACATATTCAACTTTGCATTCCACTTTTTGACGTTCAACTTTTTTTTCTCTTTCACTCCAATGCAAAGTTTGAAACAAACTAGAGTTGAAAGGAAACTGGAAAGCAGCTCAGAATGGAATGGAAATTTGCGTTCAACTTTTGTGTTTTCGTTCAACATTTTTATGAGTGTGCGAATATGTATGAATATGAGTGTACACGGATAGCAAAGACAGCCGAGATTTTCGATCTGCTTCTTGAATAGTTGAAAATGTGTAGACGCGAGCGACAGAATTGAACGTCAAAAAGTGGAAAGCAAAGTTGAATGTGTAGAACCGGTCTAGTAAATTAATCAAACAACAACAACAACAACAAAAAAATCATACCCATTGTACTCGCACCAATGGTGAAAGCAACACCATGTATAAACATAAAAGATGTTACTAATAGATCCTGTTCTGTTACAGAAAGTGCATCTAAAAAGGATTAACAGGAATTTAATCGAAAGGGAAATACTAATAGAAGAAATCCAAATGTTTTGTCAAATATACCACGTTTGGCCTTTATTGTTCCTTTTTTTGCTGAAACTACAATAACAAAAATATATACTTAAATAAAAGAGGGCAAGCTATAAATATGGATAACTTCGTTCTATAATATTATTTAAATGAAAAATAAACAAAAGAACGAAATGTGTGTGTGTTTTTCTTTCTTTCTTGTTTCACGAAAAATAACGTAAACTCAATCATCAATTATTAAAATTTTTCCATTTATCATCAAATATTTCTACTTAAAACTACATAACTTAAATTTTAATTTTTACGGCTATTGTTAAATTATTTAAATAAACGTAATATTTATATACGAGAAATAAAAATAGAAAAAAAAATATTTATAAAACGATATATAATAATAAAATCAAAAAAACAAGGCGACCGAAAGCGTATCTGTAATAATTACAACAAAATACTTATTTATTTAAAAAATACGTTAAGGGGAAAATGTTTTCTTTATTTTTTAATAATTCAGTTTCAGTTATTGGTTGGAGTCACTTTTAAGTTTCTTTCTTTTTTTTAAATAATGTAAAAATAACTTTTTTCCATTTTAAGCGACTTAAAAAACAAAAAAGAAAAATTAATTCAAGTCTTATTGAACTGATGAAAATCAGCTATTTTATTTTTTAATCTTTAATAAAAAATTCGACTACTTTTTAAAATAACGTTAATCTTTTTACAAGAAAACAAGAAGAGAATTATATTAAATTGAAAATAATATTTTTTTTTGTTTGTAATTATAATTCGTTCATTTTCTTTTATTTTCTTAAACTAGTTTTTTTTTATTGAATAGAAAAGATTAACAATAATAATAATAATAGTAATTAATATATAATATATATTTATATAAAGAAAAAAAAGAAATGAAACATCTCAACCCTCAGAATATGATGATAGGCTACTGCGTGTTGAACCGGTCAATTCACGCTGTATTGAATCCGATGGAATAGGAACTATTAATGCGCCTCCGTATAATGCTTCCATTTCTTCTTGTTGTTGAGCGAAAGTTTCTTCTAATCTCTAAAGGAAATTAATTTTGATATTAATTGAAATTCATTTTGCACAATAAAATATAAACAATGTGTAAATAAAAAATATTTGAAAGTATAAGATCTTCCAAAATTAAAACGTTGAAACTAAATTTTATAGTTGCATAATAACAGAAATCACTCGACAATTGAACTAGGAGAGCAACCATTGCTGAATGTTTAAATCTTGTTAACTCGACTTAGTCCAGTGCTAACCCTTATAGTATTTGAAAACTTGATCTCTGAGAAGGCAAAGTAATTGTACACAACTACCGTGCAAGTAAACTGCGAGGTACGTTGGCAGAACACGAAGAAGGCGTTAAGGCAGACAGGAAAAGATTTGATAATTTAAGAAGAATAGTGGCATCTATAGCTTTGTGAGGCACATGCACATTGCCAGTTTTAAGGCTGAGGCGTTCATTGCAAGTTCTACAAGCTAATGGTTTCCGAATGTTACTACTTGTCACTCAAAGTCATTTCGATTAAATGCTTCTCCTGATACCATTGACCTTAACGACAACTTACCGGAGAAATTCGTGTTCATTAGGATCAATTTTCTTTCTTTTAACATCTCACCAATTTTTAGGTTGTTAAAACTAATTGCACTTGTACTACTATTCCGTGGGGGACAATGTACTGAAAATAAGTTCCAGGGTGTGAAGACCACAAAAACTACGGAATAGCTTCTGCAAAACACAATCAAAGCAAAGTCTTATCCACCACGTCCACGTCGTAACCTCTGGAGAATGCAGGTAACTGTAGCTAAGGTGGGAGGGCACGCGAGTTTTCAGGGCGGAAAAACTGATTATACTGGTTGGGCACTAGGCTAACAATCTAGTCTCGAAAAAAATCGATGTTAGGATTGGACAGATCACACGACAACGACTTAGGCAACAAAATATGCAACTGAACGAGGTTGTTCGCTCTAGAAGATACACAAAGAGACCTGGGTATCGCCCGATGGTATAACGAGAAATCAGATAGATCACGTGGCCGTCAGACGCAGATGGAGGACTATTCTGAAGGATGTCAGAAGCTTCAGGAGAGCAGACACTGGAAGCGACCACCATTTGGTAGTAGCAACCATTCGCCTTAAAATCGCCGCAATCCGAAACGTTCAACGCGATGACATAAACCGTAGACGGTTTACCGTAGACCTTCTGCGGGAGACCATTAAAAGACGAGAATTTGTCTGGAGCCTGCAACAGATATTAAACCAGCAAACCGTTTGTGACGACAAATATTGAAGAGCTGTGGAGTACGACAAAGGGCGCTATATTGACGGCTGCGGAAACGAGCATCGGTTATGCCCAAAGAAACCAGCAACACTGGATTTCGGACACAACCTGGCAAAAAATAGAACGCAGGAGGGCCCAAATAACGTAAACTCTACAAGCGACCCGGACAAACGCCACCAACTTGAACGTGAATACTCCCAATTACACCGGGAGGTAAAAAGAAGTTTCCGGCGTGATAAAAGGCAGCAGATAATTGAGCTCGCAGAAAAAGCGGAAAACGCGGCAAACACAGACAACAGTAAGCTGCTGTACCAAATCACTAAACAGCTCTCGTGAAAGCACTCTACTAAAAAACATGCCGTAAAGAGTGTGGATGAGTGTGGAGAGCAACTCCAAAGATGGAGAGATTACTTCTTCGCCGCCTTGAATAGTTCATTTGCACAGGAACCTCAAGAAAGCAGCAATAACGCACAGATAATAACAATCAACACCCGTGCATCATCCAAAACAGAAATAGTAACCGCAAGACATGCAATGGCCAATGATAAAGCAGCTGGAAAAGATGGCATCTCGCCAGAATTGTTTAAAGCCAATTCAAGCCTCATAGCAGATGCGCTACAGCCAATCCTGGAAATAGCATGGAACACCTGTACCTTTCCGAAGGATTGGACGGAAGGTATTATAATCAAAATACCAAAAAAGGGGGACCTAACAATATGCAACAATTGGAGAGGCATCTGTTATTATCTACTGTAGGCAAAATTTTGTCCCATATATTACTATCTAGGATAAGAGAGACAGTAGACCGAACGCTTAGATATAGATATACATAGATCATTACTTTCATAGACTATAAGAAAGCGTTCGACTCGGTTAATAGGAACTTTATATGGTAGGCACTACGGCAACGTGGGCTGCTTGATAAAATTATAGAATTGATAAAAGCCCTATACAACAATTCCAGAGTTCTTCATTATGCAAAATTATTCGATAGCTTTGAGGTCAGGAGTACGACTAGGATGCCTACTTTCCCCATTACTATTTCTTATAGTAATAAACGACATCCTTGTCGTCGCTCTAAATAATAGGACAGGCGCCATACCATGGGGTTTGCTAGACCGCCTTAAGGATCTCGACTACGCGGATGATATCTGTTTGCTGGCCCGCAGACATCAGAACCTCAAAAACATGTTAAACAATTTGGCAACAGAAAGTAGTCCAGCAGGGTTAAGGCCAAATCCAGCTAAAACCAAAGAAATGCGGGTCGTCAGAAACAGCGCTGAATAACCGTGACGTGGAATTTGTCGATAAATTCTGTTATCTTGGTAGCAGCATTACCGAAAATGCCGGGGCAGAAGTAAACATCAGTTCCAGAATAAATAAAGCGAGAGGCGCATATGCATGCCTGTTCCGTATATGGATATCAACGGAGATCTCAACTAACACCAAATTGCGGCTGTTCAACTCCAACGTTAAGGCCGTACTTTTGTACGGTTGCGAAACATGGAAAGTCACCCAATTCATCACAGGGCGCCTACAAGTCTTCATCAACAGATGCCTACGTCGTATCCTAAAAATCTATAGAATTTCGGTGCCGGCCAAGAAAGGATAGGTGATCAAATCAGGCGTAGAAAATGGAATTGGATTGGCCACACGTTGCGACGCGAAAATGGGAATCTACCCTAAACGGCCCTTGACTGGAATCCGCAAGGTTCCGGTCGAGTCAGAAGACCTAGGAAAACGTGGAGGTGAACATTACTAGCAGAATCCGCAACAACTGGAAGATCCTGGTCAGAGCTGAGAGCTGTCGCGCAAAACAGAGTCCGCTGGACGGCAAATGTTTCCGCCCTATGTCCCATGAGAGATTTTTTTTCCCGTGTGAGGTATTAGGTCCAAAGGTACTGCGGCCATTTAGTTGGCCTATTGTACTACAACCCCTACACCTCATATTTGTAGGCCAGACCGCCTGAACAAGTTCAGCAGTCTGCCTAGTGGTTTGTCGCTTAGACTTGAGTGTTCGAGCAGGGACTTCTCGAACAAAGAGACCCTGCACCTCGCTATTGCAGGGCACTCACAGAGAACATGGAGAGCAGACTCATCCTCTTCTAGGCAAAGCCTACATGTAGGGTCCTCCGCCCTTCCTATCCTCCATAAGTGGTAATTTAGGGCACAGTGTCCGGTAATTAAGCCAACAAGTGTCCTAACATCACTCCTACTGCGCCGTAATAATTCCTTGGCCGTCTTAGGGGACGGCCCTGGAAGGAACCGCTTAGAGTTGGCCAGTCCAGGCGCGGACCTCCAGCGTTCAATATGTTTCATCAAGGTCCGATCGGCCAGGGCCCTTTGCAGAAAGCTGGACGGTGCCCCAATAGCCGGCTCTGGACCAATGAATGCAATATCAGAGCCCTGTTTAGCCAGGGCATCCGCACTTTCATTGCCTTCGAAGCCCCGGTGACCCGGGACCCAGACAAGTGTAATTTGATTGAGAACACCCAACTCATGAAGAGCACGTTGGCAGTCCCAAACTAATTTCGACTTGGTCCTACGGGACCTTATCGCTCTAATTGCCGCTTGGCTATCAGAGAAGATAAAAATCCGTTTATTTTGGTAGGCCCTTCTTAAGTTCTCATGAGTGCATGCCAGAATAGCGTACACCTCTGCTTGAAAGACAGTTACCAGAGTGCCTAGACTTATAGCCTTGCTGAATCTGGGACTTTCACTCCAGATTCCTGCGCCTACACCTGTCTCCGTTTTAGAGCCATCCGTGTACCATACTAGCCCGCCCGGCAAAACTTTAGGAAAAGTCCAGGTAAGCCTTTCCTGTATATGTACAGAAGGTTGCTTAAATTTTGAGATTTTATAGGGCATGCCGTCCGATAGCATCTCCGCTTCCGGAATCTCTTCTATGATGTTGATTATTATAGAATGTCCTCGCCCAAGACCAGCGCCCAAGTAACCATTCGCTTTCAGCCGCAGCGCCGCGTTTATGGCGGATTTCTCTACCTCAAGGTGGAGGGGTACCAAAATGAGGAGAGTCTCCAGCGCTGCCGTTGGGGAAGTGCGGATGGCCCCAGTGATGGAGAGGCAAGCCATTCTTTGAATTTTGCTTAAAATGGTTATGGAACCCTTAAGCTTCGTTCTGTGCCACCAAACTAAAGCTCCATAAGTTACCATGGGTCTTATGATGGTGGTGTATATCCAATACATGGTTTTCGGTTGCAAACCCCAGGTGGAACCACAAGCTCTGCGGCAAGCCCACAGGGATCTGCGCGTTCTACACATCACAGTGTCCATATGCTGTTTCCAATTGAGCTTGGCATCTAGCGTCACTCCTAAATATTTGGCTTGTTGTGAAAAGCCTATAGTTCTGCCCGCGAATGTAGGTTCCCAAATTTCCGGTAGTGATCGTTTCCTGGTGAAAGGAACTAGGATCGTTTTGTCGGGATTGACTTTTAGACCTACACTCTCGCACCAGCTGGAGACCAGATCAAGTGCCTGCTGCAGGCGCCTTGACATGGCGTCTTCAGATTCACCTGTAATTACTATGACGACATCGTCAGCGTAACCTTGGGCGAAAATGTTTCGACCGTTGAGCAGCTCGAGGAGTTCATCTACAACAAGGCACCAGAGAAGTGGAGATAAAACTCCTCCCTGCGGGCAGCCTCTTGCTATAGTGCCCTCCAGAGACCCCTCAACATGAGAAACAATTAGTTTGCGAGTTCTCAGCATAGAGTCAATCCAGTTGCAGAAAGTGCTACTTAGACTGTGTCTACTTAGAGCCCTAGCTATAGTATCAAAGGATGTGTTGTCAAAGGCTCCCTCGATATCGAGGAAGGCCGTCAGCGCAACTCCTTTGTTTAGAGCTGCATGTTCAAGCCTGAGCACCAGATTGTGCAGTGCTGTCTCAGTAGACTTGCCCGCCTGGTACGCATGCTGATAGGAGCTTAGTGGTTGGCTTTGAAGATAAGTTTCCCTTATCGCCCGGTCGACAATTTTCTCCATTGTCTTCAAGGCAAAAGACGAGAGACTTATCGGCCTGAAAGATTTAGTCAGGGTGTAATCCGAACGCCCTGGCTTAGGTATAAATGTTATGTTGACGTTCCTCCAGACGGATGGGATGTAGCCGTGTGCGAAGGAAGCCCTAAATAATTTGCATAATAAGGGAGTGACTAGGTCGCAGCCCTCCTGTAGCAGAATGGGATAGATTCCGTCTGCTCCAGGGGACTTGTATGGTTTGAACGATCTAATCGCCTCCCTAATAGCTTCATGGTTGAACAAGGTATTTGCTTCTGTCCAGGCGGCTTTGGGCACTTTAGAAAGTTGGCCTATTCGCTGCCCAGCAGAAGTTATGTTCTCTTTTGAATAAATGGTTGTGCCTGGGAAATGTGCCTGGAGCAATATTATCAGGGTTTCTTCCCTAGACTGTGTGAAAGAGCCATCGGTTCTCCTGATGGATCCAAGATCTACCGACAAGCCCTTTGATAAAGCTTTATAGATTTTTGCTGAGTCTCGAATGTCTTCGACACTCTTGCAGAAATTCCTCCAGCTATTTCTTTTTGCTCGTCTGATTGCGCTGTTATAGCTGGTTAGCGAGCTTTTATAACTTTCCCAGTTGCCGCTCTTCTTAGCTGCGTTGAACAGTTTCCTCGTAGCGGATCTTAACTTGGAGAGCTCGTTATTCCACCATGGAGTTTTCCTATTACGCGTCCTCATCAGAACAGGGCAGTTATTGCTGTAAGCAGCAGTAACCGCCTCCGTAAAGAAGTCCGCGGATAGTTCTACATCCATCGTAGATTTGATTGAGTGCATGGAACTCTTGAATATGCTACTGAGTTCGGCCCGAAAGTCTGTCCAGTTTGTATATCTAGGATTCCTGTATGTACTCACATTTTCCAAAGACTCACCCACCATAAAGTAAATGTGTCTATGGTCTGAGCACGATGGCTCATCTGAGACCCGCCAGTCACTCACGTAAGTGGCAACTTGTTGAGTAGCTAGCGTGATGTCTATAACCTCACGTCTCCTACCGTTGTCGAAGGTAGGATCCGTGCCGCGATTTAATATGTCCAGGTTAGTAGTTAAGAGGTAATCAAAAAGGTATTCACCCCTTTTGTTCACTCCACTGCTACCCCAGGTTCACTCCACTGCTACCCATGAGAGATTAAAGGAGCATTAAGTAAGTAAGTAGAACATTCACATCCTCATATGTATTGGTGAAAATTAGTAGGGCCTTTTTTTAGACTGAGACTCTGTCGAGAGAGGGTCAATAATATATTTTAGGGCTCAACGTTATGATCCTATTTATAAAATAATTTCAAGTATTCCGAGCAAATAATTTCAAATTATACTTTCAAATATTTCATTTTAAATATAATATAACAATAACACTAAAGAATAATACAAATCAATTTAATTCATGCAAAAACCAGCCATAAAAATATTTATATATTTTATAAATAATTTATTTACAACAAAAAACTAAGAAAACAAAATTAATTCAAAATCAATAAAATAAAAGCCGAAAATATATACAAAGCATCAAATAAATTAATTAAGTGATAATAATTTATTTTTACAGCGAATTAGCCAGCATAATGCTCTCAATTCAATATAAAAAAAATAATTGTTTTAATATTCTTAAAAATTAATTTAATTACATAATTTAACAAACCTTGTTGAGAATTGCAAGCTTAAAATCCCCATTCACCATCAGAAGTTGATGTAGAGTATAAAATAACAGTATTTTTTTCGAGTAGATTTTATAATCCATTTTTATTTTATTTTTTTTATTTTAATTTTAAGCAGAATCAGCAAATTTTGTAAGTTAATTTTTTTTTGTTTAAACATAGCTAAAGGTGGAAATAGGGCTTAAGGATAGGGTGGAAAATTTGCAGTAGTAGTTAAGAAATAGATTTTTGTTTTGATGGTATGAGAGGAATATTTTTATTTTTAAATGGAAGATATAACGAAAATGGTATTTTATTATGTTTTTAATGTGATAAATTAAGAAAAGTAGTGTTAGTAAAAACGTTGATAATTTAGAGAAGAACTGAAGCGGTTTAAAAAATAAAAACAATATATAATATCTAATATTATTTTGGCATTAATTTGTACTATGGCGAGCGGATTTAGATTTATTCTTTTCTTTTTGGTTATGCAAAACCTACACACAAATATTATTAAAATAGTATCAATTTCTTTACAATGACATAATGTGATAGGATTTTTTATGTTTTTGGTAATTTATTATCTATATACTTTCTTTGAATATTATTTTGATTGTCGTTTAATTTTATGTCCTGAATTAGATGTAATTTAAAAGGGCATAAACTAAGTTTGTTGTTTAGTTTGTTGTAACATTTTCTTCAACTGATTAACGTTAAATTTGATACTAAAATGGTACCAATTTTATATCGTTATTATACTAGTACAATGGGCGCATCCAGCGCACTCAGCGGCTGAGTAGCGGCTAAGTGCTGAGCTCGTTGGATGGCTAGCTGAACTAAGCAGCTTAGCTCAGCGGCTGGCAAATTTCTCAGCGTAAAAATTTTATGCTAAGTAGCTCAGCTATAGTGAATTGATAGCTTTGTTCATTAGTCAGTCCTAGAACGATTTAAAGCATTCTAGGATAGAAAAGTACACGTTTTGGCGTTCATTAGTTATAAAACTTGTTATTTTTTGTCCGAAATTGTTCTAGTCTGATGTTCATTAAGTTGTTCTAAATAGTCCGAAGCTTTACTTTTCTGTTCTCGATTTTTTTAGGGACTGTTTTGGACAAGATTTTTTTGTTGTTGTTTTTTTCTAGTTTTGACAAATGTGTATATGAAATTTTGACAACGGAAATTGTAGAACAAAAAAGTACAAGAAAGCGTTCATTAGATTTTCTATTCTAAGTTGTTCTAAAATGTTTAACGTTTAATTGCTTGTTGTCCAATTCTCTTCTATTCTGTTCTGATCTGTCCAGTCCTGAAAACTAATGAACAAAGCTGATGTTATTTAAAATAGAAAAAAAAAATTTAGCTGTCAAAATAAATTTTAACTCAGCTACCCATCCAGCCGACACATATCGCTGAGTTACTTTTTACGCTGTGCTGTTCAGCTAAGCGGCTTTTCCGCTAAGTGCGCTGGATGCGCCCAATGATACGTCCTTTATCTATCGCTTTTCACATTTTATAATCTTTCAAGGGAAATTTGTTTACTGAAGACCAATAGGGTGACCACTTTTTCTTAAGACCAATTTCCCTGACATCCAAGTTTTTCCGACAATATTTGAATTTTTTCCAGGCTTTGCGTTATATCATGAAACTAATGATAATGTCGAACAACTAATGTTGCAGAAGCACGATTGTAATATAATATGGAAAGTCAGGTATAGTCAGTGAAGGTGCAAAAGGGACTATTGTCCCGCGCAGTGCTAAAGTGAGCGGTGTCCAAAAGTGGACCGAGTCAGCTATCCTGTTTACAACATCAGAACTTGGTACAGCGGTATAACTAAAACGAGTTCAAACACGACGTGTTCGCCATTGAATATTGAGAATACTCACATTGAGCAGATGGTCCTGGCGGACATGCTATATCTGAACCATATGGTGGAGAAATCAAAACTTTCAAACCAAATTCTCCTTTTTGGCGGGTCATCAAAGAAGGACCCCACAAGGAAAATTGAGAATGCTTCCTATTGGTAGGAAT
Organism: Thereva unica; assembly: GCA_949987705.1. NCBI lineage: Eukaryota > Metazoa > Arthropoda > Insecta > Diptera > Therevidae > Thereva > Thereva unica. The sequence continues at coordinate 42,271,463 of OX465281.1, read as the reverse complement.
AAGGAAGCCTTCCTGTTCGTTGCCCAGAGAAGGTATAGAGAATTTTTTGAATTTTATAGCCGCAAAAGCTTCATTCTTAGTCTTCCATCCAATGACATGGATGGATAAAAAGAATATGAACTAGAGCACGGAAGAGAATGCTTCCAAACTTCCTCGGAAGGTTTCCAGCATTCATGATTGTATGTTTCCTTTTCCTTGTGGGACGTGGTCGGGCGTTGTCGTGATGGAAGACAACACCTATCCTTTTATTCAATTCGTACCGTTATCTTTCAATTGTTTGGTATAATCTCTCTAGAAGTCCACAGTAGAATTGAGAATCAATCTTTTGATCAATTGGAAGTATCTCAAAGTGCGTTTTTTTTTCTTCCTGTCTGACCACACACAGCATCACCCTTTTTCGACGTCAATCTTGGCTTAGCGAATGTTTGCTACGATTCGCATTCCTTGTCCACGATCTTTCAGGCTTCTGATTATCGAATGTGATCCATTTTACATCACCGTGTACGAGACGTTTCACAAATGGGGTATCTCATAGCATTGCAGCAGCCCATCGCAGATGTTAACTTGGTCTATAATCTTTTTCTTGTTCAACTTATGATACTAATATGATAAATCAAGTTTTTTTTGTATCTAGCTTTGGGTAAATGGTTCAAAACACTTGTAGGAACGATACCAAGCAAATTTCTTCATTAGATAGAGTAAAAGACCCCATAAAAGAAGGGAAATGCATGCAAGGCATGTGGAATTGCGGATACAAACAGAGTGACCTTGCTCCTTTGTGATTTTGAGATTGGAGAACGGTTCTAGCAGCATCCGAACTAGCCGGAAAAATGGTCTGTAATAATATTAGTTGTCAAAGATGCGGAATGCAACCTTAACAGATCGCCTTAAGATATTGGGAGAGAAGAACTCATGGAATATAAAGCAAAATTGCAATTACCTAGTTGTCCTAAACTTTTGCACATGACAGTATATTGAGGAGGTTACTCTGCTGTAATTTACTATTGGTTCTCTAGTTGCCAGATTAGTCAATGATTTAGAAAATAAGATTCACGAGCTGTTTTTGGAAAATACCAACTAGGACTATTTACCGCCAATCTTCTATTATAAGACTCTGCCTTAAGGGGCAATATCACTTTAAACAGAGCTGACCTAAGGCTGCTGGAGGGTTATCTTACTGGCCATGTAGGACTGCGGTATCACCTCCACAATCTAAGACTGTCTCAAGAGACAGAATGCCAACTCTACATGGAAGATGACGAGATTTCCACACATATTGTGAGTGTCCTGCTCAGATCTGGCTTAGAAGAAGAACGTTTATCAGAGAGTTTTTGACAGGGTAATGAAATGATCCCGAGCGAGCCCTTGGTAAGTGCCCGCCTATGCTTAGCGCTCGCGAGCCACGCACGGCTCTGGATCCGAGGGCGAGCGCGTTTATAAATGGCTCGCTCGTGAGCGCTCAAATGAAGCTGCTCCCGAGCCCAGCTAGCTCTTTTGGCCTTGTTCGCTCGTGAGGGTGAGCAGCAGCAAGAATAAGAATTGCGCTCACTCAGGCTCGCGATCTTTTTTTAGTGGCTCGCGCTTACGAGCCGAAAATGAACAGTGAGCTGTTTTGTGAGCGCAAGCGAGCATTTCCGTATCCTGGTTTTTGGACCCTACTCAAGTCCGGTCTTTGTCAATTAAAGACCTTCTAACTTGGCCGCAGTGTTCACCATGTAGGTTACCCCCTCACTCTTTAAAAGAAATTACCGCCATTTGGTTTGGACGAAGTTAACAATAGACTTATCAAACCAAAGGATCTGCCGAGATGATGATATTCGGTTACCAATCAACAGATAATCTAACTATTTAAAAATGGATCTACATATATTGTTAGTTCCAGAATTGTGGTGTAAGCGATTTTTTTGAGAAGCGTAGGCTAATGTAATCGATGAAAAGTTAGGCGTGCAAAGAAGGAAAAACGTTGCAAAAACAACATACTTCTCACTGTTTCCAATAATGAAATCTAGAAACATCTACAGAAAAACCAAAATGAGACTATAAAAAATGATATACGCACAATACTTAGGTATGGATGTGAAGTATAGAGTGTCTCCCAAAAAATCGTAGATAAGACGTATATATTTGAGAGGAAATTTCTCCAAAGGACATACGGCTCAGTAATGAAGTCAATGCATGGAGAATACACTATAATGGCAAATTAAATTACTTATATAAAGATGACTTACACAAGTCACTGCATTTAAGTTTGGCCGGTCACATAATGGATGCCTCAAGGATGACAAAAAACCCTGACTCTACTACCAGATGGGACAAGACCAGTTGTCACACCTCGACTTTGAGATTTCTTAAAACTATTTAATTTAAAATGTTATAAACTCATATTTATGTCAATAGAAACAAATTTTTAAATCAACCGATTAAACCACTTTTTTAATTTGCTGTTTAAATTTTGAATAAATATTTGAAATAATCTATCAACGATCATGCCATCATTGAGCTGATAATTTATTTATTTCTGTCTATAATTTGGTAATAATTTATAGATTCTGTAATCATAAATTTGTTATTAGAAATTTCAGAACCAAAGCTACAAAATATTTTTATAAATAGATTGAGCCATTTCAATTAGAATATTTTATTAAAAAAAATATATTATTATGTCAGATTAAGTCATCGAAAGAAATTGAAAGAGAATTGAAAAAACAGTGAAATATAATAAATAGAATAAAAAATAAAAATTATAATCTACTATATTTTTTTTTAATTAATTACCTTAAAGTAACTGATATAATATTTGGCAACATATTTTTTTTAGCGATTAGTGAATATATACAATACAAGTTAATAAACCAATTATTATTAAACAAAAGCACAAGCGTTTTAAACTAGAAAGAAAAACAAATGATTTGTTTACTTTTCGAAAAAAGGACTAACTTTAAAAAGGAAAAACCTTTATAATAACAGAGGAAACCTACACAACAAGAGGACAATAACAAAAAGGCTGTTCAGCAGAGTGAACTTAAAACCAATTCAAAAAAACAACAACAAAATTTGCAAAATAACACGATTGCACAAAAATAAACAGAAGAAAAAAACATAATTCATGGCACAAATGGATGATGACAGAGAAGGGATGAGTTGGTGTTTTGATTAAGGTAATAGGACGAATGAGTTTCGAGTGGTTCAAGCTGCTGAATCATGAAAGCCGTTGCCTCGAAATTTATAATCCTTTCCATTCTCATCCACTTTAGTCAGCTCCTTAATTGTAATTTTCTGATCATAGTTAGGTACCATTGAGACTCGGGGAATTGAATAAGTCGATAAGGAGCCTATGCTCAAATTTTCGGCAAAACTATTTGATCCTCGTACTGGTCCCCATTTGGATGGAGGTCCTTTTGTCTTTGGTGTCGATTCATACTCTTGTCGAGTAGCTTCATGTAGATTATGAAGTGATGCCGAATGTGGGCGAATAGATGGTTTTTGAATAGCTGCAAATCGCTTAACAGCAAACGATGACGATGAAGTTAGGCTATGATTGCTCTGTGAATTGTTGTTAGCTAAAGAAATCTGTGATGGCCGCAGCTGTGTAAACCGATCTACCACCGGCTCTGAATTATTTCTTGTATGATTAGCATCTGTTTTCTTATTACCAAATGTTGTTAGTATAGGCGTTCTATTAGATGGAATCGTTGATGGAGCTGATATTGGTAAATTCGAACGAGCAATTTGGCTTCGAGATTGAATTCTACTTGGTGGAGGAAGAAATGCTCCATCAGATTTTCGTCGAAGCTCAACAGTATCATTCGTGCATAAATACTTAATAGCAGACTTTTGCTTATGAATACTTCCATTATTGCTAGTAACCACAGATGATTTAGATGAATCATGATTAGGTGATTCCTCTAGCACCGATTCAACTGATAGAGTGGAAAATGGTTTTCTTAATCGTGTATTTGGTGTATTTGGAACGCTTCGACTTAAATCTGGAGCTGAACCACGGAAATTGCTATGGGATGAATTTGTTGGTAATGTTAGGAATGTTCGTGATCGGGATAGGCTACCAAGAAGGCCACCATATAGTTTTGTTGGGCGATAAAGTAAATTTGCATTCCGTAGATGCTCTGGTACAACTATTTCCCCATCAAAAATTGATCGATCTGGTACTGGGCCATAAATATCTTCATGTCTGTCCACCATTACGGATAATTCCTTTAGTAAACGCTGCAATGTAGGTTAATTGGAAAATGTTTGGCTTTTTTTGCTTAGTTTTTATTTTGTTAATTTTTTTTTAATTAATGATTATATAAATTTTGTTTTAGTGCAAGGCTATCAATGCATGCTATTGGTTAAATTTTTTGTTTAAAGAAAAATAAATGAATCTGTTTAAATTGTTTTTTTAGTTAATCAAAAAAAATACATAGAAAGCTAATTGTTCAACCTCTTTTCTATACCAATAAATATAATTGATATAGTAAACTGCGTTATCAAAATTCACATATATTGTTAATCTAATGGCGTTATTTACAAACATAAACCTATTCTAAACATAAACACCTAACTTTAGAAGTATTTCAATTTGTGCTCCAATCGGTATCTTGCTTGATCTTGATATTAGAATTTCAAAAGTAAGAAATAGTTCATTCATTCTTTAATCGATTTTGGATTTGGAGACTGTCTTCTCCTCACTGTAGCCTTGCATTCGCACAGCAAGTACTCCACAGTTTTGGGGAGAACAAACAGCTACAGTCAACTACAAGGCCTTTTTTTGCTTAGATGATAATTGGGGGTCAAATGGTAGCAACGGCCACAGGGACCTTTGATGGTGCCGGTACATCAAAGAGATAACTCCTGGGTAACGCCATCTGCGTTCTAAGGTTTTCACGACCTAAGTTCTTCCGATATGCTACCGAATCCTACCTCCAGCTCCACGAAGATGTTGATTTTACATCGGGTGACCCCTGGATGCTCTTGTCTATACAAGAGTAACAGACTGAGGAAGGTGAAAGGCAAGTGTTTCGCGCCTCAAAACAAAACAATTACCGGACTGGTCCTGCAGGTTGTGGGTTGAGCGACAGGCTGACAACCTTCCACCGTAAAAACACACCCGTCACGAATCAGGGCAGGCCTCGGACACAATAGACCCAGCGACAACGACCTAGGCAACGAAATATGGAATTTGATTTTGGAACTTGGAACGTCAACAGGACGGGCGCTCTGCGTTCGCTTTTATTACTACTGGAAAAATACGGCATAGCAATCACCGCTCTTCAGAAAACCAAATGGACTCACAATGGCATAATGGATCTCAGAACCCACACGATACTCTTCAGTGGCTCATCGAATGGAAGAAGAGAGTTCAGAGTTGCCTTCAGAGTGGAAAAGAAAATGAAATCACTGATTCTGGACTTCAATCCAGTAAATAATAGAATATGTACGTTTTGGATTAAAACAAGACTACATAACATTAGTCTCATAAACATCCATTCGCCCACAGAAGACAAGACGGATGAGGAGAAAGAGGAATTCTACCAGGAGATAACAAAAACCATCAGATCAATACCATCAAACAATATTAAAATGGTGCTTGGAGACATGAACGTCAAAGTAGGAAAAGAAGAGGAATTCCTAGAAGTCATAGGAAAGCCCAGCCTACAAAACGCTACATAACCGCCTACAGACGGGGTAACAAATAATCAAATAGACCACGTCCTAATTGAGAGAAGAGGGGCCACGACTGGATGTGAGAACTATGAGAGGAGCGTGCTGTGGCTCGGACCACTATCGTCGTCAAAGTAAAATTTAGAGCCCGGATAACGACTAAAAAAAAACTAAAACTTAAAGAATGCTATTGTATAAAACCTGAGAGAAGGAATAGAAGAGCCCAATACCAACAACAAATGGGAAAAACAGAAAAACAACGTAAAGAAGACAGCAGAAGAAGCACTAGGCTGGGCCCCCAGACAGACTAGAATTGGCTGGTTCGATCAGGTCTGTAGATCAGCAATAGAAAAAAGAAACCAGAGCCACCGGGAGTACATCGCAAAGCCTACAAGCGCAAGGATGGAAGTCTTTAAGCTAAAAAGAAGAACTGCAGACAAGCTGTGCAGAACGAAGAAGAGAGAGTATCTAAACAGAAGGATCCTACAGATACAGAAAGACTTCAACGAAGGGAGAATTAGGCAAGCCTACAATGGAACACGCCAGATCAACAATAACTTTCAGCCAAGAATGGATATGTGCAGAGACTTATCTAATTGGGAACCTATTAGCAAACCCTGGTAAGATAAAAGAAAGATGAAGACAATATTTTCAAAAGTTATTGTATCCAACCCCAATAATAAACGAAAACCCACAGCTGGAGGCAATTGTAATCCCTCAAGATAATATTCCAATAGAACCACCGACAATGAAGTGCGAGAAGCAGTGAAAATCCAAAAAAAACAACACATTCTCAGGCATCGATGGCTTCGCAGCTGATTTACTAAAGGAAGGAAGACCGCAACTTTTAAGGGCGTTACACGAACTCATATGCAGCATCTGGAAGAAAGAAGTTATACCAGATGACTGGAAGAGAGCGATTATATGTGCAATCTACAAGAAAGGAGATAAATTAACCTGTAAAAATTACAAAGGCATCCACTCCTCAGCACTAGCTACAAAACCTTCACAATCTTTGTGAAACAAAAACTAGAACCTATAGCGGAAGGCCATATAGGAGAATGTCAAGCTGGTTTTAAGACAAACAGGTCAGAGAAAACCTGGCAAAAGAATATAGACATATTCGGCGGCATATGACTCGATAAACAGGGAGAGGCTGTAAAGGATCCTATTGGAATTAGGAGTGCCTTCAAAGCTGATACAACTGATCAAATGCGCAATGAATGGCTCACTAGCGAAACTAAGGATCCAAAATGCAGTAACAGAATAATTCGAAGTGCGACAAGGTCTTAGGCAAGAAGATGGACTAGCATATTACCCTAGAATGGGTAATAAGAAAAACTTCAGTACAGAAAAGTGTATCCACAGCAAAGTAGTCTGTACAAATTGGATCATATCTTGGATACGCGGATGTCGTGAACATCGTGGAAAGGCAGCAAAAAAAGTCTATGTCGAAATCAGCGAAGAGAAAACAAAGGCGATGCAAAAATCCAGAGCTGGAAGACCTTGGGTCTACAATTATAAAAAGAAACGATGAAAAGGAAGAAATAATTAGACTAATACTACTAGCTAATAGAGCGTTTTATGCCCAAAACAAATCCCACACTCAAGATTTGTGCACAGAAAAATGAAACTTTCACTCTACAAAGCATTAATACAACCAGTACTGTGCTATGGCAGCCAGACTAGGATTTTGACCCAGGACATAGACTAACGAGTCAACAGATTTGACAGAAAAGTTCTCAGAGGCATAATAGGCACAACGAGAGAGGATGGAATATGGCGAAAGAGATACAACAGCGAGTGGTATGAAATTTTTACGACCCAGAACTCTTAACTTTTATAAAAATCAATAGACTAAGACTAGCTGGCCACGTAATCAGGACAGACGATAACTAATGGTTTATGGTGACAGAAATTTCGGGAAATAGACCAGTAGGCAGACTCAGGAGGAGATGGATGGACTCTGTGACGGCTAACGCAGAGACAATGCTCAACATTCGAAAGTGGAGAACTGCTACAAGGGATCGTCAAACTTGGCGAAATGCCCTAAAGGAGGCCAAGGCTCGATTTGGGCTGTAGCGCCATTGGATGGATGGATGGAAAGCCGTGCTTCATTATTACATTATTTGCATTTTAAATATATGTATGTACTTATATACTTGCTAACAAGTTTTACTTCGATCGGAATTTTGCTATTTATATATTGGTGGGCATTAAATCCATAATCTAAGTCCTTAAAGACGTAAAAATTGAGCATCATCAGAGTGTCTAAATATGTTAAAATGATGTTAATATGACAATTATTGGAAGTTGTTAAAGCGATACTTTAATACGAAAATACACACATATTGTAGTTAGCGTGACTGACATGTTTTGCTTGGGAATGTAAAAATACACGACAGTATATCAAAGCAAACGAGAGCTTCCTCTTTCAATTTGTAATTTTTCCCAAATTCATAATAATAGCCCCAAATAGTGAAATCTTTAAAACAAATATAAACGTTATTATTAATGTAACTTTAGCTTCATTTATTTTTCTTTTATTCATTTTGAATATTTTTGTTTGTTTCTTGAGTCAGTAAAAATGTTTTTAGCATGCAATTTAAAAAATTAATAATAATAACCCACACCTAAAATGCGAGTTCAAACCAATAAGAAATCATTTTTACTCTTATAAATCGAATAGTTGTAATTTTCAATATAAATTACCTGTTTGCGTGGAATAAGCTGTGCCTTCCATTCCCTTAATTCATGTTGCAGTCTTTCATCGATTTCCCGCAACTTGGCTGTCTCATGTTCAACTAAAGCCTTACGTTTTTCATTTTGTAGCTGTTCAAGTTCACTATAAATGTTTTTTCAAGTTGAATTGTTAAAATCCTAGTCTTAACTATATGTATAAAATTACCGTATTGCACCCTCTCTAGTTGCTCTCAGCTCTTCAAGTTGTTTTTGATGCTTGATTTCAAATCGTTTTTCTTCCTGCATGTAACGTCTCTTTTCTTGTTCTTGGAACTATATATAATATAATAAAATATATTTACTATTATTTACATTATTTTCACCGATCATTACCTTTTTCAGTTTCTCTCTTTCAGCTTCAGGATCGAGATTTGTTGAAATTCTTAACGATTCTCTAAACATCATATCTCTAGCCTTTCGTTCTGCCCTTATTCTCTTTGGCAAGGCCCGCTTCTCCACAGCTTGCCTTTTAACAAGCTCTTCCTCTTTTCTTTGCAGCATTCTCTTTACTTGATCTAGCTCCTTTTCATGGCGAATAATCATTTGGTGTCGTTGCATAAAGCACATATCCTTAACATGTCGCTTAGATAGCTGATGTCGCTCATGTAAATGTTTCTCTTCCAGCTCCCATAGCATAGCTTCTCGCGTCCGCATAGCTGTTTGTTTTTGCTGCAGGAAATTTCTATCTATTGTAGCCAGCCGATCTCGATGTTTCTCGCTTATTCGACGTAATAAAAGCTCATGCCTTTCTTTTAATGAGTCTAGGAATGCTCTCTCCTTTTCTTCATGGTCTAGTTCCATAGCAGCGCGTCGTTTCTTAAACTCATCCTTTCTCTTATCTTTTGGAAGTAAATCAATTTCTTGTTTAAGTAAGCGTATTTCTTGTTTTAAATTATCCCTAAATAATTTTAATTCCTGCTCCTGTTCGGCTCGAATTCGTTTCGATGATGCACGTAATTCAGCTTCCTGTTGCTGTTCTGTTTTCTCGATAAGTTGTTTTTGTTGTCGAGCCAATGTGTCCATATCAGCTTCATATGTTTTTTCTAAAGCAATTCTCTCCTGTTCAAATCTTCTGTCTTGCTGTTCTCGAGCAATCTGCTCCTTAAGCTGCAAATCATTCTGTTGTTTCTTTTCTTGTTTCTGCAACATCTTCAATTCTCTAAGCTCTTGCTTTCGGAAAATGTGATCATCATAAAGGCGACCATTCTCCTCATCGCCGTAAATTACTTTGCTTGTTGTTGTAGTAACTTGAACGCCGTCGATTTCGAATTTTCTAGTTCGTTTTCTAGTCTTCTTTCGAAGATTACGAAGTTCAATTTCTTCTTTTGTGCGTTCGCTTTTCTCAGGCTTTCTTCGTATAATAACTTCCTCTTCGGGTTCCCGGCTATCATGACTAGCGGTGGTCGCAATACTTTCAGCATCACTGCGATCAATCTTAACTATACCAGTTGGTGTTCCAGTTGATCGAACTGATCCACATTCACTATACGTTCGTGAATCCATTGAACCAACGGAGCTATCTGGAGAAATACGTTTTTCTGGTTTGGTTTTCTTACGATTTACTATTATGCTAACATCTTCTCGACTTTCAGATGAATTTTTGATTAATTGCCCATTAACCTTATTCTTTATTGTAACAGGATCAGTACGTAAGTCATCTCCAGACTCATTAGGACCACCAACAGATGATAGATCGCTACTTGACTCGGCCCGGACATTGCTGCTGTCTTTGACTTTAATCTCCTCACCGACTGTTACCACCGATACATGACTAGTATCAAGAAGTCTTTTGTCACCAATTGATGCCGTTGTATAGGCTGAATCATCATCAACAAAGCTTGGACTAACAATTAGCACTTCACTTTCATCCAATTTTCGAGCGTGCTGTTGCTTCTGTTGTCTTTGGAATTTCTCGTCCGATTTGTCGTTAATAACGATCATACTAGATTGTTTACCACCCGCAAATCTGGGTGAACATTCCAAACTATCTAGAGATGGATAGTCATCATCTGTTGAAGATTCATTCACATGAGTTTTGTTAAGTTCATTTGAAACAATTACAACTTCATTGCCTTTTTGGGATTCAATCTTAATGGGATTATCTATAATGACAGGAGGATGTGTGCTAGTTACCACAGTAATTTGACTAACATTTGAGGCAAGACTGTTTGGTTGATCTGATAGTGATTCTCCACTATTAATTGTTATCATAGACTTATTGTTTGGACTAACTTTTGTTGGTGTTGATGATGTAATTGAAACTGTTGCCGTTGGTGTTGGTGAACGATTTTCAGACGAGTTACTTCTACTGAGGACAGGTATAACATTCTTTTGGTCCTGATTCTTGAATTCAACCTTAATTTCGTCACTTTTTTCTATTAACTTTTCAAGAGCTTTCTGTTCTTTAACAGGAGATTTCTTAATATCAGTCAAAACAATTTCTTCTAATTTTGGAGGTGGTTCAATATTGCTACTACCAGACCGAATATCCAGAGGCTCTTCAAATTCTGGCGGTGGTTTAATAATATCTTTTGGAAGGGCCGTTGTATCTAGTTTATCTTCACTTGGTGCGGAAGGCAGCTCTTGAACTGGTTTCCGCTCGTTACTCTTAGCGAGTACAGCACTAGATGGTGGAGGTGGGGCTTTACCTTTCTCCTTCTTCATTACCTTTTAAAAAAATTAAATAATTTTAAATAACCTTAAATTCACTTCTATCTCTCTTTCTCCTACCTTCTTTTCTACTTCCCCACTAACCTCTGCATCACGTTTCTTCTTTTCTACTGATGATGATACATTTTCATTAATTACTTCATGATTACCAACAGCATTTGATGGCGCTGATGCAGCTGCTGCCGTTGGTATAGCTGGGGGTGGAGATGATTTTGGCTGTTGTTGTTGTTGCTGCTGAGGTGGTGGTGGTGGTGGTGGTGATGGTGATTGTTTTGTTACTACTGCCGGTGGGGGTGGTGGATGTGGAATTATTGGTGGCGGTACATTACTCTCTTCTTCAACAACAACAACCGATGATGGTATCGGTGTTGATTCTTTTGAATCCCTGGATACTTTCGACAAGGATGTGGGAGTATCTGGGACTGTAATGAATTAAATTTCATATAAACATCGATTTATAAATAAGAAAATAAATAGTTTCGTACGTTTATCTGTTTCTTGGCTTTGAAGTGACGATGAGTCATCGTCCAGGTCGAGCGGAATTGCCGAGCTGCGGGGTTCCTGTTAATGAGGAGAATAAAAAAATTATTTTAAACAAATTTTAATGATTATTTCTTGTTTATTTACATTTCGATTCAATATTGTAACTGAACTATATGTATAAGCAAATAATTAAAATCGAAGGAAAAAGAAATATTTTTTTAGTTAATAGAAGAAAGCAGATATTTTAATAGTTTCACTTACTATAAGATTCTACGTTAAGAATAAGTACAAGTACAGAATAAGAGTTAAATTTAAAAGTGTTTTCTCTTTTGAAGTACCTCTGAGGAAATCAGCGTCACATACTAATTTTATTCAAAAGGAAGAGATATGTCAAGAACTTTTGCTTATGAACGCGATTTTGGAAATCAAGATTTTTAACCTACCAGGGATTACTAAATCTACATATATAACTAACACAAAACAAAATTAGCTAGGGGTGAGCTTTACATAATAACACTGGTCTGCAAAAAACGGGTCATTTTTTTTCCTTTCCAATTTAATAGTCGTATCCTAAGTATTTTTTCGCGCTGAATCCGAATCCGTTGGACAAATTGCCCTATCACGTCAGGATTTTGAGCAATCCTAACCTAAAAGTGCCAAAAAGCGTGTTTTTTGCACTTTTGCGCGTTAAATATCTCAAAACTATGGAATGATAGGGCAAATCGGACAACGGGGTCGTTTTCAGCATGCCAAAATCTACAGAAAACCATGTCGAAAGCGTTAAATTTGAAAAAACTTTTTTTGTAATACTGAAAAGAAAAACTTCGGTGCAACGATGATATCATGTGTTAATAAAAATCGTCGATTTCGCGCCAAGAAGTTTTTCTTTTCAGTATTACAAAAAAAGTTTTTTCAAATTTCACGCTTTCGACATGGTTTTCTGTAGATTTTGGCATGCTGAAAACGATCCCGTTGTCCGATTTGCCCTATCATTCCATAGTTTTGAGATATTTAACGCGCAAAAGTACAAAAAACACGCTTTTTGGCACTTTTAGGTTAGGATTGCTCAAAATCCTGACGTGATAGGGCAATTTGGCCAACGGATTCGGATTCAGCGCGAAAAAATACTTAGGATACGACTATTAAATTGAAAAGGAAAAAAAATGTGCACACCAGTGTAATCAAAGCATTTAAAGCTACCGCACCAGGAAATAGAAGTTTTAAATGATGTATGTATGTAAGGGTTAGGATTGTCCTTCAATGTATGGAGAAAAATAATTATTTAAATTCTGAGTCTCGCCCTCTAGAAATATGAGAGTACCCAAAAAACTAAGAAATATAATATTTTAGACGAATCGGAAAAGGTTTAGAGGTGGCATATTGCGAACGAAATCTTAAAAAAAATATGATTTTTTACCTCAGTCTGTCTGTTTTTGATTTAATACTTAATGCTTTAACTGAATTATCGTTAGTGAGGGTAAGTGTAGTTTTCAGTTCCCTGTCCGGCACAGCGGCTAGTAGCGCTGGCTAGTCGCTGCCTTACTTTCTCAGCTTGAATCCTCCTGCATTTTTTTTATGTGGCAGTTCTAAGCTCAGGAATCACCCTTTGTATACCAGTCCGTCATGTCGTTTGTCGCCTCCTGGTGCAATGTTTAGCAGCAAGCTTAGTACGGGGGGATAGGTTAAGGTTACAAGGGTTCGAAGGGGTGTTGAATAAGTTGGTGATGAACCCTGCATTTAAACTCTTGGATGTTGTAGGAGCTCGGAAATACCGACGGCGAAAGATTGTTCCACAGTCGTGTAGTTCTATTTAGAAACGAATTGCTATTTTGTTGAGTCCGCGAATAGACGGGCTGCAAGTGGTGTGAGTGGGACGAGTGAGGCAATCTGGTGTTGCAGGTATAAGATTGCCGTGGACGCAAGAGAGCGTTTATTTAGATGGAGCAGTCTCGATGATAGTAGCGATAAAATTTTGTCAGGACAGCTACATTCCGATTAGTTTGAGGGCCCTTTTTTGTACTTTATCTAACCACGCTAAAATAGTTTTCGAAGCGCCGGCCGCCCAAATGAAAGAATTGTATTCGAGAGGAGGCCGAATATAGGAATAAATATAACAGCACGAGTCGATACCTAGAAAAGGAATTTGCAACTCTTTAGAAATCCCAAGCACTGGTATGCTTGTTTGATGATTTGGAATATGTAGACAAGTCTTTGGCAAATGTCACGCCTAAGATGTGTAGAGATGGGTCGGCCATTAGTCCAACTTCACCCACTATGAGGGATGAAGAGGTGTTGAACTTGTTTTTTGAAATAAGACAATACTTGGGTTTGGTGGGGTTGAATTCGACACGATCTGGCCCATGTCTGCCTTGTATCGTAGCTATAAGAGTAACCAAGAGTACCGTCATCAGCAAAGCTGAGAAGTGGGTTGGAGGGAATTGAAAGTAGATCATTTATAAAGATAAGAGATAGGGTTGTTGCTACATAAAAATAAATAGTTGCTTACATAAAACTGAATAATTGTTCGAGCTTCTGAAAAAAGTATGCTAGCCCGGACTTTTTTCAATAGAGACCATCAGGAAAACGCTGAGTAGAACGCTAAGAAATAGCTGGATGGATCACGTGCTAGAAGATATTCGTAAACTTCATATAACAAATTGGAGAGAGCTATCAAAAAGTAGAGACGGCTACAAGAAGAGACTTCAAGATGAACGAGTTCTACAAGGACTGTAGCATCATTTAAGAAGAAGAAGAATTTGGATTTGAAGTTGGCAAATCTACTGATGTGCATTGAAGATGGTCAGTCACCAGCGAAGTAGGAGGAGCAACATGTAGTGCATTTAGATATTTAAATGCGCACGTGTCGTAACTATGTCGGACTGACGGAGGAGCGATCATAACCTCTTCGTGGTGGCTACTTCAAGCTGTCCTGAAAGGAATGGGATACCAAGTCAAGATGTAAAGTCATTGGGCCAAGGGCTGCGTAGCAGTGGGTGAGTTTTGCCTCTGACAGGATGGACTTTACCATACTCATGGGGCTTTTGAGAGGGCCAAGGCAAGGCGGCCGAAGCAAGTGGAATTGGGGAGTTCCACGGAGCACACCAGAGCGACACTTTCGTGAACTCCTTCCCTACAGACAAAAGGCAGGACGGTAACCTGGAATCCAGGTAGCCAGCAAGCAGACCTAGTCAGCCACCGCTCTGGTTTCTGTACCCGCCAGAAAATTGGCAGCACCATCCCGCTTATAATCTAGGTGTAACAGGGAGAGCAGGGACTCCAGAAGAAGAAAAAAATTAAAAAAAGTAACCCTTCTACTGGGACCACAAGCAGACTCAGACCGCCGCCGTTTTGGCCTAAGTTTCTCGACTCACTAGAGGGCAAAGGCAAGGAGAGCTGGAGTAATTGGAGAGCTCACCGAGTCCGACCCTCTTTCGTAAATCAACCCTTCCAAACAGACCGAAGGCAGGACTGTAGTAAGGAACCCGGGAAGCTTGAACCATCAAGTGTAAACGCCGAGCCACTAGGTAGCCTGCTATGATTGTTTCAGCGGTCTGCTTCATAAATATGAGAAATAGGGATGTAGTACAATAGGCCAAGCGAATGGCCGCGGTTCTTTTGGACCAAATATCACATTAGATAAATAAAATCCATGATAAAGCACTATCTTATGACTTACAGCTCCTTAAATATCGGACCACTGTTCGAAACCTCTAACATCTCTTCCAACACCAAAAGGAATATGAAAATTAGATAGGTTCTTTATAGGGTACTTTTCTTCCATTACACGATGTAATGAACAGTTCTTTCGATGGCATATATGCTTTTAAAATCATCCAGTGGCAAAATATGAAAAACCTTTTTCTAAAATCTTTGAGAAAGCGGTGGCTCAAACTTGATAAACTTCATTTAGGTACCTACAGATGCAAGTAACTAAGATGATATTATTACAAGTAGCTTTGTTGATATTAGAACAAGTCGTTTCGGAAATCTTAATAGCTATCGATTTTTACTAAGCGCCTTATGTATCTATAAATAAATGAATTTCAAGATAGTAAAATACAAACAATTGAAAAATTGCGTTAGCTGGTTAAGCTATAGTACACAGAAATTTGTAAAATGGAAACAGAAGACATAGTAACAGCAGAAAATGTTACGTTTCGAGTTATTAAGAGTTTTATGAAACATAATGTGGTGGATGCATATTGGCTCTTAAACAAAATTCTATATATGAAAATTCGCGACATTCCGCCACAAACTCCTTTTAAGTCTCAGTAGAGCTAGTTCTAATAACTCAAAATCGCTTTACTAATTAACTAATTAAATCTGACTATTAAAGATATACTATTTCTCTTTCAAATTAAGAGGATTGTTTCCTACCATCTACCGTAAAAATGAAATCTGTCTTACCATACTAATAAGCGCTTTATATAAATTACATAACTCTAACCTACATACTTTCGAGAAAAATCTATAAATAAAATAATAATACGAAATTAACAATATTCACATATTTACAGTCAGACTAGTCTGGCCAATAATTTGGCACATTTTAAAAAAAGAAATCATCAGTACTAGTCTGACGACTTACCAACCCTCTGATAAAGTGATCTTCGTTTGGCCTGCCGTTTAGCTTTCTAGTGTAGTCGTATTATTTTATTTTAGTAAAGAATTAGATTTTTTTGTGATTTTGTTAATATTGTGATAGAGTATTCATTAATTAGCAGCGTGGAAAAGAAAATGTTAGTGTTAACAGGCAAAGGGAAAACAATATTTTTTAATTAAATAACTTACCTCAGCTTCCTCATCGACGACTTCCTCCTCCACGACTTCTGCTTTATATTCTAATAGAAGATCTTTTATGGGTTTGGCATCTAATTCTACATTAATAAATGGATGATTCATTAAACCATCTGTTGTAGGCCTTTGTTGTGGATCCTAGTTTAAAAAAATGTATAATTTCAAATTTCAATTGTCTTTAAAATAATTCAATGTACCTTTACTAATGATTTACATAAGAAATCATTAAATTCCTTAGAATATTTTGATGGATGGTCCAGTTTTGGGGGGTCACTTTTTTGTATTTTTAGAAGAACTCGCATTGGTGACATTTCGCTATTTGGTGGTTCCATTTGCGCTAGTTCTATCAATGTAATACCTAATGACCAAATATCAACTTTAAAGTCATAAGGATTATCTCGAAATGTTTCGCATAAAACGAGTTCGGGAGCCATCCAATATGGTGTTCCAATAAAGGTGTCATGCTTCTGTAATGTGTGCTTATTTTTTGCAGATACACCAAAATCAGCTGCGAAAAAAAGCAATATATGATTAAATATGAATAAAACATATAAGATATAAAAACTATTTAAAATATTAAAAATTTCCTAAAGGAAGAGTTTGTTTTTGCCTAAAAAATCAAGGTTCTTCCGACAGTTGCATACAAGTTAAAATATTTCCTATTTGAACCAAGAAAATTGAAAATGCAACAATAGATGAAATTTTGATGGAGAAAGGTCTGGCGAACATAAAATAAGTTGTAGGACAAGCTATCCTGTAGTTGTGGAGCTTCAGTTGATCAAAAACGACACCTGCTTGATTGGCGAAAAGCAGACCAGTCTAATGAATTGTCCACAATTCTTGTGGCCGCGATCGTTTCGCCACATTGAAGTAGATCCAGCTGAATGCATTCTCCAGCAATCCGATAGAAAATACAACATTATCTTTTAATTGACTAATTAATTGACTGACGAGCCAGAGTTCAGGTATAGGAACTCGATTTGTCTAGTAGAATATGAGGATAGCAGAATATGAAGGACTTTGGAACGAACAGCTATACGTACAAGAAACAATACATAACAAACTTTAAAATGTAAACCAAAAGGACCTTATTCTCATGGGCAGTTTTATGTCAGAATCGACAAAATAATAACGAAGCAAGTAATTAGTCACACCGAAAATTAAAATTCATTTCGTCGCGTGGAATGTACGAAAAGGAGATCACTGTCGGACAAAAGAAATCATAGAAATTGAATTATCTAAATGCAAAATATCAATTGTGGTCGACATGGAAGGAATCGCGTCGAGGCACGAGTACCGGATGCTGTACAAGACTATCCGGCGGTTGGGCGACAAAACAACATCGAAAATTGGATAGAACTTTTGTGACCTCTACCCATGGGCGCCTGTAGGGGTGGAGAGAATCCTTCCACCAGCTGTACAACCACAATCGAACAGCCGACTAATCAGTTTCTCGAACCGACAATTATCGAGGTGAAGACGACAATAAAATCGCTGAAAATGCAAAAGCGCCGGGGATATATCCAGTAACTGCCGAGATGATCAATGCCGGAGGTCATCATCATTTTAAAACAAAGTTTAACTATCTGAGTTTAACACTATCGTCATCTACGAGAAAGCCTTTGACTCTGTTAAGACGGAATAGGTCTGGTATTTCAAAAAAGATTGAATATCTAAATGGCGTAAGCTCTTCACAGGGGAAGCATAGTAAGACGTTTAAATACATAACAGGAGTCAAGCAGGGAAGGATTTCTGCAGTTAATGTAAAGCGATCAGAGACTTGGGAGATATCGAATATACGAATGCCCATACAGCGGTGGAGTCGGGGAGAACATGAGTAAGATCCGTGCATATTGAAACTTTTGCAAATCGGTTAGCGAATAAAGTTCAATTGCTTGAGGCTGAGACCATTGCAAAAGTCTTGCAGCTATTGAGGCATTCCCTCAAGATGGAGTCTATCCCCGTTACTCTGGGCACTAGTTGTAGATGAACTTTTGACCAAACTATCCGAATCTGGTTTCGATGTCATCGGCTATGCAGCTAATTTTGCCATCATCGTCTTTGGTAAATTTGACCTGATCATTAGTTCAAACAATAAGTACCACAGAGGGTTTGTCAATCAACCCAAATAAGGCTGTCCTGGTACCTTTCTCAAAACGCTACAAAGTGGACCGAGGTCCTACTTGTATCCGCAGTTGTGTACTCAGACTCAGTCAAATATTTGGGAGTAAAGTTAGACAAGAGACTGAACTGGAACGCTCAACGTGACTACGTCATCAGCAAATCCACAAGGGCCATATAGGCCCGTAAAAGGCTTCTGGGTAAGACATGGGGTCTTACACCACAAATGATGTACTGGATGTACAATACGATCGTTAAACCTGTGGTCACTTATGCCCCTATAGTTTGGTGGCCCAAGACTAAACAGGTTACGTCAATCCTCAATTGCAGCAAACTGCAACGGCTGGCGTGCCTCTCCATTACCGGAGCTATGCGGACATGACCCACAGCTGCAATATAGGCAATCAATGGATTGACCCTTTTGAATGTCTTCATATGGAAATCCACCGCCATAAGTACCTTCAGATATCATGACACTTCAACCCAAAGGTAGCTCCAAAAAAGCTGTGGAATACTCTGAGCAACCTAGGTGTGCATAAAGATGCCAGTATCTCCTGCAGCTATGATGTTGACGACATGAATGGTTACTTTGCATCTATTTCAAACGTTGATGAAACAGACTCACCAAATTTAGATGCAATATTCTCTGCTAAGTGTGATCTCGTTAGTGACTTCAGTTTCAGCTGTATTGATGTTATAGATCTTGCTAGGGTGATACTATCCATTCGCTCGAATGCTGTTGATCCTGATGAAGTTGCTCCACAATTCATAAAACTAATCCTCCCTTATGTCGCTTACCCTATAACTGATATCTTCAACCACTGTCGCACTTTCAGTGTCTTTCCCACAGCGTGGAAAGAAGCGCTAGTCATCCCTATTGCCAAGATCGCCACTCCAAAATCTGTCGGGGACTTCAGGCCAATAAGTCTTCTTTGCTTTCTGGCCAAAGCGCTCGAGAAAATAATAGACTCCCAAATTAGACTCCATCTAACCCAAAACAATCTTTTAAGTCCGTACCAATCGGGTTTCCGTCCTGCACACAGCTGTGACACTGCGCTGTTAAAGATCACTTCTGACTTTCGCCTTGCGATGGATAAGGACAATTTTGTAGCTCTTGCGCTCCTGGATTTTTCCAAGGCCTTTGATAGCGTCGATCATGACTTGCTGTTGAGAAAATTAGCGTACTACTTTAACTTCAGCAAACCAGCGCTAAAATTAATGTATGCGTTCTTAAAATCACGTTCCCAGAGAGTTAAAATCGGGGACTGCTGCTCAAAGCCAGCTTCCTTAAAATCTGGCGTTCCCCAAGGATCCATCCTTGGCCCCTTACTATTCAGCCTATTTATAAATGACCTCCCCACTGTAGTTAAGCACTGTCTGATTCACTTATACGCAGATGACGTACAGATTTACTTAAATCGACCGTTAGGACTTATCGAAGATTGTATATGGAGACTTAACGATGACTTAATGCGTGTTCTGAACTGGGCTCTTGAAAACAAATTGAAACTTAACCCTAAAAAATCTCAGGCCTTAGTTATATACAGAAACCCGCTGGATTTATCTTATTTTCCTGGGGTTTTCCTAGGAAATAGTCCTATACCGTATGTTCAGCGCGCGCGAAACTTAGGGGTAATTTTGAATTCAACAATGACCTGCTGTGACCATGTTAACGCCAAACTGAGAACTATCTACGCCAGTATCCGTAGACTTTGGTTATTCGCTGATATCTTGCCGACTAGCTTGCGATGTAATCTAATTAAAATTTTGCTGTTGCCCCATTTTACTCACGGTTCAATCATTTTTCCTAAATTGGATTGCCTGTGTGGAAAAAAGCTTGAGATCGCGTACAATGATTGCATTCGATTTGCTTATAAGCTAAGACGATTTGATCACATTGCTCAATATCGTTTCAGTATCTTGAATTGCTCTTTAACAAATCATCTAGTTAAGAATAACCTACTCTTTTTTTTATAAAATTCTTAATAGCGGCGAACCTGCCTACCTCAGAGAATTCATTAAGCTACTCCGAAGTACAAGACATAAAATGATAGCACTTCCGAAATTCAACTCGAAAGTTCTTACTTCGTTCATATTGGGAGAATATGGAATTCCTTGCCCCAAATAATCCAATCAGCTGCTTCCGCTAACAGATTCAGAAAATTTATTACTACTCACTTCTCCGAAGTCTAGCATCTGCCCACTTATCCACACATCACATGCCTTTGTTTTGCTTTTTTATATAATTTTTATCATTTTAATTAGTTTCTTACTTTATTCTTCTTCTTTCTGTTTTTCCGTTTTCTTTTTCTAATTTTTTTATTTATTTTATTTATTCTTTCTAATTTTTTTTATTCATTTCTTATGTGCTTTATTGTAATGTAGTCTCCAGTAATTTTTAGCTTCATTATTAACACTTTTTGATTTTGTATTCATGCCTATAGTAGAATAGTGTACTATTTGTAAGACTCTGTCTTTGTACATAAATTGTCCATTAATAAATATCAATATAAATAACAATATCAATACTTCAGATCTCACCCAACTGGCCCTATACAGTCACAGGACACATGGATATTTTCAACAATATCCCAAACATTTGCATTTGCCGCCTATCTGACCATAGTGAACTGCTTTTCCAAAGGAAATTCAGGGTGATTATCCCGGATCGCTCTGAGTGGGAGGAACTTATTCTTCTTGGCGATCCAAAACATCTCCACTGTTTTACCGACGGGTCAAAGATGGAACTTGAGCTCGTGTCGCAGGACCCAACTCCAAGGTCTCGATTGCAATGGGTAAGTGGCCTTCTGTTTTCCACACTGAAATACATGCCATTGAGATCTGCGCTAGGCTCAACTTTAAGAAAGGTTTGAAAAGCGCCAACATTAAAATGTTTTCTGACATACAAGTTTCCATCAAGGCGCTCTCAACGTGGAAGTTTCTTCCAAAATAGTTGGAGGGCCTTTAGACGAAGAAATAAGGGTTCGCTCTGCTGGGTCCCCGAGCACTGGGGTATCGAGGGGAATGAGGCTGAAGACAGCCTCGCGAGGGAAGAGTCGGAGACGTTGGTCCACGGCCTAGAACCCTTCTGTGGCATCTCTTGGTCCACCTCCAAGTGCCTGTTTAGACGGGTCGCGCCCACCACCTTTCAACACGAAATTTGTCGATGCGGGGAGTGTTCGGCTGGGAGGGAAGTGCGTCTCGATTTTAAAGCGACTCACGTTCGCCTTTTCTGATCAGCTGTTTGTTCTAATTCCATTTTGTATCACTTTAGTGTTCCATTTTATTTTTGTTTCAGTCGATGAGCAGACGTATTTTAATGAGGAAGGAGTGATATTACACGGCCATTCACTTGGGACTCACGTCAAACCTGTCTGTGTAAAATTTGAGTATTACACGGTGCATTTAAATTTCTGCCTCTTTTCCGTGTAACAATTCTATTGTCTATGTGGTTGTGCACAAAACAACAAAAATTCTTATAATTACCGCAGTCCCAGGGAAGAAAGTTATGCTTGTGTTAGT
Source organism: Thereva unica (assembly GCA_949987705.1). Taxonomy (NCBI): domain Eukaryota; kingdom Metazoa; phylum Arthropoda; class Insecta; order Diptera; family Therevidae; genus Thereva; species Thereva unica. The sequence goes on along the minus strand of OX465281.1, from coordinate 42,249,467 downwards.
GTAATTTGCTGTGAGACCGAGATTTTTCTTGGATTCACAAGTGAGACCAACACATGCACTTCCCTGCGCCCCCTTGTCTAAAAAACCGGTTTATTGGAAGTGATTGGAAAGTGAGTCTGGGAAAGTGATAGGTCGTGTAATTTGGCTCAAGGAGAATCTTTTAACTTATGTTCTCTAGGGTTGGCCAAAAAAGCAATTGTTAAAATAAAAGTAAACAATTGTTAAAAGAAATGGTCTGTGGAAATATTTATTAAAACGGTTGAGCTGAAGCAAAATGTTAAATTAAAAAATTAATTTAACAATTATTATAAGAAAATTCAATAAAATAATAGTCAAAACAAAATAATAAAATGAACATTTTTATGAAAATATTTTGAAACCTTTGGTAGAAAGTGTAATGTTTTTTAGAAATGGATTTTGATTGGGTATAAGCTATTGAATTTAGCGAAATCATTATAATAAGGCTTTTTTGTAGAGCATACGATTCTCTACAAAACTGTTATGAAGTCATATTCGCTTTCTTTATATATTGACAGTGTATTCTCGATTTATAGTTTTGTTATTACATTAGCATTGCTTTTTAAATTTAACTAATTGGGCGCATCCAGCACACTCAGCGAAAAAGCCGCTTAGCTGAACAGCACAGCGTAAAAAGTAACTCAGCGATATGTGCAGGCTGGATGGGACAGCTGAGTTAAAATTTATTTTGACAGCTAATTTTTTTTTATTTTAAATAACATCAATTAACTACCGCTGAGCTACTTAGCATAAAATTTTTACGCTGGGAAATTTGCCAGCCGCTGAGCTAAGCTGCTTAGTTCAGCTAGCCATCCAACGAGCTCAGCACTTAGCCGCTTCTCAGCTGTTGAGTGCGCTGGATGCGCCCATTGTCAGTCAGTAAAATATTTTTGTTTCAATTGGATGTTATAATTTTTCTTTATACAAGAATAGAAGATATTTATTTAATTTGAAATCCTTGGAGCCAACCAACTCTTGCTGCTAAGCTCCTTCTAATACTATGTTGTTCTTATAAAAAATCTAAATGCTCTCTAAGTTTATTTTTGCTATTGTTGTAAACATTTTTTTAGTTAAAAAAAAAGTTAAAAAGAAATATTGCTCTTTTTGTCCAGCCCTATGTAGTTCTCATTCCGTTTGTTCCAGCTGTCTTAAAAGCGACTGGACTCAAAGCGAATCGTCTAAACAAATTTTCGCTTTGGGGCGCCCCAAAAGGAGAGACAAAGCGAACCGTCTAAACATGCACCAAGACCCTGGTAGAGGAGTGGATTATGGGACTAAACCTAGCATATTGTGGAAGTCAGTCCCAGGTCTTATACAGGCTAAAGATCTTAGACTCTTTTGACCCTTTGCCTTTAGGGGCACTATCACTTTAAACAGTGCGGACATAAGGCTGCTGGCTGCCCCTCACTCACTTCTTAGGTGATGATTTTTTTGATGTTGATGTTATTATCGTATAAATTATGTCCAAATAAATACACTAAGCCATTTCTATATCTGACGAATTGTAAATCGGATACGAATTTAAAACCAAACTTGTTCTGTTGTGTTAATCTAAATTTTTAAAGCAAATTTTAAAACTAAGAGGAAAAATAAAACTTCAAATCATGGCTGAACTGCACAATGCGCTCTACACCGATGTTGGATCTGTATGATTGAAATCGATTTAAAAATTGCTGAACAATTAAAACCTCTTCAACTGTAAACCGAATCGTTAATAGTTGGTAGACTGCCAAGTACCACCCCGACAGTTTTTAATGTTTAAGTTCAATGAAATTAGTGAAAAGGGGCTTAGGTAAATCTGCATTTTTCAATGAAAATGTGAAGTGCTTAAATTTCCATGCTTTAAATATCATCTAAAAAGGAGTCCGCAAAATTTTAGATGTTTTTTTATAAATTTAACAAGGCGTGACTGGAAGAATAATAAGAGCTTGAATGTAAAAAAAATAATATTTGAAGAATAAAAATTGTGAAAAAGTTTTTAGTGTACATGATGGAATTCCTTATCTACAAACTTTTTAACTTATTTGTTTCAAAGTTTTAAGGCTGTAGTTTGGTATCTTGTTGATATACAGAAAAGTATAAACATAACACTGAACTTTTCATAATCTATTAAACAGTTACAGTTACTATTTACAAAGTTTAAGCTCGCAAGCTGACGGCTTGTTTACTTATAAATCGAACAGACTTTTTACTAGTTATGTTCGAAAGAGTATTATTGAAAATCAAACTGAGCAGAATTAATGTTAGATAGAATCTATAGTAAATATTTATGAGCAAACAGTTATATAAGTAGTTTATAGGCACGTAATATATGTATAGAGACTTTATCGATCTGGTGGATTTTTGCGAATAATAAACTTTTATCGACGGATTTTTTATAAAAAGAGAAAGAAAATTCTTGAAACTCATCGAAAATAGTTCCTTAGATTTATTGAAGAGCAGCCTTCTGCTAAAGCATGAATGTAACAATTCAGGTAAAATGTATCACCTATTAAGATTTTATTTCCTTTTTTATATATATTTTGTGGCATTTTAAACATTCATGCATAGTCAGAACTCGTGATAGAATGTAATTATGTATTTATACGCCTACCCTAATGTTTTCATCCTTTAATGGGATAAATATTAAAGTTTATGAAGTCACTCCCTAGTTTCGTGTAGAAATCCTATAACAAAACTTTAATAATTTTGAAAAGAATGTAATAAACTCCAAAAAGGTAATGCGAAAGTTTTTCAAAGGAATGTCCGCTTCCGGAAGTATTACAAATTGACAAATTCAGGAACTAAAAATAACTTCTGCATATCATTATTTCAATGGAGTATGATATTCAAATCTTTTAGCTACTAAAGATATACATAACTATGGGAAAGCCATTAATGTGACTGTTTCCGATGAGGAATTACTTAAGTTTATCGAAAATTTGAGTTAGTATGAATTTATATTGCGGAAGAAACATTAATTTTCTGAAAGTTTCTTCCTTTCAAGAAGAACAAATTAGATCAAGGCAAGCAAACAATAGGTTCTTGGAATGGGGAAGAAGAGTATATTCTTAAAAAAACATTATTGATTATATATCATGACAAATCCTTACTAATATTATAAATGTGAAAGTAACTCTGTCTGCCTGTCAGGCTCTCTGTTACGCTTTCACGCCTAAACCGCGTAACCGATCGTGATGAAATTTGTTACAGAGATAGATTAGACCTTGGAGAAGGACATATGCTACTTTTTGTAGCGAAAAAAAAGCTTGAAAGGGGTGAAATAAGGGATGAAAGTTCGAACGGAATTCAATTTATTTGAATTTTACTAAGTTTCGTTCTTCACAAATACACTGCGCGACACCTGATTACCCTCACTTGAAATGATGATGAAAAAAGACAGAAATAAAGGAGCTATATAACCCATGGAAATGTCTATTCGCATCATATACGTGTGACGGCACGGGTAAACCGTGGCACAATTTTCTCCGCTGCCATCAAGGCATTTTTGTTTTTGAATACAATTTTGGTTTTTCAATTTTTGCCTCGACGACAATGAAGAAAATTGTAGACAGTGCGATAAAGGGAAGTTATCTTCAGCCCCAACCACTAAGCTCCAACCAGCATGCGTACCAGGCGTGAAAGTCCACAGAGACAATCTGATGCTCAGGCTGGAATGCGCAGAAGTTAAAAAAGGAGTTGCGCTGGCGGCTTTTCTCTATATGGAGCGAGCCTTCGACAATACAGCCTTTCGTACTATCGCTAAGACTCTAAGTAGACACAGTCTAAGTAGCCTTTTTGCGACTGGATCAACTTGCTGAGATCTTACAAACTTATGGTCTCTCATCTTGATAGCAAAAGGATGTCTACAGGGAGAGTTCTTATTTCCACTTCTGTGGCGCCTTGATGTAGATGAACTCCATTCTTAATGGTCGTAACTTTTACGCCCAAGGTTACGAAGATGGTGTTGTCACGATGGTAATAGGTGAAACTGACGGCGTTTGATTTGGTCTCCAGCTGGTGCGCAAAAGTAGGACTAAATGTCAATCCTGGTATAACGATTCTGGTTCCGTTTAGCAGAAGACGAACATTGCCACTACTTGCAGAACCTTCAATCCAAATATTTAGGGGTGACGCTGAATTCGAAACTCAACTCTGTTTCGTGATACAGTTTCATAATAAATTTAAGCAAAATGCAAATCCTGGTTGCCTTTCCATCACCGAGACCATCCGCACTCCCGACGGCATCGCTGTAGACTTTCCTCAATTTGAAGGGCCACTAATGGTTATCTGGGAGCTGATCTCGGACGAAGACATTCTATAATAATCAACATTATTAAAGAGATGCCCTTCAAGATCTCGAAATGTGAGCAAGCTGCCGTGCACATACTGGACTTTTCCTGAAGTATGACAGGATGGTCTAGTATCATATGGGTGGTTCTAAAACTGAGACAAATTTGGGCGTCGGAATCTGGAGTGAAAGCCCGCGATTCAGTAGAGCACTAGCAACTGACTTTCAAGCAGGAGTTTAAGATATACTGGCATGCACTCATGAAAACTTATGAAGGGCGTATCAAAACAAACAGATCTTTACTTTCTCTGTTAGCCAAGCGGACCATAAGATACCGTAGAACCAAGACTAAATTAGTTTGGGACTGCTCCAGGCACTGGCCAACTCAAAGCGGTTCCTTTCTGTGGCCTCTCCTAACACGGCCAAGGAGGGAGTAGAAATGATGCCAGGATACTTGTTAGATTGATTACCGAACTCTGCGAATTTAGAATTACCACTTACGAATGACGGAGGAACCCAACTGCAGGCTTTGCCCACGTTTTCCATGGGTGACCGGGCCTCGTGTTTGGCGAGTCGCTGCTCGAACATTCAAGTCTAAAATACAAGCTACTAGGCAGACTGCTGACCGTTTTCAAACAGTCTGGCCTGCAAACATCGGTAAAGGGATGCATTACAATAGGCGAAATGAATGGCCTAAAACTCAGAAGGCAAGAGTATCCTGGAACTGCGGAACACAGCCGTGTCACCCATGTATTGTGCGAATAGTGTCGCTCATAAAATATTGTGTGTTATAAGCAGTTTATTTCCTTGTACATAATACTTTTTTAAACTCATCAGATTAAGCCAAAATCTTCTTGTAATCTGTTGTCACAAGATATTGCAGCCACAAAAATGATTATGATGGCTCATCGAGTGTCCGTATAGAAAACACTTGTTATATTGGTTTCATTGGGATAGCTTCTCTATAATACGTTTGTTAGTATGATACAGTCGGTAATTTTTATTAACAATAACAAAAGTTACAAACTTCTGTGACTTATACATAAGTGTACTTAAATATGTGAAAAAACTTACCTAATTTAACACCACCCTCCATTGTCAGTAGAACATTGCCAGCCTTTAAATCTCGATGAATAACTCTGTTTTTATGTAGAAAATTTAATCCAGCCGTCATATGCTTACAAACATATGCAATTTGAAGCTCTGTTAATGGCTTCTCTAATTCAACCATAATACTATCTAAGGCACCGCCATCGCAGTATTCAATTAGCATCTACAAACAAAAAAATTACGTAAGAAAATCATTGTTGATTGATATTGTAGATATGTATGTATGTATATAAAAGAGAGCCACTCACCCATAACTTATCATCTAATGAAAATGCTTCATATAATTCAACAATATTTGGATGTTTAATTTCCGATAGAATATCAATTTCCACCATATGATCACTTAAGTTCTCCTCATCCTCTAATGTACACATTTTAGCCGCAGCATATCGTCGTGTTTCTCTATGTTGAGCCTTATACACCTTGCCAAAGGCTCCATCACCAAGTTCACCAACCATTTCCCAATATTCCGTTGGATCGGTATCCATGCGGATATTGTTGTAGAGGCGTTTCTTTTTCGCCTCACCACCACCAAGGTGGAATACTTTCTTTAAATTATTTATAAACGACATTTTTGTTTTTTTATTGGTGTTTTTGAATTTGGTGTTATTATTATTATTAATATTATTTATTTATTTTTTTATATCTTAAATCGATAAATTTTGTGACCATAAATGCTTCTCGATTTAAGCCCTTTTTTGGCTAATTTATTTGTTTTTTTTTTACAATCTGTGGCTGTAGGCTTATATTTTTATTTATATTTTTGTTTCTTATCTTCTTTACCTCTTTTTTATTAATAATTCATTTAGTTTAGCAGTCGTTGAGCAAAGGCGTTTTAAAATTTATTTCAAAATTAAATTCTCTTTTTATTTAAAAAAAAAAAATAAAATTTAACTACATCGTAACAGCCTTAGATTGGCTCTCATCATTTTACTATACACCTACAACACTTCTGGACCACGCTGGACTCTCTTATATCGGCGTTCTAGCTTTCTCCTTACATCTATTTGCTATTAAAATTTATTCTTTAATTAATTAATTTTATTAAATTATCACAATTGATATGCCATAAGTAAGATTTTTGTTTTATTTATATATATCAGTCTGAGGGGATTTTTGTAATACTACCCCTCATGGGGTTTTTATTTTCTTTTTTTCCCTTATATTTTTTGTCCCTTCAATTTCGACACGATTTAATAGTGATCATCGCAATGCAAAATTTCCGTCTCTTTTTCGCGTTCATGTAATTTGATCTTTATTTGATTTTGCTGCTTTTAAAAACTAAATGCAATTACTAATTTAATTAATAGATTAAAAGCTATTAGTGCGGTGCTGATGTGTGTGTTTTAACTTTTGTTTTAGCAACCGTCTTTGTTGTTGTTGTTTGTTTGGCCGGCGTTTGGAGGGCTTTCATTTACCCTTGGCTTTACTTAGGGGCTCTTAACGTGCTTATCTCTTCCAAGCACTAGAAATATTTTGTATTTCTGCTGCTATTTTGTTGTTATTAAATAGGGGTTTTATTTATTCGCCTATAGTTTGTCGTTTTATTTGATTTTATTATATGGAATTGATATTTATGTGTGTGATTAGGTTATTTATTATGATAAAGCTTTAGTCTGGCTTTTCCATTGATGTTATTATGTTACATTTTGGGAAAAATTGCTTTCCTGTTTCGAAGTCATCCTTGCTTTCTTTTAAGGATAAAATTTCGATGTCGATATCTGTAATAGAAAAAGAAGATATTGTTATTATGTGATGGTAATATTGTATATTTATTTATTTAGTCATACAATGAAAAAAACGAACTAATATACAAAGGTATATAATATTCTTTTAGTTGTATAGGAGGCGCAATCTACCCTTTTCTGTGGTTAGTAACGATAAATAGCGGAGCTAAGGTAGTAGCAATAGTGTCAAGAACGTATCCAACCGTGATAAATAGAACCCGGCAAAACTGAGCTAATGCTAGGGAAAACTCCCGCCTTCAACTTCCCCAGGTTGGAGGGCACACCCTCACTTTATCCTACAGGGTGTGACATATTGGCCTTGTCCTGGACCCAAAACTCAACCCTCGAACAACGAGGACATGGTAAAGAAAGACTAATTAGCTTCATACGCCTGTAAAAAGACTTTCGACAAAAAATAAGGTCTCAAACCAAAGATGGCCCTGATGGATGAATACGGCCTTGGTACGCCTAATTCTCCCATATGGTTTGAAGAACGCAAAATGTCATAAAGTTGGAGAATATTTAGAAGACGGCAACAATAGTCACAGGCACCATGTGTACATGCCACGAACGCCCTTAAAGTGATCTTGCACCTTTTTTTCCTGTGTGAGGCACTGGGTCCCCAGGTACTATTCATTTGGCCTATTGTACTACACACACCCATATATCTCATATTTGTAGGCCAGACCGCTTGAACAACTTCATTTGAAGTTGATTTGAATGTTCGAGCAGGGACCCTCGCGAACAAAGAAACCCTGCTCCTCGCTATTGAGGGGCATTCACAGAGAACGTGGAATGCAGACTCATCCTCCTCCAGGCAAAGCATGTAGGTGGGTCCTCTGCTCTTTTTATCCTCCATAAGTGGTAATTTAGGGCGCAATGTCCAATAATCAAGCCAACAAGTGCCCTAACTGCTGCGCCCTAACCATTCCCTGTCTTAGGGGACGACACAGGAAAGAACCGTTTAGAGTTGGTCAGTCCAGGTGCGGACCTCCAGCGTTCAGTATGTTTCATTAAAGTTCGATCGGCCAGGGCCCTTTGGAGCAAGCTGGTAGATACCCCAATAGCCGGCTCTGGATCGATGAATGCAATAACAGAGCCCTGTTTAGCCAAGAGTGGTAGCACTTGTAACACTTGAATTTTTGAATGAAGAGGTCGATCAAAACAAATTACGTGCAACCACCCCTGGGCATCCGCATTTTCGTTGCCTTTGAAGTCCCGGTAACCCGGGACCCAGACAAGGGTAACTTGATTGAGAACGCCCAACTCGCGAAGAGCACGTTGGCAGTCCTAAACTAATTTTGACTTGGTCCTATGGGAGCCCTAATTGCCGCTTGCAATCATAGAAGATAAAGTTCCATTTGGTGTGGTATGCCCTTTGAGTTTACACCTCTGCTTGAAAGACAGTTGTTAGGGTGCCTTAGTTTATCGCTGAATCTGGGGCGCCCACACCTGTCACTTTTTTTAAGCCATCCGTAAACCATACTAGTCCATCTGGCAAAACTTTAGGTATCAGCTAGATATAGTGCCTGCTGCAGAGGCCTTGACATGGCTCCTTCAGATTCACATGTAACTGACTTCAGATTCACATGACGACATTGTTAGCGTAACCTTGGGCGAACAAGTTTCCGCCGTTGAGTAGCTCTTATCTACAACAAGGCACCAGAGAAGTTGAGATAAAACTCCTCCCTTTGAACAACCTTTTGCTATAGTACCTTCCAGAGTCAACTTGAGAGACTATTAGTTTGCTACTTCTCAGCATAGAGTCGATCCTGTTGCAGAAAGTGCTACTTAGACCACGTATATTTAGAGCCCTAGCTAAAGTATCAAAGGATGTATTGTCGAAGGCTCCTTCGAGATAGGGGAAGGCCGTCAGCGCAATTCCAATGTTTAGTGTTGCACATTCCAGCCTGAGCACTCGATTTGGCAGCGCTGTCTCAGTGGAATTTCCCGTCTGATGCGCATGTTGATAGCAGCTTAGTGGTTGGCGTTGAAGATATCTTCTTAAAGGATTTCAGGATGTTTGGAAGAATAAATTAGGAAATTTGATCCGTTACCTAAATATAACAGGATGGTTCTCAAATCTATCCTAATTTACAGACAGTTTTTTCACGAATGGGTGGCGTACCTTCAATTACGTCCCAGGCTCCGGCTTGGATGGGAATGCCGCATCTACCTACTTGTCTACTACAAGAGAATGGAGGCTTTGTGTACAACAAAGAATGTAGTTATCTATGCCACCTGATCAGTGGACATGGCAATATACTACCCCCTCTAATGCTGGGAATGATAGGTAGATCATCTGACTGTATGACATTGAAGCTCCACTTCAACCCATTTTTCAATGTCCAGATTCCCACTAGAGAGAAATAGGAAAACCGCCAACCTGACAACATCTTTGACATAGTTCTATACACAGATGATTGCTGCTGCCTAATTTTGCCACTGCTTGTTAGACGGAGCTTAGATCTTGAAAACCTAGCAATTCCGATGAACTCAAGTCCCTTAGGACGAGGTAAACTGTTATCGAATTGCTATCAAAGGACTAGATGTGGTCTGACTAAAGTAGGTAGAGATCACGGAATCTTCCGATTAATTGGGGAGTATACAGGTAAGACCTATGGGGTGCGACAGCGAGGAAGGCCCAACCTTCGCTGGAAGGATGGCGTGGACCAGGACGCTCAGAGTTTAGGGATGCCAAACTGGATGACATCGGCTCAGAATCGGGACCGGTGGAGAGAACAGTTGCGCGAGGCCAGGACCGGATCCCGGTTGTAGAGCCGTTAAAGAAGAAGAAGAGTACAGGTAAATTGAGAATAGAATTCCGTACAAAACCCATTGCCGCTGTGGTAGGGAGGAACAATTTAGATAGACAAATGAATATTTTTTTTCAAGTTGTCCCAGAATATGGGGATGGCATACAAATGCTTTGAAAGGCAAATATTGTATTGAAAAGTTGATTCAGATTTTTTCTTTGATTTTTTGTTTTTAATTACAAATTGTCAAACTTATTTGTAATTAAAAGTATCGAAGCAAAAATCTTGAATGCATTACAAGAATGTTCCACATATGCCCTAGTTACATGCGGCACATAAAAAATTGTTCTGGAAACAAAAATGGAATTCTTTTCTGGCCTTTAGAATAAATAAGTGGTTATCTCCAATGAGTTTCATCCAAAATTACCAACTAGTGTAGCTAGTGTTGACTAGCTGAGTTTGATTGGCATGGCATAAAGAAATAAGATCACAAGCTCCACTTTCCTTTACGTATGGCACAACACATCAAGATTACACCTCCTCAATAAATAAGCTCAGTGCTCGAGACTTGTCATAATCCACGGGATGCTCATCGCAAATAGTGATGTCAACGTCTATAATTAATCATTTCGGCTGCTTTCCAAGAATTTCCACCTTTAACAAGTCTCAAATAAACAAACTCTGAAATAAAAGAGAAAATCAAACTTTTGGTGGTCTCCCGACGCGGTCCCATCACGCCAATCCCAGCCCAAGCACCAACCATCAAGGTCTCATGGATCTTTTGAATGGAAACACCGCGTTCGCGGCATTTATGAAACAAGTGAAACATTCCTCGAAAAGATTAGATTCCACGGCATCCACACTACCCAGCAACAACAACAACAACAGGTGAAACATGACATAAAAAAACCCGAATTCACCACGGAAATAGTGCGACAAATGTTTTTGGAGCCTCGCTTTTACCCCGCTGTGTGCTAACGATGTTTGCTTGTAGCATGGTGAGCTGCCAATAGATGGTATTTCGGGTGATTACCCAAACGACTCCGTAAATTCGGTCTTGTCGATGATTTGAGGTCGATCATGCGGTCACGGTCAGGTAATCTGTAAAATCAACGGCAACAGGTGAGCAGGGAGAAAGGTAAAGAGTCTCTGGATGCCGCGAGATTTATAAAGTGTGTCGTCGGGAGATCTCTCAAGAATCGGCGGCCACTTGCCAGATGATAACTTTCTGTGGAAAATTTCTCTCGGCCAACCTGCGATCGGATGCCGCGGGATATGTCATTGATTTGTGCCAAATCTTAATTGGCTACGTAAAGCTTGAGTTGAGACCTGCATCAAAAATCGATTTAAGCTGGCCGCGCCTCTTTTAGTTGCAGTGCGCACGCCCGGCCGACGGATTGGAATTGTTATTGCAACGACGAACTTAACAGAAAGCAAAAGTTTTGCATATGTACATTCCAGTGCGCCGCGGTTTTTTATGAAACGCGGTGAAAGTTTTGTTGAATTTTTGTTTATACTAAAAAATACACGAAAATTGCCTATTTATGCAAAATTCTGCTATTTATGAATATTGCGAAGATTTTATTTTTATGTGTAATAATTTTCCGCATGAGGGGTGCTAAAATAAGGCGCTTGTTATATAAATAAATTATATTTTGACACTTTATGGAGAGGATGAGTTTCACTTCTTCTTCAGGGAGATATAGCAAACGGAATTTAACAGTTGTTTCAATGGAAGTGGGTTCATTAACAATAGAAGGGCCAGGAATCTTATTCGAAACGGAGATTAGCAATAAAAATTTGTAATTTCGTTGGATACGATTTATCTACATGTTGTAAAAATTTAACGAGTATGGTAGGATTAACAAAAATTACAATATGCAGGAGCTTTAGTAACTGGTAAAACTGGTCTTGATTTGGCCTTCAGCTGGTGTTCTAGTGTAGAACTGTGTCTATCCCGACATTCTGGTACCTTCCATCAGATAGCGGCAAATAATGTCAGATTTGACTGATCTGGTCCTTGCGGATAAAGTTATAGATTTTTCACAACGAGGCAAATACTTAGGGGTGATTTTAAATCCAGCGCCAATGGGTACTAGAAAAGGATAGCCTGATGATCAAATCTCACAGACGTCTGTGGGCTGCCTCAAAGCTCGCGAATCCACATGGGATCTATAACTGAAAACTATGTATTAGATGCTTATTAAAAAAATAAGAATGTGTGAACAGAGGCACATAATAATATAAGCGATGAGATAATTCTAAATATGTAGTTACTTGTTCAGAAATTTCATACAATACAACCATAAGCCTTAATAGCGGTGACAGGATTCCATCCTGTGGTATGCAGAGGCCCATGTGTTTACCACTGTACTCTTATCTAAGTTGTTGTTGAATATCAGAGTTCTAAGAATGCGGAAGATCCACTACAAACCATTGTAGATCCCATGCTGGCACTGTTGAAAGCACTACTTCACCCGGTACGGTGTCAATCGATTTTTCTTTACAATATGTGTGCTCTGTTATAGAATTTATAAGGTGTATAACTAAGATGTGTTCTAGGATCTTAAGGATAAAGGATGACGAGCTTATCCGCATATAATCGTTTACGATATCTTACTGTAAGAATTTTCAAATAACAAATTGAAGGAAAATTGCAACCTATGGCTGGGAGACGCCATGGATTCAGTCAAGGGGATCTCTTCGGAATCTCTGCTGTATTTGGGTGCGATTTAGTTCGCCGGATGATATAGGTTCATGGATCCCGACCCAGACATTACCATCTTTAGGACACACTACATACACTCCGCGACATAATGATAGACGCACATGCTATTTTTTTTCTTTTTTTTTTCAAATCGGTCCATCGGGTTTAATATTATAAAATAACTTCGACTGAGGATCTGGTAACGCATATGCAAGGTTATTAAAGGAATTTTGCTGACGTCGTAGTATTTTCCAGGAATTTTTTTTAAAAAAACAACACTTTGCTGCGACACTGTGATAGGCGCAGTTGAATTGAAGCATTGTTCAATTACGCATAATTAATTTTTCCTTCGTGAGAACACCGAGCTTAACTGTTTTTTGTTAGTTTTTGGTAATTCTGTATAAATTTAAAGGAAGTGTATAAAGATGGGCAGAAAAAAGTGGCTCAGTGATGAGGAAAAGGGAAAGATTACTGCGTGGCATGAAGAAGGTCGCAGCAATAGAGAAATTGGACGGAAAGTTGGTCGCAGTGAACACGTCATAAGAAATTTCCTACGGAATCCCGAAAGCTATGGCACCAAAAGGTCAAAAGGCCATCCAAGGGCCATCTCTGAGAGGGACCGAAGGGCTATTTTGCGAATTGCGTCTAATTCTACAGCTACTGCTAGAGAAATCGCAGCAAAGGCAGGTGTAAAAGCCCATGTGCGAACTGTACAAAGCGTTTTGAAAGGTTGCAAGACTCTGCAACGCAAGAAGATGCAAAGAAAGCATGTACTTACACCCAAGCATGTAACGGCCAGATTAGATTTTGCGAGAACACACAAATCGTGGACCAATGAATGGAAAAACGTTGTGTTTTCCGACGAAAAAAAATTTAATTTGGATGGCCCCGACGGGTTTCGGTACTACTACCATGATCTTCGAAAGGAGGAGAAAATAGTATCCAGGCGACAAATGGGCGGTGGATCCGTAATGATCTGGGCAGCAATATCATTCAACGGAAGAAGTCATATGTGTTTCAGTCATAGTGTACAGTTCGCACATGGGCTTTTACACCTGCCTTTGCTGCGATTTCTCTAGCAGTAGCTGTAGAATTAGACGCAATTCGCAAAATAGCCCTTCGGTCCCTCTCAGAGATGGCCCTTGGATGGCCTTTTGACCTTTTGGTGCCATAGCTTTTGGGATTCCGTAGGAAATTTCTTATGACGTGTTCACTGCGACCAACTTTCCGTCCAATTTCTCTATTGCTGCGACCTTCTTCATGCCACGCAGTAATCTTTCCCTTTTCCTCATCACTGAGCCACTTTTTTCTACCCATCTTTATACACTTCCTTTAAATTTATACAGAATTACCAAAAACTAACAAAAAACAGTTAAGCTCGGTGTTCTCACGAAGGAAAAATTAATTATGCGTAATTGAACAATGCTTCAATTCAACTGCGCCTATCACAGTGTCGCAGCAAAGTGTTGTTTTTTTAAAAAAAAAATCCTGGAAAATACTACGACGTCAGCAAAATTCCTTTAATAACCTTGCATATGCGTTACCAGATCCTCAATCGAAGTTATTTTATAATATTAAACCCGATGGACCGATTTGAAAAAAAAAAGAAAAAAAATAGCATGTGCGTCTATCATTATGTCGCGGAGTGTATTTCTAGCCCAAAGAAAATTTCGAAATCATTTTAAATAGCCGGCAATGTTTACTTATTTTCGCTCTACAACCGATATCAACAGCAACATGACGACTAGTAGTTGCAATATAGCCAGTTTCGTCGGGCTATACGGATATATTGCCGGCAAGTACGAACATATTGATGGAAATAATGCTGAGTTTTGCGCAATGTCGTTCAGCCAGTATTGCCGGCCACACATTGCTGAAAAATATGGCTCGTTTACAGGCACCTAAATAAGTAGGATTATATTTAATAACTCATAGTAATTTGAACCTGTTATTAGGTGTTTTTATAATTTAAAAAGCCAATAGTTTGATGAACGGAATTACGTTCACGATTTTATTAGGCATGTTTGATGGAATTGAGAAATAGGGGTGTGATGATGTGAGAGCTAATTCCGTGCTAAGGCATTTAAACAAGTTTTAAACAATTATGTATAATATTTTCAAGCACATTTTGCTCCGTGCAATTGTGCTCCAAGTATTTTACAAATTCCATTTTTTTGTGAGAAATTCAAGCTTAGGGAGAACCAATCTGTACCAGGATCACCATTACTATCTTGTCATGTCATTCAAGTCATGGTGCAATGTATTGTAGTAAGCTTAAACTCTTATTCCACAATCAAGTTATTTATAAACGAACGAGAACATGAGGTCTATATCAAAGCTGAGCGGGCTAACTTGTTCTGCGGAAATAATGTTGCCATACAGGCTGAAAGTAATTAATTTCAGTAGAACATTGGCTGTAGTAATAAACTTTGGAAATAGCTGCTACAGTCCATGGAGGCTCAAAAGGTGCCATCACCGATGAGTTTGATGGCGCGGTTTTGCATCTTATCCAGCCATGCTAAGGTTGATTTTGAGGTACCGGCAAACGACTTGTATTCAAGGCAGGGCCGAATGTAGAACTTGTAGAATGTAGCCAGGACAGCGGTTTGGAATATATTATCATTTCAACATTAATCCTACTTTAAGCATAAGATGTTGACAAATGGATCAGCCATTAGATTCACACCGTCCACTAAGACAGAAAGAAGGTCGGTGTAGGTTTTATTTGAAATGAGACAGTACTACAGACTAAAGGAACCTCCGGCAGAAATGGGGTAGGGTTTAGATTTAACCCCATCTAATATCACCTTATTTAAACGGTGAGAAGGGAAATCAGTCCAGTTTCTAAGTCAATAGCTTGGGGTTGACTCAGCAGAACGGGATGCTAAACTCTGTCGAGAGCCTTGGAGATATCTAGAGCAACCAGACAAAACTCAACAAAGCGGTAAATACTCTGGTTGAGAAGCTCTGACAGGCACAAGAAAAAGGTCGCCAGTAGATTTTGTTCTGAATACGTACTGCCCGTCTTGTAGAATCTGGTTAGATGCAATATATTCCATAAGCTTTTTATTGATTACTGCCTCCATTTCTTGGAGAATATGAGTATATTGCTATTGGGCAGTGGTTGGGGAGCGGTTGCTAGGGAACATTTTTTTTGTTTGGATTGACTCCTGAGAAATATTACAGGGCAAAAAGTTTGCGCAGAGATTAGGCACATTTCCTATGAACCATAGGACAAGCAAATATTGTCAGGGTCAGTGCATTTACTTTCATTGAGACACCTGTTTCCCATGTAAAATTGCTATGGCAATATACAGGGCCTCTATAGGTCAAAATGAAGAGCGCCTACTTGGTTAATGGGTGAAGCATTTGGCAAAAATTGGGTTTCCAATTCCCAAAGATCAGCTGCTTTATCAAAATTATCTAAAAAATTCAGGCAGACACTGGAATGAGATATTTAGAAAAAATCCTAAAAAATTTGTCAGAGGGTGTTACAGACTTCGACAATGTCACTTAATTCTTTAAATAAATAAGCACTTATCGTCCATATTATTTGGAGAACTGTCATTTTTATAAATATGCTGGAATTAAGGACCTATTAGCGGAATTAGTTACAGAGTTGACTTTGTAGGGCGGAATTAGAGACAAACAAGTGGTTTTAAATTTTATCAATAAAAAACATAATGGGCCATTTAATATGTCTGAAATCCATATATTTCTCAATAGAAGCGTTACATAATTATGATCAAATAATTTTCACATGCCTACATTCTTTCCAACAGTTACAAACTAATATAAAATTTTCAAAACCCTTAATAACCCGGAATATGGTACATTTACCTTATATGAAAACTTAAGGGCCAATGCTAATAAGCGAATTTTTATGTCACCTGACGGAAAGCGAGAATCAAAGCGTTCAAGTCCAACCGAGCAATTCCAAAGTAGAGGCCACACTATGAAATTAAGCAAACTCAAAACAGCTGTTTCCATTGCACTTTTGTTTTGTTTAAGTTCAACAAGTTTATATCAATGCAATATTTACTGACATAAGTATTTTTTTATTCTTCTTCTTCTTTGATCCGTTAGCTGGCGGTCCGAGCGGGACGTCCCCGCAACGGATACGCTGCTGTCGGTGCCGCTGGTTCCCGAACTCTATTCACGATTCGCTTCCATTCTTCTCGGTTTTTGGCGGTGTCTCGAGCCTCGGTAACTGATAATCGTTGATTCTTTAAGTCACCCTCGATATTCTGCAACCAGGTTTTCTTCGGTGCCGATCGCTGTATTCTCCAGTCTGCAGGACGGTCTCGCCAGAGAAGTTTACGTGGCAAGCGGTTATCATCCATTCGGCAAACATGTCCAAACCACCGTAGTCGACGTTTTTGCATTTCTTCTTCGATCAGTGTTTGCTGATCGCATCTTTGTCTGACAACCTCGTTTCGAAGGCGATCACGGAGTGAGACACGGAGGATCTGCCTCAAACATCGCATTTGGAAGACCTCGAGCTTCTTAACGTCCGGTTTGAGCAGTGTCCACGTTTCAGATCCATAAAGAAGAATCGGAAGAATCAACGTTCGGTAAAGACGTAGTTTTGTTTTGATGGAGATATTTGCTCGTTTCCATATGCACCACTTGAGCGAGGGGAATGTTGCTGTTGCTGTTTTTTTATTAAAATGCAGAATCACTTCCAACTCAGAATTCTCATACACTCCTAGACAAAACAAGAATATTAAACAAGATTTTGTTGTTTACTCTTAACACTTGTTGCTAAACAAACTAATTTACTCTCTAATTTCCAACCCCTCGACTCTCATTTTCATCTATCTTCCGACTCGACATCTCAAGATCATTGAAAATTTACCAAACCATCCTTCGACAAGATTTATCTCATTTCCGGCTATCACAAATTCAATTAAAATATTTTAACAAAATTTATCTCACTTAATTCTCCCAGTTTTATTATTCACCTTCAGCCTTTTTCAAAACAAGCGAAATTACAGAAGTGCCATGCGCCTCTTTACGACGTGCCTTCGGTGTGCCATTTCGGCGTCTTTAATGCCTTGCAATTTCGTCTTCCTTTCCTTAAGTGTTACACTTAAAGTCTTAAAGACGAGGGCGATAAGATTCGTACAAAATGGCATTAAGTTGGACGTTTTGTCTGAGATATTAAGAATTGTTTTAAGAATTGTAATTTTTGGTGATTTTGTGTGGTAAAAAATATGCTTTGTTGTATTAAATGGACTGGGGATATTTTTCTGAAATTAATCAAACTGCGGGTTTTTATCAACTTGTCTGAACTTTAGCTGATGACTAATAAACAAGGTGTAAAAAATCTCTGGATTAATTATAATAATTTGTGTTGAATGGAGGGTACAAAGTTCATCAAATTACACAATATTTTATTCAATACAATTTACATGTTGCTGCTTATTATGTAAACTTAGAAAACACATCATTCTTTTAATATATATTACTATAAATATAGTTAAGCCCGAATTTCATTGAAAATCAATGCAGTGCAGCACTGCGCAGTTAAATTCAGACTTGTTGTAACTGACATTAACTGCGCTGCTTTGTCTTAGGTTAAATTCTAAAAACACTGCTTCGCACTTCATGCCAATTACATTACAAAAATATGAACAGTCAATGTCAAAACACTGCTTATTCAATGAGTTTTACCACGCGTTCTCTAATGAACCACTGCAACATGCTACATAGTGCTGCACTGCACTGTGTTTTTTAATGTTCTTCAGGCTTTACATACATAATATTGCGCGGTCTACGATGACTTTTTTTTATGTGAAAGTCTGAGCTCAGGTGTCACCCTTTGTACTATTAGTACGTCATGTCGTATAAGTAATGGTGTAATGTCCAGTAGTAAGCTTAGCTCGAAGGATAGAGAGAAGGATATAACAGGTTAGGGTGAGTCAAGGGGGTGTTGGAGAAAATGGCGATGAATCCTGCGTTTGAACTCTTGGGTTTTGTATGAGTTCGGGAATACTGTCTTTGGAAGATTGTTCCACAGACGAGTTGTTCTTGTTATAAACGAATTTCAAGATCGGAGTGTGCGCTGTAAACTGTGGGGGTGAGCCGAGCGGCAAGTCTTGTGTACATTGCAGAAATGTTGCCGTGGAGGCATGAGGTTACTTATTTCAATGGAACAGTCATTATGATAAAAGCGATAAAATTTTGCAAGAGCTGCTTGACTTGTATATTTTGTACGAATCTTTAAAGAAAGCATTTTCAAAGGTAGAACAACAGGAAAGACTTCCATATATGTGGATGACGTTCTAGAAGATACACGGAAACTTCGTACAGCTAACAAGACGTAGAGATGGATGGCTGGAAGATTTCATATCTTTCCTTGAGGGATTAAACCTTAATTATTGCGCCGTCAACTGAACCTTTCACAAGTGCATGCATTGCTCAATTCGAACTTCTCTTTCTTCTTCGATGGCTCTGCAGCCCAATTCGAGCCTTGGCCTCCATCAGCTTCTTCCTCCAGACGTCTCTCTGCTCCGCAGCTTGCCTCAAGTTTCTTGTGTTGAGCAGTTTTGCTGCATCGGCCTTAACATTGTCTTCCCACCTTAGCCGTGGCGTGCCAACTGGTCTTTTGCCCTCTGGTAGTAGGTACAGGTTTTTTTTGGTATCCTTGAGTCGTCCATTCTTTGGACATGACTGGCCCAACGTAAACGCAGTAGCTTCGCATGTGTCGAGAGTTTACACTCTTTGTAAATATCGTACAATTCGTGATTCTATCGTATTCTCCATGCATTATAAGGCGCCTGAATACAATCCCAGAGCTCCCGGGTTCGAATCCCACATAACTTTCCTTCTTTCTTCTCCCTTCTTCGGTTGGTTAATGAGATTCAAATCGTTTCAGGAGGCATAACATTACAGCGAGTTGTTTCTCGATGCCCCGATGCCAGAGTCGCCAAGTGGTGGGGAGTAGGTAGAATAAAACATCGCGGGTAGGTTGTGGCAGCTCCTTCCTACTTCTCTTTCTCTTTCGACTAGAGCTGCTGTGCGACATTGCACTCTATACGAAAAAAATAGATTGTCGAAAAGCACAAAGGGGAGAACCTTCCTCTCCAATATACCCATCTTGCCTGCGGATTCCTGTGAGATTCTCCATGCTTCACGTACCTACTGTGCGTATGAAGGTTTTGTATTTTGGTTTGTCTGTGGATGTCTCTGGATTTCGTTACTGGCAGTAGTGAGAAGTATGTTCTGTATGCGGTGTTTATTCTTCTTTGTACGTCTATAGTTCATCGTTGTCTTCACTGACTGTGGACACCAGGTAGTTAAATTCGTTTACCCGTTCAAAGTTATATTCACCCAGGTGGTGTTGTGATTTCGTTTTCTTTCCACCCTTGACTGAATTAGAATATTACTCTTGTCGGCATTTATTTGCAGCCCTATATGTTTGGTTCCCTATTCTGATTTCGTGAATACTTCTCTGAGGTACGACAGCTATCTGGCAAGGCAGTTTATATCGTCGGCATATCCTGCTTGTTTGGATTTGTTAAGCAGGGTTGCGTTCGTATCAATGTGAACCTTGCGAGTTACTCCTTCTAGGCAGAGATGAAATAGCATGGATGCCAAGCCCATCGCCCTGTTTTAAGCCTTGCTTGACTGGGAAGGACTCCGTCAATTCTTATTGTATTCTGACTGTACACCTTGTATTTTCTATTGTCATTTTCGTCAGTTTCACTATCTTTAGGGGTATGTTTAGGTCCAGCATTGTCGCATACATTTTTTCCCGGTGTTCTGCTTTGAAATCGATGAAAAGTTGATACACGTCGATGTTGTAATCCCAGTATTTACGGAGGATTTGTCTTATTGATAAAGTTGATCCATTGTTGATCTATTTCTTCTGAATCCAGCTTGGTATTCACTTATTACTACTTCTGCATAAAGTTCCAGCCTGGGCTTAATTATATTGGTCTTTATTTTATATACTGTGCTTAAAAGAGATATGCCTCTATAGTTTTCACAGTTGAATCTGTCTCCTTTCTTGTGTATTAGGCAGATAATGCTTTGCTCCCAATCTTCAGGAATTTTTTCGTTCCTCCATATGCAGCATAGTAATTCACATATAGTTGCTGAAAGCGATTCGGCTCCTTGTTTGATCAACTCTGCTGGGATTTTATCAATTCCTGGAGATTTGTTGTTTTTTAAAGATGGTATGGAACTCTGTAATTCTTCCAGGGTTGGATTTTATTTATCCTCAAATAGAGAAGAGTTACTTCACTCTGTGCTGTAAAATGCTAAAAATATTCCATGCCCGTTATTAGTTCGCTTTTTGCTAAAATTTAACATCTATTTGCCTAATGTTACCAAGAAAACTGCAAGTAATAAACAGCCCAATACTGAGATCATTCTACTGACTCACTACATCAGAATATCTGCAACCATAAAACATATTGATCTGTTCATTATTAAAAAATGCATAAAATCGTCATATTTTTATGACATAAAACAAAACACACCACCAGCAATGGTGTCTGAATAAAACATGTAAAATAGAAAGAAAAATGAAGACAAAAAGTTGAATAAAATCCCGCCATGTTCGTTGTAGCTTTAAAAGGTTGAAAACAAAATTGAATGCGTTTTTCCGCAGCTTGATTGTGTCTAAATAACGAAATGAGCATATACATATAAACAATTAACTTCGCTTATAAACATTTGCATTTGCTGTGGAAAAATAAAAAAATTAAAAAAGAAAAACCGAAGAAAAGTTTGAGACGAAGTCATTAACTCTTGACTGAAGCCGCTCTTGGCCAAGAACTGTGGCAGCACATATTGCACAGCAAGTGCAACAACACCCGGGGTAGGAGTCAAGGAGCGTGCAATATGGTTCGTTAGCATTTTCCAACTTCAATCGTTTTTATGGCGACTACAACGACGAGGGCAGAAGAGCCGCCGTTTTTCTTATGGGATGTGAAGGTAACTTGCGGAAAGATAAGTGGATGAGCAAAAGGTCTTAGTAGACTGTGTGAAAAAGATACCATTCTTTTTCATTTTTATTAATCTACGCAAATTGTAAGCCGCCCTAATATTGTTGAACATTTTTACAACAAATTTCTATCTTTTTAAGAGACTATAAATGTCTACGTCTACTTCTGAATGTTTTATGACATTACCCATCATATCAGATCAGATATAAGATCTTTCATCTTGTCTCCAGAAATGCCAAATCCCGACAATCAGCTTTAACAAAAATCTCTACTATACCATGGTTTGTACTATAAGATAATATTTCCCAATTACGATCGACAGCTTTAAATTTTGCTCCATTTGCAAAAACCTCTATTGGACTTGACAAACATTATCTTTCTACATCATCTTGCATTTGAGTAAAAATAATCTTATACAATGACGCAAGTTATTGTCATTTCCCTACAGGTTTGGTGAAAGGAAAACTTGAGAAACATGTACATATATTTCTTGTTCGACAAAAGTCATGCTTTTGTGAATTGTAATGTTGTTGTCAATTTAATTGAACACAGTTGGAGCAAACCTCAGGGCAACCAACCGAAAATATTGATTAAGAGAAAATGATGCTTATGAATCAAATATCTCAATCTTGACGAGCGCTCTGAATTCTTATTAACTCCAGTTTGATTCAAGTTAATGCAGCCATCCATTGTAATTTTTTAATTTTAGTCCCATTGCACTCAAATTCTGAATGTTTTCTTTTCTTATGGTCTACTAAAGACCTTCTTTCCATCTAAATCTTAGTTCTCATCACTTTCTGTTTCCGAAGGGTTTATTTTCAAATATATTTAAAGCATCCCTCGCTCAATCAGTTCAGGTTACCTCGATATCTGATTCTTCAAGATTTGGTGAACCTATATTCACATCTTCTAGGGTAAGGATACTGACTAGGCGAGAATAGTGTGATGATTTATGCATCATCTGCTAGAAGTTGAATGAACTGTTTTTCGTATCTATTTGTTTAGAACGATTTGTAACGATTTATGCACTAAACTAACATGGCGCCATCTATTAAACTAGAATTGGAACGGACCATAATTAAAGACAAAGCTTCTCAAACTTTCCGGAAGGATATTCTTTACCTTCTCAATCATAAACGTACATGCGGAGACGGAGGAGAAAGCGGACACGACAAAGGACACTTTCTATTATAAGCTTGAGCGCGCATATGATACGGTCCCTTCCAATGACATCAAGATGGTGATAGGAGACCTCAACGCCAAAATTGGAAGAGAGAACTGGCACAGACCGACCATTGGAAAGGAAAGTCTTCACGAAACATCAAACGATAACGGACCACGTGTTATCGATTTCGCAATGAGTAAAAATATGATCGTCAGCTCAACATATTTCCCAAGAAAGGACATTCACAAATACACATGGCAATCCCCCAGCGAAAGATACTGCAATCACATAGACCATATTCTAATAGACAGAAGGGCAGCTTCCAGTATCCTGCAAGTAAGAACCTGTAGGGGTGCAAATTGTGAATCGGACCACTTTCTAGTTAAAGCTAGATTCAGATGTCGGCTGTCTACTCAAGAAAGAAGAAACAGCAAACAAAAGAAATTCGACGTCGATCGCCTCCAAGAACAGCCCGTGTTGGAGAGATATCAGGAAACTCTAGCAGAAAGGATAGGTATAAATAATGAAGATACCGTCGAGGGAAAATGGATGAGATGGAAGACGGTACTGACAGATGTCACGAAGGAAACTGTAGGGTATAAACGCACAGCCAGAGCCAGTGACTGGTACGACGAGGAATGCAAAGCAGCTATAGAGGCCAGAAATAAAAATAGGAGAATATACATAGAGAGACCGACGAGGAGTAAGAAATTGAAATACGAGGAAACAAGAAGAACCGCAAAAAACATCTGCAGGAAGAAGAAAAGGCAATTCCTCAACAATCACATCCTGAGAGCAGAGGAAAACTTTGCCCAAAACAAAACACGGGAAGCATACAGGGAAGTAAACTTCTTCAAGAAAGGCTTCAAACCCTCCTCCGGTATATGCAGAACAAAAGAAGGCACTATAGTCACAGGCAGAGAAGATGTAAAGAAAAGATGGAAGGAATTTTTTAGCGAGCTGCTGAACGCAAACGAGAGCATCAGACATGCACCAGAACCCCGTCTACAACATAACGATGACACCAGAGAAACAAATGAACCCACTCTGGAAGAAGTACAAAGTGCCATTCGATCATTAAAAAACAATAAATCTCCCGGAATTGATAACATCCCAGCAGAGTTGATCAAACAAGGAGGCGAATCGCTCTCAGCAGCTATACACGAATTACTATGCTGCATATGGAAGAATGAAAAAATGCCTGAAGAATGGGAGCAAAGCATTATCTGCCCAATACACAAGAAAGGGGGCAGATTCAACTGTGAAAACTATAGAGGCATATCTTTTAAGCACAGTATATAAAATAATGACCAGAAGCTGCAATAAGTGAATACCAAGCTGGATTCAGAAGAAATAGGTCAAAAATGGATCAACTTTTTACAATAAGGCAAATCCTCCGAAAATGCTGGGAATACAACATTGACGTGTATCAACTTTTCATCGACTTTAAACAAGCATACGACAGCATCGACAGGGAGCAAATGTATGCAACAATGCTGGACCTAAAAATCCCCCTGAAGATAATAAAATTAACAAAAATGACAATTGAAAATACAAGATGTGCAGTCAGAATACAAGGAGAATTGATGGAATCCTTCCCAGTCAAGCAAGGCTTAAAGCAGGGCGATGGGCTTGCACCCACGCTATTTAATCTCTGCCTAGAAGGAGTAATTCGCAAGGTTAACATTGATGCGAACGCAACCCTGCTTAACAAATCCAAACAGTTGGCAGGATATGCCGACGATATAAACTGCCTTGCAAGATCACTGTCATATCTTAGAGAAATATTTACAGAATTAGAAGATGGAGCAAAACATATAGGGCTGCAAATAAACGCAGAGAAGAGTAAGATTCTAATTCAGTCAAGGGTGGAAAGAAGAAGAAGAAACCACAATACCACCTGGGGGGAATATAACTTTGAACGGGTAAACCAATTTAACTACCTGGGGTCCACAGTCAGCGAAGACAACGATGAAACGATAGACGTACAAAGAAGAATAAACGCCGCGAACAGAACATACTTCTCACTACTGCCAGTAATGAAATCCAGAGACATCCACAGAAAAACTAAAATAAGAATCTACAAAACCATCATACGTACAGTAGCTACGTATGGATGTGAAGCTTGGAGTATCTCCCAGAAATCCGCAGACAAGCTGGATATATTTGAGAGGAAGGTTCTCCGAAGGATATACGGCCCAATTAATGAAGACAGTGCATGGAGAATACGCTACAATCACGAATTGTACGACTTATACAAAGAATGTAAACTTTCGACCCATGCCAAACTACTACGTTTACGTTGGGCCGGCCATGTCCAAAGAATGGATGACTCAAGGATACCAAAAAAAGCCCTGTATCTACTACCAGATGGCAAAAGACCAGTTGGCAAACCACGGTTAAGGTGGGAATATAATGTTAAGGCCGATGCAGCAAAACTGCTCAACACAAGAAACTGGAGACAAGCTGCGGAGCAGAGAGACGTCTGGAGGAAGAAGCTGATGGAGGCCAAGGCTCGAATTGGGCTGTAGAGCCATCGAAGAAGAAGAAGAATATTCCACCACGATCTAGAAAATGGTCGAAAGTTTTAGAAGTTAGATAAAGGGGAGCTTGTTTATTTGAATCTCTTTTCTCTAAATGATACATAATGACAGTTGACAGTTGTTCATTGCGAATTTGACATTTGCGGCATAGCCCAACACAAATCGTTAAGTTTCGTTACATAAAAAGGGGGTTATTAAGCTTCCAGTCTTTAAGAAGGTTGCCATCCCGATTAGTAATGGTGTTAGACCAGTCAGGGTGCTTAATATTAAGGTGAGAAAAACAAAAAACAAAACTGCTACATGAAGTTATTGAAATCTAAAGTACTAACATCAGATGGTAGATGAATAGAGATTGACAGATTCTTACAAGGGCGAGAGTTAGGGAAATTGAGAAAGAGCTCCACTGAAACATTGGTGAAACGAAAGGGAGGGTCAATTTGGCGAGACAAGTAGGAGTTCCTGCAGATAAGGGCAGTATCCTGAAGACTATTGTTCCTATAAAATTAATAGTTATTTAGCGAAATCTTAGCCTTTTCATGGTGGTGGGTCCCTTGCAGGCAGAGAAAATCGAGTTTATTAGTTTGGAGAAGGTCCCGAAGAGATGTGCACTTTAGATCGAGATAAAAACGATCGCATTTAATGCTTCTGTAGTAACGGTTGCAGTTCGAGGCTACTTGACTGTATAGTTGGGAATTCTTGCACTGAATCACTTTTATTAATCCTCCCCCAGGATACGTGCTGATGAAGGATGGTCTTAATTTGAGAGATCTTATTAATGTCTGAATTAGGGGTAGCTGTGTTAAGTGGGATTTTGTTTTTGCGGGAGTACAGGGTATCGTATCGCTTTACGCATTTCACTTTAGGAGAAGGGTAATTAGCAGTCAGGTCGTTAGAAATTTCCTCTGGGAGGAATTCAGAATGAATTCCTATTAAAATTAGTTATAGAAATCTATCATCTGGATGGAGGATGGAAGTGTGCGAAGTCACTGTACCGATCAATTAAATAAAATTAATAACACCGTTATTTAACTTCAATAACTTTTATTTAATATTTACAATGTTATCGGCCCGGCAGCAAAGTAAAGACTGACTGAATATATTCGCAAAACAAGGTTTCTAGCTGCTTCTTCTATTTTCGAAATCAATTGCATTTAACGTCATTCTGATAATGGGTATTCTAGTGTACGCCACAGTCACCTTATTCTTCTTCAGTTTCTAGAAGAAGCCCACTTGGAAGAACAGCTTGCAGGCTCCACCGATTTTTTGCCAGCTTGAAATCACAAACGGGATATATGTATGGCATATATCATTTGTGTAAGGTATCGGACACTAATGTCTTGGACGAATCTAGGAGGGCCTAGGAGTATTAGGCAGGTGAAAATGTTGTTATTTGTAGTCTCCTTGTTAGAAGGAAGCTAAGTAGGAAAGTGGAAAGTACCTGTCTCTGCTTGACAAGAGTCCAGCCCTCCGCAGAATCCTGAATAATAATCGCTTCGATGGGTTTGTGATGTCACAGAGATATACATACTTGCGCGTCTTAAACTGATGATAGTGTTGGTGCGGTATCACGGGCGTCATTAGACACGCCGGCGACCATTTGGTTACGATTAATTCGGATAAAAGTTTTATTAAGATCAGCTATTGCATTATTAGGTTACTCTGGTAAGTCTTGTCGGATCTATGCTGGGGACCTAACGAGGCCCCACCTTCTAACGTCGGGAGAGCAGCCCATTTAGAAATGGTTTATTCTTGGTTTTTTTTTCTCGGGTTCCAGATGTTATAATTGTTATTTTAATAGCAACTTAGAAACAAGTTAGCAATAAAGCTCACACAGTTAAGGCCCCCATCGTTGCGACCATGGATTTGATGAAAATCGGGACGTACATCCAATTTGACCGTGTTTGGGGGCCTTTACTCACGTGTACCGAAAAAGCCTTAGAATTATTAATAATCGTTTACTACTTTTAAGTGTACCGTTAGCAGTTTCACTAATGATGCAACTTGCAAAAGGAACGCAAGGCGCGTCTACAAAAACGGCTGCACAGTCGGAACTCCATATCAAAGGACTTTGGAGATATACCTATACGCTATACACTTTGCGAGGTCTGAAGAAAATTTTGCCCATTGTGTGCTGTTATCATCAGTCGATTCCGAAGTCCAGTTGAAATTTAAAAATAAATTGAATGATGAGATGCTGATTCGTTACTTTCTCAAGTTCCACTTTTAATCTAATTTAGATAAGAAGAAGTAAGTAAACTATTAGTAAAACTAAAAATCTATATTATACTGGGTGGACACCGTGAATAAAAAAAATGCCTTCATCAAATTGAAAATATCAATTTCAAAGTAAACCAAAATCTATTACAGAAATAGAAACAATACAAAGAATAAATATCGTGCATAGGTGCACAAAATAATAGCAAATAATTACCTTTACCTCCTACACGAGACCGTAACGAGCTAACCTGAAATGGCAGCTGCTAGAGAAGCTCTATGGCCCATATTTCAAAAAGTATTAATGATAAATCCCTTGAAGTAAACACCGGCAGTGAAAAATGCAATTCATAAATGCAAAGTGGAATAAGCGCGACAGCGGCAGGTAAGTAAGTAAAAAAAAATCGTTAGATAAAAATAAATAACAAAGTCCGAGCTGCCGAGACAACAACCTGTTTCTGGGTTAATACGGAGCTAAGAAAAAATCGAACATGCAAGAAGAAGAAGGAGAAGACGAGAAAACTCCCGGCTGCGGCTCTTGCTAGAGACTAAACGGCATTCCAGTGCCGTGCTAGTAGTGCTGCTCTTGGGAGCACTATCGCCATTCGTTCGTTCGCACACTATTTCCCTTCATAAACAAATTTTTCTTGTGCGACTAAACTGAAGACCTGCTTGAAATATAGTCACCTTTATAGACAGCCAAACTATGGAAGAGTTTCCTTCTGCTGGGCGCGCTCAATCGCACAGCACGGTGCCCACCTGCCTACTTTCAATAATGCGGTACGACGAACTCACCTATCCACCTCGTCGTCGGCGCACAGGTAACTGAAAACAGCCTAAGTCTACCATTATTTTTGTTGTTGTGTGTGGTATATATGTGCCACGCATATTATGTGTGCCCCACGAGTCAAATGCAGTTTTTGCCACTTGTGTTTATAAAGATCTCCCGTGAAATTCAACCTGAGAGAAGTCGCCAAGTTTGTGCACACATTTGTGGTACCAAGGAAAATGGAAAACTCCCTGGCACAGAGCTTGCCGCAGCCCCAGCTACGATAGTCCCCCAGAATGCGCCTCTATAAAATGGCAATCTACTTGGCAATCGGCATTGAATGGAATTTCTTGTGTCGTAATCATAATTTCTTGTCATTTGATATGAGTCGCGCGGTGTTACCTGTGCTGGCTGCCTGCCTGCCTGTTTGACTCTGGCAGAGGACGGACCTTTACCGCTCACAATTGTTGTTGTTGTGCGTTTTAATTTGTCGATGGGTGGTGGGTTCTGATGGAATGTCGTGATAACAAAAAAACACACACTCTTTTTATCGAGATATCTTTCGTTCAATCAAATTTCTAGGCCAACTTATTAATAGACACAATTTACAAATTAATTTCGTGAACTCATAATAAAGAACGCTTCAGGAGAGGCACACTTGCTCCGAACGAGTTTCTTCATCGTTTCCTTTCAAGACTGAAGCGCCGCCGACCGACGGACATCTTGAAGATGACCCTCTATCAAAGTCATATCAACGATACCAGCCACAGACCCACTGCAAGACCGACCGACCTCTGTCCTATCTGCATCCAAGCGACTGCTAATTCCCTATGACATTCTATACAATTTCTCATAATATTAATGTGGCGAAATGATGAATGCTATTGCATAAAGTCAGAGAGAGACTTTGTGGCATGATTTCATCAAAAGTCAAATCGATTTTCAATGGCGCCAAAGGACAAGCACGTGCCAGTCAGCTTGTCGTCAGCTGGGTTCTAGCTTTATGCCTGTCTCTTATTGTGAGAGGACTGCTCGTTTTTTTTCTCCTTCGAGGTTACTTCAAAGACTGCTTTGCATGATAACAGAATATCTAGTAAGGTTTTTTTACGACCAGCATTGAGATTTATGTAGAGTATTGTAACGCGCATATTAATTACTTTTGGGTAATTTTAACGTTATATAACATAAATGGTTGTGGGTATACGTCAAAGTTATCGAGTTATGTTAACAAATTGTGTAAGATTCCATTAAGAAATTTATGACTTTTTCTTGTAGATTTTTAATTATAAAATAGAGGAATATCGATTGAAAACAATTTGGTCAAGATAATGTGACTGGGGTGTTAAATTAATTATATGTACGTACATACTATCGAACTTATCTCCATTGTTATCGTATCTTTTCTTTTAATAAACAAAATTTAAAGATGCTCATTCTATTGTTAATGAAAGTGAAAGCCATTATGTATTAAATGTAAACAGTTGATGAGCCAAACAGGGTGGACTTGTGTTGTGAGAGAAAGTTATGGCAATAGATTAGAGGATACCCAAAGTTGGCGAAGGCAGGCTTAAACCTTACTAAGGACAATTCTGGTTTGGTTACAGTAGCTGGATTTGGAGTCGAGCTCGACTCCCAGATTTCTTACAGAGTCAACATAGGGTAAATTTTACCGGTAAAACATTACCATTAATTTTAATTGGGATTTTCAATATCAATAGTAGTTTTGCTGATGACTAGGCAGGACTACTTGATAGGGTTCAGCAGTAATTTATACTAAACTGACCATTCAGTCACGAATTACTTTGAGAACGCTCCAGGAGATAACTTTCAAAAAGTTTGACTGCAGTAGGGCCGAGTCCAAAATGCCAGCCTAGTTTCCAAGTAACATCATATGGTCGACTGAGTCAAATGCTTGTGAGAAATCGAGCAGAACTAACGATTGCAAAATTATTGTTCTAAAGTGACTCAAAAATATCAGTTGAAACTTTTAAGAGTGCCGTTTCACAGCTGTGCCCAGACCTGAAACCAGATTGCCATTTAGAGAGAAGACTACTTTGATTTAGATAATACATGATCTGCCTAGCAATATTTTTTTCAAAAACAAACAAACATAGAAGACTGATTGGACGGAAGTTAGATGATTGCGAAGTAGAGAGCTTCTTCGGAATAGGTACAACAAGGGCCTGTTTCAATTGGTTAGGAAACTGAGAAACTGTAAGGCAGTTGTTAAAAATATGAGTAAGGACATTAGATATAAATGGGGCAATTAATTTCATGGACTTTGGAGTGTCTTTGTCAACACCCACGGCGTTTGATTTTATAGAGAACAACGCAGAAAGCAGTTCGTGGTTTTGGATACAACGACAAGAAACGCCATCAGGTGGGCACAGATTGGTACAGTTACCTTCAACTGGAGTAGATGTACTTTCAGACATGGATGAAAAGTACTCGTTTAAAATATTGGGCTCTAAAAACACTTGTTGAGAATCATTCCCATACGTACCAAGCTCACGAATGTTGCGCCACAATTTTTTTGGAGGAAGATTCGTGTCGAGCTTATTATTAGTATATGCTTGTTTAGCAGATCGAAGAAGAGCAACCGTTTTATTACGCACTTTTTTATACATCTTACGAACTGCTTCATTGCACGTCCTTTTATATTGAAGGAAAAGAAAATCGCGTTCAACCAATGAAGAATGTACTTCAGGAGTTAAC
The DNA here is from genome assembly GCA_949987705.1 of Thereva unica. Classification (NCBI taxonomy): domain Eukaryota; kingdom Metazoa; phylum Arthropoda; class Insecta; order Diptera; family Therevidae; genus Thereva; species Thereva unica. Next base: position 42,218,516 of record OX465281.1, on the reverse strand, counting down.
CAGGGACAGTGCTTGGGATAAAAATGGGACAAATTGCTCAAAGAGAGCAGCTATTACCTCATAAAAATTTGGAAGTTTTTTTATCCACAGACGTTGCTCCACGAAGCCGCAATGCATTCATTACCAAGTAGCTCTAAATTGATGGTCTTAAGTCTCTAAACGGAATAGAGTGAAACTGGAGGAAGCAAATAATAAATTTGAGATGATATGGTAGCAAAAAAAATTATGTGAAAGTTATTCATGATTATATCTCTTTCTCCATTGACCGTTTTACCGTCAAATATTGTGCGTACCTAGTATTTTTCTTTCAAAAGAGCCACTTTCAAAGTCCAAGCCTGTGATCCAAAAATCAGAACGAGTTTTATTAACATTGTATTTACATAGTTTACATTTCGTTCCTCTAGACAAGATTCGTGATGTAAGATGTTGGCGAAGGCCAAAATAGCTTCTGTTAGCAACGTTTACTCTGATCTTCATTGTCTCGCCTTAAAGGGTCGATGGAGGAGTAAAGGGTGCGGTTTTAAGGATGTAGGATGTTACCATGGACAGAGACAGAGTTAAGCCGGACTTATACGAGACAGTACATTTGCCCCTTACACTATAGTAAACTGTACTGAGGCCTAAAATTTTTGAAGTTTCCCAGTTCAAAAATAACGTTCTACTGGTATATGAGCGTGTATCGAGATAAATGAGGTGAGGTGAGGTTGTAAATACGAACTAGAGAGACATTTCGTACTTTTTTCAAGGAGTGAGGTTTCGTACTGGAGACATTTCGTACTTGTTTTGAGGCAGTGAAATTTCCAACTGGAAATTGGGCAAGGTAAGATTGTAAAATATAAATGGGTTACATTATGGAGGCATTGGTTTCTTACTTACTTTGGGGCAGTATAATGCGTATTAGAATCAAACTAGTAAAAAAAGCTCTTCAATTTTCTTTGTTTTTTCAATTTACTTGTTTTTGTCAATTTGGCATTACATAACTTGCTTCATTTGAAGTCCTACCCAGCACTAATGGTAATAATAGCAACGAAATCTAATAGCTGATAGTTATGCGCACGGTCAGAAATAGGTCTACACTAAGGGTGAGTTGCACTAAATCATTGATTAACGTTATTGTTAAAATTAACTTTAACAATAACAATGTTGTTCAAGTTCCAGTTTGTAAAAATGAGTTGCACCACCCAATCGTTTGTTAAAGTAAAATATCCTTAAATTTCCTTGGGATTTTCTTGTGATGTTGGTAACTCTGGAATCAAACTTTCCAATTTTCCCGTGATTACAGTTGCGATTGTTACTTTGATTTAAATTTACATTTTTGTGTGTTTATAAGTTTAACAGTTTGTGAGTTTATTGAAAATGGCACCCCTGTTTGTATCTATGACAACTGCCATAAGTTAACAATAACAATAACACTAACCAGCCAAATTTGCTTGGTTAAAGTTAACGTTAAAATGTTACGTCATGTTAACAATTGTTAAACGGTGCAACTCTGTTTTTGTCTAACCGGAGATTTGACAAACGATTCAGCTTTTGTTACGGTTAAAGTTAATTGGTGCAACTCACCCTAAGCGTAATACATTTTTTAATGTGGGGACAGGGAAGTTGACTACTGTGAAATCGTTTAGTTGACTACAACGAAATATTGACAACGGCGGGGTTGACTACATCGGACTTCTTCTATATCAAAAGACACCGCCGGCCTCTGCGTGCGAATAACGAGCGCTGAAATTTTCAAAGATAAATGTGCCTGTCCATGGTACACTTGTAATTCGAAGTTATTCCTCGATGTCTCCAGCTATATTTCCACCGATATCGAGACAAGCTGAAGTCCTGGGTATTCCCGGGACACAAACTCTAAATCCATGGGTTCGAGAGCAACGCAATCCTTAAGTACTACATCCCAAACTAGTACCACCAACCTATTAGCTCCAGTACAACCAACTCAAGAAATTTAAAGACATCACTAAGAGTGCTTAGCCTTTACAAACAAAGCACAGTGTTAGGCAAGCAAAAGGGCTTCTCAAGCAAATTAGGGCACGCCTCGCCAGAACAAAACGAAATAGCATGATTAATAAAGGGATCTGTCGTCCACCCAACGACAGCTGGTTAATTCCTTTTTACATGGTCACGAAAGCTAATGGCGACTGGAGGCCATGTGCCACTACACTCAAGCCCCGTAAGTTGCCGGCCGTGGGTCTTATGATTTTGGTGCATATCCAGTATATTATTTTCGGTTGTAGATCCCATAAGGATCCACAAGCTCTGCGGTTGGCGCTGAAGATAAGTTTTTCTTGACACCCTATCGATAATTTTCCCTTGTCTTTAAGGGCTTAATCAAGTTCATTTTTACACTATAAGGAAACCAGTTAGGAATCGAAGAAATTTTGAGAGAACAGTGAGAAAACAATGAATTTTGCCACCACCTTTTTCCCAATGCCTTGTTTTTAGTTCTCAGTTAAAGACAGCAATGATTAGTTACCGAGTCACACAGAGTTAAATTTAGTTATCTATGGTTAAAGAAGCATTATTGAAAAATTATTGTGACAAAAATCGCTGTGAATTGAACATTGATCAAATTGGAATCACTTAAACAACATAAAGATCAAAACTCAGTTTTCAGTTCCGTTAATCGAAATGAAAGTCTCATCAATAAGATGACTTCAATTTGTCTTTTTCTCAAAAAACGAAAAAAAAAAAAAAAATACAAAAAAAACATCGAATCAAAAATGTGTTCATTCTGTTCGTTGACACTAGACACTCATTTCCAGCAAATGAAGAAATTCGTCGATTTCGTATTTCTTGCTTAGTTGGCAATTTGCTGAGTCAACTCGAGAAGCTTCAATCTAGACTTCAATAACCGAATGGCCCACGGGTGAAAAGAGTAGCATCGGGTATTTTCACTTATCGCGCCGGCTGTGTCACCCAGCAGCCGCAGCAGGCAGAACAGGTAAAAGCCACTCAAATAAGACCAAACTTAGTAAATAATAAAAGCAAATTGAAGAAACGACTTCACCTGATCTCCATTTGCACTATAATCTATAAATATAGAACCAGTAGTGGAGCTCGCGGAGTCATGCCACATTGGTGCGGCATTTGGCCAGTCGTGCGTGCAGCGGAATTTGTCGATTGCGAGAAACCAGGCGCCTTCGCCTCCTCGATATGGCGAAGTGCAGCGATAAGGCGCAATCACTGAAACGATTTTCTGTTGATAAGCTTGTCACGTGAAGGCCAGCAGATTGTTGTGTTGAGAGGTGTTGATGCACATCCATCAACGAGAAATTATTTTAAAATTACGACGAACAAAATGCAGAATTGATCTTCACCTGTGGGTGACAAGCCCTCATCTGCACCTTTTGCTGTTGAAATTCTGTTCTGTTAGATTACTGCGTTTATTGCTGCTACCCTGGGTGACTAGCGCGACCAGAATGAACAGGCTTGTGTATTTTACCTTTACCTGGTGGTACACATATCACGCTTAATTGTGCTCAGCATGCTCTAAATGGGTGGAGTTGAGGTGATACCGACTTTCGTTTTATGTAATACTGCCATTACGCGAGAAGACGCGAGTCGCTATTTGTATTCAATTTGAGTCTGTTTGGGGCACAAATCGACTTCGCTGAAATGCTTGTAAAAATAAATAGCAAATATCTGTAGTCTTCATTAATGTGTAAACGCAAGAAAGTATTTTTTTTTTTCGAAAAGGGTGTGGTTTGAAAAATTTCTGGTAGAGATAAAAAGTAATGAGGAAAGCGAAAGAATGCATACAAACGTCGTTGGATTGTTTATAAATTGTACTAAAACGTTCAGATAAAAGTTGATGATTTTTGTAATATTTTGTAAAAGTGAAATTTTAAAAGATAAAATGACGGAATTTTGAGATGAGACACGTCGTAACACTTTCTATTTACACAAAGTGACTGCCATACACTTGTTACATACTTAAGAGGTTTCCATTTAGGGGTCGCCCATCAATTACGAGAAGCATTCGGAAGGGGGGGGGGGGGTGGCTGGCCGAATCTCACCCAATCTCACGTGGGGCAAAGGGGGTCTCAGCAAATACCACGTATTTTTTTTTATCAAGAAACAGTGAAAAATTGCTAGAAAACTGGATTAAATGAAGTAAAGACCCCCATTCACTTACAGGTCGCCGGCAGGCACGGCCCATTTAAAGCCACACAATACTCAGTCTGGCTGAGGGATAAGGACTACAGGTATCCGCCTGACAGGCCTCGGCATGCAGGTGACGTCAAGATTCCGTACAGACACACAGGCGAAGAAGACAGTTTTCTCGCTTAGTTCGCGCCTTGAATTCAGGTCCGACTGGATACGGTGTGAGTTTGTGCCGTAAATTCACGGCTCGAAACTGAAGAGAAGTTCAGATCTTCAGGCACGAACTGACGATAAATGCCCACACACATTAAGTTTTTTGTCAGTTTTCTGGGACTGCAGACCCTATCCAGTTGGCCGGGGAGGTATGTGGTGATACTTGGCTTCAAGGCGTAAACTTTTAGGCCGCAGCCTGCCGTCGACCTGTGTGTGAAAGGGGCCTTAAAATATGGCTACATTCTACACAAAAATTTTTATGCGGACGCCATAAAATATCTTAGTAACCCCTCCATTGTTTAGCCGCGGTGTTCTTCCTTGATCCATTACCTGGCGGTCTGAGCGAGACGTCCCCGCAACGGATACGCTGCTGTCGGTACCACTGGGTCTCGAACTATTCACAATTGTAACACGTTTTTTGGTAGTTGTGTGTCCCTTACAAGCGGTAAAGCGAGAGGGATAGAGGAGGGGCAAGTAGGAGTTCGAATTATCAGCTATATTTAATTAAATCTTGTGGTTATGCCCGTAAATACGTATTTTTAGTGTTAAATACTAAAGATTTTTCAAAATTTGAAAAATGCCACGTGAGTTTAGTGGGAGGGGGTCGAGCCAAATCTCACGACATCTCACCAAGGGGGAGGGGGATCGAAAAATCGCCTCACGTAATTTATAGACGATCCCTTATCAGAGGAACTAAGCTTCAAATATTTAGATTTTTGAAGTTATACTTCTTTAGGGGCATTTTGAAAATATTATGAGAGTAAATTTTGAGGAATTCGCAACGCAGGAATGTGCAACACAAGAATCCGAAAAGGCGCAGCACGGAGGATATGGGCGAAGGGGTGGAGCCAATGGAGGGCAAGCATTTCAACTCCCATCCTTCATGCGCACTGGGATTATATCATTATTATGAGCATATGCAAATTCGTAGCCGATGTCGGTTCACGATGTCGATGGGAATAAATTAAAATAAATTGATAAAGTGACCATTTTTGTTCACATTCCTGGTGGTTTTTTCGTGTTATTTTAGGGAAAAAATGTCGGATTTATTTGGTAATGAAATTAAAAGTGAATTTAAAATGGTTAAAAATTATTATCGAATAGTTATTAAAATATAAGTGCCAGTACCACCACAAAACATAAATAACAACATTTTAACTTTTTTCTATACATTTTTCTGTTCTAATATTTTTAAAAATTATTCTATAATAATCTTTAATCACTTTTAAATTGGTCACCTTCGCAATTAAACCATTAAAACATATTGATTCACTCAATTTTTTGAAATTTTTTTAATACAATCACTGAAACACCAATCACTGGTAATCCATGCGTAGAAAAAAGTGATAAAATACAATATTTTACTACTTTTTACTGCTAAAATAAACTTGAAAACTTGGCTCCACTATGTTATTACACGAGAAATGTTATCCATTCAAGCAAATGTAGGTGCATTACTTTGAATTACTTTGAGAGTGTCGTTGGTGCCGGTCGTCCGCGTTTTATTAATATTTTTTTTATGTTTTTATTGTAATTTTTAATAACTAAATATTTAATTTTGTGTTTTAAGTGGTTATTTAAGTTAGTGATAGTGACAATTTCGCTCGAGTATTTTATTTTTGTTTTCTTTTTCTTGTTTTTTGTTCGGTGTTTTCTTTTGTTATTTGTGTTGTGCTACGGTTTCTCCAGCTGTTCGAGGTTGGTAACCTTTACCCTTGTGCAATTTTTAATCTTTTTTCTTTTTAAACATTTTTCTTTTACTTCTGATTCTTTTCTGAGGGCATAAAAGAATAAAAATAAAATTGCGTGGTAATTTTATTTTCAATACCATAACCTCATTTTTTAATATTTTTTCCTTTTCTTATTTTTTTTCACCTGAGGTTATGCAACGTTTCGAAACCCATCTGCACTCAAACTGCATAAAATTGTTTTAAACAATTTTGTCTTATTTGTCTTCGCAGTTAAGTGGGGTTTTATCGTTTTCAATTTTTTATTTTTTTTTGTCTTATTTTAATCATACCATTTTTTTTTTTTTCTAATGGCGAGTCAACAAGTCTGCAAGCTGTGCTCTTCGGAAATTGTCCGAGATGGGATTTTTTGCGATGGTGTATGTGGAGGCGTTTTTCACCTCACCTGCCTCAATCCTCAAGTAAGTGGCAAACCTCCGACCCCTAGAGGGTCAACTTGCAATGAATGCTTCAACATTCAACCCTGCCACGTCCTAAGACTAATGAAAGACATTTCTGATGTCTTTCTCGATGGACATGAAAAAGTCATGGGTCGTTTTAACACCTTCTCTGGAAATGTCTCACATTTTCAGATGTTAGCCGATGATGTCCAGTCGATCAACGTCCGCCTTGATAGCTTATCAGACACCCTTGATTCTGTTGCGTCCAACTCGGGTTCCCTAATGAATAAACTCCAAGAAATTTCTTCCCGGGTTGCAACAGTCTTTGACTCGATCGACGATATACATTCAGCGATTGTCAATCCTGTCACCACTTCATCCTGCTCTGTCAACTCCTTAGCTCCTCTTCATCCAATATTAGACGACATTAAAAGGAGTACGAAGCGTGTTCGGGCTGATATTGAATCGCTGTCAACAGCAGTGGTGCAAAATCACAATGCCCTGAGTTCTCTATCGCAAAAATTTGAAAATGTTTGTGATAGAATAAACTCCCCCTCGGTGGCGCCAGTATCTTATGACGCCTCGCAGGTAGGGGAGCAGCTTCTTTCTACACCCTGTCCCACAGCTGTTTCTCTAACGGCGGATGATGTAGCTGCTCTTAACACCACAGCCCTGAACGACCCGGTCATAACACTTGAAAAGGGCACTTCGGTGGAGACTGCCCCCAGCCTGGCTCATGACCACAAGAAAGCCCGTAGAAAGAATGGAAAACGCAAACGCAGTCGTAAAGTTAACGTTACGGATGCTGTTACTGCAAACCCCTATCTAAGCTCGTCTATCCGCGCACCCTCACTTCCAATGGGCTCAAACTATATCCCAGAACCGGTTGCGGCATCAACCTCTTCTATTAGTATCATTGGACCGTCGGGCACTGGAGATGCTGAGTCTCCGGTAACCTGCACTAATCTGACAACGGTACCCAGGCCACGAACTATTTTCATTTCGCGTTTCTCCCCAGAAACTACGTGCGAGGCAATTAAAGAATACCTAATGGGGAAAACTATTAATCCTGCTACAGTCTCCTGCAGGAAGATCAGCAATGTCTCCAAACCGGTTGCGTCTTTCATCTTGACTGCACCGCCCAATACCGCTGAAAAGCTTTTAGACCCCACGTTCTGGCCTCCTGGTGCCTTTTCAAAATGTTTTGTCCCCCGCACGCGCGAGCAGCGCACTCCTGATACTCTACAAGTTTCAAAAAACTTAAGACGCTTTCCCTCTATTACCAAAATGTGAGGGGAATCAGATCTAAAACCCAAGATGTGTTTCTGTCGACTTCGGCCAGTGATTTCGATATAATCGCTTTTACAGAAACATGGCTATACAGTGGGATTCTTAATGCCGAACTTTTCGACTCTTCCTTCCAAGTTTTTCGGAGGGATAGATATATTGACTCGGAGGCTCGTGGAGGTGGTGTACTACTTGCATGTAGTAACCTTCTCAACTGTTGCTTAATAACGCTTCCTGATTTTTCCAACACTTTAGACATTGAGGTCCTCGCTCTCAAAGTCTCCCTTGTTCATAACAACTTATTCTTAATCTGCTGTTACATCCCACCAGATATGTTCAGCACTCTTGACGATAGAGGTCAAAATCTCTATGATATTCTAATCGCTTGCATAAATCATATCCAAGATATGATGGATTCCAAAGATGAACTCCTACTTGTAGGTGATTTTAACTTACCCAATGTTAAATGGGTATCGTGCGATGATGACGATAACTACCTTCCTGGAAACAACCTTAACTCTAAGGAATCCAGCTTTCTGAATTCCTTATTTTCCTGCGGCTTGTGCCAAATGAGCGGTGTGAATAATATTTTAGGAAGGCGGCTAGATCTTGTATTCTTTTCCGACTCAGACAACATGAATGTTGAGCCTAGCTCAATTGTCTTGTCACCTGTCGATAATTATCACCCTCCTCTCCTACTGAGCTATTGTTCTGTCTTTAACAATAAGCCAATCCCAGAGGAGCCAACTTTTACCTTTAACTTTAAAAAAGCCAACCTTGAGGAACTGTCATCCAAGCTCACTTCGGTCGATTTCAATTGGTTGCTCTTACCTAATGAGTTGGATGTCGATGTAGCCAGATTTTATTCCGTCCTGTATGAAACTTTCGCATCCTGTGTACCTATCGAGCCGTTAAAATCATCCAGATCATCCCCACCGTGGTACAACAACGAGTTGAGACGTACCAAAAACCTGAAGAATAAACTCTGGAAAAACTACCTGAAGAAGAAAGACACTGCGAGTTTCGATGCATTTCTCAATTGCTATGACCAATTTCATGCTCTCTCCGAAACCCTCTATAAAGAGTACCTCAGAAACATGGAAGGTAAAGTGTTTGGTGATTCCAGAGCATTCTTTCAATTTATCAACACAAAGAAAAAAGTTGATAATTACCCTTACACCATGAAATACGAGAACTCCCTTAGTTCTAATTCAGCAGAAATTTGTGACAATTTTGCATCGTTCTTCCTCAAATCTTTCTCGTCCCCTGTATTCCAACCAGATGAAGACAATTTTCGACATATCAATGCAATCCAAGCGGCTCAAAACTTTTCCCTGTCTATAACCAGGGATGATATCTCGAAGCATATAAATGAACTTCCACAAGACTTTTCGTCCGGCCCTGATGGAGTCCCTCCAGCTGTTCTAAAATCCTGTGCAGGGGCCCTACTGTCTCCTCTTCTATGTTTATTTCAAAAATCCCTAAATAAAGGGCGCTTCCCAACCTTATGGAAGAACTCTTTTATAATACCCGTCCATAAGAAAGGCTGTAAAAACGAAATATCTAATTATAGGCCAATTGCGAAGTTATCGTCTATACCAAAACTCTTCGAATCTATTATTTATTCTGCTGTCGCCCCTATCTGCAAGAGGCTTATCTCAACAAACCAACATGGTTTTCTTGCAGCCCGTTCCACTACTACTAATTTACTGGAGTTCTCTTCACACACAATTAGAGGCTTTGTCACTGGCTGCCAAACTGACTGTGTCTATACAGATTTTAGTAAGGCTTTCGACAAGCTCTCCCACTCTATTATAGTTCTTAAACTAAAGAAATTAGGCTTTCCGCATGCCCTTGTGGATTGGTTCCAGTCGTACTTAGCCGATAGAACCTACCAGGTTCTATTCCGCGGAGTCAAATCGAAGAATATCGAAGCGTCCTCTGGAGTCCCGCAAGGCAGCCATCTTGGCCCTCTTCTTTTTATTTTATCAATTGACGATATTGTTACACTGCTAAAGCACTGTAAAATCCTTATTTACGCTGATGACATCAAACTGTATCGCCACATAAGGAGTATAGAGGATTGCAAACTTCTGCAAGCAGATCTAAACACCTTCTATTCTTGGTGTTCCAACAACAACCTTGTGCTTAATATTAGTAAATGCGAGATCATGACTTTTTGTAGGAAACGTAGTGTTATAACTTATGACTACACTTTCCTTGACAACAAGGTCTCCCGTACTGAATCTGTAATCGATCTTGGGGTTAGGTTAGAAAGTAAGTTGGATTTCTCCACCCACATCAATTATATCTCCTCCAAGGGCAATTCAGTCCTGGGATTTATAAAAAGATGGTCCAAAGAGTTCAACAACCCCCTCGTCACTAAACATCTGTACGTATCTTTGGTTAGGCCTTTGCTTGACTACGCTTCCCAGGTATGGTCTCCTTACTACTCCTCCCATGTTAGTAGAATCGAATCGGTTCAAAGGAAGTTCGTCCGGTTTGCACTCAGCCACCTCCCATGGGATGACCCACTCGCTCTTCCGCCTTATGAGAACAGACTTAAATTGCTCAACTTAAGCTCCCTTCATAAGCGCCGCGAGGTCGCTGACGTTATATTCGTTCATCGACTGATGAATGACAAGGTGGACTCTGGTTTCTTAAAAAACCGCGCGTCATTTAGAGTGAATAACTACAACCTGAGAGGTGAACCTCTTTTGCACATTAATTCCTCTAACACCAATTATGGCATGTTCGAACCCGTTAATCGCATGCTTATAAATACTAACAACAATAGGAGTGTGTTTAGCTTGCTAACCAGTGAAGTTGTCCTTAAAAGGACCCTTCTCAATGTGGCGTGACTCTCTACGTGCTCCACTTCCTTTTTAGTTTTGCATGCTCCTCTGTTTAATGTTTTTGATCTTTTATGTTTTTAATATTTTATGTTTGCATGTCTCAGCTGAGCCACGGCAGTGGTAAATATTTCTCAGCCCTGCTGGGAAGTGTGCCTTCTGTCTTAGAAGGGAAACTCTATATATGTATATATATACATATATATATATATATGTATGTATGTGTATGTATATATAGATTTTCATGCTTAGCTGTAAAGTGCGCCTTCTGTGCTAGAAGGGTTAACTCTAGAGTAGCAATATAGGGCCGGCATCGACTGCTTCCAGGCCTGTAGCTACGATGGGCTTGCTGGAGGCCCTATTAGAAACTCAAATAAGCAGCGGGCTGCAAATTTAAGACATGAGGTGAACATGTTGCACGCTGCCCTGGTGCAGATTTGCTTGTCATTTTACCAGCTTCGGCCACTGACATATAGAATGGACTGCTCATAAGAAAATGCCACCAATTCGTAAGCGACAAACCTTTTTTCACTGACATGTGTACACGTCAGTAACTTTTGTAAATAAAAATTTCTTAAATTAGTATTTGGAAGGTGGACCCTAAATCAATTTCTGCTAAAAAAAGAAATAAAATTTCGATGATTTTACTCTTTTAAACCCTTCTTTTCATTAATTATAAATTATTATTTTAAACAAGGCGAGGTTCTCTACCCCTGTTGCAATATATTCTGGGGCTTATGGGGGAAAGAGGAACAAAAAAAAACATCACTACTCCCATCTATTTTTTGTAAATATTTTGACATTATTCCAAAGAAAAAAAAAATGAAATCAGATATGGCAACTTTAATATCGTGCAAGCCGTGCAACCGATGTGGCGGTTTTTTTTAAATTTCGCTTAAATTCATTTTAGAATCGCTTAAAATCATTATTTAGATTTCTTTTTTTACTGCAAAAATGAAAAGGTCGTATTTTGGAGTTTATTGAAAGTAAAGAGTAAAAAAATTTAAAAAAAAATGTCTTAATTCACGCATACATACATAGGTGCACACATCCAGTTTTTTTTTTGTATAAACCAACCAACCACAAATCTTTAACTAACTCTTCAACTAATCACATCCACTGAGACCTAAACCCACTGTCATTAAACGTTCAGCAAAAATATAGATTCGCTGTCGATTCTACTTTCGCTGTGAAGAATGTCACTGCGTTGCGTGTTTAGGGATAAATTTGTAGCCTCTTCTTAGAGTTAAATGCAAAACAAAATGCTTGACTAATTAGTCTAGTCAGCAAAGTGGCACACGCAAATTATAAGCCGATAATCCGTATTCGTTTTTCTTTAAACCAGAATTGGAAGGGCGACTGAAAATGTTTGTCTAGGTAATTCTGTGGAACGATGTAATAATCTTCAGTAGGTGACTTTTTGCTAGGACTTAGTATTTACAACGATGGGTATCATAAGACTAATCAGATTGTCAGATTCTGTCATCATTGCAGAAATGCAGCAGTGGAAGGGGACGAATTCATATTATTTGTAGAAGAATTGTAAAATTTGAGCATACAATTGATTTAGGGTTTAACCCTTTGCACTCGTATGTCACACTGGAGGTGACAATACTAATTTACTCTACAACTCGTATGTCACACTGGAGGTGACAATACTAATTTACTCTACAACTCGTATGTCACACTGGAGGTGACAACACTAATTTACTCCTTAAATGAGAATATATCACAAACTAATAACCTAACAACGAGAACCCAAAAAGTGAGCAAATATATGGAATACCTCAACAAAAAATTTCAAGACAGTTTTATCCCCAGTAAAGAAATTTCTATTGATGAAGCAGTAGTACAATTCAAAGGCAGGGTTAGCTTCATTACATATAACCCAAATAAACCAACAAAGTGGGGAATTCGGTTATATGTATTAGCAGATTCCAGTACCGGCTACGTATATTCCGTTTTGCCATATTATGGTGCTCTAACAAGTGAAATGTTAATCCATCCAGAATTACCGGTGTCTTCAAGAATAGTGCTTCATCTGGTCAATAATTTACTAGAAAGTGTACCTGGTGCCAAAGGGTATCATATCTTTACGGATAGATACTATACAAGTATTCCATTGGCCAACGAACTTCTCAAACGGAAGTGTTATATAACGGGAACAATACAAAGTAATAGGAAGTTGTTGCCAAAAAAAGTGTCGAAACCGAATTTTGTTGCAAAAAAATATGTTGCATGCCGAAAGAACAATTTGTTAGCCTTGGCATGGAAGGATAAACGTGTCGTGACTATGTTAAGTAGTAATGACACTTCAAAGATGTGTACCGTCAACAGAATACGAAAATGTGGTGATACAGTAGAAATAAGAAAGCCCCAAGTAATTTTGAATTACAATAAGTTTATGGGGTGTGTTGATCTAGCTGATCATTATGGATCAACCTATTGTTTTTTAAGGAAATCTATCAAATGGTGGCGAAAACTTTTTTTCTGGGGTTTAGAGACAAGTGCCATTAATTCGTACATTTTGTACAAAGTTTCATGTCATAAGAATGGAGTGAAGCCAATAACTCATTTACGTTTCGTACGTAAGTTAGTTGTTTCCTTAGTGGGAGATTTCAGACAAGGAGCTAAAAAACGCGGGCGACCATCAACATCAGATGCAGAGAATCGGCTTGATGGAAAACTACACATTTTAGTACCTCATCCGGAAAAAAAACATAACGATTGTATGGTCTGTTCTAACAGAAAAGTTAAAGGCGAAAGGAAGACAACTGTTTATTTCTGCGAAACATGCGAAAGACATCCTTTTCTGCACGTTGGAAATTGTTTTAAGAAGTATCACACTGTAAAAGATTACAAAAAATAAAACATTTTATATTAATAACTAATGAAATAAATATAATACGTTGAATTTTACCACTGTAAATTACTTTAATTCATTTAGCTAAAAATAATTACAAGTTGACACGCAACAACTTTGAAAATAAATCGAGTGCAAAGGGTTAAACTATTGAAAAGATCTGTAGGAATGGACCAAAGGACCAATCACTCAATTACACATAAAAAAATAGCATGAGAGGATAAGGCACATGACTACCCAGCGGAGAAGCGTTTTGAAACAGATTCCGAAGCGCTGAAATGGAATGCCAACGCGCTTCTTATTCATATCCCAATTCCTTTCTTTTTACTTTTAATACAGGCATGTCATCAAAGCGAAGCGCTTATATTTTGTTGTTGAAGAAGCGCAATTGAGGCTGGGAAATTGAAGTTCTTGGGAAGCTCGTGAAGCTTTCGTGACCCATAGTATCAATATTATCGCTTTTCCTAATATCCAACCCACAATAATTTTTGCTTCAATAATTAAATTTTACACAAATAGCTGAAATACATTTATTAAAAATAATTACTCAACATCATTAATTCAATAATAAAATTTCACTTATTATTTTCACCAGAAATAGTATTTCACAACTGACGCGATTTTACAAAAATCACAAGTTCCCAAATAAGGAAAATAATAGAAAACTTGAAAAAAAAAAAAAAAAAAAAACAAAGCAAAAAATGGGAGTCTAGAGTGTGTGTGCTTCCAGAGAGCTTCCATTAACATATAACATATAAATTGGAAGCGCTTCTTTCTTGCTTCTTTTGGCAGCGCTTGATTAATTTACCGCTGGGTATGACTACACCAGGGGAATTCAACTGAATGACTGATTGGACCAAAACAAAATTCTGCGAAAAGTTAACGTGATCGCTACAGACATACCAGTCTGTCACCATACGCCCACAATACGCTTTAAACGAAGGTAAAAGTAAGCAGCTCCAGCTTCGGTTTGATATAGAGCTTTAAACTCAATCTTCGATAGCTCCATCTCAAGTAGAAATAGTAAAAAAAAAAACAAAAGCAAAACTTGCCACACATTGCTTTAAGGAATAAAATACCAGTGCTGCGAGTAAGCTTCCAAAGTCTGTACATAAAAAGCGCTTTGTTTTTGGTTACAGTGATGGTAATATTTCCAACTGGGCAGACAGTGAGACTTTTTCTGAATTTATCCTTGCTAGACTATCGTATGGTAAACTATTTAACAACAGTGATCACTACGGAGAGTGGGGACAGTACAAGTCGCTAACAATTCCATAGAACTTTAAGAATATTGCGAAGTGCTCCCTTTGGCCTTCCAGAAGATGCACTAGTCCAAATTCGAAAAAGCTATAAAAAGGGAATACAGAACAAGGAACTCCATACAACGACCACGAATTTGACCTATAATGAGATTGATTTATACCTATGGAATCGTCCAACGATTTTTCGAACCGCCTTCAGACAACACAATTCATAATTTGGTGAAGAATTTCTTTGAGTGCGGGTCTTTAGCCATTTACCATAGCCCCATTCGACGACTTCCGCGACACTCCAATAAAGTTGTTGAAACAGGAATAGAGTGTTGCCGATAATCCAAATGTGTCAAACTTCAGGAGTTAAACGTGAGTGGAACGACTCTAAAGGTGCCTGTAAACGAGCAACTAAAAATGCACATTGCCGGTAATATTTTAGAAAAAGATGGCCCGGCTATATGTTTGAAAATGTGTGGCCGATACTATTGCCGGGCAACTTGTAGTCAGACATGTTTTCGCAATGTTTTGGCTACTGTGTTGCCCGAGAATTTCACGCGTACACGTATGACAATGGCTGAAGTATTTGCTTATTAAAAAACGAAGAATGCTATGGGCTAATTCTAAATATGTAGTTACTTGTTTAGAAATTTCGAAGGATGACGAAGGATGACCTTAAATAATTTCATACAAATCAACCATAAGCCTTAACAGCGGTGGCAAGACTCCATCCAGCGGTATGCAGAGACCTCGGTGTTTACCACTCTACTCTTTTCTAAGCTTTTGTTGAATATCAAAGTTCTAAGAATGCGGATGATCCACTAACTTAAACCATTGTAGATCCCATGCTGGCATTGTTGAAACCGCTACTTCATCCGATATGGTGTCAATCCATTTTCCTTTACAATATGTGTGCTTTGGTATAGAATTTTTAAGGTACATAACTAAGATATGTTCTAGGGTGATCATTTACGATATCTTACTGTAAGAATTGCCAAATTATAAATAGAAGGAAAAATGCAGCTTAAAGGCCCTTGGAGACGCTAAAACATGGTACGAGTAAACATGGTACAGGGACCATGTTCGAGGTGATGTTAGCCGTGTACGAGCCGGTACGCGTACTAGTTTTTTGGTCCGACCAACGGTCCGACTAAAATCAAAACTGGTTTGATTTCTGTCGATGTTCGTGGGCGGAGTTTCGTGTTGATGATACCATGTCCTACCATTTGCGGACTTGTTTGACCAAATTTACTCGTACACGAAATGTTTCAATTTACCAGTTGACAACTAAATGACAGATTAACTTGAAATATTTTGACAAGAGAGCGGTGTTCAAGTAAATCGGTCTTAGCACATGTCTTACCGTCTGCGGATTTTTGGTCGTACCATGTTTACTCGTACTATGTTTTAGCGTCTCCAAGGGCCTTTATGGCTGGGAGACGCCATGCACTTAGTCAAGGGGATCTCCTGGAACTCTGCACGTATTTGGCTGCGGTTTGGTTCGCCGGATACTATAGATTCATGGATCCCGAACACAGATAAAAAATTAAAAAAAAAAAAAAACCGACTTCAAAACTACATATACCTATGCATGCATATGTACAAACTTAAACTAAAAAGTAAAAAATAATATTTTAATTACCTCAAAGCAAGAGCCTTAAAGGACAGTTAAAAAAATTATTGATATTTATATATCGTCACCCTTATGCCAGAGACGCGAAAGTGCAAATTTTTCACTTTCGCGCTAATAGGGTTTTGTAATACAAAATGGTACAAAGATGCCATGTCAGAAGTACGAATGTGATTTATCTGGTGATATAACGAAAAAGTGTAAAGCCTACAACACGAAAGCAAATAATATTTTATTTTTAGAGACAGTTTGAACATTTATCTAGCAATAACTCAAAACTGCAGATTTACACTTTCGCGCCTCTGGCATAAGGGTGACGATATGTATGTATCTATTTAATATTTTTAAAAAGTTCATTATGGAGTCGGTGCCAGCCAAAGAACAATTACGTTTATACATACCCTGAAAGCTTGGGTGCAAAAGAAAACTTACGTTAATACATACCTTTGGCTGGCACCGACTCCAAAATGAACTTTTTAAAAATATTAAATAGATACATACATATATAAATATCAATAATTTTTTTAACTGTCCTTTAAGGCTCTTGCTTTGAGGTAATTAAAATATTATTTTTTACTTTTTAGTTTAAGTTTGTACATATGCATGCATAGGTATATGTAGTTTTGAAGTCGGTTTTTTTTTTTTTAAATTTTTTATTTTTTACTTTTTAGTTTAAGTTTTTTTACAAAATTGTATTCTACTCGTCATACCCTTTCATTTGATATCCATGAAGGGGGTCGGGAAACAAAATTGCAAAATTCGGCCGCCATCTTGGAACCGACCGCCATTTTTTTACAAAATTTATATGGGACCACCTCTGAGGTATAACGTACCAAACAAAAAAAGAATCATCAAAATCGATTCATAATTGGCGGAGTAATCGCGTAACATACATAGAAAAAAAAAAAAAAACATACATTCGAATTGATAACCTCCTCTTTTTTGAAGTCGGTTAAAAATGTACACCCTACACCACCCACAATTATGCCATCTTTAGGCCATACTAACATACTTCTAGTCCAAAGAAAAATTTCGGAATCAAATTTAAATAGCCGGCAATGTTTAAATATTTTCGCTCTACGACCGATATCAAAGGCAACATGCCGGCCAGTAGTTGCAATATGGCCAGTATCGTCGGGCTATACGGATATATTGCCGGCAAGTATGAACATATTTATGGAAATAATGCTGATTTTTCAGCAATGTCGTTCAGCCAGTATTGCCGGCCACACATTGCTGAAAAATGTTGCTCGTTTACAGGCACCTTAAGAAGGATTATGAAGCAAGATCTTTATCTCTTCCTATTAAAGGTGCAACTTACTCAATGATTGCTGCCAATAAACAAACCAGCAAGCTTGCAATATGGAAATGCCACCGCAAAAATGATCGATGCGATGACGGACGAAGCATATTTTACACTCTCTGGCGGAGTCAATAAACAGAACTGTCGGATTTGGGGAACAGATAACCCACACTTCATTCACGGAACACCGCTGCACGATTGTTGGGCTTACATAAAGATCAATGTTTCTCTTCCATACGCCTATGAGCTGAGCTGAGCGATGCACAAAACATCGTTCCAACTGGCGAAGAAACTGAGGATTCCATCGTTGCAATAAATATAAAACGCTTATTAAAAAAATATGTAGTTTTCTATAATTTATTGTGTGTCTATAGGTATAGTGTTTTTGATCTTACAGTTCCCGTTTCGACATTGGTCGATACCATCTTAAAATCGATACCACTTTCGCTCGACTCGATCAGTATTATTTAGTTTTTCCTTCTGAGATGGTACAGTTCGAACAATTTTGACTGGTTGATTACCTTTGGATAGACACCCATCATCCACATTTCCCACTACTGAATGACCATAAATAGACTGTTTGAGATCGTTTTCAACGCTGAATCGATCCGTGTTTCCGATCGTTACCTCAACTGGATCAATCAATGTCTAATATCATTACCACCATTGGATCGATCGAACTTTAAGATCGTTACCTCTACGGATAATGCGATCGATAACGATCTTACCATCACTATTCGAAAGAACCCAAATCATGTCTTGCCCTATTAGCAGATCGCAACAAGAAAAGATCACTATTTCTTATCAAGGTTTGAACTGGTAAATGACTTATTTAACAAAATTATTTCTCTGAACGAATCGATCAGTCGATATTCTTACTGTGAAGATCTACTTACCTTGACTATGGTGCACGTGTTATCAAAGTCTCCAATTAAAGTGTTACAAACCTTATCGGAATGGAAACAAACAATGTTACATGCCACCTATGCTCGTTCGCCTGTGGTGACCACTAGTCAAATCAGTTAGTGCGATTCACTTACAGTAAATATGTCCAGATCGGTTCTGATAGTTCTAGGCATTTTTCTGTCACTCTATTTGGCAAGTGGTGAACGCGTTAGATTTGATAATTATCACGTGTACAAGGTGACACATAAGAATATGGGTTTAAAACTTTTAACCGATTTGAAAGAAGATACTAACAGCATGATATATTTGAATTCAGTTAAAGGCAAAAGCATTCATATTGCCGTTGCCCCCGAAAAATGTTCAGAGTTTCAACTAACTTTAAATCGAAGTGGTACTGAGTATGAGTTGGTTCATGCAAATCTACAGAAACGCCTTGATGCAGAAGAAGAAGTCATCCCAAATGACCGTGAATATAACTGGGAGCAGTACCATATCTTGAATGAAACATATGATTGGCTGGACTCAATAGCTAGCAGATACCCAAAGCATTCTGAGGTCATTATTGGAGGATCAACATACGAAGGACGTGAAATTAAGGGTGTCAAAGTATCGTTCAAAGAAGGCAACAAAGGGATCTTTATAGAAGGTGGGACTCACGCTCGTGAATGGCTCTCTCCAGCAACAGTCACCTATATTCTAAACGAACTTTTAACTAGCCAAGATCAACAGGTTAGGAAAATGGCTGAAAGTTACGACTGGTACGTTTTTCCACACACCAACCCCGATGGTTATGTGTACTCGCACACAACACATCGTCTCTGGAGGAAGACACGATCACCGACTTCTGACCCCGATTGCTATGGAGCTGATCCAAACAGAAACTGGGACTTCCACTGGATGGAAGTTGGTGCTAATTCTTCTCCATGCTCTAATATATACGCTGGAACCAAGCCATTCTCTGAAATTGAAGTTCGCTCACTGGCCGAATACATTGAGTCCTTAAAGGGAAAGATTCACATATACCTGTCCTTCCACGCATACTCACAGCTCTTGCTGTTTCCTTATGGATATACTGAGGAACACGCTGTCAACCACAACCATCTTCAAAAAATTGGCGATTTTGCAGTAAAGGCATTGGCCAAGCGTTATGGAACTTTATTTGTTGCCGGGAATACCAATGAAGTTATTTATCCTGCTTCTGGTGGTAGTATTGATTATGCTTACGGTAAGGCCAATATTAATCTCTCATACGCCTATGAGCTGAGACCGACGAAAGATGATTGGGATGGCTTTTTGATTTCACCAGAGAACATTATTCCAGGTGGCGAAGAAATTGTGGATTCTCTCGTTGCTTTGGTGAAAAAGGCAAAATGCCTGGGATATCTCTAAAGGAATAATGTGTTTTTGTTAAGTTCTAATTCGATATGATTTAATAATACAGAACGCTTCTTCTTTATTATCTCTTATTCTTTAATTATTACATGTGTTTGCTGTACTAATGCCATTTTCAAATTAACCCAACTTCTCCTCGACACTATCGTTATTATTTAGTTTCAATCTCGGTAGCATCCCAGAGGTCAACAGGGGCGGGGGCCTCGGTAGGCTAGGGTGTTAGGCGTCTGGCTACCATCCAACAGGTCCCGGGTTCGAGTCCCGGCCAGTCCCACGGTCCTTCGCCTTTTCCACTTTCCTACCTACATAACTTCCTTTCTTTCTTCTTCCCTCTTTACATTCCTGATTCCTCTTGTCATAGCCTTCCTTAGCCCTTCCCCGCTTCACGAAAGCGTATGTCGTCGGTTGGTTGATGAGATTCAACTTGTTTCAGGAGGCATAACACTCCAGCGAGTTGTTTCTCGATGCCCCGATGTCAAAGTCGCGATAGTAATGGTTGGGAGTGGGTGGACTAAAAAATATCGCGGGTAGGTTGTGGCAGTTCCTTCCTCCCCGACTAGAGCTGCTGTTCGACATTGCACTCTATACGAAGAAAATAGATTGTCAACAGTATAAAGGGCCATTCCTGAGACTCTAGTCTTTCACATAGTGGCCCAAGACCCAAAGAAGGATAACTTGATTGAGAACGCTCAGCTCACCAAGAGCATGTTGGCAGTCCCAAACTAATTTCGACTTGGTCCTACGGGGCCTTATCGCCCTTATTTCCACTTGCCTATCAGAAAAGATAAAGATCCATTTGTTATGGTAGGCCCTTATTAAGTGTTCTTGAGTGCATGCCAGTATAGCGTACATCTTTGCTTGAAAGGCAGTTGCTAGGATGCCTAGACTTATCGCCCTCCCGAATCTGGAACCTTCACTCCAGATTCCGGCTCCTACACTTGTCTTTGCTTTTGAGCCATCCGTGTACCATTCTAGTTAACCCGGCAATACTTGAAGAAAAGTCCACGTTAGCCTATCCTGTAGGTTGCTCAAATTTTGAGATTTTAAAGGGCATTAGGTCGAATAGTATCCCCGCTTCTGGAATCTCTTCTATGATGTTGATTGTTATAGAATGTCGTCGCTTTCAGCCGCAGTGCAGCGTTAATGCGGACTTCTCTACCTAAAAGTGGAAAGGTGCCAAATTGAGGAGAATCTCCAACGCTACCTTCGGGAAAGTGCGGATGGAAAGACAGGCCATTCGTTGAATTTTGCATAAATTGGTTATGAAACCCTTAAGTGACCAAGCTAAAGTTCCATAAGTTACCATGGGCCAGTATATCCAGTACATGATTTTCGGTTGCAAATCACATGTGAAACCACAAACTCTACGGTAAGCCCACAGACATCTGCGCGTTCTGCTCATCAGAATGTCTGCGTGTTGGTTCCAGTTGAACTTGGCATCTAAATATTTGTATTGTTGTGAATTGCCTATAGGTCTGTCTGCGAGTATCGGTTCCGAAAGTCCCGGTAGTGATTGTTTTCTGGTGAAAGAAACCAAAATAGTTTTTTCGGGAAGCATCACCTTAGCCGGCAGGTTTTCCGTCAGTCATAGGAGTATCTGTGGCAAAACTAACAGCAAAACCTATTGTCTAATGGACCCTAACGGAGGATCTGCGATAGAATAGTCACATATTCCAAATCGTCGAAAAAGCCTTCCAATGCCTTGGATTTCTTAAGAGATGAAAGTTCCTCCTCTAGCCAGCCTCCCTGGCTACAATGTACAAAAAATACATTCGGCTCCATCTCGAATACAATTCGTGTATCTAGGCAGCCGCCTCAAAGATCATCGTGGCTTGTCTTGACAAGGTGCAAAATCGTCCCAGTGAAGCTTTAAGTCAACTTAGGAATGTAGCAGCTCTCTGTATATTTTATCGCTATTACCAGAGCGACTGTTCCACTGAAATTCAAAACCTACTGCCTGCACGGCTATATTCTTCTCCAACAAAACTAGCTCGCCCCACCTCCATACCCTACAGCCCAAACCCCTCGGGCACCATACGATCTAGAAGTTCATTTATGAATAGAACAACCTGACTGTGGAATAATCTCCCACAGTTAGTATTTCCCAACTCATATATCTTAGAGCCGAAACGTAAGGTTTATCGACGTCTCCTTGAGCTCCCTTGAAGTTGCACCGCGTTTGCAGTGAACGACATATTTGATGCGAGAGACCAGAACTGGATCCCGATTGTAGAGCCTTTAAGGTAAGTATCGTAAGTTCTTGAAGGTGCTTTATACTTAAGGCCGCGGCTATAAATAGAAGTTCCGAGTATATTTTGGTGACTATCGATAACATTTGAGACCATTTCGTTCTATTGTTCTTTTAATTTACACATACTTTTAATTTACATACTTCTTAGCTGTTTACTATCTACAGTGGCAAAATTTTGTCCCATATATTACTATCTAGGATAAGTGAGGCAGTAGACCGAACACTTAGGAGGCAGCAGGCCGGATTCAGGAAGGGCCGCTCATGTATTGATCTTATCAACACCTTACGAATAATAGTGGAGCAGTCTACTGAATTCCGATCCCCCCTTTACCTTGCTTTCGTAGATTATGAGAAAGCGTTCGACTCGGTTAATAGCTCGGCTTTATATGGCAGGCACTACCGCGACGTGGACTGCCTGATAAAATAATTGCATTGATAAAAGCCCTATATAACAATTTCAAATGCAGAGTTCTCCATAATGGAAAATTATCCGACAGCTTTGAGGTGAGTTCAGGAGTACGACTAGGATGCCTACTTTCGCCATTACTATTTCTTATAGTAATAAACGACATCCGCTCTAGATAGTAGAACAGGCGGCATTCAATGGGGTTTGCTAGACCGCCTTAAGGATCTCGACTACGCCGATGATATCTGTTTGCTGGCCCACAGACACCAGGACCTCAAAAACATGTTAAACAATTTGGCAACAGAAAGTAGTCCAGCAGGGTTAAGGCTAAATCCGACTAAAACTAAAGAAATGCGGATAAATGCAAACACTATTGAACGGACAGCGCTGAATAACCGTGACGTGGAATTTTTTTTTTTTTTTTTTTTATGTGAAAGACTAGAGTCACAGGAAACGCCCTTTATACTGTGTCGACAATCTATTTTCTTCATATAGAGTGCAATGTCGGACAGCAGCTCTAGTCGGGGAAGAAAGGAACTGTCACAACCTACCAGCGTTATTTTGCAGTCCACCTACTCCCAACCATTACTGGCGACTTTGTCATCGGGGCATCGAGAAACAACTCGCTGGAGTGTTATGCCTCCTGAAACGAGTTGAATCTCATCAACCAACCGATGACATGCGCTTTGGTGAAGCGGGGAAGGGCTAACTAAGGCTATGACAGAAGGAATCAGGAATGTAAAGAGGGAAGAAGAAAGAAGGAAAGTTATGTAGGTGGGAAAGTGGAAAAGGCGAAGGACCGTGGGGCTGGCCGGGATTCGAACCCGGGACCTCTGGGATAGTAGCCAGACGCCTTACTCCCTAGGCTACCGAGGACCCCGAATTGGAATTGGTCGATAAATTCTGCTACCTCGGTAGTATTATTACCGAAAATGGCCTTGCAGAAGAAAATGTCAGTTCCAGAATAAATAAAGCACGAGGCGCATATGCATGCCTGTTCCGCATATGGAGATCTCAACTAACACCAAATTGCGGCTGTT
This sequence comes from Thereva unica, assembly GCA_949987705.1. Classification (NCBI taxonomy): domain Eukaryota; kingdom Metazoa; phylum Arthropoda; class Insecta; order Diptera; family Therevidae; genus Thereva; species Thereva unica. The sequence continues at coordinate 42,194,885 of OX465281.1, read as the reverse complement.
CAATTCCAAAGTTAAGGCAGTACTTTTTTTTGTACGGTTGCGAAACATGGAAAGTCACCCAATTCATCACAGGGCGCCTACAAGTCTTCATCAAAAGATGCCTGCGTCGTATCCTAAAAATTCGCTGGCAGGATATAGTCCGGGAGCCCACAATCCTGAAAGTGCACTTACACGGATTTCAAAATTTTTTATATAAAAAGATAGTTAATAGAAATACGAACAAAATAAGCCCGGTATGACGAGGTCTATCCTGGCACCAGTATTTTTTACAAATTTTTTAATTATTAATAATCATTTATAATTTGCTCTTATCGCGGATATTAATTTTAACTAGCGCATTTTATTCAAAATTTACTGTCCTTTCAGAAAAAAATGGTATGACAGTTGCCATTGTGGCAACAATGTCTGTCATACCTATTTTAAAAACATATGAGTGATAAAGTTTTACCCTTATCACGGAATAACTTTTTTTTTTTTTTAATTTCTTCCTTTTTTCGTCTACTTTACAATTATTTTGGTATGACAGCTCGCAACTTGACCAAAACATCTGTCATACCAGTTTGAAGTGGAGCTCTGCCCCTGTTACATTATAAAAATGGAGCGTGTTGTTATTTTGGAGTAATTTTCTTTCGAAATAGGTTTGTCTTTATTTTCTACGTTCGATATAAATAATTATCATTTATTATTATACTATTCATATTATTTATTTATTTACATTACTTATTACAGATGAAACACTTCATTATGAAATATTAATCAAAAAATTGAAGAAATTGTACACAGTTTTGAAATGATATACTGTAAAGTACACTTTGAGAAGTATGTCACAAGATAGAAATGTACGATATTGAAATATTTAATTATTCAATACGTTTTCTTATTTTTATGATTATATTAAAAACTTTTTTATTTGCTTAGGGAACTTTGAAATTCCTGAAAACAACGAATATTATTAAAAAACTGAACGCACTACACTAATCGAAACGTTCAACAAGCATGAAAGCAGCTGACTGAAGGGACAGGATGACCTAGACACTCACAAAGGGCTCTAAAGTAACCTTGGTAAAATATATTGTGTAGTAGCAAGAATAGGTACATTCCAACTTTTGGAAAGCAGAGGGAGAAATAGTTATGCAGGGTTCTCAGTAAACTCTCAATCTCTCTGATTTACTTGATGAGAATCATAAACGACATGCTAACATGTAGAATTCAAGTTTGTCCACCACTGCTTCATTGTATTTGACACTATACTATGTTAAGTTGAAGAGACTCAAAGCAGACCTATTTTTAAAAAAAAACATTCACTCAAAAATAAATCTAAGGAATCAATATAAAAAAATATAAATAATCTATAATAAATAATAGAAAATGTAAATAAATAAATAATATGAATAGTATAATAATAAATGATAATTATTTATATCGAACGTAGAAAATAAAGACAAACCTATTTCGAAAGAAAATTACTCCAAAATAACAACACGCTCCATTTTTATAATGTAACAGGGGCAGAGCTCCACTTCAAACTGGTATGACAGATGTTTTGGTCAAGTTGCGAGCTGTCATACCAAAATAATTGTAAAGTAGACGAAAAAAGGAAGAAATTAAAAAAAAAAAAAAGTTATTCCGTGATAAGGGTAAAACTTTATCACTCATATGTTTTTAAAATAGGTATGACAGACATTGTTGCCACAATGGCAACTGTCATACCATTTTTTTCTGAAAGGACAGTAAATTTTGAATAAAATGCGCTAGTTAAAATTAATATCCGCGATAAGAGCAAATTATAAATGATTATTAATAATTAAAAAATTTGTAAAAAATACTGGTGCCAGGATAGACCTCGTCATACCGGGCTTATTTTGTTCGTATTTCTATTAACTATCTTTTTATATAAAAAATTTTGAAATCCGTGTAAGTGCACTTTCAGGATTGTGGGCTCCCCGCCTAATAGAATTTCAAACGAAAAACTATGGCGCCGTGTCGGCCAAGAAAGGATAGACGACCAAATCAGGCGAAGGAAATGGAATTGGGTTGGCCACACCTTGCAACGCGATAACGAAAATCTAGCCAAACAAGGATCCCGTCGAGTCGGAAGACCTAGAACAACGTGGAGGAGAACCCTACTAGCAGAAGCCGCAACAACTGGGAGATCCTGATCGGTGCTGAGAGCTGTCGCGCAAAACAGAGTCCGCTGGAGGCCAACTGTTTCCGCCCTATGTCCCATGAGGGATTAAAGGAGCGCAATTATGATGTTAGCTAAAGGCGAAGATATAATTTTGTCTTCGTTTCCTACTTAAAGAAAACTCACTTTCTACTTATATTTTCACTAACAATCAAATGACGAATTGTAAACAACAAGGAATCTTCGAATATTATCGCAAAGACAAGAGAAAATAATGAGAAAAAAATTTGAATTGTAGATAATATTTCATGTTTATAAAACGATATCGAGATTGATATTTCAACCATCGATATTTATACAATGTCTTTCTGGATTATAAACATTTCTGCGAGCCTTATGTATCAAAATCAACAAAACAAGACAAGTATTACCATCAAAATCAAAATACAAATGGAATAAATGAATATTATTACAAGCATACGACGTAGTTTCTCTCTCTCCCATTTTGACTCGCCATCGCCAGTCAAATCGTTGAGCCACAAAAACAATTATGAATGATGTTATCCGATGATCCCTCCCCGGCGATGTTCTTCTTAACCCATGCCTATTCTAATATGCTGCTCAATTATCACTGCAAAAACACATACAATACTCCCCATATTTGTTTTCATGTAATGTTCCTGTCATAAATTTTGAAAACTATTCGGACTCCCTCTCCTGAATCACGTTTTCATTATTAACATCCACATGCTGTCACAGGTGGCGCGCGGTAAATATGTTGACTGTGTAGCCGCCCAACATGATTTTGCCAGATTTGTTGTTACTGAGCGAGTGTGTAGGCCGAGTTATAGATCACCATAACAAAAGGCGGCAGTTATTAGATAAAGAAAATTTCAGGCCATTACACTTTTAAATTCTCGAAATTGTCTTTTTTTAGATATATTATCTGCCATTTAAGTCGACGGTTGTTCTTCAACAATTTAAAGATGCCACCTAAAGAAGTTTCTATACGACGCACAGTGTTTCGAATAGAACCAAGTAGCTGGACAAAAGTCATTTTTGAAATTCGGAGAAATAGGATAGGACAGGATTATAGGAAGAGATTAAAAACTCTCTGAAACTAAGGAAAAAGGGTTTTTATTGCACCGGTTTACCTAATAAGCAGTACCGGCTTTAAATCCCCCGAGTTTCCCTGTCCAAGGGGACGACACCGCGATCTAGCCCTTGTTCAGGGTAGAGCGACATTCTCTTTCGGCGCCCTTTGGTCACCGCTTTTACATCACATAAATTATGTTTCTCGTAGGCCGAGATAAACCTCTGATGCAGCCTTAGCGGGATATGGAGGATTATATGGACTAGCTTCATATTGAAAGCACTGTTTATTTCCTTAGGAGATTATCCCCCGCCCTTAAAGATTTAGGTGGTGGTTTCAGGAATGCAGTGGTCACCATCCTGATATTCAAGCAACTTATAGCTTTTCAATTCCCGGAGCAGACTCCTGCAAGGCTTCAGTTGGTAACCTAGAGGTTTATGCTTCCTTGGTGATCAGAACGGACATGGTCGCGGTTGCTCGCGAGGTGCTGGTGGTTGCTAAAGGGACCTTGCAAGTTGGGCTGGGGGTACTTTGGTCACGGGGTTTTCTGCCGCCCTGATCCTAAGCTGTGCCAAACCAAACTTGTAATCAGCTTTTCAATAGACCTTTGGTCCACAGAGACCGTCATCTCAGGTGGGTGGGTTGGCGGAGCGCTTTGTGGAGTACTCTCCACTCCAGGCACCCGTTTGTCAGTGAAGTCCCGACCACAACATGGCCGTGCGGGAGTTTGTTCTCGTCCACAGCGACTCCTGGCTTCAAGGCGGTCCATCACATCTCTTATACCCTTGATACACGGGCTTCATCGGATGATCATTCTTCCAAGAATGTTCATTCGCGGCCCGTGTATCACCTCAAATTAAGTTTGAATGAGCATTCGCAGCTTCATTCATCATTCGAAAGAATGAAGTGAAATCTACTTCATTTAATGAGAAATGAAGCTGGAAGTGGGGAAATTTCCAACAAGTTTCCATGAAATTTCCATTCTCTCATAAAATTTTAAAAATCGAACTGTCAACCTGTCTACTGTCTGTTCGTTAAAGTTTCAGTTTGTTGTTGTGAGGGAAAAATATCAAAAATAAAGTAAGTAGAATGAATGAATTGAAAATGAAGTACCGTGTGTCACTTCGAATTTGAATGTTCATTCAAGGCCAATGAGACTGGAAGAATGTTCATTCGATGAAGCCCGTGTATCAAGGGCATTAGCCACGTAGCCATGGCCGAGTCCGCACAAGTGATGGCCAGCAACCCTCGCAGCAACCCCTAGAAACCTGGGCTGTTCTGAGCCCTGTCCCGACTTGACTATCGCCTCCATTGCACTGCAACCAGTTGTTCCATGGAGAGTCCGGATAGCCAGTGCAAGAACACATTCTCACACTTTCTGCAATTTGGCGCTAGGCTTTGGAGCCATTCTAGGCTTCATTTTGAAGACATCAGACTACTTTTGGGAAAGCTTTCCAGTCTGCTTTTGAAACAGTATGACTGGAGCCTTCACCCTTTCTGCCGGGTTATTGTGGCCTTGAGAAGATCAAGAGGATCTAACGTTCTTCTTATTAAGAAGATTAATATCCCTTTTCTCTGCAGTGGCAACGCAGGGCGTAGATATCTACTACACGGGAGTAGCTAGCTTCCAAAAATGTCTAAAACTTTCTCAGGCTGCACTGGTCTTGTCAAAGCAGTCACTTTTTCGAGTTTTCTCTTCAGTGGAGCAAAAGGTGCTCGCGGCTTCGGAGGTGGGCCTCTAAGGAGATCTTTTCCCAATTAAGGAATGATGTCAGCGCATTCCATCTTTTATTAAAGATATATATCCTACGATTTGCACGAGAAAGGACGGTCCCTTCAGCATAATTGCTTACCCCTTGAGATTGCGAGTTTTATCAAGTTTGCTCTCTCTAGATCTAGGGTACTCAGTCTGCTCGAAGGACCTTGAGGAGCAACCTGCTGGTCTGCCCTCACCTGTTTATGTAACAGTGCAAGGGCATCTCGCGCGGGATGTCTAAGGCCACGAAAAGTCGGCCTTGGAGTCAGCGCTCCGTGATTGTGCCATGTCAAAATCATAGTGTAGAGCACTGGCTGGCTGAATGATTACCAACAACGTTAATATATTCCGCCGCTTGCTCGCTCTACCTTGTGCCTTAAAGAGGCTCCAGACTCACGCGGTGAACACCCGCGAACCAGCGTAAATGCGATGGTTTTTGCGCCTAGTTCGCGCGTTGTTTTCAGGTCCGACTGGGTACGGCGTGAACTCGTTCCGTAAATTCACTGCTTGAGACTGAATAGAAGTTTAGATCTTCATGCACAAACTGACGATAAATGCCCAGACACAAAGATTCAGGGGTGGCAGCACGTAAGTTGTTTCAATCGACTTCTTCATACAAAAATTCAAGTGTTACAAAATTTTTTGTATGAAGCGGTCGATTGAAACAATTTACGTGCTACCACCCCAGTTTTCAGTTATCAGTTTTCTTGGAATGCAGACCTCATTCAGTTGGCGGCCGGAAGGTGTGTGGTGATTCTTGGCTTCAAGACGAAAACTTTCTGACCATGGCTTGCCGTGGTGTGTGACTAGTGTATGAGAGGGCGCATTAAGATATGGCCAAATCCTATACAAAAATGTTTATGCGAATGCCAGAAAGTAGCGTAGTAGACTCTCGATTGTTTAGCCGCCACCAACCAGTCAAACGCACGACTCGACTAATGCTGTAAACATGCTAAGGGCGACGGCGAAACTAATTGGCTCGGCCACAGCGAATAGACCAAAGAAATTTGTTGTGAGCACACACTAAGAGCGACGGCGACACAAATTTAAAAACACACACCGGAATAACCCTTTCGCACAGCCGAGTATACTGCACACGCCCACAGGAGCAAACGAGAATAGCAACACAAACCATGCCACAGCGCATATGCAACTTTGACAGGCGACGGCTAAATAGAACTTGGATTGATTCGGTCGCCGAGTTCGGCGGCGTAGTTATCGCAGTGGTCTGCAGCTTCATACAAAAGCGGTGTTTTCTATTCGTTTTTGACAGTCGCTAAGCAAAGCGATTCGTCGGTCGCTCTTAGAATGTTTACAGCATAATGCGGCGGCGTGCGAGAACTACAAAAAAGGCCCTCACCGAATTTTGCCGAAATGAAATTCTTGGGTATGAATGCTCACATTTTAGTAGTTGTGTACCCCATACAAGCGGGAAAAGCGAGGGGAGTAGAGGAGGGCAAGTATGGGTTCGAATTATCATTTATCTTTAATTAAATCTTGTGATTACGGAGATAAATACGTATTTTTAATGTTAAATACTAAGATTTTCTAAAATCTGAAAAATCTCACGTGAATTAGGGGGAGGGGGAGGGGGTCGAGCCAAATCTCACGACATCTCACCAAAAGTGGAGGGGGAGTCGAAAAAACGCAAAAAATCGCCTCGCGTTATTTATGGACGACTGCAAAGAAGTTTTTTTACGACGACTGATTTGAGAAGAGGGATTCAAATCGAAACGCTTTGAATAATATTAATTTCCACACTTCATATTGCATAATTCCCCGCATGATCTTTACTTTTTCTCATCAGCATCATAAAAAATTCAATTTATTTATTACAAAATTAACCACGAAGATAAATTAGCGAATATTTAGCGCCGCTTGGCCGGCCATCGCACATTTCAAGGGCATCTCAAGACTAGATCTCTTTCAACAAATCTCATGCTCATCCACCCCCGCATTTCCGTCAAAATATTTTTTTTCTTTTCATTTGTGTTCTGCTAGAGAAAACTCTTCAAGTAAATCCACATTAAATAAAGAAAACGAAAAAATAAAAGCACTTTCAAACAAAAAAAAAATATAAATAGTGAAAAAGAAAGTTTTGGCGGCGTTTATCGAAATCCACCACCACTAACCACCGCCAGCCGCAAGGAAAATGAATTTTTGCGCGGCGATTTTCTTTTTGAAAAACTTTAAATACAATCATGTGACAGCAAAATAAATTCTTATGTAACTTCTCGAGAAGTTGTTTGAATATTTAAAACAATAATTAATAGAATTTTAATGGTAATGTAATTCTGCGATGACGTTTCAGAATCGCTTCCGAGTCAGCAGAAGTGATAAAGTAAAAAATTTTTAGTTTTATGAAAATGGCGCCCATAAAAACCAGCAACAAACTTACGTAAAATTAGTAGAAATATGGCCGGTAATGTTGTGGTAATGGATTAGTAATAGATTGGAGTCCGTAAGATAAAATCATGGCGGTTTTACAATCTGCTTGGTCACAGGCAGACTATATGATTGTAGATAAGTTGTAATCAGTTTTCGGATTTAATTCTTTACTGCAGAAAAATGTCATAAAACGTTTTGTAAACATTTTAATACAATTTCTTCTCTTGCAGTGCCGAATTTTAGGGTTGGCCAAAGTGGGTTGACTGATAACAGAAGCGCTGTTGTTAACTTCATTTCTATCAGCGCGTGCATAATTTGTTAGTTTGGCTCGTGGATAATGACTTTTTTTATGATCTTTCCTAATCTTGCTTTAATGAGGTATACGTTCCACAAGATCATGAAGGGTGCTTATAGGGTATCGATGTCGTCTATTAAGGGTAAGTGATTTCCAATGATTACCTGCCCTGTAATGCTGCAAGACAACATGGGGCCATGCAGCTATAGAACGGGAACGGACAGCCTGCCTACAGTAAACGTGAACGACGTAGATGTTCCAGAGGTAAGAGAAGAAGAAATTGTGGAAGCCGCGAAAAGGATTGTCGTTGGAAAATCCCCTGGGCGGGACAGTATACCGAATAGATAGGTGAAGCTGGCAGCCAGTATGCCCCCAGCTGGGTTCGTCCAAATATTTATAGCGCTCCTGAGGGAAGGAGTATTCCCTGAGCAATGGAAGCGTCAAAAGCTGTGCTCATCGCGAAGGCGGATAATTCTCTAGGGGACTCGTCGGCCTAAGAGAGATATGTCTTCTAAACACCATAGGCAAGATTTCCGGGGAAGCTATAGGTAACAGATAACTCCCAAGCGCTTGGACGGAAGACGGCTTGTCGGCAAGCAATTCGGTTTTAGGAAAACTAGATGGACAACGGTCATCCGTCAATGTGATCACCAGCCTAGCAAAGGCAACAATGATAACCCTTAAAGTGAAAGATGATTTCGCCCAGGCGTTGATAAACCTGGATAGACCAAAGTATTTAGTGCGCAGTATGATAATACTCTTTGTAGGTAGGAAACTTTACTGCGACTCAGAAGAGGGAGGGAAGAAGTACAGAACAACCTGCGAAGTAACTCAAGGCTCCGTTCTAGGTCTCCTACTTTGGATCAACATGTATGAGAAAGCCTGGCGCTACGCCTCTCGGAGTAGTCGATGACAACGAAGTCGCTGTTGTACGAAAGAAAGTCGACGAAATCTTGATATTCGCGAACGAAGCGATATGGGAGAGATAAAAAGGAGTGACACGAGAACCCTGGTCTAATCCTAGTTGAGCACTTAACGAAAATGGCAATAATCAGCCAGCGAAAAAAATGTGAAGACCGTAGCGGTGAAAGTAGGTGACGAAGCCCATCCGCTCCAAGCCCACGTTTACGACATCTAGGAGTGATTGATTGAAGCTTCAGCTTTAGAGTGCGCTTAGCGGGCACCGGGCTCTGCTGGAAACAGCCGCCAAGGTGAAGCTAACACCAGAGAGCATTCTGGACCAGAAGATGAAGTCGGGGATGTTTGAAGAAAGGTGGAAGCGACGCTGAAGGTTATCCGTAAGAACGCCGAGGTGTTTTATAGGGTTAGAGACCCACATAACCGATAAGAAGGATTCCAGTGCTGTCCACTGATTACGTTGATGACGCCAGATTGTAGTGTTTTTATGGCTCGTGTTGGTCTTCATTAAACCGACATGGAAAAAAGGTTGGTGTTTTTAGTCAGTACAAATCTGATACTAGCGTTTGAGTGCGGATCTTCTGTTTTGGGCAATACCCTGCAGGTCGCTCGTAAGAAGGGTCCACAAGTACCGTTGGCGCTATTTGGATATATTATAGGTAGTTTTTGGCAGCCCTAATACCTCTGCACATAAATTTGTCAATTAGTCTGTTCGAGCAAGGTTGCGCCAAAACACAGAGAACTTGCTCCTCGCTAACACGTGGATATTACCTGCAACGTGAAGGGAAGTTCTATTCCCCTTGAGGTATAGCAAACCGGTTGCGCCCTTCGACTTACTAAGTAATGAAGCTAATCAATCTCCTCGACACTTTCCTACTACACCCATCCCAACAGTTATCTGAGGGCTACTTTCGATGGAACAGCAAGATAGTCTATAGCCCCCTTCACCGAGATTTGTCTAAAAGTCAGATCCAGACCGATGATCAGAACCCCACCTGGCCTAATCTGGCTCTTAATTACCGCCGCCGAACTCCGCTAACTCGAATCACTAGCCGACCTTATTAACAATGTCCAACTCATGAACTACTTCGGTTTTGGCCCCATAGGACCCGATCAGCTTAATACTTGAATCTTATTTTGGACCTCAAGCTGAATTGAAGGGAGAGTAACCGATAAGTGGGGTCAGAAAAAGAATAGCACGCGCTGTTATTTTGGACCTCCAGAAATACTACCGACTACCTAATTCTGGCAGTGTCTTCCAGGCAGAGTTACGGTCATGAAGGCACTAGGCGCGATCGATCTATATAATGACCAATGTGGTCAAAACCGCCCAAAAAATCTCTTCCTTACACAAGGGGCAATGAGAAAATCGTATCTACACATCAAAGGAAAATTTACGTAGAAAGTTTTTATATGTCAAGAAGAGCAATTTCACCATGACCTCCTTTCCCAGTGCTTAATAGCATGCGTAATTCGAGATAATTCAAGATTTTTGTATGAATAGGTCGATTGAAACCTAGTGAATACGTTAGTGAATAGATGCAGGAGTTGCGGGACATAAGAACATACATACATGGAAAAGCCGCCGACTACCTAGCGGAGCAGGTAGTGATGAGCAAAAATGGTCTTGTTCTTACAGTCTTGTCTTGTTTTTGCACTTAGCAAGAACAAGAACAAGACTTAGTTGTACTTGCAAGAACAAGAACAAAACAGACTGAACAAGACTAGATTAGTCTTGTCTTGTTCTTGTGTTTGCTCATCACTAGAAGCAGGGAACCTCTTTTAGGTGCTCGGAGATTGAGATGGTTAGCAGCCCAGTAGGAAGGCGGGATCTAAAACGCTGCTAACGAGCCAAAAGTGGAACGGACTGGACCGCAAATACCAGAATAGCGGCAATCACCACGGAACATTGACCCCGCTGCCAAGCTGGGTATCCGGCATCCCGTGGCGTAGCTGAGGGAAGACGAACAAGAGACACTCCTTCACTTTTTATTTAAAAGACCGGCTCCAACTAGGTAGTGCATATTAGGCCATTACATTCTGGGAGACATCTCCAGACCTGGAGTCGGGATGCTATTAAGCTTCATTAGCTCTATAGAAGGGCTTTAGTCATCCACCTTAATAAATTAAACTAACACCAAACCTTAGGTAAACGATTTTGTCACCAAAAGTCGCGCCAAAGGGCTAAATGGACCTCCGTACCGAATTACTTATTTATTTTCCATTTTACATCAATGAAATCATCGGTGAAGGAATGTCTTAAAGATTTCGTCTTTAAGGCTTTGATGCTGTTTTAAGGCTTCTTTCACGGCTCTTTTAAGGCTCAAGTGAACTGGAATTGCTGTAGAATGCAGCGTTTGGATATTGGTTAAACTTCGACATACTTTTCCGTTTTTTATAAAATATTCTTTTTTGGACCAACTTAGATTGAGTAAATTCAACATCATGTAGAACTATATAGTTTCTAAGAAAGAAAGTTGTTTGCTTTGAAATGCGGCATCCACCAAAGAGCATCGCCATAACTACGCGTGTGTAAACAACGCACTACAGTAGAACCTCAAACTATACAAGAAATTTTTATTTGCTAAAAGATTTGTAAGGCAATGATCAGCTTCACCTTTATGAGAATTATTCATTCGGAGGAGGTGAGTACAGTAACTTGAAATTATTACAGCCTTTAACACTACCATATAAGTTCCTTAACCATAACTTGAGACTGACTCAATTTTATCTCTCATATCGTACGAGACTTCTCAGAAAAACGTGATTAACAAAAGCTGCTCCACGATGGAAAGTTACAATTTTGTTGTTTCCCCCAAAATCTCGACTGAGGCCTAGAAAGCACGATCTCAATGACTATATGGAAAAAGTATACAGGTATGTATCGTCTGTAGGTTTGGCTTTTATTTAGCCAGTAATAAACGGAAAACGCAGTTTCTGCCTACGACCATCATCGCTGTAGTGTAACGTTCATTAATTTGCATATTCGCCTTCATCAGCCAGCACCAACCCTCCTTTGTAGAATCTCGGTTTGTTTGCTTGTTGAACTCCGGTTTCATTTGCCCGCGAACGGTTCGAGCCAGCAAATGAACGAACGAACGGACGTATGTGCTAAATATTTGCCTGATTAGCGAGAGCCACCGAGATGGATAGGACGGGCTACGGACGGCTGCGATCAATCCAGTATAACCTGGCGATTTAGCTGTTTAGTAATGTATTGACGACTTAAGACTCTTCGACTTCGACAAAACAAAACGACGGAAAAAGAATGCAGATATTCGAATTGCGACATACCGCAGAGAGGAAATGGTTGTTTTTATTTTTCAATTGAACACTTGTTCTCTATGCGCGATGCTTTGAGGCTTTCCATTCGAGGTTATTTGAATGGAAAATCTGTTGCCACCTGAACTCAAATGGACCAAGAGACCTGTTTGATCTTCTCTGCTTAACAGTTGAGGTGATACGGCGGCCTTGAGTGTTACGTAAATGATGACAAATGATGCTATCATGGTTTTTATAGGAGAATGTCGTCTTCTGTGTCTATTTTGGTTTTTTCAAAGCTATATGAATGTAAACTAATACCACTAACACCAGAGAAATGTTTCCAATGGGTATATGGAGTCTCTCTATTATGATGTTAAAAGAATTCTGAAATTGATTTATTATTCAAAACATTGCGATTTTTTTTGTATTTTGGAATATGTCGTTCATGCCACCATGACCAGGCTTAAATTATGGGATGATATGGGTGGTGCAGCTATGAGTGCCATAAAGAATGTTGGAAAACGTTAATTGGGTCGAACGACGCCCGCGAGAGAAACAGGATTATAAATAATAACAGTAGATTTATATTTTCGGAAGTCCAAATGTCCGCGGAATTCGTAATCTAGAAATCTTAATATGGCCATTGCAGGCTTTTTATTGCAAAAGTTAAATGGAATTGAACTTGCTTTTTTGTTCGATGTTTTGTTGTGTCTTAAAAGTGAGTAATCTCAACTTAGATAAAAGACGGACGAATCATCGCGTGATTTGTTTTTGTTGTTTTGTGAGGATTGAATGCACACATGATTCATATTTGGATGTTTCAAGCCAAGCGCGATTTATGCCGTAGGACTTTATTTATATGGCGGATACTTGATGAGCCTGAAGTTCCGAACGTTCGATCGAACGATTTTAGAAAAAAAAATTAAATTTTGAAACTGACTATCGGGCCTTAAAAAACAAGTAAATAATTGTTTTTTGATACCAGACAGACAGTGGGGGTCTCGAAAAATATCATACCTAAATTATTAACCCCGAATTATAAACCTACCCCTAACTCACCCCCTAAAAATGATTATTTTTGAAAAAAATATTTAGAGGCTTTAGACCCCGCTGAAATTTTTACCACGCGTTAAGAGGGATGTTAGTAGATTCCTGAAGAAATCTCAAGTCCATAACATCGTCGGTCGCCACCCTTATGCCACCCTGAAGCCACCCCTAGAGGTGATTGTTTTAAAAACTATAGTTAGAGGCTTTAGACCCCGCTGAAATTTTTACCACGCGTTAAGAGGGATGTTAGTAGATTCCAGAAAAAATCCCAAGTCTATATCATCGTCGGTCGCCACCCTTATGCCACCCTGAAGCCAACCTGAAGCCACCCCTAGAGGTGATTGTTTTAAAAACTATAGTTAGAGGCTTTAGACCCCGCTGAAATTTTTACCACGCGTTAAGAGGGATGTTAGTAGATTCCAGAAAAAATCCCAAGTCTATATCATCGTCGGTCGCCACCCTTATGCCACCCTGAAGCCAACCTGAAGCCACCCCTAGAGGTGATTGTTTTAAAAACTATAGTTAGAGGCTTTAGACCCCGCTGAAATTTTTACCACGCGTTAAGAGGGATGTTAGTAGATTCCTGAAGAAATCTCAAGTCCATAACATCGTCGGTCGCCACCCTTATGCCACCCTGAAGCCAACCTGAAGCCACCCCTAGAGGTGATTGTTTTAAAAACTATAGTTAGAGGCTTTAGACCCCGCTGAAATTTTTACCACGCGTTAAGAGGGATGTTAGTAGATTCCTGAAGAAATCTCAAGCCCATAACATCGTCGGTCGCCACCCTTATGCCACCCTGAAGCCACCCCTAGAGGTGATTATTTTAAAAACTATAGTTAGAGGCTTTAGACCCCGCTGAAATTTTTACCACGCGTTAAGAGGGATGTTAATAGATTCCAGAAAAAATCCCAAGTCTATATCATCGTCGGAAGCCACCCTTATGCCACCCTGAAGCCACCCCTAGAGGTGATTGTTTTAAAAACTATAGTTAGAGGCTTTAGACCCCGCTGAAATTTTTACCACGCGTTAAGAGGGATGTTAGTAGATTCCAGAAAAAATCCCAAGTCTATATCATCGTCGGAAGCCACCCTTATGCCACCCTGAAGCCACCCCTAGGGGTGATTATTTTAAAAACTATGGTTAGAGGCTTTAGACCCCGCTGAAATTTTTACCACGCGTTAAGAGGGGTGTTAGTAGATTCCTGAAGAAATCTCAAGTCCATAACATCGTCGGTCGCCACCCTTATGCAACCCTGAAGCCACCCTGAAGCCACCCCTAGAGGTGATTATTTTAAAAACTATAGTTAGAGGCTTTAGACCCCGCTGAAATTTTTACCACGCGTTAAGAGGGATGTTAGTAGATTCCTGAAGAAATCTCAAGTCCATAACATCGTCGGTCGCCACCCTTATGCCACCCTGAAGCCACCCTGAAGCCACCCCTAGAGGTGATTGTTTTAAAAACTATAGTTAGAGGCTTTAGACCCCGCTGAAATTTTTACCACGCGTTAAGAGGGATGTTAGTAGATTCCAGAAAAAATCCCAAGTCTATATCATCGTCGGTCGCCACCCTTATGCCACCCTGAAGCCAACCTGAAGCCACCCCTAGAGGTGATTGTTTTAAAAACTATAGTTAGAGGCTTTAGACCCCGCTGAAATTTTTACCACGCGTTAAGAGGGATGTTAGTAGATTCCTGAAGAAATCTCAAGTCCATAACATCGTCGGTCGCCACCCTTATGCCACCCTGAAGCCAACCTGAAGCCACCCCTAGAGGTGATTGTTTTAAAAACTATAGTTAGAGGCTTTAGACCCCGCTGAATTTTTTACCACGCGTTAAGAGGGATGTTAGTAGATTCCTGAAGAAATCTCAAGCCCATAACATCGTCGGTCGCCACCCTTATGCCACCCTGAAGCCACCCTGAAGCCACCCCTAGAGGTGATTGTTTTAAAAACTATAGTTAGAGGCTTTAGACCCCGCTGAAATTTTTACCACGCGTTAAGAGGGATGTTAGTAGATTCCAGAAAAAATCCCAAGTCTATATCATCGTCGGAAGCCACCCTTATGCCACCCTGAAGCCACCCCTAGGGGTGATTATTTTAAAAACTATGGTTAGAGGCTTTAGACCCCGCTGAAATTTTTACCACGCGTTAAGAGGGGTGTTAGTAGATTCCTGAAGAAATCTCAAGTCCATAACATCGTCGGTCGCCACCCTTATGCAACCCTGAAGCCACCCTGAAGCCACCCCTAGAGGTGATTATTTTAAAAACTATAGTTAGAGGCTTTAGACCCCGCTGAAATTTTTACCACGCGTTAAGAGGGATGTTAGTAGATTCCTGAAGAAATCTCAAGTCCATAACATCGTCGGTCGCCACCCTTATGCCACCCTGAAGCCACCCTGAAGCCACCCCTAGAGGTGATTGTTTTAAAAACTATAGTTAGAGGCTTTAGACCCCGCTGAAATTTTTACCACGCGTTAAGAGGGATGTTAGTAGATTCCAGAAAAAATCCCAAGTCTATATCATCGTCGGTCGCCACCCTTATGCCACCCTGAAGCCAACCTGAAGCCACCCCTAGAGGTGATTGTTTTAAAAACTATAGTTAGAGGCTTTAGACCCCGCTGAAATTTTTACCACGCGTTAAGAGGGATGTTAGTAGATTCCTGAAGAAATCTCAAGTCCATAACATCGTCGGTCGCCACCCTTATGCCACCCTGAAGCCAACCTGAAGCCACCCCTAGAGGTGATTGTTTTAAAAACTATAGTTAGAGGCTTTAGACCCCGCTGAAATTTTTACCACGCGTTAAGAGGGATGTTAGTAGATTCCAGAAAAAATCCCAAGTCTATATCATCGTCGGAAGCCACCCTTATGCCACCCTGAAGCCAACCTGAAGCCACCCCTAGAGGTGATTGTTTTAAAAACTATAGTTAGAGGCTTTAGACCCCGCTGAAATTTTTACCACGCGTTAAGAGGGATGTTAGTAGATTCCAGAAAAAATCCCAAGTCTATATCATCGTCGGTCGCCACCCTTATGCCACCCTGAAGCCAACCTGAAGCCACCCCTAGAGGTGATTGTTTTAAAAACTATAGTTAGAGGCTTTAGACCCCGCTGAAATTTTTACCACGCGTTAAGAGGGATGTTAGTAGATTCCTGAAGAAATCTCAAGTCCATAACATCGTCGGTCGCCACCCTTATGCCACCCTGAAGCCAACCTGAAGCCACCCCTAGAGGTGATTGTTTTAAAAACTATAGTTAGAGGCTTTAGACCCCGCTGAAATTTTTACCACGCGTTAAGAGGGATGTTAGTAGATTCCTGAAGAAATCTCAAGCCCATAACATCGTCGGTCGCCACCCTTATGCCACCCTGAAGCCACCCTGAAGCCACCCCTAGAGGTGATTATTTTAAAAACTATAGTTAGAGGCTTTAGACCCCGCTGAAATTTTTACCACGCGTTAAGAGGGATGTTAATAGATTCCAGAAAAAATCCCAAGTCTATATCATCGTCGGAAGCCACCCTTATGCCACCCTGAAGCCACCCCTAGAGGTGATTGTTTTAAAAACTATAGTTAGAGGCTTTAGACCCCGCTGAAATTTTTACCACGCGTTAAGAGGGATGTTAGTAGATTCCAGAAAAAATCCCAAGTCTATATCATCGTCGGAAGCCACCCTTATGCCACCCTGAAGCCACCCCTAGGGGTGATTATTTTAAAAACTATGGTTAGAGGCTTTAGACCCCGCTGAAATTTTTACCACGCGTTAAGAGGGGTGTTAGTAGATTCCAGAAAAAATCCCAAGTCTATATCATCGTCGGTCGCGTCCCTTATGCCACCCTGAAGCCACCCCTAGAGGTGATTGTTTTAAAAACTATAGTTAGAGGCTTTAGAACCCGCTGAAATTTTTACCACGCGTTAAGAGGGATGTTAGTAGATTCCTGAAGAAATCTCAAGTCCATAACATCGTCGGTCGCCACCCTTATGCCACCCTGAAGCCACCCTGAAGCCACCCCTAGAGGTGATTATTTTAAAAACTATAGTTAGAGGCTTTAGACCCCGCTGAAATTTTTACCACGCGTTAAGAGGGATGTTAGTAGATTCCTGAAGAAATCTCAAGTCCATAACATCGTCGGTCGCCACCCTTATGCCACCCTGAAGCCACCCCTAGAGGTGATTGTTTTAAAAACTATAGTTAGAGGCTTTAGACCCCGCTGAAATTTTTACCACGCGTTGAGAGGGATGTTAGTAGATTCCTGAAGAAATCTCAAGTCCATAACATCGTCGGTCGCCACCCTTATGCCACCCTGAAGCCACCCCTAGAGGTGATTATTGTAAAAACTATAGTTAGAGGCTTTAGAACCCGCTGAAATTTTTACCACGAGTTGAGAGGGATGTTAATAGATTCCTGAAAAAATCTCAAGTCCATAACATCGTCGGGAGCCACCCTTATGCCACCCCTAGAGGTGATTATTGTAAAAACTATAGTTAGAGGTTTTAGAACCCGCTGAAATTTTTACCACGCGTTAAGAGGGATGTTAATAGATTCCAGAAAAAATCCCAAGTTCATAACATCGTCGAGAGCCACCCTTATGCCACCCTGAAGCCACCCCTAGAGGTGATTATTGTAAAAACTATAGTTAGTGGCCGGGTGCCTCGCTGGATTTTTGTGGACTTGTTAAGGGTGGTGCTAGTAACCACCCCCAAAAATCTCAAGTCCATATCGTGCACGGGCGACACTTTTAACCCACCCCCTAGAAATGATTATTTTAAACACAATAGTTAGAGGCCGAGTGCCCCGCTGGATTTTTGTGGAATTGTTAAGGGTGGTGCTAGTAACCACCCCCAAAAATCTCAAGTCCATATCGTGCACGGGCGACACTTTTAACCCACCCCCTAGAAATGATTATTTTAAACACAATAGTTAGAGGCCGAGTGCCCCGCTGGATTTTTGTGGAATTGTTAAGGGTGGTGCTAGTAACCACCCCCAAAAATCTCAAGTCCATATCGTGCACGGGCGACACTTTTAACCCACCCCCTAGAAATGATTATTTTAAACACAATAGTTAGAGGCCGAGTGCCCCGCTGGATTTTTGTGGAATTGTTAAGGGTGGTGCTAGTAACCACCCCCAAAAATCTCAAGTCCATATCGTGCACGGGCGACACTTTTAACCCACCCCCTAGAAATGATTATTTTAAACACAATAATTAGAGGCCGAGTGCCCCGCTGGATTTTTGTGGAATTGTTAAGGGTGGTGCTAGTAACCACCCCCAAAAATCTCAAGTCCATATCGTGCACGGGCGACACTTTTAACCCACCCCCTAGAAATGATTATTTTAAACACAATAGTTAGAGGCCGAGTGCCCCGTTGGATTTTTGTGGACTTGTTAAGGGTGGTGCTAGTAACCACCCCCAAAAATCTCAAGTCCATATCGTGCACGGGCGACACTTTTAACCCACCCCCTAGAAATGATTATTTTTAACAAAATAGTTAGAGGCCGAGTGCCCCGCTGGATTTTTGTGGACTTGTTAAGGGTGGTGCTAGTAACATCCCCTGGTGACACCCTTAAACCACCCCCTAGATGTGATTATTTTGAGAAAAATAGTTAGAGGCTTTAGACCCCGCTGCATTTTTGCATACTTATTAAGGGTAGTATTAGGAACTACCACAAATTGTGTTTTTTTGGAAATATAAATATTTAAAGGCGGTAGAAGACTCCGCTGCACAATATGATCCCTCGTTAAGAAGAGTGGTGTTAAAAAATACACCAAAAATCTCCAGCCCATAACAAGGCACCCCTTAACTCACCCCCTAGAAAATATTATTTTTGAAAATATAGTTAAAGTTTTTATGCCCTGCTGGGTTTTTGTGTACTTGGTAAGGGTGGTGTTAAGAAATAACATAAAAAATTTCAATTCCGAAAGTGGCCACTCCTCCACCACCTCAATGCTAACTAGATATGAAAAATTAATTTAACTAAAAACAGTAATATAATCAACTAATACTCGAATGAAGTAATGTGACGTGAAATATTTGGCGGAAAGATTTAAATAAAAGTGAAGCAATGCCATTTGAAATAATATATGTATTTAAAAATAATAAACACCCTAGCATCCCAGTATCCACGAAAGCTACTCTTTTGAGCATTATGTCTTGAAGAATATTGTTATACCTAATTTTGTTTTGTTAGTAACGAGCTAATTTTTTAACTAGTTACTTAATAGATGATAAATCATTTTTCAAAGAAAATTTATTAGCAATTTGATATGGTTTATAAAGATGCCACAAATATTTGGCTGCTTTTCGGCCACTTTTTTAATGTTCGGTATTCGGCCGAATAAATGATGCCTCGTGCACAATGAGAAAGTGGATTTATTTTATGTTTCGTCCCGCTCATTCCACTGCCTAATTCTCTATTTCCATCTCAAGTCAAAATTTGAGAACATCGGTTAAAGTTGGCTCTACTTCAACTGCTTCAACTTCAACACTCAAATTTCGGAAATTCGGAATAAGCAAGTGACATCTGGTTCTCACACCAATGAACAAGAAGAATTATAGTACCAAAGTATGTTATTTATGTTACTTATTTTCTATTGAAAAACATAAAATATATTAAAAATAAAAAAATTATTGCGGCAAAAGTCATTTGAGAGCTTTGCGAGTGCATAATTTGTGAAAATTGAATTAATAAAAATCGAATTTTCCGTTTTTTCTCATTCGGGTTCATTAGATGGCAGCACTTACATATTTTTTCCGAAAGAGATAAATTCAGTTTAACAGAAATCTCGCCAAATTTTATCGACTTTACTTAAAAATTAAGTAAATTTGATTTTAAAATTAAGTAAAATCCGGTCAAATCAAGTTTTAGTAAAGATCGAGAATTCTGTTGGCAATTTCTTTAGTGAATATTTGTTTAATGTAACAGCTGATATTGACATTTTTTAAATTATGTCCGAAAATTCACTTCAACACTGTGCACATAGCTAAATTAGCACTTTAACATTGTGAACCCGGCATATACAATTGACTTGCCAGGCGACGGTGACCGGTGACGACGGCGGCCTGCGGCAAAAGTCCCCATAGATTTAATTTCTTCGCGCCGCCTGATGTTTATGCCAGCGCAAATGTTGTTCCATGTATTTTAAATGTCACCGCCACCCCTAAAATTTCTTTGTGGGTTAACCCACATTATGCGGCCGCAT
This sequence comes from Thereva unica, assembly GCA_949987705.1. Lineage (NCBI taxonomy): Eukaryota > Metazoa > Arthropoda > Insecta > Diptera > Therevidae > Thereva > Thereva unica. The sequence goes on along the minus strand of OX465281.1, from coordinate 42,174,807 downwards.
ACCAAATCATAAAAAATGCACATATCACTAAAAATTATATGAAAGGAATCCAAATTTCATCGGAAAAGCAACAAAAAAAGCAACAATATTATGAAAGGGGACTCCGGACCGGCGAACAAATTTCCTGAGAAAAGCAATAAAAAACAAAAAATCGAAATCGAGTGGCTTCAAATCGTTTACGGAATTACGCGCAATTGTGTTAACACCGGAAATATTATTGTAGTATTAAGATCGCATCTACAGTGATAATTTTTCTATGCTCGAAAAATTTGCGAATTCGGGGCTTCGGCCCAGAGCGTGGCCGAATATTCGGTATCTCTAGTTTAGATTGAACTACATAAATATTTTATGAATCGCTAATGCCATGTGGCCAAAAGTTCTTTTCTGGAGAACCGACCATAAGAGATATCAAGTGGGTTACATTTTATTAGCTGGGGCTGAATTTCAAAAACCCTAAAAAATAAAATTTTTGGTCATAATTCCTCTAATATCATTTTCACTTTCAACTTGCAAAAGTTTACACGGGGAAAAAAAACCATGAAACAATTTTTTTTGTATGTATTTACAATACAAAAATACAGCGCTTGGCCGGGGGATTTGTGCCGCGACGGGGGATTTCTCGCCCTGTCCAGACTTCGCGCCCTCAAACTTTTTTATCCAAAAAATGCGCCTAAATAGGTCATCAATTCAGAATTCCATTCATAAAAGAAAAGGGTCGTAAGAAAATTGCGTCGCAGTTTATGTTTTCAATTTTTCTGAACGAGTTAATGCTCTTTCTATTCTTTAACGATGGGTGCGCACGATGCAGATAGAAATAGTGCGTTCTTTCTCTGTCAAAAGCGATTCTTAACGAGCACTTTTTGCTTAGTTTGAAAGACTCGGAGAACGGTGTCCGCGGTTGAGGGGGGTTCGCTATTCATGAAGGGGTCGTGGAATTTTCCGGATGATTTCTATAGATTTAGATCCGCTGAATCCGAAAATGCACGATATTTTTGCAAAATCTCGGTCCTTCAGCTAGAAGCAATTATTTTGAACAAAAGGGTCTTCGAGGGGGTGGGTTTATATTCAATGTATATTTTATAATATAAGCATTGAAAAACTATTATTTTTTCTAGAAAATTTTTCAACTTAATTATAAGAGTCCATAAATTTGACTTCAACTAATATCATACTTACATACTGGCGATATGAATTTTCCGTTTCCTAAATTTTTTGAAATGTGATAACCATTTTTTATTTATCCTAGTTGTCTGTAAAAATACCTGCGAAGGTAAGGCATATTTGCGGCTACCTTTTCACTTTCACGCGACTATCGGGTCCCACTATCTGACCAGGCCGAAAATTTGAAGGAAAGTAAGTTAAAACTGTTTCCATCTTTTTAATTGTACACCTCAGAAAGCTCAATCTCAATATCTATATATTGCCTAAATATGTGCCCATAATTATGAAAGTGGTCTAAGTCAAAATTTAAAAAAAATGAGTTTATCAGTTATTTCATACCACATTAGTTTAAACTAAATGTATTCAATGTAATTTTTACGAAATTGTCAAAAATGAACCATTAGATAGTGGTTGTAATTTCAACATTATATGGAATTCATTCAGTGTGTCAAATGCAATTCATTAAATATCTTCAAACAAGAAATATATGACTTAGACCACTTTCATAATTATGGGCACATATATCCTCACCGTACTATAGGCAATTCGTTTCTTTTTGGCACGATTTTGTGGATAAGGTTGCCTATAATGTTATTTATACTTAGCTGACGCTGGATATTTTATTTAAATCGAGCTTTTTGGGGACTTCAATTGTATTGATAAAGAAAGTTTTCACTCTAATATGTATGTATACATTTTCTATTCCGATTTTCCAAATGCAGATAGTCTTCGCAAATACTATCATTCCTGCAGGTTTCATCCTTTCAGAAAAGTTCACCACTTTTTGACGGTCACAGCTCGGGCTGTTAAGAACTTTTATTGATTGCCTTTCTGTATGTTTATAATCTCGAAAACGGGTAATCCGATTTCTATAGGACTTTAAGAGGTAGTATTTCTGGACATATTTTGAGCCTATTTCTCACCAGATTAAAAAAATATTTTTTCAGCAAAGACAGACGGGTCGTAATGGGGTATATAGCTGAATAATATATAATTTAACAATAATAGGCTAGTGCAAATAAACAATCATTAGAAAATAACGAGAAACAGCGATGGTCCTTTTCAGAACCAAATCAGTGCTAGTAAAATCGTCGCGATAAGAACACAACACACATTTCTAATGTTATGTATTCGTCTCAACAAAAAATTAGGAAGAAAATGAGAATTGTGTGATGTATTTATTAGATTTTTTAGGATCTCCTTTCTTCTTTCTCTTCTTTAAGCTCCTTTAATCCCTCATGGGACATAGGGCGGAAACAGTTGCCCTCCAGCGGACTCTGTTTTGCGCGACAACTATCAGCTCCGACTAGGATCTCCCAGTTATTGCGGCTTTTTCTAGTAAGGTTCTCCTCCACGTTGTTCTAGGTCTTCCTACTCGACGGTATCCTTGCGTATTCCAGTCAAGGGCCTTTTTGGCTAGATTTTCGTTTTCGCGTTGCAATGTGTGGCCAACCTAATTCCATTTCCTTCGCCTGATTTGGTCGTCTATCCTTTCTTGGCCGGCACGGCGCCATAGTTCTTCGTTTGAAATTCTATCCTGCCAGTGGATATTTAGGATACGACGCAGGCATCTGTTGATGAAGATTTTTAGGCGCCCTGTGATGGATTGGGTGACTTTCGTTGTTTCGCAACCGTACAAGAGAACTGCCTTAACGTGTTGGAGTTTAACAGCCCCAATTTGGTGTTAGTGGAGATCGCCAAATACAAATCTTTGGGCGGCAAAGATTTTTATTAATTATTTAAGCACTTAATTTGTAACATATTTCGTTTAGAACATTTAAACTTTTTGTAGGGCGTTTGTAGGGCACAGAGAATCAAATTTATAGCACGCTCACAGGCCTCTGACTATTCTTTCCAAAATAATCATTTCGCCCGGGGATGTTATGAACTCGAAATTTTTTGTGGTAATTCCTAATACGACCATTAATAAGTATGCAAAAATGAAGCGGGGTCTAAAACCTCTAACTATTTTGCTCAAAATAATCATTTCTAGGGGGTGGGTTAAAAGTGTCCCCCGTGCACGATATGGACTTGAGATTTTTGGTGGTGGTTACTAGCACCACCTTTAACATGTCCACAAAAATCCAGCGGGGCACTCGGCCTCTAACTATTTTGTTAAAAATAATCATTTCTAGGGGGTCTGTTAAAAGTGTCGCCCGTGCACGATATGGACTTGAGATTTTTGGGGGTGGTTACTAGCACCACCCTTAACAAGTCCACAAAATTCCAGCGAGGCACTCGGCCACTAACTATAGTTTTTACAATAATCACCTCTAGGGGTGGCTTCAGGGTGGCATAAGGGTGGCTCCCGACGATGTTATGGACTTGGGATTTTTTCTGGAATCTATTAACATCCCTCTTAACGCGTGGTAAAAATTTCAGCGGGTTCTAAAGCCTCTAATTATAGTTTTTACAATAATCACCTCTAGGGGTGGCTTCAGGGTGGCATAAGGGTGGCTCCCGACGATGTTATGGACTTGAGATTTTTTCAGGAATCTATTAACATCCCTCTTAACGCGTGGTAAAAATTTCAGCGGGTTCTAAAGCCTCTAACTATAGTTTTTACAATAATCACCTCTAGGGGTGGCTTCAGGGTGGCATAAGGGTGGCTCCCGACGATGGTATGAACTTGAGATTTTTTCAGGAATCTATTAACATCCCTCTTAACGCGTGGTAAAAATTTCAGCGGGTTCTAAAGCCTCTAACTATAGTTTTTACAATAATCACCTCTAGGGGTGGCTTCAGGGTGGCATAAGGGTGGCTCCCGACGATGTTATGGACTTGAGATTTTTTCTGGAATCTATTAACATCCCTCTCAACTCGTGGTAAAAATTTCAGCGGGTTCTAAAGCCTCTAACTATAGTTTTTACAATAATCACCTCTAGGGGTGGCTTCAGGGTGGCATAAGGGTGGCTCCCGACGATGTTATGGACTTGAGATTTTTTCAGGAATCTATTAACATCCCTCTCAACTCGTGGTAAAAATTTCAGCGGGTTCTAAAGCCTCTAACTATAGTTTTTACAATAATCACCTCTAGGGGTGGCTTCAGGGTGGCATAAGGGTGGCTCCCGACGATGTTATGGACTTGAGATTTTTTCTGGAATCTATTAACATCCCTCTTAACGCGTGGTAAAAATTTCAGCGGGTTCTAAAGCCTCTAATTATAGTTTTTACAATAATCACCTCTAGGGGTGGCTTCAGGTTGGCTTCAGGGTGGCATAAGGGTGGCTCCCGACGATGTTATGGACTTGAGATTTTTTCTGGAATCTATTAACATCCCTCTCAACTCGTGGTAAAAATTTCAGCGGGTTCTAAAGCCTCTAACTATAGTTTTTACAATAATCACCTCTAGGGGTGGCTTCAGGGTGGCATAAGGGTGGCTCCCGACGATGTTATGGACTTGAGATTTTTTCTGGAATCTATTAACATCCCTCTCAACTCGTGGTAAAAATTTCAGCGGGTTCTAAAGCCTCTAACTATAGTTTTTACAATAATCACCTCTAGGGGTGGCTTCAGGGTGGCATAAGGGTGGCTCCCGACGATGTTATGGACTTGAGATTTTTTCAGGAATCTATTAACATCCCTCTCAACTCGTGGTAAAAATTTCAGCGGGTTCTAAAGCCTCTAACTATAGTTTTTACAATAATCACCTCTAGGGGTGGCTTCAGGGTGGCATAAGGGTGGCTCCCGACGATGTTATGGACTTGAGATTTTTTCTGGAATCTATTAACATCCCTCTTAACGCGTGGTAAAAATTTCAGCGGGTTCTAAAGCCTCTAATTATAGTTTTTACAATAATCACCTCTAGGGGTGGCTTCAGGTTGGCTTCAGGGTGGCATAAGGGTGGCGACCGACGATGTTATGGACTTGAGATTTCTTCAGGAATCTACTAACATCCCTCTTAACGCGTGGTAAAAATTTCAGCGGGGTCTAAGGCCTCTAACTATAGTTTTTAAAACAATCACCTCTAGGGGTGGCTTCAGGGTGGCATAAGGGTGGCGACCGACGATGATATAGACTTGGGATTTTTTCTGGAATCTACTAACATCCCTCTTAACGCGTGGTAAAAATTTCAGCGGGGTCTAAAGCCTCTAACTATAGTTTTTAAAATAATCACCCCTAGGGGTGGCTTCAGGGTGGCATAAGGGTGGCGACCGACGATGTTATGGGCTTGAGATTTCTTCAGGAATCTACTAACATCCCTCTTAACGCGTGGTAAAAATTTCAGCGGGGTCTAAAGCCTCTAACTATAGTTTTTAAAACAATCACCTCTAGGGGTGGCTTCAGGGTGGCATAAGGGACGCGACCGACGATGATATAGACTTGGGATTTTTTCTGGAATCTACTAACATCCCTCTTAACGCGTGGTAAAAATTTCAGCGGGGTCTAAAGCCTCTAACTATAGTTTTTAAAACAATCACCCCTAGGGGTGGCTTCAGGGTGGCATAAGGGTGGCGACCGACGATGTTATGGACTTGAGATTTCTTCAGGAATCTACTAACATCCCTCTTAACGCGTGGTAAAAATTTCAGCGGGGTCTAAAGCCTCTAACTATAGTTTTTAAAACAATCACCTCTAGGGGTGGCTTCAGGGTGGCATAAGGGACGCGACCGACGATGATATAGACTTGGGATTTTTTCTGGAATCTACTAACATCCCTCTTAACGCGTGGTAAAAATTTCAGCGGGGTCTAAAGCCTCTAACTATAGTTTTTAAAATAATCACCCCTAGGGGTGGCTTCAGGGTGGCATAAGGGTGGCGACCGACGATGTTATGGACTTGAGATTTCTTCAGGAATCTACTAACATCCCTCTTAACGCGTGGTAAAAATTTCAGCGGGGTCTAAAGCCTCTAACCATAGTTTTTAAAATAATCACCCCTAGGGGTGGCTTCAGGGTGGCGACCGACGATGTTATGGACTTGAGATTTCTTCAGGAATCTACTAACATCCCTCTTAACGCGTGGTAAAAATTTCAGCGGAGTCTAAAGCCTCTAACCATAGTTTTTAAAATAATCACCCCTAGGGGTGGCTTCAGGGTGGCATAAGGGTGGCGACCGACGATGTTATGGGCTTGAGATTTCTTCAGGAATCTACTAACATCCCTCTTAACGCGTGGTAAAAATTTCAGCGGGGTCTAAAGCCTCTAACTATAGTTTTTAAAACAATCACCTCTAGGGGTGGCTTCAGGTTGGCATAAGGGTGGCGACCGACGATGTTATGGACTTGAGATTTCTTCAGGAATCTACTAACATCCCTCTTAACGCGTGGTAAAAATTTCAGCGGGGTCTAAAGCCTCTAACTATAGTTTTTAAAACAATCACCCCTAGGGGTGGCTTCAGGGTGGCTTCAGGGTGGCATAAGGGTGGCGACCGACGATGTTATGGACTTGAGATTTCTTCAGGAATCTACTAACATCCCTCTTAACGCGTGGTAAAAATTTCAGCGGGGTCTAAAGCCTCTAACTATAGTTTTTAAAACAATCACCTCTAGGGGTGGCTTCAGGTTGGCTTCAGGGTGGCATAAGGGTGGCGACCGACGATGTTATGGACTTGAGATTTCTTCAGGAATCTACTAACATCCCTCTTAACGCGTGGTAAAAATTTCAGCGGGGTCTAAAGCCTCTAACTATAGTTTTTAAAACAATCACCTCTAGGGGTGGCTTCAGGTTGGCATAAGGGTGGCGACCGACGATGTTATGGACTTGAGATTTCTTCAGGAATCTACTAACATCCCTCTTAACGCGTGGTAAAAATTTCAGCGGGGTCTAAAGCCTCTAACTATAGTTTTTAAAACAATCACCTCTAGGGGTGGCTTCAGGTTGGCTTCAGGGTGGCATAAGGGTGGCGACCGACGATGTTATGGACTTGAGATTTCTTCAGGAATCTACTAACATCCCTCTTAACGCGTGGTAAAAATTTCAGCGGGGTCTAAAGCCTCTAACTATAGTTTTTAAAACAATCACCTCTAGGGGTGGCTTCAGGTTGGCTTCAGGGTGGCATAAGGGTGGCGACCGACGATGATATAGACTTGGGATTTTTTCTGGAATCTACTAACATCCCTCTTAACGCGTGGTAAAAATTTCAGCGGGGTCTAAAGCCTCTAACTATAGTTTTTAAAATAATCACCTCTAGGGGTGGCTTCAGGGTGGCTTCAGGGTGGCATAAGGGTGGCGACCGACGATGTTATGGACTTGAGATTTCTTCAGGAATCGACTAACATCCCTCTTAACGCGTGGTAAAAATTTCAGCGGGGTCTAAAGCCTCTAACCATAGTTTTTAAAATAATCACCCCTAGGGGTGGCTTCAGGGTGGCATAAGGGTGGCTTCCGACGATGATATAGACTTGGGATTTTTTCTGGAATCTACTAACATCCCTCTTAACGCGTGGTAAAAATTTCAGCGGGGTCTAAAGCCTCTAACTATAGTTTTTAAAACAATCACCTCTAGGGGTGGCTTCAGGGTGGCTTCAGGGTGGCATAAGGGTGGCGACCGACGATGTTATGGACTTGAGATTTCTTCAGGAATCTACTAACATCCCTCTTAACGCGTGGTAAAAATTTCAGCGGGGTCTAAAGCCTCTAACTATAGTTTTTAAAACAATCACCTCTAGGGGTGGCTTCAGGTTGGCTTCAGGGTGGCATAAGGGTGGCGACCGACGATGTTATGGACTTGAGTTTTCTTCAGGAATCTACTAACATCCCTCTTAACGCGTGGTAAAAATTTCAGCGGGGTCTAAAGCCTCTAACTATAGTTTTTAAAACAATCACCTCTAGGGGTGGCTTCAGGTTGGCTTCAGGGTGGCATAAGGGTGGCGACCGACGATGTTATGGACTTGAGATTTCTTCAGGAATCTACTAACATCCCTCTTAACGCGTGGTAAAAATTTCAGCGGGGTCTAAAGCCTCTAACTATAGTTTTTAAAACAATCACCTCTAGGGGTGGCTTCAGGTTGGCTTCAGGGTGGCATAAGGGTGGCGACCGACGATGATATAGACTTGGGATTTTTTCTGGAATCTACTAACATCCCTCTTAACACGTGGTAAAAATTTCAGCGGGGTCTAAAGCCTCTAACTATAGTTTTTAAAATAATCACCTCTAGGGGTGGCTTCAGGGTGGCTTCAGGGTGGCATAAGGGTGGCGACCGACGATGTTATGGACTTGAGATTTCTTCAGGAATCTACTAACATCCCTCTTAACGCGTGGTAAAAATTTCAGCGGGGTCTAAAGCCTCTAACCATAGTTTTTAAAATAATCACCCCTAGGGGTGGCTTCAGGGTGGCATAAGGGTGGCTTCCGACGATGATATAGACTTGGGATTTTTTCTGGAATCTACTAACATCCCTCTTAACGCGTGGTAAAAATTTCAGCGGGGTCTAAAGCCTCTAACTATAGTTTTTAAAACAATCACCTCTAGGGGTGGCTTCAGGGTGGCATAAGGGTGGCGACCGACGATGTTATGGACTTGAGATTTCTTCAGGAATCTACTAACATCCCTCTTAACGCGTGGTAAAAATTTCAGCGGGGTCTAAAGCCTCTAAATATTTTTTTCAAAAATAATCATTTTTAGGGGGTGAGTTAGGGGTAGGTTTATAATTCGGGGTTAATAATTTAGGTATGATATTTTTCGAGACCCCCACTGTCTGTCTGGTATCAAAAAACAATTATTTACTTGTTTTTTAGGGCCCGATAGTCAGTTTCAAAATTTAATTTTTTTTTCTAAAATCGTTCGATCGAACGTTCGGAACTTCAGGCTCATGATACTTGTCATCAATTCGGCAGGCATGTGGGGGTATTTTGAGAGCATTTTGAATTATTTTCTTTTAAGTTTTAAAACAAAAGATCAGCACTTTTACCCCGTGCTGATATGGAATCATCATGTTGAAGAAAATACCAGGAAGATGGAAAATGTGCTTTGCCAATGTAGAGCTAGAGAGTTTGAGGACAAGGTGCGGGTTTTCTTCAAGATCAGACACTGTGTTGGTTAGGGCCTTTATAAAATATGCCTCGGTGATTTGGTGGGCTGAAACCACACAGAAAACAATGAGGCCTTTGGGAAAAGCCAAGAGAATAGCTGAAGTTGGTATTAGCGATTCACTTTGCACCACACCTTCTGCAGTAATGAAAGTGGTTGTTGGCCCTTCATACAGTGAAGATATTGACAGCCTCGGCTCTTCGGATAAAGCCAGATGCGGGATAACATTCGACGCGAACTCCTTGAGTTGAGCCTATTACTTTTCTTTCAAACCTGTTAACTCGTTCCGCTATATCCTGGGTCCTAGTCCAAGTGGTCCATAGCACAACACTGATCAGGGTCTAATCAGAGGCGGCGCTTGTTTTTTGTTGCGCCCGGTGCAATATGTTATATTGCGCCCCATCAGCTGTTCATGTTTTGATCGCACAAACCCTTTGTGGATGGGAGAAATAATTTGGATAGATTGAGCAAAACTACTTCATCAAGTTAATGCCACAATAAAATTGGTAAAGAACAAGAACATTTTTTATATGAAATTCTAAGCTTAGGTGTCACCCTTTATACTACCAGTCCGTGATATTCCGATTTACCCCCTTCCACATCCCATAAGAGATAAAAACGAGAAAGAAATTCGAGCGAAATATATTAAAATAAATTACTAGCCATGCACCTTTAAATTGCGCCCGGTGCAAGTGCACCATTTGCATCTATGAACGCGCCACCCCTGGGTCTGATTATGTTGGAGCTGCGATACTGGCAGAGCGGAGATAATAAAAAAATAGTTTGCAGTAGAGTTGTTTATATTGGAGCACACGGTGCAAAAATCATATATTTTGTTCTAAGTAGTTGAACTTTGTTCTAAGTTCTTTGCGTTTTGTTCTAAGTAGTTGACTTTGAAGTTCAGTGATCGAGGGAGTGTTCAGACTAATCGTTTTGATCGTGCCGGAAGTTGTTGGGTGACATTGCGTAAAACTTAGTAATTAAGTTTACGCGGTCACCACATACTCCCCCCCCCCCCAGGCGTAGGGTTATCGGAATTTTACCGCTTTAGCCGGCTTAGCTTCGTTGTCGCGGTCACAGCCGAAGGCTGGCTCTAGCGATGGATATTGCCTTGGTTGTGGCGTTCAATTACGAAGTAGTGTTTTCGTAATCGTTTGATTACTTCATATGGGCCCTAATATGGAGGTTCGAAAGGTTCCCGAGATCTGTCGACTCGTACGAAAACGTAGTCGGCGTTCTCCAGGGATTCTGGCACGTAGACATCTTTTTGCACGGGTTGCCGAGGATGTATTGCCTTAATGTTCTGCATATGAGAACAAAGGCGAGAGAGGAATTCTTATTCTTCAATTGGATTTTCATCGGTTGTTATAGAAATCGAATTGGGAAGTCTCAGATTTTGACCATATACGAGCTCGGCTAGTGAGCATTGTAAGTCGGTCTTAATTGCCGTGCGTATGCCTAACGTGATAAAGAGCAAGTCTTCACTCCAATGAGTAATGTTGTCTCTTGCCATTAAGGATGCTTTTAGTTGCCTGTGGAACCGTTCAACCATCCCGTTTGTCTGCGGATGGTAGGCGGTTGTCCGAATTCGATGAGTGCCGAGTAATTTTCCGACTTCATTGAATAGTTTCGATTCGAACTGTGTACCTTGATCGGTTGTGATCTCGAATGGTACGCCGAATCGTCGGACGAATTCAGTGACGAATCTTGCCGTTGCCGGTTGCTAGTGAGCGCAATAAGTAGTCTACCCGACACATGTCTGATGTCTGGGGTAAACTGAGAGATTAGACCCAAAAGTCTGGTCTGTCTAAGGAATCGTTCGATCTTTGTGTGAAGGGCGCGAACCAGTGGCTTGTGGTCAGTAGAGACCACGAAATTGCATCCTTCAACGAAGTAGCAGAAGTGTTTGATCGCCGCATAGATTGCGAGAAGTTCACGTTCGAATGCAAAATACTTCCGTTCTGTTGGTGACAGCTTTTTGGAATAAAAAGCTAGTGGTTGCCACCGATGACCGTTAAATTGTTGCAATACGTCTCCGATTGCATAATCAGAGGCGTCAGTCGGTAGACTATATTTTGCATCCTCGATTGGATGGTTCAGCAGAGTTGCTTCAGCCATCGAGGTTTTCACCTTGAGGAATGCCGCCTGACATTCTGCTGTCCAGGTAAATACTTTATTGGTACGTGAGCGGTTGAGAAGGTCTCTCAAATGCTCGTTTATCGGCACCAACTGTTCAGCCAATTTTGGTATAAATCGGTGATAAAAAATCACCATTCCCAAAAACTTTTGGATCGATTTGGCAGAAGTTGGGGGTGCGAGATCAACGATAGCCTGAATCCGATTGGAGGATGGAAGCATTTCATCCTTTGTAATGTGGTGGCATAGAAACTTGATCTCTTTTGCACTCTTTTCTCTAGCTTAATGGTTAAACCGAAACTTCCAAATTCACACAACAACCAAAAATATTTTTACTCAAACTTACACTTATTCACTTCCATTACTCAGAAACATTTAATCGAAAAAAAAGAAACCATTACAACAAAATAATTCCAATTAAATTTCGATTTAATCCTTGATAAAATATCGCTCGTTTTTAAACAATTTGTCATCGATTATGAATAACATAAAACAAATCATCCATCAATCAGTGTCTCTAGATAGAATACCACGATAAGTGTGTGTGTTTAAGTCGCCTATTATACTTTGATACCTGCGAACGTTGCCGTTTTTTTTAACTAGTTTTCCATTATCTTCTTATCGGCCTGACAGGTACCCACTTACGATTATTCAATTGACAAAAGGAATTTTTTATGAAACAGAAAGAAAGATATCGGCGATATGATACGTAACAACGGTAGCCTGAAAAACAAGGCAATAAAGGGAGCACGTTCCACTTTTCACCTGTTTTAATCGAAAGGTGTAGTATTATATATGTACACATATTTCCGTTTCATATCTAAATACTTTGGAGATTTGTTTCTTGTAGTTTTTGTTTAATTATTTGCGTACTTTATACGATAAATGACGTGCTTTAAGTTTGAACTTTTTTTCGCGAGGTAGATTAAGATCTTCGTAGATTGATTGAAATGGGAATGAATAATGGGAATGGTATTTCAGGTTTTATTGCAGTGTGTACTCGAGGGGCTAATCGTTTTTATCTATAACTAAAGATCTAATCTGTTCCAGCCGAAATGTAGATTAGTAGTATGAAAGCCTAGTTTTATTGATGCTGTTCTGATATATGATATATGTATTGGACATGTAACTAGGATTAAAGGTGGATTTATGTTAATCGTTCATTCCACTGTCCTCTATCTTTGCAACCTGTACTGAGGTTAAGCGTCGCTGCAATTAGTTGAAAGTCTTAAATATTATTGTATCGACCGAGGAACAATTCTGTTTTGTCCCTTCCCATTATATTTTTAATCAGTCAACTTCATACGACTTTAGAAGGTTCACATTAAAATTTCAACCAAGAGATTAGTGTGTTGATGACAGCCTGCTCGGCAGCCTGCTCCGGCACAAGGGCGATGATATATGACTCAATACATTGAGTCTATTCCTCTCCTTCGCTTAGATACCTTCCTTCGCTTAATAATTACGTAGGAATTGGGTCATTGCCTTGAGCCGTGTGGTCTTGTTTAGATGGTTCGCTCCCAGGAGATTTTTTTAAGGAGTGAGGGGCAACCCACGTGGTGGAACACTGCGGCCAAGTTTTGGCCTATTGTGTACGTACCCCACTAGCGGAACAGACTATCAGCCTTTCAGATGAAGGCAAGAAGGTCTTTAATTGAAGAAGACTCAACTTGAGCAGGACTCAAAAACTCTCTGATAAACGTTCTTCTTCTAAGCCAGATCAGAGCAAGACATTCATAAAGAATATGTGAGGAAATCTCGTCGCCTTCTATGCAGAGTCGACATTCTGTCTCTTGAGACAGTCCTAGGTTGTGGAGGTGATACCACAGTCCTACATGGCCAGTCAGATAACCCACTAACAGCCTTAGGTCCGCTCTGGTTAAAGTGCTAGTGCCCCTTAAGGCGAAGGGTCTTATAAAATCTTTAGCTTGTCTAAGACCTGGGATTGACTCCCAATAGGATCGGTTTAGTCGCTTAATCCACTCCTCTATTAAGGACTTGGAGGTGGACCAAGAGATGCCACAAAAGGGTTCTGGGCCCTGGACCAACGTCTCGGATCCCTCCATCGCGAGGCTGTCTGCAGCCTCATTCCCCTCGATACCCCAGTGTCCGGGGACCCAACAGAGTGAGACCTCATTTCTTCTGGTCAGGCTCTGGAGTACGTCAAAACACCCTGGAACTATTTTGGAAGAAAACTTCCACGTTGAGAGTGCCCTGATGGCAGCTTGACTGTCAGAAAAGATTTGAATGTTCGCGAGCTTCAGACCTTTCTCAAGGTTGAGCCTAGTTCAAGTCTCAATGACATGTATTTCAGTCTGGAAATAAGAAGGCCACTCCCATTGCAATCGAGACCTTGGAGTTGGGTCATACGACACCAGTCCCTGCGCAATGTTGCATCTTTGACCCGTCGGAAAACCAATGGAGATGTTTTGGATCCCCAGGAAGAATAAGTTCCTCCCACTCGGAACGACCCGGTATAATCGCTCTGAATTTCCTTTGGAACCGCAGTTCACCAACCAAAGACTTGCGATGGAATGACCACATATTCCAAATCGCCAAACAAGGATCTCAGTGCTTGGGATTTCTTAAGAGGTGCAAGTTCCTCCTCCAGCCATCGGCCCGTGCTGTTATTTATAAATCCTACATTCGGCCTCTTCTCGAATATAACTCCATCGTTTGGGGCGGCGCTCCAATAACCACCTTGGCATGGTTAGATAAGGTCCAAAAAAGGGCCCTTAAACTAATTGATGGCGACACCATTTGCTCCACCATCGACCCCTTGAGCCACCGCAGGAATGTAGCTGCACAGACAAAATTTTATCGCTACTTTCATAGTGACTGTTCCTCCGAGCTAAACGCTCTCCTGCCTCCACGGCAATCTTATACCCGCAACACCAGATTAGCCCACTCGTCTCATTCCCTTCACCTGCAACTACCCCTTTCACGCACTCAACAAGATATGAATTCGTTTGTTAATAGAACAACTCGACTGTGGAATAATCTCTCGCAGTCAGTTTTCCGAGCTCCTACAACATCCAAGAGTTCAAACGCAGGGTTCATCATCACCTTCTTCAATACCCCCCCCCCCCGTACCTTTATAATCCTTAACCTATTCCCCCTCCCTCCCTCCCGTACTAAGCTTACTGCTAGACATTGCACCATGACATGACAAATGACATGACGGACTGGTAGTACAAAGGGTGACTCCTGAGCTTAGCACTGCCACATAAAAACAAAAAAACCATATTGTCAGATACGCGGCAAATGGAAATGTTTGGAATATTGTTAAAGATATCCATGTGTCCTTTGGCCGCATAGGGCCAGTTGGGTGGGATCTGAGGTCTCAAGGTACTTATGGCGGCGGATTTCCATATGAAGATATGCAAAGGGGTCAATCCAATGATTACCTACATTGCAGCTGTACGACAGGTTCACATAGCTCCAGTAATGGAGAGGCAAGCAAGCCGTCGCAGTTTGCTGCACTTGAGGATCGACGTAACCTGTTTAGTCTTGGGCCACCAAACTATAGCGGCATAAGTGACCACAGGTTTAACGATCGTATTGTACATCCACTACATCATTTGTGGTGTAAGACCCCATGTCCTACCCAGAAGCCTTTTGCAGACCCATATACCCTTATGGGTTTGCTGATGACGTAGTCAAGTTGAGAGTTCCAGTTCAGTCTCTTGTTTAACTTTACTCCCAAATATTTGACTGAGTCTGAGTACTCAACTCTAGCTTGCACGTAATATGAAGGTCTAGAAGCCTTTCCATCGTTTTCAAGAGAAGTAAGAGGTTAAGATTATAAGTCTGTACGATTTAGGCAGCTCCAGGGGTCTGTTGCCCTGTTTCGGGATAAAAACCACCAAGACATTTCTCCAAATGGTTGGAATGTATCCCCAGTTGAAGCTGGCTCTAAAGAGACCAGGTTGTCGAAGATCAGATCAAGGCGTTTCTGAAGAAGTGCCGGAAAAATTCCATCTCCTCCCGGGGGGCTTATAGGGTTGAAAAGAGGCCACTGCGCACGACCTTATGGTTTTAATTCAGTTCTTCTTTCCGTAACTGCAAATTCATCAATAATTTAATTATAAAAGTCTTTGTAGGAGATGTTCCCTGAAAGACTGCGGGAATATCGGTCTGGGTCTACACCCAGCACTCAATGGGTGAGCGGTCTGGAAAGTGCCTCTGAGCAGGTACCTCAAGGTTTCTTATTGGTTAGAGGTGTAGGAGAAATCCTCCTTTTTTAGAAGGCTTACTCCGTTGAAGGAGTCCTTGGAAAGTAGCTTTTCGAGTCTAGTCGCCTCTGGTCGAGTCTGAAGGCTCTCACAGTGTTTCCTCCAGGCAATCCTTTTGGAACATCTCAACTCCTTGTTGTAGGCTGTTATATTCATCCCAATACCCGGTATGTTTTGCCCTATTGAACAATCTCCTAACGTCTCTACGCATTGCAGCTAACCTGTCGTTCCACCAGGGCACTATACCCGACGGCTGAAAAGAAGAGACAGGGTTGCTGTCATGGTAGGGAGAGATCAGCACATCAGTAAGCTGCAAGGCCGCATTCTCCAGTTCACACACTGAACTGATAAAAGCCGCAAGCAGTTCTGATTTCGTGGCCACAAGCCTCTTTGCCTTAGACCAGTTGGTTTTCTAAGGAACCAAAGAAGAGGCGGGGATATGTAGGAGGTCCACAATGTCAAATCTAATGTGCAGATGATCCGACAGTGAGGCCTCGTCCAGAACACGCCAGTCCAGCAAGTCCAGCATGTTCTACTAGCAGTGATAAAAGTGGGTTTACATCACCGATTTGCAATATCTATGTTATTCATAACAAGAAATTCTAGAAGACACTCAACCCTTTGGTTTACATCGGTACTCCCCCAGATGGAGTGGTGAGCATACAGACGATGACGAATTGGAATCCGTTGGCGGTGGGAACCGCAACCGAGATCGGCACTAGATCTCGAAAAATAAAGTTGCTAATGGAGAGATGAGTGACACGATTGCTAATTAAAAGGGCAGCACGAGGAGCCCCACATCTCCGATCATATAGTAGTTTACTTGAGCCGGTGGTAAGTCCTCTGACTTTGCCATCGGTTACCCAAAATCCTGAATAAGAGCAAGGGTAAGATGCCTCTCCGCGAGTCTTGGACAGGGTGGAGGATGCCCCTTTCGCATGGTGCAAGTTTACTTGGAGTGCCTTATTACGTTCTTTTTTCTCTAAGGAGCGTTTGACAAGCTGGTCTTCTAGGAGCTTTCCTCATGAAGTTTATCGATAAAGGGAAGCAGGGATGAGAGGTGCCTACCCTCTTTCCTCTTCATCAATAAAGTTCGGAGAATCGCTCCTGAAAAAGAGCCGTTTAAACAGGTCCTGTGTGATCACCCTTTCGTGGTCCAAGTTGATCTAGAGCTTGTCCCCGAACAGACCTAATATTTAAGTGTGTTTTCTGCCAATTTTCCTTCCAAGCAAAGGTTTCTTCGTTAGATAACTTCTATTTGATTTTCAAAATCTAGAATACAGTTCAGCTGACATTTCTACAACATAAAAAAGCCGGTTTCAACAACAATCATAATTTCTAGTTAATTTAAAAAAATATACAACAACGCCTCTTCCAGCACCAAAACCAGCTGCTTACACCAATTGTAATCCTTCCATCGTAAAAATAACAGCTTTTAACACAACACCAAAAAAAAATTATCACAAAACCAGCACAAACTTGTTAAACTAGTCAAATTCTTTTAGTTCATTATTATAAGAATGTTGCCAACTGTTTTAATAATCCGACAACACACAATGCAAAATGTAAAATAAAATTACAAGTATTTCGAAAAAAAATCGCCAAATCGACAAACTTGCCCCAAAGTGAAAATTCCGCTCATCGCTGGCTGAGCAGCGTTGACTGCCACTTTTAATGCGATAATAATCACAACACACAGGCCGCCATTGAATCTTAATTAATTTAATTTGGAAAACAAATAACAAAATATATATATTACACAATAATTTATTTCGCGAACCAAACACAAAAAAAAATATCCGAATGTGAAAATTTTACGGAAAAAGTTTTCTATTTTTGATGAAAACAATCAAAAAATTTTAGACCTAAAGGAAATAAAATGGCGGTTAACACTGCGTTAAAGAGAGTCAAATATTGTAATGAATTTTATATGATTTATGTATGAGGAAATGAGATAAAAATAAAATGCAGCGCTCAACTGTTGTTGAGTAAAATTGATGTCAATAAAATTAATAAGAGATAAAAAGGGAAAAAAGTATGTGTTTAATTAAAATCAAGTGAGTGCGATTGCTTGTGGAATAGCTGAACAATGTAAGAGTGAATGAAATAGATATATGGTAGTAGAGAATTTTGCCATGCAAATTTTTGACACTTATGTCAAAAAATGAAGGCAAAAATTTTTGCCACGATGTTTTTCAATCGGAATTTTTTTTGAACAGTTTATAATTTTCGTTTTATTTAACTTAATAACTGAAATTAATAAATATTACATAAACAAAAGCAAAGACAACTTGTTATTACCTTTAATTGTCCAAAAAACGGCACTATTCAGCTAGTTTTTATCCAATATATTATAAAAATAAGAAAAATTTAGCCAATTTTTTTTTTTAACAGTAAAGCTGCAATAGAATCTCGTCGCCTTTAGTTAGAAGCACTAGAAAAAAATTTCTATTTAAAATATCACACAATTTTCTAGTTCACTACGCTTAATTCGAAACACTGAACATCTGTATTAAAACTAACACAAGAGAAGCACAAAATAAAGGAATTTACAAGTACACCATTAGCGTACCGTGGATTTTCCCGCAACAAAAAAAAACTCCAAAAAGGACTTTTCCACTTAATTAATCCTTCAACAATAAATCTTTTCGCTATTAATGCAGAAAATGCCACTAGTAATAAAAAATCAAGTGTGAATCATTTAACACTGGCACGAAGCACAAAACACTCTCATCCGTGGCGTGCTTTTAAACAAATTCTCACACAGAATGGAAACATCTATTTAATGGTAGAACACTGTTATTGCTTAGATTCTCTTAAGACGTTTCATTTTCCTTAAATTTTTCTTGGGTTAAAGAAAAATATTCTACGATAGAAAAATAAAATATTTTTTTTGGGCAACGAATCACCACGCCTGCATCCGACGTCAGACAAGTACGACTGTTGCAATGGACAGCTTCTCTTTCAGCAAAATTTTTTAACTCAGCTGAGGTTTTTGGGTTTATTATGTTGGTATAGCTGTTAGTACGACTGCTTACATTCGTCTCGAGTCACACTTGTTCGGTGTTTTGTTCAGATGTGCGAGTCCTCTTTAATTTACTAGAAATAGAGAAATAATTATTAAATTTAAGCTTGATTTGTGAAGTATATTAGGCCGC
Organism: Thereva unica; assembly: GCA_949987705.1. Classification (NCBI taxonomy): domain Eukaryota; kingdom Metazoa; phylum Arthropoda; class Insecta; order Diptera; family Therevidae; genus Thereva; species Thereva unica. The sequence continues at coordinate 42,156,145 of OX465281.1, read as the reverse complement.
GCCTGGATAATTTTAGTTAGCAACGGTATAATCAGCAAAGAAATTTGGTGTAATCAAAATACTTAGAACGGGCTTATGCCGAATTAAATTTAACGGAGGTAGGTATCGCTAGTCTTTCCACCGTTCATACTATATTTATTAAATCTACTTTTTTGAAACGAAATGAATAAAACTATTGTTAACTATATTTTAAACTTAATAATTTATTTGTTAACGTCTAAAAGTCTAAGAGTAAAAAGCTCTTTAAGGGGTGTTTATTATACAAAATAGCAGCTGTGCTAACTTTTATCTCATGCACGGCTGTAAATGCGGTGTGGCCAACACCGAAATTCCCTCTCTCTTTAAAAGAACCAAAAATCTCCTAAAATCAGGCCGCTTTTTCCGCTTGTAGTGGACAAACAACGGTGGGGAAGATGGCGGCCAGAATTGCAGGGCAAAAACTGTTTTGCAGAATAGTAATGGATTTAGTTTGATGCCGCGGCAGGAACCCATCAAAAATAATTTAAAAAGTAATGATAGTATGACCACTTTCTCCTCTCAATGTCCTGAGGTTAATTTCACTCAACCCCTTCACGGTGGCAAGGTAGCGAAAACTGAATGGTGCGCTTTTATTGAGGACATTGAACCAATCTTTAAATTCAGAATTCAAAAAATTAATTACTTCAGGTCTAAAATCTTTGTGGATGACCCTGGGTTACATAAAGAGATTATTATAGAGCTAATTAGAGAAATAAAAGGTGAGGCTTTCTCGTTCACCTTTAAAAAAGATAGAGTGGTGACTTATGTCCTTAAAGTCCCAATTATAATGAACGGATTTAAGCGCAACAAAACGGATTGAACTGTCAAATTGGTTTTCCCAGCATACATATAATTGGGCCTTAAGGGTCTTACGGACGGTATTAATGTAGAATCAGTTCTGCAAGAACTGAGATTTGGAAATAAAAGCCTGAAAATACTGTGATGATATGTGGCCATCTGTTAGAAGTTGAATGCACTGTTATTTGTGTCGATTTGGTTAGAATTTGAGTTAACGATTTGTAACGATTTCTATACTAAACTAATATGGCTCCTTCTATTATACTAGAATTGGAACGAACAATAATTAAAGACAAAACTTCTCAAACTTTCCGGAAGGAAGGAATATTCTTCCACAGTCTAGAAAATGGTCGAAATCTCTTGAAGCTAGATAAAGGGAGAACATGGTATTTTACAAAGTCTAGTAATAACAAGTCTTTCATCTTCATACAAAATTTTCCCCCGGCTGGTTGTGTGCGTGCATATATGAACATCACTGCTGAGCAAAACTCAACGCATACTTCGTGAACTCGGCGAGACAAAGCCAGATTCTCTCTTTACGATAAAGTATGCAGAACACAAAAGGAAAGAAAATTGAATCAGCTGTTTTCTTTCATAAATCAAAACAAACCAGCAAGTATGCACCAATACATTAAGTTTATTCCCATATAAACTCATAAAAGTTTAGCTGTTTAGTTGTATGCAAACGCGTATAAAAATGTTGCATTCTCTCTCTGATAGCCAAACATCGTCATTTGAAGAACTTTTGCATATGTTCGCCTTCCACTCATTAACTATATGAAGATGAAAGACTTGTTAATTTCTAGACTTTGGTATTTTATGCCTAATCTCCAATGGGAAAACCAACCACGAACCACCCACGTTCAGAAGAAGCGACAGTGGGGGGTTTCAGACCTGATGTGGTAACAACGTTGTAAAATCGATTTTTTAGGAGAGAGAGGTGAAGGAAAGTGAAGGAGGTGTTGTAACCTTTTCCCACAAAAATTTTTGGTTGAAAACTTTTGAACACTAACACTTGCACATGACCATTTTTATCTTCTTCTTCATTTTTCCCAATGAAATGTTATTCGTTAATTTAAAAAAAAGCGATTTCTGTTATTAATTTGAAATAAAAATGGTAGACAATTGGACACGACAGCAAACTCGTTGTTTAATAGATCTATATAGACAGTGCGAGTGCTTATACAATGTACAACACCCTAATTATTTAAAAAGAAACAAAAAACAGGAAAAATTATTAGGAGAATTTAAAATAGTAAAGAAGAAGAATATCGACAGGAATACACACACATCAACAACCCCTTGTAAAGATAGAAAAATGTTCCCATTGCAACAGGAACAGTGTGAAACGGTGGAACGTTGTAACAACAGCTAAATGACTCAACGTCTGAAACCACCCAGTGAGTGTTAACGTAATCGTTATATTTATTAACTTTCTTTGTTCTCTGAATTCCAGTTCCTTCTAGAATCAACATCATTCCACAATGATCAGACATGTCATTGTCTTAGAGCGAGGTTTATTGGAATCATTACGCAGATCAGTTTTTACATGGTCGGTCATGGGAATCAGTCAGCCAATACGTCAATACTTTGAATAGAGAAGGTAAGGAATCGAAAATAGCGTACATGTATATGGATTCGAGGGAAGCATCTGGGCTCAAGAACTTCTCGCTCTAAAAGAAAAGAAACAACGGTATGTTCATAGGTGTCAAGCAACGCTTGTCTTTGACAGTTCAGTTCCCGCTTGAATAAATTATAAAATTTCTTCGTAAAAATTACATTTGCGAATCCAAGTTATAGTCTTTTCTACAAAGTGACAATCCTGTGCGTGATAAAATGAAGTGCGAAAAAGGGAGAAAAAACGCCGTCGAAGGCAACTGAGAACATTCGCTATTATAGGAAGATAATTTTTCTTAATTCAGGAATATAAAGTGTGGAATTTATCCTTCTAATCCAAAGAATAAAGTGTTTCGTTGGATTTTCAGTTGTTTTTTTTGGAAGTACGAGTACATTCAACGTCAATAAAATACATTAAAAGTGCGCTTTTTCTCCATATTTTGAAATGTCAACAAACTAGACCGCAACAACAAAATACATTCTCTAACTTGAACAGAGGCGTGGTGAAATTTGTTCGGGTTTGTCATTTTCAGCCAAGTGATGTGTTGTCGCAATCCCTCCCGCTTATTGACTAAAGGCTCAAACAGATCCAATCCGTTCCGTCCGTTTTTAAAAGTTGGAAATTTGACATTTCTATAAACATGAGACGAACGGAGTGGTAGCTACAATCAATCGGACAGAACGTCAAAATAAACAAAGGAAAAACGTGCGGAGCGGAAAGAATGGATTGGTTCTGTTAGAGCCTTAAATATGACACCGCCATTGCCCGCGTTATACAAAAATACTACAGAATGGTTTGCACATGTGTTGCCGGTTTTAATTCCGCCCTCTTCTCTTAAGGCCCAATTATAATGAACGGATCTGAGCGGATTGGAATGTCAAAAAAACGCATTTGATCGGATGGGAAATAGACTGGTTATAATCACGCATCTGCTCGGATTCAAACGTCAAAGTCTATTGTAAACAAGAATGGAAAAAAATTCTTCATTTTGTGGTTTTTATAGCCACTTTTCGCTTTTTATAAATAATTTCATAATTTTTAACCTTGTTGACGAGTTGGTCGCCGGTAAACATTTTTACATTTCAACTTTTAACCTTATGTTTATCAAATTTTTGACAGTTCAATGCGCAATTTCTAATCTTTTAAAAACGAATGCGCTCAAATCCGACCGAATCCGCTTGAATGCGTTCATTATAATCGGTCAGGTCTAAAATGTATGCTGGGAAAACCAATTTGACAGTTCAATCCGTTTTGTTGCGCTCAAATCCGTTCATTATAATTGGGCCTTTATCTATTCTAAAGCCCAAAACAGAATTACTATTAGTGCGTTTCCATGACAGCTTGAAGCTTACTTGAAGCTTACTTCAAGTACAAATGTAAACGCAAGCAGCTCAACCGGAGTCGATCAAAAAGATTTTTGTGATCGGCTCGAGTGCTTGTCATGTAAACCGAGCTTGAAAGCTTGAGTGCTCGAAATTGCGAAAGTTAGGCCTGTAAATGTGTCTAAAGGTAATGTGTGGGAATATGAGGAGACAAAAATATTAATGAAGCAATAAAAGCACGATAAAAGGAAGAAATAAAAGAAATATAATAGTAACTTCAAATGACAGCTAAAGAACTCAAGCTCAGTTTAAGCTAATATGCCGCTTCAAGTAGGCAGAGCATATACGCGCTCGAGTTCTTGAGATTTTCAAGCCTTCGAGTACTCAAGCTGTCATGGAAACGTAGTATATGAGCAAGTTTACACGGGTGCATCAAATAATTAATTTGATGCACACTGCATTAAGCCGTGTCGTTTACACGGTATGTGATTAGCTGTCACTTTTAGTTCGGTGATTAAATATTGAACCAAATTTTTTTAATGCGGAGATGTACCGATTTTGTGTCCATGATTGTGCAAATATTTATTTCTTTGCAGATATCTATAAATAATTTTGTTTCTAGATTTGTCCAATTTTAGAACCGCGCCTCGTCCGCGATTCCATTTGTAATTCCATTTCCATTTTTAATTTTAAAGTGAAAATATATGCTCTTCTTGAAATGTCAATTTAAGGCACTCAACTGTTTACACGGCAGTCCATCAAATAAGTTCTGTGAACTAATTTAATGCAGCGGATTATTTTAATTGTCAGGGACACCGCTGCATCAAATTTAATTTAATTATTTGATGCACCCGTGTAAACTCGCTCTATTACTATGATTACATGCATACTTGAAGTCGGCTTCAAGTAGACTTGAAAATCATGTAACCTCAGATCGACTTCAAATCAAGAACATTTAACTGTCAGTTCAAGTTCAAGTCAAGTCCTCAGTCCGGCATGTAATCGTAGTATATGATTACATGCATACTTGAAGTCGGCTTCAAATAGACTTGAAAATCATGTAACCCCAGATCGACTTCAAATCAAGAGCATTTAACTGTCAGTTCAAGTCAAGTCCTCAGTCCGGCATGTAATCGTAGTAAATGAATGCAGAAACTTCGGCTTCAACTTTGCATTTTGACAGTTTCATACAGTTTCCAAAGCCTCATTTTACACGATGAAACACGAAACAAAAAGTTTCCTGTAAGCTTGCTCGGTTTGATGGAGAGGGATGAGAGAGGGCTTGAAGAAACACATCCTCCCCCAAGCCCTCTCTCGTTTCTGCCCTTCAAACTCAGCAAGGTTGAAGGAAACTTTTTGTTTCGTGTTTCATCGTGTAAAATGAGGCAAAGGAGTCACGTTCAGTTAACATAATCAATGCAGTAAGCGTTGCAGTAAACTTTGCGCCGACTTCGACTTTGAGAATTTTTAAAGTTGCTGCAAAAGTTTCAGAATTACCAACACAACATTTCAAATTTGTCATTGTCGCCAAATTATAAAATTTAAATTGACTAAGTTTATTGTATGAAAAATATAATTTTCGCAGGTAATATATACGTAAAGTCCACATACAGTAAAAATAAATTGGTCTATTTGTTCAAAATTAATAATTTCCAGCATGTTATTAAATGGTGATTGCAATTGTAAATACTATCTGTCAAATTATCGACTTTGAAGTTATTGAAATGAATGTGTTAGCGCTGTGCGGCAAAGTCGACTTTACTGCAACGGTGAAGTCAATCAAAGTCGAAGTTTCTGCATTCATTCTGTTTTGGGCTTAAGGTTCAGCATGAACGCAGCTAACCGTTGTTGCTGGGCTCCACAGATATTACTTAAAGGCTGAAGCACTCTTCACAGGAATTCCCAAAAATAACTACATTTACTAACTTCCCTACTTGCGCAATAATTTGTTAAGTAATTGTCCCAGTTTTTTCCAAAATTATACCTGTGACACATTTACCATCATAATGAAAGTAACCTTCATTATCGCGGCAAAACCCCATCATAATGAAAGTTCAAAATGAAAGTATTTTACCTTCATTTGGACTGTAATTTCGGTTAAGTGACATCTGTTGCAAAACTGGAAACTAATTTTTATAATAAATTTCCTCTCCTTTCTCATTAAAACTGACAATTTAACAGGTATTATTATATGCAATTATTTTTCAGAGTACTAAAACTAAAAGATATATTGCCATCTCTTTTACTCACTAGGCTCGGTTTTCAGCTTCCATTTTATTTCTCGTGCGACCGTTCTTGGTGCATCTAAAATCAAAGATTATGACATGTCCTGAAACGTCAAAACAAAACAAGTTGGGCTCAAATATCCTGTTTAAAAAAGCTGAAAAGTAGTAAAATTCATTAGGATTTATAATATTTCTTACCTTTATTTTATTTTCAGATACCCTAGGTCTTTACTGACCATAAAAATACAACATGTCAAAGCCTCCAACTCGAGATCTCCTCAAAATAGTGTTCACGAATTTTATAAATTCCTTAAGGCCGCGTCAAATTCGTGGTAATTTAATTGGTGAAGACTATTTCGGTAATAAATATTATGAAATACCGCCAAACCCTGCAATTGGTAAAAGGAAAGCATCAAGATGGTTTGAGCCAAAAGATAAGGAGGCTTTTGATCAGGAAATCACTGCAGAATGGGAGGCTTGGCTACGAGGTAGAAGGTTTGCACTATTGAAGCGGTACAAGGCTTATAATATTGTGTGTTTCTTAATAAAATTAATAGGCATGAACCACCAACTAAAGAAGAGTTAGTAAAGAACTTGCAAATCATGGAAATGAAGAAAAGAAATGCTGCAGAATTGGACGCAAAATACGGGACGCCTAAAGATACGAAAGCTCTGCCTAAGGAGCAGAAGGGCCCAGCATCTTTCCCCAAGTATGAGGAATATGAAAGTATACCTGGACAAGATCTTTCTAAAAAGAACAGATTTTAAAATTTTTAGAGGTTGTATATGGAAATTGTTTATAGTAGTATTTGTTATTATACTTAAATTAAATTGATTGTAATGCACTAAGAAATTGTTGAGTTTATCTTCATATTACTGTTTGCAATCTTGCAGGTCATAATGGAACAATTCATCTTCACAAGAAACATTAAGATTCTACCCTTGTAGAAAGCTCAGCAAAATACATTTTAACCGTAAATGACACGAAAATGCAATGATGATGATCATAGTCTGCAGTACTGGAACAGAAAGACCCGTGCTATTCCAACTAATAGAGCGAGCACGTTACCACAGATAAATAAAATTTTTAGGAGTCAAACCCATAATCGGTTGAACAAGTTACGTATCCTTAGGACTCCGACTAACCAGGTACTGCTGAGGAACAAAGATCCGGAAGAAACCAGCCATGTCGACGATAATTATTGCATAGAGGACCAGCAGGAGAATGTGGATTTAGTGGGGGCTACTATCAGGAAATTTATTCGGTGAACACTTGTGCTCGTACGAATTTTGATCTTGAGAATAAGGGCTTGCCGAATCGTTCGAGATTATCTCTTGGAAATCTGAGAATCGAACAATTATCGAATTTAATGAAGACCACCCAGCGAATGGTATTCCCGAGGCCCAAGTAATTTCGCCGTTCATTGGAAAAATTGACCTACTGCAACATTCCGTCGTCTGAATAAGAAGTCGGCTGAAGTAGATGGTATCTCGACCATAGTTCTGAAACACCTGCCCCTAGTGGCTAAAAACATATACATAATTTTAATTAATACTGCATTAAACAACGCCCATTTACCAGGACACTAGAAAACGGCAGTGGTGTATCCAATACCTAAGAAAAGTAAAGACAAAAGTAACCCTGCAATCTCCGGTCAGTAAGTTTGCTGCCGAATATCAGAAAGTATTTTGAAATAGTCATATGACCATTAGCCAAATGGGTTGAGGAAAAGAAGATAATTCTCGATAGCCAGTTCAGCTTTATGGTGGGACACTATTCGTGCCGCGTCCAAACTGGTATCAGACTGCACTGCACTACACTGGAACTTCGTGAAAGCCCAGTGTACAGGAACATTCCTGATCGATTTTGAGAACGCATGCAGTATGGATCTAAGGTCTTCTCTACAATTTGGTCAGACTCGGTATGACCGGACCTCAGCTATACATGATTTGCAATATGATTTCAAAGAAGAAATTCGTCGTCAAAAGTGGACACTTCAAGTAGGGTGCAACAGGGTGCAGTAAACTCGCCGCTCTTATTTAATATATTTACGAGTGACCTAATAAGCTCACTCTACTTCGCACTAGCGTATGCGGATGACCTGGGGCCAGTTCACGCAATTCGACATCGACTGAAAACGGCACGAAGCGCGTTCTAAAACTTTACTATGGTTAACTGTGGTAAACTTTTGTCGTTTAAAAACTCCGTGGTTAACTACAACATAACCACTAGCATAAGTTTTCGATGTTCAAAAATTTCCATAGTTAACCATAGCAAGGTTTTTGAACGCACTTAGTGTCGTTTTCAGTTGACGTCGAATTGCGTGAACTGGCCCCTGATTATGTACAGGACGGGGCCGAAGATTTGAGTGAATCAGAGGCTCCTACAATGTGACTTCGAAACAATTGAAGGCTATAGTGATGATTGGAAGTTGAAGATCAATTTTAGCAAATGCCAGTCGATCCTCTTCCAGACTCCTCTAAACAGGGCTTTCGCGAACAGTGCTGGCAAGCATTAGCAAATAAATTGGAAGTGAAATATATCGTGCTTTGTCTGGATCAATACCTATATTTCAATAGAAATGTAAGTGCTGTTCTTGCCAAGGCAAACAAAGCGTTTCATATGACCAAAAAGCTTTTTTACAGCCGAAACCTAAGCCCACGGGAAAAGGTGATCAAGCTATCAAGCCTTGGCCACACCAATGTTAATTTATGGCTGTCCTCTATAGTTCGACATAGCGTATTTCTGGTTCCATGCTATTGCCGGCTGCTACTATTGACCCAAGGTATGTAAAAGATTTTACCACTCCAAACCCGTGCTCCTTTATCGTGTTCTTAAAGACGAGGTCACCATGCACTTTGATTTGCTTTGGTTAATGTGCAGTTCCAGATTTCCTGTCGCCTGCTCAATCTGGGTGAAAGCTTATTGTACAGCTGTTGCTGTTCTTCGAATAATGACAATGTCGTCTGCATAAGCCAGTAACTGAGTGGGCTTGAGGAGGATGTCGCCCGAATCTCGGATGACTTTCTCCAACAGGCAGGCCAGACCGTCTCCTTGTTGTAGTCCATTATAGATGTTGATTGGTCTGGACAGTAGTGTTCCGAATACCTTGACTTGGCTTGTCACATTGATCATGGTCAACCTACATAGTCTTGTCAGCTTGTTGGGAATGCCGATTGCTCTCATGGCTTTGTAGAGTTATACTCTGGCTATGCTATCATAAGTGGCTTTAAAGTCTATGAAGAGGTGTGGAATTGAGTTTTGAAACCGTATACATTTCTGTTAGCAAGTCCTAATCCCACCTCCCCGCGGTGCCCCCTGGGGTACTTCTTCGGAAGGAGCTAACGGTAGACGGGCGAATGGCGAGCTCTCTGCGCCACAAAACAGAGTTTTAAGTCGGTTGGGCTGAGGGTTAGCAACCCGCTCCCATAAAAAACACCATTGCTACGAATCGGCAAACAATGCCTCGGAACCGGATGGACAACACGACGACGACCTTTGCTTTTCGAACAAGGACACGAATCGGATTTCCGCCCTATGTCCCATGAGGGATTAAAGGGGCACAAAGAAGAAAGAAGATACATTTCCACGTAAAAAATCAATTTTCTTGTATCTAAAAAAAATATTTTGCCAATCTGAAATTTTTTAGCATGAATGTACCACATATTTTTGCACAAGCTTTATGCGACGTCACTGTTAAAAGCTCTCATAAAATAACAAAGTCATTATTCGAATGCTTAAACCAACTTGACACGGTTTGTCTTCAAGATACTTCGTGGTTGACGTCTTCAGTGGTTCACGTGGCAGTAGCTATTATCCTTACTAATATTATAAATGCGAAAGTAACTCTGTCTGTCTGTCTGTTACGCTTTCACGCCTAAGCCGCTGGACCGATTTTGATGAAATTTGCAACAGACATAGTTTAGACCTTGGAGACGGACATAGGCTACTTTTTTTTTTGGAGAAAAAAGGGTTGAAGGGGGTGAAATGGGGTTCAATAAGTTGTAAGGGGATTTTTTTTCTTTACTTTTTTTCTATTGTATAAAAAGTAACTGATTGACAGACAACGCACAAGCTAAACCGCTAGAGCTAAAGGGCTGAAATTTTGACAGTGCATCCGTAGCGATTTTTCGAAATTCATCTCCTAAGGGGGCGAAATAGGGTCAACTCAAAACCGCTGGAGCTATAAGGCTGAAATTTTGACAGTGCATCCCTATAATGACGTGGACATCCACTAAGAAGCGATTTTACGAAATTCATCCCCTAAAGGGGTGAAATGGGGTTTACCCAAACCGCTGGAGCTATAGGGCTGAAATTTTGACAGTGCATCCCTATAATGATGTGGACATCCACTAAAAAGCGATTTTTCGAAATTCATCCCCTAAGGGAGTGAAATGGGGTTTACCCAAACCGCTGGAGCTATAGGGCTGAAATTTTGAAGTGCATCCCTTTAATGACGTGGACATCCACTAAAATACGATTTTTCGAAATTCATCCCCTAAGGGGGGGAAATGGGGTTTACCTAAACCGCTGGAGCTATAGGGCTGAAATTTTGACAGTGCATCCCTATAATGATGTGGACATCCACTAAAAAGCGATTTTTCGAAATTCATCCCCTAAGGGGGTGAAATGGGGTTTACCCAAACCGCTGGAACTATAGGGCTGAAATTTTGACAGTGCATCCCTTTAATGACGTGAAAATCCACTATTAAAGCGATTTTTCGAAATTCTTCCCCTAAGGGGGGAAATGGGGTTTACCCAAACCGCTAGAGCTATAGGGCTGAAATTTTGACAGTGCATCCCTATAATGATGTGGACATCCACTAAGAAGCGATTTTTCGAAATTCATCCCCTAAGGGGGTGAAATGGGGTTTACCCAAACCGCTGAAGCTATAGGGCTGAAATTTTGACAGTGCATCCCTTTGATGACGTGGACATCCACTAAAATACGATTTTTCGAAATTCATCCCCTAAGGGGGTGAATTGGGGTTTTTCCAAACCCTAAAGCTATAGGGCTGAAATTTTGAAAGTGCATCCCTATAATGGCGTGGAAATCCACTATTAAAGCGATTTTTCGAAATTATTCCCCTAAGGGATGGAAATGGGATTTACCTAAACCGCTGGAGCTATAGGGCTGAAATTTTGACAGTGCATCCCTATAATGATTTGGACATCCACTAAAAAGCGATTTTTCGAAATTCATCCCCTTAGGGGGTGAAATGGGGTTTACCCAAACCGCTGGAGCTATAGGGCTGAAATTTTGACAGTGCATCCCTTTAATGACGTGGACATCCACTAAAATACGATTTTTCGAAATTCATACCCTAAGGGGGTGAAATGGGGTTTTTCCAAACCGCTAAAGCTATAGGGCTGAAATTTTGACAGTGCATCCCTATAATGGCGTGGACATCCACTATAAAGCGATTTTGCGAAATTCATCCCCTAAGGGGGTGAAATGGGGTTACCCCAAACCGCTGGAGCTATAGGGCTGAAATTTTGAAAGTGCATCCCTTTAATGACGTGGACATCCACTAAGAAGCGATTTTTCGAAATTCATCCCCTAAGTGGGTGAAATGGGGTCAACCCAAAACCGCTTTAACTATAGGGCTGAAATTTTGACAGTGCATCCCTATAATGGCGTGGACATCCACTAAAAAGCGATTTTTCGGAATTCATCTCCTAAGGGGTTGAAATGGGGTTTATTCAAACCGCTAAATTTATAATGCTGAAATTTTGACAGTGCATCCCTACAATGGCATGGACATCCACTATAAAGCGATTTTGCGAAATTCATCCCCTAAGGGGGTGAAATGGGGTTACCCCAAACCCCTGGAGCTATAGGGCTGAAATTTTGACAGTGCATCCCTATAATGACGTGGACATTCACTAAGAGGCGATTACTCGAAATTCATTCCCTAAGGGGGTGAAATGGGGTTAACCCAAACCTCTGAAGCTGAAGGGCTGAAATTTTGACAGTGCATCCCTATAATCACGTAGAAATGAATGACTCGAAATTTACTTTACTTAATATTCATTTGTGATTGTTTCTTAATTTCTTGCACCCACGTAAATAGGCGAACAAACTTAACGAACGTTCGTCATACCCTAAAATGTCACTTCCCTTGATGACATATACATGCCAATCTCTGCTTCAAAACTTGCAGATTTGTTGAGCAGAGGTGATATACGCAGCAATTTGTTTACCATATATATTAAAAAAATGCACTATAATAAATCCTTTTTAGGGATAATAACAGCTGACTTTTTTGTTTGTTTTTTTTAAGACATTGCACATAATAAACAGTTTTTATTTAAAGGCGTTGCAAGGCACGCGGGTTTTATGCTAGTTTTTAATATATTTCCTGGGTTGCTCGAATGATTAACAAAGTAAAACGCTGAAAAACTTGGAGGAATTGAAAGTGTTAATCACTCTTAAATTAACTGCGTTCCATTGGGCGATATTTTCTACTCCGGAGCACTCCCAAACTACCCCTGCTTTTGTTGGGAGTATTTTACTCCTAGTAGAAAAGCATAACATTTCCACCAAGTTTGCGAGCTTTAACTACTTACAAATAGATGGCTTTTTGTTTTTTAAGGTTAAATATTTTATTTGTAACGCAACTATAGTGGTTGTTTGACGAAGGATCACTTTGGATTTTAAACTAGATGGTGCTTGTTAGTTCCAACATCTGTTAAATTTAATAGAGAGTAAGTTTTAATAGAGAGTAAACCCTTCTAACCGGGAGGCGCACTTCTCAGCTGGGCCAAGAAAAATTAACCAACACAGCACAATCAAGCGCATGCATTTATGTTAAAGATTATAAAATTAAAGACAGCCAAACTAACATGTACCCCACGCAAACAACAGAAAACGTAAGCTTAAAAAGACTCCTTTTAAGGACATCTTTACTAATGTTCACGCTAAAGACATTAGGGGCCCATTCACTACAAGGTTTTATGCGCCCGGGCGGACGGCTAGTCTTCTTCTCCGGTCCTAACCGTGTCGAGATCTAAAGCGGCCTACACACTTTCAGTTTTAACTGCGCAGTTAAACTGTGTAAAAAACTGTACGATAAAGTGAACTGAAAGCGTGTGAATTCGTTGTATGTTTTTTTTGCTTAGTATCGTCATTTTTGTTGATTTGAGTACATATTTTTAATAATGGTAAATGGACAGAACTGAGAGAACTGAACGATAAACTGTCTGACCAGCGCAGTTTATTGAAGGAGAAGAGGGTCCAGAAGGTCAAGTCTGAGAACTGAGGGAAAATAGTTCGAAACTGCACAGTTAACACAGTTATCGCTCAGACAGGACGTCACACGAGATAACCTGCGCAGTTAAACTGAATGACCCGACAATATTCCTAGCGGTGTCGAAGTGTAAGACCCTGCAATATTTCCTTAATATATCTAATATATTTCTTGAACCGAATATTGCCTGAATAGTGCCGAGGTGTAAACCCGACCATAAACCGTCAATATTCCCGAAAACATGTAAAGCTAGTTGTATAGCCTTCATCATCATTGCGCTCCTTTAATCCCTCATAGGACAAAGCGCGGAAACAGTTGCCCTCCAGCGGACTCTATTTTGCGCGACAGCTCTCAGCTCCGACTAGGATCTCCCAGTTGTTGCGGCTTCTGCTAGTAGGGTTCTCCTCCACGTTGTTCTAGGTCTTCCTACTCGACGGGATCCTTGCGCTTTCCAGTCAAGGGCCTGTTTGGCTAGATTTTCGTTTTCTGTATAGCCTTAAGGAAGAATAAATTATGGTGAATAAGATATTGAATGAATAACAAGAAATATTATTTTTTGTAGACAATTGCTCCCGGCAACCATTCCTTAAAAAGGAGGTTTAAGAGAACCACCGACCGAAACACAATTACAGCGTCAACAGTAGAGCCACTAGAACTATATGGTCCTGTGAAGGGATTTTGAGTACCAAAAATGATGTACTATGATGTACACGATCGTTTGGCCTGTTGTCACTCATGCCACTGAAGAGGTCACAGCGATCCTCAAGTCCAGCAGACTGCTAAGATTTGCTTGCCGCTCCATTACGGGCGCTGTGTGGACATGTCCCACAGTCGTGATCGAGGGAATCTTTCGATTGTTTCCATTGCAAATCTCCCACTAAAGCCGTTAGTAGGCTCTCTCACTCTCATAGTGGAAGCAGCGCCGGCCCTAGCCCTTGTTGAGGGTGGAGCGAGATTGTCTTTCGGCGCCCTTTGGTCGACGCTTTCAGTTCACATAAATTGTATTTCCAGTTGTCCTAGATAAAACTTTTTTCGAGCACTGCCTGCCATTTCCTTACGGGATTATATCTCCCCTTTTGCAAGTCTGGGGCTGGAGGCCCCATAAGGATTTCGATGGGGTGACAGCCCCGCCTGTGCCGGCAATAGAGAAATTATGTCTTCTCAGAGTTGGTTCCCCGACGTTTCGCCAAAAGCACCACGGTTGTTTGTATTGCATGGTTGGGCATTCGGGCTAGCCTCAGCTAGTAAGGTTGAGATGGTGGAGAAAGTCACCTTCTCGTTAAAAGAAGCTTATCCTACCATCAGCCCAAAATTGCAGTGTTCCCCACCTGACAACGTCATCTCTGAGAATTTTATGCGGTGCACGTTGTGGAGTATTCTTTTGGACCCTCATCCCTATCAACATAATGCCGGGTCTTCTTTTGGTGCCGGGAAGTTCCCGATTACAAAAAGGCTGCGCGGCAGCTTGTTCCCGTCTTCAGCAACCAAGCTGGCTCCTTCCAGGGCTTAAGGCGGCCCATCATAAGGGGTGCACCGACCCCTAGGGACCTGGGCTATTCTGAGCCCTGAGCCAATTCGGCTATCGCCTCCAGAGGACTTCCTTGCATGTTAACTAGTTGTTTCGTTGTCAGGAGAGTCTCCGGACTGTTAGTCGTAAGCACGCCCATTCTGACACTTTCTGCTATTTGACAGAAGGTCGGCTTTGGAGTCATTCTAGACTTCATTATGGCTGCGTCCGACTTTTCTCAAAGCTTTTCAAACCGTATGGACAAAGCCTTCGCCCTTTTCGCCGGGTTATTATGTCCTGGAGAACATCTAGAGGATCTAACCCTCTTCTTATTAAGAAAATCGTTTTCTTCCTCGGGGGCCACGCAGACCCTACCGGCCTCTACACGGGAGTAGAAAGCTTCCAGAAATCGCGTAAAACGTTTTCGGGCTGCATCACTCCGTCTTCTGAATGCGGTAATTTTTTTCGAGTCGCCTCTCCGATTAGGTGCCCTTACTTCTAGATTTATCTATCTCCCAATGAAGGAGTGATCTCAACGTACTCCATCCCTGGGTTTACGGGCTCCCTGAAGAAGAACCCCGAAAACTCTCCTTCACTGGGACCGCATTCGACACCTTGATGCATGGATCCAAAAATATCGAACTGGTCTTGTAGGTTGTCCTTTTGGGAGCTGGGGAGCCCCAGAAATGTTTGGAGCGTTAAGAAGTGCTCCATCAAGTTTATTTAAGGTATTTCTATAATGATACCACGAACTGGGCGAGTAAGGACGGTCGCCTAAGGCCATGTACGATTGGTCTTGGAGTCAGTGCTCCCTGCTTGTGCCGTGTTCGAGTCATATTGATGAGTACATAGACTTGGCTAGCTACAAACAACGCCCTCAAAAAGTGCCATCAAAATTTTATTTTTCGCTCGAAATTGTTTGTCGCATTCATTTTGGCGCCCTTTACCACCCGCTTGCTCTACCCCAGGGCCGGCGCTGCGTGGAAGTTTTCTCTTTCGCTCTGCTGGGACCCGACACTGGGTCTGGGACCAAGTTCACTTAAATTCATCGGTTAACGACGACATTTCCCCCACCGTCGGCCTTTGGAGCCACCGTAGAAATGTAGCAGCTCTGACAATACTTTATTGCAACTAGGGAATCCAATCCCGCAAATGCGGGATCCCGCACTATTTTTGCGGGATCAGTAATGCGGGACTAGACATGCGAGATCCGCGGGATTCGCGGGATTTGGGCAGTAGAATCACCTCTTACAAGAACCGGGACTTAATAGAGAAATGTTTTAAAGCATTATAGATTTAGGCCTTCAGACTGATTTGCAATTCCAGTTGCGCACGCAACTGTTTCGTAATCTTGCCGTGTACGGAAGTGGAAATCCATACACGGGTCGACAGAAATGATACCGTTTTAAAAGTAGGTTGAACTGCTCGCCCACGACTTTTCTTGCCGGTCAGAAGTAACAGTTTCGTGGTTGCACTTCACTCAACGGAGGGCCTTAAGCCTCAATTATACTTGATGCCATGGAACTCAACGGACCGGATTGAAATGTTAAAATGAGTTTCAATACAGAGAAATTATAATAAAATGGTTATACTAGACGAAAAGGAACAGAACAGACCGGATTAAAATTTTAAAAATTTTGGAATTCCGTTCCGTTGCGTCCAGTATAAAGGCGAAGTTACATAGCAGCGTTGCGTTGCGTAGATTAGCTGAGCATGACTTTTCACAACCAAGTCTTAGCTTAGCGTTGCATTAGTTGACAGATAAAGTTCCGTCAAGTGCTGTAAAATGTCAAAAAAATTGGCAGAGTTTGTTTTATAAAAAAAAATGGATCTTTGGTAAATTGCCAAATTGTTTATGTTTCGGGAATAAGTTGAACTTTGTCAATTCATGCGTTGCGTTGCGCGCAATTTAGTAAGCCCCATTTAATTACATAGTTTTAATTTAGATAGCAGTTACGCAACGCTGCTATGTAACTGAGTCTTTAAACTCCACAAAATATTTAAATTCGCTAGTTGAAGATATCTGCCTACTAAGAAATACAGCAATAACGCAAAATCGCCTAACTTAGAGTAAGCGCCAAAGTAAGTAACGCGAGTTGAATAAAGTACGTTAAATCCATGAAAACTCCACGAAACACCTTTTAGATTAGGCCGGGTTTTGCATATGGATTTATTTAAGTTCGTTTATTGCACACGTCCCAACGGAGACACGACTTAAAATTACTTATCTGTCACTTCAACCCAGGAGCTCGATTATTGAGCTCGATCCCATAGCCTTACGGGATTCAGATTTTGATGCGGGTTTGGATTCCCTAGTAGCAACTGCTTCATCGAAATTAAACCCTCTCCTGACTACACGGCAATTTTTTACCCGCAACACCAGATTAGCACGCGCGGCTCATTTCCTCTGCCTTCATCCTCTGACTCCTGATAACCTGATACCATTCTATCCCTCCATCTAAGCCTTCTACTAGATATTGTACCATGATGTGACAATGACATGACGCACTAAAGGTGATTAATGAGCTTGGAACTATCACATAAAAAAGACATTGAGAACAGGCCTCAGGGTATATGTTAGATTAAAAGATACCGGATGTAGTGACCATACTTAAGCTTGAAAAGACCCGACGAGCATGCAGTGAAGGACAAAATCAAAATGTGTTGGGAGTCTGCTTTAGGTAAACAAGGAACTAGTTATATTCGCATTCGAATGCCACTTAATTTTAGCTGAATTTTTAATCACCCTCTCCCTAAGCATCGATTTTTAACTTCAGCATGCCGCTACTTCCTATCAACTTAAATTTTCATTATCATCACCACTTTATAAGCACACCTAATTACTTAGTATGGCAACATACCACTGAGGCCAAACTAGTTATTATGTAATCCGGCAAACACCCATAGACTGTAAACTTCAGCACTAGCAACGTGAATGAAGGAGCCGAACACGTTATCTGCAATCAGTGTCATGTCGTGTCATCAACTTGTTTACTCCCAAAATAAAGTGGTCCTCACTCACTGCGCTAGAGGAGAATTTTAGGCCGTAGCTGGTCCTGCTGTAATTACGTCCAACGACCAACGTACACTCACACACTGCCACGAAGCTAGTGGCAATAACGCTCCTTGAAAACTAAGTGCTTCTGTTTTGTATATTATCATGCTGGATTGATGGCGCAGTTCCTGGGCTGTGCTCAGTTCTGTTTAAGTAAATCCTTGACTTTAATTAGACCAATTACAACTCACTCGACTAATGGTGTCGTGACTTCTTTCGACTCTGCTGACGGATTCTTTGTAGTTGTGTATCCTGCTGGGATTGCTTTGAGTTTTCCTTTCAGCCTTTCAGGATATGAATTATTAACGTAGACGGTTCTGTTGTGGATAAATTTACCTTCAGCAGATGATGTAGTGATTAGTGTCTGCATCGTCGATGATGATTAAATATGACGACAACGTTCAAGTAGGTGGTAAGAGTGCTTGCTTTTGGGGGTGTCTGTTCAATGGTGTTAAGAGTGGTCATTCCCTTTGAGTTATATACCATAATGGGAAATGAAAGAGAGTTTTGTGAAACTGAGAAGTTTTTGTTGTGTATTTTCTGAAGTTGTCAAGCTTTTCGAAACAGTTTACTGGCTCATCAAGAAACTTTCTTCGCAGGTTTGTTTTGAAATTAAGAAAGAATTTTCTCTCATACTTTTGTTCACTTTAAGGGCATAAGAATATCCACAAAGTCACCTAGGTAATCCCACATGAAGTCACTCATAACTAATTAGACAGCGTCCTCAGGGACCTCAGCCACTTTTCGAGTTTATTGGTGGTACGAACATACCGAAGTGCCAGGTTCGCTTTGAATCCGCGGTTCGAATCAACACAGCTGCTTGGAACACCTTTGATCATTTGTTAAGGCCCCCATACACGGTCAAATTGGATGTACATCAAAGGGCGGATGTACAACCAAAACTACTGATTGTGGGCCGGTCGTCCGATCAAAACTCGTTGGGCTTATGGGTTGGATGAAATTCTGGATGTACATCCAATTTGACCGTGTATGGCGGCCTTTAGGGCTGCCCCCACATGGGGATAACTAGAGAAATATTCTAGGGTTCCTTTGTGTTCGAAATGCAAATTACTACTAATAGTACAGCTTTGTACCAGCATAATGGCGCGATAAAATAGTGGGCGCCACTTATGCGAGGTATTACCCCCTTAGCCACAAGCCCGGAAGAGCATGACCAAGGAGCCAATACCATACATAAGAAATGAAAAGAAAATCCGGAACTCCTACGCCGGCCACACGGAGTTATCTAGCTCGCCGGAGGGGTCGTGGGGTGTGCGGCCGGGGCTTACCGCGGTTGGTTCACCACTTACCTGCATACCCTGCTCCATCAACTAAAGGGCCAAAAAAAACAATTTTTTTGGTATTGCTGGTATCCCCTTCGGTACCTCTCCAAACTCCTTTCCTATTGGTAACTTTTTCTGGTGCCTAATCTTGCTTGTATTTTCGCCTAGACTTCACAGCACCGAACTAGTCCTGATTGTTGCTAATTCGAAGCGAAATTGTTATTTTTTCAAATGGACTGACTAGTGAATGTGTTTGTCTTCCAGCCAGTAGTATAGGTTAAAAAAAAACTGATTTTTTACTATTTTTATTTCCTCATAAATTACAAGCCTCCAGCCGTCTAAATTCGAACTCCCTTTTCTCTTTTTTTTTTTTCAAAAAAAAACTATCTTCCATTATTATTTTTTTCCTCGCCTATTCTTTTTTTTTAAAATTTTCCTGTTTCCGCAAAGTGATTTTTTCCAAAATTTCCCCTTACAAGGTGATTCCCAAAATAAATTTCCCAACCCAAATAAATGATAATTCCGACCGTTACAGCTTTGAGGGTAAAAACATCACTAAAACTGCGTAAAAAAAACGCTGTTACTATTACTACAATATTAATTTTTTGACGTGACAACGTCTTCATGAATATATATTATATCCTGATGATAGGGCCTGTAAAATTTTAGAGCAACGATGAATTAAATCTATATTTAAAAGCCTGTGATTTCAGCCGATATTGCAAAATTCATGAAAAATTTCCTTTTTTTTTATGGGGCAGTGCTAAGCTCAGGAGTCACCCTTTGTACTACTAGTCCGTCATGTCATTTGTCACGTCATGGTGCAATATCTAGCAGTTAGCTTAGTACGGGGGGATGGGGAGGGGTATAGGTTAAGGGTTAAAAGGTACGGGAGGGTATTGAAGAAGGTGGTGATGAACCCTGCGTTTGAACTCTTGGATGTTGTAGGAGCTCGGAAATACTGACTGCAAGAGATTATTCCACAGTCGAGTTGTTCTATTAACAAACGAATTCATATCTTGTTGAGTGCGTGAAAGGGGTAGTTGCAGGTGAAGGGAATGAAACGTGTGGGCTAATCTGGTGTTGCGGGTATAAGATTGCCGTGGAGGCAGGAGAGCGTTTAATTCGGAGGAACAGTCACTATGATAGTAGCGATAAAATTTTGTCAGTGCTGCTACATTCCTACGGTGGCTCAAGGGGTCGATGGTGGAGCAGGCGGTGTCGTCATCAATTAACTTGAGTGCCCTTTTTTGCACCTTCTCTAACCACGCCAAGGTGGTTATTGGGGCGCCGTCAACCAATCCTTGCGGTATTACCGTAGCTGGATGTCCCGCTTCAACCACTTCGTGGTTTATCTACGATTAATCCCAATCTAGATCTAAATTGACTTTGGATATACAGTTTTCGATCCATTAATAGTTTTTAATCTTCTTCTGCCCTAACCTGCCATTTTTTAATCTGAATTCTGTAAGAGAGATGAACAAAATGTTCAAAGAAACGGATCCATGAATGTAAAGGCGATAAACCAAACTGAAATCTACTTTGCTCGCACTTTTTTTGCAAACAGAGATCTATGTTGTTCATCTCTTTGGGGGTTGCTTCACCAATAAGTATAACACCTAGCGGATGATGTTTCACTCAAGGCACTGCATATTTTACCATCAACCATAGTTAGCTGTAAAGAATGCTGAATTGAAAAAACGCGATCTTTGACAGTGAATGTCGAAGGACACAAATTATTTATTTTTTCTTTGAAATAAGATTCTTCTTCCATAGAATTTGTAGTGCTTTCTTTCATAAACTGAAAACGAATAGGCCTACAATATCTAGTGGAAGAAGTGCGAGGATTTTTCCATAAAACCTTGCTGTTGTCTGTATGCGAATTGGCAACTAATTGAAGAGGGACGTATGAAGTAACAAACAAACTACTTGCATCTAACCTCGAATCCGTAAATGATTGTTTATACTCACTATGACCTGTACTACCATCGAATCCCCATTTCCCAATTAAAGTTAATTTATTTGATGAATCGAGTGGCACGTTATCTAATACATTTTCTTGTGACTCAAGGATCCGCGAAGCTGTATGATCTAACAAACTTTGTAGTTCGATTTCCGCATTTGATTCAGACACTGAAATATTTTCCGGATAGCACTTCTTCTTAGCAGTTATAACACTATGATAAGATGGTAAAATGTCAGAGCCAGTTTTACTATTGATGAAGTTCATAAACAACAAATATTGATGTTTAGTCAGCTTAGCATCCACGAAAAGTGACAAAACCTCATCAGCACTAATATTTGCTTTTATACTAGTATTAGACAGGTAGAAGAAGTATTGAGCAATGTATTTAAAGCTGAGTCATCTACCTGAGACAATTGTGCCAATCGTCTACGTTTTAAACGCTCACTAAGGTCGGAAAAATCTTTCTTAGGACGCCCTACCCCGCGTGATGTGCTAGGTAGATTCTCGTCAGTAACATTTTGGTCAATACTTCTGGTTAGTTCAACACATTCAATCACCTTCAACCAATCACTATACTTAATTAAAAACTTAGATTTATCTCTATGTACAAGCTTCCAATAACCATCTAGACTTTTACACAAATTATAAATACGTGTATCTAAAGCACTAATATCTAGGTTTTCAGCGTCGTTGAAGGTTCCTAGTAAGACTGCCAACACGCTTTGGTATTTTTCGTTGATGGTCCCAGTTGCTGTAGTCCAAATCTCAAATAAATATATCCTTGAGAAAGAACATTTCACTGAAGTACCTGAAAATAAAACATATTAGTTTAATCAATTGTTTCGTAGAGGCTGGGTGCTACGACGGCAAAAGGCTCTGTAACTCAGCTGGGGGCAGCTAAGGGCAGATGAAGTTATAATATTTTGAAAATATACAATTATTACCTTACTTTGTATGTAGTGTGAATAGTTGTTTAACCTTGCGATTGTTTGTATGCCTATGTCAAATCAGTAAGAGAATCAAGATTTTTAAAAATGTATGTACCGAGCGCAGCACCCAAATATTATGAACAATACATGCAATATTTATATAAAATATAATTAGATACAAAGTACATACCTAATTCTTCGATTTCCATGTCACAAAAACACAAAACAAACACCTGTATTCCGAGAATTGTTTTCGGCAAATACCAAAAAAAGTGAGTCACTGAAAACAATGCGTTAGAACAATGCAGATGCGTTCACTTCAGAACTCGAGAAATAAATGATAATAAACTAATAGGGCTGAAATATTTATACCTGAGGGTAGCTTATCCATCGGACTATTGATATGTACCAACTTGTTTGATTTTTTCGGGTACACATTTTTCGGAATTATGACCTATGGGCTGAACCACTGTGCTATGGGCTGAACCACTGTGGAACGGGACGGGACAATTTGCACTAATGACTTCCTATACTTATCGAAGACGTTGTCACGCCAAAAAATTGTATGTGAATGGAATTTGGAATGGGGGGAGTTTAGCAATAGGAGAAAAGGTAACCGTTGAGTTCCGACCGTACTTTGTGAAAATCAAGGGAAAATACGAATGAATGGATTTTCCAACCCGCTCCCATAAACACCATTGCTACGAATCGGTAAACCATGCCTCGGAACCGGATGAACAACACGACGACGACCTTTGCGTTGAAGTCGTAGTCGAGATCAATCAATATAAAATTAACATCATGGGCCTTAGGGAACATATCAGCCCAAACGGCGAGTCCTTCTTATATTCTGGGAGAAATGAAACTGAAATCCTTAGCAGTAGCGTTGGCGTAATACTCATCACAAAAGCCAGGTCCAGCCTAATTAGCTGGTCACCAGTTTCTGAGAAGTTTGTCGTGCGCTGCGTACCAGACTAAGAAGTACTACGCTAGTGCAATGCTGTGCTCCAACTGAAGACGCAGAAGATGACATCAAAGACGAATTCTATATGCGACTGAATGAGGTTTTTCGCTCTATTCCAAGGGGAGACATCATTATTTTGATGGGTGATATAAACGCATAGATCGGCCGTTATAACACCGCACAATTAGAAATCAAGGCCAAAATCAAGTTACCAATAACAATGGTGAGCTTTTCGTTGACTTTTGTAGTTCCCACCAGTGATGAGCAAAAATGCTCTTGTTCTTGCAGTCTTATCTTCCTGATACACTTAGCAAGACCAAGAACAAGAACAAGACTTAGTTATGCTTACAAGAACAAGAACAAGACAGACTGAACAAGAACAAGACAAGACCAAGACTAGATTAGTCTTATCTTGTTCTTGCGTTTGCTCATCACTAGTTCCCACCAACTCATGGTAGGTGGAACTTACTTTTGCCACAAGAAGATACACAAAGAGGCCTGGGTAACGCCCGATGGTAGAACGAGAAATCAGATAGATCACGTGGTCGTCAGTTGCAGATGGAGAACTATTCTGGAGGATGTCAGGAGCTGACACCATTTGGTAGTAGCAACTACCGCCTTAAATTGCCGCAATAAAAAACGTTCAACGCGATTCCATAAAACGTAGACGGTAAAAAACTATTAAGCCAGGAAACTATTTCTGACGACACAAATATTAATGAGCTGTGGAGTACAACAAAGGGCGGAAACGAGCAT
Organism: Thereva unica; assembly: GCA_949987705.1. Classification (NCBI taxonomy): domain Eukaryota; kingdom Metazoa; phylum Arthropoda; class Insecta; order Diptera; family Therevidae; genus Thereva; species Thereva unica. The sequence continues at coordinate 42,132,453 of OX465281.1, read as the reverse complement.
CGGTTAAAAATAACGTGAATTCTACAAGCAACCCCGAAAGATGTCACCAGCTTGAACGGGAATACTACTCCCAATTACACCGGGAGAAATTTTGTATGTGTAATTAAGTTGATTCGAGTATGGTTTAGATTCATAATTTGAACCGATACCTAAACGGCTGAACTGATTTTTACAAGCTTTATTTTAACTTCGTTCTCGGTGAGGGAGGAATCTTGCGATCGATTTTTCCGCTACTTCCCGATATCCGGGGCTGCTCAACTTTGGCGCACACTTTTGGTTCTGAAGGCAATAAAGTACAATATGGCGGCCACCATAAAATTGCGGATTATCTTTCCCTTTACAACCCCCGATATGGGTATCAAATGGAAGATTATGACGAGTAGAATATAGTAAGCGATATGGCGTCATTTTAAATCCACAAAATCATGGTGGCCTCCACGAAATGCCGCGTAACCTTTTTCTCTACAACCCCTCGATATTGGTGGTATTATCTTCAGTTGAAAGTCGGTTCGGTAATTATCATGCTGCAAAACAGCAATCAACCAAGACTTTGTAATGCCAACAGGTTGTCTGTGAAAAAGCTTATGAATAATGTGATCGAAGCAACCATTTATCAATGGAAAGTACAAAGGCGAAGATGTTTTGATTTCGAGAATTTCAATGGTTACGAATGATTTGTATTCTTTATCGTGAGGCATTGCAATGAACACCAAAATATTTGAAAAATTTAATTCATGATGCCATTAAAATTATCATTGAACTGTAAATAACTGAAATAAATAATTTTGATCCAAATTGATATCTCTTTTGTTGCTTCGTAGTTTCGTTGCGTTTTCCAGTCAGTTAATTAATATCAGGCAGAACTAGGTCTGCCGGGGCAACTAGTAAAACTATAAATTCGGAGCAATCCTACATAGCTCTGACATGTTGCGATTCTTAGATTTTGCATATTACTTTTTTTGTTTCTTTGAATATTGTGCCATTAAATTTGTTGTGTAATAAGTTTTTTTTTATTTTGGCGAGAGATGGTGAAAATCTTCATCAGCCGAGCAAGATGTGTGCTCGTCCGCCTACTACGATTCCTTCGTGACAGGAAACACTTGAGGGTCCGCACTCAGACGGTAGTGTCTGATAGGATATTATATCGACAAAGAAAACACAAGCTGAAAGATAGGAAATATTTATTAGAATAAAACAAAAGTAGATGTCATCAAGAATCAAAATATCATAGATGACTAGACTGACATTTTATTTAATTTGTATCTCTCATGTAGAGTTTTCACTGCAACACTTCCTCCAAAACACTACATGCTAAGCTTCAGTTGACAACTCCAGCATTCCAATGTTAGAGCGAAGATAATTAAATCTACTTCTTTCCAAGGGTTTAGTAAACAAGTCTGCAAGCTGCTTTTGTCCATCGATGTGTTCTAATTTTAGATCTTCATTTAAATATTTTTCTCGTACATAAAAATGACGCACATCTATGTGTTTAGATCTTTTATGATATTCAGGATTCTTTGCAAGCTTCACAGCACTTGCATTGTCCACATAAAGCGTTGGAAGTTGATTAAGACACGATAATTCTTTTAATAACCTCTTTATCCATATTAATTTTTTAGTTCCTTCACTTGCAGCTATTATCTCAGCTTCAGTTGTTGAGAGCGAAACTGTACTTTGAAGCTTGCTAGTCCAAGTAATTGCACCCCCAGCTAATATTACAGCAATTCCAGTTGTTGATCTACGTGTTGCTGTATCACCACCAAAGTCGGCATCACTGTATACTTTCAGTGTTTTTCCATCATTCTTGTATCGTATACCATAGCGACTAGTACCTTTTAAATACTTAAAAATGCGCTTCACATTACTCCAATCTTTTTCAGTGGGATTCTCCATAGCACGTGCCGCTTTATTGACGCTAAAAGCGATGTCTGGACGAGTGGCAACTGTAAGATATATAAGGCTTCCGACAGCTTCACGATAAGGAACTTTTCCTCTGACATTTGGACTACCTTCCACTTCTTCTTTACCAACGGGTGTTGATACTGCGTTGGCATCTTTCATCTCAAAACGTTCTAATATTTTGTTAGTATATGCTTCTTGATTAATACTGATTGATCCGTCACTATCATATTGAATCTTCATTCCCAGAAAATTTTGCAAAGACCCAATAGTAATTTTAAATACATTCTTTAAACGCTTCAAAAAACTCTCTATTTCTTGTTCATCAGTTCCTATAAGCAAACCGTCATCTACATAAATAGCAGCATACAGAGATTTTCTACCACGAACTCGATAAAAAACACAGGGATCAGCTGTACTAGTTTCAAACCCAGTTTCTTTCATAAATTGAATGAAGCGCTTATTCCAACAACGTGGAGCCTGTTTAAGACCATAAAGACTCTTTTTCAAACGGCATACTCGGTCGGTACCATCTTCGAATCCTTCAGGCTGCTCCAGATAAACTTCCTCCTGAAGTGTACCATATAAAAAAGCTGTCTTAACGTCAAACTGCTTCATTTTCATTCCTTTTATGGCAGCAACAGCTAAGAGTGTTCTTATGGAATCATAACGTGCAACCGGACTAAAAGTTTCATCATAATCAATTCCATATTTTTGCACATAGCCTTTTGCGACTAGTCTGGCTTTGTATCGACTCACACCATTCATTGGAGGCTTTACTCTAAAAACCCAACGATTTTTGATAACATTCAAATTTGCAGGTCGTTGTACAAGCTCCCAAGTTTCATTTTCCTTTAGGGACTCTAATTCCTCGTTCATTGCTTCTTTCCATTTTTCTCTTTGACTAGATTTCATAGCTTCAATGTACGACTTAGGATCATCGTCATTATCTTTTAGTAAATCTGATAGCATGACGAAATCACCTGACTTCATCCAATTGGGCTGTGTCCTAACACGAGAACTTCGTCGTACTCCTACTATTTCTTCTGGCGCACTAGTATCATCATTGTTGTCACATAAATTTATCTCTTCTTCATTTTCAATATTGTTGTCACATAAATTCATCTCTTCTTCATTTTCAATATTACAATCTGATTTTTCCTCTTCTTCCTCTTCAAATGCTATTTCAGCTGTTTCTTTCTCGTCCTTTTCTTCCATTGAACTAACAATTTCTGTAATTGGCTGTGTATTGCACACAATTTCAGACTTAAACAACACATCATGACTACAAATAATCTTTCTTTTTGATAGAATCCATACCCTGTATCCGTCTTTGTCATTGACATAACCAACCATATGCCCAAAGACTGATTTATCATCAAACTTTGATCTAAATTGCTTCGGAACATGAACATAACAACCAGTACCAAATACTTTCAAGTGATTTAGATGCTCAATTTTTCGTTTATACCAGAGCTCATATGGAAACTTATCTTCAACTTTAGTTTTTCCTGTACGATTTAAAATGTATACCGCAGTATTGCAAGCTTCAGCCCATAAGAATTGCGGCAGCTTGTTTGCACTAAGCATGGATCGAGCAGCTTCTACTGTGGTTCGATTTTCTCTCTCCGCTGTACCATTTTGCTGAGGTGTGTAAGGTGGTGAGATAATGCGTTCAATTCCTCTTTTACTTAGCAAATTGATAACTTCTTTATTCATAAATTCACCTCCCCCGTCGCATCAAAACTTTCTTACTGTATGTCCATTTGCTTTGGTTTCATTTAAAAATTCTTCAAGAGCTTTACAAACTTCACTTTTACTTTTCAGAAAGAATATTCTTCTATATTTACTGTAGTCATCCTTAAAACACACGTAATATCTTGATCCTCCTAATGAAGTTGTTCGCATAGGTCCATTAACATCAGCATGAATCAATTCTACCGTTTCTTCAGATTGACTAGGCCTCTTCTTAAAAGGTAAGCGATGCATTTTACCTAGAGCACATCCATCACAAAAGTCTTCGTTTCCATCAGCAACATCAATCTTTAAACGTCGGAGAATTTGCTTTACATATCGTTTATTCTGATGAGCAAAACGTTCATGATACAGTTGCAAAGTATCTTTTTTATTTGTAAGATTTACTTGTACAAAGGATGTTAAGTTTACAGCATGCAAGTTCAAGATATACAATTCCTTACACAAATATCCTGTTGCAACTAGTTCATAGTTTTCCTTTCTTATTATTTCAACATTTTCTTCATCAAATTCCATTTTGAAACCCTTTTTGGCCGCTGCTATCACTAAGAACAGATTCATACTTGCATCAGGTACGTACCAAACGTTTTCTAGTCTTGCATTTTTCCACACATTATTACAACGTACTTTAACATTTATAATACCATGACCATATGCTAACATTTCGGCATTCTGTTTGCCAAGACATTTTTTCAGGAGTACTAAACTTAGTGTATGATTCAAAATAATGTTTACTAGGAGAAATGTGTTTAGAAGCACGCACCACTATCACAGCACCAGAGATCTGCTGCAACACTATCATAATTTGCCTGAAAACTGTAGGCTACAAAAGCAGTGTTTGTATTTTTAGATTTAATTTTATTCTCTTCATTACTATTTGTCTTCATTCTGGAAGTATTTGAGAAACATTCTGCTGCCCAGTGACCAATTTTCCCACATTTGTTGCAAGGAAACTTCTGTTTTGAACGGAAAAATTTATCGAAATTTCCACTCTTCTTGAAGCCTGTTTTATACTTGCCTTTGGTATCTTTCACTACAAAAGCAACACCATTAACATCGGTGCTATTCACCTTCAACTCACGTGCTTCAATAGAACAAAGTTTTTCTATTAAAAGATTTAATTTCTGTTGATCAGTAGGAATTGTATCCCATAAGTCTTTGAAATTATCGTACTCTCTTCCTAATGTTGACAATATTCTACCATTCAACATCCTGTCAGATAACTTATTTTCGTGGTGTTTTTCTAGCTCTGTATTTAAGTCGACGAATAATTTTTGCAGTTTAGCCACATGAACAGTGATATCTTCTTTCTCAGCTCGTTTAGCTTGAAAGAATGATTCGATCAACATATTCAAACGTGTGTGCTACTACGTTCAAAACGAGCACATAGTTTCTCCCATATTTCTGCTGCATGATTACAGGTTAAAACTAATTCTGCTATCGTTTTGTTCAATGCGCTGGCAATGATACTTGATGCTTTTGCATCATCTTGACACCATCTTTGCAATTCCTTGCTTTTTTCAGGAGCTTCATCAGTTGGTGAGAGTATGGGACATTTGGATACGCCATGAACAATGTTTTCGAGATTATGTGCTCGAAATACCATGTTTATGTGCCATTTCCATTTTGCCCAATCCTCAGGACCTTCTAACTTCTCAATGTGAAGTTTCAAATCGGCATTCGACATTTTCCTTTTTTTTATTTGCTTCCCTAAAATGTAAATTAAAATCCTTTCTTTGTCAATATAATAACTTCAATTCCGCGTCACTGGGCCCATAACCTGATAGGATATTATATCGACAAAGAAAACACAAGCTGAAAGATAGGAAATATTTATTAGAATAAAACAAAAGTAGATGTCATCAAGAATCAAAATATCATAGATGACTAGACTGACATTTTATTTAATTTGTATCTCTCATGTAGATTTTTCACTGCAACAGTGTCAAATGCCTACTGACTAAACACACACCACTTTCGGTGACGTTTGTAACCCACCCCGCAAGGCAATACATTGGGGAGCGCAACAGAGGCGGATCAGCGACTCTCCATATCTGCCTTCTTTGTTCTTAGGATGGGCTCGACACATCGGGCCAATCTCGACTACTCCTCGGTGCCTTGAAGCAAAATCCCGACAATGGGCCGGGAGTCATGCTTCCGAAATCCTCATCCAGTTGTGTAATACGACGGCAGAGTCTAATTAGCGTGTTATCACCTGCACTTTCAATGTAAGTTAGTTCTCATGCTTTAATTCATTATTATCTATGCTCCTCATTCTGCTGATTGTTAAAGCCTCGTTATTGCAAGGCTTCTTGCCAGTTGCCTTCATGCAGTCTAGTTCATTTATTTGTAAACGACTTAGTGCCCCAGATGCTTGGCCGACAGCGAATATCTTAGGTCCCAGGCTGCTAGGTATACCAGTAGGAGCCCAAGACAGTACTAATTGTAGCATTCTACGTTCAGCTGTGCCATAGCTCATTTTTGCTGAGAATTGCTTAGCTCTCGGGTCTATTCTATGAAAACCATCTTTTCCAAAGTGAATGCGTACTGACGCAATTTGTGTTTCATGTAGTTGATCACGAGTATTGAGTGGCCATATTTGTGTAATAAAGCCGATAGCCCCATTTACAAGACCTTTGGATACATTTTTTTTTTTTTTTTTTTTTTATGTGAAAGACTAGAGTCTCAGGAAAGGCCCTTTATACTGTCGACAATCTATTTTCTTCGTATAGAGTGTGCAATGTCGAACAGCAGCTCTAGTCGGGGAAGAAAGGAACTGCCACAACCTACCCGCGATATTTTTTTTTTAGTCCACCTACTTCCAACCATTACTATTGCGACTTTGACATCGGGGCATCGAGAAACTACTCGCTGGAGTGTTATGCCTCCTGAAACGAGTTGAATCTCATCAACCAACCAATGTCATGCGCTTTGGCGGAGCGGGGAAAGGCTAAGGAAGGCTATGACAGGAGGGAACAGGAATGTAAAGAGGGAAGAAGAAAGAAGGAAAGTTATGTAGGTGAGAAAGTGGAAAAGGCGAAGGACCATGGGGCTGGCCGGGAATCGAACCCGGGACCTCTTGGATAGTAGCCAGACGCCTTACTCCCTAAGCTACCGAGGCCCCCATTACTTTAGCTCTTACAAATATCGCCATTTTGTGGAGGCCGCCATATTTGATTTAAAATGACGTCACAAAGATTATCTACTGTATTCTACTCGTTATATTCTTCCATTTGATACCCATGTCGGGGGTTTGTAAAGAAAAAGGTAATGCGCATTTTGTGGAGGCTGCATATTGGATTTAAAAAGGCGTGACACATCTTACTATATTTTACTCGCCATACTCTTTCTTTTGATCCCGCCATTCTTTTCTTTCGGGGGATTGTAAGGAAAAAGCTTACCCGGCATTTTATGGTGGCCGCCATATTGGATGTACTATAATATTGAATATACTATATTGCATTGTCTTCAGAAGCAAAGGTTTCGGGAAGTGTGGCGAATAAAACGATCGCAAGATTCTTTCCACACAGAGAACGAAGTTAATATAAAGCTTGTAAAAAGCCCGCCCCTAGGGAGAGTGGAAGACTAGGAGGTGTTTTAGTGGGCTCGAGTCAAACATTACTGGCATGGAGGAGCCTGGCGTTAGTCATGAGTAGTTTTTTACCGTCCAACGTACGAAAATAAAAAAGATGATTCAATTCGAGTAGTGCGAAGATAACTCGGTGAAGAATGATGGCCATTATTTACCTAATATTCTAGGAATCATCATCAAGAGCTCCACAGCCTATTGTTGGGCTTGGCTCTCCATGATTGTCGGTCTCCTCTCTGGCCTTTATTTCCAGTTTCTTATTAACACTTCAAACAAAACTTCATCAACGCCTCCATCTCATTAACGAAAATACGAGACCATAAAAGCTGTATGAAAGCACACCTCATTATTGTCCCTATCAAAATACAGGCTGGAGTTGTTACTTTTCATCACTTGTAGTAATTTTGAATAGAAATGGTTTTTTTAATTTATTTACTGACACGAACATCAAAACATTCTTTCCCATCCACAAATAAAAATAACAACCCCAATCCAAGGGAAACAATTTTTTTAACAATATTCCTCCAGTCTAGTCAATCCAAGGAATGCGTACCTTCCAGGTTGTAAAAAGTTACTTCTTAACATTATTTTTGTTAGTGTCATCGGTTGAAACAAAACATTTTTCTGCTCTAATAAATATCATTGAAGATTTGGACAAGTTGCATAATTTTGAACAATTCATAATAATGTGCAGCCAAGAGGCTTTCCACAAGGTGAACGTGTCCGACTTTATTTTCACCTTAGAGAATGACTTACCCAAACCTGTAATTATTATAACGAAACAATATCGCGGTCATTTGCGTGCTAACTTATCGAAGAATACCCTTTCGTTTGTATTCTTTGAGGATGAAGGTGATAACATCATGAGATTGGCAGTATCAGCTCTTGTGAAGATTCTCATAGGAAAGATTATAGTTATTTTCCCGTATGGTGCAATACACCCGCAGAGCTTGAAAAATTTCTTTTCCTGGTGCTGGAAGAGGAATGTTGTAAACATAATAATTTTAGGGGATGGTGGAGCTAAAAAACCCAGATTTTACACCTATGATCCATTTCCAGAAGTAACTGTTAAAACAATAGCCACAAAATCGGTTGATCAATTATTTCCGAACAAGATGAGAGATTTTAAAGGATATACATTTTACTCCACCATAAATCAAATTCCTCCGCTGACGTTCTTATCTACAACCATGAAAGGACAAAAAATCATTTCTGGGCTTGGTGCAATCATACTTCTTCAATTTATCAGGAAACGCAATGGAACCTTCATGGCATTGAATGAAAATATTTCCAAGCAATTTTTCAGCGCTAAAGTTTCGCTACTTGTTAATCGAGGATATGTTGATATTCCACTGCTTCCATTTGCCTTAACTTATTCATACGATGGTGCATCGTATCCAGTTGCAAGTGCTAAATGGTGTATTATTGCTCCAACAAGCCCTGAAATACAAGTCTCTGGATATATACTACGTCCATTTCAAAAGGAAGTCTGGTTTGCAATAATCGCTTTTATATTTTCAATGTCTGCAATAAAATCGCTTGTAACATTTAAAAAAACTGAAAAATTAAATTTACGAAGAATATTCCCCAATATACATCTACGACTATTATTCACCACTAATACTATCAGCAAGAGATATTCATGGCTACAAAAATTCTTCTATATGTTCGCCTTCTTCTTGGGATTTTTCCTATCAAATGTATATGTTGGTTCATTGACAAGCTACTTCACTACATTGATATATGAAAAGGACTTGGAAACCGTTGAAGATTTAATAAGAACAAAAACGAAAATACTTGCCATAAACTACAACATCGAATACATGAAAAGTTTGGAAGGATTTTCAGATGGATTCAAAAAACTTATAGTTAATGTCAGTTCAGAAACTTGGTTGGAGCACATGCACGAGCTAAACACGACCTATGGATATCCGATAACGCAAATGGACGCGAAATTTTATCTTCAGCAGCAGAAATTTTTAAAGCGACCGCTTTTTAAAATAACCAAAGTCTGTTCGGATTTGGTACATACCGTTTTTGTGGCCAGAATGAATTCACCTTTCTTGGAGCCATTGAACGAGTTTCTGTTTAATGTACATCAATCTGGACTTTATCGTATTTGGGATAAACTTGCCTATTATGATGGCATTGCAGCTGGATTGATCAAGACCTTTCGTGATGTTCATCAGGCATTGTACGAGCCATTGATTTTGGCTGACTTGAAACTTGTTTTTTACATTCATTTTTTGGGAATTTGTGTCAGCCTCTTGTGGTTTTTATTTGAGCTTTTGAGGAATATAGTTGAAAATAAAATCAAAAAGAACTAAATTTGAATTTCATTTATTTTATCTTTACATTTATTTTAAAATTGAAGAGTGTTATCCATAGCGAAATTAGAAAGATAAAAATAGTGACCCAAGCTACCGACAGCCGGGCATATACACAGGAAGTGAACAAGTGTAATAGACGCTGTTCGGAAAACCCAGCTTGGCAACGTGGTTGCCAATAGTCCTCGTCGGTGTCTGTTTAAAATGCCAATTGTTCTTTCTTTGTTGTTAGTGTGCCAAGTTGTCCAAGTGATGGTACAGGTTTCCACTGCTGTCTACCTTTGGCCGATCGTTTTTGACCGCGCATATGGGGCTACCGACCATTTTGGATTCCGAGTCAAGGAGAAACATTCCCTATTTGTCTAAGTATTCGACTTTCCAATTCCCATTTATGTTAATATGTCCCGAAATCCAGATGAGAATAACGTTGTGTTTGCTTTAAAATCGTGTGGGCTTCAAAATCGCCAGGTCTTCGGGCTGAAAGATACTAGAGTGCAGTGGGAGGTGCCAACACAGTGAACTCTTAGTGGTCTCTAGAAAAATCGCTGCCTTCTATGTCTAGGAAGACTGTCAGGATTTGTAATGTTGGGTCCTTTCGATAGTTCCCACCAATTCGTGCAAAGTTGTCTCATTAGATTTACTTCTGTTGAGTTTGTCGATTTTTTTTTATGTGGAAGACTAGAGGCTCAGGAAAAGCCCTTTATACTGTCGATAATCTATTTTCTTTGTATAGACTGCAATGTCGAACAGCAGCTTTAGTCTGGAAGGAAGGAACTGCCACAACCTAGCCGCGATATTTTTATTCCACCTATTCCCAACCATTACTATCGCGACTCTGACATCGGGGCATCGAGAAACAACTGGCTGGAGTGTTATGCCTTCTGAAACGAGTTGAATCTCATCAACCAAACGATGATATAAGCTTTGGTGGAGCGGGGAAGGACTAAGGGAGGCTATGATAGGAGGAATCAGGAATGTAAAGAGGGAAGAAGAAAAAAGGAAAGCTATGTAGGTGGGAAAGCGGAAAAGGCGAAGAATCATGGCGTTGCCGGGATTCGAACCCGGGACCTCAGGGATGGTAGCCAGATGCCTTACTCTCTTTTAAAGATCATCATTTCATCAGGGCGGAAAGGTTTTTTTGTTACGCCTTATTGGGCAGGATACCTTGTACGCCGTGTGGATACCTTTTTCGATAGTGTTTTCTCTATCTTCGATTGTCTTAATAAGGTATATCCTTTCCTGTGATCGATCTCTATAGAGTTTCATTCTCAGGACTTTACCAGCCTTCTTCCAGTTCACATGATCTGATATTCTCCAGTGTTCTACCTTGAAGGTTTCAGTGTACAAATACGAAGGTAGCGGCGTTGTCCAGGTTACCCATCCTAGGGTTTGAAATTAATTTGTTCTTACTATTCAAATAAATCCCACGAGTGATGTGGTAGTGACTCCATCCAGGCAGGGAAAAGAGATTCGCATAGTTTGCAAGGACTATATTCGTATACGCCTCTAGCTTCTTATTCTTCGAAGGCTCTACAGCCCAATTCGATGCCAGCATCAACTTCTTCCTCCAAACTTCTCTCTGTTCTGTAGCTTACCTGCAGGTTCTTATGTTGAGGAATTTTACCGTATCATCCTTAACACTGTCTTCCCACTTTGACCGTGGATTGCCAACTGGTGTTTTTTCATCTGTGCAGGGCTTCTTTTGATATCCTTGAGTCAAGGCACTTATATCGTCGGCACAGTCTGCCAATTCTTTTGATTTGTTAAGCAGGGTTGCGTTCTCATCAATGTTTACTTTGTGAATTACTCCTTCTGGGCAGAGATTAAATAGCTTGGGTGCCAGCCCATCGCCCTGCTTTAAGCCTTGCTTGACTAGGAAGGACTCCGTCAATTCTCCTTGTATTCTGACTGCACAGCTTGTATTTTCTTCTCTTTCTTATATTCATTAATGATTTGCTCTCAATCCCCACCAACCCACTTCATAGCTTCGTCGATGACGGTACTCTGTGTTACTTGATTGGGACCGCAAGAATCATGTTGAATTCAACCGAATGCCCATACCTTCCCCCTATTTCAGTGGGTAAGGATAATGTAACAGCTGCCCATCTCTTAACAGCCTGGGGATGACTATCTTCTGATCTGCAATGGAATAATCACATATACCAAGTCTCCAAACAATCATATCAATGCCTTGGATTCCTTTAGAGATGCAAGCTCCTCCTCCGACCAGCTGCACTGGCTACAATATACAAAACCTAAATGCGGCCCCGCCTCGAATACAACTCGTATATCTGGGCTGGTGACCCAACAACCACCATGGTTTGGCTGGACAAGGGGCAAAATCGCGCCATCAAACTCATTGGCGATAGTACCCTTTGCTCCATGATCGGGCTGTAGAAATGTAGCAGCCCTCAGCAAGTTTTACAGCTATTAGTTTTACAGATCATCTCGATTATGGAACTGTCTTCCGGAACCGGTGTTTCTGAACTCATATAACATGTCAGATTTCAAACACAAGGTTCAACGACATCTCCTCACGCACCTTCCAGATCAAGCTTACTACTAGACATTGCACCATGACTTGACGACATGACGGACTAGTGGGTGACTCCTCAGCTTGACCATATCACAAAAAAACTAGTGGGATGTTGTGCCTAGAGACTAGCCACTAATTACGCTTTTTCATGGTATTCTTTCTGTTGAATAACACTTCAGACTGGATGACAATATACATATTAAGTGGAGATTGTGAAGATTCACGAAAACAATCCAACAACTACAACACATACAAATACAACTACATATAATATTGTTAAAAATTCGGCTTACCGAACCTTTTGTTAATCGACTTCAAAAAACGAGGTGGTTACTCAATTCGACGTGTAGGTAGGTATTTTGTAGTCCTGTTCACGCATAACTTTGTAACCCAATGACTTTTTTTGGTTCATTTGAAGGGGGAGTTTCCCACGGTGGTCCCGTTAAATTTTTTCGAAATTCTGATAAAGGAGTTCGAAGTTAGGCATAAAAAACTGTTAAAATTAGTTTAACCTAAACATTTCATAGGCATCGAATAAATTACTTTATTGTTGTAAATCCGGCAGCAGGCCGATGGTGGAGTGGGTAGAGCGTCGGATCCTCGGTTCAGCGGCGTGTAGCGTTGAAGGTTCGGGCCTGGTCGGGTAGCATTTTTGTTTTCTTTTTCTCTTTTTCTTCTTTCTCAAATGATTTATTAGCATATTAGTCAACCACCGGTAGTGTCTGCCATGGCGCAAGGGCTACGGAAAAGTCCTTCGTCTGTGGGGCTGCGGGTTCGATTCTTCGGCTCGCGGTGCTTTTTTTTCGTCATAATAATTTATTTTTTATAATTTCCTTCGGGGAATTTTGTTTCATTTTTTTTATGGCATATAGTGTAGTATAGTATAAACTATTGTATATTAAATAAAGAAATACACCATGACGTGGGCGAAGAATCAAAAAATTTTATTGTTTACATTTGATTTCTCCGATATCAATGGCAATTAAGCTTATATTTCCTAGATTTGTATGTGTGTGCAGTGTAAACACATCTTGCAACTTGATTTTGACCCACTTCCATATAAGCGATCAGCTGCAAATTTTACACATGCGTATAATGACGAGTATAGTACAGTAGATAAGCAATTTCTTTTAATTTTCCCCAGAGAATTTTGTTTCATATTAAATAAGTTTTTTTTTAAATTTGTCCGAAAATATGCAAAGACTTTACTGCAAAAACTATTTAGCTGCTGTTTCGATTTTTTCAATGGCGCAGCGTCGGTTATACTTCTCAGAATGGATTTAAAAAGAAGAATCATTCTCGCAATACGTACGCTGCGTCGTCGATTAAACGATACTACGGCAGCGTGTTATACTTATCGTAAAGCTAGGTTTATACGCAACGATTTAGTTTTTTAAATTGTCTGGCGCAAGTCGAATTGTGTAAATAAGCTGAGTGCAAAAGACGAGTGAAAATTGCCTCCATTAGTTATTGCTCATTATATTTATACTTATCTACGCGTTATATTATGTTACATTGATTGTGATAAGGTCGGAGGAGCAAGTGGTCGAACATCACCGAGATACATATATTTGGTACAATCCAAACATTTTAAATTGTCCAAGCCAAACAGTTGAGTTCACACACAACGATCTATTTGTGCCGTGTAGACCTACCTTAATAATTTTTTTTATATTGCCCCCGAAAAAAATGAATGGACTAAAAAGTACGAAATAAAAAAAAAATTTAAAAACCGCCTTCAGAAAAAAAACCAATCCCGCGATGCACAAAAAAGGATGAAATAATTATTTGTAATTCTTAACAACATTAGGGGAGGGTTGGATAATACCGCGCGGCTGATAATACCGCGCCTAGCCTATCTACATATTTGCTTATAGAAAGCTATGTCTGTATGCGCACCAAATCGTGTTCAATGCGATTGAGAACCGCCCGCCGCGTTTCAGGGGCTCACGATTAGTGATACGAGTGGTATGTATGTTGAGAGCTTTCGCGGACAATTCTTATAATTTTACTGTGATTGACGAATTCAGGTATGTCCTTCTTTTTATAGGATAAAATATGTTGTAGTAATTTATTTTGTAGCGTAATTTAGTGTTACTTAAAGTAGATATGAGTTTTTATGGCTAAAATGTTGTTTGTAAATACTGTGTTGATGGCAAAACAAAATGTCGTGGTCTGACAATGCCGCGCTTAGAGCGCACTATTGTCAAACGGGCAATTATGCAATGATGAAGATGATATGGGGACAGACAAAGAAATATTAATGACCTATGTATAATATGTGGAGAGTTCGGCCGTGACAATGAAGTCTGGTTTCGCTGCTGCAGTTGTTCCACCTGGATCCACAGAGAATGCAGCGGAAGCGATACTGCAGAAAATTACATTTGCGACTTCTGTTAATATAAATACATATACGTAAATATAATATAAGTAAGATGGTTGTTAATTTCACGTGTGTTTTTTTATGCCTAAATAAATATTGATTAACCTGTATATCGCTTATTGTTAATAACGCACGCTATTATCAAACCCGGGGCACGGTATTCTCAAACTAGTTTGATAATGCCGCGCTTTTATAGATTTTCTTTTTCTTCCCATATTCTTACATAGGTGCTGTAAAAAAATTGTATTACATTCAAAGTTGGTCGCTAGGTAAACCTATTAATGAAAATCTTGCTCGAGTCGATATAATCCGCACCAGTCGAATATAATAGCTATATTCCCTTAAGGGCGCGGTATTATCCAACCCTCCCCTAATCCAATCAGAATGGATCTAGAAAGAAGAATCACTTTTGAAGACGGTGCCAGGTAGTAGTTGACTTTGATTGCACTAACTCTTGCTTGGGGAATTGTTTTCATTTCTTTGTTAGGCTTATGCCCTTAATACATCACTCACAGATGTTAGCACCGTCTTCCAAAGTGATTCTTCTTTTTAAATCCATTCTGAGAAGTATAACACGCCGCCGCGCCATTGAAAAAAATCGAAGCAGCAGCTAAATAGTAAAGTCTTTGCATATTTTCGGACAAAAACTTATTTAATATGAAACAAAATTCTCCGGGGAAAATTAAAAGAAATAGCTTACATTGATTATCTATAAGTAGATGCGTAATCATGGGACCTGTGAGGATGGCGGGTGTTGATGTTTGGCGGCGCTAGCGTCTGTTTTCTTTTTGCGGTTTGTGCTTTCGGTAAAACTTGCAAGATTTGGAAGCTTTGGTTTGGAGTTTCGATAATACATAATAAAAAAGCTGAGGGTTATCGATGATGGAAATAATGTGTACATAAGAAGGTATTTTCTTGGAACATTAAAATGAAGTTGAATTTATTTTGGCTGGCGCGGGGTGCCGTATACAAATTTGAGATATCGAATCTCATGATTTTTCAGATTTCGGACTTTTTGATTTTATGAGACTTATTTGCATTAGTTAGCGAAAAGTCCATTTGCAACGCAAAGGAATGGGAGGGGGAGGGGTGTCGAAACACCGTTTTGAAAATATGGCCTCGATTCCCAGATCCGGCGGCGCGGAAGTGAGTGCGGATTTGAGCCTTTGCGATTCTCAAATCCACAACCGCGAATCTCTCTTTGATATTTTCCGCGCTTTAAAAGTGTGATCCGCAACAAATTTTCTGCGGATTCGAAACCACAAATGCGCCTAAGATAATCCGACATCAGGTATTTCATTTCGTTTTCATTCCGAATTTTTGATTTAATTGAATCCGGGACTGCGGATTTGAGAATCGCAAAGTGTCAAATCCGCACTCACTTCCGCGCCGCCGGATCTGGGAGTCGAGGCCATTTCTCTTCATGTTTTTTGGTGGCTGATTATGAAAATCAGCAGGAAATTTTAGGACTGCAATAAAATATGTTTGTCACCCTTATAAATATAAAATATACTTCTTTTTAAGGATAATTATAATAATCAAATTAAATGCACTCTATTTTATATTTATTTGCGAAGGTGGTTGATTTTTATTTAATCTAGCCGAATTTTATCAAGCATTAAGGGGATAAAATTAAAGGGAAGTAATATTTTAAAAATAAATTTTATACAGCAGCTTTTTTCTACGTTTTGGGTAATTGTTGCTGCTACCGGATTGCAGGTTGGTTGTTTGGTATTGTTAAGAAGAAATAAGTCATTTTCAATACATATAATACAGGTTGTATTTGAAAAATGATTCAAATATTTTTATGTTTTTAAATTTTATTTTTGATGAAATAATATCAAAAATAAATTGGAAAATTTATTATAACCTCTTTTTCAATGCGGTGAATCCACCCTTGAATCAAATCAAAAAAAAACTTGAAAAATGTTGTACGATTTTTGAACAAATTTCCCAAAATAACTCTCGTACAACTAGTCCATTATTTAGTTTGTCATATCATGGTTCATTGTCTTGCAGTAAGATTAGTACAAGGGTGGAATAGGTTAACCATTATGATCGTTGGGAGGTGGAATTGACGAGGAATTCTGCGTTTGAATTCTTGGATGTTGGAGCTCGGAAATACTAACCGATTATTCCAGAATCCAGTTGTTATTTTTAGAAACGAATTCCTATTTTGTAGAGTGCCCGAAAAGAGGGCTGCAGGTGGAAGGAGTGAGACGAGTTATCTAATTTGGTGCTGAGGGAATAAGATTGCCGTGTAGTCAGGAGAGGGTTTATTTCGATGGTACTGAGATAGTGGCGATAGAATGTTGTATGTTTAGCAAGTAATTTGTTGATCTACACAGGAAGCACCAAGATTTATTGATTGTCAGTTCGCCTTCGACGATAACTTCGGAAGTTTATGGGATAAAACTGATAAAAGTGTTTAAATATTCTCCGTTTTTACACCCAGCGGGAAATGTAATGGCTAGGTAAGCGAGGTGATAATGAGATGGACCCATTACCTTTGTGATGAAATAATAGCTTACTTTTACATAGGGGTGTCCTATGGCGGTAAGTACTTACTGTAGGCATTACAAAAGAGGACTTATTTCAGAGGTGAAGTGTATTAAGTGAATACATAGATTACCATGTATGGCACGCAGAATAAAATTCTGGCTACCCTTTTTAGCATTAAAAACATTACTATCCAAAATTACCATTGCATTTCAGCTACATTTGGTGAGAATTTTACTAGCAAGATATCTTTTTGACTGCACTGCACGATCCACACCGAACGAATTTGGAGGACGGAATAAACTCAAGAAGAGAGGCTTCGACAAGACAAAGAATAATAAAAGCACATCACATTTCCAACGAAAGTATTTCACAAGTCATTACCTAGTCGCTTACCTAGCCATTACAATGTAAAGACCTCAATTTTACTAAATTTGCAGTAGAATTTTTCAATTACCATGTAAGCGGTTACACAAATCATTAATGAATTCTTGGGTTACCTGAGTAGCCCCTCGATAGTTTTCCTGCTGGGAGCCTTTGATTTGTTGCATATAGGGTGTTAGTAATACTCTATTTACAAATTTTATAGCGCCAAACTATTAGGAGTCCTAGCATACGTGACAGACCCTGTACAAGCAGTTGCGGAAAAATTGTAAAGATGAGAGGATGAATATTAACAAAACTAGTTAATACTAAGTAAAGCCGGTTTATAGTATACACTTCAGCCTGTCCCTGTTATGCTGTCTGTAAATTTTGGAAAGAAGGATTCAATTGTTTTACAGTTCCAGGATGATATATTTATGTGGATCTATCATTATAGCCAAGGTCCTAAATCCAAAGCAATGCCTGAATGCGAAAGGATCTTTTTGATTGAAAGCCGTGAATTATGCCTACTGGGGACACCACGATATAAAAAAACGCGCCCTGTACTCGGCCTCTTAGGTGGTGTTGAAGAGAGTGCACAAGACTTATTATATTTATAAAGCACTTACAATTCCTGGTGCGTTATAAATTTTAAAATATTCTTTTGGAGTAAAGTGCGACAGTTTAGCATGGAATGGTTTTACATAAAGAAAGATTTTACTTTTCCCATATCATTAAACATTAAATTTTAATGATGAGGCAAAATACTTCATTGCCTGGGATACTATATCGAGCTCTTCCCGCCGTTTTATCGTAAGCGACATTTTTTCGAAAATTCGTTTTTTACCGCAAACGACGTTAATTTAACCTTCGAAACATACCACCAATTTTCACATTATATATATAAGTAGATTTTCGAGGGATACCGAATCAGACCACTATCTGCGGGTCCCTTTTCGTCCCTCTGCCTAGAGTCATCTTATTGGGGTTGCAGTGGGTTGTCCCATTGCTCCCTTACTTCGACTCCCCTAGTTATCGCAAGCAGCTGATTGAAGGGAGTCTGCCTCATGTCCTCCATCCAATGGAGTCCAGTTATGGCAGCCCTTTTCCTCGCCACCGCCGGACAGTGACACACTATGTGTGTGGCCGTCTCAGGTTCCTCCAGGCACATCCGACAGGTGTCATCCTCCAGAATTCCCATTCTTTTTAGGTGATACCTGAAACATCCGTGTCCTGTAATCAGTGCCACCAACCATCTGAGGGTTCTCCTTTGCATATGCAGGATCCTTCTTCTGGCTGCGGTAATCGGCAACGTAAGCACCATCTTAGCCTGCCTACACGTGGTCATAGCGTCCCACCGTCTCCGGTGTTCCTCAGCGACCCATTTCTCGATGCAGTTCCTCACCAATCCTCTGCCAATGGCAGAGTATGGCTCCGGTCCCCAGAATTCCGAGGTTGACCCCTGTTTTGCCAGGTTGTCAGCCTTTTCGTTCCCATCGATGCCTGTATGTCCTCTAACCCAAGCTAGCGTCACGTTGTTTTGTTTCGCACACCTGTTCAGTTTTTGGACACATTCCAACGCCAGAGACGCATTAATCTCTGTCTGATTCATGCGCTTAATCACAGCCTGATTGTCCAGTGCTATAAGGATACTTCTTCCCTGCACCTGACCCTCACTTATGTGATCCAGCGCGTGCAGCAGAGCAAGCATTTCCGCCTGGTAGACTGAGGTGTAATTCCCCAAAGCCAGAGAGCAGGTCAGATTTAAGTCCTCCGAGAAGACTCCCGCACCTGCTCTGCCGTCAATCTTGGATCCGTCCGTGAAGATATATATGTCTTCCGGTCTCCCTTCGGGGAGCGTTCCGTTCCCTATGAGGGTTTTATGATACCTTTCGGTCACCCTCATTTTTGTGATCCCTTCCATGGGCATCATGAGCTCCCTAATCCCTTTAATGCGATCCAGGATCTTCATGTGCCCATATAAGGTTCCTGACGCCTGCCATGCGGCATCACGTCTCATCCGAATCGCTGAGGCTGCCGCAGTCTTCATCACCTGGAGATCTAACGGCAGCAGACCTAACAGCGCCTCCAATGCCGCGGCGGGTGTGGTGCGGAAAGCACCGCTCACACCTACGCAGGCCATTCTTTGCACCTTGTCCAAATGCCTCTTGACGGTTTTCTGTGTGGCTTTAGTCCACCAGACCACCGAGGCATAAGTTATGATGGGTCTCACCATCATGGTATATGTCCAGTATGCTAACCTTGGTGAGATACCCCACCTTAGTCCACATACTCTTCTGCACTGGTGAAGCACCCTTGTCGCCTTCTTAATCTTCTCTTCAACGTGGTATTTCCAGGTTAGTCGCGAGTCCAAGTATACACCCAGATACTTGACCATCCCAGACACCTTGATCCTCGATCCAAAAAGCATGAGGGGCTGAAAATCCAGATCTTTAATCTTCCTAGTGAAGATTATCGCGTCTGTCTTATTGGCATTTATGGTGAGGCCCTGTTCCGTACACCACTGCTCAACCACTTGGAGTGCATTCCTCATGATATCTGCCGTAGTGCTCATAAACTTGCCACGTGCCACAATCGCTACATCATCTGCATACCCAACGGTATGCACGCCCATTACCTCTAGCCGCCTGAGCAGAGTGTCCACAGTGATGTTCCACAGGAGGGGCGATAGGACCCCGCCCTGTGGGCATCCCTTGCTGACCCTCCCTCGAAGCCGCGAGTCTCCTGTCTGAATCCTTACCGCTCTGTTTTTCAGCATGCTGTCCACCCACCTTAATCATGGGGCTGACCTCGCGCCTCACCAGAGCGTCTTTGAGTTTGTTGAACTGTATCTTGTCGAAGGCGCCTTCGATGTCCATAATAACGGCCATCGCTATGCCTCCGGTATACAGTTCCCCCTCGGCTACTCGCACCAGTTGGTGAAGTGCCGTTTCTGTAGATCTGCCAGCCTGGTAAGCGTGCTGGCTTCTACTTAAAGGGTGCCTCCTTAGCATAGTACTCTCCAGGTGGTCTGCCACCACTCTTTCCATTGTTTTCAACAGAAAGGATGTTAGGCTGACTGGCCTGGAGGACTTCGCCTCGGTGTAGTCCTTCTTGCCTGGCTTAGGGAGAAATACCACTTTGGTTTCCCTCCACACCGCCGGAATGTATCCTGTTGCTAGACAGGTAACGAATATTCCCCTAAGCCTGGGTGCAATGATATCTTTGCCCCATTGAAGCAGCGCAGGGAATATTCCGTCACGCCCCGATGTCTTGAAGGGAGAGAATGTGTCTATTGCACGTCTCACCCCTTCCTCCGTCACCACCCCGTTAGCCTCCTCTCGGTTCATCCTTGTAGCCATTCTGTTACGAATAGTCCAAGATTTACCCGAGATATAGCTGCCAGGAAAGTGAACTTCCATCAGGATCTTGTTGGTTTCCTCCAGCGTCTCCGTCATCCTCCCCGACGGGTCACGAACGAGTCCGACTTTGGAGACCGGGTCCCTGGAGATCATTTTCTGAAGTCTGCTGGCCTCAGATATGCTCTCCATGCTCGAGCAGAAATCCCTCCACGACTCCCTTTTCCGTCGTCGCAGAGTTTGTTTCATTTCTCTTTTCTTGGCTTTGTAATTCTCCCAGGCAACCGGGTCATTGCACCTCATCGCTTGGTTGAAAGCCCTTCTGACCTCTTTCTTCAGTTTCTCCAGCTCCCTGCACCACCAGGGTGTGGGATCATGGTCATCCACTGACGTAAGAGGACACGCCACTCGAAAAGCGTTCTCTATCGCTGTCTGCAGGACATGCAACTGAGACTCTGCTTCTCTTGTGGTTTTCGGTGCCCTTGGCACGCGCTCCCCGAGATTCCTGCGCAACATTTCAGTATATCTAGACGTGTCCGTGTTGCGGGGAATTCTCGTTGTTCTAATTCCGTCTCCCCTGCCCGGGGTTCCGTACTCTATCTCAAATGAAATGGCTCTGTGATCTGACATAGTCGTCCGATCCATCACCTCCCAGTTGGTCAATCTTGTCAACATCCGGTTGCCAATTTTGACATTAATCGGATAATAAACTAGCCTAACTAATAAAATAATTAGCCTAACTAATTTCAGCCCATTACAATTAACAGATACAAAAATAAGTAAAAAAAAACCTTCTCCTGTAAAATTTACTTTTTGTCGGTTACGATAAAACGGCGGGAAGGGCTCGATATGATAAAAACCTCTTCCATATGTAATTTAAAACTTTTTACTGAAATTTTCTCAGGCTCAACTTTTGGTCGAAAATAGAAAAATTTTTATATTCTGTACCAAGCAGAAATTAAAATTTGCGGCACCGTATCCACCTGCAGACAAAAAAATATGATTTCATAAAAAAATAAAAATCTTCCACGACTATATTTTTCGCTAAACCTGAAAAATCGTTTTTAAGCAACACAACAACAAAACTTCCGAAAATTTTGCCTCAAAGAACGGCAGGCGCAATCGCAAGCAGATATATCCCAATTCATGCGATTGCTATATACATGAATTCAAAAGTTCAATGTACATAAGCAGCGAAACCGATAGACAGCTTTTATATATTTCGAAAGCTCTTGAGTCTCAGTTTTAACATGGATTTTTGAAATCAGTGTAAATAAGGCCATCTATGTCCAAAGCCCGCAAACAAGGTTACGTATCTACCCAGTGGGAAAAAGGAGTGCTCCAAGAGCCATCTTGGAGCGCTCCAAAAGGAGCAGAGAGTGCTCCCGTTGCCATACCCGTTCTATATTCTTTTTAACATTGCATGTCATTGCGAGGGAGCATACGTTTTTATGCTCCCAAAAAGGCGTTGTTGGAGCATTATAAAAAAGCTTTTTAAAAAAGAAATATTCATGGGCGCCTGTGGTTATGTGATCCGGTATCGAAAAGCTTTTATTTTGTTTATCTTTTGCAATTGCCTTTTTCTTTCCAAGCCCGAGAGTTGCTTTACCAAAGCAGTCCCCCAACTAAATTCTAACCACTTCTAAAAGCTGCTTGTCCTCCGTATCGAATGAGAGCCGGGCTATTGAGTATGCTAACGTCGCATTTTATGGACATGAAGATAATTGCCCGTTTTCTTTTTTTATATAAAATTTATGAAAACTCCAAGAAAGCTCCCTTGAGAGTGCTCCAAGTACACTCCCTTGTGCATCGCTCCCAATTTTTCCCACTGGGTACTTATAGATAATCAATGTAGCTTATCTACTGTCCCAGTGGGAAAAATTGGGAGCGATGCACAAGGGAGTGTACTTGGAGCACTCTCAAGGGAGCTTTCTTGGAGTTTTCATAAATTTTATATAAAAAAAGAAAACGGGCAATTATCTTCATGTCCATAAAATGCGACGTTAGCATACTCAATAGCCCGGCTCTCATTCGATACGGAGGACAAGCAGCTTTTAGAAGTGGTTAGAATTTAGTTGGGGGACTGCTTTGGTAAAGCAACTCTCGGGCTTGGAAAGAAAAAGGCAATTGCAAAAGATAAACAAAATAAAAGCTTTTCGATACCGGATCACATAACCACAGGCGCCCATGAATATTTCTTTTTTAAAAAGCTTTTTTATAATGCTCCAACAACGCCTTTTTGGGAGCATAAAAACGTATGCTCCCTCGCAATGACATGCAATGTTAAAAAGAATATAGAACGGGTATGGCAACGGGAGCACTCTCTGCTCCTTTTGGAGCGCTCCAAGATGGCTCTTGGAGCACTCCTTTTTCCCACTGGGGTACTATACTCGTCATTATGCGCATGTGTAAAATTTGCAGCTGATCGCGTATATGGAAGTGGATCAAAATCAAGTTGCAAGATTTGTTTACACTGCACACACATACAAATCTAGGAAATATAAGCTTAATTGCCATTGATATCGGAGAAATCAAATGTAAACAATAAAATTTTTTGATTCTTCGCCCACGTCATGGTGTATTTCTTTATTTAATATAAACAATAGTTTATACTATACTACACTAGCCGTGTTTTTTTTAATGAACTATATAGTTCTTTCCCATACAAATATGAAAACCCAGGTTTTATCGGGGTTTCTATCGAGGTTTTGGGAAATTTCTTAATTTTCTTATTGCATACGTTCGGGTGTTGGCATGTTGTTTCGGGGATTGGCATGTTGCATACTTTCGGGGGTCGGAAAGACGTAATTTAAAAATAAAAACAACAGGAAAGTGATGAGAGCAAATTTATAATGGCTGTGTTCCGTAATATCTCCCAGTATACTAACCAGTGAAAATGACGTCATAAATCAGCGTCATACTGGTGATTCGTTCCGAAATTCCGAATTATACAGCCCAGTGCGTTGATACTGACATTGACATTTCTGGGTACTTGTCAAAAGGAATGAGTTGTTTTTTTAAAGAGAATAATATAAATTTTTATAAAATATTATTAAAAAAAGTGAGTTCAGTGAGCAGATTGTTTCAGTAAAGAAGTGAATTATTAAAATATATTAAAGAAATTAACTTTAGTGAAAACTTGATTGATTATTAAAATATATTAAAGAAATTAACTTTAGTGAACACTTGAGTGTAGCAGTGAAAAGAAAAACAATAGAAGCCTTTTATAATCAATTTTATCTACAATGGAGATCCCAATAACAGTAATAGGTCGTTTTGTTGTCGAAACACGATTTACCCAACATAGTGCTATTGATGAGATGGTACTTGCTTGTTGTGAAGAAGAAAGACAAGAAGTTCCAAAAATTGATAATTATATCGCCTATACTGTTCTCCGAATGTCAGATAAAACATTTAAGAGTCACTTCAGGTAATTTGTTATAATTATTGATATAAATTTTTTCAAATGGCAATGTGATTCATTTTAGAGTTGAAAGAAGCACTGTGGACTATTTAATCGATTTACTAGGAGCAGACTTATCTAGAGCGCCTGGCAGTGTAGGTAGATGTCCTATTCCTATTTATACGCAAATTCTTATGAGTCTTTGGATGATGGCCACACCAGATTCTTATAGGTAAAAAAACTTAATTAATTTTATAAAATAGTTAATATTCGATTAGATATTGATTATTCTCATTTTCAGATCTGTATGCGAACGTTTCAACATTGGCAAGGCAACTGGTTGGAGAACCGTTTGGTCTTTAGTGGCCTACTGCTCGAGAAGCTCTGATAACTTCTACATATATAGAACGGAGATTTCGTTTTCCAGGAGTGTTAGGGGCTGTTGATGGAACTCATATAACCATTGCAGCACCTCATGTGAATTCACATAACTATATTAATAGAAAAGGAAGGCATTCTATACAGACACAGGTACGGTTGCATCACATTTTCTTTTCCAGTTTTCTTTAATCTTGTTTTTAGGTTGTTTGCGACCACAGCTTGAAATTTATTCATGTTTATGCTGGCCAAGTAGGATCTGTTCACGATTCGAGAGTTTTTCGACTTTCGGGATTACAGGATCTCTGTACACCTGCTAATTTCCCACATGATACTCATCTTCTAGGTGATCAAGCGTACACATTACAGCCGTGTGTAATGGTGCCTTACAAAAATAACGGGCACTTAGATAATGCGGAAATTCATTTCAATACCGTTCACTCGTCAGCTCGCATGATGGTTGAACGATCCATTGGATTATTGAAAGGAAGATTTCGCAGTTTATTAGACAAACTTCCATTCAGACGGACGGATTTAATACCACACTACATTGTTGCATGCTGCATTTTGCATAATATTTGCATTTTGCAAAATGATTTAATGGACATTCCTGCAACCATCAATGACAATGTAGAAAATCCTGCACATGAACCTCCCCAGGTAATAAACAACACTTTGCGGACGAGGGGATTCGTTAAGCGAAATGCAATTAAAAGTTCATTATAATTAAATATGGAAAACAACCATTTTGTAAGTTAAATCTTTATTTCCTAAAAAATATTATAAATTTGAATCAATTTTATTGAATTTCCACAGATCACACTTAGTAAAAGGATTTATAAATTCGGGAGGTGGACGAGAACAATGAAAGAATTTATGGAAGGAGTTAGTCAACGATTTGCGGATAGAAAAACAAATTATAAGTTAATCATTTTGAATTTGGATAAATACTTTTTTTTCGTCATTTTTAGGATTATAAAGAAAATACTTGAAGGAAGATATCTAGGAACAAAATAAATATGTTTCGTACC
The DNA here is from genome assembly GCA_949987705.1 of Thereva unica. Lineage (NCBI taxonomy): Eukaryota > Metazoa > Arthropoda > Insecta > Diptera > Therevidae > Thereva > Thereva unica. The sequence continues at coordinate 42,106,931 of OX465281.1, read as the reverse complement.
GATGGGCGACCCAATAAAATTATAACATTATCGGGAATGGAAGAAAAGGTACAGTATTTATTTAGTTTGAAAGATGCCGGTTCTAAATCTACATACACTTTTAGCCCTTCAGAGACAGAACAGTTACTCAATGAAGAAATGGCTACTCTTACCTATGAAATAGGCTGAATCAGCCAAGAAGAAGGCAAATTTTGGTACCCACCAGCTATGTGTAATATGTCGTATGGCGCCTATTTCGAAATCTTTGTCCGTTTTGAGTTATATGGACATAACTGTCCAAAGATATAGTTTTACATGTCACGCTGTATTTTTGTTATCCTATAACCTACTTCCATGAGTAAGGTACCAATGAACGCAGAACTCCTCCACCCATTCATGTTGGTTCTATATACCCAACTTTAGGTGTTATGAGTCGTCAACTTGAGGGTTTTTTTAACAAGAGTATCAACTTCAGGTTTTTTTTTGGAGAAAGACGTAGGTGAAGATGATATTTCTGTTATAATATATACTATATCTTTGGACAGTTATGTCCATATAACTCAAAACGGACAAAGATTTCGAAATAGGCGCCATAGTAACTTATATTCAGCGCAAGAATACCTATCCAAAGACATTATTACACATATTTATTGGAGGTGGTACCAGAGTCCATACATTTTCTGGCATCCTCCTTTAACATAAAAGAAATCCGTCCGTCTGGATGGAAACATGCGTAATAGATTTCGCAGTATATACTATTTGAAGAATTCGTTTTGTTTATTTCTAATATGAAATTTTTATTTATTTTATCCTTTTTATATTTGCAAGCTAACCTTACTACTACACATTGCACCATGACGGGAACGACATGGCGGACTGGAAGTATAAAAGATGACATGGTAGCTACTGATTAAAAGAGAAAAAAAAACATTTATGGTTTTATTTCATTATAAATTTATATTTTATAAAATAAAAATATCTTTCATAATTAACTTCATTTAAATAAATAATATAATTAGTGCATAACCTTCTTTTAAAGCATAAATAAATAAAAATACATTGCTCCGGTATAAAAAAATATAAACTAAAATAAAGCAAATGTCTTAATAGGACAACTTACTTCTTCTCATCATCCTTTGGTAATTCAAGCCTCATTAAAATTGAAATAAAACAAATAATTGCAATCATAAGTTGTGTTCCTAAATAAAGCTCAGCATACCGGCCAGTGCTAATGACACCTTAAATTCCACCCGAATATGTATTTTTTTAATACCAATTGCGTGCCATTTAGGCGTCCGGTATGCTGGATTCACTGGCCGGTATGCTGGATTCTATTTCGGAACACAGGCAATAATACCTAAAAGGTATCTTGGTTTAATTTTGCCTTCTTTGTAGCAGCAATTATGGAAAAGCTTTCGGCCATCGACTCCATGGAATCGTTGAAACGATCCAACCTGGACATTGTTTCTCTATGTTGAAGATCTCTTTCGACTGACATTTCTTCTAGGAGTAGTTGCAAAGGTTTCGCTCTCTTTGCTCGCGGAGATACAACCTCAACATCTATTAAAACAAAGATATAAATTGATGCCCACTTTGAAATTAAGCAAAATATTACCTGGGATCGCTGGGAGACCACTTCCCGCAACAGACAATGGCTCCACCCATGATTCTTTATGGAATAACTCATGTAAAACCTGTAAAAAATCATAAAATTAAAGAACTCAATAAATGGAGTAAGCTAAGAGACATTGCTTCAAACATTTACCTCGAAATAAGGCCAAGTTATTGGCTGTCCACCGGACTTGTTCTTCAAGTCCAATTTTTCACGATAAACCCGCTTGAGGGTATCTATTTTTGAATAACATTTTTTGAAACTTATTGTTCTACCTTTTTTTTCAAACAAAATATTGTTGAAATTTTCTACACATCTTTGTAAAGCTGAAGAAATGTCTTGTTTTTTAGATAGCCGATGAACGCCTTCCTTCTCATAGGAACGAATCAAAAGGAAAGTTTCCTCTGAATTCCAGATATATGGAGCTGAAATTGATATAATTTATTTATAAAATAATCTTTGCAATCAAACAATTTTATTAAAAGTTTCGATTTAATAAAATCAATGTTCTAATTCTCAAGCAAAACTTATATTGTTTATAAGTGAAAATTGGCACATGAATAAGACTTAGGACATTGACCTTACAGTAAAAAAATAATAATTAACTTACAATCTTGACTATTTTGGTAATTAGCTGGTATATTTTCATTGCACGGCTCCATTTTAAATAAAAATACACGATTAATTCCACTTCATGCACACACGCCCGGTAAAATTTTGACGTTTCTTACACCAGTGCCACACCAGCACATCATGGCGCTGATTTATGACGTCATTTTCACTGGTTAGTATACTGGGAGATATTACGGAACACAGCCAATAAATAATTAATTTTTTAGAAGCAGATTTATTATTTTCTAGCGAGGAGTTCGTGTAACAGTGCAAAAAATAACACTTAACTTCCGTTTTATTTTGAAATTTTTAAGCATCGAAGTAGGCGCTACATGAAATTTCCCTTGTCGTTTTAGCTTTTTTTTTAATGAACTCGATGAAAGAACCATCATTAAAAAACACGGCTACTATATGCCATAAAAAAATGAAACAAAATTCCCCGAAGGAAATTATAAAAAATAAATTATTATGACGAAAAAAAAGCACCGCGAGCCGAAGAATCGAACGCGCAGCCCCACAGACGAAGGACTTTTCCGTAGTCCTTGCGCCATGGCAGACACTACCGGTGGTTGACTAATATGCTAATAAATCATTTGAGAAAGAAGAAAAAGAGAAGAAGAAAACAAAAATGCTGCCCGACCAGGCCCGAACGAATTGTATTTCACCATTTTGCGGCCGAGGATTGAACTTGGTTCTCCTGGGATAGGACTACAGCGCCTTACCTCTAGGCTACCGATATATGGACTTTAGTAGAAATCTCTTTTTTGTTGTTAAATATACTTCTGGTTGAAATTTCCAGACCATTTTCTCAGTTTTTGGTCTTTTGACCAAGAGCTACATTTTGAGATATTTTCCAAGTCTGTAGCTGCAGTACTTTCAGAGATGAAAGTAGGCTTCAGACGGACAGACGGACAGACGGACAGAGCCTCTGTATAAGCTTTTTTTTTTTGAAAAAGCTAAAACTAGAGCTGCCACTAATAACATCAAAAGATCAAACTACTACAGAAATGTTGTCAAATAGAACTTTGTAAGTGTGACAACAAAAGAAGTCAATTCAGCGGAGTAAATGAGAAAACACTTGGCTATGACAAGCGGACAATAAAAATCTGTACACGTGCAGTGAATGTCCTCAAAAGGTAGTAGTTCCAGTGCTAAGTCCTTCTAATGTATTCATCCACCGCGATTCTCTTCAATAAAAACGCTCTGCTATTTCTTTTTTATCTTTATTCTCCTTAATCTTTGCCCAAAAACCTGAACCCCTTTTATGAATCCTAAAAATTCCCCTCAGATAATTAAGTAACCACCTATTTAACCTCGAATCGTCCTTCATTGAATTTATAATTCCGAAACTGCTCTAAAAGTTCTCCTCATAAGCCAACCACAAACTTAATACCACAACGTTGCCAAACTAACTTGCACACAAAACTACGAAAAAGTTAAGTCCAACAGCACGACCAGAAAGTAAATGGTGGTGATGGGGTTGGTGGGGCTGCTGGCGGTTAGAGGGGTGGCAAAGTTTGCTGCTAGCCCAAAGTGACAGAAGCCACAATTGGCAAAAAGGAAGCAACAAAACTATCCGGGGGCAAAGCAAGGACTTAACTTCTTTCCCAGTGCTGCGACACGAGGATATCATCATTTGCAAAAGTTGACCGGTTTTTGTCCTTTTGATGCAGTCCGGAGAAGCTCGGGAATATTGGCAAGGACACGACGCCAACCAAAACAGAATCCTTTTAACAAGATTATTTCGCGTTAGCTCTGGATACAGGACACGAAGCTCCTTTTTCTCTATTTCTCCCTCTGGTATATCAGTTTAGTTAACGACTATTGGCGGAGCACTTTCCTCCGCAAAAAATAGGGGCGAAATAAAGTTAACGCGCTTTTATGGATTTCCGTTCCGTTTTTTGTGGGTGTTTTTATTTTGTATATGTATGGGAGCATGAAGCTCGGATAACATGCGGATCAGAAACGCGCAACGGCGTGTACACAGGCCAAAATTACGAGAGGTCCTTTTTAGAGCTGCCAAACAAACGGCGGATATACTCCCGGTCCGCAGGATTTTGAGAGGTGGAATTAAATCCACGCCAGGCCAGATTAAACGAAGCAAGTGAATTCAATTTCTCCTGGCTGTGAATAATTGAATGCGAATGGCATAACCTCCTCCTGCCGCCCCGTCGGCATATATGAATCCTGTTCGGCTTCATATAGCTGCCGGGTTATTGCGCAAATTATTGATGACGTTTCCTCCGGTTTCCGTCTTAATGGTTGACCTGCCCCGAGGATAATTGCGAGCCAGAATTGAAACTCGATCTTGAAATATTTAACATCGGCATAATGCTCGTCCTTTATGGCCGAATCCAATTTACTTTACGTCGGATATAAAAAGTAATCGGCAGCTTATTATTTCCATCTGACTGGTATTTCCTGCCAAATTAAATGATTGTAGAACGGTTGTGATAAAGGATTTTATTTCTGGCCACGATGATTTCCTTGTGGACTACAAAAAAAGTTCTGTGGGTCGAGTACATCTAAAGGGGGGGAAATTGAGTTGTACCTCGATTTTATTAAACTGGTTTAAAGCTCCCACCCTTAAGAAATGGGAAAAATTTTTGGAGAGCCAATTTTTAAATTCTAACTCGAAATTTTATCATATTTCATCTCGTCATTAAACTCTTAGACACAACATATACATCGGGACAAGGATGCTGGGATGCATTAGTAGAATTAGTGGTAGAGTAACTGCCGTACTTTTAAGCCAAGGCAAGTGGTAGAGTAACATTATTCAGTTGTATTACGGAGAAGATCCACGATGGATACGTAAATTAACAAAATTGCAGTATTTGGGTGGAAAAGCAACCCGGATAGGTTCAAGAGCTGCCATTATTTTCAGACAACAGAACGGTTTGGTCTGGTAGGATCTCCGGTCATTTTTCTTTAAATATGTGTGAATGGAGTCCGTCATCGCGCCATGATAATAGTCCTAGCTGAAATTGAATCCTGCAATCTTGAAATTTGTTTCCAACAAGATGGGCGCTACTTACTATTCCGCCCAACAGTCACATTACGGGCTATCACATGAAGGAACCGTCATCAAACCAGGTTTGGACCTCTTCTAGTGTTATGCGACTTCTTAAGTTCCTGGCCGCAGTCCTGCCTTTGGTCTGTTGGGAAGAAGTTCACGAAGGCAGGGTCGGAGGCTAACAGGGCCTCCATATCAGGATAACGCACTACACACTGGGGGCGCCCGGTACCCAGAGACGGTAGTTAAACGACAATGCGAAAACTACTCATTTTTATGCTGCCGTCGACACAATAACTTTACATCTTCGCTTCGATAATTATTAGCCTATCCATTTCAGGACTACTTTCAGTGCCCACCACCACCAGGTTATGATCGCACTTCAATAACGCGCGTATTTACATACACTACATGTTTCCCCCCACCTCGCTGATGATCGAATAAGTACGCTTCGGTGCTATGGAATGTGGACAGAATTTACTGAGGAGCTTTGCCTATCGCGTGGGTGGGTCTCTAACAAAGCCTAAAACCACCCCTCTCTTATCTTCTCTTATCTATTCTTTCCGCTTTCTCTGGCTCTTTGAGGCTGGCATTGCTTAAGGTTTCGATGGATGGCCTTCAAAGTCACTTTCGTCGTTTTCCACATGTCTTACGACCAAATCACGGGTCCATGACGATTTCATGGTGTTATTTTTTGGAGGAAAAGGAGCTCGAAGTTGAATTTTAGAGAAAAAAAAAACAAAATTTTGGCTTTGACGATTCAAAACTCCGGAAGTTGATCGGTTGAAGTATTAGATATTTGGGAGCTCATGAAGATATCCCATATGGTTACAAAAATACAGGGTGATATGTGAAACTCTACCAGAAAAATACAAAACGCCCTAGCGGCTAAACAGTTGCCATTTTAGAGCTGACGCCACTTGGTGACCGTTTTTTACGGCATTCGAAGCTGTCAGTCTCTTTTACATTACCTTGTTTCTGTATACCGTGGTGATTTTATAAATAGAAACTTCTAAAGCTCTTAAACATTTTGATGTGCTTTTTACCCCAGCCTACGCGAAATGTCACGGAGATTGAAAAGATTTATACTGTGCTATGGCACTGAGACAGGAGACCGTATAATTTGGAGAAATTCCCTAGAGGAGGGTAAATCTCGGTTTGGTTTATAGCGCCATTTTTTATTATTTGCTCCTCCAAATCTGTGACTTCATGCATGGTATGGTGATTTCTGTTTTTTAATATTTAGGTTCATGACTTTCTCTGAAGCTTTACATTCTTTTGCTTTTGTAGACGATCACTGGAAAGAATAAACAATGCGAAAATGATTTTTTGATCGACAAAAACCACCCCGTTTTCGAGATAGGGCGTTATCAATTTTGTTGTTGGGGAAAAAGTGTAGTAGTGAAGTTGGAATAAAAAGATAATGAAACAAAGGTCTATGTCTATGGTGGTAGCAATAAATTTATGCTGGGGTGGGCTACATTTTAAACCACTGTTACCGCTTGACCACTTATTCTTCTTTACGCTCTCTTAATCCCTCATGGGACATAGGGCCGAATAAGACTGACCACAGCCAGATGATAAACAACAAAACCATTTTGAAGTGAAACTTCCTTGCTCTCGTTCCGGAGATTTTGAACTGATTCGAGCAGGTACGAGTTGTACGAAACGGAAGTTGCCTTCACTCATTTACATTATATTACATTAAGTGATGCCATATAAACAAATTCTATCAAACCAGCAGGAAAATATTTACAATTTATTTAAATTAGTACATAGATGGCGCAGGCATCGGTAAAGTAAATATAAGGAGTCGGTTATTTAAAAAATTAAGGTGGTGTATTTACAATTAAGGGTGTTTTTGATTTCTTGTCAATTAATACTAAAAGTGTTTTTGGTAATACATTTTTGGGTACATATGCAGGGGCAGATCCAGTAGCAGGGGGGGAATCATATTTTACTCAAAATCTGGAGATATTGTTATCTGAAATAGTACTCAGTACAGTAGTAGTGTACAGTAAAAATTATAGTAAAAAAACTTTACTCCCTAAGAATAAAATAACCCACCACGAAAAACATTGTGAATCGCAAAACGGTAAAAAATGATGAATATTGGAATTCTTCTCGGGAGTCACCCAAGTTTCTTTTTTCGCAAATTCCCTGTATCAGAGTGGATAGTGGAGATAGCCTCCCTCTTTTTTTCAAATATATCCAGGAATTACCCCTCAAAATAAAAGCCATATAGTCCTACATGTCATAGCCCACATATGTAGTCGTTCATGGCATGATGCAATGTCTAATTGCAAGCTTAACTTGAAGATAAAAAGGATATACTATAATAGGTTAATGGTAGCCTGGAGCTTAGCGATTGAGCTATTCGATGTTGTATGCGTTTGTTTTTTTAACAACCGACTGAGCCACAACCGTCGGAGTTAGATTGATATAGCGGAGTGAAATGCCCAGGCAGGCCCGCCACAAAAGGGGCAACTGGGGCTATTTGCTCTGGGCCCCAGCAACATCACTGCGTTCTAATGGTCTTGGGGCCCCGTCGCATACAAATAAATCATTAAAACTACAAAATAAACTCTATCGAATTTTATTAACATGATTTTCTTTTCAATAAAAAATTCAATAAAACAAAATAAAGTTTTTCACAAAATAAACAAAAAACTGAACTTAAAATCCCCGAGATATAAATTACAGCTAAAATTTTAAAATGTTCCAGGTTCAATTTTACAACACCCACTTCTTGGTCCCATGGCCTTTGCACTAAATTACCCTCGAGTCCTTCCTGGAATGTATTTGATCTCCAAAGTAATGTAATTCCAGCTTCCTTCAATCGATGAATTACATCATTCAATGGCCTTAAAAATGGTGACCCATATTGTGCATGAAATGTTAGCACGAATCTCGTTATAGTAGTTTGTGAAATGCGAAGCATCGGCTTTTTTATGAACTGTTGTTGATTTAAGTAAAATGCTGCTCTATCTGTGTCAATCACATATAAGTTGCTTTTGTTTAGATTAGATAGATAATACAACCACACGTCGTAGTGTACTTTATTAAATAAATTCAAAAATTCAATTGGAAATACTTTTGGGTTTAAGTAAAAATCAATGAAAAATGCTGGTGCTATTATGTTTTTGCCAGCATTTATAAAATCTTGTATGGAGTCAATTTGCGGTCCATAGACGGTTGCTGTTAGAAAGCTGGCTAGATGAGCAAGGTACATATTGGAGATGATAAATCCTAAAAGAATTATGATTCCGAAATATATTGACAATTTATTTTTCATTGTAACTTTCGGTACAGGTATGTACAGAATTCCACGGAAAACAGTTAAGTCTTCAATTTTTATCGCGGTTATGTATCCAATAATTGATACATAAATAATTACAGCAATTAATCCTATCCAAACATTTGTTTGAAAAGGACGAACTATGAACATTGCAGCAGGTATGGGATCATTTACAGGAACAACTACAAGCCATTTTTTCACATCAAGTGGATAGCTTGTTTGATAGCTTTCACGAAATTTTAAACTTTGGGCAATTGGATGGATACAAATATCAGTTATACCTTTACCGAGATATTCTAAGAATTTCCCTAGGTCTAAATTTGTTGACGAATCAATTCCAGGAATAAGTTCATAAGTTGCATTACGACGCTTTAGAAATTCTAAAAATATTTTGGCGGCATATCCAGTTAAAACAGGTTCGCCCTTTCTATTGATGTAACGAAACACTATAGGTGATTGCATCTGCTGCATTGTTTTGAAGATATGTCCTTGCAAATCTTTTGTTTTATCCTCAAACATGTTCTCAATACCACTATTTGTTTTGTTTTCTATATAAAAATGTGGAAATGGTTGAAAAGTAAAGATCTGACCATCATTAGATATCGCGATTGCATTGTAGAAATATTTACGATGACACCACTCGAACAAATTCACTAAATTCACTCCTGGACTCATCAAAACAAATATCAATTTCGACTCGGGCATTCCTCGAATTGATTTTCCTAAATTCGATAAATCATTTAATTTTAATTTAATAAATATTATTGATAACACATTTTCGTTGAAAATATCCTTGATAGAGTTTGTGCTTTCTGTTGAATATCGCAAAAGAGGAACTGGCAGCTGATCTTGTAAACGATCTATGAAATCATAATTTTCAATATCAAAATTTTGTTGGAAAATCACAACTGTATCAAAGTTATATAGCAAATGTAATCCTTTAACTAACTGAACAATATTTAAGTAATTAACACAATTTGTTCGCGAAATAACTAAACAATTTGCAATGAGCAATGACAGTATCCTCCAGGACGCCATTCTCACATTTTTAATGGTTTTATTTAGCTTGACCTCGTATATTTCTTTGGTTCAAATCTTGCGACAGCTTTTTCAACTACTTACATATACTAAACCGATTCTTATGAAACTTTGCCCACACATTGAGTTCCCGTGACAATGCAATCTGACCATTTTGTAAAAAAATCAAGATGGCGGTTCCAAGATGGCGGACGAATTTTCCAATTGAGTTCCGATTTCATTGAAACTCGGCATAAGGGGGTTTTTAGGCCCACAAATGACGATTCTGTGGTCAAAATTTGAAAATTCAAAATGGCGGCGCCAATATGGCGGCGCCAATATGGCGGCGCCAATATGGCGGATGAATTTTGTAAATGTGTTCCGAATCCATTGAAAATCGGTATCGGGGGGTTTTTGGGGCCACAAATGACGATTCTGTGGTCAAAATTTGAAAATTCAAAATGGCGGCGCCAATATGGCGGATGAATTTTGCAAATGTGTTCTGAATCCATTGAAAATCGGTATCGCGGGGTTTTTAGGGCCACAAATGACGATTCTGTGGTAAAAACTTGAAAATTCAAAATGGTGGCGGCAATATGGCGGGTGAATTTTGGAAATGTGTGCTGAATCCATTGAAAATCGGTTTCGGGGGGTTTTCAGGGTAACAAATGACGATTCTGTGGTCAAAATTTGAAAATTCAAAACAGCGGATGATTTTTGCAAATATGTTCTGAAATATGGTATGCATAACTAATCAGTTCACCAGAATTTTGTAAAAAGTGAAATCCAAAAAAAAGATCAAACTAAAAACTAGAAAATAAAAAATAGGTAAAAAAACTTTTAAGTTAAATGGTTTTATTTGAAATTATAAGCTGTACCAAAAACTAGAAAATAATAAGAACACAAACATGGACCTTTTGAGATTCTGGCGTCTGGTAAGAAATCGTGCAATAGTAGCCGTGCTGTTTTCTCATGTCGTATGCCTAGGGGCACTTTGTGGCGCTGCGTCAACGGATCAAGTAATATTCTGGGACTTTTAACAGACTAAAATAAAACCATGGGGCGCATTAAAACCTGCATAACTACTGTATAATTAAATAAGAACGACTTGTCTAGAAAAATGTGTTCCAAGCCCACCAAAAATATATTTCAAATGCGCCCCATGTTTATATTTTAGTCTGTTAAAAGTCCCAGAATATTACTTGATCCGTTGACGCAGCGCCACAAAGTGCCCCTAGGCATACGACATGAGAAAACAGCACGGCTACTATTGCACGATTTCTTACCAGACGCCAGAATCTCAAAAGGTCCATGTTTGTGTTCTTATTATTTTCTAGTTTTTGGTACAGCTTATAATTTCAAATAAAACCATTTAACTTAAAAGTTTTTTTACCTATTTTTTTTTATAAGTATTTCGCCATCGATTTGGTCTTTATTTCGGCAGCGGAATGATGATTGATTGAGGTATCTATTTATTTTAAAAAGCATTACAGTTCGACAGAAATTAATCACTAATAACAATATTTGAACATACATAAATAACCCGGAAAGTCATGTATGTTAATGGGTGCTTTTTAACCTACAGTAACGAGGTAGTGGAAGTATGGATATGGAAGCAGAAGTAGTTAGAGTTTTACAAAGACTAAGTAAATATTGCTGGAGGAACAAAGATTTATATTTAGAACGAAACTAATACAAATTATTTTTTTTTTTTCAAATTTGGTTAAAATATAAGGTGTAGTAAAAAGAAATCCATTAATTTTGCGTGAAATTGGAGGCTTTATTTAGCATAGGTATAATGATAACATTTAGGTGAAATATGCGCAGCTTTGTTCTATAATTGTCAAATTGAAGGAAATTTCATTATGCCACTCTTATAAAAGTCCTCGTACCTATTGGCAAAAACCTGGGATAGCCGATTTTCACAAGCCTCTCTTGAGGGGAGTTTTTCACCAACAAAATCGTCGCCAGGTCCGGACTGTAAGGTGGATGCATAAGAATCTCTCAACCAAGCTCCCGGAGCTTCTGGCGAGCCACTGTTGATGTATGTGGCTTCGCGTGGTCCTGATGGAACACAATTCCTCTACTGTTGGCCAAAGCTGGCCGCTTCTGTGCGGTAGCTTCCTTCAGACGGTCCAATTGTTGACAATACAGCTCCGAATAAAGACTTCTGCCGTAGGGGAGGAGCTCATAGTGGATGATTCACTGACAATCCCACTAAATACACAACAAAACTTTCCTGGCCGTCAATTCTCGCTTGGCTATTGTTTGCGCCGACTCACCGCGATTATACGACGTCCGTTTTCGCTTGACGTTGTCGTAAGTGACCCACTTTTCATCACCAGTCAGTCACCATCAGTTTCAGAAATGGGTCGATGTTGTTGCAATTCAGCAGGGATTGCCAGAAGAAAATTCGGTTAGCTCGGGCGACACCCATACATCCAGTTTCTTTTTGTATCCTTCTTTATGCAAATGGTTCCAAACGGTTTTTTGTGCTCTGTTTAACTCCAGGGCAATAGAAACAGTGCTTACATGACGGTCGGACTCGACGATTGCCATGATGTTATTGACGTTTTCGATAATTGGCCTTCTAGAGCTTGGTGCATCTTTGACATCAAAATTGCTGGAATGGAATCGACGAACCCAAAACTGTGCGTGATTGGCTATTCCATTTTTAGAACCATAAACACTATTGACATTTTCAGCCGCCTGGCTTAACTTTATCAAAGTAAACATTGTAAAATATGCCGTATTTTCTGTTTGCTGGTGTCCATCTTTGACGCGCGCTCAAATATAACTGAAAACAAAACTATAAAAAAGGGTTTTTTAGTATGAGATCTCATCTTTCTAAAGCTATTTAGTGTTACCAGATTGGACTTTTACAACGCGAGATACAAATTACTAAAAACCTCTGTTGTAAAAATAATGGATTTCTTTTTACTACATCTTATATAAGGGTCCTTGACTCAAACAACTTTAGTACACTTAAGTAATAATTGAAGGAAGAATTTCTATTGTTTAGTTGTTTTTGGATCGTGGTCTAGCCGAATGTGGAGTCTTCTTCCATATCCATCCATGATAGGTGGTAATTTAAGGGACCGTGTTCAGTGCCCAACACAACTAGTATCCTTTCATCTTACGAATTGGCCCAATAATGAATGAAAGGAGGTGGGTCAAAATTGCCCCAGGCCCGGCGCAAAAGAAAAGTATCTCAGATTATCGGCTATAATAAGAATTGAATTTCTGTATAGTTGTTATATCCCGTAACTGTGGCTAAGGGGTTAATAATGCTATTTCTTTTTATTCGGGCGAAATGACTAATTAACCCTGTATTTTTGTAACGCCATCACATATTTTCATGAATAAGGTATCAGTGTACGCAGAATACTCCCACCTATCTAAAATTGAAGAGCGATATTCCAAAACGTACTAAGTCAATTTTTGTTTAATTTTAATATTGTATTGCTTTCCAATCTATGACGTAGTAGTTATGCATTCACATAAACATTTATCACAAATCATACTCATTCCGATGTATAATGGGTCATACAAATGAATTTTCCATCAATTTCAATAGCTAGTATTCATATTGAATTTTTTAATGTTTTTTTTATATTAAAAATAAAGATTTGAAAAATACTATTCTTTCTTTTGCTGGGCTGAACTTTTTGAGGACTGAAAACATTTACCTTAGTATCATAATTTTACTATGAAATTTTATTTCAAAATGTACTAAGTAATTGACTTAGTACATTATGAAAATGTACCACCATAAATAAAACCATTTTTTTCATATAAAATGTAGCAAATTTATTTATATTTTTATAAATAATAGTTTCTTTTATCGGTTTTTTGAGAAAGGAAATAATATTACAGCCCTTTAGGCGAGAGTGAAAGTGATATTCAGTTTTTTTTCATTTCCCACTAATTACATCATAAGAACTTAGCACGTTTTGGAATATCGCTCTTCAATTGTAAAAGCGACGGTACCACAGTACCAACTTCCCGAGTTATGAGTCGTCAAAGTCAAAATTTTGTTTTTTTTTTAACAAAAATGTCACCTTCAACCACCTTTGTTTCCAAAATATTCATAGTAAACTAATGTTTTTTTTTTCCAGAATAAGAAAGCTTGGAGTGTTTCCTATGAATATGTCTAGACAATTTTTATGCTACGGCCTTTACTTTCGAAGTTATAAGCAATTTAAATGCTAAAACTGGCCTTATTTGGGGAAATCGCAAGCAATTTTGACTTGAAAATTGTCACTTGGTTTTTTCGACATAAGCTTAGGACAAAGGGTACTAAAAAAAGTACGAAATAGCGCCAATTTTAGTATTAAAATTGCTTATAACTTCGAAAGTAAAGGCCGTAGCATAAAAATTGTCTGGACATTATTCAGTCATGCCCGCGGGGGGGGGGGGTGTTCCAAAATAACACCGTTAAGAAAATCGAACCCTAAAGGTTTTTGGGGTCGCTGATCACGAAAATCGGGGTCCCGCGGTCCTAAAACATGGGCGTCACCTCTACAAATGCAAAAAACACCCCTTTTTAGGGGGTTTTCGCGATTATTTCAATAATAATGAAAACGAATGCGATGAAATGCACTTTTTTTAATATTTATTTGCGAAAGTGGTTGATTTGTACTAAATTAAGGCGAACTTTATGATAAGGGGTAGTCCTAAAGGGTTGAAACTACCCCTAAATCGGCTAAAAATAGAAAAAATTGTAAATTTTTTTTTCAAGTTTATGCTTCAAATTCGATTGTGGGTGTACTGTCAAGCAAAAATAAATTATTTTCAACCCTTAGGGCAGCGGTCGGCAACCTTTTGGCAGGCAAGAGCCACAAGGCGGCAAAATAAACTAAAGGCGGGCCACACTTGTGATATTAACCCTAGAAGCCCAATATACCTACGTATAATTGGTCATATCCCATAGAAAAATGAAAATGCTATTAAAATTGTTAAAAAATAAGGATTTTAATTCGTACACGTAATACCTACATTATGTTTTATGTTTATATGAAAAATAGAAATGAAAACTTCAAAGTAATAAAACAATTAACTGATTTTATACTAATTTCAGTGTTATGTCTGAGGTTGCATTTGGGAGACTATTTCTTGTATGTTAACTGTCAAACTTGTGGTTGCAATTCGTAGAATGGCTCTCAAATGCTCATCTGTGAGACGAGAAGCATATTTATTTTTTCTGTAATTGACAATTGAAAAAGTTTGTTCGCATAAATAAGTGCTACCAAAAATTGTAATGAACTGCTGGGCAAACCTTTTTAATTCGTCAAAATCAGATGGCAAGCTGCCATAAAATTTAGCAAGATCATTGATTTCATAGAAAGAGCTTTTGAGAGCATCATTAGATTGGAGATCAATCACGTTCATTTGTAAATGACTTCTTAGGGGGTTAAAATATTAAAAATCAACTTTATATAAAAAATACTACAATATTAAAAATCAACTTTATATAAAAAAAATTGCAAACATTTTTATTTTGCTTTTTGTTTGAAATTTGGTTCAATAGGTATTATCAGCAAAAAAAATATTTTTTTCAACCCTTAAGGGAACCAGGGGAGGAACCAAAATTCAAACAAAAAGCGAAAAAAAAATTTTTGCAATTTTTTTTTATATAAAGTTGTTTTTATTAGGGGTAGTTTTAACCCCTTAAGGGTTGAAAAAAAATTATTTTTGCCTGACATTACGCCCACAATAGAATATTAAAAATCAACTTTATATAAAATTCAACTTTATATAAAAAAAATTGCAAACATTTTTATTTTGCTTTTTGTTTGAAATTTGGTTCAATAGGTATTATCAGCAAAAAAAATATTTTTTTCAACCCTTAAGGGAACCAGGGGAGGAACCAAAATTCAAACAAAAAGCGAAAAAAAAATTTTTGCAATTTTTTTTATATAAAGTTGTTTTTATTAGGGGTAGTTTTAACCCCTTAAGGGTTGAAAAAAAATTATTTTTGCCTGACATTACGCCCACAATAGAATTTGAAGCATAAACTTGGGAAAAAAAATTTTTTTTACAGTTTTTGCCATTTTTGCCCGATTTAGGGGTAGTTTCAACCCTTTAGGACTACCCCTTATCATAAAGTTCGCCTTAATTTAGTACAAATCAACCACCTTCGCAAATAAATATTAAAAAAAGTGCATTTCATCGCATTAGTTTTCATTATTATTGAAGTAATCGCAAAAACCCCCTAAAAGGGCTGTTTTTTGCATTTTCGTGATCAGCGACCCCAAAAACGTTTAGGGTTCGATTTTCTTAACGGTGTTATTTTGGAACACTCCCCCCCTCGTTTTGAATGGACTATATAGTAGGGGTAGTTTTAACCCCCTAAGGGTTAAAAATAATTTATTTTTGCTTGACAGTACACCCACAATCGAATTTGAAGCATAAACTTGGAAAAAAAATTTTACAATTTTTTCTATTTTTAGCCGATTTAGGGGTAGTTTCAACCCTTTAGGACTACCCCTTATCCTAAAGTTCGCCTTAATTTAGTACAAATCAACCACCTTCGCAAAGAAATATTAAAAAAAGTGCATTTCATCGCATTCGTTTTCATTATTATTGAAATAATCGCGAAAACCCCCTAAAAAGGGGTGTTTTTTGCATTTTTAGGGGTGACGCCCATGTTTTAGGACCGCGGAACCTCGATTTTCGTGATCAGCGACCCCAAAAACGTTTAGGGTTCGATTTTCTTAACGGTGTTATTTTGGAACACCATAACGCGCGTTTTGAATGGACTAATATAACAACTGTACAGAAATTCAATACTTATTATAGCCGATAATCTGATAGCCGATACTTTTCTTTTGCCCCGGGCCTGGGGTAATTTTGTATGGGCTGTGACCCACCTCCTTTATGTGTTTTTTTCGCTTTTTAATTTTTTTAAATAAATTATTATAGTCGGAGGGCTAAACAGCAACCAGCCGCGTAGGCTAGTATTTACCTAGCTTTGTGCAGGATTGTGCATCATATTGGCATATCCGAATCTCGAGACTCTTTTTCCAACGCCAGATGCTGATTAGTCTGAACAGAGGACTGGTCAAACAGGGACGATAGCTGATTCTTTAATTCACTTTCGATTTTCAAAGCGTATTCAACTCTTCAAGAAAAGAGCTATATTGAATCTTCGAATTGAACTTAACACTAGGAAAGCTGATTTGATATATTGAGTAGGTATACCAAAACCGTTGAGGTCCTCCTTAACATTGACGACCTGTGTCAGTAAATCGTATCCCAGAACACACCTCACAGGTAATGGCAGAACACACCTCACATATTTTCAGGGTGGGAGCATCAGTGGAGAGCACAAAAGTAGTAATTGAGTTTTCTCTTTAATATGCGAAATGATAGGAAAACTTTACAAAGGTGGGACAAACGCCCTACTTCAGAAGATTTAAAGCAGACTAAGCAGTTAAAGACAAGCCGTTGAGCGAATTTCTAACAAAGAAGGCCATATTTAAAATAGAAACAGAACAGCAAAATGCATTATTAAAAGAAATATTGGTAAAAGCACCAGTGTTGAAGTTATTTCCCTAACGAAGTGGAGAGTTTACGTTCTGCGAAGGAGGATTTTGACTGTCCCCGACTGCAAAGTTTTCGCCACGATAATGAAAAAAAGGAGATGTTCCACTGAGAGTGGCTAGATAAGCTATGTTTCTAAAGGAATGCACATGGCATATTGCTTTCCACATGCACATGGCATATTGATTTCCATTTCATCCAGAAGCGTTGGCTATGATGGTATTTCTTCTTGCTTCCTTAAGATTCACTCCCCTTTAATTGTTGAAACCATCACGCATATTCTTAATTATTGGCTGACAACCTCCCAAGTCCCTTTACTCTGGAAAGAAGCCATAAGGCCTACCCTAAATGAAAAGTAACGCAGAAGTGAAGTAGAAGTGAAGCAGGCATAACTTTTTTCAAAATTAACATGTAAACCAAAATAAAAAGCTCAGAAGAAGTGTAGCAAGTGAACACCCTTACTTTCTTAACTTTTGTTTACTTCTTGTGCGGTTCGTACCGCACGGTTACTGCACTAAATGACTTTTCGAAATTTTTCGAAATTTAACTTCTACTTCACTTCCATTTTGGTCGCTCTCATACATTCATATACAATGGGACCCAACTTTACTTCACTTCACTTCTCATTTAGGATACCCTATACTATAGTGTAGTCCATTCAAAACGCGCGTTATGGTGTTCCAAAATAACACCGTTAAGAAAATCGAACCCTAAATGTTTTTGGGGTCGCTGATCACGAAAATCGAGGTCCCGCGGTCCTAAAATTAGGGCGTTACCCCTAAAAATGCAAAAAACACCCCTTTTTAGGGGGTTTTCGCGATTATTTCAGTAATAATGAAAACTAATGCAATGGAATGCACTTTTTTTAATATTTATTTGTGAAGTTGGTTGATTTATACTAAATTAAGGTGAACTTAATGGTAAGGGGTACTCCTAAAGGGTTGAAAGTACCCCTAAATTGGCGAAAAATGGCAAAAATTGTAAAAAAAAATTTTTTCCAAGTTTATGCTTCAAATTCGATTGTGGGCGTAGGTACTGTCAGGCAAAAATAAATTATTTTCAACCCTTAAGGGGTTAAAACTACCCCTACAATATAGTTCATTGAAAACTAGGGGGTGTGTTCCAAAACAACACCGTTAAGAAAATCGAACCCTAAAGGTTTTTGGGGTCGCTGATCACGAAAATCGAGGTCCCGCGGTCCTAAAACTAGGGCGTCACCCCTAAAAATGCAAAAAAACACCCCTTTTTATGGGGTTTTCGCGATTATATCAGTAATAATGAAAACTAATGCGATGAAATGCACTTTTTTTAATATTTATTTGCGAAGGTGGTTGATTTATACTAAATTAAGGCGAACTTAATGGTAAGGGGTACTCCTAAAGGGTTGAAAGTACCCCTAAATTGGCGAAAAATGGCAAAAATTGTAAAAAAAATTTTTTTCCAAGTTTATGCTTCAAATTCGATTGTGGGCGAACTGTCAGGCAAAAATAAATTATTTTCAACCCTTAAGGGGTTAAAACTACCCCTACTATAATAAAAACAACTTAATATAAAAAAAAATTGCAAAGGGATGTGGGCGAAGATGGGTGACGGCGGTAGGCTGAGGTTCGCTGTATTTCCCACAGCCGCGGGCTTCATCCCTTTTCTGCTTCCCCCCCCTGCTGCCCTCCTATGACCGCCCCCCACCCTAAGTGTGCCCCTCCTGCGCCTACCCCCTATATCGTTCACCTACATCCCTTCTGCCTCTACCCGCCCTTCGCCGCCTGCACCCTTCCACCATCTGCGCCCATCCGTCATACGCCGACCGACACCACCTCCCTCCACCTGCCCTCCCGCCACATGCCTACCGCGGCACAATCTCTTATGTCCCCCTTACATGCCGCACGACCGCCACCGCTCGCCCTGGGCCTATATTTGCCATTACAAGTTGAGAATTATATAATACCCGGGGATTTTACATAATAACCAGATTTATCACATCGTAACATACACACATGTACATATGTATAGCAATTTATATTTTCTATAAAAAGAATTTTTATTCAAACAATTCATTAAAAAAAATTAAATTGCAATCTACGAAAAGAAATTTTTTTTTTCAATTTACCCCAAAGGTTTAACTCCTTCAAGAGGGTTAAAAAATTTCCAAATGTTTTAATAATATTTCATCAAATATAAAATTTTAATGCAAAACAATAAATTTCAATTTGTTCCAATTACAATTTTAATGTGGGGGTAGTTTTACCCCCTTAAGAGTTGAAAAAATTAATTTGCTGATAATACCTTTTGAGCCAAATTTCAAACAAAAAGCAAAAAAAAAATTTTGCAAATTTTTTTATAAGTTGTTTTTATTATAGTAGGGGTAGTTTTAACCCCTTAAGGGTTGAAATTAATTTATTTTTGACTGACAGTACGCCCACAATCGAATTTGAAGCATAAACTTGAAAAAACAAAAATGTTTACAATTTTTGCCATTTTTGGCCGATTTAGGGGTAATTTCAACCCTTTAGGACTACCCCTTACCATAAAGTTCGCCTTAATTTAGTATAAATCAACCACCTTCGCAAATAAATATTTAAAAAAGTGCATTTCATCGCATTAGTTTTCATTATTACTGAAATAATCGCGAAAACCCCCTAAAAAGGGGTGTTTTTTGCATTTTTAGGGGTGACGCCCTAATTTTAGGACCGCGGGACCTCGATTTTCGTGATCAGCGACCCCAAAAACCTTTAGGGTTCGATTTTCTTAACGGTGTTATTTTGGAACACCCCCCCCCCCGCGTTTTGAATGGACTAGTGACTCCCATTCCTAAAAAGTCTTTCCTGGTAATTTCGTCACACTTTCGGCCTATTAGTATCTACCTACTGACATATCGTAATGGACTGCTAAATAAGCAAAATTCCATACAAAAAAATTGCACCAAAAACTATTGCTGTCTCGCTCCCACGTTAAATTCCTATGAACTGTAATTTTAATCTTTTTAATCAGTCAGCGCATGTCAGCGATATAAGCATAATTAAAAAAAATAGACAGGTATAGTTTTTATTCTTCTGTCTCCTCTTGAGTTATTTTTAAAAGTTCGTTAAACAGGGGGAAATAACTCTCACAGTTTTGAAATAAATACATTTATTTACTGAAAAAACTGCTAATAAATAAAAATGAGTGATGGAAATTTATTTCTATCAATTATAACAGACATCTGATTACTTATTTTCTCCTAAATTCGAAGAAAATTTTTTTGTTTACATAAAAAAGGTTTTCTACTTCTGGAAGAAAATGGTGCCATTGAAACTTGTCAATCAGCAGTCCATTCCTCAGTGATTCGTAATCAGCGACCTCTCAAATCCCCGGCGTCCAAATTTTGGCGTTTTGAGCCAAGAGTTTTCTGCATATAATTCTGCCCGCTGTAGGCGAATACCTACAACGAACGAGGTCCTACGATCTCATAATATTGTTGAATTGACGATGGATGGCCTTTTAGTTGTAATTAACTTGAACTCGTAAGAGACAAATTACTTTTACTTTTATCCTCATCCTATTGCAGTACTGTATGTTAAGTTAGATACGTCCAATGTTATTAATTATCAGTTCAACTGTAATGTTTCTTTAAGCAAAAGAATAACGTCATTAATCACGACTTGTTAACAATATTTCGGTTATCTAATTACAGGAACGATTTTGAAATGCATGTAACAAAAGTGACAATGTCGTTCTGGAGGATACAAGTATTATTCTTTGCAATTTGTGTAGTTATTTCGCGAACAAATTGTTTTAACTATGTAAACCTTATTCAGTTAGTTAAAGGATTTCATATGCTATATAACTTTGATACAGTTGTGATTTTTCAACCAAATGTTGATATTGAAGATTATAATTTCGTCGATCGTCTACAAGTTGAGCTGCAAGTCCCTCTTTTATGATATTCAAATAAAAACACAAGTTCTATTAAGGATATTGTTAACGAGAATGTGTTGTCGATCATATTTATGAAATTCGAATTAAATTATTTATCGAATTTGGGGGGATTGCACCGAGGAATGCCCGATTCCAAATTGATATTTGTTTTAACGAGTCCAGCAGTGGATTTGGTGACCTTGTTCAAGTGGTGTCATCGTAAATATTTCTACAATGCAATCGCTGTTTCGAATGATGATCAGATCTTTACTTTTCAACCATATCCACATCTTTATATAGAAAATAAGACAAATAGTGATATTGAAGACATGTTTGAGGATAAAACGAAAAATTTGCAAGGACATACCTTCAAGACAATACAGCAGATGCAACCGGCTATAGTGTTTCGTTACATCAACAGAAAGGGCGAACCTGTTTTAACTGGATATGGTGCTAAAATATATTTCGAATTTTTGAAGCGGCACAACGCAACTTTTCATATTATTCCTGAAATTGATTCGTCAGCGAGTTTAGACCCTGCAAACTTCTACGAGTATCTTGACAATGGTGTGATGGAAGTTAGTCTTCATGCAATCACATCAAATATAGAATTCAACGGTATTTATCAGTTCAGCTATCCACTTGGTGTAAATACTTGGGTTGTAGTTGTTCCTGTGAATGATCCAATACCAACCTCAATGTTCATAGTTCGTCCTTTTCAAACAGATGTTTGGATAGCATTAATTGCTGTAGTTATTTATGTATCAACTCTAGGGTACATAACAGCGAAAAAAATCCAAGATCTATTTGATTTAGGAGAGATATTTTTAAGTGTTTTACTTGGAATACTGTACATGACTGTACCGAATATTACACTGAAAAATAAGTGGTTAATATATTTTGGGATAATAATTTTTTTAGGATTTATTATGTCCAATATGTACCTCGCTTATTTGGCCAGTTTTTTAACAGCAACCGTCTATGGACCGCAAATTGATTCGATAGAAGATGTTATAAGTGTTGGCAAAAAGATTATAGTACCAGAATTTTTTATTAAATATCACTTAAACAAAGATGTATTTCCAAAGAAATTTTTTAACTTATTCCAGCAAGTAGATTACATCGTGTGGTTCACTAATATAACAAATCAGAATAAAAGCAACTTATATGTTATTGACACAGACAGAGCCGACTTTTACATAAAACAACAGTTGCGTTTGAAACAGCCCAATCTTCGTCTCTCGAATATTTCTATAAAGCGATTCTTCTTCACGTTTTATGTGCAGTATGGGTCACCATTTTTGAAACCACTGAATAAAATGATTCATCGACTGGTAGAAACTGGGTTTTTATTATATTGGAAGTCTAATTCATTTCAGGAAGGAATCGAAGGTAAACTAATAGACAAGATTTGGGAAAAAGAAGTGGGTGTTGCAAAATTGAGCTTGGAACATTTTAAAGTCTTAGCTTTAATTTATTTCTTAGGGATTTTAACTTCACTTTTTTCTTTAATATGCGAAAAAATTTATTTTTCATTGGGTAATTGTTTGTTGAAAAGAAAATTGTATTAATAAAAGTTTTCAAGGAATTTACTTAGTGGTTTTTATTATTATTAGTAGGTGCGTGTATCCAAGGCACGTTAAAGTAGTCCAGGAGCGATAGCAAAAAAGTTGAAATAAATCTACCCTGCGATTTCTTGACGCTATAATTAAGAGAAAAATCGTAGGAATTCAATTATAGTGTTGAAAACCCGCAGTTTTTGTCTGTTTTTAAGAAAAAGCTCAAAGAGCTCACGAAGAAAACTCAAAAGAAAAGCTTTTTATTCAAAAAAATCTGGAAAAAGGGTGGTTTTAAATCGTGTTTTTAAGGTGTTAAATCAAACCTTACATACATTTCATGAAAATTGGGCTGTAGAGCAACCCTTTGCGAGCCAAAATGCCAATCAAAACACAAGGTTCTACTATAATTACACGCCCTATAATTAAATGTCAAAAAACGGCAATTTTTAATGGTTTTTGAATTTTTCTGCAAAAACCTGTGGACCGATATCAATGGTCCAAAACTCATAATTTTCGTCTTTTTAAGCACTATTATGTAGTATTTTTTGTTTTCCAAAACAACATTTTTTTCGTACCCAAAACGTGGAAAAACGTGTTTTCGCCACTATTATTAGCTTGTTACCACCTGTTGCCCTGGACCAATTTTATCCAAAACACATTCATTGAATTCCTACGATTTTTCTCTTAATTATAGCGTCAAGAAATCGCAGGGTAGATTTATTTCAACTTTTAAATACTTTTTGTCTATCTCTCCTGGACTAAAGGTGTTGTGAAGCAATCGATGTTCAGCGTCATTGGCGTAGGTTTGTCCCCCCCCCCCGAAACGCCTTTTGTATGAAGAAAATTCAACTTGAACATTTATAAGATCATTTTGTAATTTTGGTGGTACATTCACGCGCCCGACGAAAATACACTAGAAATATTGTTAAAGTTTGATTTATTTTAATTGTCAGCAGAAATATAGAGCTTATTGCGCCTCGAACGCGAATCGCAAGTAGCTCATAAATAGTGGTTGAAGTCAGGGAGGAATTCGGACAATGCAGATGAGGTTTTTAAAATCGGTTTTGAAAGCTGGGTTTCAAAAAAAGATTATTATATTCGGAAACCGGGTTTTTCAGTATAAAAAAAGGTTTTTTTTTAAACATAACACTTCACCTTTATGGTATTTTTTAATTATAAATAAAAGTTTTTAAGTTGTAAAAATTGAGTGATTCATTTTCAAAAATAAAAAAATTCCATTCTATCATGCAATCTTTACTATCATTACCATTGGCAGCTGTGGCTAACACAGTCCATTCTGAAGCTCTGATTTGCGTTAATGCGTTCGAGCTCTTTGAGTGGTATTTGGACAAATTCACGAATAATGTTGGCTTCCAATCCTCGCCTTTTTCCTGCATATCTTTTGGATTTTACGAAGCCCGAAAGGAAAAACTGTAGAAGTGTGATATCACATAATCTAGGCGGCTAATGCACAGGTTCGAAGGGTGAATGTAACTGCTCACTCAATTATTCTAGCAATTAAGTCATGGTTTCACGGCTCTGTTGCAAGTAGCGCGATCTTGTTGAGTCGTCAGAATAACGGGGTTTAATTTCAAGCAGCAAAAGCCCCACTCACAGTTACGTTCCGCCAGACTTCATTTACGAAGAAATATGGACCGATGAATAAACCACACCCAACCGTTGCTTTGTGTGAATATAATAGTAACTCTTGAAACTCTTTGGGTTGCACTTCAGCTAAAATACGGCAACTTTGCAATTAACCTAGCCATTAAGCCAGAAATGGGCCTAATCCGTGAAAAAACGGTTGAAAACGATGGATCGATTTGCGGAATACAATTGAATAATCTGATGACGCTGTACCGGGCTGAGTCTTCTATTGATGGAATGTCAAAGAACACTGAACAAAAATACCATCACCGTGTGACACAATTCACACGTGGTCGTCCTTAAAAATGCTACTGAAAAAAGTACGTCTAAATGTATCACCCGTTATGTGTTGTTTTTCATCTTGAAAACCTCAAAAACCGGTTAAAACCAGTTTCTTGGAAAAGTTGAAATTCGAAAACCGGTTTTTTAAAAGTCGGGTTTCGTATAAACCCTAATACAGATCTTTGATTTCACGCTTTTACTTTCCCGATTGAAAAGTGCACTTTCTGCTTCGCACAAATTTTTTGGACGAATTTCATTTCAAAACTGATGAATTTCATATCAAATTATTTGAAATCTTTACAAAGCCACCTAGAGCCCTCGTGACTAATAAAGGTCATTAGGCCCCCATCCACGGTCACACAAGTGTGCGACATACGGCCAACATCGAAATTATTTCATAGTATGCGTGTGTAAACTACAAATTTTCGAAGTTGGCCGCCGTATGAAGCTAATATTCGTCGGGTTTGATTTTTCCTTCACACCTGCTTCATTATATGGGTGAATTTTTGCGAATGAGAGTGTAAAATACGTAAAACACGATTTGTTTTGGTTTTTTGTAACACTCAAGAAATTTTTTTCATTTAAAAATATCAATATAGAGATATATAGATTTTTATTATTATTGTCGCTCACACAAGTGTGAAGCAATTTTTGCTCGTTGATGGCCTAGAAATGTCAAAACTTCTACAGTGTGTGTAAATGGCAGTTCTTCTTCGAAAGATGTTCGTCACACATGTGTGACCGTGGATGGGGGCCTATTAGGCCCCCATCCAAGATCAAACAAATGCTCAAATTTCTGGCCAACATCGAAAAAATTGCAAGGGTTCAAATATAGGATACAAGTTTTCGAAGTTGTCCGCTGTTTGAAGAAAACATTCGTCTGGTTTAATATTTCTTTCAAACAGCTTAAATGTGTGTAAGTGTGTGAGTTTTTTATATGTGCAATATAAAGTTCGTTTTGTTTACAATAGATTATATGAAATGACGCTTGGGATGTTTGAAGAAAGTTTTCCTCGTCATCGCGTATCAAAAAAACGCGTTCATTGGGTCTGTCGAATGCTTCGCATCCTGGACTGCCATCTTACGCACGCATCGTTAACTCGTTCTAGGGGTCGGCACCTTGACAATAGTGTGATGATTATACGCCATCTGTTTGTCGAGAGGACGAATCAACGACTTTCGGTTGTTGTCTGAACTAAGAATTTAAGTACTAAACTAAAATTGGAACGCGCGATAAGTGAAGACAACTTCAAGCTCCTGGACGAAAAGAATAGAACATACCACTAGGCTCGAGAAAAAGGACTCGAGAAGGTTCCAGAAAGTAGACAAAGGTAGAACTGCCTATATAAAAGCGCCTGGCAGCCGCTATCGAGTCAGTTTTGATTGAAAAGGCGATAAAAGTGTTCTAAAGCGATAACAGTGAAAAGTGGTGATTTAAAAGAGAATTATAAAGCGATAGATAGAATTTAATAGTGCGAGTTATTAAAGTGAAAGTGATTATAGTGAACTGTAAGAATTGTGTTTGTAATTAAATTGTGTTTTGGTTTGTGATAAATAAATACTTGTGTGGATAATTAAAAAGTGTATTCCTTAATTAATCCTACGAATCCGTTAAGCCGTAAAAACGTAACAATTGGTGTCAGAAGTGGGATTAATTAAGAGATAAGTGAAATAAGTGAACTTGAACAATAATTGTGATTGGAATTTAAATTTTGTGCGTGAGAAATAAGGACTTATTATTAAAATGGGTCGAAAGCTAGTGGATTTGCGCACTGTAGAGTTGAAAAAAGAATTAAGTAAACGCTCGCTGTCAACGGTGGGGGCTAAAAGTTCCCTAACCGCCCTGCTTCGCGAAGCTATGGTGAACGAAGGTAAGGATCCTGAAACCTACATGTTTGAAGACGAGGTAGAAGCGGAGCCAGAAGAAGCGACAGTGAGTATGGCAGAACTTCTTAGGACATTGATGGTGATGAAAGAGGCGCAAGAACGTGCATCAGCAGAGATGAAAGAAGCGACAGCCGAAATGAAGGAAGCGCAAGAACGGTCATCAGCAGATATGAGGGAAGCGACAACAGAGATCAAGGCGGAAGTGTCGGCGTTAAAAGATGAACAAAAAATGTTAACAGTAGTTCATGAACGTTCGATCGCAGAACTCAAAGAGTCGATGGAAGAACAGAGGAGCCAGTTGGAGCAGAAAATCGAATCATTCTCACTTTCTGTCGACAATAAGCTGGATAACATGAAAGAAAATGTAAGGAATGATCTGGAAAGTCTCGAATCTTCCATCAAGGCAAATGTAAGGAATGACCTGGATAATCTCGAATCTGCCATCAGGGCAAACGTAAGGAATGATCTAGGAAAACTCGAAATTGAACTAGAAACAGTCAGAGCAGATCTAGAAAGGGTAAAGATTCACCACCCAGGGACGGCATCACACGAAGTCATCGGAGTTAGGAAATTGCAGCCTCCAACTTTCGACGGGCAAAGCCCATGGCCTACTTATAAGCTCCAATTCGAAGCAGCAGCAGCAGGCAATTTCTGGACTGAGGAGGAAAAAGCAACGGCCTTAACGTTGTCACTAAGGGGCCCAGCGGCAGAAATATTGCAGTCAATACCAGCAGAACATCGCAACAGCTACGGGTTCTTAGTTCAAGCACTGGAAATGCGTTACGGCGATCAACACATGCAAGAGGTTTATCGACTTCAACTTCGCAATCGACTTCAAAAGCCAGGAGAAACTTTACAACAACTATGCGCCGATATCGAGAGGTTAGTGCATCTGGCTTATCCTAGCTTCGGCCAAGACTACATCAACGAAGTAGCAAGAGAGGCTTTCCTGAACTCTTTTACCGACCGGGATCTACAAATGGCAGCCAGATTGGCCGGAAAGAATACTACCGCCGAAGTTTTGGCATATGCTCTGGCATACGAGGCAGCGAAGCAAGCAACAAGGAATACGGTCCACCTCAGGGGAATCAATATGACTGAGAACATTTGCCATCGAGTCAACACCTCGGAAGTACGTCGTCGTCTACGATGCTGGAACTGTGGTGAGCCGGGTCATTTACAAAGGAGTTGCCGAAAGCGAAGGAGAGTGGAATCGCCAGGGAGTAGGAGTGGCTCAACATGCTGTGGAAAATGTGGACAACGGCAGAAAGGCGACCGGAGGGAGTTGGTGGGGAAAATTGAGACCCCTGATGTTATCGTCAACATCACCCAACTGCAGCGTGGCAACAACAGCCTTGTCATCGAGGGGAAAGTTGGCGATGAACAATACACAATTACCGTAGATACAGGTGCTTCAAGATCTGTCATCAGGGCTGATTTGGTCGGTAGAAAGTGGCTGAAAAACGCAGACCAGTACATCCTGAAAACTGTAACAGGAGAGCCAGTGAAATTACATGGGGAAACAATGATGGACGTGGTACTCGGCGACATTAAATTTACACATTCGTTCCTGGTAGCTGACATCGTAGACGAGTGTATTCTTGGTTTGGACTTTATGACAACACACGGAATACTATTGGACCTTGGAGAATTGATGATGAAACACCGCAACAGGGGAATTCCAATGGATACTGCTCTGTCCCGGCGACCATGCGAACCAGCTTTTAAAGATCGTCGGTGTATTGAGGAAAAGTGTCAAAAGATGACTGCTGAGCCAAGGATAAATTACAAGGACCAGGGAATTCGAGATGCGCAACGCGACGACTCGGACATATCTGCGATTTTGTCATGGAAAGAACACGAGGAGAAGCCTAAATGGAAAGACATCGCAGAGAGAAGTGAAATCCTGAAGAGCTATTGGGCCCAATGGGATTCATTGCATATCGAAGGAGGAGTATTGAAGCGCAAATGGGAAACAGCTGATGGTACCTCTCATCGAATGCAGGTGCTGGTCCCTCGTGCTGGAATAACAGATATTCTCGAGGAGTGTCACAATAGCCCGTCAGGAGGACATTTGGGAGTCAACAAAACTCTGGCAAAAGTAAAGGAGAGATTCTATTGGCTTCATATGCGGGAGGATGTTACGAACTGGTGTCGTAAATGTACAGTTTGTGCCGGCAGTAAGGGTCCTCGAGTCAGAGCGAAAGAAGAAACTCGACAATACAACGTTGGGACCTCAGTTGAGAAAATCGGAAGGGAGAATCCTAAGACGGCCAGTGATAGGATGAAACCAAGGTACGACCTCCGAGCGAACAGTAGTGGGTACAAGGAAGGTGACCTTGTTTGGCTGTTCAACCCTCGAAGACGGAAAGGCAAGTCTCCGAAACTTCAGCGTCAGTGGGAGGGGCCCTATAAAATCCTAACACGGATCAACGATGTGGTCTACAGGATTCAACAAGGACCCAAAGCAAAGAAGAAGATTGTGCACATAGACAGGCTGTGCCCATATCATCAGCCGGATCCAGGATGGACAACTGTTCGGGACGAACAGTCCTAAGAAGGGGGCAATGTGATGATTATACGCCATCTGTTTGTCGAGAGGACGAATCAACGACTTTCGGTTGTTGTCTGAACTAAGAATTTAAGTACTAAACTAAAATTGGAACGCGCGATAAGTGAAGACAACTTCAAGCTCCTGGACGAAAAGAATAGAACATACCACTAGGCTCGAGAAAAAGGACTCGAGAAGGTTCCAGAAAGTAGACAAAGGTAGAACTGCCTATATAAAAGCGCCTGGCAGCCGCTATCGAGTCAGTTTTGATTGAAAAGGCGATAAAAGTGTTCTAAAGCGATAACAGTGAAAAGTGGTGATTTAAAAGAGAATTATAAAGCGATAGATAGAATTTAATAGTGCGAGTTATTAAAGTGAAAGTGATTATAGTGAACTGTAAGAATTGTGTTTGTAATTAAATTGTGTTTTGGTTTGTGATAAATAAATACTTGTGTGGATAATTAAAAAGTGTATTCCTTAATTAATCCTACGAATCCGTTAAGCCGTAAAAACGTAACAATAGTAAAAAATCCGCGGCTTCATAAATCAATTCGTATAATTTATTCGACTGTTCTTATCGAATCATTAAGCCATCGTCAGTCTATCATCGAGCAAGTAGTGCAAAGTAGTCTTTTTGTCAATATATATGTATCGATTGCTTATTAGATTTATTCATTAATGCTTTAATCTTTAATCACACCTTTTCCGAAAATCGCTAACTGTCTGAAGATTGCAGATACCTTAGCTGTGACCATTATTGCTAGCAACGAAAGAAGTTCGTCAACTTTAAGGCGTTTATTGAAATTGACAAAGTAGTGCAACTGCTTCTTCAGCTGATTGCAATAAAAACTGGTATACCAAATACTCTCGGCAGTTTTTGAGCCGGCATACCAAGATATTTTCAAAGTTAAGATAAAAAAAAGGAAAATGAACAAAAAAACCAACTTGCTACATGATACGGAGAAATTTCACCCCTATCACATCTTTCAAATAGGTATGTCCGACCTTTCCGGCTTATTAAATCCATGCTTACCAAGCTTTTCTTGTTCGTCTAACTGTGAACCGCAAGACGGGGACTTTCGGTGTTACCGGCTCCCCTCCCCGTCCAGGCGCGGATCTAGAATTTTGTTTTGGGGGGGGGGGTCACGGAATTAAAAGTAAACCAAGAAAGCGAAACACTGAAAGCATTCGACGATTTACTTGGACAAAATGGAACGCTTTCATTTCACCAATGGAACCAATATCATCAGAGGGTGGTAGAAGCTAAAAAAGTTTTCTTCAGACTTTTCATAACCCAGCATCTGTGTGCACAACAGGACTCACAAGTAAAAGAAAGCCGAGATCGATGTTATTATTTAGGGATAATGAACTTCTCTATAATCGTGACACTGACGGAAAAGTAGATATTCTGGTGGCAAATGATAGGAACTTCAGGGCACTCTTCGTTGAATTTGGTGACTTTACTCTTCAGCATCATTTGGAAACCGCAGGTTCAATCGCGACATATATCAGTAAAACCACCCAAAATCAACTTATGGAAGCCTGCAAAGACGAAATTCAGAAAGCTATTCTGAATAGAGTTAGAGCGGCAAAGTTTTGCGCAGTTGTATTTGATGAGACGAACGACAATTCTTATACAAAACACCTTAGCTTATCCTACTACTACTACTGCAACAGAGCAATCAGAGAATTTCATCACATTTTGCGATGCATACCAAGCAATTCGTTCCGAGGATATCGTCATCGATCTGTGTGATAAATTCGACTTGGACCTAAAATATTTGGTTGGAATTAGAACAGATAGTTGCTCGCTAATGGCGTCTGATTTGAAAAGTGTATGTCAGGACTTGACGAAAGTAGCCATTCACGCAAGACGTTGTTCTTTGGCTTTGGCTAACGGTTTTGCAAACGCTTTTAAAAAACATCTTGGTGGCAAATCACTTAAGGACTTTGCTAGACTGGTAGAAACCAACTTTACTAGTTGGGTAGAAAATCACGTTGGGCACATGCAGTTTGAGGGTGAACAATTAATAAAAAAGTGTGACGCACTTAATGAGATTTCGGTGTGGGAGGACGCGAAAACTGCATCTGCTGCGGCAAATCTTCGTCTTGTACTTTTCAGCCTAGAGTTTCCGATTTCATCTGCTTGGTTAAATGACGTTCTAGGCGTGTATAATATTCGTACTATTTGATTTTTTATCTTAGTCATTAATAACATAATAAACTTTTACTTTTCGTACGTATCCGGTACAACTTTACCTTTGAGGCGAATACTCCAAACGTCTTCATTAGATTTAAAAAAAGTAACGGATATGATCAAAGATACCCTTGCTGACCAAAAGATGTGATGAAGATTCTGGTTTTCGACGGTTATTTACTGAAGCCCAACATCTCGCTGCACAATTGGATGAGGAATTCAAAGAAACACGGGTTGTTTATCGTCAAAAAATCAAACTCCAGAAGAAGAATCTTCATTCCTTTATTGGACAAAATTGTTACTGAATTTAATGAAATGCTTTCTCCAGACATGTTGGACCGAGACGTTGATCAGTTGAGACATTCAAGATGTTCGACAAGTAGCAGAAGCGTATCAGCAGCTTTTAGTTTCTCCCATCTCAACTATTATTGCATAGTTCGAGCTTTTGGGGGGGGGTCATGACCCCCGTGACCCCCCTTGAATCCGCGCCTGTCCCCGTCTATAAGGATAGCCCACATAATATATTTTTTTGAAAATTTGGATTTGAGAAATGGAATTGAGATTTTGATTTTGAAATTGAAACTTTTTTTCCGAACCATGTCATTTTAAAATAAGGCCCTTTACAGGTCTCTATCTCAATTAGGAGATCCACAATCGTAACTCAAAGAGGCTACGAAATTTTTGGAGGTTTTTGGAAACTTAACATAGCTTAATTTCAAAACCAGTTAAGATATTTAAAAAAAAAATGGATTTTCTTAGTATATCTTAGGGTTACATTTGGGCCAAATTTCTTCAAAATCTGAGACGGCAAGAAAAAATCGCTGCGTTGGTTTCACCTGGACTGATCATCTGTTATAAAAATTATGATGCCTGCCTACTGGGATTGACTTGATAAACTGTAAAATTATATCCGTCTTGACAATAAACAAATATTAAAGGATCCCAGTAGGACCGGTAAGCTTAGAGAAGTACTGAAATCAGCACTCGCTGGTAAGGGGTAGGCCCCTTACATAAGTGCTTACTTTTACACACGATGTCATAGGAGGTAAGGCCTTACTTTAGTACTTACCTTAGAGTACTTATAGAACTGCTCATCTGTAAGGGGTATAGTAAGGCAGCAAATGGAACATTGCAAAAAGAAATATTCATGGGCGCCTGTGGATATGTGATCCGGTATCGAAATGCTTTTATTTTGTTCATCTTTTACAAATGCCTTTTCTTTCCAAGCCCGAGAGTAGCTTTACCTAAGCAGTCCCCCAACTAAATTCTAACCACTTTCCAAAGCTGCTTGTCCTCCGTATCGAATGAGAGCCGGGCTATTGAGTATGCTAATGTTGCATTTTATGTCGACGAATATAATTGCCCGTTTTCTATTTTTCTATAAAATTTATGAAAACTCCAGAAAAGCTCCCTTGAGTCATCGGGCAGATTCTCACTTGTTTGGGTATAATTCTGGACTACACCTTACCATCTGCCTTCTCTTGTAATGGGTTAAATAAGGGCTCATCTAGCACCAAGAAAATAAAAGGTACCCCTTACCAGATGAGTACTAATTTCAGTGCTCCATCGGTAAGGCCTTCCTAGAATTCCAACTGGGATATTGCAGTGTATCATAATATATGTGAGTCTCTGGGATTCATTACGTGCGTTCCATTGGGCGATATTTGCTACTCCGGAGTACACCCGAGGACCTCCAACTACCCCTGCTCTTGTTTTGGGGGATTTCACTCCTAGTAGAAACGCATAAAATTTCCGCCAGGTTTTCAAGCTTTAGCTACTTAAAAGTAGATGGCTTTTTGTTTTTTCAGTAAAATAAACTGTCAGATTAATTATTATAAGGTGCATTTTTAAAGTAAACAAAACAAGTAACAGTTTAAAGTGAATAAAATAAATAACAGTGGAATTTAAAAAATTATAAAGTGTATAATATTGATAGATATAATACGGTAAGATAAAATAAATTGTTTTATTATACCCTTGTTTACTTCTTATGTTAAAAATCGCGTTCCATTGGCCATGTACTCGGGAGTAGAAAAAATCTCCCAATGGAACGCGGCTATTGTAATTTGTTATCCTTTCAGTGAAGTATTATGTCACGGCTACCACATGGTGGATTTATCAATAGAGATTTCATTTGTAGTTTATGGCGGCCTTTGCGCCCTGTTGCAGGTCGTCAGTTTGTAACTTATAATTTTATTCCAATTGTAGACCTCAAATATCTTATAGTCCGAAAAAATATGTACTTAGGCACAACATGCTGGTCGAACTATAGTCAACCCTAAGCACCAAAATCGGACGAAAAAGAGAAAGGCTTCATATAATAAGATTTGCTTTGGCGAACCTAATTATTTAAATAGAACCTTTTTGAGGTCTAAAATTGAAATGATAAAAAAATGTTCACTCGCTTTCTTTCGACTATAGGTTCAAGTTTCCGGTCTAATCCGATTGTGGCATATGATAGTCGGGACCGATAATTGGTTCCGATAGTCGGATTCCAGTAAAAATACCTTAAATAATACGTTGTTATTTTAATTCGATGGCTGGATCAATAGAAACTTTACATTCAAAATTATTTTTTACTTTTTAGCTCATTTTAAAATAATATTGTATATTTAAGTTTTTTAGATCATACATCGTATTTTCTACTTTTTAGTCTATTATATGTCTTCCGCCATTTTATAGTGGCCGTCACATTATACATATTTAAAATTACTTCACACAGCTTACTGTACTATACTCCTCATACACTTTTATTTGGTGTCCATATTTAGAACGTTGTAAGGAAAAAGGTAAATCGCTATTTTGTGTTGACCGCCATTTTAAATTTGGAATAACGCCACCCAGCTAATAGTATTCTATTGTCACGTCCTTTTGATACCCTTACCGACCTCGTTGTAAAGAAAACGGTAGTTATTTTATGTTGGCCGCCATTTTGAAGTTTGAAAGACACCACAGCTATAATTGAATTCTACTCATTATACCCTTTCATTTGATACCTATGTCGGGAGCATAATGCGAAATTCGGCCGTCATCTTGGTTTTTTTACAAAATGATCAGATTGCATTGGCCCGCGAACTATACATAATGTGCAATGTTTTAAGTTGATCGATTAAATGGACGTGAGATTATCCCGGTCAAACAGACATACCCAAATTTGAAAAATATTTGACTTTGTTTTAATATCAGGTAATATGGTTATTTAAGTAATAAAAACACAATTATTTTGAAATCACAGACAAACACTCCAATTATTATTTATATAGATTATTAACACCATTTTTGAATTATGTAGTAAATAAATTCTAAAATTAATGCCCATTATATTTGCTTTTATTTTGCTCAAAGAAGATTAAATTATTCCCAATAAAAGCACATAACCTCACTCCACACAGTTCGACAGGTAAATTGAAGTGCCATTATGCTTTCATTGTGGTGTGATTTCTTTTGCGCACGGCTTCTATTGTAAATATATGTAGATGTCTTTGGGTTGGCCTGGTTATTTTAGAGTATGTGTGGCCAACTTATGTGTAATTGGTTTACTCGAAATATGTTGTACATGTTTATAGGTCAGTAAAGGATTAATCACATTAATCATAGCATGTTAATTAAATTTCAATTATCCAATACGAGGAAAAAACATCATTGAAACGCGTACAGCAAATATAAGAATGTTGTCCTGCAGGATACATGTATTGTACTTTGCAATTTGTGTAGTTATTTCGGGAACAAATTGTGTTAGTTACGTAAGCCTTGTTCAGTTCGTTAAAGGATTTCATTTGTTATATAAGTTTGATACAGTTGTGATTTGTCAACAAAATATTGATATTGAGGAGGAAGAGTATGATTTCATCGATCGTCTACAAGATGAGCTGCAAGTTCCCTTTTTGCGGTATTCCAACGAAAACACAAGTTCCATCAAGGATATTGTCAACGAAAATGTGTTGTCGATAATATTTGTGAAATTAAAATTAAATTATTTATTGAATTTGGGGGTAATGCTTCGAGGAATGCCTGAGTCGAAATTGATGTTTGTTTTAACGAGTCCAGGAGTGAATTTGGTGAATTTGTTCGAGTGGTGTCGTCGCAAATATTTCTACAATGCAATAGCTGTTTCTACTGATGATCAGATCTTTACTTTTCAACCATTTCCACATCTTCAGATTCAAAACAAAACAAATAGTGATATTGAAAACATGTTTGAGGATAAAACGAAAAATATGCAAGGATATACCTTCAAGGCGATACAGCAGATGCAGGCCCCTATAGTCTTTCGTTACATCAATAGAAATGGCGAAGTTGTTATAAGTGGATTTGCATATAGAATATACTTAGAATTTTTAAAACATCATAACGCTACTTATGAACTTATTGCTGGAGTTAATTCGTCAGATAATTTAAGCACTGGAAACTTTTTCGAACATCTTAACAATGGTGTAACGGAAGTTAGTCTTCATGCAATCACATCAAATATAGAATTCAATGGTATTTATCAATTCAGCTATCCACTTGGTGTAAATACATGGGTTGTAGTTGTTCCTGTGACTGATCCAATACCAACCTCAATGTTCATAGTTCGTCCTTTTCAAACAGATGTTTGGATAGGATTAATTGCCGTAACTATTTATGTATCAATTATTGGATACTTAACAGCGAAAGAAACTCAAGATCTACTTGATCTTGGAGAGATAGTTTTAAGTGTTTTCCGTGGTATACTATACGTTCCTATACCTAAAGTTACTTTGAGAAATAAGTGGTCATTATACTATGGAATCATAATTCTTTTAGGATTCATCATCTCCAATATGTACCTTGCTCATTTGGCCAGTTTTCTAACAGCAACCGTCTATGGACCGCAAATTAATTCGATACAAGATTTTATCAATACTGGTAAAAAGATTATAGCACCAGAATATTTTCTTAAATATAATTTAAACCCGCAAGTGTTTCCAAAGGAATTTTTGAACTTATTTCATCAAGTAGAATTCGACCAGTGTGTCGATTATTTAACAAATCAAAATAAAAGCAACTTATACATTATTGATACAGATAGAGCAAACTTTTACTTAAAGCAACAGTTGCGCATGAAACAACCTATACTTCGCATTTCCGAGACTACTATAAAACGATTTTTTTTCACGTTTTATGTGCAATATGGTTCGCCATTTTTAAGACCATTGAATAACATAATTCATCGTTTGGTGGAATCTGGAATCATATTATTTTGGAAATCTAATTCATTTCAGGAAGGAATTGAGGGTCAAGTAATAAAGAAGATTTCGGATAAAGAAGTCGGTGTTGCACAATTGAGCCTGGAACATTTTAAAATTTTATCTTTAATTTATTTCTCAGGAAATTTTGCTTCAGTTTTTTGTTTTATGTTTGAAAAAGTTTATTTTTCATTGGGAAATTCTTTGTTGAAAAGATAATCGTATTAATAAAATTTTGAAGGAATTTATTCAGTTGTTTTAATGATTATTTGTAGGTGACTGTATTTATGTCACTTTAAACAATAAATGTCCATCGTGTTACTCCTCCTTTGGCACGGGCTCAGACGTACTGAATACGGTGTCCCAAAAATATTAAAGTTTTTTTACATGCCATTTTTTTATGTGGCATGATCAAGCTCAGGAATCACCCTTTGTACCACTAGACCGTCATGTCGTTCAAATCATGGTGGAATGTCTAGTAGTAAGCTTGACCTGAAAATAGAAAAAGAATAGGAAAGGTTAAGGGTAGTCTGGTGGATGCATAAGGAGAAGGCAGTGAGCCTCGCGTTGGCACTACTGGGTGTTATATGAGTGCATCCATTTTTAAACAGCCGCGTGAGTCACAACCGTCAGGGCTAGCGAGAGACAGTCTTGTTGGAGTGTTATGCCTCCTGAAACAAGTGAGAGGTGTATAAATGTCTCAAAGAGCTTGACATCAATAAATCCACTGGGCCTGATAATATTCCCCCTATGGTCCTCAAGAAATGTACCTCACCATTGGCTAAATCTCTGCGCAAACTTTTTGCCCTGTCATATTTCTCCGGAGTTTATCCCAACTTGCGGAAACTAGCTCATGTTCAGCCCATTCGCAAAAAAGCTGAAGCCAGCGACCCTTTAAACTACCGCCCAATACAATAACTTATGTTCTCTCCCAAATCATGGAGACAATAACTAATAGAAGGCTGATGAAATATCTAGAATCTAACCAAATTATTCACGACAGCCAGTACCTACGACTTTAGACCAAAAAGGTCTACTGGCGACCTTCTTGTGTGTCTGACTGAACACATCAACCAAAGCATCCATGGCTTCATTGAGTCTAGTTGCTCTGGATATTTCCAAGGCTTTTGACAGATTGTGGCATCCCGCTCTGCTGTCTAAACTCCAAGCTATTGGTATCGACTCAGTTCTAAGGAACTGGATTGAGAATTTTCTTTCTGGCCGTTAAATCAAGGTAGTATTGGATGGCGTTGAGTAAAACCCTCACTCTATTTCGGCCGGAGTTCCCCATGGGGCGATTTTCTCACCTACTCTCTTTCTTATATTCATTAATGATCTGCTCTCAATCCCATCCCAATCCACTTCATAGTTTTGCCGATGACGGTACTCTGCGTTACTCATACCCCTCCGGCAACATAGGACAAGCAAGTGCCAGACCTTGAACGCGAACTCATGTCCAACTCTCTTAACGCGGACATTAAACTCATTCTTGATTGGGGCCGCAAGAACCGTGTTGAGTTCAACAAAACCAAAAACCAAGTACTGTTTATTCTCCACTAAAACCTGAACCAACCTTCCCTCCATTTCAGTGGGCAAGGATAATATAACAGCTCATCCATATCTTAATATCCTTGGGGTGACTTTATCCAACGGTTTGCGCTGGAATAACCACATACTCCAAGTCACCAAACAAGCGTATCAATGCCTCGGCTTCCTTAAGAGATGCAAGTTTCTCCTTTATTCAGCTGCCTTGGCTACAATCTACAAGTCCTACATTCGGCCCCGCCTTGAATACAACTCGTATATCTGGGCGGGCGCCCAAACAAAAAAACGGTTCGACCGAATTTTATGAAAATCTTTTCAGATCAAACTTTGGTTAATATTCTTCAAACAGCACCTCAACTAAGTCGATATCTTTTATGGTTCGCGCGATATCGTGCAGGTACAAAAATCACCTATGTCGGTTAAACCAAAAAACGGCTCGACCGAATATTATAAAAATCTTTTCAAATTATATTGTCGTTAATATTTCTCTCTTGAGACTGCCAATTTGAAAAATTGATTGCAAAATTTGTTCCGCGAAGAAACAGTAATCCGTCCTCTTGAGACGGCCGCCATGGATCTAACGGTATAATGAGTATACCATATTTCATTGTCATCAGAGCCGAAGTTGTGTGCCAAATTTCAGGGTGATCGGGTAACCGGAAGTATTCAATCGATTGCAAGATATGTACCGGACAAACAGACAGACAAGAAAGCAAGCTAATAACAACGTTTTAAAATATATTAAAGGATAAATATATAGGGGAGAGTGGGGTGAACCGGGACGGTTGGGTGAACCGGGACAGTGCTTTTTTAATTGTTGTTAATGTTTTTATGTTGGTTTTTTTTTGTGAATTATGTTTGTATTGGCCCTCTACATTATTTTATGAGAATTGAAGGTCAGCACCTGCATCACTTTATTAGTAAGGATTGTTAATAAAAATCGACACTCCACAAAGTTTTATTTTCTCGGAGTTTAAGGAAGCCTAATGTTATGGTTTTTAAGACTACAACAAAGGTAATATAATAAAAAGTAATCGTTAGTATGTTATCTTTTAAAGTTCAAATGGAATTTGTGATAACTTCAAAAATATGTGATAACCACGCGATTGTTTAAAAAACAGCACCGTGGGGTGAGCCGGGACACGGTTTCTGAGTTGACCGAGAAATGTTTCGGCCCACTCTTTAGCTGCAAAATCTACTTAAATTCATTAGTTATTAATAAAAATGATTGTTAACAATTTTTTATTAATGATTTTTACGTTTATTTATAGTTTAAACCAAAATACACATTTTATATTGTTTATAATAAAAAAGTAAAAAAAAAATATGTTCAAGCATTGTTTATAATAATATCGTAACATATTTTTGACATAAAAGCAAATAAGACTATTAGTTACAACATAAACGCCACTTTCACCTGCTCTTTCTATCGTGTCCCGGTTCACCCCACGATTTTTCGGAACTGCCGATTTGACACTTTTTTTTTAAACGATTAGAAATTATTGAAAATATAAAGTTATAATATTAAGAATGACAAATAATGAAAGGTATTGAAACCATCTACAGGATAGGATGTCCAAATAAGAAGAAAAAATTGTTTAGTTAGGTTTTATAAGGCTTGGAACAAAGAGTGTCCCGGTTTACCCCACTCTCCCCTACATATATCATATATTGTTTTATTTTTTCATCGTTTGGTTCCACCAAATTTTATACATTGTAGAAAGGTTCCGTACGAAATAAAGTTTGGGAACCACTGTGCTAGAGCCTTAGAACGTAAAACATGAAACATCGTACTAATTAATTAATTAAAACTAGTTGGGATGTGGGATTGACCCCTTCGGTCCACACGATTAACTTCCCAATATGATGAACGTAGACGGAATAAATTGTCTTCTAACAAAATAGTAATACTTTTAGCACTAGTGTGAAATTGACTAGTACCAGAAATGGAGACAAAGTAATCCTGAGAGAAGCTAGTTCAAATAACTATAGTAGTGGTTAATCTAAAAAAAAATTCTAGAGAATTTGTTTTTCCTGAACGTTAGCAAACAAACATTTTCTTCGTACTTCGTTTGCTACCCTTAAGCGGGTGTTCGAGTTCGTATTGAGCGTGGTGAAGCGCCGCTGATAAACTGGGAGCAGAATGACTTCAGTTGGAAACTCCAAAGCTTTCCGGAGATAGTACTTGTCAGACTTGACCAAAAAGAAATTTTTTTGGTAACTACTGGAAATCCCGGGATGAACCGCAATTTTCTGAAACTGTACCACGCGTAGAAAACGTCCGTCCCCGTCAAAAAGGAGCTGATACAAGGTTTGAAAAATTCGTGATGTTTGTAAAAGGGTTACGAAACTTTTGCACGATTTTTAAAGGTTGTCGGATTTTGACAGTGATGTTTTGTTGGAAGACTATCGTTGTGCAGAATCCGAAAAGATCAGTTCGTTTAGAACGGGTCTTATTCAATCGAGTTTATTAGATATTAGCAAAACTTATCAATTTATGGTCTTTCTGACATTTATCCGAAGTTTTTCCATTTAATCAAAAAAGGCCCGACCGAATGTAATGAAATTTGTTTCAGGGCATTTTTTCGTTAATATTCTTCTTTCGACACCTCAAATCAGTCGATATAGTTTTTATTTCATGGGAAATCGTGTAAGTACAAAAATCACAAACGTCGTTTAAACAAAAAAACGGTTCGACCGAATTTTATGAAAATCTTTTCAGATCAAACTTTGGTTAATATTCTTCAAACAGAACCTCAACTAAGTCGATATCTTTTATGGTTCGCGCGATATCGTGCAGGTCCAAAAATCACCTATGTCGGTTAAACCAAAAAACGGCTCGACCGAATATTATAAAAATCTTTTCAAATTATATTGTCGTTAATACGCTTCGAACGGCACCTTAGGTAAGTCGATATCTTTTGTGGTTCGGCTGATATCGTGCAGGCATAAAAATCACTTATGTCGTTTAAACCAAAAAACGGCCGGACCAAATTTTATAAAAAAAATTTTCAGATCATATTTCCATTAATACGCTTCCAACGACACCTCAACGAAGTCGTTATCTTTTTTGGTTCGCGCGATATCGTGCAGGAAAAAATGACCACATACGTAAGCAAAGCACACACACACATGCTCTTAGGACCTTGAAACATGAAAATACGTTGAAAAATTCCATTTCGATTTTCGGACCGATTACAATAACTTCCTATACTGGGAAGTTAAAAAAAAAACTAATTAACATTTCGAAAAACGGAAACTTACTTCCACCTGATGGGGTATCCAGGCATCTACAAAAAAAATCAGGTGCTATCTCTCCTAGTTTGGCTCCAAGCAGACACACACTTTCTTTTATTAATATATGTAGATTATGTATGTCCAACTAATGTGTGTCAGCTATTCGTATACCTGAAATATACTGTACTACTTTCGTAAGTAAAGGATTAATCTCATTAATCATAATCATGTTAATTAAATTTCCATCACCCAATACGACGAATCGGGTAAAACAACATCATTGAAATGCGGATTTTAAATATAAATATGTCGTCCTGCCCGATACAAGTATTGTTCTTCGCAATTTGTTTATTTATATCTCTTGTAAATGGTGTTAATTGTTTAAATCTTCTTCAGTTAATTAAAGAATTTAATTTATTATAGGTATAAGTTTGATACAGTTGTGATTTTTCAACAAAATGTTGATATCGAAGAGTATGATTTCATCCAATGTCTACAAGATCAGTTGCAAGTTCCTCTTTTGCGATATTCAGAAGCAAGTACAAACCCTATCAGGGATATTTTCAACGAAAATGTGTTGTCGATAATGACCATGTTTACGCGAAGCCTCTAAAACTGTTTACAACAACCTTAACACTGATTTTCATACGCGTAACACTGGAAGTACATAGGGACGCGACGCGACGCGACGTGACGCTACGCGAAGTTAATAATGTCAAAAAAATATTGAATTATACGATATCCTATGTAGTGAGTACAATGTAACGCGATGCGACGCAACGCCAAGCTTTCGACGCGAAAAGTTGACCAACTTTGAACTTTTGCCGCGACGCGACGCGAAAATAGCGTTAGCAAGAGATCATATGTATATCGACCTCGTCATTCTAGTATGCTTAAAAAAATCCTCCGGAACATTATTTTTAATATGAAGGAAACTGGTTGTAAAGTATCCGTTAACATCTCGGGACAAATTCACCTCCCGGACCCACCAGCGCCTTATATTTCGATTGTATAAATTTTTATATTGTTTATACAATATGAATAGCATTGTTAACAACATTAATTCTTCCATGATTTTTTTTTTGACAAATACGAAATACTTTCAATAATAACAATGTATTAAGCTTACTTTGACCGTTAAAAAATTTTAACGCCAAGAAAATCCGGCTTCAATGTGTTTGGTTGAAAAGCTTCGGCGTCGCGTCTCTCAGCGTCTCGTTCACGTCGCGTCGCGTCGCGTCCCTATGTACTTCCACTATAAACGCCCCTTAATACTGCTTTCGTTAGTGGTGTTAAGCTTAAATAAATGTGTTAAGGTAACAACTTTATTAAGGAAAACTGAGTTAAGTAGTAGGCGTAAACAGTTTGACAGTTTTAGTAAAAACATTAAGGAAACTGTGATTTCGGCTGCACAGCTGCAGAACTTGCCTATGACGGTTTATGAGGATTAATACTTCTCGATTTATGTTCATTTAACGATAAAATTTAGTTAAACTTCTTCCAATGTATTTATTTATTTATTTGACTGTCAGCTTGACAGTTTATATTAGATCTAAGTAGG
Organism: Thereva unica; assembly: GCA_949987705.1. Taxonomy (NCBI): domain Eukaryota; kingdom Metazoa; phylum Arthropoda; class Insecta; order Diptera; family Therevidae; genus Thereva; species Thereva unica. Next base: position 42,064,285 of record OX465281.1, on the reverse strand, counting down.
TACTTTAAAAACTGATATCCGCTGGTGGAAAAATTTTAACGCGCGTAAACGTTCTTAAAACTACTACGGATAGCTGTAGTGACCGCGTAAAGTTTAATTACCAAACTTTACGCAATGTCACACAACAACTTCCGGCACGATCAAAACGATCAGTCGGAACACTCCATCGATCACCGAACTCAAAGTTCAGTGATCTTGCCGTTTTCCTCCATCTTGTTTATCGTAGATCCAATTTCCGGCATCTACGACACACTCTGTCCGAAAAGCTCTTCGAAGTGATAACGAGATCCGTGCTAATCGGGAATTTGATAATATAAATAATATAATATATATATATATATATATATATATATATATATATATATATATATATATATATACAGGGTGTCCCACATAAACTTACAAAGCGGCCGGCTGTGGATAGGTCTTGAATAGACGAACAAAAAATCGTATGGGTGGGGGGGGGGGAAATCGTAACGGTTTAGCCGCTAGGGCGTTTTGAAGTTTTTTTGCTAAAGTTTTACATATCACCCTGTATTTTTGTAACCGTATAACCTATTTTCATGGTTATGGTACCAGTGCACGCAGAATTCCTCCACCTATCTACAATGGTAAAAATAATGGTCCTATCTTACCAACTTTTGGAGTTATGAATCGCCAAAGTCAAAATTTTGTTATTTTTTCACTAAAATTTCAACTAAAACCACCTTTTTCTCCAAAAAATACGTGATAAACCAATATTTTTTTTTAAAAAATTGGAAAGCTTGGACAATTTCCTATAAATAATGTATAAAAACTTTTACGCTAGGGCCTCCAGTTTTGAAGTTATAAGCATTTTTAATGTTGAAATTGTCTGTATTTCGTCCTTCTTTAGTACTTTTCCACCTGAGCTTTATCGAAAAGTACCAAATAAGCACCAAATTAGGCAAATTTTAACATTAAAATTGCTTACAACTTCAAAAGTAAAGGGCCTAGCGTAAAAGTTATTATACATTATTTATAGGAAATTGTCCAAGCTTTCCAATTTTTTAAAAAAAAATATTGGTTTATCACGTATTTTTTGGAGAAAAAGGTGGTTTTAGTTGAAATTTTAGTGAAAAAATAACAAAATTTTGACTTTGGCGATTCATAACTCCAAAAGTTGGTAAGATAGGACCATTATTTTTACCATTGTAGATAGGTGGAGGAATTCTGCGTGCGCTGGTACCATAACCATGAAAGTAGGTAATACGGTTACAAAAATACAGGGTGATATGTAAAACTTTAGCAAAAAAACTTCAAAACGCCCTAGCGGCTAAACCGTTACGATTTCCCCCCCCCCCACCCATACGATTTTTTGTTCGTCTATTCAAGACCTATCCACAGCCGGCCGCTTTGTAAGTTTATGTGGGACACCCTGTATATATATATACAGCCGTGTGCAAAAGTATGAGGCACCCTAATTTTTAACTGTACCTGCGAGTGCTGTTCTCGGGATGTTTTCTCTTCTTCTTAGAATCATGTATTACACATTTATAAGACAAAAAAACCCAAAAAAGGAGTTCCTAGAAGTTGTAAAATTAAGAATTGGGGGCATTATGTGTTTTGTTGGTTTTTTGAAATTTTGAATATCACTCCATTGTCATTGCTTTTGCTGACAACACGTGTTTTTGTGTTTGTTGCGACGATTTTCCTAAAAAGACGAGTACATTTTGTTTCAAATATGGGTAAAATTAAAGAACTTAATTTAGAGCAACGCGTGCAGATAGCTTTACTTGCTCGACAAGGTAAATCTCAGGTTGCAATAGCGAATTATTAATTAGGAATTCCTTTTTTGCGTTTTTTTGTCTTATAAATTTGTAATACATGATTGTAAGAAGAAGAGAAAAAATTCCGAGAACAACACTCGCAGGTACAGTTAAAAAATTAGGGTGCCTCATACTTTTGCACACGGCTGTATATATATATTAATAGACGTAATCAAACATTGTGCTAAATATTAGTTGTTCTTTTGTGTTAATAAATACCAAAGATAAAACGCAAACAAAAAGCGTGTTTTATTGCGCGTAGTGCGGAAACTATATAGCAGTGACAAGAACCAAAATATTTGCGTGTGAACGCTTTTAAAATTACTACTGATAACGATGTTATAGGCTTAAATATCTTCGCGTAAACATGGTCAATATTTGTGAAATTTAAACTGAATGATTTATCGAATTTAGGAAAATCTATTCGAGGAATGCCCGATTCGAAATTGATATTTGTCCTGACGAGTCCAGGAGTGAATATGGTGAATTTGTTCGAGTGGTGTCATCGTAAATATTTCTACAATGCAATCGCTGTTACGAATGATGATCAGATCTTTACTTTTCAACCATTTCCACGATTTCAAATAGAAAATAAAACAAATATTGATATTGAAAACTTGTTTGATGATAAAACGAAAGATTTGCAAGGATATACCTTTAAGACCATACAACAGATGCAAGCGCCTTTGGTGAAAAAGGTGAACCTGTTTTAACTGGCTATGCAGCTAAAATATTCATGGAATTTGTAATGTGTCTTAACGCTACTTATGAACTTATTCCTGGAATTGATTCATCAGCATATATCGACCATGGAACATTTGTAGAGAATCTTGACAATGGTGTGATGGAAGTTAGTCTTCATGCGGTTACATTAACTATAAAATTCCGCTACATTTATCAATTCAGTTATCCACTTGGTGTAAATACATTTGTTGTAGTTGTTCCTGTGAATGATCCAATACCAGCCTCAATGTTTATTGTTCGTCCTTTTCAAACAGATGTTTGGATAGGATTAATTTCTATAATTATTTATGTATCAATTCTTGGATATTTAACAGCGAGAAAAATTCAAGATCTATTTGATTTAGGAGAGATATTTTTAATTGTTTTAAGTGGAATTCTGTATACGACTGTACCGAAAGTTACACTGAAAAGTAAGTGGTCTATATATTTCGGGATAATAATTTTTTTAGGATTTATCATCTCCAATATGTACCTCGCTTATTTGGCCAGTTTTTTAACCGCAACCGTCTATGGACCGCAAATTGATTCCATACAAGATTTTATCAATACCGGTAAAAAGATTATGGTACCAGAATATTTTCTTAAATATAATTTAAACCCAGAAGAGTTTCCAAAGGAATTTGCGAACCAATTTTATCAAGTAGAACTCGATGAGTGGATAAAGTATTTAACAAATCAAAATAAAAGCAACTTATACATTATCGATACAGACAGAGCAGATTTTTACTTAGCACAACAGTTGCGTTTGAAACAACCTAGTCTTCGCATTTCAAAAACGTCTTTAAAACAATCTTTCTTCACGTTTTATGCCCAATATGGCTCACCATTTCTAAAACCATTGAACAAGATAATTCATCGACTGGGAGAAACTGGCATAACATCACTTTGGAAATCTAATTCATTCCAGGAAGGACTCGAGGGTAAACTAATAGAGAAGATTTGGGATAAAGAAGTTCGTACACACCGGCCCAACGAAGGCCAACAACGACATTCGACGTTGGCTACCGAACGTTCGTTCGCGTTCGGAGATACGTCCATAAGCATTTGTTGGTTTAGCAAACGTTCGTTGGGACGGGTATTCGGGTTACGTCAAATTCTTAAAATTTCGGCCTTCGAGCCTGTCAATCGTTGGTTAAACTTCGATGCCCGTCCACACCACATTCGCTCAAATGGCTTGTTTCCTTTGATGTTACCGCCACGCTACGGGTTGCAAGCGAACGCCAACGAATCTTCGTTGGCTTTTGCTAAACCGTCCACACAGAACCAACGAACGTCAGCGAATCCCATTCGTTGGCCTTCGTTGGCCAGGTGTGTACGCGGCATTACACAATTAAGGTTGGAGCACTTTAAAATTTTTTCTGTAGTTTATTTCTCGGGGATTTTTGCTTCAGTTTTTTGTTTTTTATGTGAACAAATTTATTTCTCATTCCGAAATTATTTGTTGAGAAGAAAATTGTATTATTAAAATTTTGAAGAAGCAGTTGTTTTAATGATTATTTGTAGGTGAGTGTATTCATTTCAATGTCCAGCGTGGTCCTCCTGCTATGGCAAAAGATCAGAAATACTGAATGGTGAAGATTATTTCATAGCGCAGATCAATTTTTGAATGAATTTCAGACTATAGGTTATATGTGGAACACTATAGCGATGAATTGTGTTTAAAACTTCAAGGAATTTGATATTAAAATCAATTAATAATTCAAGTAACGTTTTCAGTTCTAATATATATGAGTTTTTTATTACTCTATTTAGGACAAATAGTCCTAATCACGTTGAAAGGGAGAAAAATCACAATTCAAAAAATAAAATCGAAAGCAGCGTTTTCGACCCGAGCCGAAGATGAAGGTTAAAGCTGCACGAGGGGAAATTATACTTTACCCCGAGTAAAGGCCTACTGTTTCGATTGCTTATGACTGGACTTCATTGGGATTTTCCATTTCTTTTCCTTTTTTCGTGATCCAACAATAGCAGTAGAGAGCTCGAAGTCGAGAGCAAAGTCTAGAAATTAACAAGTCTTTCATCTTCATATGGTTAATGAGTGAAAGGCGAACAGCTATTTGCCCAAGTTCTTCAAATGACCATGTCAGGCTATCAGAGAGAGAATGCAACATTTTTATACGCGTTTGCATACAACTAAACAGCGGAAACTTTTATGAGTTTTTATGGGGATAAATTAGGGATGTATTGGTGCATACATATTTGCTCGTTTGTTTTGATTTATGAAAGAAAACAGCTGATTCAATTGTCTTTCCTTTTCTGTTCTGCATACTTGATTGAAAAGGGAAAATCTGGCTTTGTCTCGCCGAGCTCACGAAGTATGCGTTGAGTTTTGCTCAGCAGCAAGACCCTCTCAACTACAGGCCTCGTAGATGAATTTTTCGTGGTGTTGGTAATAGGTCCAAAAGTCACCGCACACCGGAGTAACATGGCGCGGAAGCCGTACCCGCAGAATTTTTGTGTTTATTTTTGCAGTAAAAAGTGATAAAATATTGTATTTTAACACTTTTAACTGCACTTGGATTTATCAGTGAATAGTTTTTTAGTGATTTCATTAAAAAAAAAAAATTTGTTGTCTGTAAAGAGGGTTTACGGACGATAGTTTAACGTGACAACGTCATGAGAAAACATTGGTGAAATGATTGCATAGATACTTTTATGAATAAACTTGAATCATTTATATTAAACTAGCAAAAACCCGCGTGCGTTGCAACGCCTTTCAATAAAATAAGATTATGAGGACACAGTCTGCGATAGGAAAAAGCTATAGTGAAAAAAGAACAAATCTGGGAAAATTGATTTCGGGAGATGACCGCCATGGACCAAATGATATATTGAGTATACTATATTGCCTATGGTGTTCTACTTATCATACTCTTTCATTTGATACCCATGTCGAAGGGGTTGTGAAGAAAATATTAATCCGCACTCTTGAGATGGCCGCTATGGACCAAACGATATATTGAGTATACTATATTGCATATGGTGTTCTACTTATCATACTCTCTCATTTGATACCCATCTAGAAGGAGTTGTGAAGAAAATGGTTAAACCGCCCTTTTGAGATGGCCGCCATGGACCAAATTATAAATTGAGTATACTATATTGCTTATGATGTTCTACTTTTCATAGCCTTTCATTTGATACCCATGTCTCGGGTGTTGTGAAGAAAATCGCAATCCGCCCTCTTGAGATGGCCGCCATGAATCTAAAGACATGGTCTATGGCATTCTTCTTATAATGCCCTTTCCTTTGATACCAATGTCGAGGGGGGAGTGAAGAAAATGATCATCTTCCCTCTTGAGATGACCGCCATGGACCAAACGATATATTGAGTATACTATATTGCTTATGGTGTTCTACTTATCATACCCTTTCATTTGAAATCCATATCGAGAGGTGTGAAAATATCGGTAATCCAACCTCTGGAGATGGCCGCTATGGACCAAACGATATATATTGAGTATACTATATTGCTTGTGTGTTCTACTTATCATACTCTCTCATTTGATATCCATCTCGAAGGGGTTGTGAAGAAAATGGTAATCCGCCCGCTTGAGATGATCGCCATGGACCAAACGATATATTGAGTATACTTTATTGCCTATGGTGTTCTACTTATCATACTCTTTCATTCGATATCCATGTCGAAGGTGTTGTGAAGAAAATGGTAATCCGCATTCTTGAGGTGGCCGCTATGGACCAAGCGACATATTGAGTATACTATATTGCTTATATTGTTCTACTTATCATACTCTTTCAATGGATACCCATTTCGAATGGGTTGTGAAGAAAATGGTCATCTGCTCTCTTGTGATGACTGCCATGGACCAAACGATATATTGAGTATACTATATTGCTTTTGGTGTTCTACTTACCATAACCTTTCATTTGATATCCATGTCGAGGGGTTGTAAAGAAAATGGTAATCCGCCCTCTTGAGATGGCTGCTATGGACCAAGCGCCTGCTTTTGAAATTTTTTTGCTATAAACCTCACGGAGCCCGAGACCTTTCCAACGAATGCAAAACCGTGGAAATCGGATCGTGCGTTCTCTAATTATAGCGTCTGGAAGGAAAACCCGACTTATTTTTATATTATAGATAATAACAGTAAACGTCCCACCTTGCGACTTGTGAATGGTAATAGCACAAGCAGGAACGCAAGGAAACTGTTTTCGTTTGCATTTCACGGTTTTCGTCAGTGTAATGTTCACTATTTTCTTATACACCGGCACCCAGTTAGGAGACAGAGTGTTTGGCTTGCTTTGCTTATTGTTGACAATTTGACAATAATTTAATCTAATTAATATTGACAATTTTAATCAAATTTTTAAGATTACTACGATCAATTTTTTTAAATTACTTCGGGAGATAACGGGACATAACGGGACATAACGGGACAATGAGTCATCATTTTTCGTGCATGCAGCCGGCGTTCATCGTTTTAATAGACGTTGTCACGTCAATAAAACAAATTTGGTGATTAAGTGTGTTTAAGTGTTCAAATTGTTAAGGCGATCAACTTTTTTTTCACATTCACGGTGTTTTTTCATGTTTATTTACGAAAAAAATGTTGAATATTTAATGTTTTGTGTAGTTATGGAATTAAAAGTGATTTTAAAGTGATTAATACATATATTATGATATTATTATTAAAAATATAGGTGCCGAAAAACACTTCTCTTATTCACTTTTCCATTCGCACTTTTCTGTACTTATACATATGTTTAGTAATAATTGCAAAGTAAATTAATTAATGACTTTAAAATCACTTTTAATTAAATATTCAGCATATTTTCCCTTAATATACACGAAAAAAACACCGCGAATTTAAAATAAATTGATCACCTTAAGGGGGGAGCCTGCTTTAGAGGCTTCAAAAAATCTATTTTTTTTGAGGAATTTTTAGGGAAGGAAATAAATATTTAATTGAAACGAAACTTTCAGGTATTATTGTTATATATTTCAACATTTTTCTCAAATTTTTTCATTAACATATATGTCATAATATGCCGGGTACAAGCATTTCGCCGAGGCGCCTCGAGCGTGCATGTGTCGTGTTGGCGGGAAAGATAGGAACAAAATTTAACGTCCTATCGAAACGAGACAAAATTGATTGTATTCAGGATTAAATTCTCTTCTACTTGAACCTAAAAAACCTTAAAAAAAGTTATAATTAACCCACTTTTTAAACAATCTAAGGTGAAATTTTTTTTCCAAAAAAAAATTTTTTTTTAAGTTGCGAAAAATTGTTGAATTTCTCACTTTTTTTTAGATTTTTTAGGTTCAAGTAGAAGAGAATTTAATCCTGAATACAATCAATTTTGTCTCGTTTCGATAGGACGTTAAATTTTGTTCCTATCTTTCCCGCCAACACGACACATGCACGCTCGAGGCGCCTCGGCGAAATGCTTGTACCCGGCATATTATGACATATATGTTAATGAAAAAATTTGAGAAAAATGTTGAAATATATAACAATAATACCTGAAAGTTTCGTTTCAATTAAATATTTATTTCCTTCCCTAAAAATTCCTCAAAAAAATAGATTTTTTGAAGCATCTAAAGCAGGCTCCCCCCTTAACAATTAAGACACCAAAAATACACTAAATCACTATTTTTTTATATATTTTTTTATTAAATCACTAAAGAAATAATCACTGATAATCCTTGTATGGTTTAAAGCGATAAATTTCAATAATTTACCACTTTTTACCACAAAACTATAACGAAAACACTCGCGAACGTATTCTGCGCCATTGGGACCATTCTCAGCTATGGTTGTGTTGGTGCCAGATACAACTGCATGGCCTGTAGTTGAGAGGGTCTTGTCAGCATCAGTGATGTTCGTATATGCACGCACACAACTAACTGCACACAACAAAATTTTGTATGAAGATGAGAGACTTGTTATTACTAGACTTTGGTCGAGAGCGCCCTGTTATTTAGTGGGAGACCTTATATTATCTTGTAGCGGTTTTTACTAACGTCGAGTTGGGGGAAGGTTTTCCCGGGGCCGGTTCGTGCGTGGCGAACGACGATAATCGTACGAAAAAAAATTTAAGTCGAAAAATTTTGTCAACGAAAATTTTAGCGTTCGCATAGGTCGAAAGAAAATTGTTCGTGTCCTAATGCAAAAACTCGATAACCCAAGAGCTTTCGAGTGCCTTTCGTCGGCTTCAGACGATTTTTCGACCTATACGAACCCGAGACAAAAAAAAATATGAGTGTGCTTAAGACCACACTTTAGAAGTAAAACTTTTGTGCCCAACGGCTAGTAATATGCAATAGATACCTATAGTAGAAAGTCTGTCGGATCTATAGTACGCTTGAGGAAATTCAGGCCAACGACAGATGCAGGAAGAATAGTGACGAATCTACTGACGGACTTGATACAAATACTATTTGAAAATACCAATATTTATGAATTCCTATTTACATTAAAACCTAAAAGTAACCCAGTAAAAATAATTTTTATTGGCTAATTTCCTTAAAAGCATACACGCGGTGCACCTAGTACGTATAGCATATAAGTGCGCATCCCACACGGGTATGTACGCTTCCGCCACAGGCATGGATGCTACCGCCACAGGCACGAAAATCTAAACATTCGCCTCATGAAAGTAAGCTGGTGACATATGTAAGCGTACATGCATTCAGAGGTTCCATGATATGCGACGAATTTCCTCTGACATAAAATTGCATGTTTTTTTTCCGTCCCGGCTTTCACACATAGCCCGAAAATCTAAGTAACGAGTGCATGCAAGGTGCATGTGTTTGTTGTGCATACTTGTGTGTGCTATTTCGAATGCAGAAAAAGTAAAAGGTAGTCCGACCTTTGCGTGGCATGCATTCCATTCATGGAACATTCCTTCAGGTCGCATTTGAATACACACACTTCTATATTTATTATTTATCAACGAATTGAACGCATGTACGCTTGGATATGTCACCAATAATAAATATGCTGTATGCATGCTCCGCTCCCGCTACATTCTACCACACCCAATGAAGCTTCACCTATGCGAGCCGCTTTACCTACGCGAACGAGAGCCAGTCTACTTGAGTATGGTATCGGCACCCTTTATGGCCACCTAGTCAATGGTACCTGATTTCTTCGTCCCATGCAATCTTCTAGGGAGCCAATTAATTTTAAAGGGAGCAAAAAGAAATGCAAAAAACAATCAACCTTTTTTCAAATTCTTCTAGGCGTAGTTGAAAATAATTTATTTTAACTGATTAAACCGAATTTGAAGCATAAAGTTGAAAAAACATTTTTTTCAAACCTTTATATTTTCAGACGATGCATCGCGATGTAGGGATTGTTTCAGCCCTTTACTATTATCCCTTATCATAACATTTGCTTTGTTATAAAATCAACCACTTTTGAATGTAAATATTGCAAAAAATGTATTTTATTGGATTGTTTTTGATTATAATTAAAATTATCGCGAAAATCCTTAAAAAAGGGAGTTTTTAAGCATATTTAAAGGTGACATGCATATTTTGAGACTGTGGAACCCCGATTTTCGTAATCAGCGTCCCAAAAAACATACCAGGAAAGATTTTCAGAACAGTGTAATGTTTTGACATAAACGATTCGTCGATTTGTGCAAGTTAAAAAAATTGTAATTTAAAAAGGGGAAAGGTCCAGCACATCTCACCAAAGGGGAAGTGGGTGCCAATTTAAAACAAGAGCACCTCACACATTTAATTCACCACTCCCTTTTGGTATTCTAAGCACCCAAACCACTGGACATACGGTTTTAACAGCTTCGGTTTTATCAATTGAAGCGTGCAAAAAGTATTTTGTATTGGAGATAATAACAAAATAAACGTAAGAAAGATGTACTGTTCATTTTTTCTTTCAGTTTTTAATATTTGTTTACATAGTTTGGCATTTTAAAAAAGTCTCAAGTGTTTATACCGTAACTTCCCGGCGGTGCTACATGTTTGGCGACCCCAAAAAGCAGATCCACTTGCTCAGGCTGCGCCGAAAATTCTTGTCGTATATGCCGCTTCCAACATGTCAGTCAACTCCAAAGTGTCCGCGACATAAGCCCGGCCAGTGACCAAACCACAAGAAAAATCCCAAATAATTCACCTCTACATAATGGTGAATTTGTATTCCTATAATGAGATAAAGCAAAGTCTGGGCGACAACGTAGCTAACATGCCAGAAAATTTATGCAGTCCCACAAGGAAAAGGAAACATACAATCATGAATGCTGGAAACCTTCCGAGGAAGTTTGGAAGCATTCCCTTCCGTGCTCTAGTTCATATTCTTTTTATCCATCCATGTCATTGGATGGAAGACTAAGAATGAAGCTTTTGCGGAAATAAAATTCAAAAAATTCTCTATACCTTCTCTGGGCAACGAACAGGAAGGCTTCCTTATTCCTACCGATAGGAAGCATTCTCAATTTTCCTTGTGGGGTAAGCAAAGCCTTCTACATTTACAAGCCATGCTGTAGGTGTGTGCATGGTGTTGTATGAAGTCCCAACTTAAATTCGTGAAATGTCAAAATTCCATTAAAATCAAAGGGAAAGAAGTTTTCGTGTCGCGAAAAGTGCTGTTACGAGTGTGATTTTATTAAAAATAAAACTTATTTCTTCAAAATAAAAGACGTGTTACAGTGCAAAAAGTGCCCAAAATAAGTAACATAAGTTTGCAATTTAAATATGGAAGTGTCTAAATCCACTGGAAAACGCGAAACGCGAAACGCAAAACGCGAAAGCCCGGAAATTGATATATCCACACGCGAAAACGATATATCGCCACGCGATTTCCGAATATCATTCATTTCGAATATTTTAATTGTTGTCCGAATGATTTCTTGTAGAATTTGAACTATTTTAGGTTAAGAAAAATAAAGGCGTATTTGGAAATACGCCTTTACAAACGTTGTAGCTATTTTGACAGCTACTTCCTAACCTTACAATTTTTTGACGGTTGTCATCAATTTTTTGTTAATTAAATTTTGTTAATAAAAATAATATTAGAAGAATTTCAATTTTGTTTATTAAAAGAAAAAACAAATATAACCGCGGGCGCGAAATTTTTATTTTGGTTATATTTGTTTTTTCTTTTAATAAACAAAATTGAAATTCTTCTAATATTATTTTTATTAACAAAATTTAATTAACAAAAAATTGATGACAACCGTCAAAAAATTGTAAGGTTAGGAAGTAGCTGTCAAAATAGCTACAACGTTTGTAAAGGCGTATTTCCAAATACGTATTTATACAAAACATTTCCAAATACGCCTTTATTTTTCTTAACCTAAAATAGTTCAAATTCTACAAGAAATCATTCGGACAACAATTAAAATATTCGAAATGACTGTTATTCGGAAATCAATTCAATTTCCGGGTTTTCGCGTTTCGCGTTTTGCGTTTCGCGTTTTCCAGTGGATTTAGACACTTCCTTTAAATATACATATGTTACTACTAAAATTTACGGGTTTTATGTTGGTAAAGGAAGAACAAAACGAGGAAAACAAGTGTTTCGTGCCACGAAAAGGCTTTTATTAATGAAAGTGCCGTGATTTTTTGTTAAAAATAACAGTTTTTTAAAAAGTTAAAAGCAAAATTTTCGTTTGGGCTTTGATTCTTATTTAAATACCCGAAATTGTTCTCTGGGGGCATGTTGTCACCTGAAGTACCAGCCTGTTTCTGTTGCAGCCAGTTCCAGTTTTAAAGCAAAATGAGAAAATGAAGATAAGTTGAAACGAATAGTATGCTAAAAATTCCTAAATATTTATATAAAATTATTTTTAGCGGTAGTCTCCTACCTCCAGGTACGATATTTGCTTGGTAGGATAAACATGGAATGAAATTTTAAATAATATTCATTAAGGAAGAAAGGGCTGCAATTACATTTATTATTTACATTATTAACACAACTTTGTAATATGTAGTAAATAAATGTTACAATTAATGTCCATAAATTTTGTTTTAATTTGGTTAAAAAAAATTGATTCCCAATAAACGCACATAGCTGCACTCCACACAGTTTGACACATAAATTGAAGTCCTATTGTGGTTTCATTGTGAGTGTGAGCTTTCTTCGTGCATGGCTTGTAAATATAGAAGGCTTTGGCAGTAAGACACTGTTGCACACACCGCCCCGAGTTTCTTCGTCTCTTGTACCCCGTCCGCCCCATTTCCCATCGTTATACGAAAGTTCTGACGATTTTTCATGTGTGGGAGCGTTACGCGAATGAAATTGATTCACTCTCATGTAAATTTTTTTAAGCAAACGTCCCTAAAGAAGTTTTACTTCAAAAATTTCGTGTTCGACATACACGAACTGGCCCCCGCTCTTCACCAGGTCATTGCCCTATCACTGCACTGATATCGGATATAACTGAGTCGATCATCGACCCTCTGTATAAAGGCTCATACCATGTTTCCATCGCACTCGAAATCTTCCGATTTCGGCAAAAATGAGGATTTCGGACGAAATCTCGTTTGAAATCTCATGTTTTAGCATATAAAATGAAATCGCCTTTCGGAGGAGATTTCAATGAAATCTCGATCGAAATCTTGGTAATGAGTATTCAGCCTATTCAGCAAGTGGGAAATTTTGGGGAAATTTCTCAGCTGTAAAAAATTCTGACAGTACGAATTTGTCATTTTTAAATTTTCTATCTTTAACGTTTAAAATGGAGCTTAAATGAATGTTTATATTTTTTCCTTATTTTACAGCCTATTCTTTCCAAATTCCTCAGTTTTGTTGATATAATTAGGGTTTTAAAATTTGATGTGCAAGTTTGTTATGACAAGCGAAAACTGCCTGGTGCGATGGAAACACATTTGGATTTCGCCAAATCGTTTTATCAAAACCTGCGGATTTCAAGTGCGATGGAAACATGGTATCAAACAGGACCAATTCGTTCCGTCCGTTTTTAAAAGTTGGAAATTTGACATTTCCATAAAGTTTCCATGAAACGAACCGAGCGGTAGCCACAATCAAGCGGACGGAATTTCAAAAATAGCAAAGAAAAAACGTTTGGAGCGGACCGAACGGATTGGTTCTGTTTGAGCCTCAACTCTTTTCTTTGTGGATCTTGTCCTCGTTATAGTGGTAGATTCTCCGAGACTCAATTGGTGTCGAGATTTTTTATTTCTTATGTTGTCGTCCTGTTGAGTTTTGACAGTTTCGCGTTTTATTTATGTTCGGTCGGTGTGTTTTTGTTTATTTATTTACGTGCAGGATAATTTATGTTGTTTTTGATGTTGATCGTGGTGTTAAAGGATAAAGTGTATGTGCCTCAGGTAAGTCCTTGGGTTTTGATTCTGTGGACTACTGTGTATATTTTTTAGTGTGTTCCATCCTCAACACTTACCCTAAATAAAAAGTAACGCAGAAGTGAAGTAGACGTAACTTCTTTCAAAATGGGCCTACAAACCCAAATAAAAAGTTTATAAGAAATGTAGCAAGTGGACGACCTTACTCTCTTAACTTCCACTTCACTTCCATTTTTGTCACCATCATAGAATCATATGAAATGTACCTAACTTCAATTCACTTAAATTTCCCATTTAGGCATGGAGGCTATACAAGGAGATATAACTCTTATGGGAAAAATAACCGGAAATGGATGGGTAGCAGAAACTAAACTTCTAGTTCATTTTTAGCCACAGATGTCGCCTAAAGCTGACGTGCCCCACATGAAGTTAGCTGAAGTTTACCCGAAAATGAAGCAATGCAAAAAAAATTCATTGGAAAATAATAAAAATTCATTGGAAAATTAATAAATTGGTTAAATACGAAAAATGACATCGATATAAATCCAATTTAGAAGCTGATTTTTTAAGTTAGGCGTAAACATAAAATATCTTAGCAGTTAACGGACTTTGCCATCAACCGGATGAATATACTCGGCCATGTTTTTTGGGGTACATGTGACTGTGGCGCCCTCATTAATCAAACGAAAAGTGACAACACGGAGTTATACCTCCTTGTATAGTCTCCCTGTATTTAGGGTAGGCCTTAACGTGCAGTATGTTCCATGGACGTGTGATGAAAAGATGATTGACGCTTTTATTGAGAAAAACATAAGCAAAAGCATTTTTTGTGAAAACTGAGAGCAAAAGCGATTCAAATTTTAGTTCCGCGCAAAAGCGGTATAAGTTTTCATTAAAAGCAAAAGTGGAATAAAAAATTAATCCGCTTTTGCTCTCGGTTTCTTGATACACCCTTCTTGCGCTGAAGTATACATAGTTATACCATTTTTATTGTAAGGATACGAAGATATTCCTCTTTTGCGCTAAAAAAATACCGAACCGTTTTCGTTCTCTTTGATATTTTAACCCACTTTTGCTCTGAGGGTGTCATTTATTTATTGGGTCAGTCACAACTTTTAACTATAGGTAAATAGGCTGCAATATAATTTACCACGTTTTTCTCTAAATAAGACAATTAATTTAAGTTGGAGCTTTTCTGTTGATGCACGTGTCTTTTCTGATTATTTAAGGGTATGTATGCCCAACTCATGAGTATTCGGTTATTAATTAGCTTACACGAAATGTTTTGTTCTGCTTCAGTAAGCAAAGGGATAATCTCATTAATCATAGCATTTTAATTAATTATCCAATATCATGAAACTTGTAAAAAAATATTGAAATATGGATATCATATATGAAAATGTCGCCCTGTAGGATACAAGTATTGTTTTTTGCAATTTGTGTAGTTATTTTGGGAACAAATTGTGTTAATTTCGTAACTCTTGTTCAGTTAGTTAAAGGATTTCATTTTCTATATAAGTTTGAAACTGTTGTGATTTTTCAACAAAATGTTGATATTGAAGATTACGATTTCATGGATTATCTACAAAATGAGCTGCAAGTTCCTCTTTTGTGATATTCAAACCAAAGTACAAACTGTATCAAGAATGTTTTCAACGAAAACGTCTTGTCGATAATATTTGTGAAATTCAAATTGAATAATTTATCGAATTTAGGAAAATCTATTAGAGGAATGCCGGAGTCGAAATTGATGTTTGTTTCGATGAGTCCAGGAGTGAATTTGGTGAATTTGTTCGAGTGGTGTCATCGTAAATATTTCTACAATGCAATAGCTGTTACTAATGATGATCAGATCTTTGCTCTCCAGCCATTTCCACATCTTCAGATACAAAACAAAACAAATAGTGATATTAAAAATATGTTTGAGGATAAAACGAAAAATTTGCAAGGGTACGCCTTCAAGACAATTCAACAGATGCAAACGCCTATAGTTTTTCGATACACCAACAGAAATGGCGAAGTTGTTTCAAGTGGATTTGCATATAGAATATACTTAGAATTTCTAAGACGACATAACGCTACTTTTGAACTTATTCCTGGAGTTAACTCGTCAGCAAGTTTAAGTGATACAATATTATTAAAGTATCTGGACAATGGTGTGATGGACGTTTGTCTCAATGCAATTTCTTCAAATGTGAAATTCCGTGATAAATATCAATTTAGTTATCCACTTGATGTGGATAGATGGGTTGTAGTTGTTCCTGTAAATGATCCAATACCCACCTCAATGTTTATTGTTCGGCCCTTTCAGACAAATGTTTGGATTGCCTTGACCTGTGTAATTATTTATGTGACAATTGTTGGATATTTAACAGCCATAAAAATTAACGATCTACTTGATATGGGAAAGATCTTTTCAAACGTTTTTCGTGGCATACTCTACATACCTGTACCGAAAGTTACATTGAAAAATAAATGGTCAATGTATTTTGGAATCATTATTCTATTAGGATTCATCATCTCCAATATGTATCTTGCTCATCTCGCCAGTTTTCTAACAGCAACCGTCTATGGACCACAAATTGATTCGATACAAGATTTTATAAATTCTGGCAGGAATATAATAGCCCCAGAATTTTTTGTGGAGTTTTATTTAACTCCAAAATTATTTCCAACTGAATTTTTGTATTTATTTAATAAAGTACATTATGACGTGTGGATTGATTATTTATTAAATTTAAATAGAAGCAACTTATATGTAATAGATACATCGAGGGCAGACTTTTACTTGAAACAGCAATTGCTTATAAAACAACTGAATCTACGCATTTCGAAAACGTCTTTAAAGCGATTCTTTTTCACGTTTTATGCACAATATGGCTCACCATTTCTAAAGCCATTGAACAACATAATTCAGCGATTGAGAGAAACTGGCATCATATCACTTTGGAAATCTAAGTCATTTCAGGAAGGACTCGAGGGCCGACTAGTAGAAAAGATCTGGAAAAAAGAAGTGGAGGTTGCAAAATTGAGCTTGGAACATTTTAAAATTTTGTCGGTAGTTTATTTTTCGGGGATTTTAGCTTCAGTTTTTTGTTTTTTATGTGAAAAAATTCATTTTTCATTGCGAAATTATTTGTTGAAAAGAAAATCTTCTTAATAAAATTTTTACCGTATTTATTTAGTGGTTTTAATGATTATTTGTTGGTTCGTTTATCTATATATTTTACGATATTCCTCCTTCTATCAAATACTGAACGCTGAAGAATTTTTGACAATTTACTAGTTATATTTTTAAATGTAGGGCCTGGCAGGGGCGTATTTCTAGATTAACGAAAATAAATCAAAAATATATTAATAAATACCTATATTAATCTATATATTAATATGCAAGCACTTTTTGACGTGACAACGTCTAATAAAACGGTTAGCCGGGATGCCCAAGCGACAAAGTGTCGCATAAACGTGTGAGTAGTGGCCGTGGCGCCGTGGCCCGGGGCACCGGTTTTTTTTGTACAGACATCCACTAATCGACTTCCACTAAACCAATTAACCACAAAGTAAAAAATAATTTTGAATGTAAAGTGTTTATTGCTGCAGCCACTTATTTAACTGAAAGAAAGCATAGAGCTCTCTTTGCTAATATTCTTATTTGATTAATACTGCAACTCTTCTCCAGCGCCCCACGTTTTTTTACATTTAAGTAAGTGGCTACAGCAATAAACACTTTACATTCAAAATTATTATTTACTTTTTGGTTAATTTTAAAATAAAAGCTTATTTTTTTTAGGTTTTTTAAACTATTTAATTTAATTTTTTACGTTTTAGTCTGTTATATGTCTTGCACAATTTTTTGGTTGTTGGTTATTTGATTTGAAATAACCCCACACAGCGTACTGCTCTCTAAAAGTGAATCAGTGGAAACCCATTAATTCTTAGTCATTTTTCACTAAATTAAAATGTGTCATGTCTGCAACTATCAATTAGTGGCCTTTAACTATTTGAATTAGTTAAATATAATAAACTAGCTGGTTTGAATTGCTGCAGCAATTTTACTACTGTTGCTGTAAACTTTGCTTTGCTTCTTGACAGCAATTTACTTTGCTTTACAACAATCATGGGCGCTTTCAGTAATGCAGAATGCGTGCGCAATTGACTTATTCAGTCATTGAAAGCTTCACACTTTCAATTGCTGAATAAGTCATTTGCACACGCATCCTGCATTACTGAAAGCGCCCCATATTTTCAATCTTTTTGCTGTAGGCTGTGAAAGCTCTTTGTTTCATATTGCTGCGAACGCTGTTGCTTACAAATGCTAGGGAATGCTGGTCTGGCTGCGAATGCTTCACATACATTTAAAAAAAGTTCTCGCCCCGCATTTCACAACAAAGTATGGGCGCTTTCAGTAATGCAGGATGCGTGCGCAATTGACTTATTCAGTCATTGAAAGCTTCACTCTTTCAATTGCTGAATAAGTCATTTGCGCACGCATCCTGCATTACTGAAAGCGCCCTATTTTAAATCTGAAGTATTTGAAGCCCGACCAGTATGCTGCTGAAAGCTTTTAAGTAATTTGAAAGCAACAGCAAAAGCAGGAATATGAAATAAGAAGCTTCTACAGTCAACAGCAAAGCAAGTTTAAAAATATGTACTTTGCCTGAAGTTTACTTTGCTTTCAAACCATGGATCTGACCATATTTCAATAAATTGGTTGTGATCATTTTGTGAATTTGTGGAAAGCTATTATATTCTACCAGTCCCAAAAGTTGCCAAGCTCCTCTATACATAATGTGACACAAAATTCACCATTAACAATTAATAGATGTTGGAATGATATTGGGCCATGAACTTTAAATGCAAATGCAAATAAAAACTCCCGCTTTTGCATGGATGGACTGTGTAAAGATACCAGCCCACAGAACACGTTTCATGCACGCGAGTACATGGTTTTAAATGCCAACAGGCCCAATGAAGAAAAGCGTAGACGCATCACATGCAACGCTTCCCAACTTTTAATGCGTCTGGCATTCGATGAGAATCAAGTGTGCTCTTGTAAAAAAATTCAAGTATACGCTACAGATTTAATTATATATGTAAGCACTGCATATAAACATTCGATAAAAGAAATTTTAAACTGACACTCATCGGGCTATCTGATCTCACTGAGTCCCTATGATCCCTATGATCTTGATTTTATATCGATTCATCTCGTTGAGGATTTCATCTAGCCGTCCATCAGCAAGCAGTATTCTCACATTCCATGATCCGATTCGTGTCCTTGTTCGAAAAGCAAAGGTCTTCGTGGTGTTGTCCATCTTGTTCCGAGGCAAGGGTGACGAGGTGTTCGTCTCCAGTGACTTTTCTCGGGTTTAGACAGAAGTGATAAATCGGGTGCCACCACCTTTCGAGGAGTCGTTCACCCCACAAACCTCTAGGGGGGGGGGGTTGCAAATCGGGTGCCACCACCTACCTAGGGCACATTATATTTGTAGCTATTTGTAATATTTACAAGTCATGAGTCATCCCCTTTACATGCCCTTGAAAAAATCTACCAACTACTTCAATTATTTCACGTTATTTTTATGACATCTACAAACTGCAAACATTTTATCGAATCGTTGCTTTAACGACTACTTTACGAATCGAGAACTAGTTGATATTCCGCTTCATATTCGCGGATTGAGCTGTAAGTGTAGTTGTAGTGACATTTGTTTTGTTTGATCCATCCGTGCAGTCCGCCTTCGGCTTTAGTTTTGTGTTGGTGTTTTTGCTTGCACAGGATTTAAAATTTATTTCGTTCTGAATCTTTACGTATTTGAGAGGTTTTGTTTTGATTCCAGTTCAACTCTATTTTAACCCAAAGTGAGCTCCACTCGACATCATAGGGTTCGGCCAGTAACCCACTTCTCACCAGCATTCCTGGTCCCCAGTGCTGGCGCGACGGCTGCCCCAGATGCAGTAGCATTATTTCATGAATAGTTAGTTCGTGTATCCATACAGTTTCTTGCCTAGTTTCTCTGGTCATTTCGCCAGATTGACTACCCTCCTCCTTTCACACCTGGGCATGGGACCACACGAAGGCGGCCCTTGAATTAAAGTAGCTTAATGTTTTTTTACGTGAAATTTATTGATTTTTTTTAATAATTGGCTTTTCCATTAATTAATTCGAATTTTATGAAAGTGAGGAATCATTTATTTTTTGGTAAATATTTGTATAATTATTGGAATCAATCTTTCAAAGCACAGTAGACCATCATAATGATGACTGTTATACTCGACAGAGACAATTGGTTAGTAGCGCATGCAGTATGATAAAAATGTTGTATGGTTTCATATTTTTGTTTATATGTCCACTTAGTGCGTGTTGTAAGACTGGAACGAACAATTTAATTGAATTGACTAAGCGATTACAAAAACTTCACCAATTTGAATACGCACTAATCATTTCTGAGGGTGGTTTAAAATTTGTTTCAAACGATTTTTGTTCGACAATTCAAAATGAACTACGTTTGCCCACGATATTTTTGACAAAAATGGTAGATTTTACAGTAAAAGAGGAGTTCGACAATAATTTCATCTGTTTTTTGTTTATTCAAAGTGAAACGTTTCAAATTTTAGAAATTGCAAACAAAGTCTTAAATCGAATTCACAACACGAAAGTTTTGGTTGTTTTCACAGCAGAAACGAATGAAAGTGACTTGTTCAGAGTTTTTGGATGGTTTTGGAAGAATGATTTCTTGAATGTTGTTGCAATGATTGTCGAAACAGGAAAGTTGTACACATTCGATCCGTTTCCTGTTTTGGAAATCGAAGACGTTTCGGATTCTCCTGAAACAAATTTGTACAGAGATAAGTTGAAGGATATGAAAGGATATCGGTTAAAAGCCCGATATGAATATAATCCTCCACGGGTGTTCATCTATATAAATGAAAAAGGTGATGAGGTCCTTACTGGAATTTTAGCCAGTATTGTTTTATTGTTCATTAAAAAACATAACGCAACCTTTATCGGGATTAACAAGAAGTTTTCGAATATGTCAGAAAGATTGGAAGTTTTGAAAAATAAAGAAATTGATTTCGGAATTTTTAGTTTGCCAGACCAATTGGATAAAAACAGTCCTGTTAATACCTATAGCATATCTCTAGCATATCCACATATTTTTGAAAAAAATTGTATCATAGTTCCAACTGCAAGACCTTTGCCACATTATGGATACATAATCCGACCGTTTACCCCGTGGACTTGGATTGGAGTCTTCTCTTTCATTATTTACGCTACAACATTTGGATATCTCACATCACTCAAGATAAAACGGAAATTCGAATTTGGACAATTACTGATGGACATTATTCGATGTGTTCTTTATTATCCGATACCCGACAAAAATTTTCACTTTGGAAAAACATGGACTGTGTTTTTTGGACTATCATCAATTATGGGCTTTATAATATCCAACATGTATTTATCCTTCTTGGCTTCATTCCTTACGACGACATCATATGAGCCCGAAATTCAAACAAAAGATGACCTACGAAAAAGTGGCTATCAAGTTGGAATTCTTCAAAGTTTTGTCGGTAGTTTATTTTTCGGGGATTTTAGCTTCAGTTTTTTGTTTTTTATGTGAAAAAATTCATTTTTCATTGCGAAATTATTTGTTGAAAAGAAAATCTTCTTAATAAAATTTTTACCGTATTTATTTAGTGGTTTTAATGATTATTTGTTGGTTCGTTTATCTATATATTTTACGATATTCCTCCTTCTATCAAATACTGAACGCTGAAGAATTTTTGACAATTTACTAGTTATATTTTTAAATGTAGGGCCTGGCAGGGGCGTATTTCTAGATTAACGAAAATAAATCAAAAATATATTAATAAATACCTATATTAATCTATATATTAATATGCAAGCACTTTTTGACGTGACAACGTCTAATAAAACGGTTAGCCGGGATGCCCAAGCGACAAAGTGTCGCATAAACGTGTGAGTAGTGGCCGTGGCGCCGTGGCCCGGGGCACCGGTTTTTTTTGTACAGACATCCACTAATCGACTTCCACTAAACCAATTAACCACAAAGTAAAAAATAATTTTGAATGTAAAGTGTTTATTGCTGCAGCCACTTATTTAACTGAAAGAAAGCATAGAGCTCTCTTTGCTAATATTCTTATTTGATTAATACTGCAACTCTTCTCCAGCGCCCCACGTTTTTTTACATTTAAGTAAGTGGCTACAGCAATAAACACTTTACATTCAAAATTATTATTTACTTTTTGGTTAATTTTAAAATAAAAGCTTATTTTTTTTAGGTTTTTTAAACTATTTAATTTAATTTTTTACGTTTTAGTCTGTTATATGTCTTGCACAATTTTTTGGTTGTTGGTTATTTGATTTGAAATAACCCCACACAGCGTACTGCTCTCTAAAAGTGAATCAGTGGAAACCCATTAATTCTTAGTCATTTTTCACTAAATTAAAATGTGTCATGTCTGCAACTATCAATTAGTGGCCTTTAACTATTTGAATTAGTTAAATATAATAAACTAGCTGGTTTGAATTGCTGCAGCAATTTTACTACTGTTGCTGTAAACTTTGCTTTGCTTCTTGACAGCAATTTACTTTGCTTTACAACAATCATGGGCGCTTTCAGTAATGCAGAATGCGTGCGCAATTGACTTATTCAGTCATTGAAAGCTTCACACTTTCAATTGCTGAATAAGTCATTTGCACACGCATCCTGCATTACTGAAAGCGCCCCATATTTTCAATCTTTTTGCTGTAGGCTGTGAAAGCTCTTTGTTTCATATTGCTGCGAACGCTGTTGCTTACAAATGCTAGGGAATGCTGGTCTGGCTGCGAATGCTTCACATACATTTAAAAAAAGTTCTCGCCCCGCATTTCACAACAAAGTATGGGCGCTTTCAGTAATGCAGGATGCGTGCGCAATTGACTTATTCAGTCATTGAAAGCTTCACTCTTTCAATTGCTGAATAAGTCATTTGCGCACGCATCCTGCATTACTGAAAGCGCCCTATTTTAAATCTGAAGTATTTGAAGCCCGACCAGTATGCTGCTGAAAGCTTTTAAGTAATTTGAAAGCAACAGCAAAAGCAGGAATATGAAATAAGAAGCTTCTACAGTCAACAGCAAAGCAAGTTTAAAAATATGTACTTTGCCTGAAGTTTACTTTGCTTTCAAACCATGGATCTGACCATATTTCAATAAATTGGTTGTGATCATTTTGTGAATTTGTGGAAAGCTATTATATTCTACCAGTCCCAAAAGTTGCCAAGCTCCTCTATACATAATGTGACACAAAATTCACCATTAACAATTAATAGATGTTGGAATGATATTGGGCCATGAACTTTAAATGCAAATGCAAATAAAAACTCCCGCTTTTGCATGGATGGACTGTGTAAAGATACCAGCCCACAGAACACGTTTCATGCACGCGAGTACATGGTTTTAAATGCCAACAGGCCCAATGAAGAAAAGCGTAGACGCATCACATGCAACGCTTCCCAACTTTTAATGCGTCTGGCATTCGATGAGAATCAAGTGTGCTCTTGTAAAAAAATTCAAGTATACGCTACAGATTTAATTATATATGTAAGCACTGCATATAAACATTCGATAAAAGAAATTTTAAACTGACACTCATCGGGCTATCTGATCTCACTGAGTCCCTATGATCCCTATGATCTTGATTTTATATCGATTCATCTCGTTGAGGATTTCATCTAGCCGTCCATCAGCAAGCAGTATTCTCACATTCCATGATCCGATTCGTGTCCTTGTTCGAAAAGCAAAGGTCTTCGTGGTGTTGTCCATCTTGTTCCGAGGCAAGGGTGACGAGGTGTTCGTCTCCAGTGACTTTTCTCGGGTTTAGACAGAAGTGATAAATCGGGTGCCACCACCTTTCGAGGAGTCGTTCACCCCACAAACCTCTAGGGGGGGGGGGGTTGCAAATCGGGTGCCACCACCTACCTAGGGCACATTATATTTGTAGCTATTTGTAATATTTACAAGTCATGAGTCATCCCCTTTACATGCCCTTGAAAAAATCTACCAACTACTTCAATTATTTCACGTTATTTTTATGACATCTACAAACTGCAAACATTTTATCGAATCGTTGCTTTAACGACTACTTTACGAATCGAGAACTAGTTGATATTCCGCTTCATATTCGCGGATTGAGCTGTAAGTGTAGTTGTAGTGACATTTGTTTTGTTTGATCCATCCGTGCAGTCCGCCTTCGGCTTTAGTTTTGTGTTGGTGTTTTTGCTTGCACAGGATTTAAAATTTATTTCGTTCTGAATCTTTACGTATTTGAGAGGTTTTGTTTTGATTCCAGTTCAACTCTATTTTAACCCAAAGTGAGCTCCACTCGACATCATAGGGTTCGGCCAGTAACCCACTTCTCACCAGCATTCCTGGTCCCCAGTGCTGGCGCGACGGCTGCCCCAGATGCAGTAGCATTATTTCATGAATAGTTAGTTCGTGTATCCATACAGTTTCTTGCCTAGTTTCTCTGGTCATTTCGCCAGATTGACTACCCTCCTCCTTTCACACCTGGGCATGGGACCACACGAAGGCGGCCCTTGAATTAAAGTAGCTTAATGTTTTTTTACGTGAAATTTATTGATTTTTTTTAATAATTGGCTTTTCCATTAATTAATTCGAATTTTATGAAAGTGAGGAATCATTTATTTTTTGGTAAATATTTGTATAATTATTGGAATCAATCTTTCAAAGCACAGTAGACCATCATAATGATGACTGTTATACTCGACAGAGACAATTGGTTAGTAGCGCATGCAGTATGATAAAAATGTTGTATGGTTTCATATTTTTGTTTATATGTCCACTTAGTGCGTGTTGTAAGACTGGAACGAACAATTTAATTGAATTGACTAAGCGATTACAAAAACTTCACCAATTTGAATACGCACTAATCATTTCTGAGGGTGGTTTAAAATTTGTTTCAAACGATTTTTGTTCGACAATTCAAAATGAACTACGTTTGCCCACGATATTTTTGACAAAAATGGTAGATTTTACAGTAAAAGAGGAGTTCGACAATAATTTCATCTGTTTTTTGTTTATTCAAAGTGAAACGTTTCAAATTTTAGAAATTGCAAACAAAGTCTTAAATCGAATTCACAACACGAAAGTTTTGGTTGTTTTCACAGCAGAAACGAATGAAAGTGACTTGTTCAGAGTTTTTGGATGGTTTTGGAAGAATGATTTCTTGAATGTTGTTGCAATGATTGTCGAAACAGGAAAGTTGTACACATTCGATCCGTTTCCTGTTTTGGAAATCGAAGACGTTTCGGATTCTCCTGAAACAAATTTGTACAGAGATAAGTTGAAGGATATGAAAGGATATCGGTTAAAAGCCCGATATGAATATAATCCTCCACGGGTGTTCATCTATATAAATGAAAAAGGTGATGAGGTCCTTACTGGAATTTTAGCCAGTATTGTTTTATTGTTCATTAAAAAACATAACGCAACCTTTATCGGGATTAACAAGAAGTTTTCGAATATGTCAGAAAGATTGGAAGTTTTGAAAAATAAAGAAATTGATTTCGGAATTTTTAGTTTGCCAGACCAATTGGATAAAAACAGTCCTGTTAATACCTATAGCATATCTCTAGCATATCCACATATTTTTGAAAAAAATTGTATCATAGTTCCAACTGCAAGACCTTTGCCACATTATGGATACATAATCCGACCGTTTACCCCGTGGACTTGGATTGGAGTCTTCTCTTTCATTATTTACGCTACAACATTTGGATATCTCACATCACTCAAGATAAAACGGAAATTCGAATTTGGACAATTACTGATGGACATTATTCGATGTGTTCTTTATTATCCGATACCCGACAAAAATTTTCACTTTGGAAAAACATGGACTGTGTTTTTTGGACTATCATCAATTATGGGCTTTATAATATCCAACATGTATTTATCCTTCTTGGCTTCATTCCTTACGACGACATCATATGAGCCCGAAATTCAAACAAAAGATGACCTACGAAAAAGTGGCTATCAAGTTGGAATTCTTCAAAGTTATCACAAGGATATTTATTTTCCTGAAGATTTTATACAAGACTTCAAAAATATTTTCGTTACACTGGAAGACAATCTATGGTTTCGAAATTTAACTCAACTAAATAATTCCTTATCCTTTTTAGTAGCGGAATCCGGAATGCGCATTTTGCTGGAACAACAGAGAGTCCTGAGTCGACCCATTTTCAGGACAACTAGTTTCTGCACCCACCAAATGTTATTCCGCTTCCCGCTACAACTAAACTCTCCATTTTTGCAGGCTTTTGATTATCATATACTAAAGCTACAAGAAAATGGGTATTTTAGTGTTTGTGATATATTTGCCTTTCAGGATGGATTGAAAGCGGGGTTTTTGAAAATATTCCGAGATGAGCAGAAGGAATTTGTGAGCATTAGCTTAACACATTTTCAACTAATTTTTCTGGCGTATCTTTTTGGAGTTGTTTTTGGGTTTTTGTGTTTTATTGTAGAGAATGTTTTATCACTTGAAAATGTAATGCAATATATTATGACTTTATGAAGTGAATAATAAAAAAAATAAAATCTTCAAATTTTACTTTGGCTTTTATATTAACATAGACAATGTATCTTTTTCTGCTTCTTCTTCTTCTTTAACGGCTCTACAACCAGAATCCGGTCCTAGTCTCTCGCAACTTCCCTCTACCGGTCCCGATTCGGACCCAACGTCATCCAGTTTGGCATCCCTAAGCTCTGAGCGTCCTGGTCTACACGCCATCCTTCCATGCGAGGGAAGGAGACCCCCTGTGGCACCCCATAAGTCTTACCACAGAGAACTTTCCGAGCAGTCTCATCTTCACTCATACGAGCTAGATGCACTGCCCACCGGAGCCTACCGAGCTTTATTTTCTTCACAGCATTTGGGTCGCTCGTAGCTCTCGTCATTGTAGAGTCTCCGGGATCGTCCTTCCTCACATACGGGGCCAACAATCCTCCGAAGTATTTTCCTCTAGAACACGCCCAAGAGGTTTGAGTGCTTTTTGCTAAGCACCCACGTTTGGGATGCATATATGTGAGAATGAGAACCGGTAAGACCATCGTCTTATATAGTAAAAGTTTTGACGTTATGGTTAGATGCTTGGATTTATAGAGCCTTGACAGACTATAGTAGGCTTTGTTGGCTTTTAGCAGTCGTTCGCGTATTTCTGGTTCCATGTTACTGTCTGCGGCTACTACTGACCCAAGGTAGGTAAATGATTTTAGCACTTCAAACTCGTGTTCCTCTACTAGTACAGTCAATCTGTAGTTTCGAGTTGAGAAAACTGCCCCAAGGGTGAAAGGTGTTTTGTTTGTTGAAAAATGATGTGACTAAGCTATGTTCGCGATGGGCATGTGCAACTGTTATCAGTTTTTTGGAAAACTCAAAAAACGTGAAAAAAAATTTTGGAATGGGTTTTTCTCGGTTTGTATGCATTTTACAGGAAAATTTATTGAACAAAAAATTTAGAGGACGTTGCGATTTACAATTTATGTCATTGGCGCGATGCTGTACAACGAGAAGTGCACACAGGGGGCCTCGGTAGTCTAGGGGTAAGGCGCCTGACTACAATCCCCAGAGGTCCCGGGTTCGATTCCCGGCGGTGCCATGGTCCTAGACTTTCCCAATTTCCCGCCTACATAACTTTCCTTCTTTCTTCTTCCCTCTTTGCATTCCTGATTCCTCCTGTCATAGCCTTCACTAGTGGTTCTCCGATCCACCAAGCGCATGTCATCGGTTGGTTGATGAGATTCAACTCGTTTCAGGAGGCATAACACTCCAGCGAGTTGTTCTCGATGCCCCGATGTCAGAGTCACGAAATGGTTGGGAGTAGATGAAATAAAAATACCGCAGCTAGGTTGTGACAGCTCTTTCCTTCACTTCTCTATCTATCTTCCGACTAGAGCTGCTGTTCGACATTTCAAAAATAAATACATGGTCGACAGTACAAAGGGGCCTTCCCTAAGTCTCTAGTGTGTCACATAAAAAAAAAAAAACAGTAGGTGGCGCTAAAGTCTCAAAAAAGTGTTTTTCCACTTTTTTGTCCTGAAAATATTATTTTAACGCAAAACTGTAAATGGGAAAGTTGTTCCTTAGATTATTACCAACAACTGCTCCGGAAATGGGAGAGGTAAGCTCCAATGTGAGGATGGTGACCACTGCACTCTCTGGGCTGGTGGTTGGGGGGTCCTCTAACGAGGTAATGAATCCCTCTACTAGCTCAGTATTGCAGGCGGCTGGGGCAATGTCTAGTACCCCACCATCCGACACATGCGAACATATAGCCTCCAGAGAGGCTGGTGCTGCTGGCGGAATCGTCGGGGAAGCAACTCTGGATGCTTCCTCTATTGCCGCTACAGGCGGGGCTGAGCCCCTAAAATCGCCACTCCAATCCTCAAGGGGTAAACCTCCACAGCCCAGTAAGGGTCCTAAGAAGGGGAGGAGAAAAAATCCCTTCAGGAAATGAGTACTGCTTTCAATATGAAGCTTGTCCAGATAAACCTTCATCACGCCAAGGCTGCTTCTGCAATACTTGAAAAAAGGTTTATCTCGGGCAATTTAGATGTGGCCCTAATCCAAGAGCCATGGGTGTACCGAGGAAGAATATGTGGCCTCGCTACTAATGCTGGCAGGTTGATCTACTCCACCGAGCATGACTGCCCTGGAGCAGCACTGCTCATGGGGAAGAGACTAACATGCCTTCCTCTTTGGCAGTTCGTATCCAGAGATCTGGTCGCGGCTGAGGTAGTGCTACCTGGAGACGTAGGAATTGCCCAGGCTCGTTATAGCCTCGGCCTACTTCCCTGGTGAAGAGCCTGCCCTACCACCACCAGATGTCAAGAGACTTGTGGAAGACTGCACTAGGAGGAATATTCATTTAGTGATTGGTTGCGATGCCAACGCTCACCACCAATACTAATTCTAGGGGCGATTACCTCCTTGATTTCATAACTACCTACAATTTACAGGCTATGAACAAGGGGCACGAACCTACCTTTTCTAATGTGACTAGGCAAGAGGTAATTGACCTGACTCTTGCTAGCACATTTGTCAGTTCCAGAATACTGAACTGGCATGTCTCAAGTGAGCCATCAATGTCTGATCATAGACATATAAGGTTTAACCTGAGAGCTTCTGCAATATCCTCGGAAGCATTTAGGATTCCACGGCAGACTGACTGGGACGCTTATCGCACAGCTCTCAGTTTAGGAATCAGCCATATGGATACTAATCTCATTACTGAGGCCGATCTCGACCTTGTCTCTACCAATCTGCAGGAAACGATCATCGCAGCCTTCGAGAGCAGCTGCCCTGCGAAACCTCGAAGCACTAACCGAAAGGTTTCATGGTGGAACAATGATCTCTGCAAGCAAAGGAGAGAAGTCAGAAAATTATTTAATAGGGCTAAAGTCTCGGGCAACTGGGACCCCTACAAGAAAGCCCTTACCAATTACAATAAAGATTTGAGAAGATCCAAACGAAGGTCATGGAAAGCCTTCTGCGAAGAAATAGACAAACTTCCAGCCTCCACGAGGTTACACAAAGTTCTGTCTAAGGATCACTCTAATGGCATTGTCTCTCTCAAGACCTCTGAAGGGTCCTTTGCGGAGAACACCAGGGATACCATGGAGCTATTAATGAGCACTCATTTCCCTGGCTCTCAGGTAATAACCCTGGATTGGCCTTTGAACCTAACATTGAATCGGAGGTAGTACTTGCCCATCGGTCCTATAATAGGAACAAAGGCCTGGCAAACAGGATTTTCACTGCCGGTAAGATTGAGTGGGCCATTGGCACCTTCAGTCCCTTCAAGGCTGCTGGAAAGGACCACATCTTCCCAGCTCTCCTTCAGAGAGGCTTGGAAGAGATCTTACCGGTCCTGCTACCACTTTTTCGGGGTAGCTTTGCGCTGGCCCACATTCCGAGGTGTTGGAGAGAGGCTAGGGTAGTCTTTATCCCTAAATCGGGGAGAAGATCAAATAGAGAAGCAAAATCCTATCGACCCATCAGCCTCTCTTCCTTTCTTCTGAAAACAATGGAGAAAGTTTTAGACAGTCATATTAGAGAGGGTCTTACAGCGAGCCCACTTCACTGTCTGCAATTTGCGTACCGGCCAGGCAGATCTACAGAGACTGCCATTCATGTGCTAGTGAGAGATATTGAGAAGTCCCTCAGGGCCAAGGAAATCTCTCTCTTCGCCTTTGCAGACATTGAGGGTGCATTTGACAACGTTACCTTCGACGCGATCAATGAAGCAGCAGTAAAAAAAGGCATTCTTCGCCCCACTGCGAGATGGATCACGTCGCTTCTCAGCAGCAGATTGATAACTGCTGAGATGAATGGTGAATCGATTACGGTAATTGCTGCTAAAGGCTGTCCTCAAGGGGGCGTTCTATCACCCCTCCTATGGTCAATCGTGATCGACGAACTTCTTGCCGACCTGAATAACCGTGGATTTAAAACACAGGCCTATGCTGACGATATCGTCATAACGGTTAGCGGCGGTCATGATAGCACCGTTTCAGACCTCATTCAAGCCGCTTTGTCACATGTGCATAGCTGGTGCCGTAGCAAGAATCTGGGTATTAACCCACAAAAAACTGTCATCGTACCGTTTACTAATAGAAGGAAGCTAAATTTAAAAGCTCCCTCTGTGGACGGCAAAGAAATAGGTTTCTCAAAGGAGGCTAAATATCTAGGCATAATCCTGGATCAAAAGCTCTCCTGGAAATCTCAAATTGAGAGAGTAACTGCCAAGGCAACTGCATCTCTCCATGTTTGTCGCCAATTCGTAGGAAAAACCTGGGGTCTTCAACCTAGGTTAATGTTTTGGCTATATACTACGGTCGTAAGGCCCATGATCACATATGCATCCATCGCATGGTGGGCTAAGACCAAACAAAAGGGTGCTATGATTAAGCTGGCCAGGGTGCAAAGACTGGCCTGTCTTGGTATCACAGGGGCCAAAAGCACCTGTCCGACTGTGGCTATGGAGGCTCTACTGAACCTTCCTCCGCTACACCTGGTGGTGAAAAAAGAGGCTCTGGCAGGGGCACTGCGTCTACGGGAGCTATTCTCCTTTAAGCCAGGAGACCTGCTGGATCATTTATCGATCCTCAAGGAGCTGAACTTGGAGCCAATGATATCTTTGTCCGATACCATTCCTGCTACTCTTGACTTTGACAAACCGTTTACGACGATTATTCGAAGTAGGTCAGAGTGGCAACATGGCAGGCCTCTCTTTAGAGGAAGCACGGCCTTTTGGTACACAGATGGTTCCAAAACCGATAAAGGGGTAGGGCTGGGTGTTTATGGCCCAAGGAGCAAAATATCCATGGCTCTGGGCACTACCCCCACTGTTTTTCAGGCTGAGGTACTCGCCATCCAGGTGTGTGCTCAGACTTGTATTAATAGAGCTCCAAATAGCTCTAACATTGTTATTTTCTCGGACAGTCAAGCTGCACTGCTGGCCATTAAATCGCACAGAGTGTCATCAAAGACTGTCCTGGATTGTCTTCAATCCCTGAAATTCCTCAGCAGGAACAATAGTGTCACGCTGATGTGGATTCCGGGCCACGAAGGTCACATTGGTAATGAGATTGCCGATAGCCTGGCTAGAGCAGGCGCAAACTCATTACCTATTGGTCCGGAACCTTTCTGTAGCTTAGCAAGCTGCCACGTAAAAATGGCCTTAAAGAATTGGGTTGACCAGATGTTTCTTCAAAGCTGGTCTAGGACCCAGGGTGCTCGTCAAGCTAAAAGATTCATCCAAATCGATAAAGCTAAGGCGGGCAAACTTTTAAATCTCAAGAGGTGGGAGCTAAAAGTAATAACAGAGCTCCTGACGGGCCACTGTTCGCTTAACTATCACCTAAACAAAATAGGACTGGTGGCCGACTCTGGATGTCGATTCTGCGGGACAGCTCCCGAAACCGCGGAGCACTTGATGTGCGACTGTGAGGCTACAGCGAGGAAAAGACTGAGCCTTCTCCATCGTGATTTCCCTACTCCCAGGGAGATTTGGGACAGCAACCCTAAATCAGTTTTAGGCGACCTAAGAAGCCTTAACCTTGATGGTTTTTAAAGAAGGGGATGGCACAATAGACCAAATAAAATAGGTCGCAGTGCCCGCTAAAGCGCCCCTCAACAAGAATAATACTAACAACTTTGTTTTGCTTTTATTAATGTGCAGTCCCAGGTTTTTTGCCGCCTGCTCAATATAAGTGAAAACTTCTTGTACAGCTGTTGTTGTCCTTCCAATGATGTCCATAACGTCTGCATAAGCCAGTAATTGAGTGGAGGTTGAGGTTGAAAAGGACGCAGGTCAGACAATCCCCTTGTCGAAGTCCATTATAGATGTTGATTTCCCTGGACAGTGTTCCGGATATCTTTCCTTGGCTTGTCACATTGGTCATGATCAATCTACATAGTCTTATTAGTTTGTTGGGGAGGCCGAATTCTCTCATGGCTTTGTAGAGTTCCACTCTGGCTATTCTATCATAGGCGGTTTTAAAGTCTATGAAGAGGTGTTGAGTTGAATTTTGAAACTCTATTTTTCCATAGCCTGCCTGAAGGTGAAAATCTGATTAGTTTTTGATTTGCCTGGACTGAAGTCACACTGGTATTGGCCTATGATGTTTCTGGCGTATGGGGCCATCCTGTTTTGAAGGATGGCGGAGAATATCTTATAAGCAGTTTTTTTTATGTGACAGACTAGAGGCTTAGGAAAAGTCCCTTTGTACTGTCGAAAATCTATTTTTTTTCGTATAGAGTGAATGTCGAACAGCAGCTCTAGCCGGAAGGTAGAGAGAAGAGAAGGAAGTAACTGTCACAACCTAGCTGCGATATTTTATTCCACCTACTCACAACCATTTCGCGACTCTGACATCGGGGCGTCGAGAACAACTCGCTGGAGTGTTATGCCTCCTGAAACGAGTTGAATCTCATCAACCAAACGATGGCATGCGCTTGGTGGAGCGTGGAAGGACTAGGGAAGGCTATGACAAGGGAATCAGGAATGTAAAGAGGGAAGAAGAAAGAAGGAAAGTTAGGAGGGAAAGGCGAAGGACCGTGGCGCCGCCGGGATTCGAACCTCAACAAAGTAATACTGCGATAATATAGTGCACGCTGTGATATCTACTTTTTTATGTACCGGGCAGAGGATGACTTTTCTCTAGTTTTCTGGCATCACTTCCTGCTCCCATACTTGTACAATTAATTCATGAATCGCTTGATGTAATGTAGGCCCTCCATATTTAACCAGCTTCGCTGGGATCCTGTCTACACCCGGGGCCTTGTTGTTTTTGAGCCAGGTTATGGCTCTACTAACTTCATCTAAGCTTGGTGGCAGCAGCATAGCATTATCATCAGATATTGGTGGAGCCTCCGAATCCTCAGTTAGCTCCATTTAGCAATTCAAGAAAGTCCCCTTTCCATCGCTCCAAGCTGCCTTTAGGATCGGTGATCAGATTCCCTTCTTTCTCCTTGAAGTATGTGCATTGTGGTGTGAATTGCGTCATACTGCGGACTTTTCGGTAGAACTCCCGCACCTTGCCCGTCCGTCGCTCTCTGTACTGTTCTAGTTAACAGACGAGCTTTTTCTCCCAGGCTTCCATTTTTCGTCTGTGAATTCTCCTTTCTTCTTTTCTTTTCTGCTCTTTATATTTCTCTTCGTGTGCTGGTGTTCTCTGAGACTGGTGCATTGCTTAGTACGCAGCATTCTTAAGCTGGTGTCATATCCAAGCGTACATGCATTCGTTGACAGATAATATAGAAGTGTGTGTATTCAAATGCGAGCTGACGGAATATTCCGTGAATGGAAGGCATGCCACGCAAAGGTCGGGCTACTTTCAACTTTTTCTGCATTGCCGCATTCGAGATAGCACACACAAGCATAAGCACACAAACACATGAACACGTTACTTAGATTTTCGGGCTATGTGTGAAAGCCGGCACGGAACGCAACCAGGTAATTATGTGTCAGAGGAAATTCTCCGCATTTCATGGAGCCACTGAATGCAATGCATGTAAGCTTGTATATGCCACCAGCTTTACGTTCAGTTCCCAGTTTGCATTCATTACCGACCCAGACGTTCTAATCTCCGACTTCTACCTAAGATGTAGAAATGTAGAGCTCTAGTCGACGCTCGGCATCCCAGCCGCAGGACTTAGGGCGAGTTCTAATGCATGACCGTAGCTGTTTCTGGCCATTTCATCGCGTAATGCAGCTGTGTTGATTCGAGCCTGACCAGCGGATACTCTGATACTTGATTAACTTAAATAGACTTATTATCGTAAAGCAACATACTTAAATGTGTATTCTTTTATTTGATATAAAGGACAGAAACTTTCCAGTGGGAAAAATTGGGAGTGATGCACAGGGGAGTGCACTTGGAGGACTCTCAAGGGAGCTTTCCTGAAGTTTTCATAAATTTTATATAAAAAAAGAAAACGGGCAATTATCTTCATGCCCATAAAATGTGACATTAGCATACTCAATAGGCCGGATCCCGTTCGACATGGAGGACAAGCTTTGGAAGTGCATAGAATTTAGTTGGAGGACTGCTTTGGTAAAGCCACTCTCGGGCTTGGAAAGAAAAAGGCAATTGCAAAAGATAAACAAAATAAAAGCTTTTCGATACCGGATCACTTACCCTCAGGCGCCCATGAATATTTTTTTTAAAAAAGCTTTTTTGTAATGTTCCTAGAATGCTTTTGAGAAGCATAAAAGCGTATGTTCCCCTGCAATGACATGCAATGTTAAAAAGTATATGGAACTGGTTTTGGGAACGGGAGCGCCTCCTTTTGGAGTGCTCAAAGATGGCTGTTGGAGCACTCCATTTCCCGCTGGGTTGTGTGACTCCGTTTAGAAGATATGTTCATGTTACCGTCACCACCTTCATTTTCGTTTCGGATTCCTTAAGCCGGCTCTCAGGGGCGGCGCTTTCATAGACGGGGGACGGGGACGCCGCTTTTATGGACGGGGCACAATTTCAGATATTTAAATTAAAAAAGAAATTTTAAACTTGAAAAAAAAAAAAAATATTGAATTTGCCTGAAGTTACACAAATTAATTAGGTCTTTCTTTGATTGATTGCAGGGGGCAAGATTATGATAACGGATCCAATATGAAAGGTAGTAATTCTAGAATGTAAGAACCCATCACATCTATAGAGCCTAGAGCATTTTTTATTCCTGGCCCATTGCACTTAACAAATCTACTTATTTAAGATGGCGCACATTATTCTCGAAAGGCAATTTCTTGTTTTGAAACTATGAAAGTTTATATAAGTAGTTATTTCGCCAGTTCTGTCAAAAGATGCGATATTTTGCAAAAAAACCTATAAAATTATTAGCTCTTAAGTTGCATAGTGAGCCAGGAGGGAAAGTAGAATAAACGTTCCAAACCCATTAGTTCGGTAATTGGATGATGTCTACGAGGATTTAGTAGGGCTTGCTCAGGTAGGGGAACCCGTATCGAAACGTACAGCAAAATCTTTAGGAAATAAAATTACTCACTTGCCTCCATAGTAATTTGGTTTGATATTTTTAAAAATATATATATAGCCAATATATACTTACAAAGCCGAAATGTATGTTTATATTCTGCAGATGGTATTTTAAATTCCACAGACGGCTGTTTACGTGATTTCAGGAAATTATTGAAAAAGCAAATTGTTTCTAAATTAGAAGTAGCTTGTCCTAGTCTTTGCGTTCCAGACGAAAGAAGCTTTTTCAGATGATCAGTTGACGGGGCACAATATGGCCTACTGCACCGGGTGCAAAAAATCTAATCGCCGGCCCTGCCGGCTCTATACGATACAGTGAATGTTCCATTCTAATGTTGGCTTCCAACGATTGGGTCAATACTGGCATCAGCCCGA
Source organism: Thereva unica (assembly GCA_949987705.1). Classification (NCBI taxonomy): domain Eukaryota; kingdom Metazoa; phylum Arthropoda; class Insecta; order Diptera; family Therevidae; genus Thereva; species Thereva unica. Next base: position 42,028,539 of record OX465281.1, on the reverse strand, counting down.
ACGTGTCCAAATTCGAACGTTGGAAGTTTGACATTGGGCGCTCGTAGTTCGTGCATTGGCCAAACGATCCGTCGAACCGTCCCACTATCAAGCGTCCAACGTTAGAGGGTGCTCATAGGATCGTATAGAGCCGACTTTACAATTTCATTAAGGTATATAAAACTGGAAATTATAATTTCGTCGTCGTCATCCTTCATCCTCCTGATGCAACTAAACTGAATACAGATCCAAACGAACGTTTGATATACCAACAAATGCTTATGGACGTATCTCCGAACTCCAACGAACGTTAGGTAGCCAACGGCGAATGTTGTTCGTTGGGCCGGTGTGTAAGCGACTTAATAGTATTCCGTAGGAGACGTTTATACTATGATTTAAGTAGGCAGCAATTTTTGTGTACCTTTGTTACTTGTTATTTGGCAAAGACATTGCGGCTCAAGGTTCATTGTAGCCAAACTTTGTTATTTGTTTTCAGCGTTCACAGGCTCTTGGACTATAAGGTTACAAATGAGTGCATACAAATTTTTCAAATACAAATGCCTGCACCTTTTTCACAACAATATTTTGATTAATATTGTTAATAAGTTGTTAATTCCGCAGAATATCTAGCCAAAGTCAAAGAGTATTTTTTTAAAATCAGTCACAACTTTGAAGTATATTATAGGGTTCGTTATAATCTACCACTATTTTCTCTGAATATTACAATTACTTTAAGTACGAAGTTTTCTGTTGATGTACGCGTCTTCCTGATTATTTTAGTGAATGTATACGCAACTCATGTGTATTCAATTATTAATTAAAAGGTAAAAGAAGGGTTACTTTCATTAATCACAGCATGTCAATTAATTATCCAACAAGATGAATCATTGGTGAATCATTCATTGAAAAACGGATCTCAAATATGAAAATGTCGTTCTGGAGGATACATGTATTCCTTTTTGCAATTTGTGTAGTTATTTCGCGGACACATTGTCTTAATTACGCAAAACTTGTTCAGTTAGTTAAAGGACTTCATTTTCTATACAAGTTTGATACAGTTGTTATTTTTCAACAAAATATTGATACTGAAGATTATGATTTCATCGATCGTCTACAGGTTGAGCTGCCAATTCCTCTTTTGTGATATTCAAAGGAAAACACAAATTCTATCAGGAATCTTTTCAACGAAAATGTCTTGTCGATAATATTTGTGAAACTTAAATTGAATAATTTATCGAATTTAGGAAAATCTATTAGAGGAATGCCCGATTCGAAATTGATATTTGCTTTGACGAGTCCAGCAGTGGATTTGGTGACGTTATTCAAGTGGTGTCATCGTAAATATTTCTACAATGCAATAGCTGTTTCGAATGATGATCAAATCTTTACTTTTCAACCATTTCCACATATTTATATAGAAAACAAAACAAATAGTGGTATTGAGAACATTTTTGAGGATAAAACGATAAATTTGCATGGGTACACCTTCAAGACAATTCAGCAGATGCAAGCGCCGATAGTGTTTCAATACATCAATAGAAATGGCGAAGTTGTTTCAAGTGGATTTGCATATAGAATATACTTAGAATTTCTAAGACGACATAACGCTACTTTTGAACTTATTCCTGGAGTCAATTCGTCAGCAAGTATAAGTAATGCAATATTATACGAGTATCTGGACAATGGCGTGATGGACGTTTGTCTCAATGCAATTTCCTCCAATGTAAAATTCCGTGATAAATATCAATTTAGTTATCCACTTGATGTAGATAGATGGGTTGTAGTTGTTCCTGTAAATGATCCAATACCCACTTCAATGTTTATTGTTCGGCCCTTTCAGAGAAATGTTTGGATTGCCTTGACCTGTGTAATTATTTATGTGACAATTGTTGGATATTTAACAGCCATAAAAATTAACGATCTACCTGATGTGGGAGAGATCTTTTTAAGCGTTTTCCGTGGCATACTCTATATACCTGTGCCGAAAGTTACCTCGAAAAATAAATGGTTCATGTATTTTGGAATCATCATTCTTTTAGGATTCATCATCTCGAATATATATCTCGCTTACCTCGCTAGTTTTTTAACAGCAACAGTCTATGGACCGCAAATTGATTCGATAGAAGATTTTATAAACGCTGGCAAACAGATAATAGCACCAGAATTTTTTATGGAACATTATTTAAATCCAGAATTATTTTCAATTGAATTTTTGAATTTATTCAATAAAGTACACTACGACGTGTGGGTTGAATATTTATTAAATTTAAATAGAAGCAACTTATATGTTATTGATACATCGAGGGCAGAATTTTTCCTAAAGCAGCAGTTGCATATAAAACATCTTAATCTGCGCATTTCGAAAACTTCTTTAAAACGATTCTTTTTCACGTTTTATGCACAATATGATTCGCCTTTTATAAGACCATTGAACAACATAGTTCAGCGATTGAGAGAAACTGGCATCATATCACTTTGGAAATCTAAGTCATTTCAGGAAGGACTTGAGGGCAAATTAGTAGAGAAGATTTGGGATAAAGAAGTTGGTGTTGCAAAATTGGGCTTGGAACATTTTATAATTTTGTCTGAAATTTATATCTCGGGAATTTTAGCTTCAGTTTTTTGTTTTATATGTGAAAAAATTTATTTTGCATTACGAACTTATTTGTTGAAAAGGAAATAATGTTAATAAAATTTTGAACGGATTTATTTGGTTATGATTGGTTAATGATTCATCCATCCATGATCCACCGAAGTTCATCAGTCCTGAAAATGTAAACAAAATTATCACAAAGAAAACAAAATTCACAAAAAAAAACATACCTGGCAACCCTAAAGGCACAAGTCTCTTCCTCTTCTCTCCTAACATAAGAACAAATCAAAACCGAAGAAAATTCACGTCCGGGATAAATTAAAAAAATACCGGTGGCAAGGTAGGTATTTTTTGTGTTTTTCACCGACGACGCCTAAAGGGTACCGAGATCGTCGGTGACCCACTGTATCGTACATATGTCTGGGAACATGTCGCGCCTATTTGACCCTTTTTTTTGAATGGGATTATACCTTACCGAGAATTTCTTTCCACTGAAGCTCCCGGTACTGCACTCAATTCGCCGCCACGTCACGGATATGTGTGGATTGACCTTAAGTGAACCACATTCAGGTTTTTATTTAGTGATGATCAAAAATGGTCATGATTTTGAATTCTTGTATAAATTACAGTGATATATCGCAATTGGGTCGCCTTGCTAAATCCCGAACCGAAGATGTTAAATAAAAGAAATTCTAATTTTATGGACCAACTTCCCCGATTTGTTAATCATAAAAATCGAGCTTTAGTTTACAGAATACGACACAAGGAATTGGAAAAATATTCGCCGCGGTACAACTGTTAGGTGCCACGTATAAAGAAGTAAGCGTTATCTATAACTCTAAAATCTAGGCAACCATCGATGTGACAAAGTTTTGTTGAGGCAACCTACAACTGTTGGGTAGGGAGTGAAATACATGATATGTTAGAAATGCAAAGCTCAGTGGAATGGCATTTCATTATTCCAGTTGATTTGAAGAGTACAGGTGCAAAACTAGGAATGTCACTAAAATTCATAAAGTTAATTTTTATGGCAACATTTTCTTTTTCCCGCGTATTTTTATTTGGCATTACACAAAAAGCGTAAAAACAAGAATAGTCAGATTTATTACATAAGTTTCAAAACTGTATGCAGGAACAAAACAGGGAAGGTCCATAGTGTAACGGAACGTAACAAGGAACGTCCAAGATGTCAAAATTTTGAGGTTATGTCGAATATTTATTTACTTGGTTCGGCTGTGTATGATTTCGAAAAGATAGTTATTTTTTTGGTCTATACTCAGTAAAATGAGTGATAGTGACGAAGAAACTAATAACAGCTTTGTGCGGAACACAAAGAAACGAAAGAAAACAGGAAGAATGCGGGAAGTGATGAAAAAATTAAGACTTGCTACGCACGAACCAGGAGATGATTGTAGGTGTAAAAGATTGAAATGTTTTGATAGAATATCATCGGAGCAACGTGTAAAACTACTTAAAGATTTCAACAGCATGAAGAGCTCTGATGATCAAAGTTTATACTTATGTGGCTTGATAAATGTGTGTTCAATTAAAAGAAGGCGAAGTAGAAAGACAGATGAAATGGATTTCCATCAAACCCATTTCACTTACAAAGTGAGGGTGATAGAAAATAATGACACAAAGGAAGTACCTGTTTGTTATAAGGCATTTTTATCCATATTTGGGATTACTAAAGGAAAACTTGAACATCTTCAAAAGTCACTGAAAATTGCAGGTGCTGCACCAAGTGACAAAAGAGGCAAGTCGAGTTCAAACAAGAGATTAGACAATAACATTAAATATCTGATAATTAATCATATAAAATCCTTCAAAGGATGGTTAAGTCACTATAGCTTGAATGATACAAAAAAAGAATATCTGCCCGAAGATCTAAACATTAAGAAAATGTATAAGTATATTTGGATGCATATGAGTCACAAAATCATATATCTTAGGAAACTTACAGAACCATCTTTAACACAGAGTTTAATATATCATTTGGCTATCCAAGGACTGATACTTGCAGTGCTTGTGATGAATTTACAATAAAAGCAAAAGCATTAAAAGCTGAAGGGAATACTGTTGAACTTAATCGGTTAACTATTCTTAAGAATTTGCATAAGAAAAAGGCTCAAACATTTTATGATCGCAAGAAGAATGCAAGAATGAAGAGCAAAAGAGATGTGGAATTTCAAGCAATAGCCATGGACTACCAGAAGAATGTATCCCTGCCAAACATTACCACTAACGATGTGTATTACAAGCGTCTGTTATCAATGTACTCTTTTAATGTCCATGCATTGGGAGATGCAAGCTCCTACTTTTATACCTATCCTGAAACCTATGGACGCAAGGGATCAGATGAAGTGGTTTCTTTCCTCTTTCATTATTTAACTAACCACCTGGATAGTCGTGTTAAGCATTTAGAAATATTTTGTGATTCAGCAGGTGGACAGAATAAGAACTACACAGTGATAAGATTCATTCATTTTGTTGTCCATAAAATTAAACTTTTGGATTCCATCAAAATTACATATCCAATCCGAGGACATTCATACTTAGAATGTGACAAAAATATGGGCCTTATCAATCTAAAAACCCACATGGAAGTTCCATACCAGTGGTATGATTTGTTGAGAGTTAGTCGCCAAAGACCCAAACCCTTTGAGGTGATTGAGGTAGGAATAGGCCAAGTAATAAGAAAATTTTCAGAATTTTTTTCATAATCAATATCTGAAAAAATGCTCATTTCCAGTGCAGTCCCAAAGAGAATTAATGTGTGTAAGAGAACACCCTAGAGTTATTTTACACAGAAATAATTATAATGGTATATGGGAAAAATCACCCATAGTGGCAAAAAAGGGAACTGGATCAGACACATCAAATGAATTTGAATTGCCAGAATTTTCTTACCAATTTTGTTTACCTATTAGTGCAGAAAAGTACAAGGACTTCTTTTTTTTTTTTATGTGAAAGACTAGAGTCTCAGGAAAGGCCCTTTATACTGTCGACAATCTATTTTTTACGTAATGGATTTAAAAAGATTTTGTTCTGAGGGGGCTCAATCCTACTTTGAAGGCATTCCTCACTTACTCTCTTTTGAGCGAGCTTTTACGTTTAACTTCAGTTCGAGTCCAGCTGGCCGAACTGGGGCCTGTTTTATCCTCAGTTGAATATAAGTAAATTGTATAAGAACAACCAATTTACTCGAACTAATAGTCGAATCTAGTGGTCTTTTGAGGAAAGACTTGGCAACGCTGGCTGGGCCGGAGAGTACGTGGCTTGACAAAAATGTCAATTCAAGAGAAAGTAAAGTGCAATTTGAATTCAGTCCAACAAATAAATTTAAAAGCATAAAAACGAGTCTTCAATAGAATTGCAAATACGAGAGGAATACACAAATAGAGAACTGACGAGATCCGAAGTTCACTACTTAGCATCAAATTAACCAGATTATTGATAATAAGCGTTCAGTATTTCATCCCCACCAACATTGAGCTGACTTCATGGTTTCATATGATCGGCCGCAGTAGGAGTAAGCTGGTTGATTTATCGTCATCTTTCTCCAAAAACCCAAAATATACTAAACCTGCTAATTAGCTGAATTTCCATTATTCAGTTTTTTTTATTACGACCATTATGTTTGTTAAATGTCTATAGATCTATTGATACAAATATTTTCGACGTTTATTTGTTTCTATAAGTTTGACAACTACAGCAATGTGTATGATATGTAAGTCTTTTAGATAAAAGATTAACCTCATTAATCATCACTCCTCACATAAGTTGCATTTACCTAACAGATATTAACACATAATCGATGATGGTGATATCTATATCAAAGATGTAAGAATGCTATCCTGGAGGACACATGTATTGTACATTGCAATTTGTGTAGTAATTTCGCGAACAAATCGTGTTAATTACGCAAACCTTTTTCAGTTAGTTAATGGATTCCACTTGCTATATAAGTTTGACACAGTTGTGATTTTTCAACAAAATGTTGATATTGCGGAGTTTGATTTCATCAATAGTCTACAAAATGAGCTGCAGGTTCCTTTGTTGCAATACTCAAACGAAAGCACAAATTCTATAAAGAAAGTTTTCAACGAAAATGTGTTGTTGATAATATTTGTGAATACGAAATTAAATAATTTGTCGAATTTAGGGAAATCTATTCGAGGAATGCCCGAGTCGAAATTGATATTTGTTTTAACGAGTTCAGAAGTGGATTTGGTGACCCTGTTCAAGTGGTGTCGTCGTAAATATTTCTACAATGTAATCGCTGTTTCTAATGATGATCAGATCTTTACTTTTCAACCATTTCCACATCTTCAGATAGAAAACAAAACAAATAGTGATATTGAAGACATGTTTGAGGATAAAATAAAAGATTTGAAAGGATATACTTTCAGGACAATGCAGCAGGAGCAAGCGCCTATATTGTTTCGTTACATCAACAGAAAGGGTGAACATGTTTTAACTGGATTTGCTGCTAAAATATACTTAGAATTTTTAAGGCGTCATAACGCAACTTATGAGTTCATTTTGGGAATTAATTCGACAGATAATATAAACAATAGATTATTCTTGAAGTATCTTGACAGCGGTGTGACGGATGTTTGTATCCATCCAATTGCTGCAAATGTAAAATTTAATGAGACATATCAATTAAGCTATCCAATTGATGTAAATAGATGGGTCATTGGAGTTCCTGTAACTGATCCAATACCCACCTCAATGTTCATTGTTCATCCCTTTCAACTAAATGTTTGGCTTGCCTTGATTTTTGTTATTATTTATGTGACCATTGTTGGATACATAACAGCAAGAATAATTGATAGTTCATTCGATATCGGAAAGGCCTCTTTAAATGTTTTCCGTGGAATACTGTACACAGCTATACCAAAAATTACATTGACAAATAAATGGACAATATATTTTGGAATCATTATTCTTTTAGGATTCATCATTTCCAATATGTACCTCGCTTATCTGGCTAGTTTTCTAACAGCAACTGTCTATGGACCGCAAATTGATTCGATACAAGACGTTATAAACACTGGCAAAAAGATTATAGTCCCTGATTTTTTTGTTAAATATTATTTAATCCCAGATTTATTTCCAAAAGAATTTTTAAACTTGCTTTATGAGGTAAAGCACCATGTTTGGGTGGAATATATGAAGAATTTAAATAAAAGTTACTTATATGTTATTGATGCAGAAAGAGCAGCTTTTTACCTAAGACAGCAACAGTTCATAAAAAGACCGATTCTTCGTCTTTCTAGTACTTCGTTAAAGCGATTTTTCTTAACATACCATGGACAATATGGGTCACCATTTATAAGACCACTGAATGACGTCATTCATAGATTGGAAGAATCTGGAATCACAATATTTTGGATATCGAATGCATATCAAGAAGGACTCGAAGGTGGAATAGTGAAGAATCTTAAGGATAATGAAAACAGGGTTGTAAGATTGAATTTGGATCATTTTAAAATTTTATTTTTAATTTATTTTTCTGGTAATTTAGCTTCAATTTTTTGTTTCTTATGTGAAAAAATTTATTTTGAATTACGAAAATATTTGTTGAAAAGAAAATAATATCAATTAAATATTTTATGAAAATTTCAAGAATTGCTTTCAGTGATACAGTAGCTTAATATTAAGGTGACCAGCTATTTTTTTGTATAAAAGGAGTACGAATGGAGTTTCGTTGTATATAGCGGATAAAGTGAAAAAAATAGAAGAATAGGATATAGTGAAAAAAACTGAGTCTTCACTCTAATAGTAGATATATCTAATTCTTAAAATCATACTTTTGTGTTACATGAATTTTCTTGGTTAATTCTGAATTTTCTTTCAAACGTCAGAACAACTTGTTTCACCCATTTTGAATATAACTTACACTAAAAATACTTATTTAAGGGCGTAACACAACCATCAGATGCACCCATGTGAATATGGAAATGCAGCTATGCGGCAAGGTTGTTGCAGTCTCTCACAAAAAAATTTCCGAATACTACATAAAGTCAGGCCAAAATCGAGCTTTTTCCGTGCGGCATGCAGCCCATGGGAACGCGGCCTTAAGCCCAAATTATACTGGACGCAAGGCAACGGACCGGATTAAAGTTTAAAAACTTTGGAGCTTGAAGGAAGCGAGGGATTGAAGTGTCAAAAGCAGCATTAAAAACAGCTGATTTTTTCATATATTATTGAGACCAAAGTGTCGTCAGAGACCGTTGAAAAATTAATAAATGAAGTGGAAGATAATGAAATTCTGTATAATAAAAGAAATGCACGGAGAAAGTTTTATTTAAGCTCAAGTTCAAAATTTGGCAAAACATTGCTGAAAAAGTGACATTTGCATACGTTCGATTCCGTCAGTATAACCAGCAAAACTCCATTCCGTTGACTCTGCATTTAATTGCTTTCCATTGCGTCCAGCATAATTGAGGCTTCACTTGGCTCGTACGCCGCAGCATTCGTTGAGCCGGCCTTTGGTTGGCCGTTAGCAGTTAAACAATCAAGGGACTACTGTGCTATTTTCTGGCGTTCCCCTAAAATTTTGTTGTGTAGGATTTAGCCATATTTTAAGGCCCACTTTCACACACAGGTCGACGGCATGCCGTGACGTGTAAGTTTTCGCCTTGATGCCAAGTATCACCATACCCCTACTCTGCTGCAACTGAATGGGTCAGGCCTGCAGTCCAAGAAAAGTGATAAAAATCTTTATATGCGTGGGCATTTGTCGTTAGTGTGTGCCTGAAGATTTGAGATGGTAGTACGTAAGTGCTCAATCGACAATCGAATCATACAAAAATTTTTGTAACACTTGATTTTTTGTAGGAATAGGTCGACTAAATCAACTTACTAGATACCACCGCAGAACAGTCCGCAGTCTCAAACCGTGACTTTACGGCACGAATTCAATGTGCATCCAGTCATATCAGAAAGCAAGGCACGAACTAGGCGTGAAAACCATCCGAACTCGCATTCGCGCTTGGTACACACATATTGGCGCTGAGGCCAAGTTCTCATCCTCCAGTGAGACTGAGTATTGTGTGGCCTTCATCGGGCCGTGCCTGCTGACCTGGCCTGCCAGCGACCTATAAGTGAATGGGGTCTTTTTAGGGAAGAAACAAGTTTTACTTAATTTAACTCAGTTTTCTAGCAAGAAACGGTGTAATTCTTAATAAACAAAAATTACGTGATATTTGCCGAGATCCCCCTCTTTCCACGTGAGATTGGGTACGCTTCGGCTCGACCCCTCCCCCTAAACTGCTCACGTATTTAAAGGACGACCCCTAATATATGTTGCATGGTCTTCAATGGTGCATGCGAACCTGTCGAGCTTACTGCAGTCGCTGAACGAGTTTTATCGCAAAGGATGATGAGGCCCTTGGAGGGGAAATCAAGGCTTTTGGGCTCTATTTCTCGGGTTGATTTCACGCATACATTTGCATTTACAAATTGTAAACAAGCAGTCATACGTATTTTGTTTGGCGAAAATACACATAACTAGTTAATCATAACATAATCAATGCTTCACCCGTCTCACCAACAAACTGTTTTAGAAAAGGGAATGACAACTAATGATGAAACCCTAAATTCCTTTCATATCTGTTTAAGGATCTGTGCCAAAATAGCAATTCAAACGTCAATTTCTATGGAAAACTCATTTCAAACTGCTAATTTGATTTTCGACGGTTTGCGTCTACGGAAATGAGTAAACTATTTTAACTCATTTCAGTTTTTGCTTCAATCAAGAGTTGCTGTTAAGTAAATTTAAAAAAATAAACAAGTGTAGCAAGTAGAATCGAAAACCCAAAGACGAAAGCTTAGGTCTTCCCGTGGCTGCGAGTGGTTCAAGTGTATTGTATGTAACGCAGTTTGTTAAATTCATATAAATAAATTTAAACAATGGGTAGTAAGTAGATGTTATGTTCAAGGGCATGAAATGCATAGGTTATTAAGGCCCCCATACATAGTAAAATTGAATATATGTACATTATGCAACGAATCTTGACCGGCCGACCAGATTACAATCGATACTTTTGGGTGTACCTGTACATCCGCACTTTGATGTACATCAGCGTTGCCAGATTATTTTTTTCGTAAATCGGGATTAAGGCCCTCCGCACACTAGTCGACTGATTAGCAATCCCAGTTTGCAACAGGTTTTACAATAATGACATTTGCAACCAGTTTGCAACCAAAACGAGACTCTTGTTCACACACGAGCGCAACCGATTTTTGATCAATCGGTGTTCATATGTCAAGTAGTTCAGTAATTCAATATGTCAAGTAGCTCAGATGAGGAAGAATATCCGGCAAGTTTATAATTATATAAAACTTCATGCTTTTCGACTTCAAATTCAATATTAAGTTTTTGCTCGCTCATATTATTTCCGAACTCTTTATAAACACTTTATAAACTTTATGAACTTTGAATCTAACCTATAAAATTTGACAGCTACAAGTGCAACCTCGCAACTGAAATCGCTTTCGACCGGCAAGCCCAGTCGCCCAAGACCAGTTGCAAACTAGTTTCAAATCAGTCTTGTTTCTGTCGACCCGTGTGTGGATTCCCATTTGCGTACACAGGCAAGGTCACTAAACAGTTGCGTATGCAACTGGGATTGCTAATCAGTCGACCCGTGTGCGGAGGGCCTAAGACTAGTGAAGCAGACAAAAAGCGGGATTTTGTTGTAAAAATCGGGACATGCGAAAAAATACAAGAAAATGCAAAATGTTCTTCTTATTTTCAGACTTTATATTAATAAACATATTGAAAATACATGGTTATTATTATTAATGATTATTACAATTTTTACTTATATTTATAAGATAAGTACTCGGAAGTACTCGGCTTGGAAAAATAGTTCATCAAAGAATTTGAAGCACGTGAGCTGACTATCTTCATATGATTAGCTCCTCTCGAATGCTTGAGAACGTCAGTTGCTCCACCATGGGATATACTGAATTCCCCTTTAGATAAGCGGCAAAATGCCTTAAATTCATTTTTTGAAATACTTAACCCATCGTAATTTTGCTCCCAATTGGGGTTGTATTTTGTTAGCCGTTATTAGAACCAGAACTGTCGCTCATCTTAACTCACTTTGCTACTGACTCCGTAAATAAACAATATAAACGCCACACAACAGACAACAGACGACATTGACGGCAGAACACAGACTGGCCCACTCTACCCCAAGCAGCACACTGAAACCAAATAGCGACAGCCACAGAGATATGTGAGGTTGAGTGTCCGTGTTAGTAGCGTCACAATTTACTAAAAAATCGGGATTTTCAACGTCCCGCGACGGACATTGATTTTTAACTCTAAAATCGGGACGTCCCGCAAAAATCGGGACGTCTGGCAACGCTGATGTACATCCCATTTGACCGTGTATGGGGGCCTTTAGGTTACAAGGGATAACTTGAAACAATGCGTACCCAGCGGGAAATGTAATGGCTAGATAAGCGAGGTGGTAATGAGATGGACCCATTACCTTTGTGATGGAATAATAGGTTACTTTTACATAGGGATGTCCTAGGGCGGTAAGTACTTACTGTAGGCATTACAGACGAGGGCTTATTTCAGAGGTGAAGTGTATTAGGTGAATACATCGATTACCATGTAAGGCATGCAGAATTAATTTCTGGCTACCCTTTTTAGCATTGAAAACAATAATATCCGAAATTACCATTGCATTTCTGCTACATTTGGTGCGAATTTTACTAGCAAGATACCTTTTTGACTGCACTTGGTCACGATCCACTCCGAACGAATTTTGAGGACGGAATAAACTCAAAAAGAGAGGCTTCGTAAAGACGTAAAGACCTCCATTTTCCCAAATTTGCAGTAGAATTTTTCGATTACCTTGTAGGCGGTTACACAAATCATTAATGAAATCTTGGGTTAACTGAGTAACCCCTAGCTAGTTTTCCCGCTGGGTAGTTAGTTGGTTTTATTACCTAAGGGTAGTATAGGTAGAAAGTAAATAGTAGTTGACTCTTGTAGATGTCCCAAATAACTTGGAATGCATAGGTAGATTTTACGTTTAAGTGCATGAAACGAGAGACTCAGGGTTTACAGCGAGGTAGCTTACAAATATAACGCGCAATTAGTGTAATACGCAATTGGTCTCTAGACAAAGGGCTCAAGCCTTATGTTTTTTGAATCTAGGGCAAATGCATGCCAGAAAAAAAATAATAGCGTAGCGCAAGTCTGCTTAACAGTAGAAATACACACATTTGCAAGTCGCGCTCTGTTACGGGTTGACGGATTTTCTCAAAAATTATGAAAAAATGAAATACACGAAAACAAGTAAAAAAATAGGAAGATAACGATTAAAATTCTTTGCTCTTAAACAATCTCAATCAGTCATCATTTCCGTAAATTTTTTTTCAGTTTTGAAGGAAGAGACTAACAAAATAATGATATCAAGGATAAAAATCAATCATTTATTTATAAAAAAACAAAGATTAAACAATGCCTTTCACTAAGTAATAACATAATAACATTTAAAAAATATAAAATCTTGCACAACTCTTTTTCATCTATCTTTGAATAAAAAATGCTAGCTGTCATTGAAATGTGTGATTTAATATATTCGCACACTTTAGAATATCGAAGAGCCCTGGGAAATGAGAAAAATTCGAAAAGGTATTTCGGCAAACGGCCTAAGCCCCCTTTGTAAATTAAGGATAAAATTGTGTAGTCTACCTATAAATAGTCCAATTACCTGTACCTGACTTAGCATCCTAATATGATAATTTTATTTAATTAATTTAATGTAAGTGTGCCTTGTTTGGCAAATAAATAAATAAAAATAAATTATATGTCAGTGCTTGTGACCAATTATTGAGCTTAACCTGTTCTTGTTATTCCGTCTGTATAATTAGGTAGTCTGTGCTGTCAGCTAGCTGCAATTCTTTTCCATTAAGTTTTTTCATTACGACCATTATGTTTGTTAAATGTCTATTGATACAAATATTTTCGACGTTTATTTGTTTCTATAAGTTCGACAACTACGCTAATGTTTCACTTATTAGATATGAACTGTAATGGTCTTTTAGATGAAAGATTAACCTCATTAATCATCACTCCTCACCAAAATTTCATTTACCTAACAGATATTATGGCAAAATCGATGGTGACATCTCTATTAAAAATGTAAGAATGTCATCCTGCCGAATACAGTTTGTGTTTATTTTAATATTTGTAGTTTCTCAAGTGAATTGTGTTGATTATGTTAATATTATTAATTTAGTTAAAAGATTTCATTTACTGTATGGGTTTGGTACAGTTGCGATTTTTCAAGGATATGCTGATATTGAAGAGTTTGATTTCATTGGTGGTCTTCAAAATGCGTTGCAAGTTCCTTTGTTGCAATGTTCAAACGAAAGCACACATTCTATCAAGAAAGTTTTCAACGAAAATGTCTTGTCGATAATATTTGTGAACATGAAATTGAATGATTTGTCGAATTTAGGGAAATCTATTCGAGGAATGCCCGATTCGAAATTGATATTTGTTTTAACGAGTCCAGAAGTGGATTTGGTGACCCTGTTCAAGTGGTGTCGTCGTAAATATTTCTACAATGCAATCGCTGTTTCAAATGATGATAAGATCTTTACTTTTCAACCATTTCCACGTCTTGAGATAGAAAACAAAACAAATAGTGATATAGAAGACATGTTTGAGGATAAAACAGAAGATTTGCAAGGATATACTTTCAGAACAATATTGCAGGAGCAAGCGCCTGTGGTGTTTCGTTACATCAACAGAAAGGGTGAAGAAGTTTTAACTGGATATGGTGCCAAAATATACTTAGAATTTTTAAAGATTCATAATGCCACCTATGAATTTATTTTGGGAATTAATTCGTCAGATAATCTAAATAATAGTTTATTCTTGAAGTATCTTGACAATGGTGTGACGGATGTTTGTATCCATCCAATTAATGCCAATGTAAAATTTCATGACACCTATCAATTAAGCTATCCAATTGATGTAAATAGATGGGTCATTGGAGTTCCTGTAACTGATCCAATACCCACCTCAATGTTCATTGTTCATCCCTTTCAACTAAATGTTTGGCTTGCCTTGATTTTTGTTATTATTTATGTGACTATTGTTGGATACATAACAGCAAGAACAATTGATAGTTCATTCGATATCGGACAGGTCTCTTTAAATGTTTTCCGTGGAATACTGTTCACAGCTATACCAAAAATTACATTGACAAATAAATGGACAATATATTTTGGGATCATCATTCTTTTAGGATTCATAATTTCCAATATGTACCTCGCTTATCTGGCTAGTTTTCTAACAGCAACCGTCTATGGACCGCAAATTGATTCGATACAAGATATTATACACGCTGGCATAAAAATTATAGTACCAGATTTTTTTGTAAAATATTATTTAGTCCCAGATTTATTTCCAAAAGAATTTTTGAACTTACTTTATGAAGTAGAGCACGATGTTTGGGTGGAATATATGAAGAATTTAAATAAAAGTTACTTATACGTTATTGATGCAGAAAGAGCAGCTTTTTACCTGAGACAACAACAGTTCATAAAAAGGCCGAATCTTCGTGTTTCCAGTACTTTGTTAAAGCGATTTTTCTTTACATATCACGCACAATATGGGTCACCATTTTTGAGACCATTGAATGACGTAATTCATAGATTGGATGAATCCGGAATTTCATTATTTTGGATATCGAATGCATATCACGAAGCACTCGAAGGTGGAATATTGAAGAATCTTAAGGATAATGAAAAGAGGCTTGTAAGATTGAATTTGGATCATTTTAAAATTTTATCCATATTTTATTTCTCGGGGATTCTCGGTTCAGTTTTTTGTTTTTTATTTGAAAACATTTATTTTGAAATACGAAAATAATTGTTAAAAGGATTATTAATAAAATATTTGATGAAAATTTCAAGAAATTTTTTTTAGCAGTGATGCAGACTTAATGTGGTCAGTTTGTGTCATGTTATAACAGTGTCAATTCCTTCCTTCACTTGTCGCTCTCTTCACTATTTAGATCCCGAGTAAAAATAAAAAAAGCTTATGACGGGCGAATCACGGCCACTTGGCTTTTTCAGGGGGATATGACGGCCGTAGAATTTTTACCCATTTTTAATGGGGGCACATTCGGCCTTTTGACGGCCAAACTTGACCAAAAGATTTAAATGGCCAAGAACCAAGCTGTACACGCGGGAATTACACGGGCAAATTTGGGCCAAAAAAGAATATGCCCCAAATGTATTGTTGAATTTGTTTTGTGGGAGCTTGAACATTTTCGTTATGTACAATGACTGGCTCTTTCGATTTATCCTACAAGATTATCGAGAAGAATTCGCAAGTGGCCCCAGTCGGTTTGTTGAAAGGGAAGTGTTTAGTGCGTGTTGGTTTATATTTTAGTGGAAAATTTTGTTATCGAATCGCTAGGAGAAAAAAACAGTGTGTTGATTATGTTTTTCTCAATAAATACACGGTTCGTTTTGTATCTTTACATAGATGAATATTAAAAAGAATTTTTTTAATCGCATTATATACAAACGTATACCCATCGGTATGTGTGTGCGTGTGTGGTGTACAGCCGTGTACGTTTGCTCTGCAGCGAGCCTTCTAATGCCCTTCATATGGCCGAGGACTATTATTATTATTATATTATTATAAGGAATGAGGGGGCAACCCATATGGTGAACACTGCGGCCAAGTTAGGCCTATTGTGTACGTACCCCACTAGCGGAACAGACTATCGGCCTTCCGAATGAAGGCAAGAAGGTCTTTAGTTGATGAAGACCGGACTTGGGCAGGGCTCAAGAACTCTCTGATAAACGTTCTTCTTCTAATGCCTCCTCTACACATCGGAAGATGCCTCAGCCCTGGATACATCCGCCGATGTGTAGAGGGGGTTTTTGCTCGTCTCCGGACAATATTTAACATCCGGAGATACGTCTGTCCTGAATCCATTCTTGGCGGATTTTGAGCCAGACGTCAGAGCGAACGCAAGGCTTGTGTCCACACATCTGCCGACGCATCAGTGTTGTGCGCATTTTTAATGCAGGTGGACGCGCCGGTGTATTATTTTGAAGTGTGTTTTGAAGTGTATTATTTTGAAAATGGCAATGAGCACCGAGGAAACGTTCAAGTTTATCGAATTATATCAAGGAGAGAACTGCTTGTGGAACCCCAAAAATAAGTACCACAAAAATAAAAATATAGTAAGTATACAATCAATTATTTTTGACGTGACAACGTCTATTAAAACGATGAACGCCGGCTGCATGCACGAAAAATGATGACTCATTGTCCCGTTATGTCCCGTTATGTCCCGTTATCTCCCGAAGTAATTTAAAAAAATTGATCGTAGTAATCTTAAAAATTTGATTAAAATTGTCAATATTAATTAGATTAAATTATTGTCAAATTGTCAACAATAAGCAAAGCAAGCCAAACACTCTGTCTCCTAACTGGGTGCCGGTGTATAAGAAAATAGTGAACATTACACTGACGAAAACCGTGAAATGCAAACGAAAACAGTTTCCTTGCGTTCCTGCTTGTGCTATTACCATTCACAAGTCGCAAGGTGGGACGTTTACTGTTATTATCTATAATATAAAAATAAGTCGGGTTTTCCTTCCAGACGCTATAATTAGAGAACGCACGATCCGATTTCCACGGTTTTGCATTCGTTGGAAAGGTCTCGGGCTCCGTGAGGTTTATAGCAAAAAAATTTCAAAAGCAGGCGCTTGGTCCATAGCAGCCATCTCAAGAGGGCGGATTACCATTTTCTTTACAACCCCTCGACATGGATATCAAATGAAAGGTTATGGTAAGTAGAACACCAAAAGCAATATAGTATACTCAATATATCGTTTGGTCCATGGCAGTCATCACAAGAGAGCAGATGACCATTTTCTTCACAACCCATTCGAAATGGGTATCCATTGAAAGAGTATGATAAGTAGAACAATATAAGCAATATAGTATACTCAATATGTCGCTTGGTCCATAGCGGCCACCTCAAGAATGCGGATTACCATTTTCTTCACAACACCTTCGACATGGATATCGAATGAAAGAGTATGATAAGTAGAACACCATAGGCAATAAAGTATACTCAATATATCGTTTGGTCCATGGCGATCATCTCAAGCGGGCGGATTACCATTTTCTTCACAACCCCTTCGAGATGGATATCAAATGAGAGAGTATGATAAGTAGAACACACAAGCAATATAGTATACTCAATATATATCGTTTGGTCCATAGCGGCCATCTCCAGAGGTTGGATTACCGATATTTTCACACCTCTCGATATGGATTTCAAATGAAAGGGTATGATAAGTAGAACACCATAAGCAATATAGTATACTCAATATATCGTTTGGTCCATGGCGGTCATCTCAAGAGGGAAGATGATCATTTTCTTCACTCCCCCCTCGACATTGGTATCAAAGGAAAGGGCATTATAAGAAGAATGCCATAGACCATGTCTTTAGATTCATGGCGGCCATCTCAAGAGGGCGGATTGCGATTTTCTTCACAACACCCGAGACATGGGTATCAAATGAAAGGCTATGAAAAGTAGAACATCATAAGCAATATAGTATACTCAATTTATAATTTGGTCCATGGCGGCCATCTCAAAAGGTCGGTTTACCATTTTCTTCACAACTCCTTCTAGATGGGTATCAAATGAGAGAGTATGATAAGTAGAACACCATATGCAATATAGTATACTCAATATATCGTTTGGTCCATAGCGGCCATCTCAAGAGTGCGGATTAATATTTTCTTCACAACCCCTTCGACATGGGTATCAAATGAAAGAGTATGATAAGTAGAACACCATAGGCAATATAGTATACTCAATATATCATTTGGTCCATGGCGGTCATCTCCCGAAATCAATTTTCCCAGATTTGTTCTTTTTTCACTATAGCTTTTTCCTATCGCAGACTGTGTCCTCATAATCTTATTTTATTGAAAGGCGTTGCAACGCACGCGGGTTTTTGCTAGTTTAATATAAATGATTCAAGTTTATTCATAAAAGTATCTATGCAATCATTTCACCAATGTTTTCTCATGACGTTGTCACGTTAAACTATCGTCCGTAAACCCTCTTTACAGACAACAAATTTTTTTTTTTATGTGTGTTAAATTCTGTTGGGGCTACTGCATTTTACAATTAATGTTGCATGCATGCCTTTATGTTTATTTGCTACTCAATCGCGCAAAAATTACTGCATGGATTTGGATGAATTTTGGCAAAGCGATAGGTAATGGAATGAAGAATGACATAGATAGGTAGTTATTATTTGAATTGGAGGTGTGACAGCCTAAAAACATGAAAATTAAGATGGTGATTATATTTACTGTTTCAGATTAATGATTCGTGGAAACGTATTGCTGATTCTATGGGTGTTCCGGTACATGAATTAAAAAAAAAAAAAGATAATCTTTTAGCTACATTTCGATTAAATTTAAAAAAAAAATTGCAGTCTAAAAAGTCTGGGGCTTGACTAGAAGATGTGTACCAGCCCATCTGGATATTTTTCGATGCTATGGAAGTATTTCTGAAGGATGTTTATGAATCATCAAGCCTCATGAATACCGACGATAAAGTAAGTAAAACAAAATATAATTCTATGATCTTATTTATTTCAGAAAATATATTACTTTACATTTGGTTATTGTCGTAAATATAATTCATAAAATTTAATCTGGTCTGAACTGAACTTATAGCAGCTCTACGAGGTACAGATTGCAGTGGATCAAAGCATGTTCCCGTGTTATTCTGTCTCCAAGATCCTGGTTGGGTTAATTCTCCATTGGCATACTCATCAACTGAACCTTTGGGAGTATACACATGCCGCGATGTCTTACTTTTTCTTAAGAAATTGTGCAACAAAACACATGTCATTGTAATTATAGATACTTTTTCGACATTCAGTGGTATAGGGTTCTTGAAAATTCTGAATACGCTAGACATTATTCCAAAAGTATTTTCGACTACTACACGCGAACTAGATAGTTTCTGATTGAATAATCTCTCTGGAGTACCTATAGGATGATGTCCAGGAAATGGCTTCATGATATGTGCACTCAGTGGAAATGCCGCATCCGCTAAAAATACGTATGGCAATTTTGTGTTGTCATTGGGAGCGGGACTAGGAGGTGGCAAATTGATCATATTTGAATCAAGTTTTTGCTTTAAAACACTTTGATTATAGACTCCACCGTCGCTAATCCGTCCTGGACAACCTATGTCTGCAAACATAAAACAATAATCACTATCAACTAGTGCTAACAGTACAATGCTGAAATGGCCTTTATAGTTGAAGTACTCGGATGCGGTATGGGGTGGCGGTAGAATCATGACATGTTTTCCATCCAAAACGCCGATACAATGGGGAAAGTTAAATCCTTCTGCCTTTGAAAGCCATTCGTCCGTACTTTTAGGCATCTGTAAATAAAAAAAGTATTTTATATATTTTATATTTTGTTGATTGTATAATGTTGTTATATAAAAATATATGTATTTTATTTCATTTTTTCTTTTCCAGACACAATCGGTTTTCGTTGAAGAGGCTAACACTTCCAGCGCACAGGATGGTAACGTCCCTTTGGAAGCTGAAAACGACATTCTCTCTTCTCCTCCTTCACAAAAGATTCCAAGGATGCAAGTAGAAAAACGTCGTGCTAAGAACCCACCTGAATTACAGGAAGCGAGTAGACAAATGAGTACCGCTTTCACCGCATTGAATAGTGCATTGGCCAACAAAGATAGACAGAAAGAAGAAGACGAATGCGATTTCTTTTGTAAAATGTTGGCAAAACAAATCAAGGAATATCCAAAACTTGAAAGGGAAGAAATAATGTATGAACTCCATGGCGTTATGATGAACAAACGTCGTCGGTACGACAGAATGATGCAGAGCACACCATACATTGTTTCCTCTCCTTCGCAAGTTATACTCAGACCTTCTACCAATAATGTATATTTATCACAAACACCTTCACCGAGTTATGTAATTGACTCGCCCTCTTCAATGGAATCAATGTCACAAAATGAGGTCAACCAAAAATCGGAAGTGATCAACATTTTATCACAAGAAATTATTGAACCAGGATCAAGTAGAGTGTGTTATGAAAGCTTTGCAAATGCGTTAAAAAACACACAGTCACACTGATTTTGTCACTATTTTTTTGTAAACAATAAATATATATTTGCGTTATAAAAATGTGCTTTACTTTCTTTACCTTCACTAAATCTTTTAACACAGTGTTGAGCGCCAAACATACTTCTGGGACAATTAGTGATATAAGTTGGCTTGACATTTTAAATAAGTAATGTAAACTTCTATAGCTATCCCCAGTAGCTAAGTATCTTAAGGTTACTGCCAGGCGCACTTTCACTGGAACTGCATCCCTCCAACCGGTATCTTCTTTTTCAACCATTGGAGATATTTTTTGTATGAGGTATTCGAAATCGCTGCATGACATCCGAACAAAATTAGCAAATTCTGCAGATGGCTCAGCGTAAAGTTCCGCAAGCTGGTTTTCCATGCTATTCCTAAAAAAATAATATTGTCAAAATATATATTTTACATGCTAACCAACCAAGATAATTAGATCACTTGCAGGACTTCACCAGGAAAGTCTAAATTATCTTAGTCAGCTAGTCTAGGAATCTATTTTCACTTACTTTGTTCTATTTCTGTGTATAGACAGCATCCACCACCTTCTTTTTTTCCATTTTCTTTTAATCACTCTATTACGATTCACACTTAAGTAATAGCGATAAGTGCTAAATAAATAAATAGCAGCGGCCGCTACTGTCTCAACATCCATTTCTTGATGTCTTGCGTCTTCCGATGATCAACACAGACTGATTGATACGCGGACGTGTGGACGGCTCGCAGATTTATTCCCGGATGCATCTGAGGATCATCTCCCGGATGTATCTTTCGATGTGTAGTGCAGGCATAAGCCAGATCAGAGCAGGACATTCACAAAGAATATGTGTGGAAGTTTCATCGCCTTCCAAGCAGAGTCGGCATTCTGTCTCTTGAGACAGTCCTAGGTTGTGGAGGTGGTACCGCAGTCCTACATGGCCAGTGAGATAGCCCACCAGCAGCCTTAGGTCCGCTCTGTTTAGAGTAATAGTGCCCCTTAAGGCAAAGGGGCGATTCCATTATCGCGGGTGCAACAGTTAGACGCATGTAAATCTTCTTAATAATAAAATAAAAAACATTTTTAATGAAATTATCCTTGGAAGAGCTACATTTTAACATGTTCACTTTTTATTCATTTATAAGAATTTTAAAGAAATA
Organism: Thereva unica; assembly: GCA_949987705.1. NCBI lineage: Eukaryota > Metazoa > Arthropoda > Insecta > Diptera > Therevidae > Thereva > Thereva unica. The sequence continues at coordinate 42,006,596 of OX465281.1, read as the reverse complement.
TTTAAATAGTCAGGAGGGAGGTTCAGAGTGCTATCGCGGGTGCAACAAGTTTGTTGCACCCGCGATAGCACTCTGAACCTCCCTCCTGACTATTTAAATATTTCTTTAAAATTCTTATAAATGAATAAAAAGTGAACATGTTAAAATGTAGCTCTTCCAAGGATAATTTCATTAAAAATGTTTTTTATTTTATTATTAAGAAGATTTACATGCGTCTAACTGTTGCACCCGCGATAATGGAATCGCCCAAAGGGTCTTATAAGATCTTTAGTCTGTCTAAGACCTGGGACTGACTCCCAATAGGCTAGGTTTATTTTCTTAATCCACTCTTCTATCAAGGACTTGGAGGTGGACCAAGAGATGCCACAGAAGGGTTCTGGGCCCTGGAACAACGTCTCAGACCCCTCCCTCGCGAGGCTGTCTGCAGCCTCATTTCCCTCGATACCCCAGTGTCCGGGGACCCAGCAGAGCGAGACCTCGTTTCTTCTGGTCAGGCTCTGGAGTACGTCAAAACACCCTGCTACTATTTTGGAAGAAAACTTCCACGTTGAGAGTGCCTTGATGGCAGCTTGGCTGTCAGAAAAGATTTTAATGTTGGCGCCTTTCAGACCTTTCTCAAGGTTGAGCCTAGCGCAGGTCGCAATGGCATGTATTTCAGTCTGGAAAACAGAGGGCCACTTACCCATAGCAATCGAGACCTTGGAGTTGGGTCCTGCGACACCAGCCCCTGTACCATGTTCCATCTTTGACCCGTCAGTAAACCAGTGGAGATGGTTTGGATCCCTAGGAAGAATAATTTCCTCCCACTCAGAGCGATCCGGGATAATTGCTTTGAATTTCCTTTGGAATCGCAGTTGACTAACCATATGGTCGGATACGCGGCAGATGGAAATGCTTGGGATATTTTTAAGGATATCCATGTGTCCTTTGACCGTATGGGGCCAGTTGGATGAGATCTGAAGTCTCAAGGCACTTATGGCGGCGGATTTCCATATGAAGAGATGCAAAGGAGTCAATCCAATGATTGCTTCCATTGCAGCTGTGGGGCAGGTCCGCATAGCTCCGGTAATGGAGAGGCAAGCAAGCCGTTGCAGGCTTGCTGCACTTGAGGATCGACGTAACCTGTTTAGTCTTGGGCCACCAAACTATAGCAGCATAAGTGACAACAGGTTTAACGATCGTATTGTACATCCAGTACATCATTTGTGGTGTAAGACCCCATGTCCTACCAGAAGCCTTTTGCAGGCCCATATGGCCCTTGTGGCTTTGCTGATGACGTAGTCAAGTTGAGCGTTCCAGTTCAGTCTCTTGTCTAAATTACTCCCAAATATTTGACTGAGTCTGAGTACTCAACTGTGGTATTCTGGATACAGATAGGACCTAGGTCCACTTTGTAGCGTTTGGAAAAAGGTACCAGGACAGCCTTATTTGGGTTGATTGACAGACCCTCCTTGGTACACCATCTTTGAACTTCTCGAAGTGCTGTTCTCATGACCTCTGTAATGGTCAAGTCAAACTTCCCAGAGACAATGATGGCAAGATCATCTGCATAACCGATGACATCGAAACCAGATTCAGATAGTTTGATCAAGAGTTCATCCACAACTAGTGACCAGAGTAACGGGGATAAGACTCCACCTTGAGGGCACCCCTTAATAGCCTTAACACTAATGGTGGAGACACCTAGGGTAGAAGAAATGTCACGATCTGCAAGCATGGCATTTATCCACTCAATCGTGTGAGGATCCAGATTTCTGAGAGCCAGTGCTCTAGAGATGGAATCATAGCCAGTGTTATCGAAAGCACCTTCGATGTCAAGGAACGCGCATAAGGCAGTTTCCTTAGCGAGGAAGGCCTTTTCGATTTTACTGACCAGGTGGTGTAAAGCAACCTCTGTTGATTTACCTTTAGAGTAAGCGAACTGGGAGCTATGTAGAGGGAGGGAGAGCTCCAGTTTGCACCTAATATGAAGGTCTAGCAGCCTTTCCATTGTTTTCAAAAGAAAAGAGGTTAAGCTGATAGGTCTGTACGATTTAGGCAGCTCGAGGGGTCTGTTGCCCTGTTTCGGGATAAAAACCACCACGACTTTCCTCCAGATGGTTGGAATGTATCCCCAATTGAAGCTAGCTCTAAAGAGGCAGACCAGGTTGTTGAGGATCAGATCGAGGCCCTTCTGAAGAAGTGCCGGAAAAATTCCGTCTCCTCCGGGTGACTTATAGGGTTGAAAAGGGGCCACTGCCCATTTAACCTTGTCACAGTCGAAGATATTCCCTGATAGACTGCGGGAATAGCGGTCTGGGATTGTCCTATGACTACACCCAGGATCCAATGGATAAGCGGTCTGGAGGATTGACCCTGGAAAGTGCTCTCCGAGCAGGCACCTTAAGGTTTCCTCATGGTTAGAGGTGTAGGAGCCATCCTCCTTTTTGAGAAGGCCCACTCCGTTGAAGGAGTCTTTAGAAAGTAGCTTTTGGAGTCTAGTCGCCTCTGGTAGAGTCTGAATGCTCTCACAGTGTTTCCGCCAGGCAATCCTTTTGGAACGTCTCAACTCCTTGTTATAGGCTGTTAGGGTGAACCTATATTCATCCAATACCCGGTGTGTTTTGCTCTATTGAACAATCTCCTAACATCTCTACGCATTGCAGCTAACCTGTCATTCCACCAGGGCACCTTTCGCGATGACTGAAAGGAAGAGACAGTGTTGCTGTCATGGTAGGAAGAGATCAGCACATCAGTAAGCTGCGTGGCCGCATTCTCCAGTTCATACACTGAGCTGATAGAAGCCGCAAGCTGATCTGATTTCGAGGCCACAGCCCCTGAAACTTAGACCAGTTGGTTTTCTTAGGAACCAAAGAAGAGGCGCGGGATATGTGGAAGGCCCACAATGTCAAATCTAATGTGCAGATGATCCGACAGTGAGGCCTCGTCCAGAACACGCCAGTTTTCAATCCTGTCGAATAAAAGCCTGCTCGTGAAGGTGAGGTCCAGCACCTCCTTTCTACTAGCAGTGATAAAGTGGGTTTGCATCCTCTATTTGCAATATCTATGTTATTCATAACAAGAAATTCAAGAAGACACTCACCCCTTTGGTTTACATCGGTACTCCCCCAGATGGAGTGGTGAGCATTTGCATCACAGCCGATGACGAATTGCCGTTCGTCTTGCGACAGAACTCAATGAGATCTGAACCTCCTGGGGTGGCACTACTGCTGCATTCCCCGGAAAGTAGGCGGACGTAAGAACGATTTCTTGGAATCCGTTGGCGGTGGGAACCGCAACCGAGATCGTCACTAGATCTCTGGAAATAAAGTTGGTAATGGAGAGATGAGTGACACGATTGTCAATTAAAAGGGCAGCGCGAGGCGCCCCGCATCTCCGATCATATACTAATTTACTTGAGCCAGTGGTAAGTCCTCTGACTTTACCATCGGTTACCCAAGGCTCCTGAATGAGAGCAAGGGTAAGATGCCTCTCCGCGTAAGTCTTGCACAGGGTGGAGGATGTCCCTTTCGCATGGTGCAAGTTTGCTTGGAGTGCCCTTATGGCGCTCATTTTTTCTCCAAGGAGCGTTTGACAAGCCCGGTCTTCTTGGCCTGTCTAGGACCCTTTGTCCTACCGTCTTTGCCCTTGGGGGGTGCTGATTTGCCCCGTGCTCTGACTCCAGGTTCGGCAGGTGTGTTCTTTTTCCGCCCAGCAGTTTGCTCTGCTACAGGCTCCCTGGCGCATGCTGCAGATGCGGGGGTCGGATTTGGAACAACGCCAGATGGACCTGGAGTCGTTCCGAGAGCAGCTCCGCCTTCAGATGACCCTATTGCCACGGCGTTACTGCAGTCCGCGGTAACAACAGAAGCATTAGGAAGTGCCATTTCAGACCCTGTGGTCTGAGTGTCACAGGACGAACCCTGCGCTTGTGGCTGCTTCTTTGAAGGATTTTTATCCTTAAGAATTAGCCTGGTCTGGGAACAGCGATATGCGATTTTCCCCTTAAGACTAATTAACTTAGTCATGGAAGCGGTATCCACTACCATGACCAAGTGAAGCGTGTTGTCATTTACCCGCCTCTGGACCACTTTCCACTTGTCAGCGGGAACCGAGTTTTGTGCAGCGATAGTAGCCAGCACTTTCTCGTTGCTTAAGGCACCACTCTGGGGGAAATAGCCACGAATAACGTGAGTTTGAGGGAAATTAACCCTTTTCCACCAGAGTAATATCAAGAGCACTCTTGCTCTTAATGAAGGAGACGTTACTCCTCACCCCATTCAGCTGTGTCAGGGTTTGAGCAGACTAACAGCAGCCAGCCTCTTCTGGGAAACTCCCCTCGAAAGACGGCTTGACTTCATCGCCCGCTTTATCAATTACGACGTCAATGATCGTCTCCTGCAACTGTGCCATTTGCTCAGGTGTCAGAGGGCAGGTGACCATGTCTGTCGAGATGAGGCCAAGCTTACACTGCTTACCACCTGGCTAAAGGTGGGGCGAGTGGGCCCCTTGGCCGTCTTGGTCCTCTCTTCTGTTCCGGACGTTCCGGAGTTTCCTCCTCTGAGCGAACTATCTTCAGCTCAGTTTTTTTGGAGGGCTTTGGTAAAGCTTTTTCCAGGGCCATTTCCCTGGAGAGGCCTTTTGCCAGTGCTTCTTGGAAGCATTTCCTCTGGCGGTTGGAGAGTTTGACAAACCTGGGGTTGTCATGCTCCATCTTACCCAAGTCTCGGCCAATGGTGGTAGCTCCGGAAATGACCGAACACACACTGACCGAGTCTGCGCTGCAGACGGATTCTGCGTCTAAAGACTCATCTTCAGCGACTGACGAACCGTCTGTAGAACCAGTGTGCCCAATGGCTCCACCGGTTGAGGTTGTTGGTTTTAAACTTGCGTGCCCAATGGCTCCCGCTCGTTAAAGCAATTGATTCACAGCTAGCGTGCCCAATGGCTCCGCTAGTAGAGGCAATTGCTATCTCTTGTGTCCCTAAAGACACTTGAGATGAGGCCATCGTCATAATTGGACGAGGATGATGCTGTCGGAGCTGCATCGAGCTCATAATTTTTTATATTATTTATTTCCATGAATGGACCCACGAGTATTCGGGAAAGTAAGTCACCCATAGCGAGCCCGTATACTATGGGAAGGCTAATTGAAACTGGAGGACGCCAGGTATCCAGAGTTCGGATATTAGAGACCAAGCACCCCCTTGGCCACGAGTCTCTCGGCATATCCTGTTTCACCTTAGACTGGGGTGATTTTTTAAAGAGTGTTCTTCTCTCCGCCCGACTACCATTAGCCAGCACTCCTCGTAGAGACATGACCATGCCAGGAGTCTGTTTCCAGTCGCCCCACGTGGAGGGTGTAGTCGAGCTTCCAGCAGTATTTAGCACAGTTTCGGCACGGAGCACAAAGCAGCGTGTTAGTCCCCCTGTGTAACTGTTGGCTGGCTGGCCGAGGACTATGTTTAAGCACTTTTGGTGTTCGCCCGTTTAAGGGCCTTATTTTATTTGTACTCGGGCTAGGATATTTTCTTATAGTAGAGCGAATATCTACGTCGCTGCCACTGTACCACCGTTGTATGCCCTTAAAAGCAACCACACGGCCGCCGTACCACCGTCGTATGCCCTTAATAGAAGCCATACGGCCGCCGTACCACCGTGGTATGGCCGTTAATGACCAACGGGCCTTCTGATGCCCTCCATATGGCCGAGGGCTATAACAATCACGCCCGTTGTAAGGCCATCATTTATTTTTACTCGGGGAGCTTGCTGAGTAGAGCTTGCTGTACCACATTGCACTCTATACAAAAAAGTATATTGTCGACAGTTTAAAGGGCCTTTCCTGAGCCTCTAGTCTTTCACATAAAAAAAGCAGAATTTAAAGGCACAAAATTCACGCGAGACATTCGGCTTCGTTCATGGATAAATTTATGGCACGTAAAATGGTTTTATAGATGGTACAGGGGAGAGAGCGGAAGAACTTAACCCTTTAAGTACCGGAGATCTTTTCCATACATATGCGAAAAATTGGCTAACAAGTAACGGCTCTGACATAAATATTGTCTGAATATTATTCATAAGAAATATTCCACCCTTTCTAATTTTGGAAAGAATAGGTTATTTACGAATTTTTGGAGAAAAGGGTAGTTGAAGTTGAATTTTTTGTAAAAACAAAAAACAAAATTAACAAAATTTGATGGCTTATAACTTTGGAAGCTGGTACTAGGGGTTACAAAAATACAGGGTGATATGAAAAACTAAAAAAAAAAAATTGAAACGCCTTAGCGGCTAAACTGTTACGACTCCTCATCCCCTCCCCAAACCCATTCAATTGTTTGTTCCCCAAACCAGAACTTATCAACAGCCTGCCGTTTTGTAAACTTAGTGTGTATATAAAAAGATAAATTATGGACGCTCCTGCTACAGACGTGACGCTGCTGCTACAGACATCAAAAAATGTCCACGCTAAATGTATGCATGCACCCACTGCAGGCATAAACATCGATAAATGCATTCGCATTGGCATAGAGGAGTCGTTTTAACGGAGCAGGTCTCCGACTCCTAACCACGTCTTCTTCTTCTTCTTTAAACTCCTTTAATCCCTCATGGGACATAGGGCGGAAACAGTTGCCCTCCAGCGGACTCTGTTTTGCGCTGGTGTCCTATCCGGTTCCGAGGCATTTGGCCTGGGCCCATTGTTTGCCGATTCGTAGCAATGGCATTTTTTATGGGAGCGGGTTGCTAACCCTCAGCCCAACCGACTTAAAACTCTGTTTTGTTCGTCATTCGCCCGTCTCCCGTTTAGCTCCTTCCGAAGAAGTACCCCAGGGGGCAACCGCGGGGAGGTGGGATTAGGACTTGCTAACAGGTCTGCTAGGTGTTCGTCTGCAGTGACTTTTCTCGGGTCTTGACAGGAGTGACAAATCGGGTGCCACCACTTTCCGAGGTCTTTGTTAGCCGTTCGCCCCCCACTCGCAAAGTTCTATTTTTGATTCTATTTTTATTATAAAAGGAAGGCTTTATATATTAGTTAATCGAAAAAATTAGCAATAGAACTTTGCGCGTTTTCGAAAAAATGTCATTTAAAACACCCCCTACAAAAAAAAATTTGTTGTCTGTAAAGAGGGTTTACGGACGATAGTTTAACGTGACAACGTCATGAGAAAACATTGGTGAAATGATTGCATAGATACTTTTATGAATAAACTTGAATCATTTATATTAAACTAGCAAAAACCCGCGTGCGTTGCAACGCCTTTCAATAAAATAAGATTATGAGGACACAGTCTGCGATAGGAAAAAGCTATAGTGAAAAAAGAACAAATCTGGGAAAATTGATTTCGGGAGATGACCGCCATGGACCAAATGATATATTGAGTATACTATATTGCCTATGGTGTTCTACTTATCATACTCTTTCATTTGATACCCATGTCGAAGGGGTTGTGAAGAAAATATTAATCCGCACTCTTGAGATGGCCGCTATGGACCAAACGATATATTGAGTATACTATATTGCATATGGTGTTCTACTTATCATACTCTCTCATTTGATACCCATCTAGAAGGAGTTGTGAAGAAAATGGTAAACCGCCCTTTTGAGATGGCCGCCATGGACCAAATTATAAATTGAGTATACTATATTGCTTATGATGTTCTACTTTTCATAGCCTTTCATTTGATACCCATGTCTCGGGTGTTGTGAAGAAAATCGCAATCCGCCCTCTTGAGATGGCCGCCATGAATCTAAAGACATGGTCTATGGCATTCTTCTTATAATGCCCTTTCCTTGATACCAATGTCGAGGGGGGAGTGAAGAAAATGATCATCTTCCCTCTTGAGATGACCGCCATGGACCAAACGATATATTGAGTATACTATATTGCTTATGGTGTTCTACTTATCATACCCTTTCATTTGAAATCCATATCGAGAGGTGTGAAAATATCGGTAATCCAACCTCTGGAGATGGGCCGCTATGGACCAAACGATATATATTGAGTATACTATATTGCTTGTGTGTTCTACTTATCATACTCTCTCATTTGATATCCATCTCGAAGGGTTGTGAAGAAAATGGTAATCCGCCCGCTTGAGATGATCGCCGGACCAAACGATATATTGAGTATACTTTATTGCCTATGGTGTTCTACTTATCATACTCTTTCATTCGATATCCATGTCGAAGGTGTTGTGAAGAAAATGGTAATCCGCATTCTTGAGGTGGCCGCTATGGACCAAGCGACATATTGAGTATACTATATTGCTTATATTGTTCTACTTATCATACTCTTTCAATGGATACCCATTTCGAATGGGTTGTGAAGAAAATGGTCATCTGCTCTCTTGTGATGACTGCCATGGACCAAACGATATATTGAGTATACTATATTGCTTTTGGTGTTCTACTTACCATAACCTTTCATTTGATATCCATGTCGAGGGGTTGTAAAGAAAATGGTAATCCGCCCTCTTGAGATGGCTGCTATGGACCAAGCGCCTGCTTTTGAAATTTTTTTGCTATAAACCTCACGGAGCCCGAGACCTTTCCAACGAATGCAAAACCGTGGAAATCGGATCGTGCGTTCTCTAATTATAGCGTCTGGAAGGAAAACCCGACTTATTTTTATATTATAGATAATAACAGTAAACGTCCCACCTTGCGACTTGTGAATGGTAATAGCACAAGCAGGAACGCAAGGAAACTGTTTTCGTTTGCATTTCACGGTTTTCGTCAGTGTAATGTTCACTATTTTCTTATACACCGGCACCCAGTTAGGAGACAGAGTGTTTGGCTTGCTTTGCTTATTGTTGACAATTTGACAATAATTTAATCTAATTAATATTGACAATTTTAATCAAATTTTTAAGATTACTACGATCAATTTTTTTAAATTACTTCGGGAGATAACGGGACATAACGGGACATAACGGGACAATGAGTCATCATTTTTCGTGCATGCAGCCGGCGTTCA